>OZ007588.1:168350227-169678552 GCA_963931845.1 Maratus michaelseni
GAATAAATTGCTGTCTACTAATAGATTTTCCAGTTACGGCTTTGTATAAAACCCAAGCATTGATAGCAGCAATGTCCAAAATATTATAAAATAAATGCACGGGCCATCTTCGTGAAGCAGACTTGACAGTATACCTCCTTGTCATCTGGTCAATCACATCTACACCTAATTTAGTTGCATTGTAGTAATCAACTGTATCATGTAGTTTTTTAGAATTATCTACAATTTCAACAGTTTGATGTAGACTGCTGAGCAAAAAAACATTTTATCTTTTTTCTCTGATAAACAGTTATACTGGTGTGTTTATGGGTTAGTACAGTAGTGGCATGCAATTCCGATTTTGACAATTTTACAGAGATTGGTATCTCTCTTCTTGAGCATTTACAGTTCCTACAAGACTTGTATTTTTGGATTTGAATGCCTCTAAAAGCTTCAATGTCGTAAAAAAGTTGTCTGTAGTGACATTTCTACCTTTGTTCTCATACGGACTGATTAGTCGCAGTACTACATATTCAGAAAGAGAAATGTTAGATAGACATTGGTTATCTTTTCCAAGATACGGGAATCCATTAATCAGGTATTTTGAGTCAACATCTACAGCCAACCCGAACTTGTTACCAAATTTATCTGGTTTGTTAGGCATATATTGAGTAAACCTACACCTAGCTTTTGTAGGAAATAATTACTAATCTACGCTTATGTTAGGTCCTGGTGTATAGTTAGTCTTGCAATTGTCAATGAAACTATTCCAAATATCAGAAATCAAAGCAAATTTGTCTGTCTCTAGACGACTTGATCGGGTTGATTTTATATAGAAGCATAAGAATCTCATTCTTTCACGAAATTTGTCTCTTGGCATTCTATTTCGAAAAAAACGGCGGTTCCTAGTTCATTGAACAACGGCTATCCAGTTCAAGCCCTTTTGCACAATATATACCCTATGCATATAATATTGATATAAAAGCATCAATTTCTTCCAAAGTAATAACCCATTCATTTTCTGAATCTGTCGATGAGCTTCCTCTTTGGTACATTTCTTTATATGCTTCAATATCCATTCATCAATGAGACGTTTCCAGGCACTTTATGGACTGTTATTCATGATATTGCGTTTAGCATATGGTGTTGGGCCCCGAACTTCCTTCAAACAGTATGCTGTGCTTTTCTGCTCCTTTGTTGCTAGTACCACTTTGTACAACGTTCCAAACTGTCCCACTTTTGCCAACTTCTTTATTTCCAAGTTTCAATGCATACGATACTGCTGATTTCTTTTTTCAGATTTCCCTGAGTGTAGGTGCCTTTTGTTTGAACTCTTGATTCTTCGTTTTTATCTGATAAATACGACGAACTTTCGCTTAACACAGATAAATTATCATCATCATTGCGGTGGGAAGCTCCAGCAATTGTTAGGGCACTGGCAGGGTCGGCGTCACTTTCATTTTCTTCATAAAAATTAAAACTTTTTTCACTTGCAGGCAGACATTCATCCTCGCTACTCAAAATCGAAAGATAGTCATCATTATTGTAACTTTCCGAATCATTGTCAGATAATTGTTGCAAATATTCCAAAGCTTCTTTAACGGTAAGATTACGACGTCGTGACATCTTATTGATACTTGCAATAAATGCAGAAAAAAGCGCACTGAAGAATTCTTCTAAATATCTGTTTTAATTTTCCGCAGCATTCGACCCCTCTTCACACCGAGTAAATATGACCATGATTGAAAACCTTTACTCTTCCCCCTTCCGGTTCTGTCTATTAGAGGAATTCGGGGTGAGGCAGATGTACTTTCGCGTTACTTCTCAGAAAATGTATCTCTCTTTCTTCATTTATTCGTAAAAACATATTACGAGTCAAATTGATACGCTCCGCGGTTCTAGGTATAAGTGGTTATAAGTGGAAATTTACTTATGCTATGAGTTTTCAAATTCGATAAATTGTTGTTTACCTTAAATTATTAAAAGTCAGAAAAGGAAATATTTTTTCAATTAATATTTCTCGCGCGGTGAGAAATTAAACATCGATTTGGGTCAAATTGATCCGCTCCGCGGTTCTAGTGTTAAAGCAGCGTTGATTTTTCGTAGAACATTGCGTCAAGAAAAATAGTAAGTGGTTATTTTGCATACTCATATCACTACCAGAAAAATAGATGTTGTCTTTGAAATGTACATTTTTATTTTTTTATATACATATGTAATTTTTTAATCTCAGGCTCGTGCTTATTAATCTACTTTATTTTATTTGCTAAATATTAGAAAACTAGTGTATATGCCCGTCCTAGGACGGTGGGTACATATCATAGCTTTCACTTAAAATTTGATATAATTGATAAAAATATTCATATACTATTTATCGACAATAAGGAAAACTGGCATGAAGCGTTAAAGTTAAGGCCTGGTTAATGAATGGGCGTCTGAAATTTTAACAACAAATTTGTAATCTGATGTAAATAATATGAGGGGAAATTGCAGATGTAATTTAATTAGTAAACGGAAACAGATATATATATATATTGAATGCAATATCAGTACATATAATTTTACTGACTGACTTGTACTCTAAGAAATATAAACATGTTTAAATACGATTCAATGACAATTAGGAAAACTTACCTGAAACGTTAAGTTCAGATCATCTGGAATTTTAACAAAAAAATTTAATCTTGTGGAAATAAGATGACAGAACAGAAAATAAATTACAGATATTTCTTAATTAGTAAAATGAAAAAGATATAGATATAGTTCTCATTTGGGTACAGATGTCGCAGACGCACCAAGGTATATTTCTGGTGCCAAAATGGCGATTTTATTCATGGGCAACCCGGTGATTTTTGCGAAATTTTCCTTGTATGGCAACTCGGCAGAAGAGATTGTGAGTGTTTTATATTAAATTATTACATAAATTAAACATTGTGTGTTGTAATTAATTAAGCATTGTGTGATAAAATAATTTTTGTGTGTTTATAGAAAATTTGTGTGTTTTAGGTAGCTTTCATTACAAAAATATACCTATTGCAGTCGTTCGGAGGAAAGTAATTCCAAAATATTTTGGTATATTTTCACCGACCATGACCTCCAGACCCCCAAACCACCCTCCGTTCAAATGTTGATTTATATATATATTTCTGACATATGTCATGCTGTAACTCTCTTATTTATGAACCGATTTGAATGTGACTGAGTATGTGTATAGGACATACGGTGGTCTCGACATAGTTCGTTGGCCAGCTTCATCCACCATCTTGTTTCAAAATGGCATCCAGTTAAAAAAATTTCAATGTTTAAAAATTCAAAAAGATGTACAAGAAAATTATAAATTGAAAATATTGTTTCTTTTAAGTGTTAGAACGTAATACAAGGATTCTGGAACATTTTTGTTTTTGCTTTATCTTGAAAAATGACTAAGATAGAGCAGTTTTAAATTCTAGGGTGGCTGAGATTTTGAAACAATCTGATCTTTGTTATGCTGTAATTCTCGTATTTACGAACCGATATGAATGTGTCTTATCATGTATATGGAGCATATCAAGGTATCGACCGAATTCGTTGAACAGCTTCATGCGCCATCTTGTTTCAAAATCGCAACAAGTTATTTTTTTTAATTTTATTAAAAATTTAAAAAGATGTATAAACAATTTTAAATTGAAAAAGTTGTTTCCGTTATAAGTGTTAGATCGTGATAGAAGGATTCCGGAACATTTTTTGTTTTGGCTTTATGTTAAAAAAGATAAGACAGTTTGAAATTCAAGGCTGGCTGACATTTTGAAACTATTTGATTTTTGTTATGCTGTAATTCTCATGCTGAAATTCGCATTCAAATTCAGTATTAACGAAAACCACGATTGAATTTTCTATAATGGAAATCCAAGCAATTTAGCTTCGAGTGTTTGAATATAATGAATTGAATTTTTAAAAACATGGACTATGAAAGCTACCTTTTCCTCCCGGTACAGGCCGGAAGGAGTTTTAGATAGCTTTCAATACAAAAAAGTATGAAACTGCCTATTGCAGCCGTTCGGAGGAAAGCAATTTCGGAAAATTTTGATATATTTTTACCGATCATGACCCCCAGACAACAAAACCACCCTCCGTTCAAATGTTGATTTATATGTATAGATATGTCCATATATATATGATCTATGTCATACGATAACGCTAGTATTTATAAATTAATTTTGATGAAACTAATTGTGTGTATTAAGCTCACCAATGCCTTGACCGAGTTCGTTGGCCAGCTTGGTCCGCCATCATGAAACAAGATGGCGGCTACTGAAAATTTTATAACTAAAGTAAATATACAAAAAAATTAAAAATTCAAATTAATTTTTAATTAAGTGTTAGGCCTTCATACAAGGATTCCAGAGCATTTTTGGCTTTACATCTATCTTAAAAAATGGCTGAGATAGAGCGGTTTGAAATTCTAGGGTGGCTGACATTTTGAAACAAGATACGTCCAAAACATTCTAGCTTTGGTTTAAAAGAATAGAGTTCGGGAATTCCCCTGGCTTCTGAAAGTTCCATTTACAAAACAAATATCAACGCAACTTTGCATTAACAAAAATTTTTGTAAAATTTCTGTAACAAGAAATGAATATTTCCAGAACAAAATATCTTCAATGTGATGAAACAAAATTTCTTGGAAAAAAGATGATGAAAAAGATTAAAAATTCCATTCTTATAGACTAAAAAAATATTTATGAAAATTCGTAACATTACTGAAAACAGACAATAAAACTCACCGAGATCTGATACTTTAAATTTTATGAACATTCGTCACATTACTGAAAACAGACACAACGATTTTTTAGTGCCGGAAGGTTTCAAAATTTCAGAAAATTTAAAGTAACAATGCTCGGTGAGTTTTGGTTATTGCAGAACGTAAATTTGAACAGTAAAATCTGCACCCTTATACGATTAAATTCATCGAGATCTGATAATTTAAATTTTATGAAAATTCGTAACATTACTGAAGACAGACACAACGATTTTTTAGTGCCGGAAGGCTTCAACATTTCAAAAAATTTAAAGTATCATTGCTTTGTGAGTTTTGATTATTGAAGAACGTAAATTTTAACAGTAAAAATTGCATTCAAATACGACTATGTAAAACTCACCGAAAATCTGATGCTTTAAATTTTATGTAAATTTGTAACATTACTGAAAACAAACAGACAGATTTTTTAGTGCCGGAAGTTTCCAAAATTTCAGAAAATTTAAAGTATCATTGCTCGGTGAGTTTTGATAAATGAAAAATGTAAAGTTTATTGTTTTATTTGTCAGAGCCGTAGTTAACATTTTCTGAATATAACATATAAAACCAGGGAATGTATAAAAATTAAAAAAAAGTACCTTTTAGAAATTTAATGGCAGGACTATTTCATTAATATAAACTTTATTCCTACATTACTTTGAACATTACCTACGTATGTTCAACAGATAAAAAACTAATGAACGATTCAATCGTTTCTGGACACTCT
Organism: Maratus michaelseni; assembly: GCA_963931845.1. Lineage (NCBI taxonomy): Eukaryota > Metazoa > Arthropoda > Arachnida > Araneae > Salticidae > Maratus > Maratus michaelseni. Next base: position 168,355,705 of record OZ007588.1, read on the forward strand.
GTATATGAGATTAACAACAAAATATACAGCTTGTTACTAACATCTGGCTCTGTAGCCAAGTAGTTTATGTACACACACACACACACACACACACACACACACACACATATATATATATATATATTGAAAATTGATATGAGTTTGAAAATAAATAAGTAAATAAATACATAACTGAAAAAATATTATAATTAAACAAATAAGTTAATATATTTTGTAATTTTACTTTACCTTTATATGGGATTCATACTAGATATATTTATTTCACGATCTGTAGTTTGTAGAACACTGAAATGCCGTAAAATACCACTGAAATGTTACGTAATTAAAATAACACCAATTACAGCTTTTTTTAAATACTTAGAATAAACGTGATAAATCATGCTATTCATTCAGCTGTAATAAAAAGCAAACACGGAATTTTCTTCTTTATCTACGGAATATGGAGTCGTTGATGAACATTATGCTCTCTCCAAAATCGGCATTCACTTGCAGATACCAGCGATACAATCACCTTTAATACCGATATCAGCTCTAATTTTGTTTTTTCGTTGTTACTATTATGGTCAATTTTCGGTGGTTGAACCTGTTCAAAATTTGAATTGTTTCATTTTCGTAACAAGGTAGTCAGGTTTCTAAAATTAGTTCTACAAGCAACACTGCAGCTTTTGTCATTGTTTGAGAAGATCATCATAAAACAATGTATGGACTGACGAAGATAACTTTCAATTATCATGTGCAGATATCACATCATGTAAAGTAGTTCTCCTCCCGACCCTACACACATATAAATCCGAATGCTGTCTATGCCTCCAATTCTAATAATTGCAAATATAGTAAAAAAAAAAAAAAAAACTCATTTCAATCTTATAAAATTTATTAATAATTGTATGTAGTTTATTCTTTCATGATAGGCTATCTTCATATTGCACCATGATAGATCTAATTACACCATGATAGATGTTTTAAGAAGTGACATCCATTTCTTCCGTGGATCAAAACTTAATTTGCATTAATACCTTTACGAAAAATAAAATTAAGGTCTTACAATAAAAAGTAGCGAGAATACATTCATGTACCTTTAAAATTATACAAAATTTTTGTGTTTGAGGAACACTCATCTTATACGAAAAAATTCACTTAAAATATTTTTGGTTACTTTCCATTCTGTGAATGCTTTGATCAGAGGATACGGTCCGTTTGGTGCGCCAAAAATTATAAATTCATTATATCTCGAAAACAAAGTGTTTTACGATTTAATGCATGTTACGTAACACATAATGCAGGTCATAATTCGTAATTTTTAAATATGAATTTATTAGAAATTTTCAAAATTGAAAATATGTTTTTGAATTGAAAAATACCTAGACTATGCTTGTGTCTATTCATTGTATCACACTCACAAAAAATTCAATCGAATGTTTTGGGGGAGATATAAAAATAGAATATAATAGATATAATTAAAAAACTGCACTCAAATCCGGAAAACATACATAAATTTCTGTTGATTGACACCTCCTAACACCCTCTATGACAATTTGGTGGCAAAATAAAGCGAAGTAGTGCGTTTTCCCCCTACATTGTGTGAAATCAGAGGAAAGCCAAGTGTATTATTAATATTTTATTTATTGGATTTTATATTTAAAAATTAAAATGAATTAAATTAACCTAAATATTAAAAAATATTTTTTTTAGTAATTAAAAATACAAATAAATATATATCCAAAAAATGTCATTGAAAAAAAAAATAAATCGTCTCGTTAAATATTTTTATATACACTGTTAAAATTTTGCATCAAACTCTCCAGTCATTTGACCGTTTTTGCAGAAAAAGGTTACATAACCGTAATTTAATTATATTCTGACCATAAAATGAGCAATAATACGATCAGAATATAGTTAAATTAAGGTTATGTAACCATTTTCTACAAAAACGGACAAATGCCTGCACAGTTTGCTACAAATTTTTAACAGTGTAGTATGATATATATTTATTTATTTTTATTAAAATGGAAATTTAAAACGTTTATTATAGGCGCTGTAATCAGTATTAAAGATTCTGCTCTCAGAAAAAGGAATTGATTAAAACAACAAAGTTTGTTGAGTACATTTTGGTTGTTCAAGCAAAATTTTTAGTTGAAGTAAAAAGTTGGTTTTGTTGCATTGAGAAAAAAAAAATTGTTAACACTCTTACAAAATTTTAACAAAATTTCATCAATTTTACTTGAATTAACAAAATCTGTTTCTTTAATTTTACCATAATTTTGTAATTTTTAATTCCAGCAAAGTTTTGTTGCTTTTACAAAATTTTAATTGTTGTGTAGTAGCCATAACTCTCTCACGTAACTTGGTTTATTTGACTTATACAGGGTCATTCATAATTCCCTCCGGGGTTTCGAAACGTTATAGTAAAAAAACGAAGACGAATATGAAAAAAAGAAACATATGAAATTATTCCGAAACTATTCAAGTTTTACTTACATACATTACATGTGTTCTATGTGTGAACCCTTGGTCACACGGCATACATCCATGCGATAGTCCAGTTCCTGCCATACTCCGTTTCTTTAAATCAGAATCAGTGGTGTCAGTTCAACGGGCCTTTCGTAATAAATATCGAAACCAGGGACCAACTGACAAAACAGTTCATGTGTGGTACCGGAAATTTAAAGAAACGGAGTATGGCAGGAACTGGACTATCGCATGGATGTATGCCGTGTGACCAAGGGTTCACACATTTAACACCTGTAATGTATGTAAGTAAAACTTGAATAGTTTCGGAATAATTTCATATGTTTCTTTTTTTCATATTCGTCTTCGTTTTTTTACTATAACGTTTCGAAACCCCGGAGGGAATTATGAATGACCCTGTATAACTAGCTGTATAATTAAATGATTAACATAATTTTTGGATAATTAAAACTTTTTTAATTGGGACGGACCAAGGTAGCTTTAAAAATCCCCCTATCCCATTTATTACTTTCTTCTATCTTTACAAGAAGAAAGTATTGGAGTCATGAAAATTTTCAACTTCTGGTTTTCGACGGATTTTAGAAGGTCTTGAACACGAATTGACTATTTTTAGAAAATGACTGTCTATGTCTGTCTGTATGTGACAAAAATTTTGAGGGCGCTCTATTTCAAGAACTAACGCACGGAATTTAATAAAACGTTGTATTCAGTTACTTCCTGATATAAATTGGTGCTGATTACTTTTGGCGTAAATCGCGCAACAGGTGGCGCTGCTACCCAGGTAAAAAAATTAGCAAGAAACCTTTAAAAATTTAATGATTTTGAAGGTATTTTGAAGGTTTCTACAGGTGTTTTGAAGGAAAATGAAAACTGCAGGTTTCCTTCAGGAAATATTACTGGTTTTTTAAAGGTTTTATTCAGGATTATTTCAGCATGCTTATAACCTTCAATTTACCTTCACTGACTTAGCAGATCTTCTTAAAATAATTACAGGTATTTTGAAGAAAAACGCGAACAGCTTTTCATGCAGGATATATGAAGGTTTTTTAAAGGTTTTATACAGGTTTATTTCAGCAAGCTTATGGCCTACAAATTACCTTCAGTGACTTAACAAATCTGCCCTAAAATCACTACAGGTATTTTGAAGGAAAAAAAACTGCTTTTCATGCAGAAAAATTTAAATATTTTTCTAAATGTTTTATTAGAGCTTAAATGGTTAAGTATCTAACTCATATTCAAATAGCTTTTTACTTGAAAAGTCCAGGGCCACATACAGGGGTGTGGGGGGGGGGAGCAGAAGAAAAAAATATGTTGGTTATATCCTTTTTCTCTCAGTGTTTAATTATTTTATGTTATTCAAAAAGATAATAAATTAAAAAAAAAATAGTTAAAATTTTAATTGTTTGTTCAAAATTCAAGGGGGGGGGGCTGAAATCAACACTGCCCTGAAATACCCTATTTTAAGGGTTTTTTAGAACATAAAAGTAAAAAGAAAAACCGGACAAAAAATTAACTCCCATGACTGATTAAGGGGAGCACCCCCTCCACCCCCCCACGCACACTACAAAATGAATATTCATAATTTATCTTTCTCCTAATACTTAATTATTTATTTTAAGTTCCTCAAAAAAGCTAATTTTACTGTCTTTAAAAATTGGGGAAAAAGAAAATTATGTCAATAAAATTATAAAATCTGCGGGGGAGGGGGGGGGCTTCCTTTTGACTTCATCACTTCCCTGAATCTTAAGGTGCTTTTTAAACACATACTCGAAAAGAATAAATTTCACTATGTCTTTCAAAATCAGCGAAAAAGAAAATTACATTAATTAAATTTTAAAATCCGGGGGGGGGGGGTGCTCCCTTCCCATCTGGCACTGAATTCAACACTCCCCCGAACCTCCGCTTAAGATAACTTTTAAAGACAAACATATAAACGAAAATAGAGTTAAAAATTTACTTCCATGGGGGATTTACACGGGGGGGGGGGTGAGTCCTCCCTTAACAAAAAATTTTTTGTTCCTCTTTCTCTTAGTGTTTAATTATTTAAAGTTACTAAAAAAAACCAATAAATTTTACGATTTCTTTCAAAGATAAAAGAAAATTTTGTTTAGCAACTTTCCAAATCCTCCGGGGGGAGAGCAAGAATCCCGCGGGCCAGCCCTACCCTATATATATATATATATATGGCAATTTTCGGGATTTCTGCAATAGATTCGCGATTTCTCAAGAACTGATGCACTGATTTACATCAAAATACAGATTGAATTAGACCTTGACATCAATACAAGCTGACTACGTTTTGGTGTAAATAGCCCGACAGGTGGCGCTGCTATGTTTTTTTTTCATGATTTTCATTGTAACTAAATCTCAAGAACTAATGCACGAATTAATTTTTAAATCATTTTCAGCAGTGATTTACGCCTGTAAATCTTAAATAATAACAAGTGAATTTTTATCCTGCTTTTTTTTTCCAGCGTAAACCGACAGAGTGAAAAATGTCCCAAGCCGGGAATCGTACCCGGGTCCTCAGAATAGCGCTCTGAGGCCCCAGCACACGGCAACACAGTTAATTTTTAATTAATATTCTGCAGTGAATTACGCCTGTAATCCTTGAATCTCCCTTGAAACCAGTGAATTTTTATCCTGCTTTTTACAGGATTAATTCACTGCTGAAAATGAATTACAAATTAACTATATGTTGCCGTATGCTGGGCTTTGTATTTTTGTCTCTTGTTTGCCGCAGAAATTTGCATGCTCATGCAGGGCCTGTTTACCGAATAGTCCCGGGACGCCAGTGCTTACCCAAAGAGATACAAAGGTGCCCTCAAATTTACTTTTCAGAATAACTTAAGAAAAAAAATCAATCAGGGTAAAAAATGCATTTTTTCCTTGCGAAATTTTTACCTAAGAAGCTCGTTCTTTCTAAAATGTTGTTTACTCCGAAATTTTTATGGTAAAATTTCAAATTGTTGCAACATACCAAAAATTGATTTAGTAAATAACAAAGCAATTGGTAGAGGGGCGCTCCAGAGTAACGTCCGGCTTTCCCTACTTTTATGTTTTAAGCGGGCCCTGTGCTCTTGATGACACTTTCATCATGTGCTGCGGTTGCAGCTGTCCGACATATATAAGAGTGAGAAATTTCGAGTTTGGATATCGTTCCTTCTGGCTCAGTGGTTAGAGTCTCAGATCGTTATTCTGAGGACCAGTTTCGATTCCCAGCTTGGGGCATTCTTCAATCTGTAGGTTTACGCTTGAAAAAAGTAGGATAAAAATTATCTTGTTATTATTCAAGGATTACAGGCGTAATTCACTGCTGAAAATGAATTAAAAATTACCTAAAAATTTAGTTAAGTTTAGATTGGTTCTAATACAAAAAAAATAAATATTATAATTGTTTATGTAACAAAAACCATTTGTTGTTAAAACAAAGAAAATTCTTAAAATTACACAAAAAAATTGTTCTTTAAACAAAAGTTTTTGTTGCCGAAACTGAAAAGAACTCTTAAAGTAACGGATAATTATATTTATTTTGAGAAAACTTTCAACAAAAGAATTTTGTTAATTCAAATAAAATTGAAACATTTTTACTTGAATTAACAGAACATTTTTTTGCTGACGATACAAAATTTTTTGTTGGAATTGCAAAAAAAAAACCAACAATATTTTTCTTGTTGATTCAAACAAATTTTTCATTGACCCATATTTAAACGGAAAACTTTGTTGGGCCAACCAAATTTTGGTTGATTCAACAAAACTTTTCTCTGGGTGTGTTATTTGAAATTGTTATAACTTCAAACTTTTGAATATATCTTTACCTTCAAACTAACGAACTTTATAATATATTATTATCTTTAATACATTCGCAAATAGCTTTCCCGAATAGGGGGATAAAAACGCAAGAACTATTACACGCTTTCTTAAAAAAAAAAAAAAAAAAAAATCCCCGAAGGAAGTAAAAGGATAAGATAAAGTACTGCAATTTTCTAAAATCGCATACTTCTGCATCAGGCTTATAACTTTGATAACAGTTTCTTCACAAAGAATAACTGTGAAGAAAATTTTAAAAAGTCGATGCTTTTTTTTAAAAACATTAAATTAATTTACCGCATTTCATAAAGTTTTCATCAGAATGGGAAATAATTATTGTGCAGCTTTTACACTCATATTTCAAATATTACCACAGTCTCCTTCATAAGTATTTTTAATACTGTGTATACAAATGTAAGATTTTTATGCCTCAAATAAGTATTAGGTGTGCTACATCATCTGGACATTGATTATCTTCGGAAAAGCAGAAAATAACTTCGACCTATGACTTTTCTAGCACTTGGGGCAATATAATATATAAAAATGAGAATTTTTCTGTTTGTCTGTCTGCACTTCTATACAAATCATCAATTTGAAAGCCAAAATTGTGAAATGTTACGTGTAGGTATGTACAGTGTAGGTGTAATGTAAAGGTAAAATGTAAACACGGCCAAGGCTACTACGGTAATCCGGAATTGAAATAATGCATAGTTAATTTTTAATTAATCAAAAACCAAAAATCTAACAGCCTTTTCCTATTAAATTTAAACATTTTACGTTATAGCGTAGGGTCGTTTCATAGATTAAAGAAAAAAAAAAGTTATTTTTGTCCGAACTCTGTGAAACCTTTATTGGTGATAAATAAAACGGTTTTACAGACCGTGTAAAAATTTCGTGAAGAACAAAATATGTTATCTAGTTGTAAAAGAAATGTTTTCTTCTCACTGTTTCTGTTTGCTTGTTTGTTTTCGCGTCGCCTCCTTTAACATAGCAATAAAAAATAGTTCTCATTGTCCGAACTCTCTGAAAATTTAATCGGCTATAAATATAACATTATCCAAGCTCTCTTTTAAATATACACTAAAACACTTTTTATTTTGCTTAAAAGACGTCAACATAAACATTAAAGATGTTAAAATTTAAAATTTACATGTTTCGATTTGTTCATCAAATCGTCATCAGAATAGAATATACACAAACTACAAATACAATGTACATGAAAATCAGAGATTAAATTAATTAAAAACCAGAGTCTCTGAACAGTCACTATGTGAAAGAAGGTACAGCGCCCTCTATACTCTTAATTTTAACATCGCTCTTAGATCCATCTACAGACCGCATCCCACTGTTATTCAACCACTCAACCCACATCTTAAGAATATAAAAGGACAACGTATCATTACAGGCTTTCGAGCTTCTTAAATAAATTTCAATAGATTCCATCACAAAAAGTTGAAAATAAAAACTGGAACTATAAATCAATTTAGCTTCATTAAATAGGATGTTGATGCTCTTTCTATTATTTAATCTTGATAAGACAGTATTCCCTCTCCCATACTTAATATCTGCAATATGCTCCTTACATCTAACATTGTATTTCCTCTGTGTCATACCAACATAATAATTCCTAACACCCCTCTCCCTAATAAATAGAATAACATAAACACCCGAATGGTCACCCTTACTGACAGGATCAATTCTCGTGCTCAAAACCCTCTTCAACTTCGGGGGAGCGAGCCCTCGCGACTAAACTCAAACCAAACGCTTTTAAAGGAAATTTTATAAATTCAAATAAACCCGGATAATAACTCATATAACCACTCTCTTCAACATAACATCACTATCCACTTTATTTTCCCCCATACCTTTGTTCCTTTTAGTGATAAAGGTCTGAATTTAATTAATTTAATCTCTGGTTTTTATGTACATTGTATTTGTTGTTTGTGTATATTCTATTCTGATGACGATTTGATGAACAAGTCCAAACATGTAAATTTTAAATTTTAGCATCTTTAATGTTTATGTTGACGTCTTTTAACCAAAATAAAAAGTGTTTTAGTGTATATTTAAAAGTTAATTCTAATGGACGTATTTTGACTCTCCACTTTATTTGAAATATAATAACATTTGAATCCAAGCTCTCTTTAAAATTTTGCGAAAAAATATGCATATTTAGTAGTAAAAACATGAGTTCTTAAAAAAAAAGCTTTAGCACCATCAAAGCAAAAATATATTAGAAGGTCCATGCTTTCAATGCAACGGTACGCCTCCATCTGTTTTTAATCAACCCTTTTCAAATCCCCTAGGCTAAACAGTTGAGTTCTAATCAGGTTTCCCGTTTCTGAGGGGAGAAGCTTTGAAAAAAGCGTTGAAACATGTGCAAAGAGACCATTTTCGTGTTGAAAAATAATGTTGGATTTTGACGGAATGCACTTTTCGTTTTAAATATGTGTATTATTATGACGTCATATTTGAAGTTTAATGGACTTTTTCAAATGTTTGAGAATCATACAAAGAGAGTATCAATATGAGTAATAGAGAAAGCAAGTAGATATGATGTCAGCAGGTGAATATAACGTCATATGAGATTGAGGAACGTATTGAGTCAAGATAAAGACCCGATTATGAAAATATTGGCATATTTTAAGATTTTGACGTTCTCCGTAGAACATGTTTAGTTTTGAAATTGATGTTTCTACACAAACATACTTAAAATCCCGGACAACGCCGGGTACTTCAGGTATTAAAAAATAAAAATGCATTTGACATTAAAAATAATTATATCTGCAAAAAATTAACAACCCCCCCCCCAAAAAAAAAAAAAAAAAATAGATTGTAATTGAGAGACTTCAGTCCATGATTTTAAGTTCTGAATTATTCTGCTACTCATTTTTCTAGAACATTTCATCGAATAAATCGTAATACAGTCAAACAATTTACGAATAACACATACGTTGCAATCATTATTTAAAATTTCATTTGATTAATTAAGTTCACTTTTGTATATATTTACAAGAGAAAAATTGTGAAATGAATGAATAATTTTTTCGATATATAATGAATGAAATAACTGAATGACGATATCAAGATAAACATAATAATTACTTGTACAACCTATTTAAATAGACATTATTTTATTTTAAAACACATCAAAGAGCAGTGCACTCGCCCAAAAGTATGTCACTAGAAAAAGGAAAAATAAAGGTTTTCAACGGATTGATTAACGAAGCAGAAACATAATGTTAGTAACTGATGATGCCTGAAAACAATAGTTGAAAATTTTAACATATTGACTAGTTTTGTGCAGTAAGGTGTTTTTAAGGCTTTTGGATATGTACACCGATCTTTGATGTGTTTACAAAAAAATGTCCGTTTAAATGGGTAGTACAAGTAATTATTGTGTTAAAATGACATTATGGACGATCATATATAAAAAACTAAAATTAAAATTTGTTTCCTAAAAGCTTGATGGTTAGGTTATCATTAAAAGCAATTTATCACATTTCGGTTTGATAATTGACACTTTTTCTTTCATTAATACAGATTTTTTTTCCTATTTCGTTGCGTTTTGTGTGAAAACATCTGAATCGATGTCTTGCTTAATCTATATTATATAAAAAGACGTGTTTGTCCCTATATTCCCTATGAAGCGACAACTACCCTGCGGAGACCGCTGGTGTTTGTATGTGTTAGTAGCCTCGAGTCTACCATCGTGCACTATGTTGGTTGCATGTCGGTGACTGTGAGAGTGTTGGAGATATGAGGGTTGAATGTGGTCGACCTAGGGCATTTTCATATTTCGATTGAAGTGTTCTAAAAAATGTTCAGACTCTTCTTCAACGGGAATTGGTTTATTCAACTTAACATGAACTAATTAAGATATAGCTAACTAAGTAAGATCATTTCACATCCCCTAGCGGTGGAAACTGAAACTAAACAATATTGTAGCATTTGCGTAGCACGCCTGCTATACAATGCCGTAAGCAGCGGGGACGAGTGGTGGAGTTTCGTTCGGAAAGAGGTTTGTTCAAAACGGAATGCTCGCCGAAAATGACTATTTATCGAAACCGAAAAAGAAAAGTAATGAATTCTGGGAAACGCCGAACGGATTGGCTAGTTGTAAATAAAAATTTCTTGTATACACATATTCTGATTAATAAATTGAAAGTAATGTATTCAATTATAAATGTTGAACGAAAAACTTTATTAAAGGCATATACAGCTTTAAAGATACGAGGGTCGATCCAGAAATAAGTTTTCGATGAAATTTACAAATATACAACATTGTTTATTCCCATAGAAATTTACATCGTTGGAAAGAAGAAAGTCTGCTCTATTTCTCTACATAATCACCATCTTTTTCTACGCATTTTTGTAGATGGTGCTGCAATTGCTGTAATCCAATGTCGTAGAACTCCAGCGCCAACCCGTTGAGGAAGCGTTTCAATTCTTCTTTGACGACATCGTCGCTCCGGAAGTGTTGGCCATCTAAGTGTTCCTTTAACTTGGGGAACAAGTGATAATTACTAGGTGCGAGACCCGAACTGTAAGGTGGGTGGGGCATGAGAGTCCACTCAAATTGTGTCAACAGTTCCTGGGTTTGACGGGAGACGTGAGGTCGAGCGTTGTTATGAAGCATCGTTACACCGGCTGTCAGTACAAACACCTCTGTCAACTAAAGATGAATAGACACGGGTGGATTCACTTTGGCGTACAAAAAGCAAATTACGGAACGAATCTCGTTCTTGGTGGTATCAACAATGGGAACCTCCAACTCGGACAGCTACTGAGCGAAGAATGAGCGGCGCAGCGAAGCGTGACCGGCGGAATCGCGAGCACGGGAACAGCCGCGCATAGCGCTGTTGCCGTATTTCGCCTCGCACCTTCCCATGCGGCTGGAGCTCTTTGGAAACCTTATTTCTGGATCGACCCTCATACATTTCATAACAACTAATTTTTCGGTTTTTTTCAATTAAAATAAACTGAAAAATTATTTAGTAAAATATTTTCTTATTTTTATGTGGTTACTAATTCACTTTACTATTAAAACACATTTTGGATTTAACTATTTTGTAAGAAAAGTGAGTTACAAATTTAAATGTTTCAAATGAATGCATTCAATTGTTTTTCTTTTGTGGGCAATTTCAATATGTTTCTCGATTAATTCAATTCAACCAATGGCATTATTATTTTTCTTGTATCTATAACAAAACAATTTAAACAAAATACGAATCTCTCTTTGGTATATGATATGCATTTTTTGACATACCTTTATATAAATTGCGTTTAGAAATTAAACAGTTTCCTCTAACATCCGAAATCAATAATCCGATTGCAGTTCTGAAAGATAAGATTTTCAATCAGTTACTGAGTAAAGCATCCCATGTTATGAATTATTCGATTTCCAAGTAAATATGTAATTGTGCACATTTCTTGTTTAATATGCTTACAGAGCAAGTTTAAGAGAACGATGATTATTCAATTAATGAAATATTCAATTGCATCGTTTAGGGCAGAGCAAATTAATTATTAATATTTTTTCAAGAAATTTTGTTATAGGACATCGAACAGAGTTTTTTCTCTAAAATTGCGATGTAGTTCAATTATTTAATGCTAAGATTAAGTGATATCTTATAGTTAAGTCTTATTCAATGCTTAAGATTAAGTGAATAATTTCGAACGTACGAAATTTTGCATAACAAAACTATCAATAAGTAATTATAAAATAAATTTGATGACGTGGGATATCGCAGAATAATATAAGAATAGTATAAGAAGATTATACGAGTTATAATAATACTTAGTTCTTTCCTTTGCTTCTCAATGTTCCCATTAATCTAAGCCACAATCAGAGAAATTTTGTATTTTTAATATTATTCCTCACTTGCACATACACACACATTTAAGAATATATAATGGTTTGAAAATTATTTGTCACAAACTCCTTCTTTAAAATTATAAATAGCCTTTAAAGAAGTTGCTGTAAGAAATATATAACCAAATGGACAAAATATAAATTTAATTTTACTTCCAAAGCAAATAAAATTGTTTTTAAAAATAAACAAGTCTCGATGAAACAAAAGAAACATTTCATTCAGATTTGTTTATTGCCAAATTTGAAAACTTCTATGCTAATTTTTTTAAATAACTTGAAAATTTTAAATTTTTTATAAAATATCTAAATGTTTTTTTATGTGTAAAATACTTTTAGCTTTTGAAAATACAGTTCACATTGTGATCAGGTAAAATAAATCTTTTTTATCCATTATTATGATTAATGCTTTAGAAAAGGCAATTGACCTTTTAAAAATTTATTTGACAGAAGTGTACATCAACGGTGGTCAAGGATAAGGTAAAAGAAAAATGCAAATTTTAGATTCAGCATAAATGTCTATAATTAGAGAAAATTTGCTCCTTTGTATTCCAAAACGATCAAACCATGGTTCGCGCTAAATACTTTATTTTTCTTCTAACTTTTAAGGACAAAATATATAATCATTTGGAATATAATGATTTAAATGATTTTTATTTTTGTCATTCCCTAGAAACATTCATCACTATTAATATTTCTTCATTTATTTGTTCAACAAAGTTTCTTTTCAAAATAACACATAGTTTTAAAAAAAGTATTTAATTATTTCGGTTGTTTATTTTTTGTAGATTAAGCTGTTTCTTTCACTGACAAAATGTAGCAAACATTTGTATGTACATTAATATAGATTTTTATTAATTAATGTTCGCTGATATATGAAGTGCGTATAAGTCGTCACACTGAAATACGTATAATATAAGCCATATAAAGTACGTAAAAGTATTTTTTTTTCACTGAAAAATTTTGGGAGGGAAGTTAATTCAGAATATACGATTTACAAATCCTGCCGGTGTACATAATAACGATGTTCGCTTTTAATATAAAATGTGATAAATTTCTCATATGATCTGGTACACATGCAATGATAATCAGTATGATCAGATGCAAATGTTCAATTACAAATGTAAATAACCAGATAGAGGTATGTGTATTTTTTTTTGTTTGTAAAATATAAATCTCCATCAATTATTCGTTTGTCATTTGTATGATAAAAAATATTATATAAATTGTTTATATTAAATGTAAATTTTAGCTATCTTTTCATGTCTGGCAAAGGTACTTATTTTATATCTGTAACTATATATGAAAAAGTTATCAAATATTTAATAATTTATATAACTTTTATAAATATTTATATTAAATTATTATTTAGAATTGCAAAAAATATTGTATAAAACACTTAAACTAAACAATGAACTGAAGAGAAATCATAATTACTTGAGAGAATTATTTCCTAAGATATTTCAGTTTATACTTCAGCATAAATACCCTTTTGTTGATACACAAGGTATTTCTCAAATTAATTGATTATAAGATTTTGAAAGCGAGGAAATATATCCTTCTCGAAGTTTTAATGGGGAAACAAAGAAAGTGTGAAGTTCTCTTTGGTAATTGATATTCTTTTATTGAAGCTACTATATACATTTTAAATTTCGAAACGATTAAGCATCTTTCATTTTAGCAAATAAATAACCAACTAATTACTTGGAGGAGGATATTCAAAGTTATTCATGTTTAAACATTTATTTTGTTATATATTATGTACTATTTGTTTGTGAATTATACGTAATTACATGCACCTACTGTTGCATATACTATTAAAATAAATACAAAATGCATATATCTTATTTTAGAAAATAGATATCTACGGAAAAGAAGTAAGTAAAGAAAATTTATACTTAAAAAATCCATCCAGACAAGAAGAAAAAAGACAAGATTAAGTACTGCAATTTTCGAAAATTGCGTACTTCGGTAACTTTGATAAGAATAACTTTAACATTACAGTGACGAAAATTTAAAGAGCTGTTATTTTTTTGTGCCACATAGAACCATTTTTCTCCTGGTTTGAAAAGTTTGGGAAGATTAAAAAATATTAAAAGCTGATTTTTATTACTGACATTACTACCATTGTTATTGGTTTTGTCTTTTTATAATATTTACCCTTAATGTTTTATGCACATTATTAATATTGGTAAAGTTTGAAATTGTATTTGTTAGTCTTAGATTGTCTACAGACAGATAACCTCCTAAAATATAAAAAATAACTTTAGCGTAGGAAATTTTAATATACTATAACAATAATAAAAATGTATTTAAAATTTAATTAAAATTAAATTTGTTTAAAAATCTCCAAAATTTCAAAGGTGCAGATTGGTCCTCAGAGATTGTAAGTTGGAATTTTAATTCCAGTATTTTTCATGTTAGTCATTTTTATAGATATATTCCTAATTCGTATAAATTAATACAAAATCCAGCCAAATAAATTTGCAAAAAATTCAAAATGTGCTTTCAAATTTGCATAGAAATTTTCAATAAAATAGAAATTGAAAATAATAACACTTTAAGTAATAATTACGTGCTTAAAAATTTAATTCTACATAATTTGATTACTTGTGTATATCTACAAAACTATCTAAAATGGAGAAATAAATAATTTGAATACATATATTCATCACATTCAAATTTAAGAAGTTTTATTGAAAATATTTTCAAATCCGTGACAGTTATCAGTAGTACAAAGAATATGGACGTTATTAACTTTATTTCATTTTGAATGAAACATTGTTTTAAATAACATATTGTCAATCTAAATCCGTCTCCTAGCTATATATAACAATTTTTTCAATAAAAATATTCTGTTTATTACAATTAGTGTAAAATATTCACTTATCGAAACTGAACGCAAAGCATGATTAACTGATTTAAATTATACATGACACATTATTATTTATTTCTAATATATTTTTTTCTTTTTGGTTACATTTAATATATCTTAAGAATATTTCATTTTAATGAATTATTGCCAGGACTATAACATTTACGTCCGTTTGAAAAACATAGAACACAGGGATTTTAAACAAGTACGAGGTTACATTTGTAATTGATGTTTTGATATTGACATTTATTATATTCAGATCTGTTTGTTTTTTATTTGTTGTTGTTATATGGAATTTTTGTTTTTTACTTTCCAAGTACTCATCCTAGAACATATAACGTTGGGCTATTAAATTAACACGAGGTACCCTATCAATATGGATACGAAGATTTCATATAACGTCTCAAAATTTTCAAATGTGAATTATTTTCCGAGAAATTAATTTTTGTAATTTTTAGTGACATTTCTGTAATGTTGGCAACTAAATAATTCCATTTTTGTGGATAAAAGAGAAAAAAGGGAAAACGATAGCGATTATTAGATTTTACTTGTTGACGACATTTTCTCATAAAAATTCAAATCTGTTATTAGAATAGATGTTTAAAACAATTAAATTTCTCAAGAAAATTTGAAGAAAAAAGTGAATTAATGCGATGAAAATGTTTAATAGCAGTTGTTTTTATTGTTCATTCAAATATACTTATGTGTTAATATAAAAGTTTGACCGGAATGCAAAATAATAAGAATTTAGTTGTGATAAAGCTTTAAGTAACAGAAATAAAACTCTTATCTTTTTAATTTATATTTTGCTTACTTCATGTAAATTTGTAAAATTCGAGCTTATGTTTATTGGGATGCATTTTCTATGTATTGATATAGATTATTTTTACCTTGTGTAATTTTTATAATAATCATTGTTTTTAGAATTTTTCCTAAAATATCATTTAATGCAGAAAAAAACTAATTTTTGTATAAAAAATCATAATATATATCTAAGTTCTAATTTTCTTCTCTAAATCATATCACATTTGAAAAACTCCTTATCCAATAAAGAAAAATGAATTAAAAAAATGTTTTTAGGAATGAATGTTTAAATTGCCACTGTAAATTGTTTCGCAAATGAACCAATTATTTGTATTGTAAAATTATGATTTTTGACTGTAAAATCTGATATTAAAATTTATAAATTTCCAAATTTTGTTTGGTAGTATATATTACTTTATATATTTTCATATTTCAGGCAAAAAAAATATATATATACATCATTCTTTTATAATACATCATTATTTTTAATACTCTCGTAAATAAGTATACCCAAAAGGGAAGTAAATAAAAGCTAAAACTATTACACATTTTCTAAAAAGAAAAATTTCAGAAAGAATAAAAAAGGATAAGATAAAGTACTGCAATTTTCTAAAATTGCATACTTCGACATCAGGCTTTTAACTTTTCGTTCACAAAGGATTACTGTGATGAAAATTTTAAAACAGCGGTGCTTTTTCGTATACCATTAAAATATATTGCGTCTTATCATAAATACTCGACCGTAATGAAAAATAATGAGAATTTAATTTTAATACTCATCTTACTACTAAAAATATATATGTTATCTATATATTTTCATTTCTTTATGTACATATGTGAAATTTTCAAGACTGAGGTTTGTGTTTATTCAGATACATTATCTACATACAGGGTGTTTCACAAAGGACCCCTAACTTTAAAAATCAATAACCCGGAAACAGTGATAGATAGAAACATGAAACCAGTGGTATGTTTAATAAAAAAATCGTAAGAATCTTATACGTAAATCTCAAAATTTAGTTAAAAATAGCACCGATAGATGACGCTGAGAGCTTAAAGAATCCTTCTAAAGAGATTTCAGAAGCATAGAAAGACTAGCCGTTGAAGATTTCACCATTGAAATCTGACCGCTATTTTCGTATAGTGAAAATAATTCGCATCGGCCACGTTGCCTGTCTGTTGAATTTTTTTGAAAAGCTCACGAATTGTTTTCCCATCTGGGTCTTTTGCGACTTGAAATCGCGTTTGAAAAGTTCTCCTCGTGGCAGTAGGACTCTGATTTAATTGGTGGTATTTCAACACAATAAACACACGTTCCTCTACGGTATACACCACTTTCGGAATTATTTTAGCCAGATCTTGGTAATATTCGGATAGGACGTTTCCAAGGAAATTAGTACAAACTTGACAGACTAAATCCCATACTTGTTTTTCATCATGATCGTACGAGTT
Organism: Maratus michaelseni; assembly: GCA_963931845.1. Lineage (NCBI taxonomy): Eukaryota > Metazoa > Arthropoda > Arachnida > Araneae > Salticidae > Maratus > Maratus michaelseni. The sequence continues at coordinate 168,372,987 of OZ007588.1, forward strand.
TTCAAATTTTGGATCCTTAAAAATATCTCTAATCTGTGGACCCACAAAAACTCCCTCTTTAATTTTTGCCTCTCTCAGTCTGGGAAATTTCATACGCAAGTATGCAAAAGCTGGTCTATTTGTATCCATAGCTTTAACACACTGCTTCACAGTACCTAATTTTATGTGTAAAGCAGGTAAGATGATTTTCTCTGGAGAAAGAAGCGGTGTGCTCTTGACATTCATTTTTCCAGGTGTAAAACACAGCCTCGGAGGCCAGTCTTTCTGGATATAGTGTAAATATGTAGCAAGACTACTCCATTCACACAGGAAGCAACAGAATTTTTAAATCCCAGTTGAAGACCCATCAAAAGCGCAACTACTTTCAAGTCAACACAGACATACCATTCATTTTCAGTGTATTTAATTAGGTGTAGGAGCTGTCGCAGGTGTTCATAAGTCTCTTTCATGTGCGCAGAATATGCAATAGGAATGGATGGCTTTTCATTACCATTATGAAGCAAAATCATCATTAAGCTTATTTTGGACGCATCTATAAATAGACGCTACCCGTTTACATCAAGTGTTAGTCCAAATTCATTCATCAAACCTTTAATACCCGACAGAACACAATACTATTATTTTTCTGAAACTGATGTATAAAAGGTAAATGGCGGTTACGAAATGAAGACACTCTGACATGTTCTTCCAAAAGATGCACTGTCGTAGTGTTGATGCGAGTAGTTCTTCTTTGGCTTTTGACAGATCTAAATCACGAACAAGATCCTTGAGATCATTCGATGTGATTTTATATACTGCAGAATCAGAGGGATTTATATATACTCATCACTATGTCCATGAAATTGTGACATGCTAGGTACTACATCTACAGGTTCAATAGATTCCTCGTCGTTATCAGAATTAATTACAAAATCAGTCGTCGGCTTAGGAATTGATAGTTCCTCAAAATGCGGAACTGGTCGCATAGCAGAACATATTTGTGGATAATGAACAGCATTCTTCCTTTTCTTCGTAAGACCTCCACGAATTGGTTCAACCATACAAAAGTAACAATCTTTTACATGATTGCTCTGCTCTCTTCAAATCATGGGAACAGCGAATGGCATACTTTTTCTTTTACCAGTCACCCACAGAGAAAGTGTTGTTGCACAGGTGATGCAGCATACGTGGGGCGCCCATTTTATGTCTTGGTCGCATATTTTGCAACCAAAATAGAGGAAATATGCCTTTCTGATTGCGTTAGTAATGCGCTTTTCCTGTGATTCAAATATTACGTTACCGCAAATGTAACAGAAGTTATTGGTATCGTTAATGCATTTTTGCGACATTGCTGCAAATAAAATTATAAAATGACTACACGTAACTATAAAAGCTCAGTCTTCAACGAAATCAAATACCGAACTAATGAGCGAGCGAACTCGTGCACTCTTTTTATCAGAAAAAACACAGGCTGTTACGTAATACGCCAGGTGTTAATTTAACAGAAGAGTTGTGTAACAAAGAGTTGTGCAATACTTCCTGTGTGGTATTACAATGGCAAATGGACAGATGAAATATAGAGAACAAATTCGTGCATTTTACCTATGATATTTGTTTATTTTATTTTATTTTTGAAATTCTATTTTTCTACCGAAATGTTTATTTATTACACGTTTTATTAATTCATATATGCACGGTATCATCTAAAAATGAAATAATATTTATTATAATGCTCAATAAATCAGTTAATTCTTTAAAAGGTTTTAACAAAAGTGACATTAAAGCATTAGATACATTATATCTCTGCACCCCTTAATCTCAGAAACAAGACCCAAAACACAATTTTTATGGTGATATTAGTGTTCATAACTTGAATTCATTAAGAATTGGATGTTTTGAATTTTGATACATGAACTTTGTTAAACATTGTTCTCCTGTGATTATTAATTTCAACTGATGCCTGCTAAAAACATAAACATGGCATAGTTTTCTCTATCTTTTTAATAGAAAAACACATAAATAAAGCTCTTTTATATAATTGTTATTCCTTTATTGACATACTTTTATGAAATATTGGATTCGGAATTGATATAGATCTCTCTCCCATCCGAAATCAATAACCCAACTGCAATTCTGAAATAAAAGATTTTTACTCAATTACTGAGTAAAGTATTTCATAGTATCAATTATCTTATTTTAACTAAGTAGGTAATTGCCTGCTTTTCCATTTAATACACTCGAAAAACAAGTGTAATTCACACAGAACATTTAATTTCGTCATTTCAAATTCCAAGTAAAGCGGCGTTGATAATTATTTAATTAAAAAAAAAATTGCAGCATGTCTTCTAAATTTTCTTTTAAAAGGGCAGAATAGTTAACACTGAATTAGTTAACACTGAACTTTAATTGTATTTGAACGTAAGGTATTTATTATGTAAGTAGAGGACATTTAGTAAATCACAGAATTAAAGAAAACATTTTATCTTTATATCCAGCGTAGTTATTTGCTTAGAATATATTTGAAATATATCCTTGGAATATCCTGAGTTGGAACACTTTGTTGACATTTTGTTTCCACTTGCTTATTAAACCAAACGTCTTTGATTTAGGACATATGAAGTGTCCGTGACTCAATGTACATCAATTTAACAATTTTTTACTTTCATTAGAACAAAAACATATTTTGAGGGGGGGGGGGAGGGAAACCACCAACGAATTTTTTATTATCCTATTGTAACGATATTTAATATCGAATGCTAGATGTCGTATTTTACTGAGAGTGTTTAGGATGGTTATGGGTTGTCTTTTATAACTATCTACATTAATTTTAATTTTTAATTGTTGCCAATACCACTCATTATGTCGCGCAGCACAATATTACATAGTAAACTTTTCGACAGGTCCCTGTAAATTATATATATATATATATATATATATATATTAGTATAACATATTTTAATTATTAACCAATTTAATTATTTTCAACGCGTCTTACTTTTTCTATTTATTTTCAGTTTGCAAATGTCATTATCGGAGCCCGTAATTTTGTTTACGTTATAATAGATTTGATTGGAATGTTCTATTTCTATCATGACCCGTTTTTTCTTTCCGAAAGGCGCTTCGAATTTTCTGTTCGCTGCAATTTCTTAACCGAATCGCACCGATTTGTTTAATCCGTGGTCGCTACGATAATCGAGATCTCTGATTGATTAAAACTTCATCTGCTTTGCTCTATTTGTTTCTTCCGCGAATGTCTTTAAATACGACTGAACGACCTCAGACCACAGTTTTTTCTGTTTTTTCATGTTGCTGAAAATGTGTATAGACATCAGAGAAGAATGTCGTACTGATTTTACTAAAATATTTGGAATGTCCTTCGTAACACATTTAAGAAATCATGAATTGTCCACTGTCGACTGCCACGTTTTTGAGGAAATAATTTTTGTTTGAGAGATTCTCCCATCTTTATTGCAGAAACAGTGCAGTAAAAGATATCGTTTTAAGTGATGACTGCTTATTTTTTTTCAGTTAAGATAATGTTTATTGAGAATATTATTCATTTACTTCCTAAGTAGTTCACTCTGTTATTTTTTATCCCAGCTACAGTTGTAATCGTCGTGACATCTTAACATAATAACCAAAGCGCTGATTGCTGTGAACTAAATCTTATGGTTGCTGTTTTTCCAAATCATACCCTTTGCAGTATTCCTACTACTATGAAAAATTGCATCTTATGTGTGGAATTCAACAAGCCTTAACACAATCATCGTAGAACTGAGTGCTGTAATGTATACCTTATGGCAGCTGTTTATCCAAGTTATAGTTTTCCAAGCATTCTTACAATATGCCAACACCGTGTTTTCTGAGGATCATTGTTGCTTGTGGAGCATGTTACAGATATATGATACAATGTATATTTTTAAAAGAAGACATACATTAATGCTGTATACCTTAACAGAAAATTTCTCTGCAGCTGGTCACTTTTACGAAATTAAAAAAGAAAATTAGACAAAATATAGGATACTCAGAATAACATACCAAACTTACGTCAGGATGAAATTCACAACGTGACCATCACCAAAATACGTTCTTACTAACAAACAAATTATTATTATCGAAATCGGAGCATCCGTTCTAAAATTACGCATCTACATATGATAATAGGAATAATAAAGCATACAAAAAACCATAAAATCTTCTTTGTTGGAAGTCGATTAAAAATTATTTTTCTATCATATATTCTTGTATATTTTGAAGACTGTAAGATATTTTTAATCGAATCCTGAGGAACATTTTACATGTTGGCATATTTACTTATACATAATTGTGAAATCATATTTAGGCAATCAAAACACCTTTCACAACAAATCGGATGTTTTGTTGATTAAAACCCACGATTTGTCAATAAATTACAGATAAGTAGAAATATCTGATTAATGATGAATTTGTTTTTTGCTTTTTACAAAAAAAAAAAAAAAAAAAAAAAAAAAAAAAGAAATTAATTAGTATTAATAAAAAATACAGAAAATCGCACGTGCTTCTTATTAGATGACTAAAAAACTGAACATTATTTATTAAGCTAAGTTTATATATATATATATTTTCAATTTATGTATGTCGGACTATGTTTTGTCCATTTGTATACCATTCTTGAGAAATTCTACTTTGATGTTTCAATAATTTAGAGATATATTAGTGCTTATAATTTTTTAAACTTAATTTCAGTTAAAAATATTTGTCTTTTTTTTCCAGAAAACAGAAAATTAACATGCTAAGTATAGTTAAATTTTCAGGCCAAGATAATTAATAAGAAATTAATGATTAATTTTAATAAAATGTAATATTATAAACAGAAAAAATAGCACAAATAATAATTTAAACATATCTTTGTTTTCATTGTTATCATTATGTCACTGTCCATTATCTCAGAGATATTTTATTCCTATTATTTTTGTAATAAACGTTTGTAAATATATTGTCATATGCTCCTTCTATAATGCGACGACTCATTTATAAGAAAAGAATGTTGTCAGAAATAGAAAATCAAAATGAAAACAAGAACGAAAAATTATGCGTCCGGCAGAGATTGTGAAACACTTTCCAACACCAACATAACATTATTAAGCAATTTAATTTTGCTATACGATGAAATGAGATATCCAAATAAGCAATTAAAAATTCACATAAATCAGTAAAAATCCATTTTCAGCATTTGCTGCCCATATTCTAAGTATTTCGTGCAGCCCTGCATATGATCTACAGAAATTGTAAACAATACGTAATATAAATTGCATATCACGTCGGAACGAGCACTTCTAGGAATTACCGATCATAGTCAATCATTTAAAAGAATTCTTTTGCGAGCCTCTGTATATGAATGATAAATCCTACTCACTCCATTATCTATAGAGAAACATGGTTTTGAACCTTAGTGATACTTTTAAATTTCATTATGTTTCAAGTAGCATAACATGTTCAACATGCACATCAAACGATTTTTCCCCATAGATCATAATGTAAAATAATTATTTTGTACGTCGCTGTAATTGAATTATAAATTCTACTAATTGTATACTTCGGCTAAAGGATGGTCCACCTCAGTAAGGCATATTAATTTCATTATGTTTGAAATATCATAACGTCAATAAAAAGCCCCGCAAACGATTTTTCCTCATTGACCATAGTGTAATGAAGTTATTTTGTGCGTCCCTGTAAACTATTAACGCTTCACACTTCATTTTCAATATAGAACATGCTATAGTAAAATTCATTAATGTATAGGAAGTTTCATGACAATCCGAATACATTTACGAGAGTTACAGCATGGATAGACATATTGAATTCATAAACACTTTTCAACTATGCTGAAAAAAGTTTAATATATATATTATATATATATATATATATATTCAATTAAAAAAAATTATAAAATGTTTTGAGAATCAATAAGTAAAAAGATTTAAGATCTTTATTAAAGATCTTTTCAAATTTCTTCATCTCAAAATCTGAGAATTTTCAAAAGCGATTTCAAGATTTTAAAAACCTTTTAAGAGTATTACTTTGAAGATACATCTAACTATTGAACAAAGAGGGTTCACATTGTTATCCCTTAAAATAGAACTTTCTTCAGACAATACATTATTAATGCGACGGAAAGGCAATCGAAACGTTTAAAAATTTATCTCACAGGACTGCAAAATAATGACGCTCAAGGACGAGGTAGAATGAACACGCAAACTTTTGATTCTGCTTAAAGGTCTATAGTTAGAGAGAACTTGATGGGTTATATTCTGAAACATTTAATCACATTGTTCATGGAAAATGTATTATTTCGTTCCAACTTTTAAGACTAAAAAAAAACAGTCACTTTTAAAACATCTCTGTTTGGAAAATATGTTTTATAATAAAATCAACATGAACTATAAACATAAAATTACTGAAGAATAAAATTAATACCCAGCAATTAAAAATAATAAAAGAATATTGACAGATTAGGACGAAAATTTTTATTTTTATATTACACATTGATTAGACAATTTTGGAACTGGATGGAACCGGTTCTGAAAGTACCCTTATATAAGAAAAACTGCAACCAAAATCGAAAAAAAATAAAAACTAACAACGTTAAACGCCGACCTCGGCTAACCTATGCAAAAAAAGCATTAAAAAATAAATGCGAGCAAGAAATCTGAATATACTTATATTTCTGAATATATTTATATTTGAATAGTGTAGGCTCTTAAGTAAAAAAAATTAAAGTAGTCTTTTAGGCTCTTAAGTAAAATAATATATATATATATATATATATATATATATATATATATATATATATTATTATAGATATTATTTTGAATTTAACTATAGAGGGAGCTATTGCTTGTATATTAATTTTACTTTCAGGAATTAAAATTAGATGGAGTAATTATATATTCACGGATATAATTTTGTTATAAGAGTATTATCAACAGAATAGTTTTGTGTGTTTTTGAATTATATTGTGTTGGGGTGTCATTGATCGAGTTGTGTTTTTAAAAACATGACCTCTCAACTTGTCTTTCAAATCATTTCTCTCAACTCGACTCGAATGTCAACATGTTTGATACGTGCCATGTGGAATTGAACATTATGAAGAAGTTGCTATATTTTGAGGATACTGTATCATTCTTGTGAGTAAAACATTTTTTCTACAATTTAAGGGTTCAAAATTCCAATATTATTTCAAAAATGATATCTGGTGGTTATATAGTGTGGTGATTTATAAAGATTTTGGATAATCGTTGTAAGTGATATATTATATATTTCTTAATAGTTTTTTATTTACATTTTACATATTTCCAATTTTAAATTTTTCCAATTGTTGTCTGGTAATAATTCAGTATACTTGGCTGATTCTACTGTACTTAGCATAATGCCAGTAGAATTATGAAATACTGAATTATTTTTAAAACACATGTGGGTGCAGCCAAGCTGAAGAGTACATCCACATATGTTTTTTCATATCCAATTCTTGATTGGTTCTCTTGTGGTCCAGTTTTTCCACTGAATAATGTTCATAATTAATTTATTAATCCAATTGTGTTTACATAATAGCAACTCCAATTTATAATTTTTTCCCCTTTCTCTCTCTTTCTTTTTAAATGTTCTTCAGGTAAGAGTAAATTTGGCTAATTACCATTGAAGCACATGCTATGGTAATTTTATGATTGCACAAGTTAATTATTAGCTATGTGGTATTCTGATTACACAATATCATTAATTATCTCTTAGTAGATTTTAGTAGAATGATATTAGAACTTGATATGTTTTTGAAATTCATAGATATTATATATATATATATATATATATATATATATACTTATATATATATATATTTAACATCACAAAGCTTGTTTTATGGCGTGAAATTATATAGATATACTATTTTACGTTATTCAAAAATATATTTCAGTGTTCATATAACAGTAAATATATGTTAGTGAGGAAATGCAATAATATAGATTAACATTATTTAAGTATTTTATTTAGGACGTCTTATTAATATCTTGCCATTTCTTATTATACTCAAAATTAAATTGTGGATTTTCGCACCGTTAAATAAAGCATAACAATAATATTTGAACAACTAGTAAAAACTGTATTCTGTAATATTGACATACATTATTTAATAATGTAAAAAATGTTTTTAAAAGTAAATTATTTAACGTACAATGTCATTTTAACGTAAAACAATAACCCTTTAAAAATTTAAAAATATATAAAACAGGATAGAGGAATTAAATATTCTAATTTATATTTGTTTAATGCGGCATACTTTAATTATTTTTTTAAATGCTCACAGAAATATTAAAATGTTCTTTAAATTTAATAATATTGTTTATTGAATCATTGCGTAATATTTAATCAAATAAAACTAAATAGTAACTGTAAGAGTAGAAACTTATTATGTTATTACAGAAGGGGTAAACTTGCTATTAATTACGACTATAATATTAAATTTCAGACTTTGAAATAAGAAAAAAGTATCGTAGATAATTAACAGCAAGTATTTATAAGCGTAGTGTTTTAATTTAATTTAAAGCAGATTAATTTACTTAACATTTTAAAGATATAAATAGTGGCATGACCGTTGAGTAATAATAATAAATAATAAATCTGCATAAACTCAAGTTACTTTGTAAAATGAATACATTGTAAAACACTTAAATGATAACACCGAACCTTAATTAAACATGAAATATTACTTGAATATTTATTACTAAGAAATAAAATGCAAGGAAATATTTATAGGCAGAAAAAATATTGCACACATGACAATAATTAATTAATTCTCGATAATTTATTGACACATAAGTATATAGAAATAGGTGTATGGCCGCTGTTGTTTAATCATGATTATACTTATGAGTGACTTAGCACTTCTTAATTTATAGGCCTAATTCTTTATCACATGGGGAGAAAAATTGCACCATTATTTTCTAAGCCTAAGATGAATAAAATTTTATGACTTTCTTTTTCTTGGATATACTAAAACATATTTGCACTGAATTAACTTCTTTTCACACTAAGATATTTAATTTACATCACTGAACTAGGACTATACAACTATTAGTGTATTTATGTTGCAGATCACAAAATTATGATGTTGAAAGGTTGAAGATAATACATGTATTGCACTGACTCATCGCTAAACAAATATTACACACCAAATAAATGTACAATTCACCAAATTGCTGCAATGCAAATGTTCATCATGCGGAAGAAAGTCACATAAACTGATCTTTATAATGTTATTATCTCATCAATCTGAATAAATGGAGCATTGTAGGAGAAGCGTTTTCTATGATCACTGAGACTACACTGCATTGAAAGCATCAACCTTCTTCATCCTACACTGTAAAAAATGACCAATGTTTCTTATTTTACGAAAATATGCTATAACCACGAAAGAAAATATAATAAAATTTTCTGAGTTATTTGAAATTTCAAATAGCATGTTACATTGTCTTTTGAATCCCCAGAAACGAATACATTTTCAAAATTTAAAGAATAATTTATAAAAACAAATTACTTTTAGCTTCCCGAATTTTTCAGAATCGTTTCTGAAGGGTTTTTATAGTATATTAATTAGCGTCCTCAGGCTGGAATACCTGTTTTTCGAATGTTATCCATTCTCAAGTACACGTTTTCAGCCGCATTAGTTAATTTATACATGAAAGAGTAAAGAAATAATCTTAATTTTAATGTTATTGTTAACGCTGTTAATTTTGCATGTTTTTCTGTTGAACATTTTTTTTGAGCATGAAAATGTTTACTTCAGAATTGATAGCATTCGAAAAACAGGTATTCCAGCCTGAGGACACTAATTAACACACTATAAAAACCCTTCGGAAACGTTTCTGAAAAATTCGGGCAGCTAAAAATAATTTGTTTTTATAAATTATTCTTTAAATTTTGAAAATGTATTCGTTTCTGGGGATTCAAAAGACAATGTAACATGCTATTTGAAATTTGAGATAACTCAGAAGATTTTATTATATTTTCGTTCGTGGTTATAGCATATTTTCATAAAATAAGAAACATTGGTCATTTTTTACAGTGTAGAGAACACCGCAGAGAAGCTTTTGGAATTTAGCAGTTCAGGAAAATTCAGCAGTCAGACAGAGACATCATCCTTTTAAACTTACTTCTTGTATTTTACGGCATCCACCAGCAGATAAACGTTTTTACATGAATTCAAAACAGACCGGCTTCGGTCAGCATCCTCAAGACAGGAATGCTGCCGATCCCCAACGTTGCTTACGACTTTTTCTCTGAAGTTGCCAACCGGTGGGGGGAATTCAGGGGTAAAATTCTTTTCTGTTTCTTGGCTCCATGATCACCGCGAGAATGATGGGGGAAATCAGATGCTCGCTGATTAGAGATCCTCGTTAAGCCATAGTAGTCACTGGCAATTGCTTTCGCTTGCCTTTTAAAGTAGAAATGCGCTCCTTTTCAAAACGCCGGTTGTACAGAGATGTGTTGAAAGTTGTTTTTAGATTTATGAAGAGGAAATTTTCTCTACAAAAACATGTAAAACTTTTGAAACTATTTTTTTATTTTTCTAATTATGACAATTATATATATATATATATATATATACGCATTTAAAATTTATTTCATCATATTAAACTTGGTATTTTATTTCATCACATTAAACTTAGTATTTTATAGGGTAGACCGGGGCACGTTTACGCAGTGCACTTTTTCCGAAACGAGTTATAACTGGCGTGCCACCAGTCATGACAGATTGATGCTGCTCTTTGGCGGATATTCTCACAAGTTTTTGAGCGTCAGTCGAGCTTCGGTCTAGCATGCGGAAAGGATAATCTGTTTCTGTCAAGGTGAGTAAATTTTGTGTTGAACTTATTGAAACTTATTGTGAACTAATAATACTTAGTTAAGGATAAACAAATATATCAACATTAGCAGAATTTTATCCTTTTTTGCGAACTGGTATTTGTATGAACAGAAATGTTATTAATTTCCGTTGCACGTTAAAAATAAATCCACACATGGCGATGGGGAACTTTTACGCATTGACATTGGGGCATCTTTACGCACTTTCTTACTGCGTAAACATGCCCCTGAAGCTTTTTTGCTCCTTACTGTCTCAAACCCTTTTAGTATTTTCAGGCTTTTTAGTTTTGCAAATCATCATTTAATGTTTAATTGAGTAGCAGATTCGTCTCTTATAGCTTACAATCGTATAGTTCTGTCTTCATGCCTGTTCAGCTTTAATTTTATAGACTATTCAGCCTGTAATAAATTTTCTTTATTTTACAGATGGTAAGACATTATGTTCAAAAAACTAACAGAACCAAGTTAGATCTCAAAATAATGAAAAATGCCGTTCTGCAAGTGAGAATTAGTCAAAACACTATTTGATGGGCTACCAAACTTTATGGATTGAATGACAAGACAGTGGGTAACTACTGCAAAAAATGGGCTAACCTGCGTAACCAGGACCTGAAAACACACAACGAGAATGAAAATGTAAGCTGAAAATTTCCTATAATATTAAACAGTTTATGTAGTTTTAACTTGTTTTTTTATGAAGCCAACTTAGAATACCAAATACAAATTTAATAGTTCACACATATAAACTTTTAAATAATATGTAAAGCCGTTTTTCTTAATTGAAGTCTCCCCGCACCCACACACCATTATTTGAATTCCGATTTCAATGGTTAAGGTATCAAAATATTCAACTCATGTTTCGTTGCCGAAAAGGTTTTCAATATTCACTAATGTTATTCTGATGGGCACGGGCTACCGTGATAACTCTTACCGCTTTTCATCAGACTAATGTGGAGAAATATTTTAATTAATCCCCTAATATATCAGCTACTGATCTAGTGAATCGCAGTTATTAACAGAACAGGTTTTTTACGTAGCCTATAGCCTACTTAGTTATGTATGTCTTTTCGATTAAAAAATATTTTTTGCAGGTTGATGATGTACCAACTCCTGATCCAGAGGCCCCACCAGCTACAGAGGCCCCACCAGCTACAGAGGCCCCACCAGCTACAGAGGCCCCAGCTACAGAGGCCAGTAGACCTTCCACTTCGTCACATGTGGATTACCCAACACCTAAACAACTGAGACCATTTTAAAAGGCAGAGCCAAGGCTTGGCACCAAGAAAGGGAAGAAAAAGAGGAAGTCCGCAATTCTAACTGATAGTCCGGTTAAAGAAGCCCTCAGACAAGAGCAGTTAGACGCGAAAAAGAAAAAAAATGATGGCACAACAAAACAAAAAGAAGAAATTACTTTAAAATTTACTAGTGTCTATGGAAACAGAACAAGAAGACAGCAAAGGAAAAAGTTTGAAACCAAAAACTGCAAAAAGGAAAAAGTTGGAACACTCTGGAAAAAAGAAAATAGTGAATGGATCTGATGACGAAGATGAAAACTGTGTGTGTATTTATTTTTTGAAATCTTACAACCTATCCAAAAAAGGACTGGGTTAAATGTCTTAGATGCAAAAGGTGGTCCGATGACAAGTGTGCAATAGGAAATACTTTATTTTTTGTTTGTAAAAACTGTACCAGTGATGATGAAGATGACTAAATAGTTTCTGTTTTTAATTAGCAGTTTATCCTATAAAATGTTCTTTAATTAATTCTCTTTTTTTTTTTTTTTTTTTTTTAAACAGTGTTTTAAGTTATAAATAAAACATTTCAATTTCATTAATTATTTATTTCACTTACTCCTTGGTATCGCTTATAATATGTGTAAACGTGTCCCACTTGATGCGTAAGCTTGCCTCGTTCCCGGGGCAGGTTTACGTAAAAGACTTGGACCTAAAAAAATTTTTTTTACGGTAAAAACACAAATATGGCAACAACTGAATACACAAATTTTGACTTTATTAACTGCTTTATAAAACCACAATGTCTGAAGTTTTCCTAAGTTAAAACATAAAAATTAGAAAATTCATTGAAAAAAACCCGCGTAAATGTGGCCGGTCTACCCTACATATTAAATTTCAGAAGAATTTTTAACTTATTCCCAACAAAACTCTCAAAAATGTATTTTCATTTTTTTTAAATATTTTAAATAATTTTAAGCTATAAGAGCAGTTAATGAATTTTTCAATTATTTAAAATTTTTGAAGGGGAATTTGTTATTTCGATTTATATAAAAAGCTCACGTTCATTTTAAAATTCTCTGTTGTTTAATATCCAAAATTCGCTAATCATAAATAGACGAAATTTTTACAGAGTAAGATAGAAGTTCTTATCACAAATTAAAGCTGAAAGAAATCAAATAATTGGTTACGAGCATTTGATTTCGACAAAAATGCTTCTTATAATCGAAGGATTTGTCTAAAAATTTTTTAAATAATTAAAAAAAAATACCCAAAAATGATGCTATACATTTGAAGCTGCATAATTATAAACATTCAAAGATAAGTAACTGCAGACTGTATACATTGTATAATATGCAATAATATATCGTCGTTCTCGCAATTTGTAGCTCGAACTACATTCAAACGGAACTCAATTTCATCATACACATTAAAATACGGTAGTAGTTTGTACAAAAAAAAGAAAAAAAACGGTATAGAACTGCTGATGTAGAGGTTTTGATGCTTCTTTTTAAATTGCAGTTTAGCGATGTTTCAGGACACGTTTTGGAAATAATATTTTCATTTGCTTAAACAGCACATTTGAATTTCTGGAGCATCGTTGTTCAAAATGAACTCACGTACGGCAATCACTTGAATTTTTTTCAATTCTAAAATGTACCAATTACTTTTCACCAACACAATAAATTGTAACCAAAAGCGTAAAAATTGTTTCAATATTTTATTATGTAAAAAAAAAATAATATAAAAAAGTTACAGTGTTTCTTTTATTTCCAAAATTCCTATATGTATATACCCGGTAACCCAAAAAGATTGAAATGCGCTTTAAGTTGTTACTATTCGATATATAAAGGAAATGTAATTTCCAAAAATGTTCAATTTAAAGTAGGTTAATGAAATGGTGCCGCCACTCATTAAAAAAAAAGAAATTCAAGTTTTTTTTACTCTCTCTGAGTCTTGTAACCTTCATTATTTTTTTATTTTTTTTTATCAACGCTACTTAATGCTAACGAAAATTGTATATTGCCTTTAGTAACAATACATGATAATTTCAAGACAAATATTGGTGCAACAAAATTTAGAGTAAAAAGATAAGGAAAACCAGTAAAAATACATTCTTATACGACTTTTATTCTCAAGGCGATTTGGTACTTGGATTTTTATCTATATTCCAACATTCCGGCAAAAAATGGACAGACGATTTTTTTGTGACTGAAGTTTCCGGAACTTCATAAAATTTAAACTATCATGGCTCGATGAGTTTTGGTCGCTGAAAAAAAAAATGTAATTTCTGCCATTTTTCTAAATACAACTGATAGGACCCAGGGACTGTATAAAAATTTTAAATAATAATGACAGGATTAACATAATATTTGTTCCTACATTATTTTGAATACGTTTTGAATGTACACTGCATTTACATTTTCAGTTTAGGTATCTGCAACATGTAAAAAAATTAAGCTCGTTTCAAAGGTTTTGGAACTCTCTGTATATGAAATTTTTAACAAGATATGGATTCTGTTACCTTCATAGAGCTCTGTGGCCAAGTACTTAAAGTCATATATATTATAAATTCGCAAGTAAGCGCAATCTAAAGAATTTAATTTATCAGAAAAAAATTTAGTCTGTTTCTAAGTCAAAAAGAAACAAATAAGTAAATAAATAAATATTCTACATGAAAAAATAAGTTAATATATATTATATTTTTTTCTATTATTTTACTTTAATTTTGTATGCGAGTCATAGTACAAACACTTATTTACGGTCTACATATGGACACTTAAATGCCAAACGTAAATAAATTCACATAAACAACGACCATCTTAAAGGGGTTAAAGATACATAGAATAAACGTGAGTAAACCAAGCAAGTCATTTATCTCTGATAAAAAAATACGATAAAATGTCCATTTTATATATGGAATATGGGGCATTTGGTGAACAATATGCTGTCTTTAAAATCTACACTTGTAGTCGACTAGGAACTCTCTTATAAAGGGACACTTGTTCTTTGAAGGTGAACATTTTATCAACATTTACATCTGTGTGCACAACATTTCAATCGGATTATTTTTTGTGAAGACCCAAATTATATTTCCTCACGAGGATTCAACATTAACATATAATCTATAAATTTTACCAGGCTGCTTTGACCCAATAAATTCAGAAAATTGTCAAAAGTTGGTGTTACCATTTGAAAATTGAAAATTGGTACAATATTTATATGTAGACGTCATATATTTCAAAAATCGCTTTGATATTTGGAAAGTAGACGTAAGTCCCTGTGGAATGGTACCTCCCGAATATCTCTGCGACAATTTGAAGATAAAATATAGTGTGTTTAGTGTTTGTTTTTTTCCCCGGAGTGCACAAAATAACAGTAATGTACATTTATTGTATTTATTTATTAAATTTTATAAAAACTAAAATTTAAATAAAGTACACGAATTAAACTAGCGGAAATATAAAACAGATTTTTAACAATGAAACAAGTAATACAATAGGTTTAAAGCATTATAATAATTTTATATAACTATTTTTATTTATTTTAATAATAATTAGAAAAGTGCATGAAAAAAATATCTTTTTAAAAAGTTATAAATCGTCTCGCTAAATATTTTCATAATATATATTTGTCATATTAATACATCTTTTTGTATTATTATTAAAATGAAAATTTAAGAAGTTCATTATAAGCTATTTAATACTATGTATCCCTGTGAGTTATTTAAGTTTTTAAGATTACAAACTTCTTAGTACCATCGTTATCTTTAAACTAACAAACTTTGTAATACATTATTATCTTCAATATTTTCCTAAATAGCTTTATCGTTTAGGGGAATAAAAAAGCAAGAACTATTACAGGTTTTCTATCAAAAAAAATCTCCAGGAAGGAAGTAAAAGGATAAGATAAAGTACCGCAATTTTCTAAAATTGCATACTTCGATATCAGGCTTTCAACATTGATAATAGATCTTTCACAAAGGAATACTGTGAAAAAAAAATTTAAAAAGGCATTTCGTAGAGCATTAAAACAATTTACGTCTTTTCTTAAAGGTTTCATCAGAATGAAAAGTATTTTTTGTGTAGCTTTTACACTCATATTTCTAAATCTAAGATAATTGCGGTCAATTTTAAAAGTAATTTTAGTACATTATATTTACTGTATATAAAAATATAGGATTTTCATACCTCAAATATGTTTTGGTTGGCCTTAATTACTAAGACATGAATCATCTGCTGAAGATTCGAAAATAATTTCAGCCTGTGCACAAAAGAAATATGCACAAAAATATATATCCATATATTTGAAATTAAACATAATTATATCTGCAGAAATCCAAAAAACAGTTTAAAGAAAATCAGATTGTATCTGAAAGAACTGAGCTCAGACTTTTTGGTTCTGAAATGGTGATAATCATTTTTCAACTGGTCAAGAAATAAATTGTCATACATTCAAACAATTTACAAATAATGCATAAGTTGCATTCATTATTTAAAGAAATATTATTAATTCAATTTATTAAATTAATTTTTGCTTAGTTTACGAGAAAAGATTGTGAAAAGAAAAAAAAAAATTCGAATATCTATTGGATAAATGACGAAATCATGATTTCTGTCATCAAATCTTTATAGTTTGTAATAAAATGATTTCTCAGATTTAGATTGAAAGATTTTCAATGAATCATTATTTAATTCATAATACATAATAATACATAAAAATTGATTACTTTCCTTGCATTAACATAGAAAATGTAGATTTTTAACATTTCGATGCCGTTTAAATCTGAATCCACCTTTCATTTTACTTGTAAATAAAAATTTCTTCTATAAAAAAAGCAAGGTATTCATTTATAAATGTTCAACGCCAATTACTATTAAATGCATCTAAAACCTCAATGATACATTTCACCACTACTAATTTTCCTGATTTTTCAAGTGAATAAAAAATAATTTAATAAAATGTTTTCTTATTTGCATGTGGTTATAAATAAACTTTTTTATTTAACATAAATTCTAGAATTAATTGATTTAACAAAAAGGGAAGGTTTTAAATTTAAAAATTTTATATTAAAGGATTCATAATTTTTTCCTCTAGGGGAAAATTCAATATGTCTGTAGATTCATTAAATTGAGCCAACGGTTCCAAAATCATATGCATTATTCTTTCTCTCTTTTTTGTCTCTTTAATATATATATATATATATATATATATATATATATATATAATTTAGCAAATTACAAGAACCATTGGGAAAATGCTCCGAAAGCTTAAAAAAATTAAATTAATTAAAAATATTAATTATTCAAAAATGTTCTACGGAGCCATCTACAAATAAACACATTTTCAATTACTATAGTTGAAGAGATCCTGGCATTCTCTGTCTTCGCAAAAATCGCCGCAGTTATTGAAATGCATTTTCCATTACTATACCTTAGCCTTAATATATACCTTAATATTTTGTCGGGTCCTTCCTACAATAACTTTAACACTTGTTTAGATTGCTGCCTGAGCTAAAGGTACTTTGAGGAAATTAAAGTTTAAGGCCACGTTTTTTGCTTTATAAGACGATTTCTCATCCGACGTCAATTTTTGAATTCGGCCTTTTTCATATCTGATAGTTTGCATCTATCTTCTTTGTAACTTTACCATTTTTGTAACGATTTTATGCATTTCTATTGCCTATTCAAAGAGAACTTTTTTTAAGTTACCGAGTTTCGTTGAAAACGCTTAAAAAAATAAAGTGACGACGTCAAGATGTCCATTCTCGACCGAAAACAACAACCATTTTCCCAATGGTTAAAAATATATACGAATCACTCTTTTCCAATTGATATTCTTTTTTGACATACCTTTAAAGAAATTGGGTTTCGAAATTAAACAGTTTCCTCCAACATCCGAGATCAGTAATGCAATTGCAGTTCTGAAAGATAAGATTTTCACTCAATTACTGAGTAAAGCATCTCATTTTATGTTTTTTTTAAATTTTAACTATGTATGTAACTGTCTGCATTTCCTATTTAATATGTCTACAGAGCAAATATAAGTTATATGAAATATCCAATAGCGCCGTTTAGGATTACAACAAATAAATTAGTGATTTTTTTTTTTTTTTTTTTTTTTCCAATAAGAAAGTTTGTTACAGGACGTAGAACAAAGTTTTTAATCTAAATTAGTGATGTAATTCAATTATTTAATGCAAACTGGTTTAATGAATAATTTTGAAAGTTTGAAATTTTACATGAAATAACTGTTAATAAGTAACCTAAAAAATTATAAAATAGTATAAAATAAGCAAAAGAACGAGTTATAAGAATACATTATTATTTTCGTTTTTTTCTAAATGTTACCACTAATTTATAGAGCATATTCTGAGAAACTTTTATTCTAATTATTATTCTTCCATGTAACAATATATAATGGTTAGAAAATTAATTGTCACACATTTCTTCTTTAAAAGTATAAATAGACTTTAAAGCACATTTCTTTAAGAAATATGTAATTAAATGCACAAAAAATAAGTTAAATATTTCTTCCAAAACAAATATTTTATTTTATTTTATTTTATTTTTTAAAGGAGCAAGTTTCCATAAAATATTCCATTCAAATTTGTTTGCTGCCAAAATGGAAAATTGTTGCAAAATTTTTAAAACAACATGTACAGTTTAATTTTTTTTTTTAATCTCTAAAATGTATTGCGTGCAAGATACTTTTAACTATTGAAAATATATTTCATACCGATATTAGTGGAAATAAATCTTATTGAGACAATGTTAAATTTAATGCTATAGAAAAGGCAATCAACCTTTTAAAAATTTATTTGACATGTTTCTATAGTAAAGATGGTCAAGGATAAGGTAAAAGAAACACGCAAATTTTAGATTCAGGTTAAAAGTCTATAATTAGAGAAGGTTTGCTCATTTCTATTCTGTAACAATCGATAAACATGGTTCGTGTAAAATATTTTATTTTTCTTCTAACTTTTAAGTGCAAAATAAACAATCATTATAAAAACCTTTTTTGGGGGGAAAATATGTTTTTGAGACAATATCATTTGAGACAAAAATCTTTTTGAGGCAATACTATATTAAATGATTTATAAAAAGCAATCGACCTTTAAAAAATTTATTCAACAGCGTTGTATAATAACAACAATCAAGGACAAAATAGAAGAAACATGCAAATTTTAGAACTAGTTTTAAAGACTATAATTAGAGACAGTTTGTTTGTCTATTCTGGAACAACAGAATGCATGGTTCGTACGATATGTTTAATTTTCTTTTGAATTTTAAGTGCAACATATTTAATATTTTTTAAAAGCCTTTGTTTGAATCGGTGTGTTATATAATACGATCAACATGAATAAACTTACTGAAAAACTATATCAATACCAAGCATTCTAAGAAGATGAGAGCAAAATTTGACAGTGGCATTAAAAATGTTTTTCATTAGAGTTCAGTTTATTTTCTACAATATGGTAATACATATCAAATTCCATTTGTCAGAAAAGTTAAATTATTATAAAAGTTTATGTATGTGATATGTATATCTACCAATAGAGGAAACTTTTAAGAAAGTATTATACAGAATTTTAAGTGGAGTCGTCAGAATTGCCATGGAGGATACGATAATTTTTTTTAAATTTTTTAATACATTAAATCTTTCTACATATTTCCTTCAACGAAGCTGTCCCCTCAATTGATATTTTAATCCATCTATTGCGAGTAACTACTAGTAAGAATACTGGACAGTTTAATTTTTCACAGTGTGAAAATTATATGGCAACTTTGATATCCCTAAATAGATTTTTCAAAACTATACAACATGCATTTTTCCGTTTTTCAATACGATGTATATTTCACGAGTAATTCGAGCGTTTCCAGACATTGCAACGGTAACGATTGTCACAGCATTGCACTCGATTACAGCGCCATCTACAATGTTTCAAAGAAAATGTTCAATACAAAAGTTACGTATTTTTTTCCGTAGAATCCGAATCTGGAATAAAAAATGGGGGGTCGTCATTTAAGATTTCAAAGTTTACCCCCTTTTTTCCCCGGGGGGGGGGGCAAAACTATATCCCTAAATAGATTTTTCAAAAATATTGAACATGCATTTTGCCGTTCTTCAATTCGATGTATATTTCTCGAGTTATTTGACCGTTTCCAGACTTTTCGGATACCTGTACTGTATGTATATATATATATATATATATATATATATATATATATATATATATATATATATATATATACATATAACGTACGTATTTAAAACATGCGCATAATAGTTACTAAAAACTTTTATTAAATTAACGTATATATTAAAAATCTGCGCATAATTGTTACTTAAAACTTTTATTAAATTAATCTTTTCAGAACGAACTGTGAAACGCATTTAAAAACTTTAACAACATGTACTTTGGCATGATTTAAATGACTTATTTTGTCACTATTAATACTTCTTCATTTCCATGTTCACCAATGTTTCTTTTTGAAATATCAGAGATTTAAAATAAATATTTAATAATTTCTGTCGTTTATTTTTATTACATAAAGACTGTTTCTTTCACATCAGAAGAATAGAAAACATTTTTATCAGCTATATTAATATTCATATTTTATTAATTGATATTCGCTTATCCATGAATTTCGTAGAATACATTTCACGCAAATCTATTTACTTCCACAAATTAACATTGGTAGACAAATTGATGTGGAAAATACATAATATGTGATTTATAAATCCTGATTTTGTTTATACACTATATTTCCAATGATGAATGGTCACTTGCGATTTTAGACGTTTTGTTAAATATCTGGAAAGATACATGAGGAATTATCCTGAAACTTCAGGAGTGTAAACAACATGATAGACGTCATATATTTCTGCGAAGATTTCTTCCCGAAACCCCATAAGGGGCCGTCAACAAATTGAAGAAAAACGAATATCTTTTGGATAACCCTGTAAAAACTAATATTGTAAAAGCATTCAAACTGTAGATTATGATTAAGTGGCTTATTGTAATAATTTGGGTTCATTTTTATGAAGATAGCATGTATACTCGAAGAGAAATTCAGGTTTTTAGAAAAACAGTCCCAAATTTTATCAAGTTTTTTGCTTATAATTTGCAGAGTTTTTAATATAAAAACAAGTTATTTTCAGATAGTATGTCAAACAAAATTGTACACAATACCCTGCAATCCGAATTAAAAAATAATAAAAATTGTGTGAAAAATGAGCAGGTTAACTAAATATTGTTTCACTGCGCATGCGCGAATTCAATCAAAATATACTGTGCATGATATATTAGCTAAATGTATAGACCAACTTTTATAAAAGTCTCAAAACCATAGCTTGAAAATTCTGATAGTAATCGTCGATAGAATAAGCTCGAAATTCGGTGTTCCCAAAAGGAAGCAAAAAGATGAGGGGTTGTATCAAATATAGAATGAGAGACACTTCATTCTTATTATGTCAACTTTGATAAGCTAGTATATTTGGATACAACCACTCATCTTTTTGCTTCCTTTTGGGAACAGCCAATTTCGAGCTTATTCTATCGACGATTACTATCAGAATTTTCAAGCTATGTTTTTGAGACTTTCATAAAAGTTGGTATATACATTTAGCTCATATATTATGCACAGTATATTCTGATTGAATTCGCTCATACGCAGTGAAACAATATTAAGTAAACCTGCTCATTTTTCTTACACTTTTTATTATTTTTTAATTCTGATTGCAAGGTATTGTGTATAATTTTCTTTGTCATATTTTCTGAAAATAACTTGTTTTTATATTAAAAACTCTGCAAATTATAAGCAAAAAACTTGGTAAAATTTGGGACTGTTTTTATGAAAACCTGAATTTCTCTTCGAGTATGCATGCGATCTTCATAAAAATAAACCCAAATTATTACAATAAACCACTTAATCATAATCTACAGTTTGAATGCTTTTGCAATATTAGTTTTTACAGGGTTATCCAAAAGATATTCGTTTTTCTTCAATTTGTTGACGGCCCCTTATGGGGTTTTGGGAAAAAATCTTCACGGAAA
Organism: Maratus michaelseni; assembly: GCA_963931845.1. Classification (NCBI taxonomy): domain Eukaryota; kingdom Metazoa; phylum Arthropoda; class Arachnida; order Araneae; family Salticidae; genus Maratus; species Maratus michaelseni. Next base: position 168,395,154 of record OZ007588.1, read on the forward strand.
TATATGACGTCTATCATGTTGTTTACACTCCTGAAGTTTCAGGATAATTCCTCATGTATCTTTCCAGATATTTAACAAAACGTCTAAAATCGCAAGTGACCGGTCACCATTGGAAATATAGTGTAGTAATGATGTTAGTTTTCAAAATCAAGCCGATAAATTTCTCATATCATCTTTTACACTAGCAATGATTATCACTTTCATAAGATCAAATGCAAGTATAAGAATCAGTATAAAATGTGATTGTTCGTAAAATCTGAAACTCCGTTAATCCATTTCTCAAAATACTATGATAAAAGACATTATAGAAATACTTGTTCCCTAAATGTAATTTTCTAGAGGGATTTTCATGGCTGACAAATATACTTAGCTTTTATTTGCAGCTAAATCAAAGAAATTCAATAAATATTTATATTATTTTAAATAGCGGAAAATATTTTGTAAAGCATTTAAACTAAACAATGAACTGAAGAAAAATCATAATTATTTGAAAGAATTATTTCCTAAGATATTTCAGTTTATACTTCAGCATAAATACCCTTTTGATGATAAACAAGTTATTTCTCAAATTATTCAATTGCTTAATTTGGAAAACAAAAATATATCGTTCTCTAAGTTTTAATGAGGGAACGAAGAAAGTGTGAATTTCTCTTTGGTAATTGATATCCTTTTATTGAAGCTTTTATATGAATGTTAAATCTTGAAACGATTAAGCTCCTTTCAGAATTGGAAATCAATAACCTTCAGATTGTTTGAAAGATAATATTCAAAGCCGTTTATTTTTAAGCTTATCTTTTGTTGTATATTATGTACTATTTCTATCAAATTGAATACGTAATTACATATGCATACTGTTGCATATACTTTTACATTAAATACATAATTCACACACCAATTGTTTTAATTGTGAGCAAAAATCGGGTTTAGGTTACAATGAGACACCTACATTTTTGACATAGTTTTGACTTGTCTATACAAAAATTGTTTTTGTATTTTTCTCTATCATTCATTAATAATAGTTCTATCATCATAAAATACCAAATATAATATTTTGTAAACCAGTTTCATTCAGAATTTTTTTACCTTTTATTTTTAATTCTGTAACAATACATGATGTATTTATTACAGAATTATTTTACTAGTTATTTAAAATATTTTTAGACTCCTGACACATAGCATTGATTTACGGCTATATAGTTTTTCATTATGCACCTGCTATTAGCCTATTCTTGCTGTTTCCACACGAAGCCTTTTTCTATGTCAGCGCTTACCAAACTTTATTGTGACTCGACTCACCTTAAAGTTTTAATTTTTTTCCCAAATCAATTAACAGTTTTTTATGTAAATCCTTTTATATAATTTATATGAAGGAATAAAAGAACTTTGGCGCCAAGGATTTTCACAACAAGTGTAGAAGTAATAATAAAATAGAAGTAGAGTTGCGAAATATTTTTACGACTTGAGTAGAAAATGTGTTTTATATTGAATGTGTTAGAAAAAATAGTTTAAAAGTAAATGAATTTAATGGCATTGTATAGCACCAGTGACAGATTCGGTGTCAGAATTGAATCTCTTTTAATTTTACCCTCAAGTCGCTCTCTTTACAAAATTTAATAACACACTGCGTTTTCATAAATTTATTTAACTATATCGTTCCAGAATATTTTACTTTTAAGTTGTAACATAATTTCTTTATTATAAATGTCTTTATTACTGCAGATAAAATTAATTATAATTTTCTTACCGATCATTCCGCGACCCACGAAACATCTCCCACGACACATTATTTAGTCGTGACCAAGAGTTTGAGAACAGGTTTTCTAGGATATAATACAGAGTGAATGACAATTACCTTACAAATTTTGACATTCAATAAAATCTGAACAGAACAATATGGCCAAGATATATTACTAATGCATATTAAAACAACAGATCTCGTTTTAATTGTTAGCAAGATGTTTGTTAAGCAAAAAAGGAGCCAGAATATCTAATAGACGAATTAATTCAATGCAATAGCAATTGATTTCTTTCATTAGCAATTAACTCCATTCCCGTTAAATGATTTCGTGAAATTTCAACTGTTCTTGAATCTGAATGTTTTGAATTCCATGTGAATTCCCTTGCTTTCAAATCACTTGGCCAAACGAATATTCTTCATTCTACGTTCCATGATTTTTTTATTGTAGAAAAAACAATTGCTTTCTTTATGTTTAGAGTACATTTTTAGGACTTACATTACGTTTTACAGCTATATATGTTTTTGTAATCTAGAAACCTTGTGTCATATTTACAAAATGTTCTCTTAAACAATACAAACTGATCTATTTAAACCTGCTTTAACAGAAACGCTGAATATGCGTAAATACCAGAATTTCAAAGTGGAGAGAAAATATGCATTGAGAATAGAAGTCCTTTAAATATAAGCATGGCGAAAGCGAATGTGTAAAGGATAATCGTTAAAGGAAAATTAAATAATTTCAACAATGAGATGACTCATATTTTAAAATTTTAAAATGAATTTTTTTCCACAATAGCATTTGAAAAATTAATACAGTACAGAATTCGTATATAAAACGAAAATTTGCGTGTTTTTATTACAAAATGTTCTCTTAAATAATACAAACTATGCTACATAACGCTGCTTTAAGGGTGTACTCAAATCCAAACTGCTTATTTTGTGACTCATTTTTAAATTCATTTTTGCACTAAAATGCATCCAATTGGAAGGTTTTCTTATTCAAGAATTTTATAATGTCCGCATTGGTCTATATTTTGATAAAGGCCGAATATATTAAAAAAATTCTGTCAAAGTGGACATTTTGAACCGAATTTCCGGAAACAATAGTGCTGGAAACAAAAAAAAAATATTGAGCTGTGAAAATAATTGTTTGTAAATCAATTTCTAATTAGTTGAACGAAAAATAAAGACACTGGTGACATATAAATGTATTCAAAAATCACGCCGCCAAGTTTCATGTTTTTACTTTTAAAAATGAGTCTGAAAATGTGTCAGAACATTTTGTGTTGTTAAGCGTGGAAAAATATTTTTTTCAATACCGAACAGAAACGATGAATATGCGTGAATACCAGAATTATAAAGTGGATAGAAAAAAATGTAATGAAAATAGAAGTCCTTTAAATATTAGCATGGCGTAAGCGTATGTGTGCAGGATAATATTTGACGAAAAAATGAATAATTTCAACGTTGACATCACACATATTTTAACATTTTAAAATGAAGTATTTCCACAATAGCATGAGAAAAATCAATGCAGTACAAAATTCATATATCACAGCAAATTTGTGTGTGTTTAAATTGATAATCAATTTTATCTATAACATCATATAGCCCTACAAAATGTTATATTAATATTGTCACGAAATGTTTATAAACACTAGTATTACACAATTGACACGTCATCTAAAAAATACCGAGTATAACGAAAAAGACAGGCTACCTCGGTGCATTCCACTTATCTTTTTTTACAGACTTTACTAGAGTGACGTGATGCCCTTTTCGTACACCTGCATTCGAGCATTACGTGACTCCCTTGGTTTGTAAAAAGATGCGCGTAAAGCACCGCGGTAGCCTTTCTGTTTCGTTAGCCCCGAAAAAAACACATAATTACAAATTATTTTTATACATTCCCTTTCTGGTCTGTAAAATAGAATATGATAAAATATTTATATTTAAAAAATGGTCTACAGAGAAAACCTAAAAAAATTATACGTAATTTTTTTTTTTTGTATTTTTTTTCTTTTATGACACTTATAATACTTCTCAAACTATTCATTTTCACAAAATACGATAAAATACTTAGGTTAAATATATGATCTACAGAGAAAACTTAAAAAAATTATATGTAATGTTTTCTGTAATTTTTTGTTTTATTACTCTTATTATATTTCTGAAAATATCCTTTTTAATAACGATTAGAGAAACAAAAATATTTCTTATTTTTTAACTACCCTTAACCCTGGTTAAATGAAAAAGTGGGAATTTCTCTTGTTTAATTAATATTAGCTTACTCTTATACATTTGTGGAAACTGACATTCAACATTAACACAGTTTTTTCATCATTGGAAATCAATAACTGAACTGTGGATTTGAATGACCATAATTACTTTTACTTACAGAAACATTATGTATTTGCATAAATTATATGCTATGGGACTTAAATTAAAGTAAAAAGATTTTTTGACAAATAATTCACGCTTTCTAAATATAAAATTTTCAAAATAAAACATTTAAAAAACTAGTCGTTGGGGGGGGGGGCACCGTAATACTTACCCACCATAGATATGCATAATATAAAATATGAAAATAAAACGTGTGTAAACTATTTATAAAATGCATTGCAATTCAAATAAAATCGTGGCTTGATGACGTCATACATTTTCAATACTCTGTTACTGGACAGAGTAAAAGAAACATCCTTATAACTCCAAAATTGATAGTCATATTAACTAACGGTTTACTGAGTCGGATTAAGTGTCTCATTTCCAATTAAATTATATCTTTGAATTGAAATTTGAATGAAATACAGGGTCACGAACAATTGAAGAGTGTTGAAAATAAAATTACAAATATCCTGGCAACTAATTAATCCGGTCAACTTCATTCTTTATGCAAAATTTATATTTTTTATTGTCTTTTACATTCATTTCTTAAAATAAACAAGTTTGAAAATTTTTATGTACTTTTTATCGGAGCAAATATTTCGAGAGTCCGAAAAAAATAGTTCCGGATAATTGACGTTACTGAAATTCAATAAGCTTCTTCCCATTATTACATATTAAGTACATACCAAATTTCAAGTCTCTATGTCAATTTGTTCGGGAGGTAGAGCGTTTACAGACACACATACAGACAGACAGATGGTTTTTTTTTTTTTTTTTTTTTTTTTTTTTTTTAAATATGTTCTTCGAAATCTCCAGTGTCTGAACCGTGTAAATCCGTCATTTTTTTTTTCGATTTTCAAAATGATTACAAGAATTACCCTATACTTCGTATGATGGATAAGTAAAATTAGAAAAGCCAATACATTTGAAAAATCAAATGTTAGTGCGCATTTTGTGTATCGTAATTTATTAATTTTCATATTGTTTATTCCAGGGAGCATTTTTTAATATCACTATAATTACATAAAACTAATCATTAACCAATAATGCGTCGTCCCAAAAATTATCTGAATAAATATAAACTATTTTTTAATTATTTATTTTTGTGATAAGTAATATAAAATATGATATAAAATGAAAAATATTTTCATATAAAAATGATATGGATGGACGACATTAATTTCCTGTAGACGCTTTTATGTAGATATCGTATCGATGACTCTTATTACATTTCTGGAAAAATTCAGATTAATAACGGTTGCAGAAACATTAATATTACCTTAATCTTGAACTATCTTCAATATTATTCGGACGGAAATGTGAATTTCGCTTTTGTAATTGATATTCTTCAGCTGACATACATTTATAGTAACTGAGATCCGGTATTGAGCCAGTTCTTTCTATCATCGGAAATCAATAACTCATCTGTAAATCTGAAAGAAGATAATTTTACTCAATTACTGAGTAAATTATCTCTTTCTATTAATTATCTACTTCTAGATGTACTGTAGAATTACATGCGTGTCTCTTTATTTATGCGTACCATTATTTAATAGATTTTTTTTTTTTTTTTTTTTTTTTAACAAGACTATAACTCTGTTGATTTCGTTATATTATTGCGTAATTATTAGTTCTTTGAATATAAGATATATTTATATTAATTATTTTTTCTTATTTATATATATAGTAAATGGATAATTTGTCTTCTTTCTATTTCTCCGCAATGCATTTTAACAGAAAATCACTTTAAAAAAATATATTTCATCATTTATTTCATCTCTAACAATAATAAAGAAGGAATTTGTGTATCTGTGTGTTCTGAAGATACCGCTGCATGCAGAGCTACAAAATTTGGTGGGAAGGTACTTCTATGTTTATATAGTTTTGCAACACGAAGCCAATTTTTTAATAGATTTTTTTTATTTGATTTTTATATTTGGGGTGTTTCTGGTAGTAGCTTAAATATCACGTTAATGCTCTGATCAAAACTCCCTCCTTCCCCCCTGACTCCCAAATCAGAACTTTTTTTATTATTAGTCCGATTCAAACAAAATCTTTTCTAATATTTTTCTCATGTTACCGCAGGTACTAGATAAACTTCAGTATCATTTTTAAGCACTTGGATACCACTATTTTTTTAACATCAATCACCAGGAGGGTATTTTCTCGGGTTCTATGGGCACAATTTCAACGAAAATTAGTTCACTCACCTTAACACGAACTAATTAAGATATAGATAACTAATTAATATACTGATTAGACTCCACCTGTGAGTCGAAAGTGGAACTTTTGTGAAAATCGGACGGTAACTTTTTAAATTTTGATCAAAACCTTACCCGATTTGAATCAAATGATCCCGACATTTGAGACTGTGGTATTGAATTTATTTTCGCTTCGGGTTCCATCGCTCTGTTTAATTTCCGAAAGACGAAGAAATACCAGAGAAACGGTTTCATTGCATTGGCCACCTTATTCACCAGATATGAATCCATGTGATTTCTATCTTTGGGTTCATATGAAAAATTTGGTTTACAAGAAGAAGCCGACAGACCTTATTAGTTCTCAAAAGTTCCATAACTAACTCAATTTCAAGCATGAAAAAAGAAATGTTCGATTTTGTTAATGACAACTTTGTGACAAAGTTGCGCTATTGTATCACCTCTGAAAGTTTTCACTTTGAAATCATTATCCATTAAATTTATTTTCCATGTTCTTTTCAATAAAAAATGTTGGTAGTGCTATATGCGACGAATCAAGCGTTATTTCAGTTAAAATGTTTACGTTACCTAATTAAAAGTTACCTTGTAACACACAGTTTATGTACAAATCAGATGCTCAAAAGTCATTCTTAAGTAAACTAGTCGTTCGGGGCCACCGTGATACTTACCCATCATGGATATGCATAATATAAAATCTGAAAATAAAACATGTGTAAACTATTTATAAAATGCATTGCAATTCGAATAAAATTGTGGCTTGGTGACGTCATAAACTGTAAATGCTCTATTACTGAATTGCGTAACAGAAAAAATCCTTATATAACACCAAAAATTATAATCATATTAACTAACAGTTAACTGCGTCGTATTAAGCGTCTCATTTTCAATTAAAATACATCTTTGAATTGAAATTTAAATGAAATACAGAGTCATGAAAAATCGAAGAGTGTGGAAATAGGATTACAAATATCTCGACAACTAATTATCCGATCGACTTCATTCTTTATGAAAAATTTGTTTTTTTATTGTCTTTTATATTCTTTTCTTAAAACAAACAATTTCGAAAATTGTTATATGCCTTTTATCAGAACGAATATTTCGATAGTCCGAAAAAAATAGTTCCGGATAATCCAGGTTACTGAATGATCATTTAGATGATAATCAAAGGCTATTTTATTTAAAAGCCTCTTTAAAAAATGATGCTAAACAATTGGAATCTCCCGATGATGATTTCAATTCTTTATTTCAAGCCCTCATTCATAGATATGAAAATAAACGACTTTTAGTCGACTCTCATATTTCTTCAATTTTAAATTATGAAAAAATCCAGTATGAATCTCCCAAAGAATTACGAAATTTCTTAGATTGTATTAATAAAAACATCAGAGCCTTGAAAGTAATGGAATATGATTAAAATATCTTATCAGAAAGTGTATTCATGAATATAATTTTACAAAAAATAGATAAAGAAAGTCAAAAACAATTTGAACTTTCTCTCGAAAATACGCAGTTTCCAAATTTTGATTATTTAATGTCATTTCTGGAAAAAAGATGTATTATGTTAGAGAATGTTTCTCGATCTCATGGCGAAAGCCAAGTGAATTCGAAACAGATCAAAAGTAATTACGCAGTAAAGAAATCAAGGTCATTTTTCATCAGTGACAATAAAAATAAAGTAAAGCCTTGCATTTTATGTAAAAATAATAACCATTCGTTATTTAAAGGCATCGCATTTCAAAATATGAGTGTTCCTAATAGAAAAAACTTTGTAAGCAAAAATAAATTATGTATAAACTGCTTCAGATTACATAATAGCGAATGCAATTCTAAATTCTCATGTAAAAAGTGTTCCTCTCGACATAATAGCCTACTTTGCGAAAATGTGAATGAATTTCCAGAAACACAGATGAATAAACCCTTAGAATTGATAAAAGATAAACAATTAATTATGTCAGATTCCCAAAGTAAGGATAAGGTATCTTCTTTATTATGCAGTAATCTTTTAACTAATGACTCAAAGAATTGTACGTTATTAAACACTGCAATTATTTTACTAAAGGATTCGCGTGGAAATAAAATTAAATTACAAAGTGTCTTCGATAGCGGTTCAACGATAAACATCTTATCGGATAGTGCTTGTAGGAAATTGAATTTAAAACCAAAACCTTTTAAAGGTAGCGTTTCCGGTATTAACGGTTCATATCAACAAGTGAAACGAATCGTAAATACGGATATATTCAGTCAAAATGAAACATTTTCAAGAAATATAGACCTGGTTGTGTTGCAAAAAATAACAAATCATATTCCGATCACGGAATTAGACATTTCAAATTTATGCATCCCTAAGTACATAGAATTAGCTGACAGCAATTTTAATGTTCCAGATCAAGTTGATGTTCTAATTGGTAGCGAATTATTTTTTGATATTTTAAAGGGGTATAAAATTCGGCTCTCAGATGGAAAGTGTATTTTACAAAATACAGAATTCGGATATTTAGTGACAGGCACACTTCCACCCATTAGTAATCAATCCTTTTGTTGTCTCCTAACTGAAGATAGTTTGGACAATACACTTAAGAAATTCTTTGAAATTGAATCCTTACCTGGTGACAATGACGAATTTGTGAAGGGTGAAGAAGAAACATTTTGTTAGGAGCATTTTAGAAGCACATATAAACGCGATCATACCGGTAGATTCATAGTGCAGCTACCAATGAAAGAAAATGCTGAATCAGTTTTAGGGTCATCTAAAGAAATTGCAGTTAGAAGATTAAATAATTTATGGGCTAAATTAGATAAAAATAAAACAATGGCTAATTTATATAGAGATTTCATGGAAGAATATGAATTTTTGGGGCATATGACTGAAATTAAAGGTGGAAACACCAATCGGGTATCGTACTTCATTCCACACCATGCTGTCTATAAACCAGAAAAAACCTCCACTCCCCTACGCGTGGTTTTTAATGCTAGCTCAAATACATCTAGCGGGTATTCACTTAATTGTATTTTATTAAATGGTGGAACAGTCCAGCAAGATTTGTTTTCCATTATAACTAGATTCCGCACAAACAAATATGCATTTTGTGCAGACATTAAGAAAATGTACAGACAAATACTGATCGATCCATTGCAGAGAAATTTACAAAAAATTGTTTGGAAGTCTAATAAGGATGCACCAATTAAAATATTTCAATTAAATACGGTAACATATGCCACAGTTAGTGCCCCGTTCTTAGCTACGCGTACATTAAAGGCGCTTGCTGACGAAGAAAGAAAGTACTTTCCCAAAGCTGCAAAGGTGATATGTATGTAGACGACTGCTTGTCAGGTGCGGGTTCCTTGCAAGATGCACAAGAGTTACAATCTCAATTGATTCTGATTTTAGAAAAGGGTGGTATGGAACTACACAAATGGGTATTTAATCACCCTGAGTTGTTACAAGACACCGCTATTTCAAAATACGCATTTGAAGATCCCTCGCAGCAGATTTCTGTAAAAACGTTAGGAATGTTATGGAAGCCCCAATAGGATCATTTTTCTTTTAAAATTACTGTCATCCCTAAAGATAATTACTCCAAGAGAGAAGTATTAGCCGAAATCGCCAAAATTTATAATCCACTAGGCCTGTTTGGCCCGATTGTCACCAAAGCAAAAATTTTTATGCAACAGCTATGGGAACAAAAGCTTGATTGTAATCAACATCTGCCTCCCAACTCTCTTCGAGAATGGAACAATTTTTTGATTAAATTACAAGACATAAATAATCTTCTCATCTCTCGATATGTTCTATCGCTATAATCGCTAGATTAGAACTTCATGGTTTCTGTGACGCATCAGGGAAAGCCTATGGAGCTGCTGTTTATTTACGATGCATCTCCACGACGAGACAGTTCAGTACAAATCTTCTATGCAGCAAGTCTCGAGTGGCTCCCCTAAAGCCAATGACTATACCAAGATTAGAGCTCTCAGCAGCTCTACTATTGACGAAACTAGTTAAAAAATTAGTTCCGACCTTACAGTTGGACTTTGAAAGGATGTGGCTTTGGACTGATTCTTTCATTGTACTTTTTTGGCTCAATACTCCACCACACAAATAAAAACTTTCGTAGCCAACAGAGTGACTATGATTCAGACTCTTTCTGAAAATTATCTATGGAAACACGTATCCTCCAAGTCTAATCCGGCTAACGTGATATCCAGAGGTGCATATGCCAAAGATCTAATAAATAATGACTTATGGTGGTTTGGACCAGAATTTCTTGAAAGAGAAATCACAGTTCCTATACAGTGTCCCAATCCCACTGACATTGACTGTGTAAAAGAACTGAAACCAGATATTACTTTGATCACAATTTCTAGTGAAAATGGCACTTTTTATGATTGTCTGTATAAATGTTCTCATAATTTTTTAAAACTAATTAGAATAAGTAGTTTCATTTTCAGGTTTCTTGGCAATGCTCGCAAATTAGAAAGTATTTTCAATCACCTGACGGCGAGCGAGCTACAACAAAGTACTCATTTTTTGGTGAAAAAGGCCCAAGAGGGTAAGTTTGCAGCGGAAATAGCTGCGTTGAGGAAAGGACACACTGTTCCTTCGTCCAGTAGCTTAAAATCATTAAATCCCTTTTTGGACGAAGGTGGCTTACTTCGTGTAGGTGGCAGATTAATTAACTCCAATTTGCCCTTTGAAGCCAAACATCAACTGATTTTACCAAATGATCACGTGCTCACTAAATTAATCTTTGAATTCTTCCACAAAAGGTACTTGCATATAGGTGCACAGGGATTAGTCCATCAAGTTCGCATGCAATATTGGCCCATAAAGGCTAAAAGCACAGCTAGAAAAAATTTTCATTCCTGTGTCACGTGCTTCAAGCACAATCCCAAGACACTAGATCAATTAATGGGAGATCTCCCACAACAACGTGTAACACCAAATTCAAGTTTTTTAAATTCAGGCGTCGATTTTTGTGGTCCATTCCACATCAAATATAAGAATCAAAGAAAAGGAGTTTATTCAAAAATTTATGTGGCCATATTTATATGCATGTCTACTAAGGCAATACACTTAGAAATAGTAAGAGATTTATCTGCTGCTGCATTTATCGCGGCGCTTAAAAGATTCTGCGCTAGGAGAGGCAAGATAAGTACACTAACCTCAGATAATGCCACTAACTTTAAAGGTGCATCAACAGAATTAGATAAGTTTAAGAAATCGCTGAAAACTCCCAGCGAGGAATTATCGAATTTTTTAGCCCAGGAATTCATAACATGGAAATTTATTCCACCGCGTTCCCCTAACTTTGGCGGACTCTGGGAAGCAGGCGTTAAGCAGGTCCTTCAAACATCACTTGCTCAGGGCCGTAGGTAATAATAAAATTACTCTTGAGGACTTCGAAACTCTTATCATACAAATCGAAGGCATTCTAAATTCCCGGCCTTTATTTCCACTTTCAGATGACATAAATGAGTTTGAAGTGCTTACCTCAGGCCATTTTTAATTGGCCGACCCATCACCAGTATTCCCGAGCCTACTGTTATGAATATCTCCGATAATAGATTAAATCATTGGCAACGCATTACTAAATATGTTCAATGCATGTGGAAACGTTGGTCTATTGATTACCTAAATCATTTGCAGCAGCGCGGTAAATGACAGTTCACAAAAAATAACGTTAAAGTAGGATCCCTAGTGTTACTAAAGGAAGAAAATCTGCCACCATGTAAATGGGCACTGGACCGGATTGTAGAAATAGTTCCCGGCAAAGACAATAAGGTGCGTGCAGTTAAAGTAAAAACTGTCACGAGTGAATTTTTACGGGGCATTTCAAAAATTTGTCTATTGCCAATTGGTGAAAATTTAATGTAAATAGCATTTATGTTGTATTGTATTTGAATATTATTCTTAATCAATTATATAACCAATTCACTGTATATTGTTCATTTTGTATTGTAATATTATCTGTAATGTATATTAATTATATTCTAAGTTTAAATTAATTGCTGAAATATTTCATATTTCATTCCCGGGCGGCATGTTCCGTCGCGGAAGTACGGTTTTGGTTCCATCTAGTGAGCGTTGTATCACAGCTCCACCCACCTAGGAGCATTTTGTAAAACAATTCACTAAGCTGTGGGTCAATCAAGCACTCGCACGTATTCTAAACACCGCCCTGTTCACACGGCGATATTACTTATAAAAATGCAGTTCGATTTAATAATTTGTGTGTGTGAACGTCTACTGTGATGTTATATGTTAATAAAAAGTTAAAAAGACAATCTCAAATCAATACAGTCCACTTCATAACGACCACTTACTAAAGACGGGATAAATTGTATACATAGCATGATCGAATTTTAATTCCACTAGTATTGATATTCTACAGGGATTGTGTTTTAATGCTTTAATATGTCCCTAAGAAATTGTTAAATTATAATACCGATAAAATATCTGTTGGATCCTTTTTTCAACAATTAAAAGAAAATTCTGAATAATTACGTTTTAGTTATACATGTAGCTATCAAAGTTTTAAAATATAAAAGCCACTTTTTAAAAAAGAATGAATAATTTTTTAAACATTTTTGCATCAGAAAATAAAATAAAATTTTTATTAATAATTGCAATGTTGCTTTATTAAAAGTATATTTGACTTGAATTATTTAATAAACAATTGAATTGAATGAATAATTTTTCATATTTAAAAAATGTGTCTTCCGTTGGTTCTTAAAATATCATAATTCATCAGTATTAATTCTCATTCATTTCGAATTTAAAGACGTTTTTCATCATTTATTCTTTTACGTGTTACATCGCGATTTAATATAAATGTTTTCTTATTTCGTCCATTTTTTTAATCACTTAGCCTTGAGGTTTTCTCAACTGAAAAGCATTAGACATTTGAATCTGAACTATTTAAAAAATATATAGATATCTTATTGCTAGATGTCTTCTTAAAGACTATACAAACGAAAAAGAATCAGATACATATGTAAACGAACATAAAATACTTGTAGTTTAATAAGTTAACTTAGGATCGCAAGTTAGGTACACGGCAAAAAAAAAAGCAAGAGAAAATGAGTTAATTATTTTATATATACATGATTTATATACGCTTATATTTCCAACAACATTATTGGTAGTACGATAATAACGTATTTACGGGTGTAAAAGTAGCCCTTGGATAATAAATGCAATTAGTTTTGCAGTAAAATATTTCAGGAAAGTACTTTTCTCCTATAAAAGGCTATTTTCCTTTTCAGCCTATTTTTATTTGCGTAATTATTGTATTATTCATCATCGTAATATAAATTGTTAAATTACGGTATTATTACTAATTATTAATAAATTCACTATCCAAATCTTCTATTATCCTGTCTGTTGTCCAAATAAAAAGAAAATTAAATCAGTATCGATAAGAGAAAAACAGATGATAATGGTGAGAAAAGAAAACCTGCAGCTAATTTATAAGCGAGTTTAGTCACACATTCGGTGCCGGACGCTTTTTACTTACCCGTCATACGTAGTATAGGGTAAGTCTTGTAATCACTTTTAAAATCGAAAAAAATAATTGAAGGATTTCACGTTTCAGACACTGGAGACTCCGAAAAACATATTTTTAGAAAAAAAAATTGCCGTCCGTCTGTCTGTGTGTCTGTAAACGCTCTATCTCCCGAACAAATTGAGATAGAGACTTGCAATTTGGTATGTACTTAGTATGTAATTATTGGAAGAAGCTTATTGAGTTTCAGAAACCTCGATTATCCGGAACTATTTTTTCGGATTCTTGAAATATTCGTTCAGATAAAAGGTATATAAAAATTTTCGAAATTGTTTATTTTAAGGAAAGAATATAAAAGACAATAAAAAACATAAATTTTGCATAAAGAATGAAGTCGATCGGATAATTAGTTGCGAGATATTTGTAATTATATTTTGCACACTCTTAGATTTTTCATGACCCTGTATTTCATTCAAATTTCAATTCAAATACATATTTTAATTGGAAATGAGATGCTTCATCCGACACAGTAAACCGTTAGTTAATATGATTATCAATTTTTTTAAGTTATAAGGAGGTTTCTTTTACGCAATTCAGTAATAGAACATTTAAAGTTTTTGACATCATCAAGCCACGATTTTATTCGAATTGCAATGCATTTTATAAATAGTTTACAAATGTTTTATTTTCATATTTTATATTATGCATATCCATGATGGGTAAGTATTACGGTGGTCCCCGATGACTGGTTTTTTTCGTGTCAACATTGAAATGCTCCTCTCTACCATTGTTAACATATCTGTAGCTATGTCTGGCTGTTCCAAGTTATTTTCATACAATCATTTTAAGTTTTTACGCTCTTTATAAACATTCAAAATCCGTTACTATGGACATAGCTGAGGCTTCAACTTCGCACTGAATACTGACACACAATCCGCAAAAATGAACACATGTCTTCTGTAAAGAAATTTCGTTCAAAAATATATGCGCAAAAAATTGGAAAAACGCTTTAAAAAAGCTTAATAGATCTGTTTTGTACTTTTATCTCTTACTTTGCAAGTGTATAAACCTAAATATTGTAGTTTGACGTAGTGTAACGGTAATAAAGTAATGAAAAGCAAACAATCCTAGAAAGTGTATACAGTCAAACCTCGTTAACGTGAACACGCTTAACATGAATTACTTTTAGCGCTGTTTAGAACTGTTTCTGATTGCCCCGTCCAGTTGTATGTAGTATATTTAAGTTCGGATAACACAAACTACTTTTAACACAAACAAAAAAATTTCCCCTTGAGTGTTCACGTTAGCGAGGTTCGACTGTATAATAAAATTAGTATAATTTACTACTGTTATACCATAATGTAAAATAATACTGTACACAATGATAATTATTATAATTCATTATATAATATTATATATATATATATATAATAGATATAATATAATAATAAATATTATTATTTCTATTATGATTATTATTATCGTAGTTATAAATATACAATTATAATCATAATTTATTATTGCTATACTATAATGTAGAATAATATTACACACAATTATAATTATTTTAGTTCATCATATAATACAACATTGTAGTGCATTATATAATATATCATAGAATACAGAAGGCAGTTCACACCTTATAGAAAATATTTTCCTAATTAATTACTGAACATATATGCCATATTACTTGTGAGAATTTTACTCTATTGTATATATCTGACTCTTGATTATAACTCTGGACTGAAATTTCTATCATAGTCAATTTTTTCTCTTAGTACAATCATATCAATTTTCTCACACTCATCTTGGGAAACTTTCCAAAGTCTTCCAATGTGTTGTGGATAGCGCTTTCTAACGATCGCTTTAACAAACACATAGGTTTCGATAAATAAAAATTTTACGTAACACTGGAAGAATCATGGCTTTATTTAAGTGAGTGTATCAAAAGAAGTGCAATTTGTATCAATTAATAGAAAAAAAGAAATGGGTTTGGGAATGTAAAGAAAAAAATTCCAAAACAATTTATGAATGCTGCTGGATTTGCTTGTGAAATTAAATTAAAGGTAGAATCCATTTTTAAAGAAGAAATTTCAACTTTATAAGAAAAAATAATTAATTGCGTTTCATATGAAAACAAAATCTCCTAGCTGCTCTTCCGTATCTCAACTGACGCATATTTAGTAAAGAAAGAATCTCAAACCGAAATAAATTGTGTCTCAAACTGAAGAAATGCATGTAAAATCACCTGACGCACCCCCCACACTCCTACCACCACCAATGGTCTATTTCTGCATTTGAATTATTTGAATGCATTCACGAACATTGAAAAAACTTTGGAAAGCGTATTTTTTATTAGGTGCGTTCGTAATTATATCAATACGTAGCACATATAGTCGTCGTCTGGTCCGTCCGTCTGTCTGTCCGTTCGTTCGCATACAGCAGCCCAAAACTACCAAACAGAATGGTTTGAAATGTAATGTATTCAATAGTTGCAGAATTTTGTCGAGTCATTTCAAATTTTATGAAAATCTAATAAAAATTTAAAAAGATATTACTAATAATATTTATCAAGTAATTTATTTTTTTTTTAAAAATCGGTACTTCCTTATTATAACAGCTTCCGAGGATTAATTGTCAAACGACCGAGATGTATCGCCAAGTTATCTGACATGTATGACGTTATAGTCATATATGACGTATAACCTCTATGACCAAGTTATAGTCATATTCTTCACTCTATTAAATCCTATCATACGTAGTTAATTCAATGACATCCCATCATAAGTAATGATTCTAGGTTGTCACGGTGATAGTGATTACGTCATATTTAAGATGAAGTCATATTATTTCCGTATTACTGAATTTAAAAACCGAATTTGTATACTGAGATTGTTTAATTAAAGCAATCATTTAATCTACCGACAATTATTTTGATCGAAGTTACCGGAGAAATAAGTATTAAATGTAAAATGAGTCTAAATATGGATTTCAAGTCCTGAAATTTTAAAACCTAGGCTTAAGTTTCCCATTGGAATTTTCTGTAAATGTCAACAAAAGATAAAATGTTGCCTATTTAAAATGTACTTTTTTTATTACGGAAATTAATCATATCATAATAACAGACCATATATATTTCACTGAAATGATAACAGTACGAACGCACGTCATTTGTCACGTTTGCCGTACAAGTTCCAACTTGTTTTTAAAAGTAAAAGATCATGTTACTTTTAAAATGTAAAATGTTTTCTATAACTATTTTATGCTATACACTCTCTTGTTTAGTTGTTTATTTTAATTCAAGGAACAACAAATTTAAGGCTATTTCTTTTAATAAAGTTTTTATAAAATGGATGATATAAAAAAATATTGCTTTTTAAACTGTATTTCTTTTTTTGTTCTTTTCATGTAGACATGTAATGTTTGAAAAGCTGTTTTACTTTTTTATATGAAAAAAAAATTCTTAAAATAATGTCACTTTGAAGTTTGTAATATTGTAAATTGAATTCTTAGGGACAAAGTATCTGCACGAAATTCTGTAAGAAACATCTAGTCGACTTATTACAAGAAGAGTAGCTCTTTTTTAAACATATTTTTAATTTTTAAACTGCTTGTAACATGTAACTTGTAAACAATTTTTTTATTTAAATTAAAAACAAAAATCTTTTGCACATCATAAAACGTTTTTATCTTACATGTTCAAAGTAATTTTTGTTTCCTGTTTAAAATACGAATTGATTTTGTGTATATTTTTTATGGTTGAATATTTTAATGAAGATTAATATTTCATTTATGTATGGGTTTTGTGTTTTTTTCTAAATAGATGATGTCATATAGAATATTAAAAATAAATTAAATAGGAATTTAGGAATGAAAAATTATATCTATAAGGAAAACATAATAAAGAAGGTAAACAATTAATAGAAAAAATGCAAATGCAAATGCAAATGCAAAAATAGTTAATAACACATAAATTTCAATGCAACTAATGAAAATGAAAACTAATATAAAGACATTTTAAAGAAAAATATTAAAATGAACATCATTTATAACTAAAAAAAGGAAAAAGTAGAAAACATGGAAAAATATGTAAATAAACTTCAAAACAAAGGACAAAGATGAATATGGGGAACTGTCCCAAAATGACATAGTTAGATAAAATGATATACCTTATGTTTCTAAATTTTGTCGCTAGCGGGCAACATTTAACGACACTCAGTTATGTTGTGAAATCGATCTGCAACGATAAGCATTTCATTTGCGAAGGTTTAACGTTTGAAATTTTCATTGTTTACAAAGAAACTGTTTACACCTCCGTCAGAAATTCCTTGGGACTGTTTTTTGGTGCTAATTCACGTCTAGTTCATTTCAGTGACTGCATATCTGAAGTAAAAGTCGCATACTTATTTCTTTTCAGATTATTTTCTGTATATGTGAAACTTTATAAATGCGTGTGTTCTCAAATAGTGCCTCTATATATACAATAAGTTTATTGTAAAATGACATTCAGTCAGACATCTTTCCCGATCATGTTTTCTGTGCTTCAATTGTGACAGACAGTCCACTGGAAAATAAGAAAAGCATCGACAGCAACACAAGTTCTACAGATAACAGCCTATAAAGACATAATCCGTCAATTTTCACAGTTTCAATGCCACCTTCTTCAGTTCCAGCACCGACAACATCTGTTTCTGATACACCGAAGACGTGTATATCTTTTCAACCAACAGCATCTTCATCACCTTCATACATCAGACAACTTGATGTATATCCACTTCCTTGTGCACCTCATGTTAGATAATCCCCCAAAGAACATGAAGGTGCAAAAGTTCTGACTAGCTGTCCTAATATTGTCGAAGCGAAGGTAAAAGCTGCTGAGAAACATAATGCACACTCAAGACGTGCAGTTATACAGTCTAAAAGGAAATTCACCTAGTTAGATCCAATAATGGCGACAAAGACGCATTTCTGCTGCTGATCATGCTGAAGACAGTCTCTATCGCAATGATTTATTCAGTCCTCAAAATCAAAAGAAAAGTGAATAAAATGTGTTAAGTGTTCAAAGTGGACACATATTAAATCTACCGGTGTTTCGTGATGTGCAAAAAAACTATTTGTGATGTATACAAGTAACATTAATAGCAACTTTTGGGTGTGTCGTTTTAGGATAGCACTGTAGATAAAATGACACAGTGCAGCCTTTTTTATAAATCGTTAATTATCTGTTGATTTTTTAAAATGTACCATTGCATTTTGTATACTTCACAATGTTATTTTGTTAAATATATAGGTAATGAAAAAATAATTGTATGAATAGAAGATTTTTTTCTTTAGGGTATGTCATTTTAGGGCAAGTTCCCCTACTAATGTAGCAAGAAAAATGTGGATAGATCATTTTTTAAGAATAAAGATAAATGTTTGTGTTTTGTGTGCCTATGAGCTGTTTTCTGAAAAAACCGAGCCGCATAGAGATACAAAAATGTGGCAGGAATGTTCCTTTATGTCCGAAGTCATGCGCTTCGAGGACAGTTTATGAAAATTAACAAAATATATTTTTGTTTATTTTTTATACGATTTTTAGCGTGTTTTCAGGTTTTTTAGCTGTTTTTCTACATTAAAAGAAGGAATATGATTTCTATCGTTTAGCCCAATATAATACATTTAGTCGTATTTTCAATAAAGTTTATTTGCATTTTCTACGACGGTCATTTTCGATTTTTTTTTTTGCCATTTTTAGCATTTCATATACGTTTAATGACCAAAATTCTACTTCATGTCGTTTGCCATAATCCTGTGATCACTTTCAGATTTATCAGCTATTACGTAAACACACTTCTCACCAAACTTAAATACCGTACTTATAATATATATGAATGTATAATATATATTATTCAAATCATATACTTTTATTTTCACTGTGAGTAAATGTTATATAATAGTTTCCCAAAGGAAGGTGAAAGATTTTATTTATGTTTAAAATTATACTAAAAAATAATAATAAATCAAATCCATCCACGCCAATAAGTATCACAGATATATAATATATAAATGTGTATAGAATAAAAGTTAAAATTTTATAAAATTATCTATGAAAAAATTATGAATCAAAGGTCTTAAAAAATTATAATTCGACTTCATATCATAATTTATAGGAATTACAAAACTAATAATGCATATTTGGCTTTTCAATTAGAATGTGTAAACAACTAATTAGTATAATATTAAAAGATTATGTTTTTATGAAATATAAACGGAAATAATTAAGCATAACCTTTAACTTAGAATTACAAATCTTTGAATTCCAAAACTGTGCGTGTAAATTATGATAAATATTTTAAATAAATTTGAACGTAAATAAAAAACATTGTAATGGAAGTCGGTGTTGCTAATTTAAATCAAAATGTCTGTATTTTAATATGTAGACAGCTGTCAAAGTTTAGTGCAAGCATACCATTTACTGGATTTACTCCAAATCGACAGGTTCTAATAGATTTTTCACAAGGTAATTTGCGTCTCAATTATTGACGGGTGTTTACATTTTTCCAGAATTCTACTTAATCATTTACAATATATATATTTTTTTTCTTATCGCACTTTGAACTCGCAAAAAGTTTCTTATATGTAAGCAATTACCTCTCAACATCAGTTTAAGCATTGTTCTCAAAAGATAAATGAGCGCATAAGTTCTTAAATGGTTTCAAAACTTTCGACGAATGTATAAAAAATAACGGCCAATTTTCGAAAGTCGCAAAACATAAAGATTATGTTCTTAACTTTAATATCATATGCGTCACAAGGGACTGTTTCGTGATAAAGAGATATATAAGAATTTTACCCCATTTCTTGCACATCAGAACTGAATTTAGAAGGTATTTTAATAAGGTTTTCCTCCGACTAAATCTGCTGCTCTTACGCTGATATTCCTCTCATAAAAAAATTTATAGCTTTCAACGCTTATGTGTTTATACTTTATGTACATGCTTAAACTTCAATTTTTCCAGAAATTCGCTATTTTTATTTTAGTTTAGAAGAATTTTTTTTTTTTTTTTTTTTACCTGTATGGACTTAAAATATATTTCAAAACGTATCAGATTATTTCGAGAAAAAATAACATTAAGGAACTGTCAGCATAAACTTTGAAGTAATTTACTTAAATGTAAAGATTTATTAAACTATAATTTAACAGATGATATTTTAAAATACACAATAATTCAAATTAATATTAGTTGCGCTCAAACATAAATTAAAAAATTGAGGGCATTCATAACTACATAACTTCATAATACATCTATGAGACTTTTAATATATATCAATAAATTATATTGTTATTTTCTAAAACAAGATTTATTATGAAATATATGCAAAAAATGCTAGAATCTTTAAAAAGGTCTATTGCAAAATTAAAACAAGATACTTTAAATTTATTTGATATATCGTTAGAAAAAAAATGAATCATTAACTACCAAAAATAAATAGTATAAAATGTAATCATGGATATTCTGCATTGATTAAAAAATATATTTTTGAGTTTTTTTTTCTTTTAGAAAACATTATACTAATAAATATAGTAAGAAATAGGAGAGGGATATTTTTTTCATGAATTTATTTATCAATATAAATAAATAAATTAATTAAATTTTTCTTTTGATTATTTTCTTTCTTTATTTTACGTTGAAATACTCTATAAGCTATATTAAAAAAAATGAGATGTTTGAACAGTTAACTGAAACTTTCTTGTGTATTAGTAAATTTAACACTCTTTAACACAGTTGAAAACTCATTATTGTTTTAATTCTTCTAGCGTAGAAAAAAAAAGAAAAAGTCGTACACACAGATATTTTATATGTTACTTCAACATGCTTTCCATTGCAAAAAGCATTGTAATAAGCAAAATTTGTAAACTTGAGTAGCTTGTTATAAAATTTTATAAGCACAGGTAGAATGTGCTTTGGAATATATGTGATATGCGATTTTTCTTTTTTGTTCATCATTCATGTGATGATCAAGTATTTGTCTGGAGAGAAAATTTCAAACGTAAATAAATGCATGCCCATATATATGGAAATTTTATCTCTAAACAAAGCATGCTAAATATTCCTCTGCGAAATTTTCAAAATGTTAAGAAGAACTTTGCTTTCATAAAACACTTTACCCAATTCGTTACACATCTTCATTTTAACTAAATACAATTGCGTAAATAAACGATTTGAAATTATATAAAAAAATAAGCAGCTAAATTTGTTTTAAATTACAGTTAAAAAGTTGTAAATCCAAAAATGGAACACTATTTCTATATATACGAATATCCTACATGATGTAAAAACGTTTGAAATGTAAATGAAATTTTTCTGATGGGAATTTTTATATCATATAATCAAAAAGGAACGTATAAAATTGTGTTTTATAAATAATTACTGATGTATTAAAAAAAGAAAATAATCTAAAATTTGATGTAAATGCACGCATTCAAATTATTACTTCTATAATGACTTAAATAACTATTGTTTTATATCAGTTAGAAAATTACTTAAGGGGTCTCAGGAGTCTTACTTTTCCTTCGAAGATGCAAGTTTGCATCATATCACATTTTATGTTATTTCTGATTTCATATAACATACAATAAAATGAAATTTTTAACACTAATAGGTCAATCTCTGCTTGGATTTACATACTTATTTCAATGTTGTACAATTCATATTTAATTATATAAAAAAGGTAAAAAAAAAAAAAAAAAAAAAAAAAGAAAAAACTTTTTCGCCTGGAATCCACTGCGCGCAAGGCTGTAGAAAAATATTGCTTCAAAAATAACAAACAAACCTGATAATGATTTAAAATTGATGTTTCTTGAACTTATACTTCAATTTTAAGCAATTAATTTTCTTTTAATTGTCATTTTTTTCAACAACAAAAAAATTAATTTTTTAAACATTTTACAATTTAAATTTAAATAAAAAGATTAATTTTTAATTGTTTTAAATTTAAGTATAAGTTCAAGATACATCAATTTTACATCATTATCAGTTTTCTTTGTTATTTTTGAAGCAATATTTGTTTCTATAACCTTGCGCACAATGGATGCCAGGCGAAAGTTTTTTTTTTTTTTTTTACCTTTTTTAAAAAATTTAAACTTTTTTTATTATAATTAAATATGTATTGTACAACATTGAAATAATTATGTTAAATCAAGCAAATATTGACCTATTAGTGGTAAAAATTTCATTTCATTGTGTGGTGTATGAAATCAGAAATAAAATAAAATGTGACATGATGCAAACTTTCATCTGCCGATGAAAAGTAAGACTCCTAAGACCCCTTAAATGGCTAAAAATGTTATTTAAGTCAGTTTTTGAATGTATTGTTGTTTTTAATTTTTTACTTTTAAATAGAATACATGCACACATGTATGAAAGTGTGTGTATCACAAATTTATCATTTACGAAAAGTAGCAAAAATATTACAATGAAAACTCATCTTATATGGCTTACTATAATTACTCCTTTGTTAAAGCGCATAGAATACGAAACAAATGTGCTCTTTAAAATTAGCATTTTATCTGAAAGCGATTGGAATGTAATTAAGAAAATTAAGAATCCGAATAGTTCATTAATTGCAGTTATAAATTTAAAATTATCTCCATTATTAAATATTGGAAGAAATTTGGATACGCCAAAGTTCTGCTTTGTGACTAATGCGTTTTATCGACACATACGTACATATGGAGTATCAGAATTGTCCAAGGCATCTGAGATCAATATCCAGCTGCAAATCTAAAAGCAAGTGTATTCAGTCAATATTAACAGAATACAGATTTTATTTTCAGATAACTGCATGTGAATAATAATACATTTAATTACACGTAATTTATTTTTTATTTATAAACATTATTGATAATCCTAAGTATTACTTACGCATTAATCGTGGTTATGTATATTTGAAATTAAGATCAAGTTCATAAAGATGTGATGATATGTGGTACATTTCAGAGTTCTTTTTGTACATGATAGTTAGTTCTCAATATTAAAAAAAATTGTGTCTGACATATATTTCGATAATTTATACGTATAAATAGATTTGTTGTGAAAATGGCGTAAAACTTTTAAATTGAAATTAAGATTTATTTCTCTTATTGTAATGATGTTACAAGGCTTAAAACTACGATAATTTATCTAAAGCAAGAGACATATGGACAATAAATAAGTATGCTCTATTTATCAAAGAAGATTGTGTTTGACATATATTTCGATAACTTTTACTGAGATTTTTTGTGAAAAGTTGTCAAACGTTCAAGTGGAAATAAAGATTTATTTCTCTTAGTGTAATGATGACACAAACATTCAACAGACCAAGATAATTTCTCCAAAAAGGGACATTATGAACAATAAATAAATATGCTCTATTTGTTAAAAAATATTTTGTTAAATCCTCATTTGACAGCTTATTTGAAAAAATAATAAGAAACTAATTAATGAAAAAAATAATAATGTAATATATATGTTACGGTCAATATGATTAATCCGGTCATTATTAATAATAACCGGATTAATCATATTGACCGTAACATACACACACACACACGCATATATATATATATCAGTATATACATTCCAAACCATTGAGTTTAAAATCGAGAAAGTTAAAAAGAATATAAACTATAATTTCTTATGGATTGATGAAAACAAATCATTAATTATTAATGTAAAAGATATAGAGAATTATTTTTTCAGGATAATGTATGAAATAAATCTCAATAGATATAGAATATTTGTAAGTCAAAAGTGACGCAATAAGATGTGTCAAGAAAAGAAAAATATTTAAACAGATCGTGTCAGAGAGGCATTAATCGCCGAATAGTTCAGAATGTGCGGTCAACAATGTATGCCACAAATCTTTTTTCCATTTTCGTTTAGCTGCGAAATATTATTTTCTTACGAAAGAATATCTATTCATTTATGTAGTTTAAATTTTTTGACATGTGCAATAAACCACACTGCGTAAGTGGCGAAAAAAAGAGCATTGTTGAAGAATGCTGAATATAAATACTGTATCTTTACCTTTCTACGTATAATAAATAGCAAGATATAAATACATGAAGATAGATAAAGTTACAACTACTTACGGTTATTTTTTTAAATTCTGTAATTATTTACTATTTCAGTTAGATTTTAGAAACTTAATTAATGTTTCAACATGTTCTGTTAAATACGTGCTATTTTTATATGGCTGATTAATGAAAATCACTTCACCTGTAGTTTATCCTATTAAGTTAATCTTCCAACGTTATTTAAATAATAGGTATCTTTTCAAACGTTTAAGACAGTGACCTACTATGTAAGTAAAAGTTTTTTATACTCGGAAATGGCAAAATTTTCGTTTTACATTATAACATGAAGTTTAAGAAAAAAAATGCCTAAGAAAATAATGTACAACAATGTATCAGCACATTCCTATTTATAACTGTTAAATATTTTCTTCAGTCTTTAATGATGTTTTCTTTATTTTCTACATTTCTTTTTTTTCTTTCTTTCTAAGCAGACATAGTATTAAATTTTCTTTCTTTGAATTTCTTCTTTATAAAAAATATTGAAAACTAAATCATAATAAATGAAAGCCCACTGAACATTCATGAACTGCTCACATAAAGCTTGTAATAAATTAATCTTTCAAAATTTCGCACCGAGATACATTTAAAGAATATGAAAAGAAATTTTAAAATGTTTAACTGCTTTCTCTGTTTCGTCATTTTGCCAAATTACTTCATTTCCAAATTTTAACTCACGTTTGTTCCAGCTTTAGAGAAAATTTCAGCTACGGATTGTTTCTCAAAGAATAATGAGCATTTGAATAAATCTTTTACGACTAGAATAAGTAATTTAATTTCTTTAAACTTATTTCTTTGTATGTTTAATAAAACTAAGCATTAAAATTTGTTTTGTAAAATAATTGGTTTATAAGTTGTCTGATCCCTGATACATAATATAAAATATATGTGACACATTATCATGTAGAAAATTTGCGTTGACCTAATATTGTTTTTATTTTCTATGCTTTGTAAAATATTAGCATGAAATATTACTCCAACATTGAAAGACTCAAATTTGATCAATACAGCAGTGGTATTGGCAAGAAATATTTCGCCAACTCATCGACAGTAATTTCAGTATATAGCTAATTCTTCTGAAACAGTATCATTCCATTGTCATCATTTCTTTCTGAACACATAATGTAAGGAATGCATTGTAATCATGATTTGTGTGTGTGTACTTGAATACAACAATTCACGCACTGTAATTTCCGCTTGAGCTCCCTTTGGAGAATACATTATAAATCCCTTTTAAAAAAAATGACAGATTTTCGTACAAATCGGCCGACGGATGAGGTATTTAAGTCCTTTTAAAGCATTTTTAAACCACTTTGCGAACGTGTCTGTAGGGAAAATGACCAAGGAATTCTTATAGAAATATAAGGGATAGATATTGCGAATATGTAATACTAGCGAAGAGATAGCGTCTCCAATATCAAAACTGAAGGTCCAACATTCGATAGTAGCCGATAACATTTATGTCAGAAATTTATCGGACAGGGTTTAGGCCATTTTATAGGTCTTCCTGCTTGCCCTGAACGTGTCCGAGACTGGACACGAGACCAGTGTTGAATGGAAGTCATTCCAGACTAATTTCAATGCAATGGCAACATTTAACCAATATTGGAATTTCGTCGGAATTATTTCGAAACAATGCAATGCTTGCGCAATATATAACAAATTATAAACACCAAAAATAATTTTGGCTTGCTAAAATGAGGATTTATGCATATAAAATTATTAACAATGTTAAAGCAGGAATACCTGATAAAATGTAGTATAATATTGCGTCTTTAAATACATCTTAACCATTTCATTCAACTTTTAATGGCATGTTCATTTCTTTCTCTAAAATTTTCTTTTTTTATTGATTTTTCTTTTTTCCACATCCTTTCTTTTAAAAATAAGGGGAAATAAAGCATAATAAATGAAAGCCCGATGATCATTCATGAAGTGCTCGGTTAAAGCTTATAACAAATGAATCTTTCAAAATTTCGTACCCAGAAACATTTAAAGAATATGAAAAGTAATTTTTCATAGTTTAACTACTCTCTGTGTTTCGTCATTTTGTCAAATGACTTCATTTATCATTGTTAACTCATGTTCGTTTCCAACTTCAGCGAAAATTTCAGCCACGTACTCTCTCTCAAAAAATATTTTTGTTTTAAATAAATCTTTCAAGAGTAGAATAAGTTACGTTAAATTCTTATAACATTTTTCTAGTTCTGTCTGTTGAAAGCAGTCACTAAAATTACGTTATAATGAATTGTCTTAGAAGTTGATTGAACTTTGATATGTAATATAAAATCCATATCATATATTATATCGCAAAAATCGTTAATGAGGCAGAAAATGAATAAAGCTTCGTTATTGATAAATTTAATCTAAGGGTCCAAATTTTTGCAATTCAGGAAACGTTTTTAACACAGTAGCTGAATACTTAGAAACACACTTTTTACTTATATATCTATATACATTATCTTTTATTAGTGAACACATTATCTCTATACATACACATATTTATTGTCACACATGTGCTTACATTCAAACGTCTTATTTACTCAGACACATCAAAACACATACATAAAAATTTTCATAAAATAATTATCAATACATTAAATAGATATAACACCATTAATTTAAATAACTGAAAGTTATAGTGTAAAATGAGGAATAATTTCGCTTAACCCTTATTTACCCTGATTCAAATACATTCTATATGGCCAAAAGTCATCGGACTGTTTCAATTTTTAGACGCTTTCTCGAATATTTAGAAATTTACTCGACAAATTATTCTGAAAATTCATGATCATAAATATCGTATTTGACCCCATACTTTCCGGTGAAGGTTTGTTCAAGAGGGTATTTAAGGGTCAGAAACAAATTGAATAAAACAACAATAATTGCGATCACGTTGTAATATAAAATGCTCAAAATAATCTATATAGCTCAACCACATTACGATGTAGATCTCGTATTTAATTTGTGTCAGAATATTAAATATACTTATTTATTTTTAAAAAATCAAGAAAGTTTTGCATGTGTTACATTTATAATATTGGGAGTTTTCTTCAAATTTAACGCAACTTTCAGGAATCTTGTTAAAGTACGGCAGAAACAATATACTAGAATTATAATATAAATATATTAAAGATTTAATGAAATATATGAAATATGAGATTTTTTATGAAATACTTTTTAACTGCGCATGCGCTAGCAATAACCAAAGTTTTTTTTTCATAATGTCGTAGTCAACTATACAGTACAACTCATATGAACAGTCAGTCGAATATCGTGAAAAATTAGAACGATATAGGCGGTAAACTGAGCTGCATTTCAGTTGCTTGGTAAAAGTAGCTAAATCATGAGGAAGGTACCATAAATCGTCATTTTTCGTGCTTTTTAAAAAACTTTTGCCGTTATAAAAACAATTTTGATTAACAAAACCTTTCAAATAGGGTTGGGTTGATTTATGACGGCCAATTATCAACACGAGGGATATAGGCCCTAGGGGGGAGTGCCCTCCGTGAGGGTCTTTCTAAGGGATCCTAACCCGTATTTACGGCAAGGTTCGAAGAAAACCACGGAAAACTCCGAACGGTTAGGTCGACGAGAGCGACAGGGGTTTGAACCCAGCACCTCCCGTCTACCAGCTTTGAGAGCAGAATCTCTCAGCCACTGGTGGGGCACCTTTCAAATAGGAATTCACATGATAAATTACATGAACTTGAAGTAGAAGTATATAATAGTGATATGACTATACCATTGATACCATGAATAAAAAATGTGTTGTACCACACAAAAAGAAAAATAACGGTTTATAAGGTAAAAATTATGTTATGGAAGTAGACCACATATCTTTTTATTCAAATATTTCTTACATTACGATGAAAAAAAAAGCTATTTCACACATGTAAATCTATAACTCATTCTTCTTCACTGAAGTTGTCTCATTTTCAACGAAATTTAATTAAACTTAAGGATTGTGCGTAGTTAAGTTAGTCCGCAAAAAAAAAAACCCATAAAGCACTATTGCAGCATTTAATAGCAGATGAAAAATATGCAAATATTTCAGGATATGATCGGTTTATACCAAGAGGGATTCGGGTTGTTGAACTAATTTTTTTTTCTTATAATCCTGTTGACATTATTCTTAAATATTTTAAAGTTGTTTTTAGTGAAAATGTAGGTACTTATAGAAGATCTGTAATATATCTTCCAATTCATCCGAATGTTTATCTTATGCGATACAAAGCGATAAATATTCCGCTTTCCATGTGTACTAAAAAGGATTCAGCTTCGGATAAATTGTTATCGGAATATGTAATAGAACCTATTTCTAAACCTTCATGGACTACAGTAGTTGTTCTATAATTAAACCTTCAGACATAGTTCGTTTTTGTTGAGATTATATAATGATTTTAAAGGCCATTCATATCCTTTACCTAATGTTACTCATTTATAATCCAACCTAAAAGATGGTGGGTTATTTTGCAAAAATCTATTTGGTACAAGCTTATCTTTAACTAGTTACATGTGGTAAATCGGCTGAAGCTCAAATCACTGTTGCACATACATGTGCTTATAAAGTTAAGCGTTTAAAATACACTTTCAAAGTTTCTCCAGGACTCTTTTAAAATAAAATAGATTACCCAGTAGAAAAATTCAAATGAGAAATTCCATTAGACTAAGTTTGACAAAATTATTCAAATTGGTAAAGAAATCATATGAGATGTAATTTTCCCAACTTAGCGAAAAATACATCTCCGTTCGATATAATTTATGCATTATTTCTGCGATTTATACTGTTGAGCTGATTGAGATATCAGACCAGATGCTATGATCAATAAGGTTAACTAGGTGAATTAGTTCCGCCATATTCGTCCAGGATTGCTCAGTTGGTAGAGCATTGGCAGCATTGACTGTTTCGCCCAGTTGGGAAAATTATATCTCAAATGAGAAATTGCATATTTTGATGATGTTCTTTTCGCGTTAAAGCCTTGGAAGAATTTGCTGAGTTTTGATTATTTTAGGAGACTTTAAATTATATGTTAAGGATGAAAATGCAAGCTTAGTCTTCTAACTGAAATAGAATATCTAAGATATCGATTAGATGCAGAAGGAATTATCTATCTAAATCTAAAGTTGAGACTATACAATCAGGCCTTCTTCCTATAAGTAAGATTCAATTACAAACATTTTGAGGAGGATATTTTTTTATCACAATTTTCTTGCAAATAAAGCAACTGTTGTTAACCGCTTTACAAGCAATTACTCAAAAACGCTCCATGGAACTGTTCTAAATAGTACGACTGTGCTTTTGCAACTGCAAAAGGTCGTTTGTCATCGAGTAGTGTATCGATACTATTTAGTGAGAAGTTCCTAATTATTGTAACATGTCATGCATGTCCTTATAATGTCCAGGCTGTTTTGAATCATGAACTTTTTGACGTCCGAGAAGCTCCTGTTGCATAAGATTTTGGATTTCTTGCTTCCACCGAGACAAAATATTTCCAAATAGACTAAGAAACCCTAGACGCTCTATTCTGAAGAAATGTCATCATTTTTATATGGTCATTGTTGGTTTTACAAATGTAACAGATCACAAAGCTCGGTTGAGTATGTTCAACCAGTCTAAACTCACTCCAGATATTTTCCAGATTCTTTGCATGTTTAGATAGACATGGATTCTAAATTCTTACGATTTTAAATAACTTATTGACCAGGCAAGATTTTCAAACATGCTGTTGAAATTAAGCACATTGCCTATACCAGTTCATGATTGTGAAATACAGAACAGAAACATCCCACTGGTGGACAGCCAACCTCTCGGCATAGGAACTATTGTCCACGAGGAGAAAACCTATAACTACCAGGAACCCCATTGTCCAAGGACCCAGAGTCCCCAGCAAGTTAAAAAAAAATCACACGAGCTACCCAATATTGCTTATTGCTGGGTGAGCCCAAAGTTATTACATGTATATAAGTTCTATATGAATATACTGATAAGATTACATAATATTAAAGATAAATATTTACAGATATTTACAATAATAATATTGTACGGAAAATTTTCAATTGTATTATGCCCTAGTCTATTAAGTCTTTTAAAACATAGTTTTTAAAATCTATAGATCTAGAATTTTATATAGGTTATAATAATTCTTTGGTATATGAAAAGTTTTTATTTAGGACATTATAGTTTTTATCTAACTTTTCGTAATTAAAAAAGCGTCTAATAGCACACGTTGTGGGTTTCTCTTTAATGTTTTTTTTTTATTGAAGTTAAAATGGTGTT
Source organism: Maratus michaelseni (assembly GCA_963931845.1). Classification (NCBI taxonomy): domain Eukaryota; kingdom Metazoa; phylum Arthropoda; class Arachnida; order Araneae; family Salticidae; genus Maratus; species Maratus michaelseni. Next base: position 168,426,376 of record OZ007588.1, read on the forward strand.
CCATAAGAGGGCAGTTACCGAAGATGTAGTGTATAGGAGTTCCAGGGTTTTTGTCACAAGGACATCTATCCGTGGTTATTTTGCCAATTTTATATAAAAAGCTTGGGAAGCTTCCATGGCCGCTAAGATAATATGCTGCTGATTTCTGAACACATAAAAATTTAACATCTACCTTATTAAGAATTTTAAACGTTTCTCTTCCTTTCGTTGAGTTGGTCCAATCATTTTGCCAATCTGTGATGATTTTGGCTATTAGTAACCACAATAGTGGTCCTAAACATGAGCCCTGCGGTAAAAAACCTTGTGCGTTTAGGAGTATTATTTTTTAACGTTTAGAAGATCATCCACTGTATGCCAATGAGATAAGAAAAAATGACCGTCAAAGACGCTATATTATCTCGTGTTCTTAAATGGATGTTAAGAGGATGCCTAGAAAAATAATTCTCCAGAATTTCAAAATTTTCATACAAAGCGTAATGAGATATCAATTCATAAAAATTGCGTTCTTTGGGGAAAAAGAATCATTATTCCAGCAACTGGTCAACATCGTGTGTTACAAGAATTCCATTTAAGTCATCCGAGATTTGATTTTTAGAAAGCATCCGTAAACTTAAATGTTTCGTGCCTCACATGGATGGCGATATCGAAATAACTATTAAACACCTTACTATTTGTCAAAAACATAAAAAAAAAACTACAACGTTCTTCTATTCATCCGTGATAAATTAAAAATTTATTTCGTTTACATATAGATTTTAATGTACCATTTCATATTAAAAAACATCCTAATTGTCGCAGATTCGTTGCAAAATGGTTTGATGTAAAGCTTATTCCATTAGCAATAACATCCGTTGTATACGAGAGAGTTTCCGTACCCTTGGTATTCGAGAAAGTGTTGTATTGTACATTAAAGATCAATTTATATATACAGTATTTCGTAATTTCTTTAAAACCTATGCAGTTACAAAAGCTTTGATTGCACGGATCATCTTTCTGATATTGTCAAGCATATAATGGTTCAAACCACTAAAGAATCCTTGAAACGCATCCATCCTGGATATACGAAATCATATTAAAACAACTTATAACTCTTTCACCTTCTACTGGATTGGCACAATTGGAATTATTAATGAAACGATGATTAAAGACATATATTAATAGCATGAATACAGAATTTGTCATTGATTTACGATCCCAACAGTATATTCTTTACATGAAACAACTTGAGAAAAGCAGTTTGAGAACCCTTATAGCAAATGATTCTGTTTATATCCAAAATTTTGGAAGTGAATCAATATGACTCCCGCAACAAATTTAGAACAAATGAAACCGGTTTCTTATAATGCCAAGCCTCGAGCTGGTGCCATTTTGCATCGTGATGCAGACGAAATGCGCAGCCGCTTGCCTTATTAAACTGGACAATCCACTTCAAAGTAGAATATTTCGAAAATTGATGAGAGTCTTGTTCCCAAATCTGATGCAGCTAGTCCTAGACTGTTAAAAATTTGCAGCAAACTTTCCAGTAATTTGTATAAAATGTATAAAAAATTTTTTGTATAAAATGTTACATAATTGTAATTTAACTATATTCTGACCATATTATCGCTCATTTGATGGTCAGAATAGAGTTAAATTTCGGTTATAGGACAGTTTTATATAAAAACAGTCGAATGACCGTACAGTTTGCAGTAAATTTTGAACAGTGTAAGTCTTCATCAAAATACAAAGACGACTACATCACAGCTGCTGCATCTCCGCCTCGCCGACATATTTGTCGTCCTAAGCATTGTAGAAGGAGTGTTATGATTTATCTTTATTGTCATATTATACTTAAATGTCTTGTTCTTAATTTGCCCATATTATATTTTATTATATTTTTTGATGCAACTATTGTTTAATGCAACAACCGATGGTTCTTCTAAACCCGCCATTACCACATTTTCCTCGTTTTTGTTCAATAACTCAAAAATATCTTTTGTCTGTTTAATTTCGAGAATATTACTAAGATAACCTTAAAGCGGCATTAATAAAAGCAATTTCGAAAATGGAACAAATCACTTATTTCCTATATAGTTATTCTATTTTGAATAAAAAAAATAAAATGCAAAAATTTGAAAAAGAATATAAAGAGCATCGATAAATTCTGTATAAAAACTACACATATATAAAATAAATAAAATTCATGTGCCTGGAAAGTCTGAATCTTAAATAATTACATTCTTCCATAAAAATGAAATGCTGAAAATTCTACTTGTTTGTTTTATAATTGAATACATATAAATTAACTTATTAAAAATATTTACGTGTGATATATTACATTTGAAAATGAAATCAGAGAGTTTATTAAAATGCTATTTCAGTTTCATATTCTGAAAGTAGAGTGGTGATACAAATTTGTCTTGTTCAGCTACAGATATAGTAACTACATGCATTGTCAAATTACTGAGCGCGAAAGCTAGCATTTTTTACTGAGGTGAATAGAATCAAATAATAACTCATGCGTGGTAAAATTGTTTCGTTAATATTTGAATTATTTCGTATTTCTGTAATTTTAGGTGATGCATTTAAATAAATGAAAATATTAAGACAAGCCGAACACGTCATTTATACTATATACATAAGTTAAAACAAAATGATATATCCATCTAATTAAAAAAAAAATAATCCTGAAATTTTAAAGTTTAAATTAAATCAAGCAGTAAATGTAATTTCATAGAATTTTTATTTATTTATTTTTTTAATGTTTAAATTTATGTTTTTAATGTTGTTTCTGTGACACATGTTCAATTCAAAACGAATAAATCTTTCTGCTTTCCGATCTAATTTTATTGTTACTTTAATATATAGAGTGCTTTTGAATTTGTGAATATCTAACATGCGTTACTTAAGTGAAATTTGTTAGATCCTTATAAGATTATTTAATTTGAACTTAAGGTTCCCCCAAATTATAAAAAAAGAAAAATTCCAATTATATTTGTAAAATTTACGTGAAAGGGATAAACTGGAATTTCATGAGAAATATACACAAGCATTTTACTTTGTTATGATACTACATTGATAACGGATGATACTATAAAATATTCTTATCAGAATTCTTAAATTAAATAATGTACGTTGAAAAGAATTCTTTTTTTTTTCATTTATAAATTGTGTCTTCCTATTTTCGCATGAGTTCTTACAGTATTTTTAAGAGATTTTGTTAAACATTAGAATACCCTAACCGCTTTGATGTCCTGAATTCACTTTTAACAATAATCTTGTATTCAACTTCAATAGTATCACAACATTCAGAATAAACAGAACCTCGGACCTTTGCACTTTTTCTAATTTCAGATACTTTCATCAATCTATCTATGTATTTTATCGGACTTTAAGAATATTAGTGAACGAATTCCAAGAAAAAACGAATGCTGACAAAGAGATTGGTACATGTGCCTTTACGATGTTTATCTCTTAGCCTTATATAAATTATTCCATGGTTCATTTAACTGGATAGGAATACTGTAACATTGTCAAAAAACTGATTAAGGTCACATAAAGTTATATATTTATGTATGTTTAAATGTCCCATAAGAAATTTTCATGGAATTTAACGTTTGAGTTTTGCTTCATATTCCTCATATCATATAAAATTAAAAACGCTTCAAATCTATGTAATTCAAGTTATCTGTGTGTCTTGACTAAAATCCAATGTATCCAAAATATTAAAATAATTCTTTTGGGTTTTAAATGTTTCTTAAAAATCTGAAATCTGACGCATTATATAACAAGTACACATGGATTCTAACTGAATGCATTTTAGAATTTCAACACATTCTTTTTCAGCGAGTAATGCTGTCAATTTTATTTCACAAAAATAAAATAATATGAAAAAAGCATTAGATAATGGCTTTATTTATGCGCAATGGATTTCTAAAATTTAGTTTTTTTATCGTTCCATTTTAAGTATATACTGCTGTTAAGTATATACTGCGGTATGCGGGTGTTTATTTTTCCACTTACTTTCTTCTTTTTGAATAACAGTATTTCTATAATGAAAATCTCGTTGTAATCTGAGATTATTTACAGCAAAATTTTCTTTTTAGACATATTGGTATTAAAAAAGGAAAAAAAAACAAATAAGTGAAAAAGTAAACGCCCATACGAATCCTGATATAGATGTTGTCCTCTTTCATGTATTTGAAAAACTATAGAAAAAAAGTAGGAAAATAACTGACATTTTTAATTGACAATAAATTTCCAATTTTCTTGTTTTCTTTTCGATAATAATCGATCCCGATAATCGATATGCCAGTCTTTTTTCCATTCCAAGCGTTCTTCTTATTCAACGGAAATGCATGCAAATATGTTGTTTGAAATAATAATAAAAATCGTTAAGACTTCATTACAAGAAAAACTATGGCATATATTAAATGAAAAAGAGTTATACTTTAATTCAAAATTTTAATTCATTTATCGTGGATTAATTTGATTAATAAAAGTCCTACACTCAGAAAAATGACAATTTCAAATCTGAATAAATCGATCTTTTGATTTTCTTATGAAATTTTTTTCTTTTTGTTTCAAATATGACGAACCAATGCTTTCAATTCTGAAATACCAGAAATACTCAGAATATTGAAATATGGACATACTGAAAACTGATCACATAGAGGTCAGTTCATACTCATTTCTGAAACATAGACATACTTAAAAATGGTTAGATTCAGTTTATATTCATTTTTGTAACATGGATATGCTCAAAAATGAGCACATAGACTCAGTTCATTCTCATTTTCGAAACATGGACATACTGATATATGAGCACATGATGTTTTATTCTTGAGTTTGTGCATGTTTTCAGAAATGAGTATGTATATGTTTCAAACTTGAGTAACTTTGATTTAGAGCCATTTTGACTATGGGACATACTCAGGTTTGAGTATTTTTTGCTCCGTTTTGACAATGTCGTTTTTAGAGTGTAATTCAAATGGAAATTAATAAATATATATATAAATAACGGAAAGAAATAATGGGGATAATGATAATTTTTAGTAAAAATAGGCTTTCAAGTAACGGAATTAATGATATTCTGCCGTTGAAATTATGTTGTACAAAAAAACATATAATACAAAATATACTTCTTACTATAGTACTGTATCTTATACTCCTGTGTATTACATGCACGTAAAAATTTAAACAAAATTATTCTATTTTATGTATATTGTCCTATTACGCGTAATTCCTTCTTTGAAAATAATCATTTTTCGTAGCCAAATAATACAATAAAGGACATTCAAAATAATAGTAGCTACTATAAATACAGGTTATCATTAAAAGATGGAAACGCGCTTTAATTTTTGGTGTTCGAGATACGCAGGCAATGCGAATTTAAAAAGTGCTCGAAATAAGATAGAAAATTAGATTATGTTAATAAAATTAGCTGCCACTAATTTTTCAAAAAATATACTTTTCTTATACCGTACCTAGGTCTTATAAGGTTTATATAGAATTTTTTTACCCTTGTTCTGACAAGTGCAACAGTAAACATTCCATTTTTCTATGACGAAAAGTAATCGAAATACTTAGAATTTTATGACATATCGGAGCTTTCTGACACTAAAAAACGCCAGTCCGTTTACTGAGCCGGGAGACCTCGAAATTTCATAAGATTCTAAGTATCATAACTCGGCCAGTTTCGGTCGCAGAAGAATGCAATTTTTGCTGATGTACTTCTCAGAGCACGGATAAGAGTTTTGTAAATATAATTTATAGAACCCTGGAACCGTATAAACATTTTAAAGTGTAACGTTTTGAAAATTAATGGCGATACTATTTCATTAGCATTATGTTAATTCCTATTTTAATTTGAACAGTGTTGCGATTTACATGGCCTACGTATCTCCAACAGTTAAAAAATTAAAGCTTGTTACACCCTGTTTGGGACAACCTTTATAAAGTTAAAAGACAGACAATGTGACAAAATGTAATAGTAAAATGTACATTAATATATAAATCTCAATTTTGTTTTCTCATCTTTCATTAAATTTTGATTTTTCAATTTTATATCTAACAAAAAACACGCATCTGTAATTTTAGATGAGTATTTTTTTGCATTAAAAGTAAGCATTGGAATATACTATTCGTCATTCAAATATTTAATTTCAAAATAAATGTATATTTCAAAATGAAATCCTTCTGAAAGTGCAATAAAATATTTCAGACGGGTTAGACAGGTTTTATGAAAAGAAAGTAAGGTATTATGACTTCAGTTTTTTCAAGAAAGTTTTTCTTATGGATTATGTCTCTCTAAGATGGAATGATCTGTATCGAGAAAAGATATTGTGGAATATTGCTTTCTTTGCACAGGAATATGTTTTTGTTTCACAAACAATAAAATTTTAACTATAAAATGACAAAGAAAACATGTAAAATTCAATATAAAATGTAACTTGTTTGTTTTATTTCTACCTTCTATTAAAGTTTTCAGGTATTTCTTTGAAATTTAAGTTTATAAAAACTATTTCCTGAAAAACTATATTTCATTAAACAAAATATTAAAAGATAACGAAAACGTAATAAGTAAAATATCACACGATATAATAGGGAAATGTTAACAAAGTTAATATGAAAAAAAAAAAAAAAAAAAAAAAAAAAAAAAAACCTACAAATTTTACAAAAAGCCGCATAGTTTTCAAAATTGCTTATTTGATGTAATTTAGACAATTTTTAAATTTATATTTATAAAATAAACGTTTTCTTAACGAATGGAATTTTGAAGAAACATTTAAAAGCTTTATTATGATGCAAAATTGATTTCATTGTTAGTCAAATTTCTTAAAATAATGAACTTCCCATTACTTAACTATCATTCCACTTACTTATATAATACATTTCTCAACGTATATACCATTTTGTACTATTAATTCTAGCTTTATTTAATTTCAGAAATCAGCGATTAAAAAGGGGGAAGATTACTTTTTAAGAAAGTGATAGGTAGAATTGTACTTTTATGTCACCGGGCTCCAGCGATTACATATATATGTATATGTATATACACATATATATACACACATATATATATACATATATATATATATATATATGTATATATATATATATATATATATATATATATATATGCAAATATATGGATGTATGATACATATACAGATGGTCGACAAAATAATACGAACACTCGTGAAAAATGGTGAAAAGAGCAATATCTAGAAAAATACATGAGGACTTAACCTGAAACTGCAGGTGTGTAAACAGTATAGTATAAGTTATATACTTCCGTGAAGATTTTTTCCCGAAACCACATAGGGGACTGTCAACAAATTGAAAAATAACTAATATCTTTAATAACCCTGTAAAAACTAATGTAGCAAAAGCTTTCAAACTCGAGATTATTAATAAGTGGCTTATTGTAATATACTGTGTTCATTTTTATGACGATAGCATGTATACTCGTAGAGAAATTAAGGTTTTTATAAAAGCAGTCTCAAATTTCGCCTAGTTTTTTGCGTATAATTTGCAGAGTTTTTAATATAAAAAAAAGTTCTTTTCAGAAAATATGACAAACAACATTGTAATTAATACTCTGCAATCAGAATTAAAAAATAATAAAAATTTGATGAAAAAGGAGCAGGTTTACTAAAAAATGTTTCACTGCGCATGCGCGAAAGCAATCAAAATATAATATGCATAATGTATTAGCTACGTATATAGAGCAACTTTTATGAAAGTCTCAAAATCATAGCTTGAAATTTTTGAAAATTATCGTCGATAGAATAAGCTCGAAATCCGTTGTTCCCAAAAAGAAGCAAAAAGATGAGGGATTGTATCAAATATCTGTTGATTATTGCCAAGATAGCGTACACAATATTGCACGTACTACTATATTTGGATACAACCCCTCATATTTCTGCTTCCTTTTGAGAACAACGGATTTCGAGCTTATTCTATCGACGATAATTTACAGAATTTTCAAGCTATGATTTTGAGACTTTCACAAAAGTTGCTCTATATACTTAGCTAATACATTATGCATATTATATTTTGATTGCATTCGCGCATGCGCAGTGAAACTATTTTTAGTAAACCTGCTCATTTTTCATCCAATTTTTATTATTTTTTAATTCTGATTGCAGAGTATTATGTACGATGTTGTTTGTCATATTTTCTGAAAAAAAACTTTTTTTTATATTAAAAATTCTGCAAGCTATAAGCAAAAAACTAGGCGAAATTTGGGACTGTTTTTATAAAAACCTTAATTTCTCTACGAGTATACATGCTATCCTCATAAAAATGAACACAGTATATTACAATAAGTCACTTAATAATAATCTCAAATTTGAACGCTTTTTCTCCATTAGTTTTTACAGGGTTATCCAAAAGATATTCGTTAATTTTCAATTTGTTGACAGTCCCCTATGGGGTTTAAGGAAAAAACCTTCACGGAAATATATAACTTATACTATACTGTTTACGCACCTGCAGTTTCAGGTTAATTTCTCAATTATTGTTCTAGATATTGCTCTTTTCACCATTTTTCATGAGTGTTCGTATTATTTTGTCGACTATCTGTATATGTATGTATATATATATATATATGTATAAATATATGTGTATTTGTATATATATATGTATATGTATATACACACATGTATATATATATATATATATATGGTTGTATATATATATATATACAGATATATGTATGTATATATATATGTATAAATATGTGTGTATATATATATATATATATATATATATATATATATATATGCGTATATATGTATGTATATATATATATCATGCATAACATAAAATTACCGATATTTGCAATAGAAAATTTCCCCTTTTAGGTAACACTCACGTAGAGTTGAGTATATATATATATATATATATATATATACTTTGGATTTTATTTATTTATGTTCTACTATAGAATGTTTCCCAAAATAACGGAATGCGCTTTACTTTTTTACCTTTTGGAGATACGCAGGCAATGTAAATAGTAAAAGTGTTCCGAATAATGTAAGACAGAGGTAATGAGGAAAAAATAGTTCTGACACATTTTTTTTTTAATTAAACTTTTAAAATTTATATACGATTCGTGGATCCTATAATTTAAATTAAAGGAAGCTTTCTCTATTCAAGTAAAACAGTAAAGAATACATTGTCTTACAACGAAAACATACCGTTTTATGATACTTTGAATTTTAAAAGTTTTTGAAATTTTCCGACATTAAAAACAAACTGTCCATTTTTCTCGATATCCATCGATGATTTAAGGAGAGATATTTATAAGCGTGAAATTTGTATAGCGTGATACAGAATTGTGAATTGAAAGTTGCAAATCTATAATGCAATTTCAAATATTACATTTAAATTCAAATGTCTACAATGAATTTGAGTATTACAATGCTTTAATAGTGTGTTAAGAGTGTGTTAAGAATTTTTTGTGTCTGCCGCACAATAAACAATTTTAAAATATTCAGCTAACGCATTAAAATGAAATTACCATATTTTAAAAACATATTGTTTCTTTTAAAAATCATCTTATTAAAAACTACGTCTTATATATGGTGAACATATATTAGGCATACCTTTATAAAAAGCAATGCAGTTGTAAAGAAATTGTTATTTCAACTAACTTTTCCATAACTTTGATTCCTATATATTCGGACTGCGCCCAAAATACAGGATGTTTCTAAATGAATATCGGGATTTAAACGCTTGGTAGCATTTATTGCATACAACTTAAAATTATAATTAATACATAAAATGAAAGAGCAACTTAAACAGTTTTACCTACAAGCTTACAAGTGTTCAATGTGAACACCTTTCGTCACACAGCACACATGAAGTCGATCGCTCAGTTCTACCCAAACGTTAATTAGTGTTTGTGGGGTAATTGTTGCAACAGCTGACTCAATCCTGTTTCTGAGGTTGGGTAGGTCAGCTGGTAGTGGAGGCACATACAATCGATCCTTTAGGGACCCCAACAGGTAGAAATGCCATGGCGTCAGATCGGGTGAGCGTAGAGCATGGAACTATTCCATGGCGTATAGAGTGGCGTTTGGGAAGAACTGAGCGATTTGATGTGTGCCGTGTGACGAAAGGTGTTCACATTGAACACTTGTAAGCTTGTGGGTAAAACTGTTTGAGTTGCTCTTTCATTTTATGTATTATGTATAATTTTAAGTTTTTTATAATAGATAATACAAAGCGTTAAAACTCCGATATTCATTTAGAAACACCCTGTATAATAATTATAATCTTTATGCAGGATAATTGCAGCTTAACAGTATGTAGGCCTAGGACTAGGTGTCTAGGTATGCAGCCATGTTCCACATCTATATTAATAAAATAAATTTTTGCTCTGTGTGTATGTTTGTCTTACTGTTGGCAAAAGCTAGTGGAATCTAACGCATGTAGAATTGTGAAAATTTAGATGAGGATAGACTAAGGTAGGTCCTGGTGCACCCGAGGTTAAGATTTTTATTTTATTTTATAATTAACGGATATATTAATTAAAAACTCATCAAATAAGGATTTTTTTCTTGCAAAATTTGGCACACACCCACACAAACATCCGCATGCCCAGCCCCTCTTTTACAGAGCGTGTATAAAGGAAGAACCATTTTTTTGTTTGTTTTAACGTTTTTCGACCGAACCGTTAGGGATACGGGGATAACAAAGACATACTTCTAAAAATATTGTTGTTAACCGTTTATTTATTTATTTATTTTTTTAAGGTTTGTTTTCATGTTTGATTTTTTATATCTTTCGGCAATGCTTTCCGAGGATTCGATATCAGAGGTACAGATTCACAAAAATGCACATTTAAAGCTGAGACGTTCTTCTGTTTGACAGTGCAATAGGTTTTGAAAAATACGAATTTTAATCATTTTGAAAAAAAAAATGCGACTGCAGGGCAACTTCGCGCCTCCCAAACACAACCTTTTTTCTACGCTAAAATTAAGTAAACTTTGGTATTTCAAAACAATCGTTTTAGAGCCTTAGACAGGATTTATATCACCCACAAAAATATCGAAAGAATAGAAATATTTAAGAAAAAAAAAACATAATTTTTCGATAAAAATGCTAAAACGCGGACTGTTTCGACGCGACTTCTCTCTGATGTGTTTACAAATAAATATAAATATTTTTTCACGAAATTTTATACTCTCCTTGGATACAGTTATATTTATATGTGATAAAAATTTCAGAGCGTTCAAACGATAAGAAGAATTCTTTATTTGTCATGTTACAGAACCCGACCCGACCTCCCTTCCCCTAAAAAATGCCAGAAGAAAACATATGTTTTGCAATAGATATCAATATTGTTTAAATGAATTTTTACAGTGGATGCTACGCAGTTATTTTTATAACCGATGAAAATTTCAAAGAGTTTGGACAACAAGAGCTACTCATTTTTTAAACTATGACACGATCTGCTATGAAAAACAAGAAAATGACTTCTTACGATAGCTTTCGCTACTCAATATTGTGTCGCAATTTTTTTCAATGCAGAATATAAATTCATATAAAATCAGGTTCAAGATATAAAATTATACAAATCTGAGGTTTATTTAAAATTATTATCTCAGATCTGGGCACCGCTGCGTACTACATGATAAAATTATGCTATTTAATGCTATAAAATGACACACTCCACTACAGTATTAAATAAAAGATTGCAAAACAAAATATCTATTGTTTTTAGAAAAAAAATCATTTTATAATATTTAAAGTTAATAAAAGAAGCATAAACTTGTTTTTTAATCGATAGTCAGTATAAAAAATATTTGTTATTTTTTTTTTTTTTTTTTTTTTACTTTTTAGAAAATTAGCAAAAAAAAAAAAAAAAAAAAAAAAACGAAAATAATAATAATTTATTTCTTGCAATGTCCTTTAAAAATTTTAGCAAAGAATGCAAAATAATAAAGTTTTATAAATTTAATATCTGGCGAATACTTAAATTCTCTTTTGGAATTCATTTAATTATTTAATTACTTTTGCCATTACACTGAAAAAAAAAAAAAAACGCGCATGCGCGGGGCCGTATTACTGCTTATTTTACTGTTTATTACTGTTAATTTTGTTAATTTTACGGTATAATATTGGCAGGTGGAATGCCAGTGTTATACTGTAAAATATTTTTTTCTGTATTGCAGTGTATGTAATCTGTAAAAAAACACAGATGTTTCATAATCTATGGAAATATAATATAACCACGATCAAAAACGATCAATAACCTCTTTCGAGTTACTAACAAATCCGAAAAGCTCTCTTCCTCTTTGGAAACCACAGAAACCAATATATTTTCAAGATTTAAAGACGTATATATAAAGAACAAAATTATTTGGTTGCCACTGATTTTGTGAAACGTTTCCGAGTAGTTTTTATAATATATTAATTAGTTTTCTGAACCCGGAATAAAAGTTTTTAGGATTCTATAAATTCTGAAGCGAACATTTTCATGGTCAAATAACATGCTTTACGGACAAACATGATAAATTACGAGCATTGACATTAACATTAAAATAATAATATTTTGTTGTTCTTGCACGCATAAATTCTATTACGCAACTGAAAATTTTTAATTGAGAATTAATTGCAACTTAAAAACTGATATTCCGGATTGCAAAAATTTACTAATACACTGTAAAAAATTACACCGAGTAGTTTCTGGAAATCAGTGGCAGCAAAAGAAACATTCTTTTTATAAATGATCCTTTAAATCTGAAAAATATACTGGTTTCTGATGTTTCTGATGATACAGGATACTTTCTGGAATCATAGGTAACTCGGAAGAGTTTATTGTATATTTTTGTTAGAGTTTATAATATATTTTTGTAAATTAAGAATCATTTGTCCTTTTAACAGTGAATCTTTCTTACGGGTTTTACACTTAACGTAAGATAAGAAATTTATTTATATTAAGTATACTATAAATAACTTTTCATTTTATAATTACAATAACATATTTAACTGTTCAAAAGAGAATTATCTTGCACTAACAATATCATTTTATGATAATTAATCACGCATTCTTCGAAATTAATTTACAATTTTACTGCGCAAGCTTTATTTATCAATTTTAAAATAATACATTTTATAATTTCCCGATAATTCTGCGAATTTTTATATGGAGAGAGAGGGAAGGGGAGGGAATAGGGAGACAAAGAGGGAGAACTAATCTTGTTTTGCATTTTTGAAGTATTTCAAAAGGAAAAAAAAAACAAACTTAAAAAATAAATAAAATGTAGCAATACAAATTCAGTTTATTAGGAAATATTTATGCATAATTGACATTTGTAAAATCTGTTTCGAGCAATAAACTATATTTGGCAATTAGTTTCTTACAAAAGCGTAATTTAACACTTTTTTTAATTCTGTATGTCACCATTCTTATGAGCAATAATTCAATTTAATTTTTAAACGGAACTGTACTTTTCATATCTGAAAGAGTATCAAAAAAGAAAAAAATGCATTTTTTATTAAAAGATAATTTAGAAAATTCAATGTGAATGCAAATGCAGTTATTGCGAGAACTTTTATATCCTGTTCATTTTTCAAAATAAAATATTCCTTTTACATCTCGAAAGATTTTTAAAAAGAAAAAAAATACACTTTTGGAGAAAAGAATAATTTAAGAGTGGCGATATCAACTCAAAAGTAGTGATTGCAAGAAATTTATTTGCCACTTAGATTCGTTTATGGTTGGCTGAGGGAGATATCAAGAACAAAAAGCTCTCAAGAAAACCTTTCATCTTTTATGACTGGCAGCGCCCTCTAACCTACGTGAAGCAAAGCCCTTGGCACTCAGGATTACTCTGCTATGTATAGCTGCTGTTTTCTCTGTCTGCAAGCTGCATCTCTCTTCTTCAAAACAATGATTTAACATTTAAATATAAGGTCTCTGAAACGTGCGTTTCTATTGACATCAAGTTTCTTTTAAAATTACCTATTTGTGCTGAACGGACAGACAGCGGTGTGAAATATTTTGCAGCTAGGTACTGTTTTGTTGACGTTCAGAGGAGAAAAATTCACGAGATCACGTGACAGATTGTCGATCAAATGACGTGAGTGGATGCCCGGATGTACCAACCAATAACTTCTGAAATGAGTGACACCTGTACGTCTACGAAATTTGAAATGAATTAAATAAAAATAGGTGAGTAATCAAAATAGAAAAGAATGCATTAAAAAATTAATGATTTTTAAAATTTTAAAATTTATTTATGGAATGTAAAATGTGAAATAATTTATGAAAATATTAAAAATAATATAATCGAAATAAAATCTAAAAAAATTAAATGCATTTTCGTACTAAAAAAAATAATTATTTAAATAATTTGTCAATGGGAGTTCAGCATAGTGAATGACAAAAAAAGCAAAACAATACAAATAATTTATAATATCTCTACAAAATAGCGAAAACTTTTTTATGAAAAAAGGACATTTGGCGTACTAAATGAAAATAATCCAATATTAGATTATTATGTCATTTACTATACAATTTATTAATGAATATGTTTTTTTTAGTTTCATAAAAATATATTAATATTTTATGTTTTTATAAGTAAGAGGGGAAATTATTTATATAAACTTTATAAGTTGTTATCATAATTTCTTATGTATTAAATTATATTTACCATTCACATTTTATTAGGTCCTAAACATGAAATGCATTTTTGTTTTAATAACTTTTTCGTGTAATTTTTGTATCATGTAGTTATATACATATGTATGGATTATTGCGACAAAAAATTACATTTCGAAATGGGATTTATTTTTTAATTTACAATGTTTTAACCTATTAGAGTTAAATTCTTTCTTTTCGTTTTACTTTTTATCTAAGCGTTTGGTAAATGTTTATCATAAAATATATATATATATATTTATCATTGTAAAATATGATCACCCGGAAATGTGAATCATTATCCCATCTTGGTATACTATATAGTATGCACGTGCCAAGACATTAACTGCGAGTAAAATAACGTTGTAATTTATATATTTTAATTTAATGTTTGCTTAGTTTTTAGACTCCTTGAAACTTTGTTGTGAATTATTATGTTTTAATCAATTCTAATGTGAAACGTTAATGTTTATTAACTCCAGCTGTTTTCGTTATACAAAACTAAATAACTACTATAGTAAACTACTATATAATTGAATTAAAATTTATATAATTTATAATGTAGTAAAGCCTGAAAAATTACAGTATAAAAGTGTACGTAATTAAAAATTTCAATTGATATAGTTGGCAATTAAAAAAGTTTTTAAATGCTGCTCCTTAAAGCTTTGATTTGAATATTTGTGTATTAATCTATTTTAAAGTGAGACTTTAATGTGTATTGTGTTTTTCACATGTTTCTGTAATACAAAACTAAATAGATACTATATAATTGAATTAATATTTATATATTTTATAATTTAAGAATTACAGTATAAAAGTTTCAGTTGATGTAGTTGGCAATTAAAATAATTGAATAATAAATAATTGAAACTTTGTTTTGAATAATTGTATATATAAAATTTATATAATCTATAATATAATAAAAGCAAGGGAAATGACATTATAATAGTCTGCATAACTCTGAATTTCAGTTGATGTACTTGGCAATTAAAATAATTTCTAAATGCTGCTGATTGAATCTTTGTTTTGAATAATTGTATTTTATTCTATTTTAACGAAACTCTTTATTATTTTTTATATCCAGCAGTATCCGTAATATAAAACTAAACAACTTCTTTAAAAAACTACTATATAATTGAATTAAAATTTATATAATACATAATATAATAAAGCAAGAAAATTGATATTATAAAAGTCTGCGCAACTCTAAATTTCAGGTGATGTAGTTGTCAAATAAAATAATTTCTAAATGCTGATCATTGAAGCTCTGTGTTTTAATAATTGTATTTTAATACATTCTCTTTATTATTTATTAGCACCAGCTGTATTACGCAATAGAAAAATGCATAACTACTATAAGAACTATTATATTATAAATTAAAATTTATATCATCCATAATATAATAAAGCAAGGAAAATGACATAATAATGGTCTGCGCAACTCTAAATTTCAGTTGATGTACTTGGAAATTAAAATAATTTCTAAATGCTGCTCATTGAATATATATATATATATTCAATATATATATATTCCATATATATATTGTAATTGTATTTAAATCTATTCTAACAAGACTCTTTATTATTTATTAGCACCAGCTGTATCCGCAATAGAAAATAAATAACTACTATAAAAAATCTATTATATTATAAATTAAAATTTATATCATCCATAATATAATTAAAAAAAAAGGAAAATGACATTATAAAATTCTGCCCAACTCTAAGTTTCAATTGATGTATTAAATAAAATAATTTCTAAATGCTGCTCTTTAAAGCTTTGTTATGAATATTTGTGTTTTAATCTATTCTAAAGAGATATTTTATTATCTATTGATTCCAGCTGTTTTTATAATTAAAAAACAAAATATCCCGGAAAGGAAAATTGCATGGATTTCATTGGCAAAATTTTACGTAAAATAAAAAAACACAAAAAGTCCCAATCTCATTTTCAATGCATACATATAAGGCGTTAAACATTTACTTTTGAATATTAAAACTTGAAAAGAAATATCTTTGTTGTTGTGCATTTTAAAAGTTGATACAATGCCAAATGTGACAATGCGTGCAAGGAAAATAATTTCTCTTAATTTAGAACATAAGTTCATGTTTGCTTCTGTAAATAAGCACAATAATGAATGGATATACGTAGCATGTTTCTTTGATGCAGACATAATTATTCTAAAAACATTTTTCATTAATCTTATCAAATAGAAAACGAATCTAGGAGTTTATATGCTATATATGAATCTATACAGCCAAATAAAAAATATGACTGTTCTTAAAGAATAATAATAATAATAAAAACTTTTATTGAAAAATTTAGTTATTTATAAATATTATTCATAAATATTAAATTTTACACAATAATGACATTGTGAAAATACTTATTATGCCAGCGAGAGACATGAATTTATTGCTTATTGATATAGTAATTCCAGAAAATGACAAAGAATTGGATGATATTTCCTTCATTTTTCTTGTATATAGAATATTATAATACTATTGCTGCAGAGCATTTATATCAAATTCCCTTACTATACAAATTTAACTTTTAATAAAATGTTTCAGTTTTTAAATTTTTTACAAAAATCAGATTTTTTCTATATGTTCCAGTGATATAAATATATTAAAACGTACTGTATTTTTACTCTGACAACTTTTATTTTCAATCGTTTGCCTTTATGAATATTTATCTACTCATTTTTATTTTGTAGGTAAAGTATATTTGTTATTTCAGCATTGATTTCCTTCACTGAAATAATGACAATATTTTCAAAAAAGAAAAAGAAGTAAATTCATAGCCAAATTTTAAGTAAACCAATTTATCTCCCCCTTCACCCCTCCAAAATAAAGCAACATCTAATATATTTGTTCCTATAAGAAATTAACATTGATGGAATGCTGTGTTTTTGTGAAAAAAGTTTTCAAACTTCATACCATTTTATGCTTTCTACAAATGCGGTAGACAATAATATATCCAAATTATTCTTCTTTTCTACGTAGAAAAAGAAAACTTTCAAATAAAATTTATTTAAAGTAAAGTACTGCTTTAACTTAATAACTTATCCATATTTTAATATTATTAGTTTTCTTTAAAGTTAGATATCTCAGATACAGAGTACTAGAAGGCAGAGAAGAATTTCATTATGGGCAAAATCTTCATATAGTATTTTTTTGGAGTTACATAGTAAGATATTTTTTGACATTACACAAATTATAAAGTCTTATATATATATATATATATATATATATACATTCTTAATTTGTCTTTGGGGTTTTCGCAATTTGCCCTGCTACATTTTATTTTTATTTTCATTTATTTTAAACGATGAAATGTTTAAGAAAATGTTTTCATTAATAGTCTGGGCGAGATTTAGTTGACTTTCTAAAAACAGTTTAAAGATCTTTTTATATTAAAACATATAAACATTAATTTTAAAAAATGCAATGATGATTCAGTTTTAATTTTTCTTTTTACAAAACGAGAAAAATATTTTAATAATAATATTTTAAAGAAATCTTCCTTAAAGCGCAAAATTTAGAAACATTTATTTTGACACTTTCAATTTTTGAATCTTTCGTTATGTGCGAGATAAAAAATTAGTTCTTATAGAATATAATAAAGCCTTTTGTAAAATTTATTCATTTATTTTTCGAATAATGTTGTCATTGTAATAAAATCATTAAAGAAATTTTTATGCATAAAATATATATAAAAAAATAATAAAACCGTGCAAAATAATATAGTAAGGAAACAATAAAATATACAGTGTCTATGAAAAAATAATGTTTATGAATCATTCTTATAAATATAATTTGAAATATATTCTTTACTTCTTGATATATCCTTTTTTTAAAATTTCCTTTGTCTGATTTAAACTAATAATTTACTATGAAAAAATTAAAATGTTTATTTGAATTGATTTATTTGAATCAGACTGAATTTAGCGAATAAATACCTCCTATGCCGATACGTTCAAAATTAGACAATGCCTATGGATACTTTCACTACATTTCCACAATACGTCATTTTACATTGTCACATGTCTAAAATTTATGTAAATATATTTTTCAAATGTTTCATTTAACCAATCTACACAGCTTACATATCTAGTGATTACAGCGCTTCCAACAAGAAAATAGATGCTAGGTCGAATGCCGACATAGCATTGCAGTTTGTAGTGGAACCGGATTCCACGTTCACCGTAGGTCCCGGTATTTTTATCGCACGTGTGCAAAAGACGATCGTAGAACCTGTAACAAACCAACAAACCAGCCAAACAATTGATACGTACAAATAATGTCTTCTTTAAAACAAATTATTTCAAACTGAGAAATATCTCATATGTCAATGGTAAAATAATTTGCCAATAATAATATCACTTCACGTTCAACCTCAAGAAAGTGACACAACTCAGAAATTCTATATTTCACAGGAATGGCGAAAGAAGATCTGCGTGTTTTTTCCAGGTCCTTAACGTGTCTGCATAGTTTGAGGGGGGCTTTGAAATTTTTGGTGAGGCTAATTCACAGGTTCTCTATTTTCCTCAACTTTAATAATACACATATATATATATACAGAAAGAAGTACAGGGCAATAATTATCATAAAACTTTTAATTTCAAAGTTTGCAGAATTTTAAATGAAAAATAGATGATATTAGTATTGAAAAATTGTGAAGTCTAGAAGAGACTTATAAAATTTCTAGGGGTACTCAGTCCACCATGCTCCCGTCTTCTTACGATTCTGTTTTTTACTGTAGCATGAAAATATAGCAATTAGGTTCGCATTCAGCTATAAAAGTGCACATAAAGGAATAAAACCCTGGAGAATCAAGACGCAGAAGAGGTGGGGAGGTATAAATAAATGTATAGCTACCGTCATCCTGTCCTCCCCCTCTTTTGCGGTGCCTAAGTGACATTTAGAGTAATCGATCGGTCTTCCGGATAATTATATTTATGACACTTTTCCTGTAGCAAAATACATCTAAGTCAGACATATAAGTAGAACCCTACGCAAAATGCATTTTTTGGGTTGTGTCCCTTTTCTTAGGGGTGAGCGATATGTCAGCATATTCATGAATATAAAATATATCACCAATTATATCAATATGTCATTTAATATACAAATTATTACTGGATATGTTTTGTTTTAATTTGATAAAACTTTTTAAAAGTTTCAGAATTTTATTTATTTTTGGATAAGTAAGAGGAAAAATTAAGAATTATTTTTTAAAATATCTTATCGATCTATATAAACAATATGTCCTAAAGCTGTCTGAACGGACTAATATCCAATAACAAATAAACTGTGACATTTTTGAAGTTATTCTTACACGAGAGTAATATGCAAAACAGGATTTTTTTTACAATACTTTCTTGTTTTATTTCCAAATATCACCGATAGATGACGCTTTACTATCTAAAACTGTAATACTGCTCAAAATAACTTTGCAGTTTCGTAATGCAGAATACATACCGTTTCAATAGCTAAACAGAATGTCGTTCAAAAACTGAGTGAACTTTTATAAATTTGCATATGTCAGTTTGAATAATTATATACCGTATATTCCGGCGTATGCACGACAGATGTACGTTATACGCCGAATATAAAAATTAAAGCTTAACAATTAAGTAAATATAAGCACAAGAATTGTGATTTTTTTATTATTATTAGACTAGAGGAAAAATCATGATTATTTATATGAACGAGAGTACACTTTAAAACGCTTTGTGTGGATTCAAGCAGATAGGCTTGGCAGTGGCGTAAGTCCTCAATTCGCTTTTGTTTAATTTTATTTATGTGTTTACTAGGTATAATACTTATTAATGTTTTGTATTTTATTTTCATGCACCATAGCTTATGTAAGTTTCTTTGCAAGAAAGTGGATGCGCGTAACACAGCGAACATACCTCAAAATAGAAAAATACAGTCTTAAGTCCTAGTGTTTAATACACCTGAACACGTTATACGCTGGGATGTGCAGTATGTTAGTTTCTAATAGTTAGAGACTGCGCAGCTCCACCCCCTCACACATTAATCTTCTGGAAATAATTACAATAGCTGCCAAAGTGTACTTATTATTGGATTTTAAAAACGTTCAGTTAATTTCAGATTACGCTGTCTATTTCTTTGTAATTACATTCTTCAAATATATATTGTTATCCCAAAGAAAGGCTGTAAGTGTTTCTTCAAATCAATTTATCTCAAGAGATCCGTACTTCACAAGATATCCCTCTTAATTTCCAAAATGTCGATAAAGTATTTCGTGTACAGAGAGATTACTTTACCCTTGGGTGGCATATGCATATATTTTTACAATATTTTGTATCTCGTGACTTAGATTTACAAGAGATCGTTTGGCTCAATGTTTTTTAAATCTTATATTTATTGTTTAGCTTGTATATATATATATATATATATATATTAGTTGAATTATTCCAAAAAGCATTATAAATATTTGTGGAAAATTTTTCTATGGGTACGGGATAGCTGGTTGTCACAAAAATGAACTTTTAAATTCACAAAAAAGAGGTTATCCTCTAATTAAAAGCACTCCAGTCTACACAAGCAGTCCAGTAAATTACTCCAGTCGAAATATCTATATTTAATACCAATTTTCCGTTTTGTAGATTGTCATAATTTTTAAATTTACTTTTATGATTTAGAAAATTTTAAAAACACTGTGACAAGTTACCTCCTTCGTGTGCTGGTTATCGTAATGGATAAGTTTAATCATTCTATGGAATATCTATGAAGTTTTGCCTGCAAAGTTTTAGTATTAACAGTATCGTTTCATGACCGCATTATTTTGTGCTGGGTGCAGCATGCTATTTTCAGATGAATATGCTCAGTCTCTGCTTTTTAAGCTCTTTTACTACCACTATTTCCACATACTAATATTCGACCCATTTTTTGTTATTATATTCTACTATTAATTAAGCCAAAATATTAGAATAAGAACTAATGGCTGTAAAGGTTTAAAAAAAGTTAAAGACTCATAAAATAACACGCAACAGCCCCAAAACAGGGGGTCGTGAACCGCTACGGAATTCTATATAAAGACTCAATTTGATTTAAAAATTATGGAAATCTAAATGTATTATTTTTTACATCATTAAACGGAAGTAGGTATGCAGTAGTACAAAAAACATTAAAAACGAGTTAATAAAAACACTAAAATCAATTTAAATCATTCATCAGATGAAAACGCAGATCCAGTATTGAAGAATATTTAGTTTTTTTTTCTTCTTCTACTTTATGAGCTTACGTTATAAGCATCTTCGACGTTAAATCAAAATTTATCAGCATATAATTTACCAATTTACATTTTGCTACAGCTTAAAACACTTTTCCATTTTCTCCCATATCCTTTATAGTTCTTTATTTGTTCTCGTGCTCTTGGTGATATTTCAACATTACCATTTATGTTCGCGTCTCAGATTTTCTGAGCTAGCATGCGATAATTCATGTTAAAATTATGAGCTGCAAAGCAAATTGAAAAGTACTCTCAGCGCAGCATCAAAAGTAATTTCACAGCGTATAATTTTTAATTCCTCACCATTTTCAAAGTTGACTTAACTTCCTTAAATAAAATAGAATTTAAATATTAGGTAGTTTTTTTACTGGGTTTGGTTGTCGAATAAGACAACTTGCCCTGCTCATGTCGTTACAACCCCCAAGTTTGAAAGAATTACATTTTTTTCATATGAAGATCATTTTAATTTTATTTTACAATTACAGTGCCACTTAAAAATATGAGCTAATAGTGCATTATTAATAATATTGACTCAAACTTTAGATAAATAGTAAAAAAATACCGACTCAATAAACCCGAAAACAACTAGCAGAAGTCTGTTGAAGACTGAAACCAAACTAACCAATAAATCCTGTCCATTGAACAACATTATTAAACACATGGGATGTTACATTTATGAGAATTTTATACTAGAGAAAAATCCGATTTGTGACAACCATCTCCGAGTTCCACTAATTCATCATACTTAACGAAAATTTTAGGCATTACGAATGAAAAATAATAAACGTTTGTAATTAAATAAAATATTTGTAATTAAATATAAAATACTGAACAAAAAAAATTATTGTAGTAAAACGTACTATTTAAAAATAAAAGGTTGCAGCATTTCGGCCCACCTTAGTAGGAGCAATTTTAATAAAGTTTAATTTACAATAAAATATAAAGATAGTTTGTAGAGACATAGAATAAAACAGCGTTATAATATAAAGTGGCGGTATTTACACTTCAAAAACAAATACACGATGACGGTTATTGAAGTTATTCTTGCACCAGGGTAATGACTAAAGCCAGGAATCTCTTTGCTACGCAAAATGTATATGTTTCAAATGATAGATGGCGCTCATCTATATAAAACTGTTATATGCGCAAAAAACCTTACAATTTCTAAAGGCGAAACAGTTTTGTGGCAGTTTAGCATAATGAAGAGTAAAAACTGAATGAAGTATTACTAAATTTTACACGCCAGCTTCAGTGTTCTAAAAATTTGAGGCGGCGCAATCCCATCTCTCGTTTGGAACTAAACAAGTAAGTGCACTAAGGAAATAGCCGACTTTACAAATTAATCCCTTCCAAGAATAACTTCTTTAACTGAAACCTTTTATTTGTCATTAAATTTCAAAAACCAAAAGTCCAGTTAGGGACACCTTGTATTTGCATTAGCTAAATGTTTTTTGTTAATTTATGTAGTACATAAATTAACAAATTAAAAAGTATAAAAATTGGGGAATTTTGTTTCCGTATAATTACATGATGCAAATTATTTATGCTTTAAAAATTTAACACTCAAAAAAAAAAAAAAAAAAAAAAAAAAAAAAAAAAAAAAAACAGTTTCTTGAATGCAATAAGAACCTATGAATAATAGCAAAAGGAAAGATATTCGGCCAAGCAAAAAATGCACTTATTTCATTCCTGCTTTATCATAGTGTCAAACGTTCATATTCCTTTACGATTTCTGGAATAAAGCCAGACACGGCATAGGAAAACATTCTTTATTTTTATTATTGAATAATCGATTCCAAGAAACATATTTTAAGGATTTCCATTTCTATGGAGATAATATAGTTACAGTAAAGATTTAATTCTCTTAATTATTTATTTTATTTATCAGAAGGTAAACCTTTAGAATAAATAAAGATACTTAAAAATCTATAGAATATGTATTTTTTGTATGTTGTCTGATATATAAGGAAATGCTGAAATTTTACAAGAGAATTTATTTGTATTTTGAACTGAGGGAGAAATATCAAGGCCATTCATCAAACCTGGAAGCTTAACGTACCAACACTCTGCAAACTTATCTGCCCTGAACGTTTCTAGCTAACATAATTCAACCAAAAAAACTGTCTGCAATGATGCTAGAGGAAATGTTTGGCCTAAGAAGATCTTTAACAATGCATGAATTGAAATATGTCTGCCAAAATAGCCCGAAATAGCT
Organism: Maratus michaelseni; assembly: GCA_963931845.1. Classification (NCBI taxonomy): domain Eukaryota; kingdom Metazoa; phylum Arthropoda; class Arachnida; order Araneae; family Salticidae; genus Maratus; species Maratus michaelseni. The sequence goes on from OZ007588.1 coordinate 168,450,490, forward strand.
CTGTTTGTTAAACGTTGGCATGTTAAGCCAAAGATCTTATGTTCGTCACCTATCCTGGACATTTCTCATTCATTTCAATTTATGAAAAAATTATCATGTAAAATTTCTCCAATATTATATGATTAACATTAAATTATTTTCAAAATTTTGTATACTTTTATTGTAAAAATGCAGCAGTTAGTGTACAATTGCCTGCATTTTTCTTTCAACTTTATTTTAGAATAGATTGCTCAATGTAGTGTCCTATAAATGTGAGACGGGCTCAGCCCAAGACCGAAACGGACTCGGGCTCGTTTTTTATACCAGGTTATGGTGGGTTCGTGCGGATTCGGCGGATTCGGGCTCAAAGTGAAATTTTTATTTATTCTCAAATTGAAAAAAAGAGAAAAACGAAAACTTCCTATTTGAGAAACAAAAATGTATTCTAAGATTCTTAAAGTGTTTTAAAATTCCTTAGAAATCAGTTTGAAAATAAATTGACACGATTTTGATGGGATGTAAGGAAAAAATATTCTATCTGGTTTTGAAGTTTTTGAACGGCCAGTGTTAGTAATATAAAGAAAAATATAAATTGTCTATCCTCGATATCTGTCTGAAGTCATTTTCCCGATTTACTGGACAAGATAATTCCTTTCTACCTGCCACAGTTGTTAAATGATATTTTAAAATAATGTGACACTTCTAGGTTTCTTCCTGTGGTGGAATATAAATTGCAAATTTATTGTTATAAGCAGATATTCAGGAACTTGAAAATCTTAAAACGTTATCATGAAGGTTTATTTAGGATTAATAGTTATGTCTGTCGAAGAAGATATTTTTAAATAAAAAATAATCTGAAAAAAGTTAAAACGTTACTAACAATCTGTTACTGCGTACTTTCGATATCAGACTCAGAAGTGCTTGGACTCTGATGACACAAAATCTTTCGGGTTCGGGCGGGCTGAGATTTCAAATTGTCAGGCTGGATATCAGCAAAAATTGCCCAAATTCATCTATAGTGTCCTATACCAGGCAAAGATTAGAATACTTGGTTAATACAGAAAATGAAGAAAAGAAATTGAACATTATGTTTGTTATTTGCAGAGCTTCTTACGAAAGTTTTTACTATAATTTGTAGCATGATTTGTAATAAATTTTAGGATTACTTATCGAATGATATAGAAAAAAATGTATATAAAAAAATTAATATCTGAGAAACAAATTGCAGTAAACAGAAATTTTCCTAAACAAATTACATTTTTTTAAAATTAAACAAAGGGTGACTGATTCCATTCTAATAAAATGCTTTAACTCTTAAGAATACGACTTATTGAATTTTGTAACAACCAAAATATATCTTGTGAGTCTGATAAATAATATATATTATAAAATTAACTGCTGTGTGACCTTTTCCTTTCATTTTTTACTGAAAATATAAAAAGGATAAGACCGAGACTTTAAATTTGGCAAAGCTAGGTCTGAACATATCAAATGCTAGGTAATACATCTGTTTTTTATGAGTCTGTTTATATAATTAAAATGTTTTCCCCGGCATTTTTATTGTTCATATAACAATCAGTTAAAGATACAAAGTAAAAGATAAATAAAAGTAAAAAAATAAGAATTACATTACTATGTTCTTTGAAATGCAATATCATTTCCCAATAATAATAATAATAATAATAATAATAATAATAATAATAATAATAATAATAACAATTACAATAATAATAATAATAACAATTACAATAATAATAATATTGACAATGTTAACAACAACAACATCAATAATAATAATAATAATATATATTATTTCTCCTGTCAACATCCTTTTACTAAGACAATACAAAACGCAGAACGACGAATGAGATGCCGCATAAAAGGATTTTGAACAGGCTTCGGACATGTACCACACTTAACATTTCGTTAAAACATGTTTTTTTTTAATTAAAATTGCTGTTAATTAAAAATTAAATCGGCATTATTTTGATAAATGAAATGAAAGGTTTTCCTCAAATTTGTGTTGCTACAAAAATAAAATACCGCATTTTATCATGTTCAACAATAATTATAAAAATAAATAAATGGTACAAAAAAGATAAATCTCCGCAAGGGTTAATTTAATATTTATGGTTAAAAAGCAAAATTGAAATTAAAGTAAAAGATATGCTTTATTATATTAGAAATGCATTTTTTTTTCACGTTTTGAGGATGACGTCATCTTTTAATGCAGTTAAAATATGATTGTTAATTTTTTTTTTTCTCGCGCGTGGTTTTACAAGAATTGTATTTATTTTTTATTATTTCATTATGCAAGTTATTTTTTATTTAATAAAGTTTCATTATTTCCATAAGCTTGCAAACAATCATGTACCAATATTGATTTATGTATTTTAGACATTTATGGAATAGTTTTGTAAAGTATGAGGAAATGCTTTCATATGAATTCACTTAATTTCTGATTCAATGCTTCAATTTATTTATTTATTTATTTATTTTATAAATTCTGTTTTTTTCAGTATTGGGGCCTTGGCAAGGTAAAGAAAATACTTTGGAGAGAGAAGAAAAGTTGCCTACATGTTTTTTGGCAACTTATTCGCACAAAAAAAATTATCATAAAACACACACAATGATCAATTTATCATAAAACATACAATGTTTAATACACAGGCAATCTGCTCTACCGGGTTGCCATACGAAGCAAAATCTCGCAAAAATCGTCGTGTTGCCTAGGCATAAAATCGCCCTTTTGGCGCTAAAAAGATGCCCCTGTGCGTCTGCGACAACTGTACCTTATTGAAATATACAAGCAGAAGTAAATTGTATATAAATAATATTGGTACAGATGTCGCAGACGCACCGGTATATATTTTTGGTGGGAGTAGGGCGATTTTATGCCTAGGCGACATGACGAATTTGGCGAAATTTTGCTTCGTATGGCAACCCAGTAGAGCAGAATGCGTGTGTTTTACATAAAATTACGTTTACTAATAAATTGATCATTGTGTGTGTTTTATGATAAAATAATCATTGAGTGTGTCTTATGATAAAATAATTTATGTGTGTTTTATAATAATAATAATAATAATAATAAAATGGTTACTTACGTATTATAAGGGCCAGGTGAAATATAGTTGCGCCAAGCACGCGCCAATTAACTAATTATAGTAACTCTTATTTTTCGATAAGTATGTAGTTTATTTTTTTATTATAATTTATAGTTTTTTTTTTAATTATACCTGATAATTTTTTTGTTATTGATTTAATATTGTTCATTAATTATATTTTATTAATTTATTTTATATTATTTATCATTTTTAACAATGTTATGTATTTAACCAGTGGACCCGTGCGAGTATTTCGCACTGCAGCCTAATAATTTTTAGCAATATCTAATATTGTTTAGATGCAGGTTTAAACTTCTGCAGAAAAATTGAGGAGAAAAATATCTTTTCAACAACATTAGTCAAGCCAGAATATCGTCTCATTTATTCCTCACAATCAAATCCCATCGAAGATAGAAAAAGGCATTTGTGAGGGGAAAAAATAACAATTATATTTTAACTACATTAGAGGATGACGTCATCTTCTTCGAGAATAATTCGAAACTAATAAAAATAAACAGAAATAAACTTAAATTACATTTCAATCTAATATAACAAATCTCACCTTTTATGCTACAAGTGTAAAATATCACTGCTTCGGACAATCAATAATATTTAATTCCTTCTAAACGTTTCAATTTCAATTTTGGTTTCTAATCACAAATATAAAATAAAACCGTGAGAAAACGTCACATTTTACCTCTTTTGTACTATTTATTATTTTTTTTTTTGTAATCATACTTGAGCATCCTATAATGCGGTATTTTATTTTTGTGGCAACATCGATTTGAAAAATGCTTTCATTTCATTTATGAAAAAACAATACATATCATATATATTATTTCTGTTGTCAACATCCCTTTTTCTATGCACATACAAAACATACAACGATGAATGAGGTACCTATTGAATAGTTTTTGAACAGGTTTCTGGCATAGTACACTCACATTCCGTTAAAACGCGTTGTTGGATATAAAAAAATCAGTCAAGTAAAAATTAGTGCTAAAACGTACCAGGAAACAATCTCAAAGAATGCAGTGCAAAAGCTTCGCAAGGGTCCTTCTGGCAATTTATTTATTAACTGGCTTCAAAGTGAACTAATTTTGTAAGATTAAATAGTTAAGTTCGATAATTTATTATTGCAAAAGGACTAAGTAAATTGTAGATGCAATTCTACACGTTCCTACGCGTAACTACGTTCGGCTGCACCTGTTTATCGATTATTTTCTTTTGAAAATATCAATAAATTTCCTCTCTAATAGCAGAAATTTGCAATTAAATAAGGCGAATTACATTATTCAAAAATAGTGTTAACAAAAAAGCGTAAGTATAGGCAGCAATGCAAACACCAGTATACACTTGACTGGTCAAAAATCTGTGAATATAATAATTGTGAATCACTTTCTTGTTCTCATTGTTGATGTCATTTTGTGATGTAATTTATTCTTTTGCACAAAATGAAAAATATCAAAATATAAAACACAATCCTCAATGTAAAATTCTTGTGTCAGTTCTCGTGCAGTAAATATAATTTTTAAGTTCATTTTATGTTATTGATAGAGATATTAGTACATGTAAGAATATTTTTCTGTTACGACTGGTTCTCATTGTTGTTGTCATTTTGTGATTTAATTTATTCTTTTGCACAAAAGAAAAAAAAATCAAAATATTAAACACAATCATCGATGTAAAATATGTTATTGATACAGATTTTCGTACATCAAGGAATATTTTTTTCTTACGACCTATTTAGTTATTCTTATATCTAATCTTGATATGGAATACAATGTGTTTTACTTGATATTTAATTATTAACTTACGTTAAACAAAAATCGGAATTAAAATGTTTTGAATTTGCATATTTTAACAACAATTTCAAGAATTCTATTTATGTAGATGTAAAACTTTGTAATTGCGATACAAGTTTAAAATAAGCCTGTTTTTTTTTTTTTTCTTTTTTCAAAATTAAAACTTGTAAATTAATGAGTGATGGAAATTTTGCACATAATTAACTGAGATATGTGCATTTTCGCTATTCATTAAGGAATAAATTTCTTAATAAATTAGAAGGTAATTATTTTTCATAATTTCAACTTAATTATTAAATTAATTAAAATCGATTTTTCAAAAGAGAAGTACTTTGATCAAGAGTTACTCTATTCATTAATAAGATGCATTTGCTTAATTAATGAAATTTGCGTGCAAATATAATGAAAGAAAAATGTGACATTTTCGTGATTAAATTGAAATATTCAAAGTGTAAAAATCGATAAAAGTTCATTTTTAAAGTACGAGAATCATATATATAAATATACAGATATATATTTAATCCTGTACGAAAAATAGTTATAAAATTATAAGTACTTTTGTATGAGCAATAGCTCAAAATCATTTTATCTTGTTTATATAAATAAATATTAAAATTATACACGAGATGACATTTTCTTTACAGCATAAACGTTTCAATTTAACAGGCTACCTATACTCGAAACAGGATCGAAAAACGGAAATTTCGGAGATTTTGTTCAATTATGATATTAATACTGTTCATTAATTCAAAATATTGCGGTTCTTCTTTGAGGCTTATATTTTTTCTGCAAGAATTTTTTTGGCGCACCTAAATGTTTTTCATCCACAGAAATTGCCCCTAGCTCTCCTGTGCTACCGAACTGATTTCCAATAAAGCATCATTGTCTGTACGAAGTTTAAATCTAATTTTCTTTAATATTCTTTGAGCAAATTTTCGTAACACCTTTAACAACAAAAAAAAAAAACATCCAGTGTGTAAATCTATATACAGCGAAGCATTTGTGTGGGATATGAAAAACGTGTATCAGTGAAATAATTAATCAACACTTCATGTGAGGTGAAATATCTATTTTAATTAGACATTTTCTTCGAACGAGCGAAAAATTGTTTTGGTAAATCAATACTTACATTTTACACGTATATTTGAAACATGCGCAAAAAATTAAAGGAATACAGGTTTTCTTCTATTAACGCGGTCAATTGACCCAATATCCTGTTTACCTCATAGAAAAACTTGTACCAATTTTTTAAAAGGGGAAATTCACAATTTTTGATTGGAGAGTTCTGCGATTATATAAGGCGCTTTTTTTTTTTTTTTAAAGAAAGAAAGTGGTGAAAGTTTGTCTCGGCGGTAATAAGCCCCGGAGTCAATTAACCACAATGATTGATGAAAACCCGTATTGAAACAGAGATAAGATATAGTTATAGGATGGATATGTTATTAGAATATTACTCTGGAAGAAAAGAAAAAAATATATATTATTTTTCTGTAGATGCGTGTGAATAATCAAATTAAATAACTCAAAATATTTCAAACAGTTCTGCTTGATAAGTACTAATCTCTTATCTGAAAACGTTAGCCATCTTGACGTATGTCATTTAAAAAAAAATTAAATTTATTTGTAATGAAACATGTTTTGATATTTTTTTTAGTTGCAAATTGTTATGGTAGTTTTGAGCAGGTTAAACCTTTTTATAAATAAAATTTAGATGTTTCAATTTTCATTAATATTAAATTGGTTGATATTATACTACTACTGAGTATTTATTACGAATTTGGGAATTTATAAGACCGTTTCCAATTTAAAACAAATCAAGTTTTTTATATGCTTGTATTTAAACATTTTTATTATGTTAAATCAAAACGAATTAATTTAGTCATTCAGAAATCTTATTAATTTGCCGCATTTTCCCGTGTAATTTTTTAAGTGCATATCAAGTAAGTAAATAAAAAGTAAAGAAAACTGAAACATTTCCTCTCCGTGAGCAAACAGTTTTTTGTTTCAAAGTAAATACTTTGTGGAAATTAAATAAATAATGAATGGCGGCTGAGAGCTTTTGTCGTATTATTATTTTTTTACCCAAAAGGAGATTATTGATTACTAATCTTGCTTTATGTTTCTGAGATATATTTAAACAAATAAATTTTCATTTTATATTATTTATTTGGGACTGTATTATGATCATAATATCTTAAAACATTGAATTTTTTAATTTATCTTGCACATTTTATGTATTTGGATTTTTTCTTAATGCAGCTCACTAATAATTTCAATTTGAAATATATTTAATATTTATGAATTATTTTGGCCATTATTACACGCGTCTTTGTCTTTAATACTGTTATTGATATATTTACGAAAATAAAATTAAATATCTATTCAGTATAAAAGAAATATGAAGTTAATGAGATTGCATACTGACCAAAGCAACGAATGAATTATCTCATTGAGAAAATGAACTGCAGATGGAACTTTTATAAAACATTTTAAAATGTATTTCTTTGGACATGCGTTTACTAACTGAGACACAAATAACATGTACAGTGAACGTATCACGATTACTTTCATGTTTTTGTACTTTATTTCTGACAAGAATATACATATAAAGTCAAATTTATACGTTACCTAACATCAAATATTCAATTAACTCGTTTATTGCTATTCTCTATTTAACTCTCTGTACTTAAACTGAAACTAAACATTCAACCCAGTGGGATTATATGTATAACATTGCGCTTTGAGTCATTCCATGCAAAATGGGAAAAAAAATTAAAAAAAGTCGTGGCCACATAGTAACCGATTTTAATAAAATTTGGTACACAGAATCAATTTATATTTAAATAGAGCTATTCAAAATATCTTGACAAAAAATAAAATATTTTGGAAATTCTGGACATTTAAAAAACTTGTGACATAGAATGGCTTGTATGGAATCGTTCAAAGTTGCAAGTTTAAAGTTCCATATCTTGAAAACTATTTAACATAAATAAATTTTTTCATAATATATGTAACCCGTGGACAGTTATTATCATATTTATTTAGTAATAATAATTTCGTAACACCATGGTTGGCCTTAAATTGGTTGTAAAAATTGAAAAATTGAAAATTTTGAGAAAATTAAAAGCGTTATAAAAATCAAAGGAAGTTATAAACATATGTGAAATTGATGTATGATGTAATGTTACATATGAAAACCAAATTTCTCAAATTTGGAAGTTGCCATTTATTTTCTTCATCTTCAAAATAGCTTAGAAACTTAAAAAAAAATTACAAAATCACAATTTTTCCTCTTATGTATACTCAAAAAATCAAATGAAGGAAAAACCTGACATTAACAATATTACAGAAGCATATAGTTCAAAAAGCCCATGATATGCTGAAAAAAATTCCAGATTGCCTTTTCATGTCTAACATAACAAAAATAAGTTCAAAAAGGTAATATTTATTAAGTTCTATGGGCTATTTCACTTCAAATTTGAGCGCCTTCTCTGCCATCTTGCAAAAAAAAAAAAAAAAAAAAAAAAAAATGTAGTGCTGCCATCTATATAAAGCTTTGATTACTATATAATTGTTTGTTAAACCACTGCCAAAATCAATAATTTTTTCCACTCTAATTTAAAATATTGTTGAGAAAAAATAAACTGAAGGCAAGAATGAAAGTTTTTATATTTAAAATATACACTTTTATCTATAACGTCAAATAATTTAAACAAGTTTAAAAGTTTAAACATGTTTAAACATGTTTAAACAAGTAATAGAAGTATTGCATTTTTCCCTCAAACTTTTTCATTATTTATTTTTTTCTCATTAAGGAATAAAAACGCAAGAATGAAAGTTTTATATTTAAAATATATACTTTTATCTATAACGTCAAACAATTTTAAAATCTTAAGACCTTTCCTTCATGTTCAAACAAGTAATAGAAATGTTGCATTTTCCTCTCAAAAATTTTCACTATTTATTTTTTTTCTCATTATGGAGTAAAAGGACAGTTACTAAATTACTCCAATCTGCTACTTATTATTCATTCTTTATTATAAATAATTTTTGATAAAGTCTTTCCTCTCTTACGGCTAATAATGAAAATTGAAATTTCAAGCATGTAGACAAAACCTCGATCTTATATCAACTTTTAATGTAAGTTCTAATACTTAAATAAACAATCCTGAAATCTATTATTTTACATTTACTCATAAATAAATATGATCTACTTATATGCTGATTTTCATTAAAATCCATGACATGTCAGACACAGCTGAATTGCTCATTTATAATGGAATGACCCCATTGATTTTTTTCATAATCACATATTTGTTCTAACAAATACTTCAAAATGCATTGCAGGTAATTTAGAATAAATGCATATGTATTTTAGAATTAAATTGTCACGAAAATTTCATGGCATAAACTACACTAATTGGAATTGCAGGCGTAATATGTCGAGATATTTCCAGGTAGCTTCTAAAATGTCAGGATTATAAAATCTTCTATTCATTCAGGTTTATTCTTTTTTATATATTTTATTTGTTCTCTAGGGGACCTTGAATGTTTCTTCGTTAGTATTTAGTACCAGATGATCTGCCACCTACGCTTTTCGTGCTCCAACAACAAGTCTCCCTTTTTCTCTCTATGTAACTGTAACTCGATCTCTATCATTCTTTATCTAACACTATATATCTATCTATCATTATTTCTATCTTTCTATATATCTATCTATATAGCTATAAAAAAAGTTATTTTTCTCTATCTTTCTTTCTTACTCTCTATCTATCTGTCTCTATCAATTTGTCTCCTTATATTTGTCTATATATATATATCTACTTCTATCTATCTCTATCTCTATATCCATATACCTTTATTTCTCTACATCTGTGTCACTCTCCCTCTCTCTCTCTCTCTCTCTCTCTCTCTCTCTCTCTGTATATATATATATATATATATATCTGTATATCCATCTCTCTATATCTGTATATATATATACTTCTAAATCTCTATCTTTTTCTCCACTTCTATAACTATATCTCTATCTCAGTATCTGTAACTCTTTATCTTTATATCTCTATCTGTATCTCTCCTTCTCTCTCTCTCTCTCTATATATATATATACATATATATATATATGTGTGTGTGTTTGTGTGTGTTTGTGTATGTATATGTATAGTTCTATAAATATATCTGTCTATCGATCTCTCTATCTCACTCAATTTCTCTCCATAGTTCTGTCTATCTGTCTGTCTCTGTATAGCGCTGTATCTATATATAAAAATGATACTACAAACCACGAATTTACGCGTTTTATAATTCGAATTCACCTGTTTCATATATTTGATTCATAAATTGAATTCACATATTAGTCGTTTCATAAGATCGTTTCATTAGGATTTTATATATAACCTTCAGTACGTGAAGGGTATTTTTTATCACCTATTTGAAATTATTTGGTTTAGTACGAGAAAAATTACCTTATTTTTCAAGAAAGTTTTGAAAAAAACGAATTTTTACTTCAAAATGTAAATTAAAGTTCACTTATTATATTTTTTGTTTTAATTTGTTTTTATATTGTGAATATTAATAGAGCTAAAACATTTGAGTATCTTATTCACCATCTACCTCAACTGCTAGTTAAGAGATATTGCCTCGGTAGACCGCTCAAATGGCATTCAACATTAACCTGATTGAGCCTGATTGCAGACGAAGGCCAGTAGGATTAACCATGAATATCATTTGAGCGTTCCACCGAGCTATCCGTGTATACGAGGATATGAGGTAGATGTTGAATACTGGCGTTAAGGATAAAGTTTCGTTCAATATAATTGTTTTCTGACACAGATAATTTAACTGCAATTTAACGGGAAAACAATTTTGGTTTCTTCTATATAATATTTTTTATGTGTTAAAATTACGGCTCTTAAATGTTTGAAATACTGCTAATAGAAACGAATCCTAATGAAATAGAAACAAATCCTATTAGTTTATAATCATTTAACAATGCCTTAGTGTTTTTAAATTACGGCTCTTAAATGTTTGAAATATTTCTAATAGAAACAAATCCTAATGAAATAGAAACAAATCCCATTAGTTTATAATCATTTAACAATGCGTTAGTGTTTTAGACGTAGAAAAAATTAAATAAAAATTATCAAATCCAAATATTTTGCTTCAAGTTTCTTTTTTCTCAACTAAACTTCTGACAGGTTTGTAAAAAAAAGTTTCGTTTTCATAGCACGTCTTAGTTCTTTTGTAATGTTTATTCTCCAGAGTTCCTGTTTAAAAATATGAAAATCGATATTGTTTTGGAGCTTCAAAATTTCTCAAGTACGTTGTCATTAATATTATAAACTTATTAATATCATAAAATGCAATGGTTCAGATTTGAAAAATTCATGTCTTAAAATCTTTGACATATTTAGTAATAAGAAATGTAATTTCTTATGATACAATCACAAATTCTAATAATAACTACGAAAATGTAACCTTACAACCAAAGTGAAATAAATATGTTTTATTGATTTTTACACTTATTTCCTGTACGAAAACCGAAAACCACAATTATTTTATATGTAGTGATTGGGAAAATGCTGGAAATAACAATTAAGGATTTCTTAAAGATACAAAAATTTAGAGATAGAAAATACGATTTTTTTTCTTTATATGAAATATTATTTATATCGATCCTATATATATATAATCCTAATGAAACGATTTCATGAAACGAATTTGTGTAATGATTTTATGAAACAACTAATATATAAATTCAAATATATGAATGCATACCTTCATTTCAAATAAATTATTTTCCCGTATTTTATTACACAGTAAACTATTTTAATACCGTATTACAATTAAAAAGTAATAACGGTAAATAATTGTGGCAGCATTTTAAAATGCTTATTATATCACGATACAAAATTTAAAAAGATTAATTATATTTTTTTACAATAAATGTCAATATGTTATTTAAAGTAAAATACATAAAAATATGAAACGATGTCATATAAGTAGCCCCTAAAAATTTTGTAAGAAAACCATAGTCAACGAATCATATTTTTTAGATTTTCAAATACATACTTCTTTTTGTACTCTAAATATTATTCTACACCTTGTATTTTTTAAATGATTGTTAAAATTGTTTTATTCGCTTTTATTTACTTATGAACGTTTAACCTGTTTTTTTAGGGTTCCATACTTAAAAATTTAAAACGGAACCATTATAAGTTCTCTCGTGTTCGTCCATCCCTCTATCAAGCCCATTTTACAAGAAAACTGTGGGACGTGGAAAGTTCAAACTTGACAGAGTTATAAAGGCTATTGATCCACATATTTAAAGATTATTAGTCATTCACAAATATTGTTAGAAAAAAAATAGGGAGGATAATTATGTTACTTGAAAAAAATCGCATGCCGTATGGGGTATCGCTCCAAAGATCTCGTAACATCGAAATGAAAAATATATTTGTTTTAATTTTAGTTATTTTGTTTTCAGAAATATCGTCGAAAATGTATTGCAAAAACACATTTCCCCCACTCTATTTCCAAATCTACTGAGAGAAAATTTATGTATAAATTAGGTGTAGTAAAAGTTTATTTAAAACTCGTAGGAAAACTATAGCGATTATCCTAGGTCACATAGTTTCGGGAGAAAATCGCAATTTTCCGTTACACACAAACTTTACTTTGCGGGCGTTCAGCGGGGGCGTTGAGTGGTGTTTGAGGTACCTATCTACACGGAATTGTCCGAGGATTGTTGATAATGATTTGCGAAAAAAAAACTTGTCGGTAATTAGTGGAGGTTTTAATTTAAAACCTACCTAAAAACACGGCATGAACCAAGATGGCGTTGAAACATTGCAAACTTCTTTCGAAACGCGCTTCGCACAATGCCAACTTTAAACCTTCTACAAGATCTTTGTTTTAGATAAATCGAAACATAGTGATAAATACTAAACATTTTTCATTTAAATTAAATTCAATTATTGAAGGCAATCATTGAAAAATATTTCATAGAAAAATTCCAAGGCATTCCGTAATTATATTAATAATGTAATAAATGTTTCTAGTAAAGATTTCTGTTTGAACAGATTAGATAGTGGACACCGTGAATGTCTCTAGTAAAGATTTCTGTTTGAACAGATTAGATAGTAGACACTGTGAATGTCTCTAGTTCAAATTATTTGGTAACTGTTTATAGATCGTCAAGATGCTTAATAAACATTGTCATTGAATGTATAAATAATGTTATATATTTATAAAAGGATAAGTCAAGAAACATTATGCTAAAATTTAATTATCGATTTTGATTTCAATGTCAACTTTAGAAACAATACTAGAAATTAACTGTCGTAATATTTTTTAACTCTTGGTCTAATTCCATTCAATAATGATTCTACAACCACGGAAAACACAATTATTAAAAATGTATGCACCAACATCCCCGCTTGCAGTGTGACTTTATTCATTCACTTTTAGTCATCATAAACATATTTGGATAAGGTGGTAAAAAAAAGTCATAGTGAATAGCGATATTTTTTACTATTTAGGTTTCATTTCTCTCTGAGTGTTTATGGTGGATCCATCTATACTTTGCTAGTACGTATATATAGCTATACTCAACTCTACGTTGTATAGTTTTTTACAAAGTCTTTTTATTCTTAAAGTTCCAATACGAGACCCGGCAGATCCCACTGTTTACGTAACAGGCGATAAGACAATTTAAAAGACACAAATATGTTAAAAGGTTGTTTACAAAAAGATTTTAAAATGTTGTTTAAAATATTTAAAACTGTCCAAGTACTTTCGGCCGGATACCACCACCATCATCAGGGAGCGAAAATTATTACTGACTGCCGTCTTGCGCATCTGAATTCCAGTTTCGCCTTGAGGTGGGAATGTCCATTGTTTCTTGGGTGTTATTTGAGTAGGTTTCTATGTATACCCTGAATGATAATGTAAGCAACTTTGTGAACTATACGAAATAAGAAGGGGGGGGGGGTTCATATACTTTATCTTATAATATTTAGGGCATTAAACCATATATTGGGTATATTGTATGAAACTGTATCGCGCAAACCTGATATCCTTTACATAAAATATCTATGGATTATCTGATAACGGATGTATAGTAAATAGATGATGGATAAATGATTTTTGCTTGATTGAAATCTATTACAATGTTTTGTTTACAATTTAAACGGGGTACAGCAGTAGACGGGTGGCTAAACTTAATGTATGTCTTTTGTTCTTTTAATATGCCTTTAATCAAAATAGTGTAATAGATTTCATATTAAGTTTGGCCGCCTGTCTACTCCTTTACCCCGGTTAAATTGTAAACCAAATATTGTAATAGATTTCAAAATTAAGTTTGGCCGCCCATCTACTGCTTTATCCCGGTTAAATTGTAAACAAAATATTGTAACAGATTTCAATCAAGCAAAAATCATTTATCCATCATCTAATTACTATACATCCGCTATCAGAGAATCTATAGTTATTTTATGTAAAGGAGATCAGGTTTGCAACGATACAGTACCATACAGTATACTGAATATATGGTTTAATGTCCTAAATATTAGAAGATAAAGATGACCCTCCCCCTCTTATTTCGCATAGTTCACAAAGTTGCTTACATTATCATTCAGTATATCCATAGAAACCAACTCAAATTACACCCAAGAAATAATGGACTTTTCCACCTCAAAGCGAAGCTGGAGTTCAGATTCGCAAGACGGCAGTCAGTAAGAATTTTCGGTCCCTGATGATGGCAGCGGTAGCCAGCCGAAAGTACTAGGACAGCTTTAAACATTTTAAACAACCTTTTAACATCTTTTTGTAAACAAACTTTTAACACCTTTTTGTAAACAACCTTTTTACATCTTTGTGTTTTTAAATTGTCTTATCACCTGTTAAGTAAACAAAGGGATCTGTCGGGTCTCATATTGGAATTTTATGAATAAAGCAAGGTAAAAATTGCATTTCGCCCTATGTGTTTTGATCTTATTATTCTTTTAGCAACGATTTTTTGTAATATTACAGTTAGTAATTAATAAATTTATTGTATGGAAAACTTTTTGTGTGAGTAAAATTGACACTTGACCGATTATTTAAAATGAGGAATCAAACTGAATAATGTATTGAATACATTATTCATAATTATTAATAAATTTTATGTTAGGTAATCATATTTCGCTTTCTTTAAGTGCAACAAAAAAAAACTAGTCAGAAAAAGTATTTTCTAATACAAAGCAAAAATACAAAAAATTATAACTTAGAAATTTCTGAATAATGTGTTTTAAATTACAGATAACAGATGGAAGATTTCCACAAAATATGCAATAATCAATCATATGTGACTAAGCAATTTGAATATAATTTTTTAAAAAGCTCTCTTATTTAAAATTCATGTAATAGGTGTTTTCATTTTCGCATACAAGGAAGAAAGCTTTACGTAATTAAAAAAACATAAGTTATGACACAGTGAATGGGATTTTCTACTTTAATGAGCTTAGAGCATTCTAATCGTAATGGGTGTTTCTATATATTTTGCAATTTTTTTTTATTATTTTGTTTTAGATTACTAAATTCTGTAAATTACCAGTCTTTCTTTAGAATTTATGACGCATCCTAAAGACTTTCAGAGAAAGCACAGTAAATAAAAACTGCGTATTGCTATCATCTATATAGGTTGTTATAAAAACAAATTATCTTTTTATTTTAATGGGGGTTGAATTTAAATTGTATCTTAAAAATATTATTCATAAATATTGATATTTACTTAAATGTTAAGCATTCATATTTTGCTTTGATACTTTATAGCAAAACACAAAACAGATTTTTTTTTTCATTCTGCCCAGAAACACTTAGTTTTATGTCTTAGCAACAGCTGCCTAATGTAGTTTAAATTACAGTCTCAAAAATGAAATATTTAAATAAGCTATGAAACAATCAATCATACATGACAAAAACATTTAGAAGTGAAATGTTTACAAGTTGTTGGATTTTAAATCCTTGTAATCGATGTTTTCCTTTCGTTTAGGAAGGGGAAAGCTTAATACGTAATTAAAAAACGCAAAAAAATATTCTGTATGGTTTACATAGCTTAGTCTTGATAGAATGCCTTCTTTTTCTTCTTCGGTGCTTTACGGCCATTGTTTTTCACGGTACTATTAAACGAGCAATCCTTGAAAATTTATATATCTCTTCTTAGTTCCTCGAAAATGGCTATAATGATTTCGATAAAAGCAACAAATTGGGGATTTTATTATTATTTTTTTATTTTATTTTTTGGAGGTGAGGAGCTGTAAAAATCTATCTGTCAATGTGTCATCCATACAAAAAAAAAAAAAAAAAAATTGTTTGTGAAAAAACAATGTTTCAAAGAATACTCGACCTTAGCACATGTTGAAATAATTTCAGAAATTATACAAAGTGTACAAGATCTGTCAAAATTTAAATAACTATTTAAATATTGCAAATAAAGCTAATTATACTACTAAAAAATTTGTAAAAAATTGAAATGTTTCAGTAGTCGTGACATATTTTTCTTGCCTGTTTACTTCGCAAGATACCGATTTTACTAAAACGCAACAAATTATTTATAAAAGCAAAGAGGGTATTAGCAGTGGAGCGGGTAAATTTTAACGCAAGAGATCAAAAATAAGCTCAATTTTAAGAGAGACATGGGGATGAAAACCTTTTTCAAAAACGCATTAAATTTAACTCCTGTAATTCGTCACTAAATGACCTCACCGCAGGAACCTAAGAGGTCTGTATAACAATTAATATGGAATCCCGTGGATCTTGGTGATACTTTATTCGTAGCAAAAAGCTTAACTTCCTACTAAGTGGCTAAAAATAACAGCTAAAGAATCTATCCAATTGCTAACCAGAAACTGCTCTTGAAGTGATCACGTTGCTGACTTCACGTAGAATCCATGTACTCTAGGGCAGAATGCGTTCCATCTACTCCATATACTACAGCAATATAGCTGGCTAACACAACCGCATTTATCTAATTAAAATATTATTGAATTTTAGCGAGTATTCTAAGTAACGTGCAACACTGGAAAGAAAACAAATACACACTATTTTCTGTCAAATTTTCCGCAAATCATCGTATAATAATATAAAAATGTGACTAGTACCATTCGATTAATAGCAACGCGTAATAATTAATGTTATACTAAAATTTTGCTTAGGGATCATCAACTTAAAAGTATTATAAAAAATTTTTAACTTTTCAATACCAACACCATAATTTTTATATCAAATTTGGATTATTCGGAAAATGCTACCATAGGACACCATATCTCAAATCATTTGGTTAAGTAGTTTAAGAATTGTCTATATATAAAGTTTCGAGTTACTAATGTGAAAACCATTTATAATCATTTCAAAACAGATTTTAATGTGAATATTTTTTTAAAAATCAAAAATTACTTGCCGGAGTTAGCTATAATTTTGGATTCACATATTTGAAGCTTCTAGAACTCAACTTCTGTTAAAAAATTCATAGTTTTCATTTCTTATTTTTATATATTTAATTTTATATATATATATTAATGCATATTTTTAATATATGTTTATATATATATAATGCATATTAAAACATATTTTTGGAAGGAAGTTTATTTTTACAACATTAAATTATTGAAATCAGTGAGAAGCCTATTTCGTCAGAAGTCTAATGAATAGTATGCGCTATCCGACGCGACGCAGGAATGAACCGAGTAATGTAGCGATTATGTCATAATCATACAGTAACCTAACATGCTGAAACGAGGATTCATGAAAATGAGTAAGCATACGTATAGACCGGGAGGCGGCAGCACAGACAATCACCTCATCGAGTTCACGGCTGAAATTCCAGAATTAGTTAAAACTTGATGCGCATATTAAAACGCAATCGGTCTGCCAAGTAATATCTTGGTGGAAAACACGTGAAAACCCGATTTTATCGGTTGACTCGTAGGTTTACCATTGTGTTTTCCTGCACTCAAAAGTATGAAAACATGGAGAACTGGGTGCAGGAAAACACAATGGTAAACCTACGAGACAACCATTAAAATCGGGTTTTCACGTGTTTTCCACCAAGATATGACTTGGCAGACCGATTGCGTTTTAATATGCGCATCAAGTTTCAACTAATTCTGGATTTTTAGCCGTGAACTCGATGAGGTGATTGCCTGTGCTGCCGCCTCCCGGTCTAGTATAAGTATCTAAAATTTGAGAATAGTCATATGGACGTATGTTGCATTTTACAACAAACAAATACATTTTTGGATACTTTGTTTTGTAATTCTTTGGAAATTTCACTAGCGGTTTTTCGAAACACCCTGTGTTTTGCTAACTGAATATACTATCGAATGATTCACTAGATAGTTCTGAAGTTCTCGGGAGTCAACTAATTCTGTGCCACTAATTTTGAACAATAATCTTCGAAGTAGATATCTGTTCAATACGTTAAAGGAATCTACCAAAATTATTTTTCTAAAATAGTGGTCTACAAATAATCACATCTCAGGGAATTCGATAAAAAATTCGAAAATTATTCACTAGGAATTCCAATTAAAAATATATAGTATCTGGCTTTCAAAATTACGATTTTAATGTTTCAGAGGCATTATTCTGCAGGTAGATTAACGTCAGTAAAGAACTAAGTAATGCGTGCTATTGTGTTAAATGAGAGTAAGGGGTTAGTGAAAGTCGTGTGCACAAAGCTATTCCTGAAGACTAGCTTAGTAACCATGTATATAATGGTTTCCTGAAGAGATATGGATGTTTTCACATAAATTGACATATTAAATCATTTCGTCTCACATTAAGACATGATATGTTAATCAAACATGAAATCTTGTTCGTTTAATTGTAGATGTTCTCGAATAAGTACTAAATAAAAAAGTTTTACTAAAGCATATATACACATTACGTCTATTGTGTATATGTTCTTTAATATGTAATTACGGACAGATGAATAATTATTAATTCATCGTTGTTGTGTCATCTGAATCTGCAGAATTGCTCGCCGGTGACTCTTTCCAACATGCATAAATGTGGGAAATTACCTGGCTAAAATATCGACCAGTGGTTGCTCGGTGGCAGGGCAGTCACACGTTACGCTGAAGGTCCCAGGTTCGAGTTCTGGCCCCGGTCAATGTTTAATTTATGTTGGATCAGTGTATTTAAATATCTGAATTAAAATGTTATTAAAATTATAAGAAGAGTTTTAATTTACAAAATAAACGTAGGACACCGCATCACATTATTATTTAATTATATATATATATATATATATGTATATATATACATATATATTTCCTGTAAGTCATGAAAATTTTAGAAACAGTAATTCTTGTTAATCAAAAATTCTTTGAAGCTACAATATCTCTTTCAAATATCTTTACTTTATCTTCTTAATAATTCTTTGCAAATATAAATAAAACTAGTTTTAAATCTCTAGCAGTCTTATATAGTGCAGTTTTCAAATTTTATTATTGTCAAATATTTCAAAAAAGTGTTCAAAGTAATTTTTAGCAACAGTCTTGCTTGGAGGTATTTCTTTTAAAATATTTTAACATGGTGTAGTGTGCAAATTGGATATAACGGGAATAAGAACCAGGTAAAGGAAATTTTAATAAAAATTTTTTTTATTCAATATAATCATCTTATTTTTGGATACACTTGTGACATAATAGGGGGTAATTTTATCTGGAAATAATATATATTTAAACATATGTAAGCTAAGTTAACATATTTTTATAATTTAATTCCTACACAGTTTGAAAATTGTGATTATTTTTCCCACTGCTCCCTGATATGCTGGGAAACACAGATCTAATTTAGATAAAAAATATCAAACATTTACACTTTAATTTAACATATACGTTTAAAAATATAATCTAAATACTTCGCACGATTTGTATTCAATTTTTGCTATGAATTTTGCTGCTGAAATATTAAAAATATTTGTAGTTGAAAAAACCTATATTTTACAGTTCAAATATCAGTGGTGAATTCTACTTTGAAATTTATCTGTATGTTTATTACAAAAATTGTTCAATGTTTCAAAACTTATATGACGTTAAATATTTGTAACTGTTTCGGAACGGAGAAGAAATAAATTAAACATGTCCCATTCCTCCTTCTCTCCCACTGTCCCAATTTTGCCACCAAGTAGTATATTAGGTATATGTCTACTCACATTATCAATATTGCTTCTCAGGCTTAACTTAGTTAGAGAATTATAAACACAATATGTACAGAATTATAGTGATAAATCATTATTTTTTTGTTTTTGAAACTTTTAAAGTGTCAAATTCTAATTAAAAATATAATGCAATATTCACTTTTTATCTGTAAGTATCGGTGAGAAGTTTCTTCTACAGATCATTAAAATGTTGCAACTGTAAAATTTGTTACTTATATAAATGGGTTTATAGGTATTCCATATTGCGTAGAATTGAAGAAAAAATAATAGTAGTATTTAGTATTAGCAACATTTTCGTTGTCCCACTCCTCTCGCTGCGCCAATTATGCTTTCTCTCTCCTATACGCACCATTAAAAGTTTCTTCTCGAGAGGCAATTAAAATTAACCTGTAGCATCTGCCTTTCAAAATAACGTTTCAATAAACATTAATTTTTCAATAAACGTTATGTTTCAAAATTACGGTATTCATAATCCAGATTTCAAACAATCCAGCCGTAATTTTTAACTAAAAATGTCAAAAACTAGTCCTAAACGACTCTCCTTTTTACGGTTTATGTTTCATTTATTTTTATAGTTAAATGTTGCAATGTAATATTCTAAAAATATCAATAAAGTTCTTAACGGTTTTGATTGAAAGAACTTTAATTTCCTTTACTTTAGCACAATGTATTTTGCTAATTGGATATACTATATACACACTATTAAACGTTTATTAGAATAAACGCTAATTAAAAACGACTTTAAACATCTGGCTTTCAAAATTACATTTTAATGCTTTGGACTCATTCTTTTGTAGGTAGATTCACTGTAATAATAAATGACGTTATGAGCACATTGCTTTAGGTCAAAAACTAGTAAAATATGTATGATTACTATTCGGAAATAGTGGTATTCATAATCTAGATTGCAAATAACCCATCCATAATATTTCATTAAAAATGTTAAAAACTTATCACAAACCACTCTCATTTTTACACTGTACAGTTCGTTTATTTTTATAGTCAAATGTTGCAATGTAATATTCTAAAAATATCAATAAAGTTCTTAACAGTTTTGCTTGAAAGTACTTCATTTCATTTACTTTAACAAGATGTGTTTTGGTAATTGGATATACTGTATACACACCATTAAACGTTTATTCGAATAAACGCCAATTAAAAACAACTTTAACATCTGACTTTCAAAATTACATTTTTAATGTTTTAGACTCATTATGTTGTAGGTAGATTCACTGTAATAATAAATGACGTAATGAGAACATTGTTTCAGGTCAAAAACTAGTAAAATATGCATGATTATTATTCAGAAATAGTGGTATTTATAATCTAGATTGCAAACAATCCCGCCATAATATTTCATTTAAAACGTCAAAAACAAGTCCTAAACCACTCTCCTCTTTACACTGTATATTTCGCTTATTTTTATAGTCAAATGTTTCAATGTAATATTCTAAAAATATCAATAAATTTCTTAAAAGTTTTGCTTGAAAGTATTTCATTTCATTTACTTCAACACGATGTATTTTGCTAATTGGATATACTATACACACACCATTAAACGTTTATTCGACTAAACTCCAATTAAAAATAACTTTTAACATCTAGCTTTCCAAATTACATTTTTAATGTTTTAGAGTCATTATTTCGTAGGTAAATTCACTGTAATAATAAACGACGTAATGAGCACATTGTTTTAGGTGGAGGTAGGCGGTTAATTGAAGTAGTTTGTAACAATCTATTCTTAAAGACTAGCTTATTAACCATGACTTTAATGGTTTTCTGATGAGAAATCAATGTTTCTGACAAATTAAATCTTGTCGTCTCATATTAAGTCATTTGGAACTTTCTTTCAGAACTATCATTGATTATATTAATCAGACATGAAATAATTTAGTTCAAATATCAGATTTCCACGAATAAGAATTAATTTAAAAACTTGGACTTATTAATTGAAAGACCTTTTCGATTTAGCAATTATGTGAATCTTTTATGGCGCATTAAGGAAAAAAGTTGTTAAAAAGGTAATTTATTTAAGTAAATTAAAGAGAAATATGGAATACCTTACATTCTTTCTTAAATTTCTTTTTTTTTTTGCTCTTGAAATCGTTGAATTTTTATAACTTTTTCGTTAATCTGTTGAATCAGTTACAATGCACCAAAGACTTAATATCTCATTGAAAATATTAAAAACAAAATTTAAAACTATTAATTTTCTTATATTACGCATTTCGTTATAGTCTAATGACTGTTTAGTTCAAATTGATAAAAACTTAAATAAATTTTAGGCAAATTTCCAATGTCGTAAAAGATGGAACATTTTTTACAATACACAAATGTTTAGATAAAAAAATATAATTTTAAAATTTTAGAATATTTTCACTTTTTCTTTTTTGTAAAAATTAATTATTTCTTAAATTTACTTTAACAACATTTATTCTGATAAGTGGATATATTTAGACTGTATACATGAATGTATTTTGAATTTTTAAAATGCAGTTTGAAATGTATTTTGAAATGTTGTTTGACATAAAAGTATTTTGAATATATATATATATATATGTATATTTACAGTTTAAACAATATTTGCATGAAATTCCAATTAAAAATAACCTTTAGCATTTGCCTTTTACAATTACATTTTTATTTGCAGTTCTATTTTTCTGTATATAGTTTAATTGTAATAAAAAACCACATTTTGTTAGGTGGGAACAGGCAGATAATAAAAGTGGTTTGCTAACAATATATTTTACAGATTCATTAACTACGTCTTTAATGGTTTTGTTATCAGAAATCAGTGTTTCAACGTAGACTAATAAAAGCTTGCTGTTTATATTAAGTTATTTCAATCTTTTCTTTTTAACTATGTTCAAGTATATTATTCAAACAGAAAATTATTTATCTTAAGTATCAGACTTACAGGAATAAGTATTAATTTAAAATACTAATTTTAATAATTTAAAGAATTTTTCGATTTAGTAATTAAATGAATCTTCTACAGTACGTTAAGGATTTTTTTTCTTAAAATAAGAGTTTATAACGGCTAAACTACGAAAGAAAATAAAACGCCTTATCACTTATTTTACATATTTTTTATATGTTTTTCTATATATGAAGAAACTTTTAGAAAATGTACTCTTTCATCATCATTTTCAGTCATTTAAAATGCATTGAAGGCATATGTCTTTGAAAATGCAATCAAATAGTTATAAACTATTTTCTTTCTTATAGTGTGCAATCTCTAAATTACTACCATTGAACGTTTTAACACTATACATTGATAAGTTTATATTCTTAACAGTTCCGCTAAAGTATTTCATTTATTTTATTTTAACACGGTGCATTTTGCTATGTGTGGATATACTATATACAGACCATTAAAAATTTATACGAGAGAAATTCCAATTAAAAGTAACGTTTGGCATCTGGTTTGCAAAACTACATTTTTTATGTTGCACAGCCATTATTCTGTTCGTAAATCACCGAAATAACAAATGGCGTACTGAGCGTGTTGTGTTAGGTAGGGATAGGCGGTTAAGGAAGGTGGTTTGTAACAATTTGTTTTTAAAGACTAGCTTCTCAACCATATCTTTAATGGTTCTCTGATGGGAAATGAATGTTTCTAATTAGATTGACAAACTTAAATAATAATGTATCATATTATGTCATTTCAAACTTGTTTTCTGAAATGTCTTGGATTATATTACTCAAATATAAAATACTTTAGCTTAAATATCATGAATACAGTATTCTATTCGTAAATTTCCCGAAATAACATATGACGTAATGAGAGTTTTGTGTTAAGTGGGGATAGACAGTTAAGGAAGGTGGTTTGTAACAATCTGTTTTTAAAGACTAGCTTGATAACTATATCTTTAATGGTTGGTTGGTTGGTTGAATGGAGTTTTATGCACAAAGTCCCTTTAGGGACATGCTGCGCCAACATATCTTTAATGGTTTTCTGATGATAAGTCAATGTTTCTAAGTAGATTGACAAATTAAATACTGTTGTATCATACTAAGTCATTTCAAACTTCTTTTCTGAACTGTCTTTGATTGTAGTAATCAAATATAAAATACTTTAGCTTAAATATCATACATGAAGTAATATGTTCGTAAATTCCCCGAAATAACAAATGGTGTAATAAGCGTATTGTGTTAGGTGGGGATAGGTACTTAAGGAAGGTGGTTTGTAACAATCTGTTTTTAAAGATTAGCTTGTTAACCATATCGTTAATGGTTTTCTGATGAGAAATTAATGTTTCTAATTAGATTGAGAAATTAAATAATGTATCATATTAAGTCATTTCAAATTTCTTTTCTGGACTGTCTCTGATTATATCAATCAAATATAATATACTTTAGCTTAAATATCATACATGCAGTGCTCTGTTCGTAAATTCTCCCGAAATAACACATGATGTAATGTGCGTGTAGTGTTAGGTGGGAATAAGCAGTTAATGAATATGGTTTGTAACAATTGGTTTTTAAAGACTAGTGTGTTAACCCTTTCTTTAACGATTTCAAACTTTTTTCCTAAACTGTCTTTGATTATATTTATCAAATATAAAATACTTTAGGTCAAACATCACACGTGCATGAATACTGAATTATGAAAAAGTTGGGTTAGATAATTCCACAACATAGATCAGAGCTGCACCAATCTAAATGTGTGTAGGTTAATTTCGTCAGTGTGTTGTTTTTTACATATCATGCATTTTCTCATAAAATAACAGTTTCTGTATCTTTCAAATCAGGTTTTACTGCTATGCAGGGCACCCAATTAGTCTTTTTTTTTTAATTGTCACTTTCAATATTCTTCTTTTCAGATTTATCTAGCAAATTTTGTAGAAATCTACCCGAAGCATATTTCTGTACCAAATATTGTATAAACCTATCAGGGAATATTTTCTTTAGGAATACCGGTATTTAAAAAGAATCACTGGGAGCCATTTGCTGTGGGAATCCCCCTTTCTCTGTTTCACTCAACGCTATCAATGGGTGTTTTTTGTTGTTGCTGTTATTTTATTGTTATAATAACATTTTTTTATATATTCAGTAATGAATGCATTTTGTTTCTTTTCTTAGTTTTTATTTATTTTTAAAGTGCGTAATTACTGACACTGAACGTTTAAACACTATATATTGATAAGTTTATATTCTTAACAGTTTCTGTAAAGTTTTTCATTTATTTTATTTTAACACGGTGCATTTTGCTATATGGATGTATTATATTACAGACCATTAAAAATTTATACGAGAGAAATTCCAATTAAACGTAACCTTTGACATCTGGTTTTCAAAATTAAATTTTTGATTGCACAACCTTTATTCTATTCGCAATTCACCGACATAGGAAATGGCGTAATGAGAGTGCTGTGTTAGATGGGGATAGGCAGTTAAGGAAAGTGGTTTGTAACGATCTGTTTTAAAGACTGGCTTGTTAACCACATATTTAATGGTTGTCTGATGAGAAATCCATGTTTCTAAGTTGATTGACAAATTAAATAATTTTGTATCATATTAAGTCATTTCAAGCTTTTTTCTGAACTGTCTTTGATGATATTAATGAAATATAAAATACTTTAGCTTAAATATCATACATGCTTTATTATATTCGCAAATTCCCCTAAAGAACAAATCGCGTAATAAGCACGTTCTGTTAGGCTGAGATAAGCAGTTAAGGGAGGTTAAAATTAGGTGGATTTAACTTTGTGTCGTTATATTAAAAATAAATGAACAACGTAAAATAGCACAAATGAAAATATATAAAATGGTAAACAGATGTTTCGGAGCCCCTGAAGCTCCATCATCAGTGCCAAATTTAAAAGATTAAAAACAGATTAAAAAGTTTTCTTAAGGAACAAAACGTTTTTAAGTTAAGGAAGATGGTTTGTAAGAATCAGTTTTAAAGACAAGCTTGTTAACCTTATGTTTAATGATTTTCTGATGATAAGTCCATGTTTCTAATTCGATAGACAAATTAAATATTGTTGTATCACAATAAGTCATTTCAAACTTTTTGT
This sequence comes from Maratus michaelseni, assembly GCA_963931845.1. Classification (NCBI taxonomy): domain Eukaryota; kingdom Metazoa; phylum Arthropoda; class Arachnida; order Araneae; family Salticidae; genus Maratus; species Maratus michaelseni. The sequence goes on from OZ007588.1 coordinate 168,476,606, forward strand.
CTAAACTGTCCTTGATTATGTTGATCAAATATAAAATACTTTAGCTCAAATATTATACGTGCATGAATAATGATTAATTAAAAAGGTGGGTTAAATAATTCCATAGCATAGATCAGAGATGCATTCTAAATATGCGTAGGGTAATATAAACATATTGTCGTTTTTTCAGATCATGCATTTTTCCCTAAAAGAACAATTTCTGTATCTTTCAAATCAGACATTACTGCTGTGCATGTCCTTGACTTCTTTGTAAACTGAAGTTCCAGGTACACTTTTGTCTTCCTGTGTATTTTTTGGCAAATATTTCCAAAATAAAGCTGTTTCCTCACCATTATAAATCTGTTCATCTACATAGCCTTCTTTTCTTTATTTATCATGCTTCTCAAATCAACAGAAAAAAATTCTACGGAATCGTAATCAGCAGATTGTTTTTCTCTGAGATAATAAGTTGTCATATTCCATGTCGTTTCTGTAATCTCCAAACCCACCGATCACTTGCTGTGAATTTGTAGTTTGTATTATCTTTTATCATTTTAGCCAAAAGTTTATATTTAGTTTTGATGATAGTTTCAGATAAATGAGCTCCACAATGGCTCTTTGCTCCATAAACCACAAAAACAAAGCTTCGTCAATTTCTTCTTCATCACTGACTCTCGTTTTTTTTCTCTCTTTACCTTGGGCGTTTCATTCACGGCTTTAAAAAAATGTTGTTGCACTTCATCTTTTAACCATCCACGAACAGTTGCTGAAATCCAGAAATTTATCGGGGAACAACTAAAAAAGAGCGAAATAGCCAAATGCACGATATACCGAATCACTATATAACGAGGGGTTGCTGTACATATCTGATGAATGGGGATTTTGTTTTTTAAATCCTGTTGAGTTACTTTCCTTTCAAATACACTGCAAAAGAAAGTGTTGATTTTACAGTATAATACTGGCATTCCAGCTGCCAGTATTATACCGTAAAATTAACAGTACTAAATAGTGAAATACGCAGTAATACACTGCCTACTGTTTATTAAAATTATTACTGTTAAATTTTACTGTTTATTATTGTTAATTTTACGGTATAATACTAGCATCTGGGTTCCAGTATTATACTTAAAATCAACACTTTTATTTTGCAGTGTACATTAATGAAATTACCACGTGGATTTTATTTCCGTTCTTTTAAACTGACAATCCACAAAATCCAAATGAAAAGAATATTTCGAATTACATGTTTTATGGCAAATCCCGATATTTTCTACTTGTTTCAAATGTGATTGTATTTATATATGTGACAAATATAAAGTTTTATATTGAAATATATATATATATATATCCCTGTGCGCGTGGAAAGGAAAATTTCAATTTTCATCTTTTCTATTTTCACACTAAAATTACCATGTAAAAAATATTTGTATCCAACATTTTCAACACACTTCAAATTTAAATCTATTTCTATATACAACGATACTACTCTGTTTTAGAATCAGATCAAAATTATCATACTATTAAACTTGCCTGTGCTTATAAATCGCCACCGTACTACATTTTTATTTCAATTCTCTTACAGAAAATGTATAATTCGGTGGAATTTTTTCTCTTTCCTCCTCCATATAGGGGAAAACGTTAATCCTCCTAACTCTTTTTCCTTGCCTCTTCAAAGATTGATTACTCCTATGTTGGCACTTAACTGGCAAAATGTGGCATGGAAATATCTACCTAGAATTCGAGTGTTTTGGTACTTTGAAAAAAACTGTTAAATTTTAGCCTCTGTAATGAATGTATTCCTATGCTGTGAATGTGATTTCATAATTTATCATAATTATTATTATAATTCTTTTAAAAATGTAGTATAAATGTATGTCAATAATCATACGATAATAAATTCTAGTTTACGTTTATCTTTTGAAAAAAAATTAAGATCTCATTAAACAGCAATCATCATGATAAATAACGATAATGATAATAAAATAATAAGTATTTTAATGTAATTCTTCGGGTTTCAATCATCTGTTTTTTACCGCAAGGTTAAAAAACAAAGTAATTAACTAATTATTATTTAAGAACGATCATATCGAAATTCTTTTAAACACTGTTTATAGCTGCATTCTATAAATATAAAAACAATGCATGAAAAAAAAAATGTTTGTAATTTAGTAAAAAAAATTATTTATAATATAATATACAAAAAGGTAATACGATTATTCTTAGAATCATTGTCTGTAAGAAATTATATTATTTTATTTTTAGAAGTTTAAGTGTTTGAATATCTCAAACCGCATACTTTACTTTATTGAAAAAAAAATATATTTTCTAATGTGTAGCATAAACAACAACAACAAAAAAGTGACTAACTATAATCTATTTAGAAATATGCTTCAAGTATTATGCTTGTTCTAATTGTGATATATTACTTACATTCTGCTATTCCTCTCATCCGTGGATAAAAGTAATTGTGCTGAAAGTATGATGAAATATGAGACTCGTGCATTTTGCTTTGTACCAGCTGTTGTTACGCAATTACAAATCGTTGCGTGTGCACAAATTGTTTTCATAAATGAGACATTATAATAAATGTTTTTATGAATAATTAAGCATTAGAATTTTTTTTTAAGGTTGCATACTAATTATTGAATGGCTGAACAAATTATATTGAAAAAATAATAATAGGATTTTCTATAAAATGTTCATTTTATATAAATTTTATTATGATGAAGGAATTCAAGCAATAATTCCCTCTAAGTGATATTATATTTAAACTGAAAGAAGGGTTTAATTATATATCTTAACCAATTTGTATCATTATCGCATGTATGAATGCATTTCAGGAATATTTCTTTTATTCAGAAACTCCGAATATCCGGAATTTCCGGAATTAATCTGCGAATGTATTACGAAAATATTATTGTTCTTCTTATAAGGTAAAGCTAGGAGAGTCTGCGCACAATTCAAAAGAATAACAATAAAAAATCTAAATATTATTTTTTTGCTAAACTATCCATTAATAATTTTTACTTCATTTGTTTTTTATGCATTTCCATTGCTATTTTGTTGTTATGTTGTAATTTAATAGAACAGTTGTAATAAAACCAAGAAAGTTATTTTGCGCAATCTGTCCTTACAGGGTTGGTGTGATTGCGCACATGGGTAGGAGAGATTGTTACTAATAAAAACTACAATAAAACTGTTAACAATAATAATTACACTTAAATGACATTGTTGCAAGGTTTTTGGGAACAAATATTATTGTATTAGGAGTGAATATTTCAACATAATGATTAAAGAATCAGAAAAAGGAAATAATTTTAAAAACTATTAAAAAAATTAATTAAAGGGGAAAAAATTAAAGAATCGGAAAAAGCAAATCCAAATAAGATTACAAAATAGCATTAAGTTACTTGAAAACACGTTTAACTTAAAATTGGTCCATTTTCATTTTTCATTTTTCTAAGCAAATTTACCAATAAGCTGCGTAATCTCTCCTAGCATGGAAACTAATGGGAACAATGCGCCATCTCTCCTAAGCAGCAGATGTGCAAGCTCTGAAATATCGGTACGAGAGATTGCGCGGCCTTTTATTTAAACATGGTCGCTACTAAAACGAACCGTTGATGCTCACATTATTAGTCTAGATTAGTAGCTCATGAGAAATCGTTTATATCGTTAAGTTTAAAATATTTTGTACTACTGACATTGTATAGAAATTCTGATGAATAGCTATGAAAATTCAAACACTTAATTTGGGAAAACAAAACAAAATAGCAATAGTTTATGTTAGACGCTCAAAACAATCAACTTGCACTTTGAAGTAGATACTCCACTACTGCTGTTGTACAACTACCTGGAGTCGCTGCGCACTCATTCTACTCCTTCCCCTAGAACCTCTATTTGGGCAATCTCTCAGACCGCGCCATATCTCCTGGCTTTACCTTACGTGAGTAAAAGTAATTTTTCAGAAAGAATGATGGAATATAATTCTCGTGCATTTTGCTTTGTAAAAGAAAAGAAAAATACTATATGTAATCAGGGCATGATTACCGACGGGGCACACTTCCACCAGTAAAATTTAATAGAATTTTTCGTCTTATTAAAAGGCCCTATTCATGGTAAATTACTGCCATGAATAAGAAAAAAATATCTATTTTTTTACTAGTGGAAGTGTGTCCCATTGGTAATCAGGCCCTGTATTTAATAACGAAACGTCTGTCAATAAATAAAGCGAACATTACTATTCCGAATTTCTGATATGAATTCTCAATTTCTGGATAAAAAAATAAATACCTGAAATGCGTGCGCTAATGGTGAAATTGGATTAAAAGTCGTTTATGTACGAATGAACATTTTTTTAATTTGTAAAAGAAAAAAAAATAAACATCGATTTTTAAAAATAAAGTTTGAAATAAAATAAAAAATATATTAAAAGACAACTGAACGAACGTCTGCATACAATCTTCTATTTGAATAAAAACATCTCTTAAAAAACACTATTATTTCTAACATCGATTTCAATATATTAAGTGTTTAATCTCATTCAAAAATAAATTTTAATTTTTTGAAAAGAAGAATATTTTGTAAAGTAGAGCATAAATGAAAACAGTAAATAAATTTGACAACTAGAACCAATTTAGAAATATGATTAAAATGTTATGTTTTTAATAATTGTAGTAGTATATTATTCAAATTTTACAGTTATCATCCGTACATAAAATTAATTGCTCAGAAAGAATGATGAAATAGGCCTCTCGTATGTTTAGATTTGTTGTTCCTGTGGTTATTATTATATTACAAACCGTTGCGTGTGGATAAATTGTTTTCAGAAATGAGAGATTTATAGTAAAAGTTTTCATAAATAATTGGGAATTTGGATATTTAAAAAACATAATCTAAGATAATTATTAATAGGTAAAAAAATATCAATTGCCAAAAAAGTATATTTTCTTTAATACAGATCTCAAAAGAAAAAAAAAAGACTTTTGATCTATCGTAAAATATATATATTATTTAACGAAAAAAGCATAAACTAGTTTACAAATCAATATGACTAAATGCAATTTTAGTAAAAATATGCTTATAATGTTATGTTCTGATTGTAATATATTACGAATATATTATTGTTCTTCTTATACGTAGATGAAAGTAATTTTGCAGAAAGAATGATGGAATATGATTCTCGTGCATTTTGCTTTGTAATGATTGTTGTTATGCAATTACAAGTCATTGCGTGTGAATAAAATACATTGTAAATAAGACATTATAAAAAGCATTTTTATGAATCATTGAGTACTTGGATCCTTTTTAAAGTAATTTTAGATAGTTTTTTCAAAGGGTAAAGATATTATCATTAAACATTACGTTTAATGATACGAAAGTTATTATGAAGACTTTACAGAATTATTCCTGCAAGCAAAAATACGTTTAGACATAATGGAGCTATTTCCAAAATTCATATTTTTAAACAACGCTTAATAGAGTAAATGTTTTTGTCTCCCTAAAAAATAAATTTTAATATCCTGAAAAAAAATTAAAAAGTAGAGCATAAACAAAAAGATAAACCAGTCTGCTAACTGCAATATACCTTAAAATATCCCTTTTATGTTATGCTTGTTCTAATTATAATATATTGCCCACACATTACAGATCTTTTCACGCACAGATAAGCGTAATTGTGCAGAAAGAATTATGAAATAAGAGTTTCGTGTATTTTACTTCGTACCAGCTGTTGTTATACATTTAGAAATAGCTGCATTTGGATACATTGTAATGAGAATGAGGGATTAAAACAAATGTTATTATTAACAATTGTCGAAATGTTTTTTTTTAAAGTAATCTAGTTGTTATTTAGTTTTACAATAGGTAAAAAATAATAATTAAAGATTTTATTTAAATATTTTGTAATACTCGAATCAAGTACCAATTTATTCTAATAAAATAAAAGAATACTCACAATTGAAATTCATTGCTTTATCCTACAATTCCAGTTGTTTTTAAAAGAGATGTCAAAAGAAATATTTCATTAATAAACCTCAACAATGTATTTTTATTTAATGCGAAGCAATATTTTATAAAACAGAACTTAATCAAAAAATTTAAATCAATGCGTCATTTTTATGGAAATATAATGAAAATGTTATCATTTTATAGTTGTAATATTTTACTCATGTATTAGTGTTTTTTCTGATAAATTTATATATGTAATTGGGTAGAAAAATTATTAAATATGCCTCGTACATTTTGCTCTGTACATTTTGCTCTCTTGCTATGCAGTTAAAAATCGTTACCTTGGGATAAATTATTTTCAGAAATGTGACATTATAATAAAGTAAGCTATTCAATGGATAATTATTTAAAAACATGGTATATCCTGAATTTATATAATTTTTGCACCATATATAACTTTTATTTTAAGGAAATAAAAACATTGAAATTACATTCATATGCATTATCAATGTTAAAATGAAGTGTTCTCCAGAGATATATCACTTATGCAAAATTCACAATATTTAGAAAAAAAGAAAAAAATCTCATGACAAGTTTTGTTTATGTAAAACAATCAAAGGATGAGGAATTTTTGTTTACGTAAATGGCTCATTTCAATTTTTCTGTTACCTCATTGTTTAAAAAACACCTTAACCTTCCTATTCTGTTGACATTTTACCCAACCTTGACAAAAAAATTTCACATCAGAATTTTTATTTAAAATTTGTATATATATTTAACTTAGGTCTCTGTGACCTTTTTTTATTTAACTTACTTTACGAAGACATTTCTAGTGTGAATCGAATGAAATAAATTCTAGAAACAGATCCATTAGACCCATTCAGTGTAGGAAGGTTAAACACACAACAAAAACACCTTATGCAATATTCACACAATTAAGAAAGAAGGACAAAATCGCAGACTTTATATGAAATTACCAAAGCTCTCTCAATTTAACATGAATTTTTATTAGTTTCATGGTTCATTTAATGAACGTTTGAAAATATTATGTATCATTATTGTGTATTTGCTTCGATCAAAATCATCTCTAATTAAAAAATCACAAAATTCAGAATAAGGGGAAAAAATCTCATAAAAAGTACAGGGTGATTCGTAAGTAAGTATACAACATCAAGATGCTGTAAAACAGGAACAGTTTAAGGCCCGTTCCCTAATGAAAGTCGTAAGATAGGTGTACTCATAAAGTTTTTTTCCGCTGCTGTGCAAAGTGACACAGGCGATAGCTAACGTGTCACACGAATATCAATAGAAATGGCTGCGCCTGCAGTGGAGAAGGCATTTTGTGTTCTTGAATTGAGCAAAACGAAATCTGTCACTATTGTGCAACGGCATTTTTGATCACGATTTGGAAAATAATCTCTAACACCAGAAAATCCATTTATGATTGGTTTAAAAAATCTATGTGTCACAGCTTAATCACATGATACATATCAAACCGGTAATCCATTTCTGTCCACTTTGCCCAAACAGTCAAAATATTTAAATAAATCATTAATCGATTTTCTGGTTAGAGGTTCTTTTCCAAGTCGTGTGCGAAAATGTCGTATCACAATGGTGACCTATTTCGTTTTGCTCAAAAAAATTATGCATAGTATGCGAAGTATATGCATTATGCATATACACTATTTTAGAATTATTAGTATAGTAGTACATTAGTATTATAGTAGACCGGGAGCCGGCAGCACAGATAATCACCTCATCGAGTTCACGGATGAAATTCTAGGATTAGTTAAATCTTGATTCGCATACTAAAACGCAATCGGTCTGCCAAGTCATATCTTGGTAGAAAACACCGGGAAACCCGATTTTAGCGACTGACTCGTAGGTTTACCATTGTGTTTTCCTGCTCCCAGTCCTCCATGTTTTCATACCTTTTGGTGCAGGAAAACACAATGGTAAACCTACGAGTCAGACGCTAGAATCGGGTTTTCAGGTGTTTTCCACCAAGATATGACTTGGCAGACCGATTGCGTTTTAATATGCGAATCAAGATTTAACTGATCCTAGAATTTCATCCGTGAACTCGATTTGGTGATTGTCTGTGCTGCCGGCTCCCGGTCTATAGGGGTTTAATGGAAATTATGATCTCATAATGAAGCGCTAGAGGATGGAAAAGATTATGGAAAAGCTTGATTATGGAAAAGAACGGCTTTATGCCATAAATTTTAGGAAATGTTTCCTAAACTTTTAACTACTGTTTTTGAAATACTGTTATTTTATGAATTACTTTATATAAAAAAAAATATATTTATATATCTTCAAAATTAAATCACAGGAAAACACAAGTGATACAAATATACATACATATATATATATATATATATATATATATATATATATATATATATATATATATATATATATATATATATATATATATATGTATATCAGACTAAATAAAAGCGCCAGAATAATATTATCATTCTATCAACAATCCAACGCAATATTGAGTATTTGTAGCACTTTTTTTAAAAGTCTTTTTAGAAGATTTGGAACATTATTATGTCGTTTTATTTTAAGGTAACATGCTCGAACATATCTAAGATCAATTTAATATCCCTCCCCTACTTACACGAAGTTAATCGCAATACAAATACACGTTTTCTTGCATTTCCATAATATTTTATTGTAATTGTCATTCATATAACTATTTTGAATGAAAAAATCTTTATACAGAACCCAAATTAGCAACTATTTACTCAATGTGGTGTAGTAGTGAGGTCTTATTCCCCATTTGCCTTCTGGTGCAACAGTGCTTCAATTATGACCATGCATTCTATGAAAATTTGTACTTGTCTAGATATGTTTACCTACAAAAAACAAGTGCAATTCTATATAGACGCAAGCGAATAATTTCTAATATGTATAAACATAAAAAGTATATATATATATATATATATATATATATATATATATATATATATATAATAACAACAAATATTCGCCATTTTTCCTTAATTAATTTATTCCAAATTCTTACAATTCGACATTTTTCCCTGTCATTTAATAATAACTTAAATCTAAATTATATTTTAATTCCATATCTTTAATCAACATACTCTTTTAATTCTTATTCTAAAAATCTTAATCTGTTAAAAGCTACACTTATTTGTAAAAAAAACCCTAATTTATTTCTTCTTTTGAGACATTAAGTTTTTATTTCTTTAGAACGTCTCTTAATATCATTTTATTTTTATTAAAATTATCATTCGATATCCCAAAATTCATTTCAACTCCAGCGTCTAACTTTTTCAATTCAAAATTATGCCGAGCATAATAATAAGTCCCACAGCCTTGCTAGCTGCTCATTGGTTAATTTACCCCCGCATTGGCGAAATATTCATACGCATCGCTGCGTTTAAAATGGAGTTACGCAGCCCCGGAGCTCAGATTTTTTTACGCTTTTTGACTTGCTAACTAGATCCCGTCACTTTGAGGAGAATTGTCTTTAGATTGGTGTTTATCTCAATAATAAATGTAACATCTTGTGCTTCTCTCTATGATGTAACGCAGCTCGATCTGAGTTCTAAAAATAATGACTGTGGATTTGTCTATTTTTTGTGCACTATCAATAAATTATTGATAATAATGCAGCTTCCTGTTAGTTTTACGGGAAAGTTCCTAGTGTTTTTCATAAACATTGTCTTCCATCTTGGGGCTTTTGGCTGCAAAACATATGTTATTCTACAAAATCATCGCTTACCAGAGATAATATGTTTATGTAATTCACTATGAAATGGAAAATCATTTTATATATATATTACAAGAAAAAACATTTTATTGTTTGAAAGAAAATGCCCACATATCTGACATAAAATGAAATTGTAACCTTTGTATAACTCATTTATTTATTCGACGCGGATGTCATTGAACGATAAGATTTTATAATATTAAAAATAATAAAGAACAATAAGCTTTGCCATTATTTATCCAAACATCCAGTTTCACATGATTATACAATATTGCACTATATTTTTATTTAAATTGATTTTTTATTTCTTGGCGGATTAGCCTAATCTTTTTGTATGAGCATGCGCATGATGCATATTTTGGCGTAGAGTATATAAACTCTTAGAAATGCAATATATTCCATGACAGAAATCAGCGACATGGTAAAAAAGGAATTATACACATCTGTAATAAAAATTACATTTTAATTTCGGTATCCGTTGGGAAAACCAAGTGTAGTTAAAAACACGTTTGTCGTAAAATGTATTACTGTGTGGCCGTTGAAAGCAAGATAATAGTAAACGTGATTCACACAATGGAAAAAATCTCTAAATAAATCTCAGAAGTTGTAGTACAAGTCAATATTGATCATAAAATATTTTCCATTTTTTTAAGAATAAAAAGAACCTAATACAACTTTTCTATCGTATAATTTATAGGGTCAATAAATCTTTTTTTTTATGATATTCTACTAATCCCAGTTTTCTTCGCCCATTTTACGAGTTTCAGTACCTCTTTTTATGACTACAATATCGCTAAATCACCCGATAAATTACTTCTAATGCATGCGTCGCTGACTGTAATTATTTTAAGGGATGCACTGTGTAATCCTGTATTGAGTCAGAAGCCTTCGTAAACCCGGTTGGTCATTACTAGAAACTTGGTGGGATGCTAAAAGACACATTAAATGAAGCAATCGATGGAATAGGTCTTAAATAGACGCTGTTTGTTTTATGGCAGATGCAGTATTTATAGCTGCATTAATTCCTCTACAGAATACGTATATTTATAGGGAAATATTTATATGAAATATGGTTAATATGAATACAATAATATTAAATGTGAAATATCAATATAATAATAATATGAATAATGAAGTGAAAATTGTCGAATCTCTTGCTTTTTAGGTGCGTTCGTAATTACATAAATACGTAGCACCTATAGTCGTCGTCTAGTCCGTCCGTCTGTCCACATATAACAGCGCAAAAACTACCCAACCGAATGGTTCGAAATTTAATATATATAATCGTTGCAGAATTTTGTCGAGCCATTTCAAATTTTATTAAAATCGAATCAAAACTTAAAAATGTATTAATAAAAGTTTTCTTTATTCTATTAAATCTTATCATACGTAATCTATATGATAAAAGCGCCAGTCATGTGACTGAGGAAAACAAATACGGGCTAACCACATCTTTTTCCATATGCCAAGCGGCCATTTTTATTCAAAATTTATTTTTCGAATAAAATTGCGAAAAAGTTACATTTTTAGAAAGATCTTTCAAAAAAATTGTTTGCTTGAGAGATGAGTTTCATTAAAAAATGTATAGATTCTGAAATAAGTTCAGTGAAAATTAGGTTAACAGCCGAATATCGCAATCCATAAGTAAATAAACAAAATATTCATTCATCGTGAGTCATAGAAATATTAACCAATAATCATTCGCAAAGCAAGACCTCCATGGTGAATTTATAACTCTGTGTGGTGTCGAAAAAAATTCGCATCTGTAAACATGGCATACGTAATAAGAAAAAAAAAAGCATCCTCATTTCGTTCATAGCAGACGATATAATTAATTTCACTGAAATAATAACGATGATTTTTTACCTTGTAAAACTAGTTATAGCACGAAAGCACGAAACGAACGGACCTCATTTGTCACGTTTAACGTACAATTTCCAACTTGTTTAGATATTTTTTTTTTATTGTACTAGTGTGCAGAAGCTCAACATATGTTAATTTGTTATAGAGTTTTAAACAATCATGAAAAGCATCCTTATACATTTACTATAAATCAGCGGTTCTAAAGCTTTGTGATCTTGAGGATCATCTTTGATGTGAAGTGCATTTCATGAACCTCTAACAATATTTTTCTTAAGATAAGATAATAAATTATTTTAATGTATACACCTTATTTATTTTTTATTACACAAACATATCCGAAGCATTAATATGGAAAATAATTATAACATACATTTTAAAACAGTAAAAGTTAAAATATACATACTACTACTTGCTGCTTTTTTTTATGCTACTAGATGTACAATATCTGGTTCAATATTTGAAACATGTATTCGTAAGTCTAGTTTGGCATCCAAACGATGTCTATAATTGTTTTTCATGTGAATAAGGGTGAAACAAATCTTGTCACACTAGTATGTGTCGCTGAGGGTTAGTAATAACTTTCCTGCTTTTACTGCTAGTTCTGCACGCGTATTTCTTGCACACAAATTAAAATTATGACGACCATTTCTTGGAAATAAATTTTCATGAACCCATCGCATGATAATTTCACAAGTTGCTCCTGCTCTAATATTGTCAAGGTATTGATTTCACTAATTTCTTAGTAAAGAAATGGAACCCCCATTGAGTCATTTTTTGACTTCGAGAGAGGAAAATAAAGTCTGGAAGTTTCTTCCATGTGCTTCAGGTGTACAACAAAATCATCAATAATATCAGAAGACATTGTATCAGTAAAAAGTTAAAATTTCAGTGCAAATTCACCTTGTTTAATAATTAAAATTTCCAAAGATACAAATAAATGTAAATATATTGCTTGAAGGTGCGTAAAACACACATAAAAACATTTAAAAGCACATTAAAGTCCTTTTAAAATCAAAACGTTTTCAACCAAACTTACTCGGTCATCATCAGTGAAACTAATACTTAAGTTGAGTTGTTGTCTCTGCGCGTCTTCTAGCTTGCCCGGAATAAACCATTTTACTTCAAGGGTGTGCAATATAAGGTGGGATGGAAAAGGTCATTCAACATTTCAAAAACAAGTACACGTTAATTAATCAAATCATGTATTAATTCATTCCAGACTGTGTGGATATCATATGATAATACATCGTTACAGACTATTTCTTTTTTAGATATTATTTCCAGAGACTCTCTTATGATAGGTTCCTGGAGATTACTTGTGCGGAATATAATTTTGGATCCATTTGGAAGTAATATCTAAAAAAGAAATAGTTTGTAACGATGTATTACCATATGATATCCACGCAGTCTGGAATGAATTAATACATGATTGATTAACCTGTACTCGTTTTTGAAATGTTGAAAGACCCCTTTCCCATCCCACCTTAAATTCCACACCCTTGAACTAAAATGGTTTCTTCCGGGCAAGCTAGAAGACGCGCAGAGACAACAACTCAACTTATGTATTAGTTTCACTGATGATGACCGAGTAAGTTCGGTTGATCACTTTTTGATTTTAAAAGGACTTTAATGCGCTTTTAAATGTTTTCATGTATGTTTTTACGCACCTTTAAGCAATATATTTACATTTATTTGTATCTTTATGCATTTTAATTAGACATTGAATCGTCAGATGTTTTTAAGATATCGAATAATGTTGCAATATTATTCAAAAATATTATTTTCAAGTCGATTTACTCAAAAATCATTTTTTAAATTGTCGCTTCTACTTTGTCTTGGACTTTGAAAATATGTACCAATGTTCCTTTTAAGCTTAAATTCAGCTGATTCAGTAAATTGAAAGTATGTATCAAATACCCCCCCCCCCCCCTTGATAAGCCAGGAGAAACCATTGAAATGATCTTTTCAATGGAATATGGTATCCATTAAAAAGAATTTTACCTCATCAAGCATTGCAAAAACGCGATTTAAAACTTTTCCTCCTGACAGTCACCTAACTTCTGTATGCAAAAATAGTTGTTGACTTAAAATATTTTCGTACAAAATGTTAGTCTATAATTCAATGGGTTAGCTTTGATATGATTTTCTATAAAAACTAATTCAATGAATGTAGTCTTCAAATCTTAATGCATTTTGTTGGAAACCAGTGGCTCATAGTGAATACAACAGTGTGTCCAAACTACAGGTGGTGGTTTAGTTTCAATCAATCTGAGCAAATCATTAGAATTTTCACTCATAGCTCGATCTCACTCTATACTTTTTCCGACACATCGTCACAATTTATTTATTTTTTTGAGTGAAACTTTTTAAACGTTTGAATAATGCTGTGCTCATTGAGTGAGTTAGAAAGGGTTTGATAAAAAAATCACGTATCTTACAACCAAACTCAAAACAAGCAAAAACTATAACATTGACATTATTGAAAATATCTTAACACTCATAAAACTGCAATACAAAAAAAAATACTTATTTTTAAACGTTTATTCAATTGTTTTTCAATATTTCACCTCAGTCTGTTATTGTTCTCTTAACAGTATCGTTAGATAATGAAATGAGAATTTAAATCCTATGCTGTTTTTCCGCCTAGTATTGTTGCGACCATTCCATTAGCAGCAGGCAGAATTATATTCGCTGAAATCTTCTGAATTTTTTGCAGTTTTTTCTACCACCAGCAATACTTAATATGAGGTAAAACGGCCTTTACATTATTGGAACAATTTGTGGACCTTTCAATTCCTATCTGACTTCTTTTCAGTTATTTATACTTGATTTAAAGAAGTCTGGTTGGTTTGCTTGCTTACTTGTTTGTGTTTAGTTTGTAAATGTCTTTCAAGTTTTGCTGGTTTCATAAACTCATTTGACAATATATCGTGACAAATAACCTAGTTATTTACACAGGTGGTCGTAAATCCTAATGTTGAACAGTTTGTTTATAATTCCATGGATTAGCTTTTACATAATTTTCTACTAAAACAACTTCGATGAACGTAGTCTTCAAATCTTAACGCATTTTGATGACAAGGAGCGAATTAAAGTGAATACAACAGTGTGCCCAAACTACATGTGGTGTTTTAGCTTCAAAATATCTGAGCAAATCATTAGCAGTTTCACTCATAGCTCGATCTCCGTCTATACTTATTCTGACACATATTCACTAGTTTATTTATTTTTCTTGTGTGAAACTGGCTAAACATGTGAATAATACAGCGCTTATTGTGGGGGTTAGAAATGGTTTGCTAAACAAAAAATAATCACTTGTCTTGCAACCAAATTCATAACAAGGAAAAACTATAACATTAACATAGTTGGAAATATCTAAATGCTCATAAATCTGCACTACAAAAAGTACTGATTTTTACACGTTTATTCAGTTAGTTCTCCATATTTCACCCAAGTCTGTTTTGTGCGCTTAACAGTATCGTTAGATAATGAAATAAAAATTTAAATCCTATACTGCTTTTCCTTACTTTTTTTTGGTACTTTTAGTTTGTACATGTCTTCCAAGTTTTGCTGGATTTATAAACTCATTTGACAATATATTGTGACAAATAATCAATTAAGCTGCAATAAATAACCTAGATATCTATACAGGTGGTCGTAAATCCTAATGTTAAATATTCTTCAGAAGACTGTATTTTCGTTGTCCGATATTTTCTTCGCTGTTGAAGTGTGAGCTGTTGAATCATCATCGTCTAAGTATGAATCGTTCTTATTTTCACATTTAACTACACCACCCTTTAGCCACTCATCCATATCTTAAATAAAACAATATTGTCGAACTATTTAAGTATGTAACAAAAGAGAATAAAAAACGAACGGTGCATTTAAAAATGACAATAGATGGAATTCACTCACTGCCATTTGAACCTAGCCGCCTGATAACACATGCGAATTACCCTGTCAGTATTTGAAAATGATACACTAATCCGAAAATCAATCCTGAAAAAACAAGTAATTATCTTGGAAAAAAATGTGAACCTCTTACAAAACAAATGAAATTTCATTTCTCAAACGAGCATTCTAAATTTAAAAAAAATATTGCACACATAGAAAGGGGAAAAAGTTTTATGATTCTAGTGGAGTTTGTTTTTAATATAAAATTATTTCCTATGTTTGTGAAAACTACACTTTTTGTAGATTTTAAAATTGTATTTTTTTTAATAACCGAAATCACAAATTCGTAGCATCAAACTCTTTTTAGAAACATACAAATAAATGTTTCTACTTTTTTAAAATCTCAAATAATTATAAAATATTGCTTAGGCGATTTTTTTTAATGGAGAACATGTATTTAAAAAAATTATTTTTTTTTGTCTTTCATGGATAAACAAACCGTACCGTCGTGTGATCGCTATGTATGACAACTCTAAAACTTATGTATTTTTAAAACGAAATGGGACGGGGGGGGGGGGTTGAAATTTATTGAAATTGTTTGGCTTTCAAAGTGATGAATTAAAAATGTAGTCCAGATGGGAAAGGGAGATTCCTCCTCTTGAGTATTGAAATATTTTTCCTAGGTGATTCAGGATTTTATGCTTATTAATTGTCTAGATTAGAAACTATAGTACTGCAAATCAAATCCCCCAGAGCTACAGAAATTCCTTACGGAAAGAAAAGACTTATTGAACACTGGACTTGAGTACTACATGCTGAAAGCTCACTCACCCCCGGATGTCAGCAAACCACAGCTTAAGAACCACTGCTAGAAATATTTGGCTACAATGATGAACAATGCAATGTATAAAAGATTTTTAATATTGTATCAATTTTATTTAGTAGAAGAAAGTAAACGCACTTCAACTAATGAGATGTACACAAAATGTTTTGAAGATTTTAAGAATAAGAAAAATTTAGTATGAGCGGGGCCTCCGAAATCACGCTGTGTGTTTTCTCAACCGGGACTGTAGTGACGTCACAAGAATGATCCACTTTGGTCAATGTATCTCAGCAGAAAGATGTAATAGAAAGAGCATTTCCGCTCTTATAATTTGTGATTACATAAATAATATTAAATTTCATAATCGTGAAATAAAAGGGAATTAATACACTTGCTTTATAATAGAAAATAAAAGGCTTTAAATTTAAAAAAATGCTAAGACTAATAGATATGATTTTACGCATTGACTTACCGCTTACTAAACACATTATTTACAGTAAATATACTTACCAAAAATATAATACATCTCACAAAATTAATCCCATTCTCCCCCTTTTTACCACTAAATACCATAATTTAACCAAAACACAATAAATCAATTTAAATAGAGAAATCGATATTTTTCAACGGTACTTTTCCGTTATACGGACACTATTGTCGCTAAGCATGTATTTAATACATACATTTAAATACATTTACATACATATATTAACATACATACATTTACATACATGCATACATCTATATACATTATGCATTAGCCTACATTTTGGCATGGTGTCTGTATAACGAAAAAGTACCTTTTCAACAGTAGAGATCTTGGCATTTTTTTAAAGCTTGGCACAATTCAGGATTCAGAAAATGAGACTTGTTGCCTAATGATACAAACAGCTATAAAAACAAACTTAACGAATTTTTGTTTGTTTATACATGAATTTATACATATGTATAAACATTTTATTTACATTCATATATTTGTAATATATTATTATTTTTATATACAGTTCACTTCTATTTGTATATAAAAATAGATAAATGTCTTCTTTATATTAAACAATTGTATAAATATTGAAAAAATTGCTTGTGTATATGAAATAGTTAGTAGGTTGTCATAAAATATGTTGGCAATTTTTTTTTCTCGCCAAGGACATTCTCTATATCCTCTTCCGTAATCATTCAATCATAAAATTTTATTTGATAGGTGATTGTAAACTTTCGCAAGAGTTTATTGTACTATTATCTAAATTAGTTAATTTTCATTAAAAAGATGGAGAAGGTAATATCAAAACTTTATTGTTACGAATTAAAATGTATGCAGCATGAAACACAGATAAAATATATTTTTGAACACCACAGAATAAATTTACACGAAATCTCAGTCGTTTCATGTACTAAGGTGAAAGTTGATGATCAATAAATTTCAATTTTAAATATTTATCATCATTATAGACAATACCATTAAGACTTGTACATTTAAGTTAACAAAAATTTTAAATGAAATTACTAATCATCAGTTACTATTAATTTTATAAACAAACCGTACTCACCTCTAGAAAAAAGTATCCGGTCTCCATTCAATTTATTAGCGTATTTATTTTTAAAATTTTTAAAAAATGTCATGTCATCATTGCACGATTTTTTAAATTGTTTTATCGCCTGTTTATTTTATTTTATTCCATCGATCAGTTGGCTCTTTTTGTTTTGAAGACAAGCATTTGTTCAAATATTCTAGAATATTTTAACTGTCGTTAGGGTTAACAAATTCAGTAACATCATCTCGCTTAATTATATCTTCATGAATTGTAAAACGTTCATCAAACTGTTTAATGCGGATCAATACTGTTGAAATAGGAGTAAAATTATCACGATGTAATTTTTATAACGATAATTTCTTCCTTTCATCACATTTGGAAAAATGAAGACGGTATTTACATTGTTTTTCAATAACGTAGTTAGACTTGCAACCAGGAGCACAACATTTTCTCCCCATTATTTTATAGATATAATCTACAATTTCTTTAATAGTTTTAATCTGTCGTTATTTATAGAGTTATAATTTAAATATACTGAAAAATATTATTATTCAGAAAATAAAACAATGGATAATATCAAAATAACTACAGTAAACAAGCCATATGAACGAACAAAGTAAATGGAAAATTTTAAGTAGTGTGGATCACTCTTGTGACGTCACGCATGTGAATCGCTTTATGTGGCAGGCCCGGTTGAGAAAAAAAACAGCGTGATCTCGGAGGCCCCGGTATGACGCATACAGTTTATTAAAACCTGTAAATTGTATTACTAAAGTTGTAGATATATAATACTTTATGAATGATCATTTACATAGTGATTACTCACTTATCATTTTGAAATAAGGAATAAATTTTTATATTACCCATAGTACAAAAAGTGAAAACCTTACTGAACCTTAACAGCATATATGAAAATGGACAAAAATCTTAATTATTAATTCAGTTGTTCTTTGTTATTGTTTTGTTTATTTCTTTATATAAACGGGGGAATTTTTTTTTGTTCAAAAGTTTTTTTACGTAAAATGACATGAATCCACTGTGTATATAAAGAAATTCTTACGCCTGAATTAATTTTAAATTATGGGGTTCAAGGTGCATAAATTATGTTACTTCTAAGAATGAAGATGGTTTAAAGTAAGAAAATATTTTGCTATTAAAAAAAAGCTCATATTTTGAAGCTGTCAATACCGACCATGAAATATTTTCTATTCTCTAAAGAATAAAGTAATCTTATTATCTAGCTTTTCCGCTGTTAAATTTATAGAGTCAACAAATATCTTTTTACGATATCCTGCTAATCCCAGTTTTCTTCACAAACATTTCGAGTTTCAGTACCTCTTTTTTATGACTACAATATCGCGAAATCTCTTCACCCGATAAATTACTTCTAATGCATGTGTTCTGCATCGCTGACTGTAAACGTTTTAAGGGATGTGCTTCGTAATCATGTATATGCCTTCGGAAACCGGGATGGTTATTACTAGAAACTTGGTTTGAATCTAAAAGGCACATTTAATGAAGCAATCGATGAAATGGGTCTTAAATGGATGTTGCAAGTTTAATGGCAGATACGAAAAGATATTCATCGATGCATTGTCTCATCTATAGAATATTTAGGAAGAAATAAAATTAAATCTTTCGATGTAACATTTATGATTTGTGATAGTGAGATATGTATTTTTTTTAAATAATTAAATAGTAATATAAAATGTACTTAAAAATATTTAACTTTAAGAAGCAATAAAACATGTACTGTTAGAATTGTTTTTAAAAACAATAACAAGTGTTGGGGAAGTTTTATTCAAATGAAACACAAGTAAACTCTATTCTGCTGATACAAAATAGATGAAAACAGTTTTTGCATATTTTTAGAATAATTAAAATAAAAAATCAGATTTTTTTTGCGTATTTTATTCCATACTTTCAAATATCTCGTTATTGTTTTTCTTTAAAATTGTATATAAATAATGCTTGTTAAATGATTATTTAAAAAGTAGTTTATATCTTTATATTTTTAATGCAAGCAATCGATTTTTGCATTACACTTATTATAGAAAAAAATACTGAACCTTGACTGCTTTCAAAGAAATGGATTAAAAAAAATATTGTTTATTACGCGTTTCATAGTTGTTATTTGCTGGTTGTTCAAATGGAATGACTTCTATTACTTCAGCTTTAAGATTAACATGTAAAATGATATTATATTAGTACTATAAAACACAAAATTGAAAAAAAAAAAAAACTTTCGTTCAGAATAATTTAAACTAAAGTTTAAATGTCGCAAAATATGTTTTTTTTTATAATAAACATGGTTAACACCAAGAAAATGCATTAGTATAAAGAAAAGTACATGATTTTGGTGCTACGAAACACAAAAAAAAAAAATGTGATATTATATTAATTTTAAAATATGTTTTAAGACGCATAAGTTATGTTTCTTGTAAGAATGAAGAAAATTTAACTTAAAAACTTTTTTTTTTGCTAAGAATAGAAAAGCTCACATTTTCATCCAGCCGATACTGATCATGAAATATTTTCCAATGGTTAAAGATTAAAAGTAATCTTATTATCTAGCTTTTTCGCCGTTGAATTTATAGAATCAACAAATATATTTGTATGCCACCCTACTAATCTCAGTTTTCTTCACAAACAGTCCCAGTTTCAGTACCTCTTTTTTAGGACTACAATATAGCGAAATCTCTTCACCCGATAAATTACTTCTAATGAACGTGTTCTGCATCGCTGACTGTAAACGTTTTAAGAGATGTGCTTCGTAATCATGTATAGAGGCTTTCGAAAACCGGGATGGTTATTACTAGAGTTATTACTTAGTTTGATTCTAAAAGACACATTAAATGATGCAATCGATGAAATGGACATGGATGCTGCTGGTTTAATGGCAGATAAGGAAACATCCATGCATTGTTTCATCAAAACAATATTCATGAAGTAATGAAATTGTCTAATATTTTTCGAAGTAATATTTAAGAATTGTTATAGTGAGAAGAATATAAAGATTTGTTACTTTTGTTAAATATTCAAACAGGGGAGAAAATATACTTATATAATTAATGGAAGAATTTGACTTTAAGAAGTATGGAGCATGCATTGCTAAAGCAATAGAAATTGTTGATGCAGTTTTATTCACAAGAAGCAAATAAATGTAATTCGTTTCATACAAAATACATGAAAGCATTAGGTATTTTACATGTTTTTTTCAGATTTTAGGAATCACTGAAATGAAATATAAGATTTTAATTCGTCGTTCCTTTCATATTTTAAAATATTTCCTTTTTTTTCGTTGCGATTGTATATAAATAATGTTTACTAAATGATTAAGCAAATAATGGTTTCGATCTTTACCTCTTGAAGTAAGCAATAGACTTTTATATTATACTTATTATTACTTATTATTAAAAAAATTACTAAGCCTTAACGTCATATAAGGAAATGGTTAAATAACTTTTAATGATTTATTGGGTGTTTCATAGTTTCTACATCGTCATTTTGTTTATTCATACTTACCATGTATGATTATTTTAGTTTCGAGATTTCCTTGGCGGTGAAATCCAAACTGGCTACTTTCTAACACATTTTTTAATTCATTGTTGTTCGCAAATGCATAAAATTGTCAAGTACACTTATTCAAAACCTATATAATAGAACTACTTTTTTTTTCGTTTTGTGGCAAATGCAAAATATTGTTTCAGAAAATATTAACAAAGTTAATGTTTTAAGCCGAATTTCTGAACATGGCAGTGCAGGAAAAATTCTTACATTATGAGACAGTGGTCGCTTATAAGATGTAGTTCATTTATAGAAAAGGGAAAAAAATAAACTGTTCTACTGCAAATATTTTCAATAATAATTCCTAAAAGTATCATGCTTTTATGTTTAAAAATGCATTAAAAAGAATCCCCGAAAGCTTTGCGATTTTGAACATTGTTTTTTTTTTTTTCAAAACGCCATAAGTAAAATGAGATTATATTAGTGTTATGAAACAGAAAATAAAATAAATCGTATGTTTATAATAATTCTAATTAAAGTTTAAATGTTGCATATTATGTTAATTTTATTAATAAGCATAAAAAGGTGTTGCTAAGGGGGAAAAAAACTCCTGAGATTTTTAAAATCTCGATATCAACCACGAAATATTTTCTATTACTTAAAGATTATAAATAATTTTATTCTCTAGCTTTTACGCTGTTGACTTTATAGAGTCAACAAATTTCTCTTTACATTTACTCTACAAATTACTTCTGCGCCAGCTTTACAAGTTTCAGTATCTCATTTTTTATGAATACAATATCGCGAAACTTCTTCGCCTGATAAATTATTTCTAATGCACGTGCTCTGCAACGCTGCCTGTAAATCTTTTAAGGGATGCGATGTGTAATCATGTACAGAGGTCTTCGGAAACTCGGATTATTATTTTTATTAGTAACTTCGTTTTAAGCTAGAATGTACATATAATGAAACATTTGACGGGATGGTTCTTTGCTGGACGCTGTTGGTTTAATGGCAGATAAAAAATGTATTTAAAGATGCATTGTTTTATCGAATAATATTTATGAATGTAATGAAATTTACTACAATTTTTAGATACAACATTAGTAGACTTGTGATGAAAGAAAAAAAATTATATATTTAAAAAATATATATTTAGCTTAAAAGAACGATGATTTTTTTTTTTTATGTATATTGATTTTTTCTCCTTATTGAGCACAAAAATACTATAAAATTAAAAAGTACTACCTAAACTCAACGCATAATGAATCACAAATTTAAAATTACGTTCGTATCGTTACACGCTGTTTTTATACTATGTTTTTGTGATGAGTTATGTACAATACATGATTGGAAAATGATTGCCGTTTGAAAAAAAATAAAAAAACCTTTTATCAAACTTATTCGAAATTACTTTTTTTAGGCTTCTTGAAATATTTTGTTTTTCATTAATAAGTAGTTACGTTATAACAAACACCACTGTTATTTACATATAAAAGTGATCTGCCAAATTGAAAATTGTTTAAATATATACAAAGACGATAGAAGAAAAGATTTTTCCGAAATTATATACTAATAATAACCTGAATGACACTTTGAGAAAAAACTTTTCATTTAAATCTCAGATACGTGTGCCTAGATATGGTGCTTTCCAGTCATGGTTTTCATATTTTGTACAGAGTTCATATCCTCCTTGAATTACAAAGCCATTGTTTCCAAAAAAAAATCTTCGACTTATTTAATTATAAAATATCATTATTATACATTACTAAAGATTATACTTTACGCATGATGTTTTAAAAATATGCTTCCTATTTTCAGTCAATTGGTATCATCAGCATGTGGAATTTAGCAGATTAAAAAGAAGTCAAAATGTTTACATTTTTGTTAATTTTCAGTTATATTTCCTTATTATAAGCTCTTTAAAAGTAAGCAGGTTATATAGTTGTATTGCATCTTTGCATCCATAGTATCAACACATACATTTTTATATAACCCAACAAATCCATGTTTTCTTCAAGCAGCTTTACAACTTTCAATGCGTCGTCTTATCTTGCAATATCTCAAAATCTTTTCGCTCTATAAATAACTTCTAATGCACGTGTTCTGCATCGTTGATTGTAAACGTTTTAAGGGATCTGGTACGTAATCGTGTATGAAGGCCTTTGGAAACTGGGGTGATTATTACTGGCAACTTGGTTTGATTCTTTCATTTAATGGAGCAGTCTACAGAATGGCTCTTAAATGGATGATGGTCTTTTTATGACACATAAGAAAGCTGCGTTTATAGATGCATTATTTTATTTATAGAATATATGATAATCGAATCAATTTCTATGTTATTTTTCCAGACATATCTTTAGTAAAATACGGTGTGATAACAAAATTTGTATCAATAATAATAAATATTATTGAATGATATTTTTTCAAACAGGTAAAGAAAAACATTTTCTGGAGTATATTTTTACTCTAAGAAAGATTTAATGATGTTTTATTTATTGTTATCATGCTGTATAAACATTTTGGCACATTTTGTAAAAATATATTACATGAATGTTTAATTTCAATTTATTAATTAATAATTGCGGAAAAATTAATAAAATAA
This sequence comes from Maratus michaelseni, assembly GCA_963931845.1. Taxonomy (NCBI): domain Eukaryota; kingdom Metazoa; phylum Arthropoda; class Arachnida; order Araneae; family Salticidae; genus Maratus; species Maratus michaelseni. The sequence goes on from OZ007588.1 coordinate 168,500,509, forward strand.
ACACATTAAGAGTACAATAATCATATTTTATATCTTATTTCATCTTGAAATTATAAAGTTAAACATTCTCCTTAACATCATCCGAGTAATCCATATTTACTACTCTTATCTTTACCAGTTTTACTACTTTTTTTCCGATTACAATATAACAAAAACTCTTAAATCGATAAATAACATCCAATGCACGTGTTTAGCATTGATGACTGTAAGTGTCTTTAGTGATGCATGTAGAATGAAAGTATCTGGAAATTTAGTTTGATTTTAACTTTTTCGGTTCGATTTTCATTCCAATTTTGGGGAAAATACTTTTACGTTTATAACATTTAAATCGTCTATTCAAATCACGAAAGTTCAGGTTTATTAAAATCTAACGAATATAATTATTTTGCCTACTTCAAAAAGGAAGAATTTTTGACGACGACGCTTGAAAATGTCGTATTACAAAGCAGACATAAGTCTCCAACAACTTTCTAGTATTTTTTATGCTGTTCATAAATTATGCCTTTGGAAACGTAACCCCTATTTTTAGGGTTTCGTCTTAAAAAGTAAAAACGGAGCCCTTATAAAATCACTCCTGTGTATGTCTGTCCGTCTGTCAAAGCCCGTTTACTCGTAAACTATAGGACATGGAAAATTCAAACTTGGGAAAGTTATAAAGCAGATTGACACACATAGTTTCAGATTATTAGCCATTCACAAATATGTTTAGGAAAAAATTATGGGGTGTGGGGGGGAATTAAGTTACTTGAAAAAATTCTTTTTGCGTATTGTGTGGGGCATCATGTGAAAGATTTCGTAATATTGAACGCAGAAATACATTTGCTTTAATTTTAGGTATTGTATTTTCAGAGATATCGTCTAAAATCGACTGCAAAAATATGTCCCCAACACCTCTATTTCCGAATCTACTGAAACTAAAATTATGAAAAAAATAAGTATAGTAGGAGTGTATGTAAACCTTTCAGGAAAACTAAAATTTTCCTAGGTCACATAGTTTTTCAGAAAATCGCATTTTTCTGTTACACACAAATTTTTTTTACGGGTGGTCAGCGGGTGTGTTGACGGACGCTCGAGATATTTATCAACACAGAATTATCCAAAAACAGTTGATAATGATTTTCGAAAAAATTCGGTAATTAGCCGATATATTAATTTAGTTAATTTAAACAAAAATTTATTTTTATATATTGTGTGTAGTATCGTCTGAATGATCTCGTAACAGCGAACTCAAAAATATATTTTGGTATTATATTTTCAGAGATATTCTCGAAAGTGCACTGCAAAAGTAGGAAAAATAGGGGTAATAGGAGTTTATTAATTAATAAATTTAATGTACGGAACCCTTTGAGTTATAGTCGCACTTGACCATTTTTTTTAATATTAGCATAAAATGATAAGAGTTTGTTAATTAATAAATAGTAATTAATAAATTTAATGTACGTAACCCTTTGAGTGCATGTTATATTCGCACTTGACCGATTTTTTAAATTGAAACATAAGTTTGAAATAAATGCATCTACAGCAGTGTAAAACGTAAGCAAACTTTTATTATTATTATTATTATTATTATTATTATTATTATTATTACTAAGTTCTAAAACATAAATGAAGACAAAATAATAAATGTACAGATATACTTTATGTGCATAAAAACAAAAATAATTATTAAACAAAAAAACTGTTAATGAAAAGGCACGTTTTGTTAATAGAACATGAAACCCGAAATAGTTAATCGCCTTTTTATGGCAGATAAGAAAGGCGTGTTTATAGACACATTGTTTTATTTATGGAAAATTTATTAATCTTGTAAAGTTTTTATGTTACTTTTAAAAATAATTACTTGTAAAACAATCCATCAGTAAATACGTCTATATTGATTTTGGCAACTGAGTTTAATGGTGGGATAACAAGATTTTTCATATGGTCATTGTGCCTAAATGTGACAACCCGTAAATGCGATAATTTTTTTGTACTTAAAATCTAAACAAAAGAATCATATGCAAATGCTATATAATGAGATATCTTAAATTCAGGAACAAAACCCGAAACATTTCTCTGAATTTAAAGCGTTTTCTATATAAAAATTTTCCATTTCAATACACATCGTTTATTATAAAGCGTCCCGATATCTTCTAAATGCAGCAAAAAATCCCGAAAATAGTTTACAGTTATCAAAATCCAGCGGAAAGTCGAAAGGCAGTACTGTCAAACTTTTCTGAATGCTTAAAAACTGAAGTATATATGAAATAAAAATAAAAGAGGACAATGAAATGAAAGAGCAAAAACAAAGACAAATATTGAAAAAGAGAGAAAAATTAATCTCAAAAAAAGGAAAAACAGCATTTCAAAAGCAAAATTCGACAAACAAATTCGACGTTAGTCGCTAGAAAAATCTGAAAGTAAAGGTGCAGCAGAAACAGAAGTTACGAAAAATCCTAAACCTTAAAGTTATCTAGATCCATACCCTTAAGAAACAAAAAGAAACAAAAATCAGGTCTACACGGAAGATGAAAAGCAAATCGAAGTAAAAGCAAACTAAGAAGCAAGAGATTTGGTAAAACTTGTTGTATCAGTCATTCATTGCATACTTCTTGTTTTTTTCATGTTCAAAGTTAAAAGTGCATGAAGAATGAAAGTTGAAGTATGCATTCTGTAATTATAATATATTAAAAATTTTGTATATCAAAGTTATTTATTTATTTTATTTTTGAGTCATTAGTACAGTAAGTACTCAATAATAAGCTATTCAAATTTCAATTTTATGTATTTCAACATTTTGTTGAATAATTTAAAAAAACTTACAGCAATGAAACGAGTATTTAGGAAGGACTGACATGTTTAAAAAGCATTGTCACGTTCAGGACATTGAAGGTTTCATTTAGGTTTTAACTACAATAAATGCAACAAAAATGACCTAAATGCAACAATCATATGTTGTTGAATTATATTATAGATAATGATACAATTTCTGCAAAACAAGTAATTTTTGAACTAAAGGCACAGTATTCAATAATTTTCTTCTTCATGAAATATATATTTATATAATAAAATGCCAAACATACCCTAAATGTAAGAACACTAGGCGGAATCACGTCGCATTTAGGCATAATGAACTTAATTATTTATTTGTGTGTAAAAAACGAATACTAATTATATAAAGACTAAAAAAATGTTTGGGGTCATTGTTTAATGTAATGCACACTTAATATTCTCATTAAATTCAGATTGATAATTGTAATCCATTTTCAATTTGTAAATTATCGCAATATAATGAGGAAAAATGTTATTTTTGCTTGTATGATTGAAAAAAGTAATGACGAAATTTGAAATAAATATTTCGGATGTTTTAGTATGAACAATAACTATTTTAAGTCGCATTTTAAAAACAGATGTGTTATTTTATCCTTTAAGTATATAAATATAATGTAGTAAACTTAATGTGCCATTGTTGGAGTGTTTTTTTAAGAATAATAATTTTTTAATAACTGAACCTGTACTATATGTATTTTACGGCGCCTTTAAAAACAGATGTGTTATTTTCATATCATATTTTCATATTTTCATATCATCAGATGTCATATATATAAACATCTGAACATGAGAGCTATTTTACATAAAACTTACCAATTTTAGGCTATTTTTTTTATTTTATAATTAAATTTTAACTATTATTTTTAACTATTAAACCATACTTTATGGGCTTCAATCCCTGAAAGATCACGGTCTGCCATACCGAAACTTTAGTGAACATGGTACACATAGTATATCGACTGATAAGAGCAAAACCTATATGGTATAATATTTTATAATTTTTTTATATTTTTAATTACGCTAAGAATATATGGTAATCAGTGAAATATCATTTAGTAATTGGGTATAGTGTATAACACCAAAGAAATCAAAAGAAATCTCTCATTCGTGAAGACCTAGCCATGAAGCGTTGGAACTTTAACCCACGAGGGGAAATGTTTAATAAAAATTCATATTTAAGATTACAGATGTGTAATATTTCATAAGTGATTAGAGTAAAATTAGTACAAAATTAGTTTTTAGAATTCAAGTTCGGTATCGCAACATTTCTTAACATGAAAAAGAAATAGAAGTTACACATTTGCCCCACCCAGGAAAGGTTCTAAAACTTTTAATTAAAACAAGAGTATAAGTCAAGTCAAATTTCGATAAATAAAATTTTAAACTTTTATATTTGATAAGAAGAGTATCAAGATAATAATTGGAAATTTTACGAAAAAGTAAACTGAAGTATAACACATCTAGTAATCTTTTGCAAGACATAATAGTTCCCTGACTTTACTGATTCCTAAACTAAGCTATTTTCTGAAAACGAAATGCATATTCTATAGTTGTTTTTTGGTGAAAGGACCTTTAGAAACTAATTCTATAATCTATCAGGTTTCTTAGAATTATAGCCAATATACCAATTCCAAAATGCGTTTGAACTTAAATATCACAAATTTTCAGCTTAAGTATAGGCCCACAGATTTGCTCGACAATATTTTATTACGCTAAAGTCTGTACAATACTTTATTTTTCTCTTCACTTGTATCAAATTGCAAAGCGCTTTTTTTTTAATTTAGGGAAATATTTATTTTGTATAAAAAAATATATAAAAAAGTTGTGTATCATCGAATGAAACCATATTCAACTTGCTAAGTACATAAATTCTAATTTTATTTCTGACTATATTATACCATACCAAAGAATGTTTACAGAAAATTCTTTTAAAATATTTGCAAGAGCACAGCTAGAAAAGAACTATGTCAGGAGCCGCATAAGTTACAAGAATATTTCTTCACTGAAACTTTTGTTTCACTCCTTTATTATCTAAAATATTCTGAAGATTTAATAACCACATTATGCACCAGGCAATGTACAACGGACGCAGGGGATTAAACATTCAATAAACTTGTAGAAATTGAAAACTATTATGCTAAAACAATAATTAAAAACTAAACGAATTATAATGTCTGATATACTCGATACAAAATTTCTTGTTCAAAAATAATTTCACCATCAATCTCTAAATATTACTGTATAACCCGTTCATATTATGTGAAAGTTAATAAAAAATGTAAAAAATAGTAGAAGCATCTTTTAAATTAAAGTGTTAGAAAGTACATTAAAGATTGAGTCTAAAATTTTAGCTTATCAAATTCAAAATTTATATAAAATAATTCCTTTTCTGAATATTTACTTTCGTAAGATGGACATGAAAATGTTTTCACCTTACTCTTTTATTATATTTCTTGCTAAACATAGAATATTATATATGATAGAAAGGTAGTAAAACATTTCAAACGATAAAATTTCACTCTCATATATCTTAGGATACCACTATACAGTTAAAAAAAAGAAGGATAAAATTTGTCTCGTTCAGAGAAATATTTCATAAATCCCAAAACAATTTTATAAGATTTTGCTGTCGTCTAAACCCTCTTGTAGAAGTAATTCGGTAAAATATTTTCGCTATGTGAATTTGAAGCAATAATACCTGTCAGAAATGCAGAGCATAGCAACTAAATTACACGTTTCGTAAAATCGCCACTGATTACGAGATGTCAGATAAATTTAATGTTTTTTTTGTGAATATCGTAGTTTTAAATTATGATGTAAAAAATCGAAATATTATATTTAGGTTTTCGGTGTTTTAAAAATACTTTTATTAATGTCGTTGAAATTTTCAAGCGGTTTTATATTTAGTGTCTTCCTAAAATTTTTCAGATGCAGTGAAAATATATTTTATTCAATAGAATGTAGTGATACAAATTTGTAAATCATTTCAAAATAGGTTAGCAATGATTGTAACGTCTATTATAATAGAAAACCCATTTATGAATTAATACTGTATGATAAAATCTTTCAGATTAATGAATTAGAAGCAATAACCTTTATCAGAAATGCAGAAAATAGCAACTGATCAATACACTTAGTAATATCACAAGATATTACGAGATATCAGATAATGTTAATGATTTTCCGGAGTAGTGTAATATTAAGTTACAATGTAGAAACGTAGAAATATCACACAGACGTTTTCGGATTTCTAAGTGAGTTGTGAATTCGTTTTTCTTTACGGTTTTACAATTCGCTGCATCTTATATATTTTTTAAAAGATTGTGAAAACGTTTTTCATTCGATAGAAAAAAGGATATAAATTTGTAAAGTATTTCGAAATACTTAAGTGATTGTTTTTATGTGTGTTATACATAAATACACACACACACACATACACACACACACACACACATATATATATATGAAACAAATAAAAAAAAAAAAAAAAAAAAAAAATTTTTTCGTCGTTGACTTCATTAAGACTATAATTCTGTGTAAATCCCATTATTCTAAATTATTTTCTCGCTCCAGTATTCGATTGTCAAAATTACATCTAGCGAAATATATAGTTTATTCCAAATTCATTCTCTTAAAAAATGGCACTGATAGAATGTTCTATTAAATTTACGCACTTTTATTTTCTTTAAATAAAAAGCATCCTAGAATCTAATAATTCAAAAAATACCCATTTCCCAGCTAAAAATATTTTACTTTTAAGAAATAACAACCTATGAATTTCTTTTCTTTATTTTTTATTTCCCTACGATTCCTGACAAAATATTACTTTTCAAATTCTGAAAGATTTTAATCTCAATGTAAAAATTATTTTGGCATATTGCCATACTTGATAAAAACATATGTACTCCTTTTCTCTCTGCTTTTATTTATTCGAAGGAAGTAGAAGGCACGAGATTGTTCTAGAACAATTTTTTGGCGCGCTTTTGCCAGCTTCGGTAAGTTCACTTCGATATTAATTCGCCGAAGAAGTTAAGCCGTGAGCGTTGATTGGCCTAGAGGCTTTTTAGATAGAATGTATTCTGGCGCGCTCGGGAAATGATATACGGATTTTTCTCGCGTTTAGAGCAGAATGTTCCGGGATTTCGGTGGTGGATGCAACTAGTCATGTACTTCCTAATCTTCGAAGGTTCTCCTTGGCCGCCGATTGATTTTTAAAAGAATACCTGCCTGTACTAACTAAGATGTCTTCTTATATTTAAATTTAAATCATCAAGTTTCGCCACGACCCTAAATTTAGCAGTGCATGGAGTGAGTTTTCAATAGAGTAAAGCTTAATCAATTAATCTTTAAATTTTTCGAATAAAGTGTGAACTGGAACGAACTGCCTCTTCTCTGTAGCTTATACGTACACAATGAAGTAAGTCTCGGTGCTCGACTGAAAATCTCCTCGGAGAAACCTCCCTTGCCTTGAATAGGAGTCTACAAAAGTATGGTGACTCCAATTAAATCGTCACATATTGAATTTTTTTAGTCGACAGGATGTTGACAGTATTCTTACATTAGACGAACATGATTTTGAGACATTTTTTGGAGTCTAGCGAATATGCTACAAGTTGTGCTTTTGTTCAAACATTTTGCCGGTGCGTGCAGACAGCAACTGTCGCGACGGATGGAACGATGTTTTGGTATGATGTAATCAAGATTGAAATATGTGTGTATAGCGGATTTGAAGTGTGTATCATCGAATTAAATGGAAATTTGAAAAGACTTATTTTATGAGTTGCGGCCAAGTAAATAAAAAAAAGAAGACGTGGCAGTGTAAGTTATTTTTTCATGATTGATATTTTATTTTGTGACTTTATGATATTTGAATATTTTTATGTGTTTTATTTTTACTGTTTATGATTATTTAAAATTCTATTGTTATTTAAATGATACTTAAAGTCGGGGCTTTGTAAAGAAAATGAAATACATTCTTATATTGATAAAAGTAATTGAAAGATAAATATAATTAATTACATTTTTCGTTCTAAACAGACTATATTTTTCTTATTTCCACTCTAAAGCAATTTGACTGGAAACCATTTGCGTAATTTACTATTTTTGCTTCCTTTTTATTCTGTGTTTATGTTTTCACTAAAAAGATGTAATATGATTGAAATTTATTATGCTGTTGAAGTTATTTCCAACTATTTGGAAAGAATTGATGGTTTGTAATTTAAATAACAGAATATTAGATCCTTTACGTAATTTGATGTGTAAGTGTATACTGATATTACTTGTTGTTCTTATGTTGTTTATTATTTTGAATTTTAGAGTCAGATAATTTTATAATTGTTGTTAAGTTAAAGATTAATATATTATGAATTGATATTAGATATTATTATTATTATTATAAGTTATAAGATTATATTATTAGGTTTTAAAAAATTTAAATTCAAGTAATTACTAAGATGAACTGTTGGAGTAGTACAAATACCTTAATGAAGATCAGAGCAAAATATGAACGTGATTTCGATCAATCTGGGAAACAGTATGTCCATTATCTGTCAGTTGAGCATAGGAATATAATGGGTTCTTTAATCAATCGCCAATACACGGGTAGACTTTCGGGTACTTTAAATTTTTCGGGTCCCAATAGAGATATCACACAAAATGATATTCGGACAATTCTTATTGATGAAATATACAAATTTGAAGGAAAGTCAGGTGAGCTCACGACAAGTGATATAGCGGAACATGAAATCGATTTTGATATTTATGACAAAAGTGTAGACAATAGAAAAATTGACAAGTGTTGTAAATGCTTAGTGAAATTTGTGGAGCAAAAAATAATGTGTAACTATTGCCACGAATTCTTTATGTACCCTAAAAGTAAAATTAAATTAGATTAAACTCAAAATTTTTATGTGAATATTATATTTGTACTGACACATTTACTGTGTAGAATGTTTTCTGTTGCAAATTCCTATAATTAATAGAATTCAGTAGGGAAGCTTATCAGAAATGTCTATCAGTATTTTGGGGTTGAAATATGATGTTTACTAATAAATTAATGGTGATTGGATAACTTTGAAAAAAAAAAAAAAAAAAAAAAAAAAAAAGGGTTTTCACTTTAAATTATATTTGTTCAAGTGATAATTTTAGTGGCAGAAGGAATACGGTCGCAATTTAGAAACATGGAACAATTCGCGACAATATTATTTTCCAGATGACTTCAAATTATTTCATGAAGATACACAAAAACCAGCACAAACAACTTCACATACAGGTTCACAAAATCAAACTAAAGTAAAAACAATAGATTAAACTCAAATTCTTTTAAATATCGCTTATTACCATAATTTCAACATTATCAGGTATGTTCTTGGGTCGACACAGGAATATTACTTGTTTTTGAAAGTTTTTGAGGTTAGGTAGACACCTTATGCTGGCATAAGATGTGTATTATGATTTTAGGAATTTTCAAATTGATGTTGAAAAATGAAATTAAAATTTATATATAATTACAGGTTTTAGTAAATATAAGTTATATTATTTAATGGATTCACAGAAGCTATATTTATTTTGTTTAATACAATAAAGGTCTTGAATTATTCTTGAATGCTGATATTCTGTATTAGTCAGAGTTGATATTGTGATGTTGTAGTAAAATGTTAAGAGAGATTAGTTGAAATTTAAGGATTGCAATAGTATAAATAATAGTTTTATATTCCAATTCTCTGTCACCTATCTATCTAACAATTATTATTATTATTATTATTATTGCTTATTACTTAAAAAGTGTAAAAAGAAGAAGAGGATTCTACACTTAAATTTTGGTAATTAGCTATATCCGATTATGTCATAGATTTTTTAGTAGTCAAAAGAAGAGTATCAGAAAGGGATATTATTGTTCACAATTGTTGGTTGAGTGAATCCTATCTAAATATTTGGGCATCTAAATTATTTAGTATTGGAAAATAATATAGAGTTAAATTTTTTTTATATAGATTTCGGCTAGCAAAAAATTATTTCCTTATCCTTTCAAGTAAGGAAACAAACATATTTTGCTATGTATTTTTTTTTTCTCCTCAACCAAGAATTTTATATTGAATGTAATATTTACTGTGATATATTATATTGTTAGAGTAGTTATTGAAGTCTGTTGATATTATTTATTTTGAAAAGATTTATTAATGTTATTATTTATTAAGAGAAAATATTAGAAAAAACGTTGAGAGAGATTTAGAGTTAATATTAGAGTTATTAGAGTATTAGAGTTTTATTTACAAATTGAGTAAACTGCTTACAATGAAATGTAGTTATAAAATATATGATGAATTAGAATTTTTGTACCAAGGTTGTGATATTTCAAAGTAGTATGTATACCATGTTGTGCAATATGGACATTTATTAATTCAAAAATTTTACTGATTGCGACAAAAAGGATAGCTATCGAATGAAATGAATTAGCTCTGGTCTTCAGTGTGACCACAAAAAAGAGTGGCACCACAGATTAGAGTGGGGGTAATCCCAAAACCACAATGGAGAAAGACTGAAATTTAGTCAGAACTGTTTTGAGACTGTTGTTGACTGCTGTTGTTGTTCAAACAGTGACTGTTTAAGACTATTGAAACTTCAGTATTCAGTTATTCAGTATTAGTATGATTAAGTTTTTCAATAGTATTCTGAAGAATACAGTTTTTTCAATTGGTAATACTCTTCAGTTTTCAATGTAACTAATTTCCAACTTTATTATTTATTATATTATTTATTATATTGATTTATTATTTATTATTATTATATTATGTTGGTAATATTATTTATTATATTAGTTATTTCTTGGTTTATCTTGATGTATCCCATTTATTTACACTTGCAAAAAGTAAGTGTTGCTGTAAACTTATGTATTTGAGATTATGCTTTACTCTATAAATATTTTAATTTCCATTCTTCCAAAATTTAAGACAATTACTTTGTTTGTGATTCTTGATGATTTAAAATTTTTAGAATTTTATATTTTAGGAAAATTCTCTATTTTTTTTTTATCTGAACTGCTGTTAGGGAACTGCTATTCAGATAAGCTTGTTTTTTTTTTTTTGGGGGGGGGGATATTGAAACAAATTAAAAAAAAAAAAAAAAAAAAAATTTTTCGTCGTTGACTTCATTAAGACTATAATTCTGTGTAAATCCCATTATTCTATCTAAATTATTTTCTCGCTCCAGTATTCGATTGTCAAAATTACATCTAGCGAAATATATAGTTTATTCCAAATTCATTCTCTTAAAAAATGGCACTGATAGAATGTTCTATTAAATTTACGCACTTTTATTTTCTTTAAATAAAAAGCATCCTAGAATCTAATAATTCAAAAAATACCCATTTCCCAGCTAAAAATATTTTACTTTTAAGAAATAACAACCTATGAATTTCTTTTCTTTATTTTTTATTTCCCTACGATTCCTGACAAAATATTACTTTTCAAATTCTGAAAGATTTTAATCTCAATGTAAAAATTATTTTGGCATATTGCCATACTTGATAAAAACATATGTACTCCTTTTCTCTCTGCTTTTATTTATTCGAAGGAAGTAGAAGGCACGAGATTGTTCTAGAACATTTTTTGGCGCGCTTTTGCCAGCTTCGGTAAGTTCACTTCGATATTAATTCGCCGAAGAAGTTAAGCCGTGAGCGTTGATTGGCCTAGAGGCTTTTTAGATAGAATGTATTCTGGCGCGCTCGGGAAATGATATACGGATTTTTCCCGCGTTTAGAGCAGAATGTTCCGGGATTTCGGTGGTGGATGCAACTAGTCATGTACTTCCTAATCTTCGAAGGTTCTCCTTGGCCGCCGATTGATTTTTAAAAGAATACCTGCCTGTACTAACTAAGATGTCTTCTTATATTTAAATTTAAATCATCAAGTTTCGCCACGACCCTAAATTTAGCAGTGCATGGAGTGAGTTTTCAATAGAGTAAAGCTTAATCAATTAATCTTTAAATTTTTCGAATAAAGTGTGAACTGGAACGAACTGCCTCTTCTCTGTAGCTTATACGTACACAATGAAGTAAGTCTCGGTGCTCGACTGAAAATCTCCTCGGAGAAACCTCCCTTGCCTTGAATAGGAGTCTACAAAAGTATGGTGACTCCAATTAAATCGTCACATATATATATTTATTTATTTATTTATTTATAGATATGGGCCATTCTACGGAAAAAGTTACATTTTGAGGATAAGAATTCCAATAATTAAATTCAACCAAAAACATTTTCAAATAATATTCATAGTTCATTTTTTACTTCTTTTAACCTTTTGAATAAGGTGTTGGGATACAGTATGTCCCAGCGACTAATTGTTAATTTTAATTTTACCACTTTTTGAAAAATAATCTCCGCTATAGACTTATACAAAGGCTGTTTACACACTTGTTTAAACGAGTTTGATAAATGATTTCAAAAATTCTTTTTGAAGAAAAAATTCTAGCAACAACTTACTATTTAAAATTCATATTATCGTTTAATACTTTGAAATTTATTCTTCTTTCAAGATAGTGTATGCACACAAGCTGTGAATTGGACGATACGTTTTTTTGTTTTCCGAAGAGAAATATTCTTATTCGGAAGTTTTAAATGATTGTAAAGCGCATAGCATGGAATTTGTAAGTACAATATAAACATTACTATTAATCGGAATGCACTAAATGGAAAATAAACGATGAAAATAAAAATACTCTGAACGGAAAAGAAACTATAAAATTAAAAAGGCTCCATTTCAAGGCTGAAAACGAAGTTTCAGGAAACGATTTATGACTGTCGCAAATTTCTCCTACAATGGGAAAAAAAAAGTAAGTAGATTGGACAAAATGTTGCAATCAATTTATCATACTATTAAGAGAATGTGTAACTTCCAATACTTACAAAAAAATAATATATATATTTTTTTTAATTTCAACGACTTTCAAAGAGTGAGCCTGTAGGAAAGCAAAGCCACCGCTCATACTTCAAAAACTACCACTGTATTTGTTTAAAAAAGAAAAACGCACACAGATATTTCTACATTTCATTTGCTTAAGAGTTCACCTGACGTTTCACTTATGGTTTACTCTACATGGTTGGCTCAAAAGAGGTCGTTCAAAGCGCAAAATCAGCACGAATGAGGGATTCTGGAAGGTTTTTAAAACGGCATTGGAAGCAATACTACTGTGAATTTTACAATAATCCTTCTATCATGGAACTCTTGACGCAGAATTAGAATACAGAAACAAGATCATCAGATCGATCAAAAAATATTTACATTTTAAACATAAAAGAAATAACCTCAAAACCATCTAAAAAATGTGCGAACACCCTCTGTACTAGGATATTTTCAAAATATATCGATCACAAATATATTTTTTTGTGAATTGTGTTACGGTTGAATATAAAAACTAGTCATTGGGGGGCCACCGTAATACTTACCCGTCATGGATATGCATAATATAAAATATGAAAGTAAAACATGTGTAAACTATTTTTAAAATGAATTGCAATTCGAATAAAATCATGGCTTGATGACGTCCTAAACTTTAAATGCTCTGTAACTTCAAAAATAATAAATATATGAATTAACAAATTACTGCATCGGATTAAACGTCTTATTTCCAATTAAAATATATTTTCGAATTGAAATTTGAATGAAATACATGGTCATGAAAAATCGAAGAGTGTTGAACACATAATTATATATATCTCGGCAACTAATTATCCGATCGACTTCATTATTGATGCAAAATTTATGTCTTTTTATTGTCTTTAATATTCATCTCTTAAAACAGACTGATTTCGAAAAATTTTATATAACTTTTATCAGAACGAATATTTTGAGAGTCCGAAAAAAATAGTTCCAGATAATCGAGGTTACTAAAATTCAATAAGCTTCTTCCCATTATTACATACTAAGTACATACCAAATGTCAAGTCTCTATATCAATTTCTTCGGGAGATAGAGCGTTTACAGACACACACACAGACACACACATAGACAGACAGACGGACGGCAATTTGTTTTCTAAAAATATGTTTTTCGGAATCTCCAGTGTCTAAAACGTGTAAATCCGTCATTTTTTTTTTTGATTTTCAAAATGATTACAAGACTTACTCTATACTACGTATGATGGGTAAGTAATAGTCGCCAGTCCTGGTGGTATCGTAATTAAATAACTAATCAAAATATTAAGATTTATGTAACTGTTCCTATAGTCTCTCATTATTCGGCCTTAAATTATTTTATAAAGCTTTAAGGGGTTATTTCCAAACAGAGGATACAAATACGCGATATTTTGTTTCATAATAGCAGGATTATCTAGTTTACGATATGAAACGATGTAAATTTTTCAAAAAGAAAAATTCATATATAAATTTAAAACATATTTTTATTAAATAATGCTTACATTTTAAATGAAGGACTTAAGATACAAAAAGTTCTCGAAATTTTCTAGAACAGATTGAATACTGCTAAATTTCTTACAAATCACAATGTATACATCCAAAGCTAACAACTGAAATTAAAAAGAGATGCCTCCCATCTTTGAATATTTTTATTAGGTAGCAATTGTGCAAATTATTGCACATACTAGTATTGTAACGAAGGATGAATGAAAGATTTGTAAAAGTTATTGAAACATAATTTAAAGAAATATTTTTTTCTAAACAGTTTAAGCATATCTAATGTTTCAGAAAAATAAAATAATAATTTATCATGTATACTAATATGACGTGAATCTCGTATATGGTATGAATAATATATTTATCACGTTCACAAAATAAGTGAACATGTTAATACAGAAAATTAGATGTAAATCGTAACGAAGGTAATTATGTAAACTCCTGTTCATTAAAATACACTAATTCAAAAAATCACAAATCATTAATTCCCATCCAATATATATCTTAAAAGTGTTATATCATATAAAAATACTAAATCTTTAAAATATTTTTATTTCGTCAAAAATTAACTATCTTGTACCGAAAAAGTAATGTTTTCTCTAAAATGCACATATATATATATATATATATATATATACAGATACTAACTTAGTTTCTAGATTAAAGTAAGAAATATAGCACATATTCCCCGTCAGCTATATTATCACACTAACCGAAACATGCATTCAAAGGAAAAAATTACGACAGATCCACATCCAACTTTCTTAAGACGCAATATACATAAACACATACACACATACATATGTATATGCGTGTGTGTGTGTGTACTATGATGTTGTTTTTTATGTGTTGTTATTATAAAGTATAAATATTGCAGCTTGATTGGAACTAACGTGTGAGCTAATGTAATAAGTGACAATCAAAGCACATTAAAATGATGATTTTAAGTTCGATTCTGTATAATAAATACATTTGTCCTATTGTAACGCCATTTGCCACAATTGTTGTCGGTTTTGTCTTTTATTTTCGTAATAAATCGGTGCTGTTTTCCTGGAAAATAAGATCGCACATTTCGTGCTTTGAGCACTAATTGAAAGTTTATACATATTATTCAAGGGATTGGCTGCAAAAATAATTACCACGCTAACTGGAAATCACACTAACTGAAACCGTACAAAGCGAGGGATACGCATCGAAACCTGCATTTGCATCAATTTGTCTACGGCATATGATGAATGCAGATTTAAAACAAAATCCTGTCTTATGAATAATATTTACGTACAACACCTAGGTACGGAATTACTTTTCAACTTATTTATTATTTTTAATGATTCTCACATTTGTTGGACAACACTTAAAATGAAATATTAAAATTGTACTCTAATACATAATATGGTAACTACAAAACAAAACATTTTTCTTGTTCAGGCCTACATTATAGAAAACCAAAAAAACTTTTTTAGATGTTTTTCTTGTCGTTCAAACACGTTTGCTTAAATATTTAGGCAAATTCCTCTGATATATCTATTGGAAGTAAAAATCCAAATCAGAAATGCAAGATTAACAACTAACTTACTTACTTAAAAATATGGAACGATATTATGAGTGTAAATTATTGCTTCTTCCGAACAGCATAATATTTATTTACGCTATATAAATATAGAACTATAAGATATAACCTTTCTGTTTTTTTTTATAAAAATATTCATTAATTCTTATTATATTTTTTACTTGTGTTGGCTCTGTGTATTTTTAAATGCTTATAGAATAATTTTTAATCGGTAGGATGCACTCATTGATACAAATTCGTAAATTATTTAAAAGTGCATTAACAATATTTTTTTTGTCAGTTGTATATATATATATATATATATATATATATATATATATATATATATATGTATATATATATATATATATATATATATATACATATATAATAATAGGGTAAAATCTCACCTGTATATGATTTAATAATCCTTTATATTAAATAATTTCTGTTAGAGATGCAGAAAATAACAACTAAATTACATCTTTCGTTATATCGCAGTATATTACGATATGATAGATAATGTTTATGCTTTTTGAAATAGGGTATTATTAAATTACGATGCAGAAATATTGAAATATCACATTTAGATTTTCGGTTTCTTAAGAGAATACTAATTATTTTCGTGATTATTTCTTTTTTTTTGTCTTTTTAAATGCACCCTTTTGTTTTCAGATGCTGTAAAAATATAATTTTTTCAAAGGATTATTGTGACAAAATTTGTAAACAATTTCAATATACTTTAGTCGTTCTTGATAAGTCTATTAATACATATAAACAAGGCGTCGAGAAATAGATGTCTCAACGAGATTATAATTAAAATTAATGAAGTTATGAAAGTAAAAATTCTAAAATTCATTAATTATAATTAACACTATGATGAAAAAATGGCATTTTTATAAGGTAGATCATAAATTGTGTATTCAGTAATTTATACAAAAAGCAGTACATTTTTTGTCAATAAATGGAGAGAAATGTATTGTTTATATTTTCAAAATTATTCCGAAATTTTAATAAATTACAGTTAAAACTATTTTAAAAAGGAAAGAAACATATATTTTAGACTTTGTTTTCAATTAATTTATTAATGATTAAGCATAGAAATTTACTTATCAGATTCATAACTTGCGTAAAATATTTCATTGTTTTATAAATAACATTTTGTGTTTCTGTTTATTTTGTTTTCAATATTTTTCATTCGTCTCTGAAGAATGTGTTAAATACTAAGTGTGATAAAATCTGGAAGAAATATCCAGGATAAAGAAAGCTTAAAATTTTATTCTGATAGATTTCATAACTACACTATATAAAAGAACGAAACGAGAAAAAAAAAACTTTTGTTTTTCAGGAAATTATTTCATAAATGACGAAAAGCTCTAATAAGATTTATATTATAGAAATCCGCTTGCGCAAGTAATTCGGTAAACTCTCTCCGCTATATGAATTAGATATAATATATTTTATTAGTAATGAAAATAATAGCAACTGTATAGTAAAATCGCAAGATATTATGAGATGTCAGATAATGTTAATAATTTCTGCAAACAGCATAGTAGTTAATTTAGGATGAAAAACGATAGAACTACAACATTTAGGTTTTCGTTTATCTGTTAAGGTTTTTTTAATTTTTGTTGTTTTATTTTTGCGGTTTTGCATTTACAGACAGCCTATAATTTCTTAAACCGCTTTTAAAAACAAATGATAAAATACAGCACTATAAATGTGCAAATCATTTAAAAATATGTCAATGTTTGCTATTATTATAAAGAGAGATAGAGAGTCTGTTGCACTCACCTTTTTGTTTATAGTTTAATATTCAGATTTATACTATTCTGTGTATCCATTTATCTAGTAAAAATGATATACAGGAAATAAAAACATTATATGTTTATGAATAGTATTTACTGTTAACATGTAGGCGTAAATTGCACTTTCCACTTTTTTTCTCGCTTTTTAAAGCAAAAATTCAAGAACGAAATATCATAAATATGAAAAAAAAATTCATAAATAATAAAATGTTAAATAGTAACTCTTGTATAGGATATAAATGCACTACAGAACAAAGAGAAAAAAAATAAAATCACTTTTAACTCAGTCAAGCATTTCCTAAATCTCAAAACTTTTATAACATTTTGTCGTCCTCTATACACTTGTGAGCAAATAATTCAGTGAAATTGCACCGCTATATGAATTAAAAGCAATAATTTCTGTCAGAAATGCAGAGAATAGCAGCTAAATTGCATGGTTAATAATATCGCATGATATTAGGATATGTCAGATAATGTTAATGCTTTTTGCGGAAAACCGTAGTATTAAATTACCATGTACGTTTTAGGATTCCTATGAGAACATTTATTATTTTGTTAATATTTCTTTGCAATTTTGTCTCTGAATGTACGCTATGTTATTATTTTTCCTGATGCTGATAACGTGTATTTTATTCTGTTGATATATGCGACATAAATTTGTAAACCATTTCGAAATATTTTAGCATTTATTGGTATATCTGTTAGGAATACACATATCTTTATATCTAAAATAATAAGGGATATTTATATAATATGGTAAAATCTCGTCGCTGGATAAATTAGAAACTAGAGTTCGTGTCCGATCTGCAGAAAATTGCAAAAGCGTATTACTACTTATTTTAATGTTTATTTCTTTTAATTTTACGGTATAATACTAGCAGCTCGGTTGCCAGTATTATACGGTAAAATGATTTTTATTTCTCTGTGCAATATTGCAAAATTCAAAAATTTAAATGAAAAACTACTTTAGCAAAAGCTAATAGAATGTATAAAAAACATAATATTTTTGCCGAAGATGATATTAATGCGTTTCTTAAAACTGACAGAAATGTGTATGTACAACTCTTAAACCCGGAAATAGTCCAAATGATTTTTACTTCTGGACAAAATGGCTGATTTTGATGAAGGTTCAGCTGAAACCATAGAGGAAAAATTTCAAATGCAACATCTAATGTATTAAATAAGGGAGTAATGGGACACAAACTGATCAAGTATTTCAGGTTGAATCGCACTTTAGTTTTTAAAATTAAAAAACTTGAAACGAAAATCAAATTTTAAGTAGAAGAAAATTCATGAAATGTTTAAAAAATAACTTAAGAATTTCATTTGACTGTCCTGTAGCAATTTTTTAAAAGATTTCCTATCCTTTCATTGTAAAAAGAATTTACACTTATGTTAACATGACCAGAATTTGAAATGAAAGCATATAGATATGACGTACTTTCATTTTTATGCATTATTATTGTTTTCAATAGATAACCATAAACCAGCTTCTTAATCTCATTAATCTAAGGATTAATTTCATTCAGAAAAAAGTGCACAGTTGCATAAAATCTACAAGTCTTTTCAAATAGATTTTGATTTTATACGTAATAGGGTTATCCAGAAAACCAGTTATACAAATTTCTCATAATACTGATCATTATAGATAAATGGTACAATACTGTATAATCATTTCAATATATTTTAGTGATATCATTTTAATGAGTATAAAATATATTTTACGACAGCTGAAAATGAAACGAAAGCATACCATAAGAACAACAAAAAATTCTCGAAGCCACTCGAGAAAGATATTTTTTATTATTTTTATTTTTGCAAACAATGTAAACCTTACGGCAATTATACTTAAAAGAGGTGGTATTATTATTACTGAAAATGATTATTTTAATATTATTTAAACGTAATTATAAATGTTTGGTGAAATATAAAATAAACAGTGCCAACCAATGAAAAATCATAAGACATTTCATTTTAACTGTCATCAAAAATGTAATATTTTATTTTTAAACATTTGAAATGTCATTTGTATATTTCTTTGGTCTAGGGTAAATGCTTTGATAAAATTTGACCAACATCAATTTTAATATTATGAGAAAATATGAAACAATGCAACAACTTAGTTTGGTGAAAGAGGGAGTTAAAAATAAAGCTTAACAATTTAAAAAAAATTTATACTAAAATTTCTATTAGTGAGAAATTTTAATTTACATAGAAATAACAGATTATACTTTATTAATATTAACAAAATTATTCAAATTCGTAAAGAAATCATATGAATTGTAATTTCAAACCTCGATGAAAAAAGTCCGGGCCGGTATCCGAACCAGGAATTTCTTGGCTGATGCTGTCAATGTTCTAACAGCTGAGACATCCCAGACGAATCTGGATGTCTTAATTTACCCCGTTAACCTTATTGATCATGGCATCAGGTCTGATATCTGAATCAGCTCAACATAATAAATCACATGTAATTGAACTCTACTAAACGCTGTATACGCGATTACACTATACTAAATCGATATATATATATATTTATTTATATCTATTTATGATTTGATTACCAATTTGAATAATTGTGCTAAAATAAAAATCTAGTGTAATCACGTATCCACTCTTTACTGGAGTTCCATTACCTGCGATTTATACTGTTGAGCTGACTCAGATATCAGACCTCTGATGTAATGATCAATAAGATTAACTGGATGAATTAAGTCCTCCAGATTCGTCCGGGAAGGATTCATTGGTATAGCGTTGGCAGCTTCAGCCAAGTGTTCGAACCCTCTCCCGGACTTCTTTCGTCCAATTGGGAAAATACAACTCATATAATAGATTGTTGTAATATTTTTGAAAATAAGTATTGTTAATTACTGTGATTAAGATTTCAGATTTAGAGAATTGTCATTTTAAGAAGATAATAAACAAAATGGTAGGAATAAGAAGAAATAAAAATAATGCGACAGGCATAGATTATCAAACACTTATCAACACATTGCGAATATTGTATCAAACTTCTCTGTTTATTTCAGGTGGAATATGATGTCTAAGTGAACAATTTGGAAAACGCATAACACATTTGAAAACCCAATTTCAGCAATTAACATCTACAGTCGGATAAACATACGAATTCTTTTGTGCAGCCTGTATATAATATACATTTGTATATCTATTGCACAGTATGCCAAAATTTAGTTCAGTTAGAAAACGCATATTGCCTTTTTAGCATTTTCTATCAATCGGAGAAAATGTACTCGAATTATTTTGTCCAATCCTTTGTATGATCTATAGAATTTATATCTACCCTATATCTATAAAATCCTAATGAAACGAATTTGTGAAACGATTTTATGAAACGAATTTATGAAACGATTTTATGAAACCACTGATTAAACGACTGATTATGTTTCAAGGCTATTTTTAATAAAATATTAAACGCTTGATGGTGAAATTAATACCAATTGTTCATAAAAATCAGCGGATGTCAAAACTGGTAATATAATTTTGAAATTGGAATTAGTTTTCGAGATATTAATTTTTTCTAATTTTAATGACATTTCTGTAATGATGGCAACTAATTACTCAGTTTTTTTGTGACAAAAAAGGAAAAAAAATTGAAAAGGATCCCGATAGGGATTATTGATTTCTTTTTATTCGTCATTTTCAAATTGAAATTGAATTTATCTTTTATTTCAATCGATAATGAAGACAAGATTGTGATTAAATTATGTTTTTCAGGAAAATTTCAAAAAAAAAAAAATCACATTTCTATCGTCAGAATTCAATCGTCTGTCAGCATTTAATTTAATTTATAAACTGAAAATATTTTGAATAAATTCGTCCAAATGACGCCATTTAGGTAAACGCAAAAGAAAGGGAGGAAAAGGAATTGATAGTAGTTGTTAATTATTGATATCATTTTGTTATTTTTTTGTAAAATTTAACTAAACGAATTTATAAAATCATTAATTCGGATATTTGAAACTAATATATAAAATAATAATTGCCCAACTGAACGGAAGAATAAAATATCCTGCTTGGTTTTTTCCGCCAAGCTTTTTAAAAAAGCGTCAAGACCCCTATAATAGAAAAGCACCAAAAGTTCATTGGGTTTATTTTCATAACTTTTGGCAACAAATCTATGTATATTAACGAATCTATCTCTTTTTAAAGCTCGAATTACGCCAAACCTAAAAGCAAAGGATCCTATAATGGAAAAGTACCCGATTTTCTTATGGACAATATTCAAGTGACAGAACATGGTGTAAAATTACCGCGGATAGCAAATTTGTTTAAATATCTCATCAATTGATGCCGAATAAATGCAGGCATGCATGCACAAACTATTTAATTAATTTTGTATGATAAATAATTATTAGAAAATTAGTATATACATATTCATTAAAAAAAATAATTTACATATTTAAAATAACATGAAAATATGCAAAAAAATTAAACCTGTTACTGAAAATGTCTATAACATAGTACTTTTCAATACCGTGGTTCTTATTGTTATTCACAAGCAGATGGAATTTTCCTCATCCTTAAACGCAAAGGAAGAATAGAATAGAGATTGTTGTTATAAAAGTCCGAGAGGCAGTCACAATTTAAACCTAACCATTTTATACAAGCTGGTTTTCAAGTAGTAATTGATTTTACTTATCAATCCCGAAAACAGTCGTCAGTTGCCGCAACAGCTGTGTATGAGGCCATGATAATCGAAAAATGTCCCATTAAAATGTTAAAAGCATGGCAACCCAATTACAGATTTACCAATATTTTTAAAATAAAGCACGCTGTCATGTTTTTAGAGTCCTCGAAGTCTGAACGGGGGTTGGCGAGCGTAGCTCGCAGGGGGTAGGCCCCCTAGTACAATAATAAATATGCAAAAAAGTCAGTTAAATTTTGAAATGCATACCACAGTTTAAAACGCAATTCCCGCAATTGCTGATAGTAAACAGTACTATAACCGAATTATCTTGTGTGTCCATTTTAAATGAATGATAAATACTATACACACCAAATCTATACTAATATTATAAAGGAGTAAAGATTGTTTGTTTGTTGGGGGTAATCTCTGGAACTACCGAACCGATTTCAAAAGTGATAAGGGCAAATTGATGGTGACAACTCCTGCTCCAACATAGGCTATATTTTATATCTGTACCAAAATTATGTTTTAAAATCGTTCTAGAGAATTACTTCAGTTTTTTCCTTTTTTAAAATAAAACAGAAAGCTATCTATGAATAATACTCTGGGGCAAGTTTTGAAACATGACCGCATTCATACTTTGAATTCCCTCTGGCTCGTCCAAACAACGATACAAACCACCAAACAAAAAATCATCCTTCTGCTCCTGAATCAACTTCTCTCTTGACTGGAAAACCACAATGACGAAACACAACTTTTAACTTCTACAACCACCTTTAAACTTTTTTGTGAGTTACAAGACTAAGCAACCGCTAATGCATTCTCCATACTTTTTGATTTGAAAGCTCTATCCAATTCTTATTTATAATGTTGCTGATAATTGTTTCATCTAATATTGTAATGGACTGTTTCTGGATTGTCTTTTCTTCAATAAATCCTGCGCCCTGAAAGTTATTAGAAATAGTCGTGTAATAATATCGCCCTATCCACCGATTGAGCAATGCATTACACCAATAAACTCAATCGCGTAAAACTCATTCCGTATCAAATCAAATATTACTCTTTGCGCCATTTTTTTCTGATTGTCGTGTAAATGATTTTTTGGTGAAAATGCGAAAAATTCTGTTATCGTGAAGCCTTTATTGGGGGGTATTGCATTTTTATTTATTTTACCCGGTAAGCCCTAAACAATAACGTGGGAGAATCTTTTCGGTTCAGCTAGTTAAGTTATCTATACTACTATTATAAAGGAGTAAAGATTGTTTTTTTGTTTATTTGTTTGTTTGTTTGTTTGTAGGGGGTAATTTCTGGAACTACTGAACCGATTTCAAAAGTGATGGTGGCAAATTGATTGTAACAACCCCTGCTCCAACATAGGATAATGTATGTAATAATTATGTCGGCGCCACTACCCCAAGGGGGTGCAGGAGCGAAAAACTTTCTAAAACTGCGATCTTTTCTATACTGAAGCAGCTAGAAATTTGAAATTTGGCGTTGTAGTTACTTATAACATGTAAATGATCTCTAAGAACAAAATAAAAAAAAAATCGAAATTTAAAAGGGTGAAATGAGCGAAAAACGTTCTAAAAACTTTCTAAATAACAATTTCTATGAAATCTCTGGAACTACCGAATCGATTTCAAAAGTGATGGTGGCAAATTGATGATGACAACCCCTGCTCCAATATAGGCTATATTTTATGTCGGTGTCACTAACCCCAGGAGGGTGCAGGAGCGAAAAAGTTCTAAAATTCGAATCTTTTTTATACTGAAGGAGCTAGAAATTTGAAATTAGGCATTGTAGTTACTTATAAGATGTAAATGCTCTCTAAAAACAAAATAAAAAAAAAATTCGAAATTTAAAAGGGTGAAATGAGTGAAAAGCGTTCTAAAAACATTCTAAATTACAATTTCTATGGAATCTCTAGAACTACCGAACCGATTTGAAATTTGGCGTTGTAGTTACTTATAAGATGTAAATGCTCTCTAAGAACAAAAAAAAAAAAAAAATTGAAATTTAAAAGGGTGAAATGAGCGAAAAGCGTTCTATAAACATTCTAAATTACAATTTCTATGGAATCTCTAGAACTACCGAACCGATTTGAAATTTGGCGTTGTAGTTACTTATAAGATGTAAATGCTCTCTAAGAACAAAATTTAAAAAAATTCGAAATTTAAAAGGGTGAAATGAGCGAAAAGCGTTCTAAAAACATTCTAAATTACAATTTCTATGGAATCTCTAGAACTACCAAACCGATTTGAAATTTGGCGTTGCAGTTACTTATAAGATGTAAATGCTCTCTAAGAACAAAATAAAAAAAAAATCGAAATTTAAAAGGGTGAAATGAGCGAAAAGCGTTCTAAAAACATTCTAAATAACATTTTCTATGGAATCTCTAGAACTACTGAACCGATTTGAAATTTGGCGTTGTAGTTACTTATAAGATGTAAATGGTCTCTAAGAACAAAATAAAAAAAATCGAAATTTAAAAGGGTGAAATGAGCGAAAAGCGTTCTAAAAACATTCTAAATTACATTTTCTATGGAATCTCTAGAACTACCAAACCGATTTGAAATTCGGCGTTGCAGTTACTTATAAGATGTAAATGCTCTCTAAGAACAAAATAAAAAAAAAATCGAAATTTAAAAGGGTGAAATGAGCGAAAATCGTTCTAAAAACATTCTAAATTACAATTTCTATGGAATCTCTAGAACTACCGAACCGATTTCAAAAATGATGGTGGCAAATTGATGGTGACAACCCCTGCTACAACATAGGCTATAAATATATGTCGGTGTCACTAACTCCAAGGGGGTGCAGGAGCGAAAAACGTTCTAAAATTGCGATTTTTTTTTATACTTAAGGAGCTAGAAATTTAAAATTTGGCATTGTAGTTACTTATAAGATGTAAATGCTCTCTAAAAACAAAATAAAAAAAAATTGAAATTTAAAAGGGTGAAATGAGCGAAAAGCGTTCTAAAAACATTCTAAATTACAATTTCTATGGAATCTCTAGAACAGTGGTTCCCAACCTTTTTTTAGCCGCGCCCCACCAAAAAATCTCTAAAATGATGATCCCCCCCCCCTCCCCCTATAACATATAATTCTTATAAAATTTTAAAAGAATTTACTCCTGATAGAATAAAAAGCATTTAACATTGATCCTGAAACGTGCGGAAGGTAATAAATTAATCAAATATTTTTTTATAATCATCTGATACTCCTCGTAGTTTACTGGTACACGGTTGCCACGTATGCGTGATGTATAGAGTGCTCAGAATCCTTGATTAGAAAAATCAATAATTTTGAATAAAACATTTTTGTCTTATTTAATTAAGGAATTTCTGCAATTAAATTATGCAACAATTTCTAATCAGAATAAAACGTGATAAAAGAATCTGTAAAGGAAGGTCATCAAGTAATTGTTAAATATACACTTGAATAGTTTCATGTGTAAGATTGATTTTCATGTGACATATTGCAGTGCGACTTATTCAATAAATAATCGAAAAAGTTGTTTAAAATTCTAAAATTTTTATATATTAGAAAAATTATAAAGAATTTATATATATATAAAAGTATCTAAATATCTTAAAAAGTTTTTTCTATAATTATTCTTTTAGAATTGTATTTAAAACTTTTGAATGGATACTTTTTAAAAATTGAATAAAAAACTTAATTTTTTTAAAATTTTGTTTTTGAAATTTGAATGTGTAACTTTTATTTTCAGTCTATAACATTACTATTAGAAAAACAATTCAGAAGGTAGGGTTCACAGAAATTCCGAATTGTCCCCTTGAAAAGATAAATTGCCCCCCTGAAAAGTCAAATTGCCCCCCTGTGGGGCGTACGCCCCCCGTTGGGAACCACTGCTCTAGAACTACCGAACCGATTTGAAATTTGGCGTTGTAGTTACTTATAAGATGTAAATGCTCTCTAAGAACAAAAAAAAAAAAAAAAAAAAAAAAAAAAAATCGAAATTTAAAAGGGTGAAATGAGCGAAAAGCGTTCTATAAACATTCTAAATTACAATTTCTATGGAATCTCTAGAACTACCGAACCGATTTGAAATTTGGCTTTGGAGTTACTTATAAAATGTAAATGCTCTCTAAGAACAAAAAAAAAAAAAAAAAAAAAAAAAAATCGAAATTTAAAAGGGTGAAATGAGCGAAAAGCGTTCTATAAACATTCTAAATTACAATTTCTATGGAATCTCTAGAACTACCGAACCGATTTGAAATTTGGCGTTGTAGTTACTTATAAGATGTAAATGCTCTCTAAGAACAAAATTAAAAAAAATTCGAAATTTAAAAGGGTGAAATGAGCGAAAAGCGTTCTAAAAACATTCTAAATTACAATTTCTATGGAATCTCTAGAACTACCAAACCGATTTGAAATTTGGCGTTGCAGTTACTTATAAGATGTAAATGCTCTCTAAGAACAAAATAAAAAAAAAAATTCGAAATTTAAAAGGGTGAAATGAGCGAAAAGCGTTCTAAAAACATTCTAAATTACATTTTCTATGGAATCTCTAGAACTACTGAACCAATTTGAAATTTGGCGTTGTAGTTACTTATAAGATGTAAATGCTCTCTCAGAACAAAATAAAAAAAATCGAAATTTAAAAGGGTGAAATGAGCGAAAAGCGTTCTAAAAACATTCTAAATTACATTTTCTATGGAATCTCCAGAACTACCAAACCGATTTGAAATTCGGCGTTGCAGTTACTTATAAGATGTAAATGCTCTCTAAGAACAAAATAAAAAAAAATCGAAATTTAAAAGGGTGAAATGAGCGAAAATCGTTCTAAAAACATTCTAAATTACAATTTCTATGGAATCTCTAGAACTACCGAACCGATTTCAAAAATGATGGTGGCAAATTGATGGTGACAACCCCTGCTTCAACATAGGCTATATTTTATATCAGTGTCACTAACCCCAGGGGGGTGCAGGAGCGAAAAACGTTCTAAAATTGCGATTTTATTTATACTGAAGGAGCTAGAAATTTGAAATTTGGCATTGTAGTTAATTATAAGATGTAAATGCTCTCTAAAAACAAAATAAAAAAAAATTGAAATTTAAAACGGTGAAATGAGCGAAAAGCGTTCTAAAAACATTCTAAATTACAATTTCTATGGAATCTCTAGAATTACCGAACCGATTTCAAAATTGATGGTGGCAAATTGGTGGGGACAATCCCTGCTCCAACAGACTTTTTAATAAAAAACTATGCGTTTCTGACGACTGGGTTTTTCGCTAATTGTTGCCACAGATTAATCTCGGAAAATGAAACATTTGAAGTTACTGAAAAAAATAGTAGCTCGAAAAGTATTTGTCAGAAAATTGTTAGGCAAACTGCGTTTGAAAGGTAAAAAAATGTATTTTTCTTGATATAAATTTAAAATCTAATGATTATGTCATTTTTCAAATATTGAATTTGAAAAATTACTAAATTTCACAATGGAGTACCATAGCAAAACCTTCATGCGTAAAAAGATAATGATAAGGGTGACGTGTCCTGGCGTGTATATTGGCTATAGCACGAGTCACAAATTATAGTAGCCTAATTATTCTGTTAAAATATAAAAGTGAATTATGAAATGTCAATATTTTGTTGGATTAAAAGTTCGTTATAAGAAATTGACCAGCGTAGCGGGCGTAGCTTGCTAGTTCTATATAAAGCATCTTGTAGTGCACGTCATTGATGTATGTCGATTTCAATATGTTTGAAATAGCGTAACATCACTAAAATACACTCCTTGAAGACCATAATATTATGACATTCTTTTTAGTGTCCCTATAAAACAAACTATAAATGTTACACACTTCATTTTCATTACCGAACATGACATCATAATCTTTAATTATATAACACATGGGCTGATAAGTTCCCGGTCTAATAAAGAAAACACAACTTTTTAACATAAATTTATAACTTTATAACTTTATAACTTAAATAAATAACACAACTTTAATAATAAATAATAATAATTTAATAATAATATTTTAATAATAATAATAATAATAATAATAATTTAATAATAATAATTTAATAACAATAATTTAAAAAAAATAAGAGTAATAATAATTTTATAATAAATAACATAATTTTTGAAAAGAAAAAGCTCCAAACAGTGCTTAGAATCATCGACTCGTTGTTGTTTTTGGTCAAAAGTCAACACGCGCGGCACCCTTTTTGACAACAGCTTTTTCATAGACAAATGTTCATTCAAAATAAAGCCTACACGTTCCTTGGATATCTTTAGAGTCTGAGCTATCTCCTGCAACTTCACTTTACGGTTCCCTAAAACGATTTTGTGGACTTTTTTATGTTTTCCGGAGTAACCACCTCTTTTGTGTGGTGCGTCACTGGTGTCCCTAAGACCACGTTTAAATTCAGCAAACCAGTCAATAATGGTTGATTTACCTGGTGTAGTGTCCGAATAACGCTTATCAAGCCAAAATTTTGCTTGAACGGTGTTTTTTCCCATCAAATAACAATTCTTGAAATTCTTGTTTATCTATTTTTTTGTTTATCACCAAAGTTAGTTAACTAAAACCACTCTAACGTTTTATCCACACTACGAATCATCATGACATTTTTTAAAGGTAAGTATTTACTAAAAGAAGCATCGATTCGGTGATTGCAATGTTATCTGTGTGCCAGACCGGGAACTTATCAGCCGATGTGTTATCAATTACGTGGTTTTATTTGAGTATAGTTTTGCGAGTTAGAAGACGGACAGACGAACACACAAACCGAATTCATAAATACTTTTGAACTATGTTGGGATATTAAAAAAAAAGAAGAAGGAATAAACGCTAATGAACTTTTAATGATAGCATTTCCGAAGTATAATTTTAGTCTAGCATATTCCACTAAAATAACTGAAAATTGAAACTTTCAAATAAATTTAAAGTCAATCTTTACAAAATTTAAACCTTTTTTTTATTTAAATATTTTGAAAGTTTTATTTGCATTATACATAATAAAATGTAATTCCTGTCTGTATAGAAAATGTTTTGACAAAATATTTTTTCTTTGCAGGTTAAAGATTTTGGAAAGATAAATGTTATTTTTCAAGGATGCATTATCTTCAAATTTCACTAGTCCTTATTTTTTTAATTTCATCCTCGAACTTAGAATCACTAGATTGTCCAGTACTGTCCTGGACAAGGCTTTGTTTCTGTCACGAAAAGACCCGTGGACTTGATTTAACTTGTGATCAAGCATCTGTACCAGATATAAGAAGATCTGTCGACACTGTTGCTGAAACTGCACAAGTTGTTTGGTACTTGAAATTCAGAAATATAAACTTAACATATTTCCCGCATGATTTACTCGGAGATCTTAGGGTTAACCATTTCATTGCTATTAATTGCAGCATAAACTCTATAGACGATGATGCCTTTATAGGACTAGTAGATGACCTTGAATCCCTTGATTTAGGAAAGAATAACCTTGAACGCGTCCCGACTGGAGCTTTGGAAAATCTTGTAAATTTAGCCTCCTTAAACCTTAACTACAATAATATTGAAACTTTACACGCTGAGGCTTTTCGTGGCCTTATTTCTTTATTAAGACTTTCTCTCTTTGGTAACAGAATTAAATTTATTGACAACTTGGCTTTTGATGGAATTGGAGGAAATTTGACGCAAATTAACCTTGGCGATAATCGGTTGACTTCAGTGCCTTCTAGACCTTTGAGGAACATGACCGTCTTGCAAGGTCTACAGGTTAATGACAACAAAATTTCGGCAATAATGTCAGGAGAATTTCAAGGAATGGGAGAAAATTTGGATGCGCTTTCGCTCTCTAATAATCAAGTGGAGGAACTTCCAGAAAAAGCTTTCTATCATTTACAAATGCTGAACTCTTTAGATCTAGAAAACAACAAAATACATTTTATTCATAAGTTAGCTTTCGAAGGAATCGAAGGTAAGTTATATTAAATATTTTTTCAATTGAAATACGTGTTTTTGTATTTAAAAAAATCACATACCTGTAGATTAGAGATACGATGGCCTCAGCCCGAGACCTGTCCCATTGCGAGCACGAATGCAGTGCAGGTTTCATTGTCTCACAAATCGAAAAAAAAATAAAAAACTTGCAAATACTATCACACAATTAAAACTAAACTAAACTCTTAATGTGTCGGAATTTTAAAGTGTTTTACAATAGAGGAAAAGATCCGGTTCCCACTTTCATTTTCAATCTAAATGCTAAAATTTTGAAAATTAATGGAGAAAAATATCATGTTAGGGTACTTTGATATGTTTTAAACCGAATTAAAAATCTAATTCAGTTTAAGAATTTTTTGTTTATGAAAATAAAAATTCCGAAACCCTGCAAAATTTAAATTTTAAAATGGGGTGTAAATACCGGCTACCTCAGTTTTTCCAAAGGAATCACACAAATATGGCTAATTTCGCTAATTAAGCGAGAAGAACATTGTTTTAATAAAATTTATTGATTAATAACATTTAACACATTTGCTGCAAACCAGGAGTATACTCGTGTTTTTTCAATCTAAAATTACAAATTCGAACCGGAGATTTCGAAAGAAGAATTTTTATTTTATGTAAGCACAAAATGTCTATAAATAAAGTAAATATTGCTATGAGTATTTTCTGGCATGAATTCGAATTTTCTAAATAAAATAAAATTCTGGTAATTTTTACCCGGCAGTGAACGTGTTTATATACACACGGAGAACAATGGATTTTTAATAAACAATTAAAAAAAATTAACAACTATATCTGACAGTCATCTTTCCATTCTATTTTTAATTTTGTTTTTAACGTGTTAAACAAAAAACAAATCTTTCTGCTTAAAATGTAGATTACTTTGTCTACAAAAATCCCAATCATAGTAATCACTTTCTGCATCGGTGCAGTCGCTATGGGGCCACATATCGTATTCTAAACATCGAACCCAGAGTTTCCCTTCTTGTCTATTGAGAAAGTACACTCTCAAAGGAAATAATTTGTATCTTCTTCCTTGTCGCACATCTACCTTTTTTACATTTTGAAAATTCAATTTCTACCCCTTTCGCCCTTAGTTTTTCTGAATCGTTTTTCGTATTTATCTTCCCATTTATTGCGAATGATTTTGGCCAACATTGTAACCATAGTTTTACATTGTAACAGTCAAATGATGAACAAAGCAGTACATCATCCGTGTTCCCATACCTCAATTTAATTTCCTCTCCTTTACGCTGAGTAAATCCAAAGAGGTCCAACTACAGGCTATCCGGTATTTAGACTACTCAGGGTGGTCGGTATTTGGACCACTGCTATATTTAAGTTAAAACCGGCATTACTCATTCATATAGTAAAATACCAATAACGTGGATGCGGCATTTGGGAGCTAGATATGTCTAGAAAACAATTTAATCATCAATTTAGGCCAATATACGATCAATATTATTTTTTTAAATGAGAAACATATACCTGAAAAACTATTGATATCTCATATTTCGTCGTGTCGACAATTTTGCTTCTACAGATTGTAAAATAGACATACTTTCTTCTCTTAATTACAGATACAAATTCTGCCTGTAGGTACTAGGCTGGGTTGCGCTCA
Source organism: Maratus michaelseni (assembly GCA_963931845.1). Classification (NCBI taxonomy): domain Eukaryota; kingdom Metazoa; phylum Arthropoda; class Arachnida; order Araneae; family Salticidae; genus Maratus; species Maratus michaelseni. The sequence goes on from OZ007588.1 coordinate 168,532,321, forward strand.
GCTCTCAGAACACTTACTAGCATGTATTTGGGCCTTCACCTCTACTCTAAAAATCAGTTTAAAAGAAATTTATTTATTATTGGATATTTATTATTTGTATTTGATTCTGAAACCTTGGTAAGTCAGTGTTAGCAGCATTAAAAAACCACGGGATATATGTCGCCTATTTTCTCTTTCTGTTTGAAGTTATTTTTAAGAAATGCAGAAAAACTGGATTCCTGCTTCTGTACAATAATTGAATGGGTGTTTGAAAGAAGAGATTACGTTACAAATTTTGGAAGTTTTTTTTTTTTTTTTTTTTTTTTTTTTTTTTTTTTTTTTTTTTTTTGAAAATCAACGTATCAGTGCATTATTTTTCATGCTACGGGTATTGTTCTAATGCTTTTTATGTATTTTCACTATGCAGATCACATTCCAATAAAAAAAAGTATGTGTTCCCATTTGAATTTTTCGAAATTTTGTCGCTGCAACCGTAACTGTTAGAATTTAACTGTTGTTTTTCATATGATTCTTGAGCGCATACTTCAACATTCTTTAAACCAAAATTTCATTCAGTTGTCGAAAAAAGAAGTACAGTTAGATTGGCGCTATACGCACTGCTACAACTTTCACTTCAACTCCCAGAATAGATCAGTTTCAACTGACGTCACACCATAGCAACCACCTTAGCAACTAGCTTTGTTTTTTGTTTGCCCGCCAAAGATGGTGTATTGTGATTGGTTGGCTTGTAATACAGACTACAAATCCACTATTATGATTGGTTGATAACTTTTGGTGGGCTGATGATCACGTGGTTTAAACTGATCTATACCTCTCTCTTTTTGTAAACAGAACGCAACGGAATGTTCCTTTAGAATAGAATGATTTTGTCGTGATTGAAAGACATGACGGTTTATCGTCATTATTAAATATGAAAGTAGAACATTAAGTGTGCCGATGTTATGATACTTGTATATATGTAACATAGTTGATGGAGAAGAAATAAAGTTAAACTTTAATTCTATTTTAAAAACAGCTAAAAATACTTATACTCAGGTCCAAAACATCTACCCGATGTTTGCGTCTGTTTTGAAGAATTAAAGATATCCCGTTTTACAAAGGTAGACATTTATTTTCACACAACAAATCAAATAAAACACATATCTTCAATAACATTACAACGTCATTTCAACTACATCTGAGAAACTTCTAGAACATCTACCTTTTCTATAAAAATTAAAACGATAAAACATAAAGTTGCCACACCACAAAAATAAATTACAATAATAAAATAAAATCAACAATTCAATGAGTTTTTACATCAAGCAGATACAATAAAATAATGAAAAGTCATGTCACGCGATCCCACTCTCAGCGAAGTTAAAACTAAGGATCACGCGAGCTAAAATTAGAAGGTTTATGCAACAATAGTAACTGTAAATAGTTTTGATTTCATTTAAATGTTTCGCCGAAGGAATTCAAGGCCAAGAATCATTGCTTTCGATTTCAACTATCATGATACTTTTTTACTTATTCTTCAGATATGTTTAATTGAGATGTTTTTTAATTCATGATTCGAATACGTAAAGTGAGATATGATATTATGAAATTTTACGGCGATTGATCTTAATTTTTTTACACAGTTTCTGTAAACGGTATGATAGTTAGAGGCTCATGTATCGGGATTGTTTTTTTAATCATCCTGTACCTGAAAACAGAATCTTTAACGTAATGTTATGTGGACTCTCATTAACGCGTATTCGCTTAAGACGTCTTTCCGTTAATCAGATCATTTTCGTTGTCCCCATCATTTTCTATTTGCAACAAAGTAAAATAAGTAAAACCTGTCTATAACGATATTCTAGGGACAGAAAAAAATATCGTTATACGCAAATTATCGTTATAGACAGGTTTTAATGCGCAAGTGTTATAACATATTACAATAAGTAAACAGTACATACATTACAATAATAAGATTTTTTAATTGTAAACATCATACACATTTATCTATTTGTTAGATTCACATGTTTTTAACAGAAAAGAAATCTGATATTCTTGTTTGTTTAGTTTTAGCTGAGAACGTAGCCTGCATGCATATATTTTTTAATCTATCCATTGAGTTCAAATATGTTTGTGGAACGTTCGGTAGTGTTGAAAAGTAATTTTGAAGAGTGTCAATTAACTTAACAGCATCAGTTGCCGTTATAGGTTGGGGTTCAGGTGAGCAGTCCGCTTCTTCGTCCGTTTCGACATCATTTGGTTTTAAATCTGCTACTATTCCTTCATCAGTACTGCCACTAAACACAAACAAATCCTCGTCTGAATTAAAAAAATCGTCTGCGCTGAAAGGGTTGGATACGTTTCTCGAAGTTTCGTATCCACATAGAGTTTTACTGAGATATCGCACATTCTTCTTTTTCGGGGATGTCCATATCAAATTCAATTATTTCTCCACAATCATTGAATTTGAAATCAAAACCAGTTTTCTTCCAACAGCTCTGAATAGTGAAAGGCTTCATGGTACTCCAGATTCTAGAGATCGAATCATATGCATTTTTTACATTTATTGCAAACGGATCACAAATTTTGTTATCGAACTTGAAAATTACATTATCAACAAGTCGCTTCCGATAGTAACCTTTGAAACATTTAATGATGCCTAAGTCCAAAGGTTGCAGAACTGATGTACAATTAGGCGTAAAATAGAACTCTTTTATGTTTTTCATACTTGGTGGATTGTTGTGGGGAGAACAATTGTCTACGATGACAGCAATTTTTTTCTTTTTCTTCTGCACGATTTTTTCAACATCGAGTAGCCACTTGTTAAACAGCATTGCGGTCAACCACGATTTTTCATTGGTTGCGCAGTCAACCGGTAAGCTTTTAACGTTTTTAAAGCTTCTTGGATTTTCATATTTTCCTATCACAAAACGCTTCAATTTGTCGGAACCTGTGCTATTTGAGCAGAGCAACACCGTCAGGCTCTCTTTGGATTTTTTTCCTCCTTTGCATTTCTCCCCTTTAAATGACTGTTTTTTTCTGGCATCAGTCGGTAAAACAACCCTGTCACATCAGCGTTGTAGACATCCTCAGGAGAGTATTTTTCTAATATTTCCTTCATAGCCCGTTGTTTCCACGATTCTGCATCATTTATTGGTGCAGACTTTTCTTCATCAATGACTGACTAAAATGAAATTCCATGGCGATCACGAAATGAGGCACGCCATCCATTGCTAGCCTTGAAATTTCTCATTTCCCAGCATAACTGCAAATTTCCTTGCGTTTTCACAAAGTATGCCTCCACTGATAGGTACATTTTGGGTCCGCATTTCTTGAAACCATCTGATCGTTGCAGTATCTACGTCTTCATTCATGGGACCATTGATCCTTTTGCGTTTTAAGTCTATTTTCCCTTTCGCTGCAGCCTCTTCAATTTCTTTCCTTTTCTTCAAAAAAGTAACAATGGTTGACTGTGGAATACCATATTTTTTAGAGGCATCCACTTGTTTAAGTCTTCGGTCAATTTCTAAAACAATTTTTAGCTTTTCATCAAAAGAAATTATTTTTCACGATGCCATTTCAAAATCGAAGCAAAAAAAATAACGAGAAGCAATCCGCTTTACACTTTTTACAGAGTGAAGTGTAAGTGTACTTTTTATAACTGGACCAAAGAACGAGTCAGTGAGAAGAAGCGAGAGATAGGTTACCATATGAGAGATCGCGCCAAGCAGTTGCGGGCATTTGAAAAACGTATTGGCAGCATTGAAGGAACAGAGAGGGAAAAGATGGGTTGGCGAAAAAAAATAGGCAACCTCTGAGCCATTCTTCCCGGGTGAGGCATAAACGCTCGACCGAGTGTCCTCACTCAGGCTTTCAAACTTGTGAGCCAAGAACAAATACCATTGGACAGAACGTTCTAGAATACAGTTACGTTGATCTATGGGGAAAGTGGCGGGAATAAATTTATTATCCAGAGAGTTTAGGAGTAGGGGGGGTGGTCTTTCGACAAACAGTTAAAATGGATTGACAAATAGAAAGCGATCGTTTCAAAAAGCTCAAAATTATCGTTATATACAGGTTTCATCTTAACCCATTTATTGTTATAGACAGGTTCAGTATACATTAAATTAATAGGATTTCTGCTGGGGCCAAATGAAATAGCGTTATAGACAGGTTTATTGTTATAGACAATATCGTTATATACAGGTTTCACTGTATATAACTTAAATAAAAATGACTTAGCTTTATCTTCAAGAAATGGTCTACCTCATTAAAATGAATTATACATATAACATTAGAATATCATTGTAGAAGTTTTAATTCTAAATAAATATTCTGGTTCAATGAATAAGAAGTCTGAATTGTCATTAATCTTGTTAGGTAACGCTATTTTAATTTTAAAGCATCTTAACAGACAAGATCTACGGTATAAGAAGATTAACAAACCATATCAATTCACAAGCTAAAGAAGTAACTGCAACTCGAATATCTGAAGTAACATTTACAATAAATTATACCTCTATCAGTTTGGTTCGTACAGTTTTATTGAGCAATACAGAACTACACACTTAAAAACAAAAACAAAGTAATAAAGAAAAAAATTTGCAACAGGAAGATGATCTTAATATGAAAGTAGAATCATACAGAAGAAAGATTCCTGAACAGAATTTCAAGAAAATTAATAGTAATTTATTTAGTATATGTTAAAAACATATTTTAAACAAACTATACACTTGTTACGCATAGTTGAATGTGCTGTCCTGAAAAAGTCTTTCGAATTTCTATTAATTATATTGTTTAGCTTATCAGTCTATATTAGACACATTAATGCAAGCATTTATTATGATTTTTAATTTCCAATTTAGATATTAAAAGACAATTCTTTAATTACCTTACATGATCTAATTCTGCTTAGTGTTTTGTTTTGAAAATTAAGGGAAATGTTAATGGGAATTCTAAATTTCACCCATCGAAATAAATTTCTCAATTTAAATAAATTAAAACTACCCATCAAATTTCCCTTGTTGATTTTTGTAACATAAATATTGCAATAATTTAGTAAAATGTAGTTTATAAGTAAACGTATTGGTAATTGTGTATTCAAAGTTGCGCGCAGTCATTAAACACAAATCTCCAAATAAAAGACTGGCCACTGAACAGTTTAAACCCATTTTTTTTGTCTCGATTGATAAGATTGACACAAACTCTTGACTGTACCTTAGAGAAACTCCTAAATATTTTTATTCTAAACTTGCATGTAAATTGTCTATCCAACATAATAGTGCCCTACATTCGCAGACATTCTTAATTATGTCTTTTGAAGTCTAAAAAGAAAAAATAACAGAAGTAGGTATTAGGTGTATCTTTCAGCTTCCAATTACATATCATTAGTATTTCCTACATTACCTTTATAAGACTACAGTGACATACTCACTGGAACATTTTCGAGAACAATTTGTTTTTGTTTAGATTATAACAACCCGAATCACAGAGCATTGTGATATTCCCTTTTATAAGAAAGTGATTTATTTAACTACAACATACAAATACTAAATTCTTGACAATCGGCGACTTCATCTTATTTCCAAATCTAGTTTTGTCCCAAAAACTATCCTACAATGAAATTTTATTGCTGCGTTTGTCTGTTATTTTCTTTAAAAAGATATTATAATATTTCCTGCTTGATCAACACACAGGCACATTACGACAAAGTGTACATGCTTTTAAATAAATCATCGTTCTTAATATAATGCCAACTCTCTCTATAAATTGTTACTTCCAACTACACATTTACAGACATCAGAAACAATTTTCACATATAAAACTTATGTAGATGTGTCTAAATAACTTTCACCCACCTTCCTGGGCATCTTCAGTTTACTGACCTTCCTCATCGCCTCTTGATTTTATTATAGTTTTCCCGAACTTTTCAAAATTTATTTGTTGTCTATTGTAGCTTGCATAACATCATTACAAATCTCTGATTTTTGTTTACCTATTTGAATAGCTTCACACAATAATGCTTAATTTAAGTATTAAGTTCTGTACTTGTTTAAAATTTAGTCCGGCTATTGCCGTGGTCTCTATTTTTAATCATATATTTTCGTGTTCTATAACGCTTTCCTCAATTTTTCGTTTAGTGATATCTATATATGTACCATTTTTCCTTTCCTTGTCATTAAACTTTATTTTATATATTAATCAGGTTGTTAAATGGTCGATTTTATCTCTGTCTGTTCTTATTAATTTGAATATTGAGTGGTTAGGGTTATAGGTACAGTTATTCCAAAACTTTTTAACTCTCTTTTTATTTTTAGTGAACTTCCATTGATATGTGGTATTGAATTTGTAAATTTCATATTTATTTTAGCTTATTGTATTGTATTGTATCTCAATGTTGCATTTTCTATTCATTTAGCAATTGTTTTTGTAAGATATTCTGTTTTTTTTGGCAATTTCCTTTATCTTATTTTTTTCAATGGTTAAAATATCTTCAAATAAATAGATTTTCAAGGCTCTATGTATGTATATATTGATCGCTGCAATTTCACAAGGAAAAGGGTTTCTTGAATATTTGTATATTATGTAAACATTTGAATTTAGTTTTCGTCAACCTGTTGTATGAAATTTATCATCTGTACGTTTCATTTGAACATATAGGAATGCTAGTGAGCTGTCTATCTCTGTTTCAAAGGTAAATAGAATATTTTTTCGTACAAGTTCAGTTTTTCGAGCAAAGGGGAAAGCTCGGTGAATTTACTAGTAATTATAAAAATGTCATCCAGATAACGAATCCATATATTAAATATTTTTTAAAAGTCTTTCATAATAGTATTTTCAAGTATTCTCATTTTCAGTTCAGCTACTACGTTAGAAATAGGGGATCCTATGGGCACGGCCCTTTATCTGCTTATATATTTGGTTATTAAATTAAAAATAAGTTTCTCTTAGTACCAGATTCGTTGCGCTTTGTAAAGTATTATGGATATTCTCATCCTTGTATTTTGTATCAATTTGTGAATTTATAATATCAGCCATCTCTTCGATATTTATTGATGGATAAAGGCTAGTTATATCTAGACTTAGCATAAAATCATTAACCTGTTAACCGGGAAATAAACTGTTGTTGAACTCGTTTCGCAATGTGATTTTTTTTCTTTATAGTGATAACTAATATCATCAGGGACTGGTTGCCAAATTGGTACAATTCCACCAGTAAAAAATAATCGAAATTGTTCCCTTATTCATGGCAATAATTTTGCATGAATAGGGCCTTTTATTAAGAAGACAATTTCTATTAAATTTTACTGGTAAAAATATGCCCCGTTGTTAATCAAACCTCAAATATCCTCTGATTCAACATCAAGCGGTCCATCCGCAAAAAAGTCGTTTTCGCTTTCTCCTGAACTGCTATTGCTTTTTGTAATTCGACGTCCTTTACCGGATCTCCCGAGCAATAATTCCTTGTCACTCTCGAGGAATTCAAAAATATTTTCTTCCGCAAAATTCCTTTTAGCGATATTTTGAAAATAATTAACAAATACTCATGTAAGCAAGTTATTACTAATGCGTAAAATACTGAAATGTAGGCTATAATGAAACCAAATTTTGCACATTCACAGAAGTATCACAATGTATGAGCAGGCGAGTGGCGCAGTGGCCATTTCCCTGTGAATAGCGCTCACGTGACAGATAGCAAAAACGTAAACAATATGCTTGCATATAACCACGCTAGGATTTAATTGATAAGAACTACATAAAATGTAATGTATTCAAAATATTACGGCAAATTTCCATGACGAAAAATCTCGTCATGCCCATTGCAGTAGTAGTTCGTCTATGACGAAATATTTCGTCATTCCCAGTTAACAGATTAACGCTATGTTTGCATTCAGCTATTTTTTGCGTGAATTGGTTTGTCATATGAATGGTTTTAAAGAAGTGACTTCTCCTATTTGGAAGAAATAAGTATATCTTTCAAATGACATCTACAAATGACATCTGCAAGTGAAAATTGTTTTTAATGTCTGTAAATGTGTAGTATGAAGTAAAAATTTATAACAAAATAATTTTTCATATGTGTGTAGTTTACAAAAATACTTACTTTCAATCTGTATTTAATTTCACTACGTAAAACGTACATGCAATTTTTTTCCTGTACTTTTTAAAAAGTATTTGAAAATAAATATGACTATGCATCTATATTTTATATTTAGATTCTCTTGAGTGGTTGAATCTCGGTGGAAATCAATTAGATTCTATACCATCAGAAGCCCTTAGGCGGTTAGTGCGATTGCGACAGCTGGATTTAAGAGGAAATCAAATCTCTGCTGTGCATGAGGATGACTTCCAGAATTTTGGAAAAACACTGAAATTCATACACTTGCAAAAGAATCAGTAAGTTATAAAATATATTTGTATTTGGTAGTATGTTTATATGCTTGATAAGTGTCTTATGCAAACTTTGCAATGTTTAGGATGAAAAACAAGTATGTTAGTAGTATCTCTTCATCAATATTAAAAAAAGAGTATCCGAAAAAGAAATTGTCAAAGTTAAAAAAAATCAAAATTTTAAATAAGTATTTTTTTAACTATGCTGTTTAATTTTTAGACGTCAATACAATAAACGAATTGAATTTTAATATCTAATATATATACATATTATTTGAAACATATTTTCTGTTTTTTGTTATTATTATTGTTTAATATCTTATTTCAAAAAAAATGTTCCCTTATCTGTAGAAGCCTCTGAAATCAATACATTCCTGAGATTTAAAGAAGTATTTCAGAATTAAAAGTTTGTTCTGTTGTCCGTAAATGTAGAAAACGTCTCGGACTTGCTTTTACAGTAACAATTCAGTTTTCTTTACTCGGAATGTCAGTTTTTCGGCTGCCACAAAATATCAAGTAAACGGTCTTAGCTGCGTAACAGAATTTATACATGCAAAGTAACAAAATAATTTTAATTAAAAAAAATACGGACTGCAAAAAAAAACTTTTGTTTCAGATATGCTTTTTAAAATCTCGGAAGTATATTGCTTTCAGAGGCTTCTACAGGTAACACTTTTCGGCATCGCAGGTAACTTAGACAATTATATAAAGCTGAGTTGCGCCGCCAGGCGTCTACGGGCGCCCGTCAGGTACGTCAACCGCCATACTCAATTTCTAAAGAACTTTTAACGCGCTGGACCAGGAGAATCATGTAATCGCTACAGCCGGTTGGGGCGCCGCAACCTGCTGACCTCCCGCGCTTTTCCCAAGAAAAATACGAAAAAGGTCGCTGCGATTTGCGTTGATTCCCATAAATCTTAGGGCACAAACGCTTTACACTTGGGGTAATGCCGGAGTCCACCATTACCTTCGGAGTCGGGTCCTAGGCCTTATGCCAAGCTGCCCCGACAACACTTTCTTTACCGCCGCCTTCGAACATAGAACGCCTACAAAGGTTACGGATGGACTTGTCATCAGCGGCGAAGAGCTATGTACCTCTCGCTTTCCCAGGAGGACGAGGAAAACTGTATCCCTGGACGAATATACACGTACCAGTTTAGGCTTTGAGCCGCAGGGTCGTAACCTCCTGGCCCCTGTGAAAGAAATTTTCTCACCTTGCCTCCCAGCGACCTTCTCCGGAGACTTCGAGGAGCTCCTCGCCGTGCGGGGTCGTTAGTACTTGGAAACCTTAGACGCCACTCTCGGTCCCAGAGGGCTGTGAAAAGTTCCTTCTCAAGCCCCAGAGAAGCGCTCCCGATCGGGTATTAGTAGCCTAAAGGTTAATTTCTAGATTCCTGCAAATCCAACAAACGTATTTTCGTAAACCTTAAGAAATGTAAGAGCTAGATTAAGAAACGTATTTTTACATTGTAGATAATGAATGCTTTTTAGAATCGTTAGTAACTCGAAAGAGGTTATGTCATAGTTTTGTAAACCTTAATAAAAAATTTGAGCAATCGCCATTTGTCTTATTTTACACGGTATGAGAGGTCTGCATCAGCATCTTAACTATTTTTTATTTGTCACTATCAAGGGAAGATAGAGTTAAATCGGATAGCTTATTAATAGTTATGCGATTCGCTTCTTGAAGACAGAATTTCCATCAGAATTTAGCCAAACTTGGTATAAATAGCCTTTTGCTGTACAATCTATCTATATATTTAACACACAAGGCTGTTTTGTTAGTCATCTGTTCTGATCTTTCTACTGAACCAATTTTATTATTTTTTTTATGAAAGCTGTATTTTTTTAGATGTGCCTGTGCTAGCTATTTTTTTAAAAATGCCTATTTTTATATTTTTATTTTTATTTTAGAAGTTTTTTATAAACTTTCTTCAAAATTGTGGCAATCCGATTATTTCCAATGTTGCATAGAAAATGGAAATAATGGGGTTCACTTGAGCGGGTCGGGGCAAGAAAGTGCTAAGCCACTTTTTTGGTGAAATAAATCTATCACAGTAATATGTTGCTTAATATTGTAAATTAGAATATACAATATATAGTTTGTTTCTAATGTCACTTGGTTGCAGCATATGTGACAGGTTTCGTTTTTGCCTAAGTTGTTTATGCCCCAATGAAGATAGCTAATTTACCAAAAACGTAATAGTAAATTAAAGTAATGCCATATTGTTAATCAGAACATCTCACATGTTACTAAGACATTGTCAAAAAAATTTATGTTATACATCTTGATTTGAGTATTTGATCAAATCTTCAAACTGAAATATATCTCAGAAGTTCAAAAATGTGGCTTGGCACTCTTTTGCCCCGATCATATTGGTGTCATTTTCTCATTAAAATTAAAAAATAATCTTTTAAAACATTTGAAGAGGAAATGACGTAACACTTTTAAAAAATACATATATTTACTCATAAGCTGTTACATTTTTTTATTTTTTTTCTTTCCGCTGACACTGAGTTTAAGACGCTATTAGAAATGCTTCAATGTGTGAAAATGACGCCATTTTTATAACAAAACTATGATTTTTAATAAAACTAAATATTTTACCATGAATGCATCGAAAAGCCATTTCGAAATATATTTATTAATAACCTAATGCACACTAAAATATATTTTAATGACGAATATGATATGAGATGTCCGTTTCTATATTTTGAGACCGTGAAAATGACGTTAGGTTTAGATTTCATGAGGAAAAAATTCTATAGTTGCGTCAAAGGGAAATCATTTTTGTTGATTTTTCATTCCGTAATACCAGGCATAAGAGCCTCAATTAATAACTACGTAAAAATCAATTATCCTGATTATATGTTGCTGCTTACGTATTCAAATAAAGTTTAATTTTTCAATAATGTTTAACAGTTGAAGATTATAGAAATATTATTTTGGAGACTTTAGGTTAAAATGATATTTGTTTTTAGAGTTATACTAACCAATGTAAGATGGCCTTTTTCTTGTAATTATTTTTGTAAAATTTCGTATAGATTCGACGATTCCCACCTCGTAATATAATTACACATTTAAAAATCCTTTATCATACGTTTCAAGAAAAAGTGAATTCATACGTTCTTACACCGATAGGGGTTAAGACCGCATGGATATTATTATTATTATAATGCTGACCAGGCCGGTCTTTTTACCTAGATTAACGGGTTTAGTACCTGTCTGCGAAATGAAATTCACCTGATCGTCTCATGGCAAAGATTTATCTGACTAGCACCTTGAACGTCAATACTGCAGCACTATTTCGTGAATAACTTTAGTTACTGTGTTGGTTACTGAAAAAAGGGGGTGGTTAGTTCTCACTTTTGCACAGAACTCGCACGGGACGCTTTTACATGCGTCAAAGCATTCGTACTGGAAAACGTAAGAGGAGTACATATATGAATATTGCCTAATGTTAATATGAAATATGGTTGCTAGTATAGACTATGATATGTTAAAATCATACAATTTAAATCTTTGTGCCGTTACTATGTATTATATATATAAAGAAATAGTGCTTATCCTTTTTCCTTTTGCCGCAGTTTATTTGTTTTGTTGTCAACCTTTGATGATGACGTAAAGTTCGTCACTCTCGTTTTCATAGTTGTGTTGTCACTAGGTCTTTTTCTATCAATTTCTTTGTGGAGAGTGCTCTTGTCATGGTCCATATTCCACAAATCAAGGTAGTCGTTGTCACGTATCCTGGTAGCTGTTGTTACAATCGTGTGTAGTTATCGGCCGCATGGATATGTTAATCTCACAGGAAATGGAAAAGATATATGATTAGCTAAATCAACCACATCAATAGTCCGAATCAATAACGGAACCATCATACATACAGTAGAACTTCCCTTTAACGAAGTCCCTATTTAACGAAGTTTTCTACTTAACGAAATTTTCCGCACAACCTTGACTTTGAACACCATTAGCATGTAAATTAATCTCCATATTACGAAAACTATATTCTATATAACGAAGTTTATTCCACTTTTGTACGTGTAATTCAAACTAAGAGGTTGCTGTTTCGAGGAATATGCGAATTTATTTCAGTGGGTTGCACAAAAATGAACATATTTAAATAATTTCCATTCTGCTTGGTGCTAAATAAAACAATTTTTTTCTCAGACTAAGAAAAACACTTGTTATCATTACTCTCTCAAACCGACACTCCAGCGCTAACAGTTGGGGGAAGTCAACATTTAATCGTATAGACGATGCAATGACACAATGGAGTCAGATGAAGTGAAAAAAAATAACAATTAGAGTCAGACAGTTACCATTCTGACCTACCATTGCTCATAGACAATTGCTTTGTGCATCCACAAGAATGTGCTTCAAAATGCAAATCGAGCATCAAAGTTATTTTTGTTACCTGTTTGTCATATCTGCAGGAAACATTTCATGAATTTAAGTTGATTTCTGTTTAACCCATTTTCTGCATAACGAAGTTTTTAAGTGTAACGTTGAGACTTCGTTAAATGGAAGTTTCACTGTATTTATTTCGAAGTGCAACAGTATAACAATTTATTATTTAAGAATATCTTTGAAGAAATATTTATCTTTTATATGTGTATTTTAATCAAATATATTTAGGCAAAATAGCCACATATTTAAATTATTATGTTCCGTTATGTGACTTAGCCAATTACCTTTATATATTTTATATATTTAAAATATGTTTTAACATGTTATTACGGGTTTGCATTCTTTAAAAAATCAATTAAAGGTATAATGAAAGGTAAGTGTCAAGCTTTATCGGTAATTGCGTTTTTCAGAGACAGGTGAAATTTATTGTAATATTTTTTTTTTCAGTCGGATGAAAACTTGTATTGACTGTATTGTAACAGATACTTTGCTAGAATTTCAAAAATAAATATTGCGTATTTTCAAATTACAGTTCATATTCGCAAATTCTGACTTTAAATATATATCACATATTTCACTATTTACAGATGCTGACAAATTGAGAAAAATTTGCCTTTCTTTTGTAATATATTAAAATTTTAATGAACAGATTTCTCGTTTAGATGAAAGTTTTTGATATAGAAACACAAAAACATCCTGATTTTGAGTGATAAATTTCAGTATAAATTAAAAAACAGTATGCTGTAGCCATCACAAAACTTTCTTCTAGCTATTTCCAACATACTAATATAAATAACGCTGTTAAACACTGACAATTACGAAGTATAATGCATCTATTTGAATTTAATTCAGATTACAGTGTAATAAAAAACAGTTCAAGCGCGTGTCCTGTTATGAATTGAAATACAATGTTGTACCCACATGTATTTTTTAATTAATAACTAAGTAATTAATAATTAATAATTATATGAATTAATAATTATGTTTATTTCTTCCTAATAGAAACTGATATACAGCTGTAATTCCTGTGATAAAAATAGCACTACAGCCCTCTCTCTTGAGTAAAAAAAGTCATAATTGTATCAACAAAACTTTTAATAAACATCTTGCAAATTAAAAATGGTAAAAAAACATTCTGTAGATTCCAATATGAACTATCACTGAAATCGTAAAAAGCACAAATATTAGCACCATTTGCTGGTCCGTATACAACAAAACGCAATCAGCATCTTTATGTACCAATGTATATCTCGATATGACGTTTGGTGAAATTCCGCCCATAGAGGCAAGATAAAGCTATCGCGGAAATCGTATTAAACGCAGCACGACAGTACCACCTGTTTTTCTATTTAGACTAAAATATAATTAGATCTAATGTGTCATGGTCTATCTGAGTATTACGTTTGATGAAATTCCCTTACATAGATGCCTGAATATAGCAATCATAGCAACCACAAACATTTATTTATGCGCTATACACCGAAACTTAATCAGCACCAGGTGATGCCAAAGTCTAACAGAATATGAAGTTTTACGAAATTCCGTTTATTAGTTCTTGAGAGTACCTAAAAAATGTTTGACGTATACAGGGAGACAAACAGATATTTTTTCAGACAACAGACAGATTTTCTTTATGTCGACTTTGGTGATAACTGCTTAAGATTATAATGTTTATATTAAAACAACCCTTATTAAAAAATGGCATTAGATAGTAACTGTACTCATTTGATTGGCACTGTTTTTATTGTTCTTCAATTACTTGTACCAGAATTAACAGTGAGTATAAACTTTTTTTTAGGACTGTTCATTGTATATTTCATATTTTAATAAGAATGAATAATTTTTTTCATTCTTGATACCATTTTGTCTTTATTCCCGTTGCTTCCAAACGAAACAATTACACTATGGACCCTTTTAAAATATTAGATGCTATCTCTGTTTTACGCGAAGTTACCTGTTTGGCAGCCTTTGAAACAGAGCTGCATAGCGCAATAATTGAATAAAACTTAAATATATTTATTTTATAACATCCGTTGTGAAACTGACTAACTGAAGTCAGTGAATTATGTTTTTATTTAATAATATAGTAATTGTAAAATATTACAATTTTATGATTTTAAATAGAGGTTTTTCTTATCATTACAGAATACACACAATCGAGGTGAACTCCTTCATGTACTTAGACTCATTGGAATGGTTGTATCTGCAATCGAATCAGCTTAGCATCGCGCCTTATGAAATGTACAGAAGTCTTTTAGATACATTGCAAATCTTGGATATACATGGTAATTCAGAATTTTATGAATAATTTTTTTTTTCGAAGTTTGATAATATTTCTTAAATATTCTGCAATGCCATTTGCTGCGTAAAAATAACGTGTTTATATGTACTTTGTATTGTCTGTTTGGTATTATTGGACTTCTGTGTGTGTTTTTACACTCTTTGTTTAATTTAACCGCGTTTTCGTATGCAAAGGCGGAATTTTGTGGTATATTTTTCACTCACTTTCTTATATGCTACAATTATAAAATTTACATTCACAGGCGTGTTTCCGATGGCAATACAACATTTTAATAATTTTACAACTTAATTAAAATTACATTAATTTTAAGGCATTTTTCCGTTAGCCCACATGCCGGTGATAACTCGACGAAAATTTTCTGTACAGTTATATAGTAATTGAATCAACAATGTATTTAACTATGCGCCAATTCAAGCTCGCCAAAATGTGCCAAATAGCTGTGAAACTAAAACAATGATAGATTTTAAAGGGTAATTAGTAGAAAACAAATTATAAATAAACTAGTCGGATGTGCCAATCCCAAAACGTTTTTCTATCTTATACATGTTAGTATTTGAACAAGCGTATGTTTTTTAACTATGCAAAAATGAGTAGTTAACAGATCTGTTATTTATGTTTGATTACATTTCAGATTTTTTTGTCAAAAACTTTTTTAAAACTGGGGGATGAGTGTATTCGTAATTAAGTACAATCAACGGCTAATATATCAAAATAGTGAAACTGCTTGCTTATTACAAATATGCAAATTAAACCTAGATCGCACAATTAGGTGATTTAATACAAAATTATTTTAACAGCTAACGCGGCCATCCTGAAAGTCGAACACAATTCGCTATCATAATGCCATTTCAGGCCGATTTTATTCAAAATTTTATACAAAACTCGGCCTATTACATCATATCTTAGTATAAAATTCCGTCCAAAAACATTCATAAAAACTCTTCACTTAAACTTGAAATAAACGAGAAAATTGCTATCACAGCACCTCCACTTGAGTGAATATCCAACAATTTCAACTCCAACATTTTCAATAGTATTTCATCAAATTTCACACATATATATATATATATATATGTGTGAAATTTGATGAAATACTATGCATAACTTCAAATACTTTTTAAAGAAAGATAATGAAAATGGCACATTAGTTGCTATCACAATTCCTCCTCTGGCGTAATATTCCAAAACTAAACCGGCTATATCCAATGCCATATATATGAAATTTGTTTCAATTATATGCATACTTTCATACACTTTTCGATGGTACAATGAGGCGAAACACACCCAGACACACAGAAATATGGACAGACAGACATTTAGTAAAAACAGATTTTTCTTATTATCTGACGCCTGAAACGTGTAAATCCATTATAAAAGAGTGGTTTCTTTTAACCATTGTTACTTTTATATTTATTGAGACTCAAAATCATTGTAAAGTTTCTAACGAAGAAAAAAACATTAAGATCATTTTTACTAATATATCGTCATCTTCTAAACGTCATCTTTCATGGATTTGTACTGATTTATTATTATTTTTTATATAAGCCACTTCAAATTAGTTGGAAAAATTTATAATATTGTAGGTTAAACCAACAGTATGTGGAGAGTCTTGGTCCACAGTATCTTTATTTGTAAAATATCAGTATAACTGTTGTACAAACAACCTAAATTACATTTTATTTCGATAAGGTACGTAATGATATGCAGTCCTGAAAAATAAAAGTTCCATGCAGTACTTACTCTGTAGAAAGACATTTTGTGAAAGAATAAGTCTTTTGAAAACCGAGTCCTCTTCTTTAGTTATCCATAATGATATTTAATTTAACATGGCTTCAGTGATTTACTAATTCAATAAATATCTAACACAACAGAACATTCCTGGATTTAAATGAAATTTTATAACTCAAACAATTGCAAAATTGATAAATAATTGGGATTGATTAAAGTAAACTGTTAATACTTTTCCTGAAATAAAAAATGACTATAGTGAAATAAGGCTTAAATATCCCATAAATATGTTTTGATAACGTTAAGTAATTAACAGCAGCCATCTTCACATTACAATAGTCCTAAAATGATATTGCTTTCTTTTTGCAGTTTTACCTAATATAGTATAACATGTTACTATAATTAAAATTTAATAAAATATATAATGAAACATAAAAAAGTATTTTCAGACACAACACCATATATATGTGTGGAGTACACTGTTAAAGCTGAAATAACTTTCTGTCATCAATTTTTCCTATATTTCATTCCGCAAAAGAAATTCCAAGTTCGACTGTAAAATAGCATTGTTTAGCATTGACTGGCTAACAATGCGAAACACAGAAGTCAAAATTTGTTGATGGGAGACTTTCGTATTTAAAAGCAATGTATACATCTAGTAAGTCTATTTAGGTAGACACCTTCCCAGCTTAAGTTTTAAAACTTACTAGAAAAAAGATGAAACATGCACGTAAGACATCATATTTTAAAGAAAAAAGTAATTTTTATACATCCCCCTTTACATTCATTTTCTTTTCAGAAAACCCTTTCAAGTGTGACTGTGAAGTAGCGTGGTTTAGAGACTGGGTAACAATACGAAACACAACAGTTGTGAATTTGCCAATGGAGACTCGCTGCAATGAACCTCCGTATTTAAAAGATATGGCTATACCAAGTGTGACTCACTCGCAACTCGGATGTGTTTCAAGAGCAACAATGAAGACAGTGCCATTAAATATATTATTAATTTTTCTTTTTGTAGGAGTCTTTGCTTAAATTTTCTGTCCAAAATATGCTGCTTTTGTACATTCCGCTTTTAAATAGTGTTTATACGTGTCAGTGTATACAATATTCATATCTTGAAATACTTTCTGCGAAATGTATAAAAAGGAATTTCACTTTCTAAAATAACAACGCAATGTTGAAATGAACCGAAAAATCTCTGTAACCCAAATACAACTAAAAGGAAAATGTACCACAATCATAATGTGACTATTACTGCAGCAAATCTCATGACAGGATGTGGAAAGTTAGTCATATACATTTCACTGTACAGCCGACATTTTCTGTTTTGCCAGCGGCAGAAAATGGGTAAAAAATTGGTGACGGTGAATTCTTAATGGATTCAGGTAATGTCGGTCACATGATAGTAGTAATGTGACGAATAAAGAAGGTCACCGTTATGACTGCGATCATTTGTGATAACTGTGACAACACAGTGACGTTACCTCGACTATCTGTGCTAGTAAAGCGTGTACAGGAAAAATGAGTCTAAATATAACATATATATTTATAAAATATGACTTTAACAAATTTTATTTAGTAAATGTTTTGAAAGATTTCGCCTTTATATCTGACCAGCTCTTCAATTACGTATTTGAAAATTCTAGATCTATTAAACTTACGAAATAATTTCAAAAACCAAAACTGAGTATTAAAAAAGAAAAAAAACTAAAGCTTTGTTGAAATTCTAAACTAAAATTATTTTTATTCTAAAAATACATTTTGTATTAAACGCTATTGCATCTACAAATTCATATATTGTTGAATAATACAATTTTAAAACAATTGAAGTTCATATATTTTTAACACTTCTAGTACCAGATTTTAATTTTGTCAACATTCTTAGGTTTGCATGATTTGAATCAGAAATTTATTTCAATTAAATCTACCTTTATCATATGAGGAGTACCTTTATAATTTTTTTTAGTAAGTTCAGTTTATTATTTTTTTAAGGAGATGAAAAATTTTAAAACAAAAATAAGTGGGGTAAAAAAAGACCCCAATGGTACTAGGAATTTAAAAATAGAATATACTTAAAAAATAACTAAATTACGATTTAAAAGGAAAATACAACATCATTTGACTCTAAAACACTAAATAAAAATTTCTCACCTTGTAATTAAATTGTTTTTAATTTATTTGAGAAGGTTAATGGCAATGGCAGTTTTGAACACATGCATAAGTTTTAAGTGTCTCTTAGCAGATGTATGAGACTGCTGAGGATAAATATATTTACACTTATTTATGGTTAATGCTATCGATGTGGGATGAAATTTTGATATACAGGGATATTTTTAAATATCTGGCAAAAATTAAGCGGCAAATAAGTTGTACGAGACCAAACGAAAATCACATAGGAAAATCTAATACAAATTCCTTTAATTATTCAAAAATACAAGCCAGAAAAACAACCTTCATTTTTGACAAGCATTAACAATAATAAAAATAATCTTATGCTGATTTCAACAGATAATTTGTTCTTTGTTTGTAATATAATGACAATTTGCAATGCACTAGAACCACATGCAATATATAGTTCAGTCACTTACACTATACTTATTGCGAAATACTGTGCGTCTGACTTAGTGTTGATGATCATGCACATAATCACTTCCAACACTTATCTTAATTTTACTACTTTTCTAAGAAGACAAATTAAGTCTGTTGAATTATTTGATAAAAATATCGCCATTAATTCTCAATTTAAATATGAATATGAATAAACAACTTCTGTTTGCAGTCATACTCCTTGTACTTTTAAGTAAGTGAATTCTGATCGTATGTAACTATGTGATTTTTGTTTGCTTCCGTCTGCCTATTTTATAATCTAACTGGGCTAGATATTTTCGAATCAGTCGCTCTCTGAATATTTACTAAACTGTGAAATTTCAATTTGATATACATTTCCAGAAAAAAAAGAATATAAAAAATTGCTAGCTTTAGCTTGTGTTATAAAAGTCATTTGAAGATGGATATGTCAAAAGAAAAGATATATCTATAGAAAATGCTAAGTGAATATAAAGAAATGTGATGATGTATTTTTCTTATGAAGAAGAATTATTCATTGTGACATCAGTATCGAAGGATTTCTATTTTAAATATATCAAGATATTTCAAAGATATGATGCCTTGTATGATTGTTCCTTTACTCTGCACATATGTTTAATACATATGGCTTTTTACTCGTATTTTATCAATATCCTACATTCTGCAAACTTTTTCTAGGTGTATTTTTGTTCAGTATATGTATTTATTATTCGATATAGTAAAACATACAATAAATGTATTCGAATGCATATCAGATATATGTTACATATGAATATATAAACTAACAAAATATTTTATAATAATTGTATTTTTTAAATAAAGCCAAATTTTAAAAGAAAGTATTACTTTTAACAGCGAAAAAAAATTAATGTAACATAATATCGTTTTTGATAAATGATACAAATTATTAAATTATTAGATAGTAGGATGATTAACCAACTGAAAGTTCTTTATTATTACATTATTTAATTTTCGTTTGAATGTCGTAAAAACTTTGGACTTGATCTGGAAGTTTTAACAAAGATAATTATCATACTGTGTGATGTGTATGTGTAGTGGTGGCAAAATTTTTAAAACTTCTGTTTATAAGAGATCCGATTTCGTCACTTGTCTGCCGAATTTAATCCAACTCAAATCGTAAAATATTTTGTTTTAGCATTTGTTAGCGGCGTGCAATCTCATGGGCTAAAATGTATCTTTTTTTCTTTCAATGAAAACATAATTTGTTTCATATGTACGATCAAATAGAAAATATTTTTTATTCTTGATAAGTTTTACAAATCCTACGCAAACCTCATAGAACACATTTTTTTTTTCTGGTAGTAAACATACAACACTAATAAAAATACTTTGCAGTTTCTACCCAATATTAAAGATAATATAATTGAATTATTTTTTGCAGCATGTTATAAAATTTACAGCTGTTCTACATACCACACAAATAAGTAAACTTTTGCTTAAAAATTTTCCATCCATAAATGTTAATGCATTTGAATTATTTTTGTGTCTGTAGCAATATTATAAATGTTACATACAGCTTTTTCTACTAAAGTATGCTGTGAAATACCTAAATAACAGGCATAAATCTCGTCATAATTCAAATAATACTTTATAACACTATGTATTGTGTAACGTCTTACTATGACTAAAAATAATTTTATTTTTCAATAGACTGCTATAAGCAGGTTTTTAATATGGAAAGTTTCTATCTGTTTCTCCATATTCGAAAAAAATACAAAGTTCCACGAATTTAAGAAATTTTTATATAGAGTCCTACAAATGACACTTTTTATAACAACGCTAAGTAAATTCGATATTACACGTTACTGTACAGTTACCAAAATTTGAGCAAACTGCTATTCTTATTGTCGTAAACGCACATAACCCTTCTAGAGGCAAAATACTTCTGCTGATAAAATTTTGAAATAAATGAGTGACAACAGAATTTATGACTACATTTATTTAAAAATATTTAAAAACTTTACTTCGCGTATGTTATGATACTAAAATTTTAATAAACAATTATGGGTGCTATTTGGCAGTTTGGAATTAAAAATAAGTGTTCGTTCCGTGCAAATACCACTCTTGAGAGGGTTAAGTGATGTGCAAATTGAGGCATATCCAAGTCAGTGTGACATTCATAAGTTCCACTTTGTGACGTGTTACAAATCATTAAATTATTTGTCATGTTGTCTCCACAAGCGAATGAAAAAATAAAGTTCTTTTAAATAATATGAGTGTTCAAAGAAATTACATTTTGAATACATTTTTGACTTTGATATTTGTGAACATCTGTAGCATCATAGTGATATCACATAAACTGGCTGTGATGTTAAGACTGTAACCCTCTGGGTTGTCTCCTACAACTGATAAAATCAGAAGATACATTCGCAAATGACACACGTTCTACCGGGTTTAGTAACAGACATATTCACCTAATTCAGAGTATTCTTGTATGTTAGTTGAATACCTATTGAATGATTGCTGGAATACATACTGGGCCTCCCGAAATCTATTAAAATGTATAAAAAGATTGGAATTAATCATCGATTAAAATAAATATTCCAAGAGAATAAACATTTTCTTTATTTTTAAATTACTACACACATACATATCATTTTTTACTTACCATAAAAACTAATTGCTTTCATAAAATACATATATATATATATAAATGTTAAATTTCAAAAATATTGAGATTACAAATGTATTCTGAAAACGAACGTTGTAATCAGCTGATTTGTTCATTTCAGAGAATATAAGTGTTCATCTAGACGGCACATTGCTTTCTTGGTGTTTCTAATCATTTATTTAAAAGTGTATGTTTTTGAAAATGTACCATATTGTTTTTTGTGACTTTTAACGAATTTTGTGATTGTTATTACTTTAAATTAATTTATATGGTGTTTTTGTTCCTATTCTGTATAAAGATGCATTTTGTGGTACTATTATCAGTATTAAACATATATTGACTCATATTTTAAATATTAAGTATTCTTTAGAGCTGTTTTTGTCATAAATAAAGGATAATTCGTAAAAAGGTTTCATTTTTCTTGACAGATTTTCTTTTCCTAGGGCAATTCAATACAAGGTAATTCTCGAATACCTGGCAAAAATTAACTGGCAAATCAGGCATAGACAAACAAAAACCACATAGAAATGTGGGACGCAAATCACAATAGTACCTGACCTGAATGCGAATAAAATGTTATTTCCGCGTGATCTAAATGCACTTTATACGGTCAACATTGCAAGTATAAAAATGAATCCCTGTGCCGTCACTTTGAAGTGCACGAGGCTAACGAGAAAGACAGGCTACCGCGGTGCATTCCACTTATCTTTTTTTACAAACCGCTAGAGTGACGTGTTGCACATTTCGTACACCTCCATTGGTGCATTCGAGTCTCACGTGACTCTCGCGGTCTGTAAAAAAAGATATGCATAAAGAACCGCGGTATCCTTTCTGTTTCGTTAGCCTCGGAAGTGCATGATCAGATTCCGTTGCACTTCTCAAATGTCCTATTATGTGATGACGTCAAATTACTCAAAATTGGGATTTTTGACTTCACAACGACAAGTATATTAATTATCTGGAAACAGCGATCATTCAAAATGGAGTGACTTAACAGTGGAGTCTTAAATTGAAGTCCACTATAGAGTCATATTGGGAAGATCTAAAGTATCATATTTTGATGTTCGTTGTAATTTTGACTTTACAA
This sequence comes from Maratus michaelseni, assembly GCA_963931845.1. NCBI lineage: Eukaryota > Metazoa > Arthropoda > Arachnida > Araneae > Salticidae > Maratus > Maratus michaelseni. The sequence continues at coordinate 168,555,440 of OZ007588.1, forward strand.
ATCGTCACCAGTGTCCGTTAAAAATGTGACACTTTTGACCATTTGTGACGTCACGGTAACATTCCATTAACTACCTGTGCTATTAGGATTAGTCGAAAATACAGTATATCTAATTTTAAATAGAATCTTATAATGCATTCATGAATTAATACTAATGAAGATACTTTAAAGAATCTTTATGGGTGTAAACTAATTGTGATAAATTCATTATTAATTTGGGAAAACTAATCACCCTAATTGTGAGAAATGTAATGACGACAGTATACGTTCTGGATGTGGTCAACAATTGTGTCAGAATAACATTGAAACAGATCTTCAGTACTTAGAAATGTAGTAAAATGTATCAAGCCACTCACTAAATTTCAGAACCTGTTTACTTACCTAACCCTCAATTTTTCATCATATTTCACTTAAAGCGCATAAAATCTGTTGAAATTAGAAAGTACCAATTGAGTATCATCATAATTGTTAAAGTGTTACATAAAACTGTCACTCTCAGCTTCAATGAGGTACATTGCAGTTTTTGAATTGGGATCTTATATTTCTATGTAATTTCCATGTTTTAACGTGAACGATTTGTGGGTTCATTTCTGCGAGATATTTTAGACTTTAGAGTCTCACTGTAGACTACTGAGTTAATGACAGTGATGCGCCAACACAGTGTGTCATGCGTACGTCGCACACCGGTGCCAGGGTAGTAAAGGAGACAAAGATTTAAGGTTAGGGAGAAATAAATGAAAAACAAATCGAAACTTAAATACATTAAAATTAATTACAATATCTTGAAATATTAATTATATTTGATAAATTTACCTCAAACATATTACTCATTAACACTTTGCCTACGTCGCCGTCGAAACCCACGTAGCAGGATTTGTTCAGTTTATACGTTTTAATACCACTATTTCTGAATAGCAATCTTCAAGTTATTTAAAAGAAAAATTTATTACATCAAATAAGTAAAATATTACTATTGACAAACAGTTACTCAAATTAAAAGACTGTATGAATCCTGCGTAGCTTCACTCTTGTACATGTCCCGAATCAAGGTGCTATTCATACATTTATTTTCTTCTGATCCTAGTTCTGGTAAGTGTTATCCTAGCATTCCAGTTAACAGTTTAGAATAATTAAACTGTAATTTTTTCAATATATCATGATTCGATCTCCATTGTAACTGTGACGTTACAAATCGTCACAAGTGTCCGTTGAAACCGTGTCATATGTGACCAGTTGTGACGTCACCGTAACGTTCCATTAACTACCTGTGCTATTAAGATTAGTCAAACGTATAATATATCACACGTTAAATGGAATCTTATTAAGAATTCACGAATTAATACTAATGAAGATATTTTTTAAAAATTTTGAAGAATGTAAATCAAGTGTAAATAAAGAAATTCAGAAGTGGTTTCACTCACTCTGAACACAGGTTTTTTTTTCAGCGCTCCTAACTGTCTCTGCATACTATTTCTAGATGTTTGATAAATTCACATTCAAATTTGTTTACTCCATAAATGCGTTTACAAATGGAATAAAAATTATCTTTACTTTCTAGAATGCCGCGCAAACGTGGAATGCAGTTAACAGCTAAATTAGCAGAGCTGTAATCCAATTTGGGTTTTCACTGTCTCCTTACTGGGCTCCATAAATTTATGTCGATGAACATGTAATCGTTTTCTTTTAATTTGTAGAGATCTGAGGCTCTTAAGTAGGTATATTATTACCTATATTAGAATTTAGAGAGCTAATATGGGTTTTATTTGATTTTGGGTAACATCTTAAAATAGTTTTCATTTTTTACAGTGTTGCGAAGATATAAGCCACGAAAACACCTCATAAAACGTAGTTTTCGATGCAATATATTTTTATACTCTGACATCAGATGTAATTTGGTGAATGATATATATATATATATATATATATATATATATATTTACATGTAATTCACTAAAATCAAAATATTTTTTTTTAATTACGATCTGTGGCAAAATTTATGACAGCTAGCAAAAAATAATTTAAACAAATTTATGTCTTGCTTTTTCTCTTGTTGTAATAAATAGTATTTTATTACGAAAATTGAAAAAAAAAATAATTTTTAAAATTATAAGTAATAACTTTTCAATTTGTAAAAATAGTTAAATACTAGTTTCACATTATTTATTATGAACGTATATTTTTTAATCTACATTAGGATGAATTAGTCAATGTAATTGAGAAATATTCTCAAAAATACACACAGGAAATATAGCGGACAGATTTAATAAATTCTACATAATAAAATCGATTAAATACATTGAAACATGTATAGTGTAACAAAAAAAAATGTTCTTTTAATCTAGGAAGATATTATATGATTATGAACTAAAATATACAATTACATCCTCCGTGTTTCTCATGATTCCGAGGTGTAATCTTTATCTTTTATAACCTCAGAAACAAATATATATTCAGGATTTCAAGAAGTATTTATAAAAACATTTTTTTTTGCTGTCACAGTTTTCAGAAATGATTCCAAGTAGTTTTTATAGGTTTCTCAAATCGGAATATCAGTTTGTAGAATGTTACCAATTATCAAGTAGTTTCATGTTCAATACACATGTTTTACAGACAAACATGATAAATTTACATCATTAAAATTAATATTATTTTGTGACACTTACACGTATAAATTCAGTTACGCAACCGAAAATGTTTAGTTAAGATTTGATAGCATACTTAAAATCGTTATTTCAGTTGGAGAAAACTTATTAATGCAGTATAAATTCTACTTGGAAACGTTTTAAAAATTCAGTTGCAAGAAAACGAATTTTTTTTTCAAAATGAATCTTTAAATATCCAAAATATATTGGCTTTTAAGGTTTCTAAAGATAAAGGGCACTTTTCGGAATCGCGGTAAACTCAGAAGAAGTTATTGTACATTTTTGTAATTTTTTTATATTTTTATTGTATATTTTTATTTTTAAGAATTTATCTTTAAATATCTAAAATATATTGGCTTTTAAGGTCTCTAAATATAAAGGACACTTTTCGGAATCGTGGGAAAGAGTTTATTGTATATTTTCGTTCATGCTTATATTATATTTTCGTAGATTCAGAAACATTTGTCTTTATTTGCAGTATAAGCAACATGAAGTTAAAAATATAAAGTAGTCTTTAAAAGAAAATACATAACGAATCACTTTTTATTATTTCAATTCGGAGCAAAAGTTTTATTTATTCACCTGATGAATAAAAGAGGAGTGCAGAATACGTCGTATGCTTATTGAAATCTGTGCGATTTCATAAATAAGTATCAGTATCTAAATTTTTGAATGCATAAACGGAGTAAAATTTTCCGTTTCTCTACCCGGTTCAAATTGGAAATCTCAGTCTCTTAGAAATCTCACTTATAGAGTTGTATGCATTATTTATTTGTTCAAGTTCGACTGGAATAAGTATATTCAGTAGAATTTCAATAGAAACAGCAGTTTTGAAGGAGATTTATGGTAATTTAATTTTAAAAATTGTATTTTTCTTTGCATTAAAGTAAAATTGATACTCTAATGCTGTCTTTGGAATAGCGATTAGATGTTCTTTTTTCATAAATGATGTAATCCATACATGGGAAAACCTTTTTTCCAATTTTCATGTAAATCGTTACGTAAAAGCACCAGTTCAGATAATTGTAGCAAATATAGTCAATATAAATGGCTTAATTTGGTTCAAAGACACAGATCTTGAAATGAAAAATAAAATAAATAGTAAAATTAATAGTAATTCCTGTTACATATAGTTTTTCTTTTAAATTCTTATATTTTCTAAAATTAAAAACTTCTTTTCTTTGCAGGAAATATCGTTTGAATCTATAAAATCATTTGATGATACTAAATGGAAGTAATTTAATCTTCGACAAAATCGTTTTTTTCTTTGTTATAGTAATACTACTATACTTTGTTTTATCACTGTACCGAATGTCTGTTTTGTTCTTTTTCTGATGGAATATATTAGAATAAATTTTTAAATGATGTTTTTTTTTTTTTTTTTAATTTGTAGTTGCATTTCACATAATAGGCTCTAATCAATTGCACAGTTCCAATATTTTGTTTTTAATAAGTGCTCACAGAGAAAAAAAAATGTGATTTGATTCAACTATCATGTTTATGCTCTGAAGAACATTATTCAGTAAGATGGATTTCAACATTTTTTGCGAAAATAGAGGCATCACATTGTAAAATAATCTCCAAAAACAACACTTTTCCAAATCGGTCGTATACGCCATTTGGGTTTAAAATACCATAAAAATTTAATTCGTAGAAAATCGTATACATGTCTCTTCTTTCGTAGATTTCATTCCAAGATAGGTAGATCTTTAAAGAGTTCTTAATTATTTAAAAAAGAAATTTTTGATTTAACTTCTCCATCAACATTTAATGGAAAATATCTATATTAATAAAAGAAAGTTTCGCTCTGTGTGTGTGTGTGTGTGTGTTTGTCTGCCTGCGATGGCTAGCAAAATCTATCCCACCTAGAAGTCTGGAAAGAAGATGGTGTGGCTAGTCCAAGCTCTGGCCATGTGCACTAGGGTGGAACGAAAATAATGGTTAATTTTTTTTTCAGTTAGAAATTTGCTATAGTCGTCAAAAGTTGCCTTTTGGGGTTAGAATGAAGAATATATAATTTTGTTGCTGTACTAAAATATTTTCGGGTGCCGCAAAAAGCTTCAAAACTGACTTTTCTATGAAAAACGATAAAAATTGCCTTTAAAAAAAAAAAGTTATTTTCTTGATTATTAACATAATATACATATATTTTGTAAACAGAATATTCAAAATATGATAATTTTGCAGAAAACTTGTACATTCTATGTATTACGAATTTTTAGATGCCATTACAGAAATAATTATTTTGTAGAATTTAGCGATTTTCACCATATTAATTTTTATTAATTTTACAGTAACATATTCTTATAGTACTACATTGAAATGAAAGAAATGCAATCTTTAATTATCGTATCTTAGTTAAACAAACACACTTATTTAGAAAAACTTTAAAAGAGTGAAACCTCTAATTAACGGACACCTATGGGACCAAAAAAATTCTGAAAAAATGAGGTGACTGCAGGAGATTGGTTGATAGTTATAACGAGAGGTTAATGTTCGCTGAGAAATTTTAATTTGGCCGTAAGAGAGGGGTGACCGTATATAAGGGTGTCCGTTAAAAGAGATTTGACTTTATATTGTTTTTAAAGGCAAAACGTTATTTTTTAGAAACATTAATTTTTCTCTAATGTTCATAGTGTCACACATGGTCCATAATAATCACACTGACACATTGGATTGTTTTTTTTTTTCAAATCTTGGCATGATCTTTTGAAAATGTTATTTTGGTTTTTATCAATGCATCTCTTGCAGATGTGCTGCAAACTGACAAGGATGGCTCGGTAACTAATTTAACAATCCTTTTAACTGCTTGTGTATGACATAGGGAAAAATTGTAGTTTACTCTCATGATCAGGTTCTTCTGCTTGCTTTATTTCTTGCTTTAGTTTGTCGTCAGCAATATAATCGTCATAGGAGGTTATGTTTCTTTAACATCATGCCATTGAATCATATCAATATAATCCGTGACATATAAGTTTACACATACAGGAATTAAAAAATTTCTGATGCCAGCTTCATTTCCAGACCCTGCTTTTACAATTCGGCGTAATGCAAACTCCTTAATGACTTCTATCCCCTGATAGCATACAATGGAGTACATTTTCATGTGCAGCAAAGTATGCATTGCTTTGGCAGATTGGATCAATTACATTTTTAGGAGTGTAATTTTGGTAACGTAAATAGCTGACATGTTTTCACAAGTGCTTCGTCCATAGATAGAAGATGGTTTCAACTTTATGTTAAACCAAACAGTTGCATACACTTTCAAAATATACTCAGTCAGTATTTGGAGATTTTGTGATGGATATTCTGTTCCCACGTACAAGCGAATAATTCTGTTTGCTGAGGTAAACCGTGGTGAATGACAATTTTTTTTTGGTTTCTTCATAGACAAATCAGAAGAGCAACTTCTAACGGAGATTGTGTTACATATTTCTAAGAAATATATTTGGACTATACTTAAATTATCCTTAAATTTTAGCTATGGAATGTTATTTTCAATAGGTGAAAACTCAGTCACTGGAAGTTCATAACACTTTTCCAGTTGTTTTCTTATTTTCACTTCAAATTCATTTGGATTTTTAGTTTTTCCATCTAGGAAAGAAAATAGATGATGAACAGGCAGTTCATTTGCATGAAACAGGGAAATCAAGCACTGCAGTAGCTTTCATATTTCTTTTTCCAATAAAGCAATCACACCATTATTCCATCCAGTGTTCGAGGCAGTTCCATCATATCCAATTGCAGTAATTTTTAAGTATTGGGTGTTGCCATTTAAAAATGTCATTATGTTGTCTTTTATACCTTTTCCAGTGCCAGAAATAGGTGTTACGTATCTTGAAAATTTTGGTCCAAGTTCTGGAACGACTGATATATGTTCTTCGATAACATTTTATTTTGTAATACTTAGTTATCTTTTTCTCTTGCACAATAGTCTTGTCTTTTCTTACATAAAAAATACAATTAATTTTTATAACTAGTTTTACAGTTTCTTCTACATATCATTTTCGGTTCTTTATTTGTTCTCATCTAATTTTCATTCTGTCAATACATTTCTGTCATATTTCTTTCTTCATCACTAATCAGATCAATATCCTGCAGAGCGGCGGGGCTTGGAATTGTTGCAGCAATTTTGTCTTATACTCAAGTTCGATCGCAAGTAGAAGCCACAATTCGCAATTTCATGCGCATTTGACTACGATTTTGATTACTTGAGGTTTCAGAGACACTGGACGTAGAGGCAATAAAAAAATTGGTATAGTACAGTGTTCTCTTCTGAACTTTGTTCTGTTTTTACCTTATTGTATACTATATATGTTTCATTACTTTTGTAATTAAAATTTATTACGCAATAAGTGTAAGATGTTTTCTGATTAAAAATATTTAAAACTGATTAAAACTGATTTAAAAGACAACTTATTAAAACTATAGCCTATTGAAAAAAAATTAAACATAATTGCGAAATTTGTCAAAATTTTAATAAAAACCCAAAATTTGCCCTTCTTGCGGCACCTCTAAACATAATCCAACTACGCTGATATTTAATTTCCGTCTTTATTTTGATCAAAAGCACCTTTTGAAAACTATAGCATATTGAAATTATTATTATTAAGTTTTTTTACATAACTGCGAAAATTGTCAAAATTTTAATAAAATCTAAAGTATACCTTTCTTGCGGTACCTGAAAACATAATTCAATTACGCTAATATTTAATTTCCGTCTTTATTTTGATCAAAGGCAACTTTTGAAAACTATAGCATTTTGAAATTAAAAAAAAAGTTTTTTCGTTCCACCCTAATGTGCACCTGCGTCTGAGAATTTTAATATTTTGATAATTACCCAAGATATTAATTAGTTTCTCATTTACCATCGCTTCTAAAATGCCATATTTTTCTAAAAATGTTGCAAAAGGAATATGAAACCGCAAAATTAGCTGTGTGTTGGGAGAAGAAAGAAAGATTTTAGGTTTACTGGAAAAAGGTTAGGTTACCACAATGACTTTTAACTACTCCTATTCGACACATGTTGAAATAACAGAAACTATTAGGTCTTTCGACACAAAAATTTGCAGATCTATATAAACAAACAATCACAAATTGAAAAAGTCAAATTTCAAAAAATTCCATCCACAACTTTCGGAAATAATTATTAGAAATGTTTAATTTTTCGTGCAATTTAATCTTGCAACGATCAACACGTTTTTTGATAAAAATGTTAAACGCCGCAGGTGTCTCGAAGAGATTTTTAGGTGACTCAAATTAACAATTCTAATTAAGCTACGATTTAAAAATTAACACCTTTCGAATCCTCTCTGTTTCCACATTACAAGTTTGTAAAAATTAAGATTATCCGATTCTTATAACCGAAGATATTTATTATTTCGCATGAATTTGACTGCAGAAAACAAAAAAAAAAAGGTAACGTGTTTCTTTTTTTCTTTCTTTTTTTTTCTACGAGCAAGCTTAGCAGACAAGATGTATGTTATCTCTGGAATAAAGAAAGATACAAAACAAGTAAATAAAAATTTGGAATGGTGCTATTAGATATTAGAAACTGCATAAAATTATTAAAAATCTTGGATTTTTTTTTATTGGAAAATTATGCATCCTTATCGAGTTAATGATATAAAATCATACAAACCTTTGGTTTGTTTAACTTTATTATCACGGGCCTGCGCAACGTCGGGCGGGTCAGCTAGTTTATAATAAATCAAACGTAATATTGAATAACTTTTGTTTGATTTGAATTTTTTTCAATGTGCTAGTTCTTATCTGTGTAAACGTAAATATATTCTCGTTAAGTGAGTTTAATTCTAAAAAATATGTAGCTATAGTTATGTTATAATATTATCGACAAGTGAAACTCCGGGGAAATATTGCGACAATATTAAATGTATAAAAGCTAAATGAACTTTTAATTTTTATGTGCTATTATTAATGGATATTCGTTTTTCGTATTATGAAAAAGCACGATTACGACTAAAATGTTAAATTGAATAATATTATAAATTTTAAAATTTGGTCTGGTAAAATATAATTGTCATGTACTTGTACTTGTATAAGTACAATTTTTTTAACATTTTCCAACCTAGTTCAAAGTGTTTATGACTTCGGTTTGTCTGTACGTCTGTCCGTCTGTTTGTCCGTACTCTAACTCTCGTAAATACACTTGGATTCCTCTGCAATTTTGCGATGATATTGACCAATACTATAGCACGTTCTTTACTGAAAATAAAGTGTTTAGTATTTAAATTTTGTTTACAGAGACATTCAAAAGTATTCCGTTACATTACAGTCATTGGGAAAATATGATTTCAAGTGCATTTTGATGACGTTACGCCATTTCAAACATAATGAAATTCATATACAATTATGAAGAATACTAAAACATGCTTTTGGTAGAATATGGGGTGCAAAGTATTTATTATTCATTTACAGGGTTACAGAAAATAGTTCTCTTGCACAATGTTACGTAGGGAAAAATCTTTTGCGGTGTAATTTAAAGAGGTTACAGAATTTCAAAAACAGCGAAATTTATATTCTTTACTCACGTGCATTATAAATTGCTCAGTAAAAAGTATGTCGTACATTGCGTTGGTCGTTTATTTACAGAGACACTCAAAATAATTCCGTTACAGTCTATTTCGATAATCGCAGTATATGTGTGATAAGTGCGTTTTCAACATTGTTTACTTTTTATAATTTAACTAAATTTTTGCATTGTACGTGTGGTATATAAATTTTGCTGATCATATACAGGGCTACACAAAGAAATTAGTAAGTATTACTGACTATTGGAGTGATTGTCTTAAGGATAGTTTTTAATTGGGTTAAGCATTTTCCTATTAAACTGTATTGTAATAACTCCTCTATACCGACCCGATAAAAGATGGTGAATGGTAGCGCGATCAGATCGTTTGGTAAAGAGAATTAAGTCGCATAAATTAGAAAGTAGAATTTATTGTATAACAATATTAATTCTAATAAAAATATGTACAAGAAAGTTGATTACAGCATTTGATTATTTTTTGTGAGTCAATCGCTAATAAATTAATGTTCTCTTGACTCTGAGTATAACTGGAACCAAACTAAAGTCTCCAAATGTTACGATCAGTCGTAACTTCTAGCCAGAGTTCATACGGATCAAGGCACGTCCGTTCCTTCTCTTTCGGAAAAACTACTCGTTCTCAATTATTCAGAGTTTAAGAACTCTCACTCTAGCACGGGTCGTGTTTTTCTCTTCACTAGGATTTATCCCTGATACCTGCCGTATCAAAACACATAGAGGTCAGGCCTCACTATCGCTTCTACTGCGCTAAGTCCGGAAACTCTCGTTCCTTCCTCCCTTTTACCAGAGAGTCACCACTCTCTTTTCGATCTCTCCAAACAAACTCTCTCCCTAACTTTTTCATCCTCGCAGGGGAACTTCTTCTGGGGGCGGGGTTTTGTCGTGGTGAGCCCCTCGAAACTCTCCAGCCTCTTAGCAGCCTTGAGATCCCTCTGTTTCGTTTTCACTAAGTCCGTCATTGGACGTTCTAAGACAAAGGGCAAAGTTTCGGGCGCAAACCTAAAAATCGTGTGCAGAGATCGCTTCTCTCGCAGATGCTAACTTTCCCACAGCTTCGGCAAGGATCAAAGCATAAGACCCCTCTTTGGGTACAACCTCACCAATGCATCACTGTCCGAACTTTCCGCTCTCAGTGCAATAGAATTCGGCGTTGGCTTGTCTTCAAGGCAAAAATAGCGTGGGAAGGTATGCAGTTAAGTGTGCTCACAGGAAATGCTAGAATGACACATAGTGCACCTGGACGTAGAGGCTCAATTCTTTACAGTACATATTAGACTAATAGAAGTGTGTAGAATATAAATAAACTCATAAACAGGGCTATGCAAAGAACAAGATACGTTGTTGATTATGGTTGTTAAGTTTCTGGAAAATGCCTTATGCTTTTTTTTTATCTGGATTAAATTTTAGCTTAATATGTGGTGTGTACAAAAATCTTTAGATAATATACAGGACTATACAAAAGAATTCGAGTTCATTTCCATCGATCGGAGGAAATTGCGAATAGATAATTTTCTAACTGAACTAAAATGTCTCATGCTATGTAGTATTTATTCAAATCTACCGATCATATACAGTGCTCCACACCAGGGCCGGATCCATAAAATTTTCACAGGGGGGGGGGGGGTAAAGTTTTAGTGGCTAGCGTTATACCTTCTACTTATAAAATTATCATTAAAGTGGAAGAAAAACGAAGTATTATTTAAACCTGCTTCAAAACATATATTGCACAGTAATTAATAAAATTTCATAAAATAATTTTAATTTAACCACTAAAAATTATATTAATATTAAATTAATATATAAATTACAAATTATAATATTATTATTAAATTAACTTTTAGTAACCAATTTGTTATATATATATAAATATACAATTTATTAATTCTATAATATGTAGTTAATACAGAAATGTTAAAACTCTTCAATTAAATAAAATTAAACGTTTTCATATTTAAGATGTGGAGAACACTTTTTATTGCAATGAAAAAAATAATTACAAAACATTTCTGTATTACCTAAAAAATACTGCAGTTGCAATTTCCTTATTTAATACTTCTTCAGGGTGAATTTCCTTACCGCGATGATTGTTAAGCATTGCTAAACCGTTTAGCCATTCTTCTTTCATATTTGACCTCAAGTAAGTTTTTACCCGTCTCAATGTTGAGAAAGACCGTTCACTAGTACAGGTTGTAACACGAAGGACACATAAAATATGGAGAAGAGTCTTGATATTCTCGTAAAATTCTGAAGCGTGTAATATGCTTTCACTTGCACTGCGTGGAAGTTCGCTCTCCGGTTTGTTTTACCATTGCCGCTGCCATGTCTATTTCTCCTCGTAATTCAGAAAATGTCCCTGGAATATCTTTCTTGTAAGGCTCAGCTGCATTCATTAAAGTTTCAGTATCCTCATTGGCAAATGCCGGGATCAACCCATGTAATGCAACGATATTTGAATGTTCAGCAGTGGAAAATCTTGTTACCAACTCTGATATGATAAAATCCATAAACGACAAAAATAAATTAAATTTGTAATACTATTCAGGATTTGACGCTGCAGTATTGGATCTGTAGTGCTGTGTTTTTACAATTCTCAGCATAGTAATTTCAATGGAATGTTTAGTTCCTACTTTCGATGCCTCGTCGTATATTTTCGAGTAACTTGATGATGAATTTCGATAATCATTTAAAGTATCGACAACATGCTTTACCATATCATAGCATTGCTTCAAATCTAACGAAGGGCTTTGCAAAGTACGAGATAAAGAAATAGTTAAACTCAGAATGAAGGAAATGATTTGCACTGCAATAAGGAAATCAAATCGCAGAACTGATGTTATTAAAGAAGCGGATTTGAAGAACGATTCTTCTGCATCTAATAATTTTAGAAAGCACACAATGGCTTCGAAAACTTGTAAAATTACGTCGGGACGTTCAATCCACCCAGTTTTACATAGTTCATCTTCCTAAGAATAAATAATAAGAATTAAAGAAAAAATCCTTTTGCTAAAAAGTTCTGGTTGCGCCACTAATAAGGGTGTTTCTCATCACAGGGGTGTCAGCTGACGCTTTGACCCCCCCCCTCCCCCGTGGATCCTCCACTGCTCCACACAACAATTTGACTACATTTTTACGATTGTAGGTAATTACTAAAACTGGGTTTTTAAATGTGTTATATGTTCCCTAAATTCTTTGCTTACATGCTTTTTTCACCTTATATAAATGTAAAGATTCTTTACAGTTTTCTGGATGTGTTGAAAATTGTCTTATAATCTGTGCTTGACGCATGATTTTACGTATTTGTTTTTATTACCTAGCTTAAAGAAAAAATAATTGAAATTGAAATATTTTGATATGTTGATACAGGTTTCATATTCATATATACAATGAAAAAATATGCAAAAATAATATTATTAGGAAGGGATAGAATGTTCTTATTATTTATTGGTTTAAAGTTTCATATAAATTAAACATTTTGATTTCTCTTTTAAATATTGAAGGAACAGTGTAAAGAATATAACTTCTTTAAAACGTACATTTTAATTATAAAACCATTTACTAAATTGCTCTTCTAAGTAAAAGTAAAAACTAAATATTTCTTTCTGATGGAAATACAGTATTAAAAGTTCAGTGTTAATTCTTAAAAGATCAGGGTTCATAAGCCGTGTTTTTGACCCATGAAATATGACTAAAATTCGATTTTGTTATACTGAGGTGAAGGAATGCAGTTACTTAACTCTCTATTTTTAATATTTTACTATGAGTGGACCTTTGCAACACTTTTATTTTTACATATATTGTATATTTTGATGTATTTTATAATAAGGTAAAGCCAGGAGAGATGGCGCGGTCGGAGAGATTGAGCACATAGAGGTTCGGGGGGAAGGAGTAGAATGAGAGCGCAGCGACTCCAGGTAGTAGTACAACAACAGTAGCGGAGTGTCAACTTGAAAGTGCATGTTGATTGCTTTGAGCGTCTAAGATAAAGTATTGCTATTTTGATTTGTTTTCCCAAAGTAAGTAATTTTCATAGCTATTCATCAGAATTTTTATACAATGTCAATAGTACAAAATATTTTAAACTTAAACGATTTCTCATAAGCTACCAATCTAGACTAACAGTGAGAACATCAACGGTTCGTTTTAGTAGCGGCCATGTTTAAATATAAGGCCTCGCAATCTCTCCTACCGAAATTGGAGAGTTTGTGCATTGTTCCCATTAGTTACCATGCTACGAGAGATTGTGCAGCTTATTGGTAAATTTGCATAAAAAATGAAAAATGAAAATGGACTAATTTTAAGCTAAACGTGTTATTAAGTTACATAATTTTATTTTGTAATCTTATCTGGACTTGCTTTTTCTGATTCTTTAATTTTTTTCCCTTTAATTAAAATTTTTTAATCGTTTTTAAAATTATTTCCTTTTTCTGATTCTTTAAGCATTAGGTTGAAATATTCACTCCCCATACAATAAAATTTCTTTACAAAAACCTTACAGCAGTGTCATTTAACTGTAATTATTATTGTTAACAATTCAATTGTAGTTATTATTAGTAACAATCTCTCCTACCCATGTGCGCAATCACACCAACTCTGTAAGGAGAGATTGCGCAAAATAACTTACTTGGTTTTATTTTTATTACAGCTGTTCTATTAAATTGCAACATAACAACAAAATAGGAATGGAAATGCATAAAAAACAAATGAAACAAATGAACAAACTTATTCATGGGTAGTTTAGCAAAAAATTAATATTTAGATTTTTTATTGCTATTCTTTTGAATTGTGCGCAGACTCATCTAGCTTTACCTTATATGTAAAGAAGAATGTGTTGTACGATTGCGCTCATATAAACAACTGAGGTAAAATTAGGAGAAATTGCGTATTTTTCATCAAAAACTACGAATAATACGAACCTTGAGCTTGTGTAATAAATAAATACGAATAAAATGCAAAAAATATTGTTGCAATCGTACAGGATAAAACTTCTAATATAAAAAAAGTGAAATAATTAAGTCAGTATAACAAAATCGAATTTTAGTCATATTTCATGGGCCAAAAACACGGCTTATGGACCCTGATCATTTATAGGCTAAATCTGATCCTAGTTCTGGAAAAAAATATATCACAATAATTCAAATAAATATTAGCAACTGTGCTATTGCAATATATTTGATGAATGACATCATTTCTTCCAAATATGTAGTTTCATTATTTTAAAAAATCGAAACTTACTTACGAGATATATGTATCTTTACCATGCTATTTGAACTTCGACTTTTAAAATTTCCGACAAACACTTTATAATAAAAAAAAATGACATACCAAAATAGCTTTTTTTTTTATCTTGTGTGTGATAAGAAATTATTAATAAAATAATATCGAAGACACACACACACACAAAATTTGGAATACTGTCAGTTATTTAAATTTCAAATATTTTTTGTTTATCTAATAGTTGCTTTTTATTTCTTGTTGGAAATTTTAACTAAGTGAAATCTGAAAAGCCTCACTTTTAAAGGAAATTTTTTCGAACATATGAATCTATTAAATAATTATCATGACAATTTCCCAAATTTTATATAATTTTAGAGAGTTAGATATTTTTATATTTTACAGGTTTTTTCATATATTTATTTAAAAATGTGAAAAAATATAATTTCTCTTATAAAAAACTTTATGCTGTTATAATTTGTTTATATTAATATTGTATTGAGTATTATCGCAGATATTGTTTATATATTTTAAAAGTAGAAATTAATAATCAACAATCTAGTAGAAAAAAATAGGTTTACTGCGTTTTTAAATGTATAAAATATTTTTTTTTATTGTTTGGCGAACAAATCTTGAATAATATTAGCTTCCAGTTTTTATAGTACCACTCACTTCATAATAAATATTTTCTGTAACATTCAAAACATATCTGTCATTAATCATGAAGCAGTGGACAGGAGGTATTCAATATATTTTAAAAGAATCGGTTTTTTGATACTGAATTCTCGAGTTATTTTTTTCATTTTTTTTCTTTCTTTTTTTTTCTTTTTCATCCTTTCTTTTTTTCTTTTTTTTTAAATCTTTGTTCAAAGTGTTGTACATTTTCAATTAGCAATTTCTAAAACTGTTTGTCGGCTAACAAAACTATCAAAGTATTGTACTATTTTATGATTATCTTAGCATTTTCCTGAAACGTAAATTACTTATATTTTAAATCAATATATTTTTTTTAAAGAAAACAAAATATCTTTAAAAATTAAACTTCGGAATATTATAAAATATGATAATTTATATGAACACCATATTGACATTAAAATATCTTAAAATTACTAAAACTGTTTTTATTTAATTTTTCCTTTCATGTTGTTCAAAGCTTTAAGAAAACAAACTCTGTTAATTACATCAACAACAATGCAGTTTAAACTCAGTATTGTTCATTAGTGCATGTCCATTATTGTGTAATGTTTACGCATATCACAGATAGGCTGGCTGCAAAAATAAAATAGCAAATATTTTTGAGTAAAATTTTTTTAATAGTAAATATTTTGGAAAATACGAAATTTTTTGATTCTAAAACTTAATTATTAGCTACTCTTATAACCGCTTAGTATCATAATCTAAACATCTATTTTTATTATTATTGAAAATTAAATATTACTTTAAGAATGTTAGACAATTTAGTAAAATTTGAAAGTAAACTTCATAATCAAGACATCAAATGTAAAAGCATAAGGATCACTTGTTATAATAAGTGCATTTCATATAATTTAAACAACATGCTTTTACTGTATTTTTATACTTAATGAGCATAATTATATCTTTATAAAAATATGCAAAAAAAAAACATAATTCTCTAAAAGTTTTCGATATTTTTCAATTAATCTAAATTAACAATTAATACCAAAATGCCTCGCCATTGTTATTTATAAACAGACTTTGCAAATATTTGTACAGCTTGTTAAAAGTAAAAATAAACTTTACTACTAAAGTTTTCAATTTTGAGATACTTTAAGTTAAAAAAAAGCATAATTAAACTACGGCTTTTAAATATTACATTAATTATATACAGAAAATACTTTTATACTTTAACAAAAAGTAGACTATTTTTTAATGCTTAACTGAAAAGACCTAATTAATCTCGTTACTTTGTTAGATTGATTGATAAATAACTTTGATAAATAAAAGTTTGCAAATGAGATTTTTTCATTACGATCCCTTACATGATGTTAAAATGATAATTTAATCTACATAAAAAAACATGTTAAAAAGTTTTAAAAAATCACTAAACAGCGAGAAGGATAATGAATGAATAAATAAACAATGCTTAAATATAACTAATGATTGAAGCAGGTTCATTTAAAATTAATTTACTTTATTGATTTTAAGAATTATATTTGATTTTTTTAGCTCATTAGAACACGCGCAAATTAAATTATATTTTATTTTATGATTTTAACCCCTAAACATCATACTCGTTCGAATTCGCACCGGCTAAAATTTCACATGGCGGCGTTTTATTAAAGCATACCTTCTATAATTTACATTTGTATTTAATCAAAATGAAATTTTTGATAAAAAGAAATAACATAGTTCGATTTCTCATTGAATGTCTTATAGGAATCATGTGTTATATTTCATTGTGATTGTATTGTCCACAAAGTTATACATATTTGAAGTTGCGGAATCCCAAATCGCATTACTGTTGAGTACGAGGATGCTGAATCGAGGAGTGGAGTCCGAGTTAAATAGAAATTAGTGCATAAACTTACTAACTTTAGGCAATTGCATTTTCCTAAATAAACAGATTTGACATATTTGTATGATTAAAAGCATAAACAAACCTTAGGAGTATCAAAAGTTAATAAATGTCACAGTTCATAAAAAGTAAGAATCACTTTTCTTATAGAAAGAAAATTTTCACAAAAAAAAAAAGTTTTGAGTTTCTATTCATTTTTTTCACTGAGGTATTTTAAGGCCGGATCAACTGCTGTCGAAAGAGCTAACAACTATTTTCGCAATTGATTAAATAACATCAATTAAGCATTTGAAAACCAACTTGTGTAAAATGGCTAAGTTAACAATATCGCTGCATCGGATAATTTTATAATGCTGTTATACAAAAGTTGGATATTTATTTATCCGTTATCCCGTCGACCACTATCTAAAAAAGAAAAAAACTGTCGCCAAAATATAGAGAAAAAAGTGTGTTACTGTGGCGTCACATTCAATTGACATCAGATGCGTTACACATGTTTGTTATGTCATTGAGAGATTTGCATTCAGCAGTTATCTGTATTTTTAATGATATTTTACACATTTATTAGTTATTTCACTAATTTAAATAATAAAAAAGATCTTAAACGGCGAGCCATGATATTCAAAGAGAAAATGCGTTGAAAAAATCTTCCTACCCATAGTTGAGCACAACAGATCCGTTTCAACTGACGTTATAAACACTTATCCATCAGGGTATAATTAAGAAGAATATTGTAAATAAATAAATATTTAAGATTACATATTTTTCTCTTTTCATTAATGTATTATAAATTTTATTATTTAAAGTTATTGATAGTTGACACTTTAGTGAGTGGGGCATTAGCTTCCAATGGCAACATTCTTCCATTGGTTTTTTGGGCATTCGAGTTTGGCGAATAATTTGGCGATAGTTTATTTTTTACGATACAGTTGTTAACGGTATAACAGAGAAGTACCGAAAATTGACGGTAACACGTTTTAAATGTATCGTTTCCAATATGACGTAATTTTCAAAGTTTTTTTCCTATTATTAAACTTAAAAAAATATTTAATTGAAGGAGAATATTATTATTTACGCTGTTTTAAAATTTGCAATAATAGGTACAAAATTTTGTCGAAATAAATTAATATCTCGTGTAAATATATTTGTATATTGAAACCGTTTGGATATATTGTTATTTGAGCATTTTAAATATAGTTTAAGTTTCCCTGTTTCATGCTTTGAACGCATAATAATTTAATTATTTCTCTTTTTAATATCCATTTCCAAGTATATTTTTATTACGTAATTTTCTACAATTACTGCTTTTAACACGTGATCATTTAATTATATTTTTAAAGTTTTATTTCTGTTTTTGATAGTCACATGTGGATAATTTTTTAATTGAAATAGAATATTATTATATGTGCTTTTTTACAAATTGGCAACAATTCAATTAAATTCTGCGCTTTAATTGAATATTTCTATCCAGTAATGACTGAGTTTTATAGTTTTTAATTAATATCTTGCGCTAATGAATACATTTTCAAAATTTTATGATTTTTAGCGTGACAGTTGGTATTCCGCTGAAAGTACACAGAATTTCAAGTCTGTAACTTATGCAATTTCTGAGAACCGGCTCTGTGACGGACAGACAGATAAGAGAGACGAATAGGGTTTCGTGAGATGAACGAAACCCTAAAATAAATGCAAAACATTGAAATTATCGAAAAAGATGAAAAAAAAAAACACAATAAATGAGTTTTTAATTCATGTATTTTGTATTATCTATTTATTTAACTGTTACTTTGTTACAAACGATTAAGTTACTCGTTCCGAAATTGACCAATTTTGTGGAGAATTAGAGACTCGAGACCTATATTCACTCTACTAAACTTTATGGTGAAGCTAAAAAGGGGCTAAAAAAACCGGAAAAAATATTGTGAGTCCTTGATAAAGGCTATATTTTAATCTTTTTGTTTTATCGAATATTTCGCTATCTGTGTAAAAGACTGGACTACAAAACATTACATAAGAGATTGTTTAATGTAGTAGAAATCGTAAGAATTTAATGTGCATATCTATAAATATAGAATTAGAAAAAGTTATTTATAAGCTCTGGCGTAAATTTTAATGCTCCTAATGAGCTAAAAATTAAACTACAGATAACTAAAATGAACTAGTGCTTGTCTTCAGTTCAATAGAAAATATCCCTTCGAAAGTTCTTCGAAATAAGCTGTACAATTCAAATAAGTGTTCAAAAGGGTAACACATTTTAATGCCAAATCTGTTTTCACTGTGAATTGATGCTGTTGTATCAAAATCATATTTCATAATCCAAATTGCAGTGCGTCTGGCCAAACATTATAAAAAAATCTGACATAGTTTTCTCATAGCTGCATTGCATACGTATGTTTATTAGTGACTTTTTGTACTACATAATTGTTATATAACTTATGACTTGCAGAAGATTTAAGTTGTCTGTAATTTACTTTTCATTAGATTCGGAGGAGCAGTAGACTACTCTCCGAACGTAACTGAAATGGGGTTTTTGCTAACCCTGTTCATTAATTATGGTTGTTTTGTTTTTACAGATATTGCTATTATATTTTTTTTTCTTGCTTTTGAATTCAAAATAACATCCTTAAATACAAAATAGCCTTTTACTTGTTTTTTCTACAATATTTATTTAGATAAATCAATAAACTTCCACATGAAATATTCAATCTTTTTCCCAGAAAAATACTCGCAGGTTTTCATACCAATGTTTTTCCTATAAAAGTTTTACTCACATGAGACGCCCGCTTGTTTAATCTGTCAGAATGCCAGCAGAGTAAAACTAATGAAAGATCTTAATAGACACTTTAAAAATTCCCATTTGTATTAACAACTTAATTTTGGTCAGTCTGCTAAAATAAGCACGTAAAGGATGACGAAGTGGTGAAAGAATTTATATAGGTCTTTTTGATTAAGTAAGAATCTGTGGGGTTGTTTTCTCAACCAAAGAGAAAAGCTAATATTTATGACATTTCTGCTTGTTGTATTTATCCAGAACTTTTTTTTTACATTGCAATATAGATTTTCTGTTGCTTTGGTGATTTATAGAGGTCTAAAAATTATAAAAGGAAGCAAAGTAAAAAATGCAATTTTATAACAAATATTGATAGTTAGCATTCAGGGAAAAAGTTATTATAAGTACTGTTAGAACACTCCCATTAATTCAAAATTAAAATGTAACAAACTTTACAAATTTTAAAATATTCAAAAAAAGGAAAGGTTATTAAATTTTTATCATCATTGTCAATGCATGAACAGTGTGGTTCAGAGGAAAATGTTTGAAAAATAAATAAGGCGGTTCTAAGTATGAGCTTGATAAGTCAAACGTAGTGCAGGTGATCTTCATGGTGGGCGATTATCGATGCGAGAGTTTTGTTAGTATGCATAAACTTTACCTTTTTCTCATGAATAAACGAAATTACTGTTACTGCGGCAGTGAAAGCCTTATAATCATTGTAGTTTGTAGTTCCAACTAAAAGAAAATCAAATTTGGTATGCAACATCATCACAGGGAAGGAAGAAAGTGCGCCAAAACAACGTGAGATATATTGCATTACGTATGAAATGTTCATCAGAGGAAGGCTGTAATCGACGTAATAGAGTAGACATTTCTATATCCCATTACCAGTAACTCTGTGTGTTCATACAACAAACTTTAAACGTCTCTAACTACCAAAACTTACGAATCAAGAATTATTCACTATGAAGATGGCGTGCACTACATTTGACATCAGACTAATATTTCTTTATCAGACGTTTGACATCTTACTCAATCTTAAACAAATTTCTATTTAGCAAGTTTCAATAAACAAATTCTATGAAAAAATTATCAAATAGTTTTAAAGTCCTAAAAGCATCATCAACAGCTTTATGAAAAGCGCTATGTATAACACTTTTTATCAATATTATCCAACTGAAGGGAACTAATTATAGAAATATTCTAGAAAGGGTTAAAATTTACGACATATAAAAAAGATATTTTGGCGATTACTAGATACATTATAAATTATCCTATAGTCTACAATTCTAGAAAAAAATATCCAATTTATTGATTTGATATTGCATTTCATTTCGTATTTTCCAGAATAAATCTAAATTCATCATCGCAAGTTTGATTAAACATACCAAAGAAATAATTACAAAATGATGCAAAAGTTCTCGGTTATATTAAAGAAATGATTTTCATTTTCTAAAACTAATTAGTTTTTTAAAAATGGAGTGCAAAATAAACAATGTTTTTTAATGAATTGTTCTCAGAGTTACTGGAACCGCTTCTAGTCATCATTAAACAACGAATGTGGCTCCGATATGACAGAGCGCTATCTCACTTCATTTTTATATGCGGATTTACATTTTGGAAGTAATAAAGAGTAGGCGAATAATTGGTCTGGGTGGTCGCAAAGCTTGGGCGACACGATTGTCCGATCACTGAGGTCTGAAATGTTTACTTACGATAACATAAACAAGTTGGAAATTGTACGTCAAACGTTACAAACGAGGTGCGTTCGTACGCACGTTTTAGAATTAAATTAATGATATCCCGTGCGTAGAACGGGTTAAACAGCTAGTTAAGTATATATTTTATGACACTGTTCATACAAATATCTTAACTAGTTATATAAATATTCAGATATATATGTATCAGCTAGTTATATAAATATTCAGATCTTGATGATTTTTAATTCTGTGAAATGAATTATATCGTCTGCAGATTAATTTCTGTATTAAGTATCTCGCTCGCTTGACGATTAAACTTCGGAAGCTCCTATAACAAAAAAGCACCGATTAAAAAAAATTCAAATTTCTTAATAAATATTTTTATTAATATCTCCTAAAGTTTTGATTCGAATTTAATAAAATTTGAAATGTCTCGACAAAATTCTGCAAAGATAATATACTTTAAATTGCAAACCATTTGGTTGGGTAGTTTTTGCGTTGTTATATGCGGACAGACAGACAGACGGACAGACAGACAGACGGACGGACAGACGGACGGACCAAACGACGACTATAGGTGCTACGTATTTATATAATTACGAACGCACCTAAAAAGTTTCATCTACGATAAGCTCTTTGACTCCAACGAGGTAATATTCCAGCAATGTGTGGTATTTTTTTGACAAAGTAGGCAGCTCGCAACGTCGTATGTGTGAGGCCTACGTTAATGCTACTTCTTTATAAGCTCCTGCAATTTTGTCCATAGATTCTGTCGCGTCTATGAAAAATATTTGTCCAATTGTCTTTCATTTTTGTCTCCTTCTTCCGTGAGATATTAATTTCTGTTTCCTAGCTGCTTCAGTGCTTTTGCGTAATGTCTATGTATTGTTAAAAGCAAAATTGATTCTCCAGATGCGTTCTCACATGACTTAAAAATTCCCCAGAGAGTTATAAATTTCTTGTATATATATGTGTGTGTGTGAATAAGAAAAAATGTATAAATTCATACATGTGTAAAAAACACAAAATGTTTCAGTGAATTTATAAATGCATTTCGTGTTTACATGAAAACAGGTAATTTTACGTATATTTCTAGAGATGCTTTCTATGTATATCAAGAATTATTGTCTTGAAATGTTTTTTTTTTTTTTTTTTTTTTTTTTTTTTTTTTTTTTTTTGGAAAATTCTAAAAAAATATTAAACATTCAAGACATATTTCATGTAACAGGAAAACTGATATTTTTCATTACTCTAACAGTACCTGCATTATGCTGATTGTTTTTCTCGTAAGTCGTAACCAAATACTTAGCAGGTGGCAGAGAGTAATTTTCTGTCTTTCTTTATTTTTAGAGACAAATGTATGCCTGCAGTTCTTTGCCATTAATATCTGTACATTTTTATTATTACCCTTCGAAAAATAAATGTCTTTTTATTTATCACTATCGTTTATATTTCAAATAATTTATGGAAAGAAATTTTTACCAATATACAAATATGTTAGAAGCCGAATTTCAAGTTTTGTAAATGTTTTATATTACGAAATAATATTTTTCTTCAAAAGCCATTTTACTAGTTCTTATTTTTATCATTTATTTGTTAAATAGAAAAATTACTATTAAGAAAATTTATATATTTTTGTAATATTTGTTCAATGCCTGCGTGAAATTGAAGAAACATTGAGGAAATTCAGTTTTAAGCAGTGCAAACAATTAATTTCTACAATTAATCGACTAGAAATTTCTAGTATGATAATTGATTGTATTTTTCAGAATTTTCACGAATTAATTGTCATAACCTATTTCTTTTTTAGCCGTTCGTTCATCTCACGAAACCCTATTACTCCCGTCCGTCCATTGTCCGTCACAGAGCCGTTCTCAGAAACTATATAACTTACAGGCATGAAAATTTGTGTACTTATAGCTAAATACCTACTATGAAGCTCAAAATATTAAAATTTTTTAAAATCGTATTATTTTAATATAGAGCGATTAAAATCTAAAATTCTAACAGCCTTTTCCTATTAAATTTAAACATTTTTCGTTATAGCAGTTGCCAACAATAAAAAATCCACAATAAAATTCTGTTTACAATAATTAATTTTCTATTGAAAGATTTCCACGTGAAAAATGAAAGTGAAATAAAAAATTCCCCAATTGAAAAAAAGGATAATATGACGTCATATTGGTAATAAAATGGAAAATTTCCAAGATTTCTCAAAAATATAAGAAGTATGAGTATGTCTATGTACAGAAAGAAACGAAAAACTAGACCAATAAATTTTTACTTATATAAAAACATGACTTTTTTTTTGTTGCTAAATAAAATTTATTTGGATTTATTCAAGAAAGGATAAAGTGTTTTGAAAGGAATATTAAACAAAACCCTTTGTGCGATCTTCGATCACACTTACCCACTTTTTTATCTTCTACTTCTTCTTTGGAAGATCTTAAAATATAATTTTTCGCTTTATTAAAAAAATGTCATTTACATGGTTTTAATTTATGTTTAAGCCAAACAAAAGTATGTACCTAAATTTTTAAAACAAGTACTTTCATCTCATGTCCGTGATAAAATAATTTAATTGTCATACTTTCGTATAGTAACATGAAATCTATAAGTATGGTTCATTATTTTCAAGGGTTATTTTGATGCCGAACAAAGTTATTGACTGCACTAGAAAGTCACTGTGACCGAATTTATAATCATATGCAAGTCGGTACAAACTGGGATACATGGACTTCACTGCGAATTAGATATATCACATTTTTTACGTCACATTACGAAACACACGATTATAATATTTGCGTTTGGATCACGGTGCTAACAGCTACATCAGAAATCGTTTCCGTATGACTAATGTTCTTTAAAAAGATGCACCATAAATTGAAATATTTAAAACAATAAATATACATTTCATATTTTTATTTACACAGTTTGCTTTTATGACAATTTCTCAGATAAAACATTTAATAAGCCTTAAGGAAATTAGTTTTTGTTTAACGTAGCTGTAGTAAACAAATATATTTTCACATATTTTTCTTTAAATACACTATTTACGAATTATAACAATTAAAAATAAACTTTTTTTTTTTTACTTTTTTTTTATAAATGTAGTTGTAGTTTTTTAAGACAGACGTTTTGTGTTATTTTAAATGTTTTTACAAAAGAAAAAAAGCATATATTAAAAGAATATATAGCAGATTTTAAACTAATTGGAGACATCAGTTCTAAAATGTACTTTGTCTATAGTTTTATCAGCATTCTCAGGAACATATGCAATAAAAAATCGAATACGTTGCATATATAGACTACAATGTTAAGTATAAATAAAATAGCAACTGTATGATTCACATTTATGTTACAGGGAAAACCTTGAATTTTATACATATTAAATTATTGACTATTATTACTGTATAAGCTACAAACGTTTAATATTGCAATCCGACGAATATCTTGCCATACTGAATTTTGTTCATATTGAATCAATGTTAAAGGCTATAAATATACAACCATATAAATGAAATTTGTGAATTCCAATTTAAAATTAAAAATAATGCCTTTTAAACATTTGTAAAAATTATTTGCGTAGTGCCGATATCTAAGTGGGAAAATAATAAAAATGAATTATTTCTTTGAATTTGAAAAATAAATCCAGAAAACGAAAAAAAAAATGTAATGTTTTTAAAAAAAACTGTGTGATGCAGAAGTAAATATTAAAAGAACAAATATAAAATACAAGCGCAAAAGTTCATTAATTTAACTGCCGTGACAATGTAGTTAATCAATCACGCTGAAAGAAATTTCAAAGGGAAACCAGATGGCTCAGGGTAAATGTATCAAAATGAACTTCTGCATACAGACGTAAGAATTTTGATGCATAGCATACATTTTTGTTTTTATTTACGCAATTTCTTTTTTATGACAAATTCTTGAATAAAATATTTCATGAACGTTCAGAAAATTGTTTTTTCTTTATCAACCCATAGTAAGTCATTTTTTCAGATTCTTTTTCTTAAAGGTACCATTTATGCATTATAGGTATTTTAATATCAAAATGTTTTTTAATTGTATTTTTATAGCGATAAAAATAACTGCTTTATTAAGAAAGTAATTTTAGGGCATTCCATGTTTTCGTCCACAAGGAGAGACAACACGCAATAAAAAGAATATATATCTAAAAATTTAAGCTAAACTCAATATTCAGTTTTAAATTTTAATTCATCAACTCTCAGACTTAAATGTACAAAATTTCATAAAGTTTGAATATATTGTAAACATGTACTTCAATGTTATGTATTTTTAAAATCATAATCCATGTATTCTTTTGTTTTCAGGTAAAATATGAACATTGAAATATATTTCAGATCATCATTCTTGTAAAATCCGCATAACTTTAATATTGAAACCCAAATAACATCATGCATAGTGAACATTGTGTTTACATTTTTAATTAATTGTCATAGAATTACTTTTTTAAATAAAATTAAAACTAAAAGTAATAGCATTTAAACAATTATAAGAAAACAGTTATGTGACATATATGGTGCTACCTGAATAGAAGCGCAACAAAAAAAAATTTCTTTGTTCTTAAAACAAATGTGAAAATAAATTAATGTAACGTTTTATAAAACAATGTGACGGAGTGGTAAATAATAAAAGACTCAAAATAAAACATAAACGCAGAAGTTCATTATTTTAAATGCCGTGACAACGTAGTTATTTAATTCCACGAAAGGAAATTTTAAATGGAAGACAGCTGGCCCAGAGAAAATGGATCTAAATACGTAACTTCTGTACAAGTATTTTGACACACGACATAATTTTTCTTTTTATTTACACAAAATCCTTTTATGACAATTGTTCATATAAAATATTGAAAAAATAAAATAATAATGTTTTTTTTTTCTTTATAGTTTAGTAGATAAATATATTTTCAGATTTGTTTTTTCTTAAATGTATCATTTATGCATCGTATTTTTTGTAATCATTTTTTGCATCGTATTTTTGTAAATATAAATGTGGTTTTTTTAAACATTTTATGCTGTTTCAGGTATTTCTTCAACGAGAATAAAAGCACAATGCTTGATATTGATATAAAGCAGTGTTTACAATAAATTCAATATTTCGTTCTAAAATATACTTTGAAAACATTATCATCAACTGAAACTGTACAGCACATACATTTCCATAATATTTGAATGTATTGTAGACAAAGATCCAAGTATTAACTATATATTTTTAAGAAATCATTGAATAATGTATACTTTTCATAGAATTACATGTAAATTGAAATAAATACGACTCGTCAACCATTATTATTTGTATAATTTGCATAGCTTTAATATTGAAACCCAAGTATCGTCATGTAACAGTGAACATTGGCATTATGATAAAAAGTCATAGATCGTGATATATAGACAAAGACTTGCAAGTTCTGAATTTGAATAAAATAGCTGACAACTTTTGCGATTTTTACCTACCACTATTAATGAACTAATAAACTGTCTTATTTAATCCCCAAAATGTTATATTTCTCTCTGTTGAAACGTAGTGGTAGGAAAAAAGTTTTAAAGTTTGCAACTATGAAATTATAATTGTAAAGTAATTCAATCCAAAAACTTCATATTTCAGAGTATAACACTCTCCGGTGCAGAACGCACACCTACGATTTAAGAATGTATTTTTTGTTTTTAGTTATATTCGTCATATTTCGCGCAACCCTTTTATTTAAAAAAAACAACATTCATGAGACGTGTATATCATAAAAAATAAATAAAATTTAAAAGTTTAATAACTAGTACAATCAAAAAGAAAATAAGAAAATGAAAAATGAGGACATAGGCTACTGTCAAACCTATCTGCTTGAATCCCCACAAAGCGATAAGAATCGCAGTCTCATTCATTAAAAATATATATATTCTTCTCCTCTTCATTAATACAGAAATCACACTTCTTATGGTTAATTTTTAAGATTTCATTTTTACACCCGGCATATAACTCGCACCTGTAAAATTTGACCAATTTTCATGTTTCAAAAGTGTGTGTTATATGCAAGAATATGTGGTGGTTATAAACAATTTTCAAGTAACAAATATACAGCTATTTAAATGGTAGCATAACAAAAGATACTCTTTATCTGTGCTTTGAAATAAAATTGACAAAATATAAATGTAACTTTTTGAAAACAGTGGTACTACGGTAAATGAAATTAATCCGATGATTATGTATAATTACCGGTTATCATTCATAATCACAACTAAAATTGGTAAATGTGATAAATTATTGAATTATTATCAAATTTACCGGTTAGTTTATAAAATCTCCAACTCGTAATGGGGAATGTAATAAATGTCCACAACTTTACTAAAATTCGTTCAGTTTGCGCAATCAATTTAGTCAATTTTTGTACCGTCAGCAAAAAATGTTTTATTAATTCAAGTAAAATGGTTCAATTTTACTTGAATTTTGCTAAAACAACCAAAATGTACTCAACAAAACATGTTTTGTAGTTTTAATCAATTCCTTTTTCTGGGTGTGAAAGCTGTCAAAAGAAATCAAATGGTTTCCAAGAAAAGGCTTGTTGTCAGACCAATGGTCTTTCAAGAGATGAACTCAAGATGCCGAGGTACACCTGATTGACATACATACATAAATTACTGACCGCTGCTTGAATGAATTTTAGGCATTCCAGAGATTGCTGTAAAGCGAGGTTTTTTTTCGGTTAATGTACGCCAAGCTTATTACTATTTGAAAATATTCATTCCTTGGAAATAAGAGATCGTTACTCCACAAAACAATCCGAAATTATTACATTCCCCATTGCATGTTGTGGATTGTATAAACTAACCGGTAAATTTGATAAATATTCAATAATTTATCCCATTTACTACGTTTAGTGGTGATTATGTATTATCACCGGTAATTATATATAATCACCGGATTATTACATTTATCGTAACATATACAGAAGAAAATAAATGTCAAAAGAATGCATGAAAAACATAAACACGTCAATTTATTCTTTTATCTGCTAAGAGAACAGAAGTATTCGAATCCAGGAAAATAAATAATCCAGAGTAAAAGGATATAAATACGTTAATCCCGAATGCGGATACAAGAGTTTCGGCACACGACATAAATTTATTTTTTGTTAATGCAACTTCCCATTATCAGAATTGCTCACATAAAACATTTAAGGAAAAAAAAAGAAAAAAAACAGATTTTTCTTTAACTTAATATATTTAGCAATAGTATACAAAAAACTCATTTTTTTGTTTCCTTGATTTATATCGTTACCCGTGTACCGCAATGATACAATCAGCATTCGCATTACATCATTATGTCGAAATAGTAAAAGTTTATAATGCGTTGCCATAACACAAAAGGATCCAATTTGATTTAAAACTTAATACAAGGCGCATACAATTCTTGAAACGTCAAAGGGGATGTGATCACTATTTCAGATAATAAATATTTGTCTTTTTTTCAATTTGAAAATTTTCTTCGAATAACAGAATAATTTATAATAATTTTCTGTGATTAAATAAGGCAAAAAGTTCTATTAAATAACTCTGGTAGCACCCTGAAAAAAGAAATGCAATTTAAAATGTTCTACGTCAAATTTATAAAACAAATTGGCTTTTATTTGAATAAACCGATATTAAAAGAAATTATAACTATGTTCCTTAATAACAAAAAAAGAGAAAGAGAGAGAGAGAGAGAGAGAGAGAGAGAGAGAGAGAGAGAGAGAGAGAGAGAAAAGAGGCATAGCTTTCTTTAAAACAAGTCACACAGATAGAAATATTAGAATGAATAAAAAACACAAAATTTTATTACCCTCACTGTCTTGACAACGTTGTAATTCTTTTCCGCAGAATTAAATATGAAATGAAAACCAGATGGCCAGAATAAATGGATTTAAATATGTCTGCAAACAGACAGAGACATTTTGGCGCATAATATATATTTTCTTTTTATTTACACAACTTTCTTTTATGATAATTGCATACATAAAACATTTTATAAACATGAAGAAAATTCAATTTTTTTAACGTAGCTTTACAAAACAATTATATCCTAATTTATTTTAAAGACACATAATCAATATACAAAGAAGAAAGAAAAATTATGCGTCAAGCATGGATTATGAGACGATTTGTAACGGTTCCACATTACTTTTACAAAACTTCATCGTTTAAAAAGATGACAGAAGTCATCAAATTAAACAATTTAGATAATGCCTGATACATTCAAAAATCAGTTTTGAACAATTAACAGCCATAGCCACAGAAATGTACTTGAATTATTTTGTGCAACCATGTACATGATGTATAGATGTATATGTTACGGCCTGTATGATTAATCCGGTTATTATTAATAATAACCGTTTATTCTTAATAATGACCGGATTAATTATATTGGCCGTAACATATATATACCCAATGCATACTGTACCAAAATGTTGGTTAGTTACAAAAAGCATAACACAGTGGAAAATTCACCATCGGCAATTTTTACAAATGGACGACCCTGTATTTTAGATGAAAATCTTTATATAGTCTTATATTAAATTGAAATTTAATTCAGAAAAAACTAGTCGGATATGCCAATCACAAAAATGTCTTCTGTCTCATCTATATATTAAACAAAAAGGTATTTTTGTCAAACTTCCAACTTTTCACACTAAATTGAGATCAATACGCATGCGCCAATCTTCTTCCGGGATATCCACTCTTAATAAAGTGAACGATTCATAGTATAAAGTACCTTACTCGGATCCATATCCCCCCATAACTACCTCCATGTTACTGGGGAACGCTGATATTCACTCAATGAGCTGAGGGCTTTGCCTTTCCAGAAACGAAGCAATGTTCCTTTCAGGATTGATTCATAGTGTATATACTGCCGGGTCAAATGTTGATTGACGGTGCTAAGTAAGTAAAGATATTTATTTTATTTATTATAATTTGTAAAGGTGTCCATTTCGATCTTTTTTTATTTTTATTTTTTTAATTTAAATTTATATTTAGAGGCTTGGCATTTTTAGAAGAATGATTGTATTTTGAATCTAGGATCTTATAACATTAAATAGAAGGGGGGGAAATTTGTCTTTTTAGAGCGTTGTCGGTAGGTGGTAATTCTTACAGTGTTCCGAGTACTATTGAAAACAATTATATAAATGATCATTATTTTAAACCATTATTTAAATCCGATCATTTATTTAAAATAAACAGTTGGGTTAAGTAAGCCGAAATTTGCCATTATAAATATTGGTAGCCAAAAACCTTACTATTTGACAGCTATGAAAAGCAGATTGCTCAGAGTAAATGGATCAAAATATCTTACTTCCGCATACAGACACAGGAACTTCTACACACAACAAAAATTTTATTTTATTTACAGAACTTTCTTTTAAAATCAAACTAAACATTTCGCAAACATTATAAAAAACATTTTTGTCTCTATATTAGCTAACTAAACATATTTACTACATTGAAAATAGATTACATCTATCGACATTTATTGTCTGCATAATTTACATAGATTTAATGTTAAAACCAGAGTAACATAATGCTATAGCGAACATTGAAGCATATTGAAGTTTTATATATTGAGTATAAAAGTTTTCTTACGCATCACTAACCGAAAAAAAATTTAATTATTCACGAAAGCTTTTTTTTCTTTAAATCAGAAGATAAGTAAATAAATAAATATATATATATAATTTAATTCACTCAAAAGTATATGCACTTTATACATATTATAAAGGAAAAATATCAAAACACTTAAAAATTAAATTTAAAAAAAGAGAGACATTTTGAATAAATACGGTCTCGACATGGTATATCAGTTTATGCAACGTCTTTTTCAAGTTGGAATAATAATATTTAATAATCGTAGGTTGCTCTAATAATCTTTAATCTATATGATCTAGAGACAAATTTATAAAAGTTTATGCAATTTCTCTTTTACGTTTATCTTATAATATTTAATAAGAGACAGATTTTATTTTTTTGCTTTTTAGATTCACTTATACGAAGTTGCATAACTAACACGATTTTGTTTGTTTTCTCATTCTAAAGTTTTTCCGAATTCTTCCAAATTATTCATTAAGTCATACACTTTCGGACACGACAAACGTTTTAGATTAACTTTCTAGTCTGGTCGCTCGACTAGTGTAGGCTATTACGGCTGTTCTAAAATTGAAGCTGGATAACCACTGTCACATTGCTAAATCTATTTTTAATCGCAAATGCATAAAATTGACAAATAGGCTTAAACTATGTCATGGCGTTTTCCAGAAAAATGATTTTTTTCAAAATTTTCTGTCAAATTGGACGATTTGAACTCACAATATGGTCTGATGTTCGTAGAGCAAAATAAATATTATAAGTGCTCTGTTTGTACGTACAATATATTTTTAATAATTGTCCTTTAGAATTTGATCTGGTGTTTATTAAAGGTAATGCAAAATATATTTGAC
Organism: Maratus michaelseni; assembly: GCA_963931845.1. Classification (NCBI taxonomy): domain Eukaryota; kingdom Metazoa; phylum Arthropoda; class Arachnida; order Araneae; family Salticidae; genus Maratus; species Maratus michaelseni. Next base: position 168,587,353 of record OZ007588.1, read on the forward strand.
GGTCAAAATAATCAAATAATTTATATTTGCCTGTCATGTTTAAAAAAATAGACACAGTTTTCTGTTTATATTCTTCAGATTGGTCTATTTACTTTTGACCTTGCAAGGCGACGCAATTCAAAACTGAAATTGATTTATTTATACTCTAAAGCAGAATATAGTTAATATCAGTGCGTGACAATGCGTGCAGTATTTTAATCGTCATTGTACAGGTACACATGTACAAATATAAAAATATCTTAACAAAAGACACTATAAAATTTCCTTACCGATTTAATAAAAAAAAATTCTTTTTTTGAAACTTTTAAACATTTACATGAATGTTTTTTCGAAATTTACTAAAGTAAAGGATCCCTATTATGTACTTTTTTTATAAATTTCAGAATCCTACAGATTTCTGAAGTTTGAGATTGGTCCCTTTTTTTAACGATAACGAAACGTTTTTTTTTGGAAACTTGGAAAATGACGAAGATTTTAAAAAAATGTTCCTACTATATTAATGTTTTTATTATGATATTTTATACTGCAGTTTAAATAAATGTTTTTGAAGTTTGATTAGCATCTATTTTACACTATTTACTTCAGTAAACTGTAAATCAGAAATAAAATTTTGAAAGGTTATTCATAAAATCCTAAAACATGCGCAAAACTATAGTGGTCAAAATGAGTAAATTTTGCTATAGTCATTGAAGAAAAATTAAAATATGTACCGATGTATATATATATATATATTTATACACTAGTGTGCAAAACTTAAGCAACAAACACAAAATGCTAATTTCTGGACACGTGAGTACTCAAAAAGGAAATTCTGTAAACATCAAGTGTAGAAAATAGGTACTACCCTAACAGCACAGACAGTCGATGTGAAGTCTTCTTGACATCACAAATGATCACATTTGTCACAGTCACTACAATGAACAGAAATGTGATATCTTTCATTCGTCTCATTCTTACTCTCATTTGGTCACTCCACTGAACAGTCACCATGACTGCTGCTTTTTGACGAGGCACCAGGTGACTTTACAATGAAGTCATCTTGTGACTCTCATGTGACCGTCATTTTGACTCTCCATTCTAAAGTCATCATGATAGCTGTTTTGTGACGAGTTCCCAAGTGACGGAAAATGAAATCATCTGGTGACTTTTCACAAAGGATTGCAATGATGACTTCACAATAGAGTGTCGATCACCGGAAAGTCACCATGCGACTTCATTGTGACATTATTTGGCGACTCATTACAATGCAATGCTCACAATGACTTCAAAGTTCAGTCTTCAACTGACAGTTACATGAGAATCACAAGGTGACTTCATTGTAATGTCACCTGATGACCCATCACAAAGCGACAGTCACAGTGACTTTTCAGTATTAACAATCATTTGAGAGTAATAATGAGACAGTGAAATATCCCATATTTTGATTCACCGTAGCGATTGTGACACTTCTAACCATGTGTTACTTCAAGAGGATTTCACATCGACTGCCCGTGTTGTTAGTGTAGTACCTCTATTTTCTACACTTGTTCTTTATATAATTTCCTTTTGAGTACTCACGTGCTCAGAAATTAGCATTTTGCGTTAGTTGCTTAAGTTTTGCACATCAGTGTATATATGATGTATAATGGTATGTATATGTTAGAGTTCATCGGGGGAAAGTAGACATAAAAAGAAAATGTTCAATCTTTTTTTTCAATTCAGAGAAAAAGAGTTTTATTTTTCCATATGATCAAAACTCCAAGAATATAAAATATACCGTGCGCTTATAAAATTCTATACATAAATATCAATATCTAAATTTTTGAATAAGAAAACGAAGTAAAATGCTCCATTTCTCCACTCTGTAAGAATTGGAAATCTCAATCTCTTAGAAATCTCACTTATAGGGCTGCATGCATTATTCATCCGTTCAAACTCGGCTGAAATAAACATATTCTGTAGAAATTCTATAAAGTACACGAGTTTTGAATGGGACTTATGGTAATTTAATTTCTAAAACTGCATTTTTGTTTCTATTAATGCCAAATTGATACGGTGATGTTTTATTCGGAATAACGATTAAATATATTGTCACATAAATTATTTTAACTAAACATTTTGGAATATTTTCAGATATTTATGTAAATGGTATAGTTTAAGTCACGTGTTTCAAATAACATTGATTTAATTGATTAAATTAATTTGTTAAATACAAATAGACTTAAAAGAGGAAAAATATTTTAAAAGTTTTAGTAAGAAAATTGAATAGTTTGTGATTTGACTTCTGATATCCTTTAATAATAATTTAAAAATATTATATTTTAACTTTGTATTTTACGTGTGTGTGTGTATTATATATATGGATCTCTCTCTCTCTCTCTCTCTCTCTGTATATATATATATATATATATATATGTTATATAAAAATTTTATTTCGCATTATTCCTTTAAATTAATCTAACTTCTGAACTTCTGACATAGTCATTATTTCCTTAATTCTTAAAAATATTTATTCCTATTTAATGTTCTTTTAAATAGGTAAAGTAATAACACGTATAATAATAATTATCTTAATCCAAATCTTAATCTAAATCTTTAAGTTCATTCGTAACTTTTATCAAATCCCCAATCCATAAAATTCTGAGAGACGCTTGTTGTCATTTCGAATGTTTTTAAAAGCCATTTTTTTAAATATTTTATTCCATGCTTTGCTTCGCGCACTGGGTATTTTTTACGTCAAAATCAATGCGCCGTTGTGTTGGGGTTTCTTTCTTGTTAAATCTTCTCCATCGCACCGCATTCGCTTAGCTTGATTTTGTCTGTCACTCATTGGTTCCTGCATAAGTTACGTCGTTTCAATAACTCTACGCGCGGTTAACAAAACTGGCTTGCAAGCTTTAGGAGAGCAGATTTTTGTCGTGTTTGGAAGCGCTGACCAAATCGTTATCTGGTGTTCTGCGACTTAGCATTTCACAACAGCCTTTTAAGATCTATTAAATGATGTAGTGAGTTATCTTCAAGCCTGAGGGCTATAAGTTTATACCTGATACTGTGGGAACTGTTACTGGCATCGCTCCTGTTCATTAATAAACAATTTATCTGGAAATTGGCTGCTCATTATTGAAGAAACTCTTGTGGTGTTTCATCATTGCCTAACCTCCTCGCCATGATTTTTGATATCAACTGCAATCATTCACCATCTATAACAAACTGTCATTTTCTCGTGGAATATTAAATCATCTTCGTAAAAAGTTTACATATATATTAACTTTCTATTTTATGATTGATCTAGAAATAACTGAAAAAATAGCACCTCGTAATAACTAAACTTTAAAATTCTGATAGCAGATGTAATCTGGGGAGTGATACGTTTTTTATATGTAATTCAATAGAATCAAGTGTTTTTTTATTTTTTTAAAATTATGAATTACGTCTTACAGCTAGCAAAAAAATAATTCACAAAATTTCATCTCTTGTTTCTATTCTTGTTTTGATATTACATTAATAATATCTAAAAATGTTTAATTGAGATTTGACTTCATCCTAAAAACCGATATTCCGGTTTAAGAAAACTTATTAATGCATTAAAAAATCTCTTCCGAAAGATTACTTAAAGTCACTGGCAAGAAAACTAATTTTGCTTCTATAAATGCTTCTTTAAATCTCAGAAATATATTGGTTTTTACGGTTCCTAAAGATAAAGGACATTTTCCGAAATCGTGGATAACTTAGAAGATGTTATTGTATATTTTAGTTCCTTGTTATATTATATTTTCGTAGATTAAGAAATTATTGTCAACTGTTAGATCAATTACGTATCTCGTATTTTAGTAAGAAAAAATATATAATTTTATAATGCATATCTAATGATTTTTTAATTTGTAAAATTGGATTACCACAAGTTTCACATTGTTTATTTAGTCATATATATCTTTTAATCTATTTTACGATAAATTTGTCATTGAAACTAAAACAATATTTTCTAAGATACTCAGTAATTAAAGAGGGCAAATTAAAAAAAGCTCTACATAATAAAATCGATTAAATATATTGAAAGTATATATATACATGGATATTGTAAATAAAGACAAATATTTCATAATTTAGAAAAGTATAATATAACTACGAACGAAAATATACAATAACTTCCTCTCAGTTACTCATGATTCCGAAATGAGTTATTTATCGTTTAAAACCGCAGAACCAATATATTTTCAGGATTTCAAAAAGCATTAATAAAAACAATTTATTTTGCTTCCACTGTTTTCGGAAACATTTCTGAGTATTTTTTTATAGTGTAAGAATCATTTTTCTCAAACCGGAATATCGGATTTTGGTAGGTTACCAATTCTCAAGTACACAATTGCATGTTCGTCACATGTTTTCCATTCCAACATGATAAATTAACAGCATTAACATTAATATTAAAATTCATATTATTTTGTTAATCTTGTACGTATAAATTCAGTATCGCAAGTAAAAATGTTTAATTGAGATTTGACTTATTCCTAAAAACTGATATTCCGGTTTAAGAAAACTTATTAATGCATTATAAAAACTAATCCAAAACATTTATAAAAGTCAGTGGCAAGAAAACAAATTTTGCTTTTATAAATGCATCTTTAAATGTCGAAAATATATTGGATTTTAAGGTTTCTAATGATAAAGGTCATTTTTCGAAATCATAGGTAACTTGGAAGAGGTTCTTGTATATTTTAGTTCATTGTTATATTATATTTTCGTAGATTAAGAAAAAGTTGTCTTCTGTCAGAGTGTATTCAAACTGAAGTATTAAAAGAAAGTACTCTTTGAAGGAAAATACATAACAATTCTCTCTCTCTCTCTGTTTTTTTAACCTTACAATTCGGAGGAAGAGTTTTATTTATTCACCAGATGAATAAAAGACGAGTGTAGAATATGTCGTATGCTTATTGAAATATGTGCGATTTCATGCATAAATATCAGTATCTAAATTTTTGAATGCATAAAAGGAGTAAAAATTTCCGTTTCTCTACCCGCTTCGAATTGGAAATCTCAATCTCCTAAACATCTGACTTTTACAACTGCATATATTATGTATTCGTTTAAATTCGACTGAAATAAACATATTCAGTAGAATTGCAACAAAAAGTAGCAGTTTTGAAAGATATTTATAGTAATTTAATTTTTAAAATAGCATTTTTCTTTGGATTAAGGCAAAATTGATACAGTAATGTTGTATTTAATGGAATAAGAATTAAATGTTCCTTTTTCATATATCATATAACACATACATGTAATTTTTTTTTTCAAATTTTTTATATAAATAGTTGTGTAAAAGCCTCAGTTAAGCTCAGTGTAGCAAATGTAGCCGATTTAATTGACAGTTTCTTTCTTGTAATAAGTCACAAATCTTGAAAGGAAAAATCAGATAAATATTACTATTAATAGTAAGAAATAAGTAACTATAGCTCCTTTAGTAGCTATAGCTGTTTATATAGCTGTTAAGTAGCTATAGCTGCTGTAACTTAACTGCGTACATGAACTGAAAGAGTAAGTCCGAAAAATATAGAGACAGTTTTTTTCTATATATAAAAGCTAAATGAACTGAACTGTTAATATTTATGTTCTATTTTTATTGGATCATTGTTTTCGTATAAAAAATTTTACATAAAGTTTTTATTTTAATTTCTCACATTTTCTAAAATTTTAATTTTTTTTCAAAGAATATTCGTTTCTATCTGTAAAATCATTTGATGTTGTAAAATGTAAGTAATTTAATCTTCTATAAAACCTTTCTTTTATAAATATTATTTTTTACAATAATCAAATAGCAAGATGGAGTGAAAATTATCACGCATTTGGAAATCAGCATGAACTTTTTTTAGCAATTGGATGCAGATTCATGTTATGTACCAATCTGTGGAGAGAGGAGGGATTAGTAAACGGTGCACTTGGTTCTTTATCGTTTAAAACTGCAGAAACCAATATATTTTCAAGATTTCAAAAAGCATTAAAAAAACAATTTATTTTGCTTCCACTGTTTTCGGAAACATTTCTGAGTATTTTTTTATATTGTAAGAATCAGTTTTCTCAAACCGCAATATCGGATTTTAGGATGTTACCAATTCTCAAGAACACAATTGCATGTTCGTCACATGTTTTCCATTCAAACTTGATAAATTAACAGCATTAACATTAATATAAAAATTCATATTATTTTATTAAACTTGTACGTATAAATTCAGTATCGCAAGTAAAAATGTTTAATTGAGATGTGACTTATTCCTAAAAACTGATATTCCGGTTTAAGAAAACTTATTAATGCATTATAAAAACTAATCCGAAACATTTATAAAAGTCAGTGGCAAGAAAACAAATTTTGCTTTTATAAATGCATCTTTAAATGTTGAAAATATATTGGATTTTAAGGTTTCTAATGATAAAGGTCATTTTTCGAAATCATAGGTAACTTGGAAGAGGTTCTTGTATATTTTAGTTCATTGTTATATTATATTTTCGTAGATTAAGAAAAAGTTGTCTTCTGTCAGAGTGTATTCAAACTGAAGTATTAAAAGAAAGTACTCTTTGAAGGAAAATACATAACAATTCTCTCTCTCTTTCTGTTTTTTTAACCTTACAATTCGGAGGAAGAGTTTTATTTATTCACCAGATGAATAAAAGACGAGTATAGAATATGTCGTATGCTTATTGAAATATGTGCGATTTCATGCATAAATATCAGTATCTAAATTTTTGAATGCATAAAAGGAGTAAAAATTTCCGTTTCTCTACCCGCTTCGAATTGGAAATCTCAATCTCCTAAACATCTGACTTATACAACTGCATATATTATGTATTCGTTTAAATTCGACTGAAATAAACATATTCAGTAGAATTGCAACAAAAAGTAGCAATTTTGAAAGATATTTGGGTCGTCTAGTTGCAAAACCGGCCAACTCCTCAAAATTTGAAAATGTGTTTTTTTCAAGTTTTTAAGTTCTAAGTAAACATTTCTACCATCTGGAAACAATAAACAAGCCTACGCTGGTCAAACCCCTGTGTTATATGCGTTTGAAAATCACGATGTGCTGCAAACCCGGCCAAATCCATAAATTAGTGAGGTTCAAAAGCGGCTATCTCCATATCCGGTAGATGGCACTTCTGCTTCTCCCCAGAGTAACTTCTCACTTGTTAATAAGATAAATGTTATAGTGTTTTATCTCGCCTGTGACAGCTACTCCTTGGTGCATACAAAGTTTCTAATAATTTAGTTTTATGTTTTCTCTGACTATGGAAAAGTTTGTGGAGGAAGTATCTCCTAATCAATCAAGGAAGAAGAAAAGTGACCCTACGACGTGGAAACGGAAAAAAGCCAAAGTTCACCTTGTGATAACCAGAGGCGAATTAACATGTTTTTATGCTCTAGGCAAAATACTTTTCTGCGCCCTCTCCCTTTGCTTTCATAAAACTGTAAGTGAATTTTCTCTAATAAATTTAAGAATTTTGTAATCTATTTAATTTTTTAATAAAATATTCTTCCATTTAAATTTTTTTTATAAATTTAGTATTTTGAGGATTGTAGATGCGGAATGAATGGGCTTTTGCTACAGTTAAAATCTGAGAGAATAGATTTGTGATTACATTATCATAATTTCTGGCGTTATTTTTTTCAGGTATTGCCCTACTGTTAATCCAAGAAATCCAAGCTGTGGACACTCTTCAAAAATTTACTAATGCTCCTCAACGCTTCCTCGAACATTTTTGTGTGTTTGCTACCCCTAAAAACCCCAATGTCACATTAAATTTAGCAAAAATTAATATCTGGTTTGTTGCAAAACCGGCCAACTCCAAAGTAAGTTGCAAAGGTGGCCAAATCCAAAACAAAGACTTAAATAACCCCTCATTTCATGTGCCCCTGCCACCTTAATTTGTGTTTTCAAATATACTGTCCTAATGACTATAAAACTAAAGAGTTTTGGTTCTAATCTTATTTTGGCTAAGTGTGGCAAGAAATCAACTTTTACTCAAAATTTTACTTTTTGGAGATGGCCAGTTTTGCAACTAGACGACACATTTATAGTAATTTAATTTTTAAAATAGCATTTTTCTTTGGATTAAGGCAAAATTGATACAATAATGTTGTATTTAATGGAATAAGAATTAAATGTTCGTTTTTCATATATCATATAACACATACATGTAATTTTTTTTTCCAATTTTTATATAAATAGTTGTGTAAAAGCGCCAGTTAAGCTCAGTGTAGCAAATGTTGCCGATTTTGACAGATTTCTTTCTTGTAATAAGTCACAAATCTTGAAAGGAAAGATCAGATAAATATTACTATTAATAGTAAGAAATAAGTTTAGTAGCTCCTTTAGTAGCTATAGCTGCTTATATAGCTGTTAAGTAGCTATAGCTGCTGTAACTTAACTGCGTATATGAACTGAAAGAGTAAGTCCGAAAAATATAGAGACAGTTTTTTCCATACATAAAAGCTAAATGAACTGAACTGTTAATATTTATGTTCTATTTTTATTGGATCATTGTTTTTCGTATAAAAAATTTTACATAAAGTTTTTATTTTAATTTCTCACATTTTCTATTTTTTTTTTCAAAGAATATTCGTTTCTATCTGTAAAATCATTTGATGTTGTAAAATGTAAGTAATTTAATCTTCTAAAAAACCTTTCTTTTATAAATATTATTTTTTACAATAATCAAATAGCAAGATGGAGTGAAAATTATCACGCATTTGGAAATCAGCCTGAACATTTTTTAGCAATTGGATGCAGATTCATGTTATGTACCAATCTGTTTAGAGAGGAGGGATTACGGTGCACTTGGTACGGTAAATATCTTATCAACAGCTCAAGACCTCGGCATCCAAGCTTGACACGTGCTGTAATAGTTGATTTTGATGATTACCATGGGTCATTTTTAACTGAAAGGCTTTTCCTATCACACCTGAGTCTTGGAAACAAAAAAAAAGTCTCATGCTCACAAAGTTAGTTGTTTTAGTAGTTGTATACGATGTCACCATACACAAATCAGAGGGATTAACTTTGTCAAAAATTTCTGTTGATTTTGGCTCAAAGGAATTGTCACTTGCAGCGACTTATATCGGTTTTAGTAAAGGGAATAAATACTGGAAAATGAATATTCAACAGCTGTTATTCCAAAATTAATTTTATACAATTAAACAGTAAACATAATATATATATATATATATTTATTTATTTAATTTATCTTTTAAGTTTATGTGACTCAATGCTCCGACATTTCGGACTGACGGATGCTAGTATTTTACTTTGTTTTATTACTGTTCCAAATGTTTCTGTTTTGTTCTTTTTTTTTTTTTTTTGGTAAAGCAATAAAATAAATTTTCATGTGCTGTTAAAATTTATGCCTATTTTTTTAATTTATAGTTGCATTTCACATAATACGCTCTAATGAATTACAGAGTTCCAATATTTTATTTTTATAGGTGCTCGCAGAAACAAAAACCAATTTGATACAACTATCAGTTTGATGTTATGTGGAACATACATCAGTAAGATGGAGTTCTGCATTTTTTGCGTATATAGAGGTATTTCTTTATAAAACATAATATCCTAAACAGCACTTTTTCTAATCGGTCGTATAAACTATTTAGGTTTAAAATATCCTAAAAACCCAGTTCGTATAAAAGCGTATCCATTTCAAGTCATTCCAAAATAGAATGTGCATGAAATGTCCAATATTCCTTTTTATTGTTCTGAGATATAGTTGGCTGATTTTGACGAGAGGCTATTATGCTATTGAATTTATTGTCTTTTAATTAAGCACGTGAAAGCGTTGTACTAAGCACATGGATGTGCAGATATACTTTCATAAAAAAATATTCGATTGAACCATGCGCATGAAGTTATATATCTGGTAATATAATTTTTTCTGTGATTTATAATTTTATGTCATGTTTTTGAAACAGTTGTAACTGAAATCTCAAATTTTGAAAAGATAATTATTCACATTATAAACGCATAATGCATGTTTACATATTTCAAAAACACTAAAAGCAGCAACTTTATTTTAAATATTTTAATAGATTATTTACTCGTTAAAAATATATATCTTATATATCTTGTGAATCAACATTTAATTTAAATAATTTATAATAAAGGAAATGTAATATTGAATATTTTTTGTTTGATTTCAAAATATTTTATTGAACTAGTTCTTATCTGTTTAAAAGGAAATTAAATCTGGTTAAGTGGGTTTATTACTGGAAAATAAGTAGCTATAGCTGCGTGTATAAACTGTAAGAGTAAGTACGAGAAATATAGAGACAGTATTTTCAAAGTATAAAAGCTAAATGAGTTGTTAATATTTATGTAATATTTTTATTGGATCATTGTTTTTCGTATAATAATAATGTACGAATATGACTAAAATATTAAATTGAATAATATTATAAATTTAAAAATTAGGTATAGTAAAATATAATTGTCACGTTCTTACTTTTATAAGTACAGTTATTTTATTATTATTATTATTATTACTTAGCTTACAGGAAAAAACATGAAATTGAAAGTATTTTGATACGTTGATACCGGCTACGTATTTATATATACAATAAAAAAGTATTCAAAGATTATTTTAAGGATGGGATATAATGGATATAATGTTCATAATGAATATAATGTTTTTCAATCTATGATCTTTTCTAATGTCATATTTTAATTAATAATTCTTCGAACTACCTGTTATTTCAGACATTATTTTAATCTTTAAAACATATAGACAGGCACTGTACATTCTTAAAAACATATTTAAAAACACATAAAAGCAGTCCACACGCTAAAAGTTTCATAAAAGTAGAATATTTTCGGCTGTTTGCCCAGGCATCTTCAATACTTATGTTTCGTCTTTCTGCCCCGATTTTTCTGAAACTCCCCTTCTGTCCCTTCCTAACAGCATCTGGCGTCGATTTTGGCGTGAGCTACGTCGTTGTAGGTTTTTATATCTGATGTGTACATTTATATTGCCTCTCTCTGTAATGCGTAGTTTAGATTATTGCAATTAGCTAATTTTTCAACATTATTAAAGTGTATTTTAATTGGGGATGTATTGTTTAATCGGGCTATTGCAGTGGTTGATTTACCTAAATTTATGTCTCTGCTGTGTTCTTTCATTCTCTCCTGGATTTTTCTTTTTGTCATCTATATAGAAATTATCTTTTCCTTCGTTATCTTTGAAATTAATTTTGTATATCCCTGATGTCTATTTATAATTAAGCTTTGCGTATCTGATCTGATTAATTTGAAAATGGATTCATCTGGAGTGATAGGAGTATTTATTCCAAGTTTTTTTAATTATCTTTTTAACTTTAGGGAAATGCCTTTTATAAACGGAATTGAGTTCGTATATTTTATTTCTTTTTGAGCTGGTTGTATTCTATCATATATTGATGCCGCTTTTTCGAATAACTTCTGTATAGTTTTTGTGACATATCCTGCATCCTTAGCTATTGTTTTAATTTTATTTATTTCTGTGTCAAAGAGGTCTTCTGTTGAATATACTTTAAAGGACGCCCTTTAAAGCTTTCTTTCGGTAGCCCGTGGCTACTTTACTATACATAGACACCACTTTTATGAATATAGCAGCAGCCGTTCCGAAGTTAAGAGGGTGGCAAGGGACTTTAGTGGGTATACTGTATGTATTTACATACACTGGTGTGCAAAAATTAAGGACGATAGGGTTTTTAGAATGTAACGTCGCGCAGAAGATTTCCACATCGACCAAAATCATACCATAAGATCTTCAAGATATGAAAATATGGGACAAGTGATAAAAACCATCTAAACAAAGAATCAAAAGGATATGAAAACATTAATTGAACAGGTCACTTGGAGCACAAAAGCAGAGAAGACAGAAATGTTCATCTTACAAGCACCTGGCAAGAAAAATTCAGTCTCTAATAGAGGATATGTTCACTCCTGACTGCGATTCAGGATTTTCAACGTCTGTCCATGCTGAGGACAAGGTTGTCTAGTAGTTCTTGAGGAATAGAGTCCCAATCCGCTTGTAACGCTAATTTCAGCTCCGGAATCGTTGCTGGCGCCTGATCACGTGATTCCAAGCGTCTCCCGAGAAGGTCCCACACGTGTTCTATGGGATTAAGGTCCGGGGACTTTGCAGGCCAATCCATGCGTTGAATATCTTCACAGTCCTCTTCAGTCATAGGAACTCTTCGACAGACGCTGTACGATGAGCGGGAGCGTTGTCGTCCATGAAGAGGAAGTCCGGACCCACAGCACCTCTAAAAAGACGCACTTGAGGCAAGAGAACCTCGGTGTAGTAGCGGACACTAAAGACGGAGCCTCCTTGGAAGACGTGGAGGTCCGTATGGCTACCAAGCATGATACCACCCCAAACAAGAACTCCGGCACCGCCAAAACGATCCCTTTTGTTGATGTTGGAGGGGTGATTGCGTGTTCCCTGCTCTCTCCAGATGTGTATACGTCCAGAATCGCTCGTCATACTAAATCGGATCTCATCCTTAAAGAGTGCTCGACTCCAGTCCTGTTGTGTCCAATTCTTATGTTCCTGACAACACAGAAACCTGTGTCTCCAATGAGAAGGCGTTAGTGGTACACACCGTACTGGTCGACGTGCATACAGACCACCTTTGTTCAGCCTCCTAGCCACGGTAAAACGTGATGTCCGACGGCCAGTAGTCTGCTCCATCTGCCTTGCGATTTCTCCAGTTGTCTGACGCCTGTTTCTTTTTCCTGTAGAAAAATATAACGGTCCTCTGCTGTTGTTCCGCGTGGATGACCACTGCTGAATGCTCGGACAGCTTTTCCCTTCGTTTGAAATGCACTCCAGACTCGTGAAACGATGCTATGAGAGATACCGAACTCTTGTGCCACACTTAGCACACTTCGACCTTCTTCCAACTTCCCAATGATTCGACCTCGTGTAAAGTCATCCATATGACATCTTCTGGATTGCCTCTTGGCCGTATCAGACAACAATAGCAAAAAAAAAAAAACGTCGCTGAAATCACTTTACACAGTGCAATAGATTTCACAAAATTTCTGAACGGTCAGCCGCCTCTGTGCTTTTATCTCCTTAGCACCTCCTCCTTTTACGCCATATGCCATATATGGGCATGTCCTGCTGCATTTGTTTTAGGTATATCCCCTGATTGGTCTTTCATTTAGTTCTGTTGCCTTTTTTCGCTTTTATGCTGAATGACTGAATTAATGATGAATGACTGGTTAATCCAATTTACCTCCGTGCGTTGATCTGTTAACGTTGATCATAAACCTGATGGTGAATGGATTTTAACAGCGTTTCTGTTTGATGTATCTCGCTATTAATTCTTCTTACCAAAAAAAAAAGAAAGAAAGAAAGAAAGAAAATAGAAAAGCTCTATATTTTATGAAAAAATCTAGTTATAGCTAGGTTTTTTCTTCAGAATGCAGTGCGGTTCAGTACTTGATCTTGCTAGAAATGACTCTAAAAGTTAAAATCCGATATTTTTAGAGAAATCCCTGTTGGATAATTCAGTATTTACCACCTTAAATTAATAATAATTTTGTCTTTTCTTAATTGAATCTTTCTACAATCGAAAAGAAAAGTCATATATCAGTACTAACAAAGCTTTGTTCTATTTCATGATTTCCTTATCACTTTGTTCAAAAGTAAATTACTTACATTTTAAAATAGCAAATGTTTTTTTTTTTTTTTTGAAGAAAGCAAAATATTCTTAAAAATGTTTTTATTTTTTATTTTCTGAACTATGATAATTTATATGAAAAATTATTAACATTAAAAAATCGTACCATTACAATTTTTTTCCTCTTCGAGATCTGTACTGCTTTACAAAAACAACTCTGTCAATTAAATCTACAATAACATTTTGAAGTGAGCCTTGTACATTAGTACATGTTCATTAATTTGTGACGTTTACGCATATTGCGAATAGGCTGGCTGTAATTATAAAATATTAAAAATTTTTAGTAAATATTTTTAAATAGTAAATAATTTTGAAAATACGGAATTATTTTTTAATCTATACTGTAATTATTTAATGACTTATATAACCAATTAGTGTCTTAATCCAAACATGCATTTTTTAATTATTGAAAATAAAAATATTAATTTAAAAGTGTTATACAGTTTATTAAAAACTGAAAGTAAACTTCATAGTTAAGACAACAAATATAAAAGCAGAGAGATCAAGCGTATTATAATACGTGCATTTCATAAAATTTTATCAACATGCTATTTACTGTATTTTTATTCTTAAGGAGCATAATTATATCTTTATTAAAATTTACCAAAAAACCTAATTATCTAAAAGATTTAGACATTTTGCAATTATTCTAAATTAACAATTAATACCAAAAAGTTTCTTTGTCATTTATAAATAAACTGTACAAAAAATTGTATAGCTTGTTAAAAGTATAGTAAACAGTTCAACTGTTCTGCTAAGTTTCAGTTTCGACACATTTTAAGTTGTAAAAAAAGCATACTTAAACTATGGCATTTAAATATTACATTAATTATATACAGTAAGTACTTTCATTCTTTAACGAAAGGCACACTAATTTTTTAATGACTTTACTGATAGATCTAATTAATGTTGTGACTTTGGTAGATTGATTGAAAAATAAATGAAAAAGTTTGAAAATAAGATTTTTTCATTACGATCCGTTACTAGATGTAAAAATGCTAATTTAATCTGAATAAAAAACATGTAAATAAGTTTTAAAAAAAACTAAACAGCGGGAGGATAAAGAAGAAAAAAAATAAACTGATCTTTGCATATTATAATTAATGATTGAACCAGGTTCATTAAAAAAAGTAATTTGCTTTATTGATTTTAAGTATTCTTTATGTTTATTTTTAACTAATTAGAACTCTCGCTAATTCCATCATATTTTATTTTATAATTTTAACCCGTAAACTACATGATACTTTGAATTCGCACCAAACAATATTTCAAATGTCAGAGTTTTTTGAAAATAAACCTTAATTAATTTGCATTTTATTTAACAAAATGAAATTATTCATAAAATTATAAATTACTTTTTACTTCCTCATTAAATGTCATATAGGTTCCATGTGTTAGATTTCATTATCACTATATTGCGCATAGAGTTATACGCAGTTGAATTTACGGAATCCCAAATTACACTAGTGTGGAGTACGCGTAGTGATGAACAGATTTGTGGAATGCGTGGGTGCTGGATCGATGTGTAGAGTCTTCTGATTACCTACAAAATAATGTATAAAATTATTAATTTTATTTAAATTTTTCTAAGTAAACAGGTGTGGCATATTATTATGATTCATAGTATAAATAATCCTTAGGAATATCATAAGTTAAGGAAATAGACATGTGTTAGATTTCGTTATCACTATATTGCGCATAGAGTTATACGCAGTTGAATTTATGGAATCCCAAATTACACTAGTGTGGAGTACGCGTAGTGATGAACAGATTTGTGGAATGCGTGGGTGCTGGATCGATGTGTTTCCTCTTCGAGATATGTAGTGCTTTACAAAAACAACTCTGTCAATTAAATCTACAATAACATTTTGAAGTGAGCCTTGTACATTAGTACATGTTCATTAATTTGTGAACCTGTACATTATCTGAGAGTCTTCTGATTACCTACAAAATAATGTATAAAATTATTAATTTTATTTAAATTTTTCTAAGTAAACAGGTGTGGCATATTATTATGATTCATAATATAAATAATCCTTAGGAATATCATAAGTTAAGGAAAGAGACAACTCATGAACATTTATAATCAGTTTTCTTATCGGAAATATGATGTTCACCAGACAAATACAAACCATGGATATTGTGGAAACAAATGGAGAAAGCCAATGGATGAGTTTTTAATTCATCTATTTTGTATCAGCTCGTTATTAAACCATTAGTTTGGGAAAATCGATTAAGTTTCTCTTTCTGTAATTGACCAAATTTTTGGAGAATAGGAGGGTCGAACCTTATATTCACTCTAAAAATTACGATGTGTGTGCAAAAGGGCTGATAGATAAGTAAAAGTATTGACAATTTTTGGTAGAGGCTCCGTTTTAATGTTATTTGTTTTATCGAATATTTCCCCATCTGTGTAAATGACAGGGTCAGAACACGCTAGTGTGGCCAATGCAATAATTAATAAGCTTCATTGGCCTCAAACGTGCGTTTTAATACCCCTAATAAGTCGAAATTTAAATTACAAATAACTAAAATGATGCTCTCGTCTTTAGTTGAATAAAACAATTCCCTTCAAAAGTTCGTTGAAAGATGGAACTGTAAAACTCAAATAATTGTTCAATAGGATTATACATTTTAATGACTATGCATTTACTAATATGCATAATAAAGTCTTATCGTGTCTGCCTTAACTGTGAATTAGTAACGTGTTGTAAACTCAAAACCACATTTTGCATTGCTAATTGTAGTAAGTTTGATCAAACATTCAAAGCAAATATGGTAACAAATACATTTATTAGTAAGTTTTCGTACTACGAAATTTCTATCTAGCATTTGCCTTGCAGAACATTCACGTTGTCAGTACTTTAAATTTCAGTAGATTTGGAGCAAATATATCTGAAGTGTGTTGTTTTTGCTAAACCTGTACATTATGGTTGCATTATTTTATTTTTTTACTGACATTGCTATTATTATTTTTCTGTCTTGCGTTTTAATTCAAAATAACATCAAGAAATATAAAATAGCCATTTACTGGTGTTTTCTTCAATCTTTACTTATATAAATCAATAAACTTCCACAAGCAATATTGAGTATATCTCCCAAAAGATTACTTGTAGGTTTTAATACAACTGTTTTTCATCTAAAAGTTTTACTCACATGAGACTCACGCTTGTTTAATCTGTCAGAGTGGCAGTAGAGTAAAACTAATGAAAGATCTTAAAAGACACTTTAAAAATTCCCATTTGTATTAACAACTTAATTTTGGTCAGTCTGCTAAACTAAGCACGTAAAGGATGATGAAGTGGTGAGGGAATTTATAGAGGGTTTTTCGATTAAGTAGGAATCTGTGTTTTATTTTCTGAACGAAATAAAAAAGCTAATATTTATGACATTTCTCCTTTAATTAGAGATAAAGAGTTGTATTTATCCAGAATTTTTTTTACATTGCAATATAGATTTTTTGGTTGTTTTGGGGGTTTATAAAGGTCGAAAAAGTATAAAACGGAACTAAGTAAAAAATGTAATCTTGTAACAAATATCGATTGTTAGAATTCAGAGAAAATGTTATTATAAGCACAATTAGAACACGCTCATTAATTCAAAATGAAAACATAACAGACTTTACATAAATATTAAAATATGTAAAAAAGGAATGGTTCTTATACTGTTACCATATATGTCAATGTATGAACAGGCTGGTTCCAGAGGTAATGTTTGAATAATTAAATCTGTGGTTTTAATATGAGCGTGATAAGCAAAATGTTGCATACGAGATCTTTATAGTGTACGTTTATCGATGCATGCGTTTTGTCAATTAAATACGCGTAATTTTTAAATTTGTTTTCTGAATAAACAAAATTACCGTTACTGCGGCAAAAAAGACATAATCACAGTAGTTTGAAGTTCCATCTGAGAAAACTTTTCATTTGGTATTCAATATCATCGCATGGTCGAAAGAAAGTGCGTAAAAAGCCACGTGAGATGATATTGCATTACATATAAAAAGTTGCATCAGATAGAGGGTGAAATAGAGGATATAGAGTAGGCATTTATCTAGCCTAGTACAGTAGAACTCCAATTATCCGAACTCCGACTATCCGAATCACTGATTATCCGAATCGCTTTCAGAATTTCAGAAAAAAAATTAAGACGGAAACGTACTGCGATTCTCAAAATAATGATTCTGTCTACGCGCGCTATATTGTCCTACCCTCCGCGAATCTAGTGTAGGCGCAGCGCGAACATTATTGGGATGATGAGTCAGCGTCTCATAGCGCAGTTCGATTATTGGCTGTCGTCCGTCGCCAGGTGGCTGGCCCGGCCCACTTGGGTTTCAAATTCTAAATGACGATAACTTATTGAAAGTGTGAGAGAAGAAAGTGTCGAGAAAAACGATGACCTTGATGTCGAAGTTGAAGCAGACACGGGACCATCAGCTAGTGAAGCATTTGCCGGCCTTGAAACTGTGTTGAAGTGGATGGAGCGTCAGCCTGAGTGTGACCGCATGCAACTTCTCACTATCAAGCGGATGCGCGACTTGGCTGCCCGAAAACGGATGTAGACTGTCAAACAGCTTACTTTGATCGAGATGTTCAGCAAGCAATATGACTTTCATTTACAGTACGATGCGTACATACTGCACAGCACTTGTAAATACGCTTAGCATGTAAAAGTGTTGCCTTTTCATTTAATTAATTAAAAGATCCTTTTCTTTAAAAATAGTTTTTATCTCCAATTTTAACATACGTACAGTAATTAATTAAAATCGATCCTTTTTTCGGAAAAAATCCAATTATCCGAATTTTTGATTATCCGAATGGGGTCCGGTCCCAATTGATTCGGATAATTGGAGTTCTACTGTACCAATAGATGTATTTGTTCAGAGAATAATTTTTAAGTTGTCTCTCACTAATAAAACTCGCGTATCAAGAGTTATTCTCTATTAAGATCAAGTCACTACATTTCACATCTCCTCTCATACGTCTTAAATATACATTTGACTTCTTACTCACTGTTAAACGCATCTCTATGTAGCAAGTTTGAATAAACAAACACTATGAAAAAATATCAAATAGTTTTAAAGTCCTAAATGCACCATCAACAGCACCAACAACAGCACTATCAAAAGCACCATCTATAACAATTTAATTAGCATTATCCCACTGGTCTAAACTGTTTAAAGAGAGATTCTGTGAAGGGTTAAAATTTATGAAATGTAGAAAAGATAATTTGTGGATTATTAAACTAATTATAAGTTATCCTAAAGTCTATAATTCTCGAAAGAAAGAAATGTTATGCAAATTTATTTGATTTGGTATTTTTCAGAATAAATCTAAATTCATCGCAACAAGTTTCATGAAACATACTCAGGAGCTCGGATACATTAAATAAATGATTTTCATTTTCTAAAAAGAAATCAATTTTCTAAAAGTGGACTGCAGAATGAACCTCATTTTTTAAAAATTTGCATTGTTGTCAGAGTTACTGGAACCAATTCTTGTAAAAATTAAACTACGAATGTGGTTTCGATACGCCAGAGCTGCAACTCATTTCATCGTTTATATGCGGATTTTCTTTGGATGGTAAATTTGGAAAGTGATTAATGGGTTGGGATTGACCCAAAGATTGGGAGGCACGATTGTCCTATCACTCCTGTCTGGAATTTCACTTGTGGTATCATATGAAAAGTCTCATCTACGGTAAGCTCTTTGACTCCAAAGAAAGTAATGTTCAAGAAATATGTGTTTTAGACAATTTGAGTCACTCGCAACGTCGCGTCGTACGTGTGAGGTCTGCGTTAATGCTAGTTATTTCTTTAACAGTTTCTGTAATTTTGTCCATACATTCCGTTGTGTCTATCAAAAACATTTATTCATTAAGTATTTTCTCTTTCATTTTTGTCTCTCCTTCTTTCGTGAGATATTAATTGCTGTTTCCTAGCTACTTCATTGCCTTCGCATTATGTCGATGAATTGTGAGGAACAAAATTGCTTCTTTAATTGCGTTCTCAACTTTTTTGAAAATTTTCCAATGCGTTATAAATTGCTTGTGTATTTATGTGTATGCAAAAAAAAAAATGTTTTGGACTACTTTATACATGTGTAAAATATGCAGAAATATTTCAGTGCATTTATAAATTAATTTCGTGTTTACATGAAAACAAGTTTTTTTATGTCTATTTCTAGAAATACTGTTTATGTTTGGAAGTAGTATTGTCTTGAAATGTTTCATTTTTATTTGGAAAGCGATAAAAAATATCAATTACTCAAGAAATGTTTCCTGTGATATGAAAACTGATTTTTTTTCATTTCTCTAACAGTACCTGCATTATACTGAGTGTTTTTTCTTGTAAGGCGTAACCAAATACTTACCAGGTGCCCATGAGTAATATTCTACATTTCTTTATTTTTAGAGACAAATGTATGCCTGAAATTGTTTCCCATTAATATCTATTCATTGTTATTATTCTCCTTTGAAAGAAATATGTCCTTTTATTACCACTAACGCTCATATTACAAATAATTTATGGAAGCAAGATTTCAACAATATAAAATATTTTACTAGTCTAATTTCAAATATTATAAATCTTTTATAATTTGAATGATTATTTTCCTTCGAAGACATTTTACATGTCTGTATTTTCATTATTTACTTCTTATAAAAAATACTATTATGAAAATTTACATATATTTGTTATATTTTTAGAATGCAAATGCACTAGGAAAAATTCAGTTTTAAGCAGTGAAAATTTTTAATTTCTATAATTGATCGACTGTAAATGTCTGTTATCGCAATTGATTGTCTTTATCATCATTTACACAAATTAATTTTCTTAACCTGTTTCTTTTTTGTGCAATGATTTTTATGTACGGATACTTCTCTTTTGGAAGTTCGTAAAATATAATTTATCACTTTATTTAAAATTTATTGATCAAATACATATGATTTATTATTTGCATAATTTCCACTTATGTTTAAGCAAAAGAAATAAAATCTTAATTTTAAAATCCATCTATCTTATCTCATGAATATTATAAAATAATTTTATTGGCATATTTTGATTTACTAACGTTAAATCTGTAAAAATCAAACATTATTTCCAGAGGAAGCACTTTGATACCGGTCAATTTTATTTACTCTACTGCAAAATCACTGCAACCGAAATTATAACCATCGGCAACATCGCACAAAATGAGAAATATCGGCTTCACTGTGACGTTAATAAAGCTCATTTCCCACGTCACATAACGAAACACTCGGTTATAAAATTTGCTTTTGAATCATGGTGCTAATAGCTACGCTAGAAATCGTTTCCCTATGACTAATTTTCTGTAGAAAGATGCATCATAAATTAATATATATTACCATTTATGACATTTGTTGTTTTAATTATTGGAATATATGTTATATTGTAGATGGTATAACACAATGTCGTACTAGGAATCGTCATTACGTCACTTTGCTACAAATACGAATCATTATCATACATCAACAAAAAAAATTAATTTAGAACATATAAAAAAATACTCCCTCTAGTTAGTATACAATGTCGTATTAAGCATTGTTATTACATCACTGTACCACAAATATGAATCATCATACATCAACAAAAAATTTTTAATTTAGAAAATATAAAAAATACTACTCCCTCTTCGCCAAACTCATGTAATAAATATGAAGATGTTTGAATGTGATTATAAAATATAGAAATTGTTTGTTTGTACTTTAAAATAAAAGCTGAAAAAGAATATATATTTCGTTTTAAAAAATAGTGTGATACAGAATTAACTAGTAAAAGAATGAAAATATATCACAAACGCGAAAGTTCATTACTGTAACTTCCTTGACAATGGAATCAGTCATTCAATTTCGCTGAAAGAAATATCAAAGGGAAACCAGATGGCTCCGAATAAATGTATCTATATGTGTTACTTCTGCTTACAGAGAAAGGAATTTCTACATAAGACATGAATTTTATTTTCATTTACGCAATTTGCCTTTATGACAACTGCTCAGATAAAGCATTTAATAAACATTAGCAAAATTAGTCTTTCTTTAATATAACTGTACTAGACAAATATATTTTCACTTTTCTTTTGATTCTTAAATGCAATTTTTACGTATTATATCTATTTAAAAATAAACATGATTTTAATTTGTATTTTTATAACTATAAATATAAATCCTTTTTTTTTTACAGACAGTAATTTTGTGTTATTTCAGATGCTCGTTCGAAAGAAAAAAAACACTATTAAAAAAATTTATAGCAGATTGTGAACTAATTTCGGATATCACTCCTAAAATGTACTTTGTTTTTGTTTATATTATCATCAACATTCTCAGTAAAATATACAATTTTCCATAAAATTCGAATATTTTGTGACACATTCTACAATATTATGTATTTTTAAAATGGCAATTCTATGATTCACACCTTACAGGAAAATCAAATTATTTGTATACATATTATGTTTTCAATTATTATTGCTGCATAATTTACAAAGCTTTAATATTGCAATCCGAGCGACATCTTACAACAGTATATATTGTGCTTATGCTAAAGTTTAAATGTCATAATATACAGTAATATAAACGAAATTTGTGAATTAAAATTAAAAATTAAAAGTAATTCATTTTAAACATTTACAAGAATGTTGATGATAATATAAACAAAAACAAAGTACATTTTAGGAGTGATATCTGAAATTAGTTTACAGTCTACTACAAATTCTTTTAATGATGTTTTTCTTCCTTTAGAACGAGCGTCTGAAATAATTACTGTCTGTAAAAAAAGAAGGATTTAAATTTACAGTTATAAAAATACAAATTATAAATATTGGCGTAATGCCGATATATAAGTGGCAGCATAACAAAAATAAACTATTTCTTTGGGTTTGGAAAACTAAACCAGAATAATAAAATAAATACAATATTGTTTATAAACAATGTGACACAGAAGTAAATAATAAAAAATGATATAAAACACAAACGCGGAATTTCATTAATTTAACTGTCGTGACAACGTAGTTATTTGATTATGCGAATGGAAATTTCAAAGGAAAACCAGATGGCTCAGGCTAAATGGATCTAAATTTGTTACTTCTGCTTACAGACGCTTGAGTCTGATAAACAGCAAATTTTTTTATGACAATTGCTGAAATAAAAGATTTTATGAACATTAAGATTTTTTTTTTTTGCTTTATCATAGCCCAAGTAAGCAGAAAACTTTTCATATTTTTTTCTTAAATGTACCATTTATGCATTAGATATAATATATATATATATATATATATATATATATATAACTGTAAATGTAATCGCTTTTTATGAAAATAATTCTTTGATATATCATGTGTTTGTCCTTAGGAGAAATGCATGTAACAAATATATTTCTTAAATTTGTAACTCAACTGACTATTCAGCACTAAAATGGAATTCAAATATATTGTCATCGAATTTCAGAATAAAAGATACAAATGTTCATAAAATTTGGATATTTTGCAAACATAGACTTCAATGTTATGTATTTTTAAAATGATAATCTAATCATTCTTTTTTTTTCAGAGAAGGCGTGGAAGTTGAATTGTATTTCAATGATAGAACATTATTGCTGAGTAATTTGCGCAGATTTAGTATTATAAACTAAATAGCGTCATGTCTTAGTGAATATTGTGTATGCTAAAGCATATAATTAATTGACAAAGTTTTATATATAAATAAAAATTTTAATTAAAAGCAATTCCATTTGAACATTTATAAAAAATAAACATGTGACATAGATGCAGATATCTGATTGGGAGCACAACAACAACAAAAAATCGCTGTTCTTTCAAAAAATATCTGAAAACAATAATTTAGCGTTTTATAAAACAATGTGACGCAGAAATAAATAGAAGAAGAGAAAGACTGAAAATAAAACATATAAAAATGAAAATAAAACATAAAAGAATGAAAATAAAATATAAACACTGAAGTTCATTCTTTTAAATGCTGTGACAACGTAGTTATTTAATTCCGCGGAAGAAAATTTCAAGATGAAGTCTGACGGGCCAGAGTAAATTAATGTAAATATGTTCTTTTTGCATACAGACACAGGAATTTTGGCAACCGACATAAATTTACTTTTTATTTACGCAATATGACTATTGCTCAGATAAAATATTTCATAATTATTCAAAAAATTAGTATTTTCTTTTTAGTTGTTGTGGAAAACATTACTTTCAGCTTTTTCTTTCTTAAATTTATCATGTATGAATTATTTTAATTTTTTGTAATCAGTTTACTGTATCCCGTTTTTATAAAAGTAAATATCGTTTAATTTTAAAGATAAATATTTTGTACAATTTCATATGTTTCTACAATTAAAAAAAAAACATTTTATTAATTGAATAAACAGCATATTTTATACTAAATTCAATATTCAATTCCAAAATGTACTTTGAAAATTTTGTTTACTGACATTGTGTAAGTACTTAAATTTCCATAGGATTCCAATGTTTTTTAGACAAAGACCACCGTATCCATACTAATAAAATAAAAGTATTTGACCGTGTGTGTCTGCGATTGCTTGTGAATGCTAGAGGTCTAAAAAATTCGATGAGCATGTGTCCAAAGCAATGCTTGATGCACATGAGGATCAGACTTTTCATTGATTGTTACAATCCTCGATATAAAAAAAAATATCAAAAAACACTCCTCAGAAATACACTTTACGCAACGGCAGTTCCGGAGCAGGCTAGCAGTGAAGATATAAAAGTTCAGAAATTGTTTTTTTGCTTGCCTTTTGAAGCTCGCGTTGGCTAAACCGTTCGAAACACTAAAAATTTAAAAATAGACGCAGTTTTAGTACTCATTAACTGTCTAACGGTGCAACAGTGCAATTAAAAAAATATACAAATAGAAACCCTTCAATAAAAATATTTTCGATGCGTCATTTATCGCGTTTTTTTTTTTCAAAGTATTTCTCAAAACCCATCCGCTCGTTGAAATACGTTAAAAACTAAAAATACCAAGCTTTATCTACGTACGTTACATATTTCAACGGTGTAGTCCGATTCCAAAAATTCAAATAATACCCCTTTTAAATCGATTTTTTTCGCGAATCCATTCCGGTGTTTTTACACATTAAAATTCGGTTACACATTAAAATTCTGCATACACTTGGGATATCAAGGTACGAAAACAACAACACTTGATGAATATTCATTTCACATTTCAACGAATATTAACCTTTGAGAAAAATTCGTTTCCGAAACTCATTTCGTAGATTTTTGCTGTTTTTGTGTGTAATTTTACGCTTAGTAAATCGAAATGTGAAAACACTAAACACACTTGCTTAATGTACGTTCACTTATCTGTCAAACATTCTAATTTGTTAAAACAAATAGTCATATTAACTCTTTGAAAGATTTTCGATTCAGAAACTCACTCCCGCGTCTCGCGTTTTTCTGCATTCTTCAAAATTATACAGTCGTTCGGGAAATAAAATTGGGAAAAAAGAAAACATACCCGCTTAAAAGGCGCACATTTACGTTTAAAACAAAGTCTTTGTTTAAAAACAATATAAATATTAACGCTTTGAAAAAAATTTCCTTTCTGGAATTGACTTAGGGTCACTTCTTTCGAGCCCATTTTACAAGAATATCAGTGTTTTTTGCAACAAATTATAGTTTTCAAAAAATTCCAGTTCCAAAATTATACACGAGTTTGAGAAAAACTATATTTATTACTCATAAAAATTTCACAGACTTTAGATAATAAAAACTATTTTTTTTTAAATATTAAATGTATCTTCTGATTACTTGCTTAAATCGTGCATCCAACATTTATATACACATGCTTTATTTTTTAGCTAATGATCCAGTATAAATTTGGTTCAAAAATTATGAGATCATTTGCTGGTCAGACTATATACTCCTATATTTATTGCTGATATTGTACTCCAGACTGTCCAACATACATTAATTAACCGACACCAAAGAGCGTGTTGGGAGCATTTATAATACTTATAATTAATAAAATTAAAGTTATCGCAATAAAAATTCTAATAACAGGTAACGCGAGCTAAAAGGGATGATATTAGACAACGTTCACGTTAAAATTAACAGTTAAAAATTAAATAAAAAATTGCGTTGTGATTTTTAGAACTCCTGTTATTTATGAATCATCCGCCTAAAAATTTAATATTAAAATTAATTGAAATGAAAACCCTCAAAAACTATAAGAAATGGAGGGAAGAATTATCTAAATGACTGCCCTAAAATAAATACCTAAAAAATAATTGATTAATGACAAATAAAAATGACACATATGATTGTGGTAATTAAAGAGATTTAATTTTTTTAAATTATTTATTTACAACACATATATAAAAGTTTATTTACAAAAAAGATTGTGAAAAGAAGTTAATTAAACCTAGAAAAGACTATCTTCTTTCCTTTACAAATTTTCTAAAATAAGCATGTTGCTGGATATGCTTAGTAAAAGATAATTAATTTATTTAAGATCCTGTGAATCTACTATTCCCGAGTTTGCCTTTGACAAACTTTAAAGTTTGAATTAATTAAATTAGCTACAGCTTGGGCTATGCTGTACATGCCCTATAATTTCTTAAATATATATTTTCAATTTTAAGACATAATGATATTGTGTATGATAAATCATACCTGAATTTAGCACCCAGTGCTATAAAGATTAAGGAATTGCGGACTCGGAAGTGTCGCTACCTTATACTTCTTCATTGAGCACTTATTAAGAAAATATGAAGATGTATCTGATCTCAAAACTTAAACTTGAGTATATTATTAAAATTGACAAAGAACTCTAGGAAATGCCTCGGAAGATATGATATCTACTTATTTAAAAACATATTCCATAAATTAAGCGCACACACACTTTAATTCATGAGAAGCGCCCGCAAAACGAATCCCGTGATACCATAATTTTTACTTCCCTTCCTAGAGAATGCTGTTCTCACTGCCGCACATGAACAAGTTCTTTTTTCCAACTGTGTCTAAAAACACACCATATACATTTTACATACAAGATACAATTATAATTAAAATTTACATATACAGAATTCAGTTCGTGATTCGTCTCCTATTTCGACGAATCAGAGACCTCATCCAATGGCAAGAAAGTTTCCTCCAGACATAGTTAAAATTTTCATCTAATGCACCTCCTTCTGTCTGCTTGTTTGTGAGACGGTTACGTAGGTGGTCCAAAGGTCACATCGGGTGATGATTATAAATTTAATCATAGATTTATCTGTCAATCCATTAACTGGTAACGTCAAGTTTGGCGACCGAGAGTCTAGCTCCTATAAATCATTCGTCGCTGTAGCCGACTTGTGCGTGAATTGTCCGTAAAATCACTAATACTTGTTAATTGATAGAAGGTAATTAATGTGTATCAATTATTATTTAATCCTTATTGAATTAGTGTCTTTTGTGGTTGCATGAGTACTTCTGCCTTGCTTTTTGAGTATGTGGTTGATTTTATAAAAATAAATATGTGTGCAGGGAATGGGGTTTTTACGCTAAATCGCGTGAGATCTGTTATCAAAATTCGGACGCTAAGCTTACTATAATGCGTTCCAACATCACTAAGAATCAATTCGTTAAAAAAAGTTAAGTTGGCAAAGTATAATGCCCACCTTTACAAAGTTTGATGTTTTTGACATTAAATAACAGTATTTTAACACCGATTGTTTACAAAATGATTAGATACATATTCAACACTAATTTTAGAACCGGTGAGACACCAAATATTTCTTTTTGTGTATCAAATATCATGTTGCACTACTAAAAAAAATCATGCTGTATTATTTAATGTTAAATATACAACTTGTGTACAGCGACCAAAAAAAAAATTAATATTAAAAAAAAAAAATCTAAAACATCACATTGCGGCGCATTACCCAAACGCGGAAAAAGCAAAAAATCACGTTAAAATCGCTAATAATATAAAAATGGGAGAGGACAAAATTTACTATTATGAACTAATGTGCAAATTTACAAGAGTATTAAAGGGAATTTTTTTTGGATTGAAACAGAATTAAAGAAAATCTATATGCAGGTTTTAAATTCACTGACATTAGTAAAGGAAACAAGAATGAATATGAGAGTAAACGCACCAATTTATTGCTTTAACTGCCACAACAACGTAGTTATTAAACTACAGGAAGGGAATTTCAAATAGAAACCAGATGGTAGCAAACAAATGCAGAAAATATTTGTTATTTTTGCATACAGACATAAAAATTATAGAGCACGGCATAAATTTTCTTATTATTTATTCTGCTTCATTTTATGACTATTGCTTAGATAAAGTACTTCATACATATTAAGAAAAAAATGCATGACAGGACATAGAAGCAATTCGTGAATAAATTGTGTAATAAAAAAATCTTGCGATTGTATTTTTGTTAAAAATAAAAACCAGTATTCATTTGTAGTGTAGACTTTTCTTTATATGACGATAATTTCAGGTATTAAAGATTTGTTTATGCAATGATAGAATAACATTTGTGAAAAAGCACGCTTTTCAACCATTCCACGGTTAACTTCATAGTTTGAAAAAAAATATTTTAAATGCTTAGTGAATTCATGAAAAAAAATTAAAAATGAGAACAGTTGCGATACCAAGTGATGACATTGATGTCATTTTTGCTCAGGAAGTAATGAAGCTATTTCAATACATGTTTCTTAAACCGTGGACTTCACACTTTGGTTCTGCACCCACGCATGCAAGAATAGTGTGATTTGGGATTTCGTAACTTCAACTGCGTGTAAATTTGTTGGCTATGTAGTGATAATAAGATATAATGTTTGGTTCATATACGAAATTTAATGAGGAATCGAAATGTAATATTTATTTTTATCGTAAAAATTATTTTGTCTAAAAAAATTCAAATTAATAAAAGCATACTTTCAAAAACAGCGTGAATTCACGGATTATTATTTTCGGCGATAATCTAATCTATAAATTGATCGTTAGCCCGATTTCAATACTCTTTTTATTAGCTTATGCGGTTGTTAAACAACAAATTCATTGTCCGGGGTAAAATACAATAGTTATGTTATTATATAAAAAGAAAAAGCTATATTTCTCTTGTTTGTAATAATATACGAAAATCGATTATATATTTTTTATAATATATGAATTTATAAACACAAAGTCTAATTTATTATTTTCTAAAATATGTCAGATTTTAATCTAAATTATTCTAGTTAAATGATCATAAGTTTAATGATAGTGAGTGATAGAGTTTAAGGATAGTGATAAATAAACATAAGTTTAAACATAAGTTAAATTTAGTCTGATTGATCTAAATTGATCTGACTTGTAACTGTTTACCCAGGTCACGTGCATAAAGTCTATGGAACAGAAAAAAAAATATGTTGCATTTTTTAATGTTATAAAAACTATTTTATCTGATTTATTTGAAGTATTTACTTCAAATAAATCAGAAGTTTACTCGAACATAGAATATTTCAATATTTAATACGACTAGTTGATCCCATAAAATAACTGTGCAGTGGGGAAATATGTTAATATTATAACATAAAATAAGCATAAAATGGAATAGACACAAAGTAATTTAAATATTCAAGTTGTAATTGTAATTTAAACTTCAAGAACAACAAGCAATTACAAATATAGAAGCTTTGTGAAAGAATAATTACATAAACATTTGTGACTCTCCATAAGCAATCAATATGTTTACTTGCCTGGAGAGTATTTTTTCATGATATGGCAATTGAAAATGTGAATGCATCATCACAATGAAACATACGTATCAAAAAGTAACATTTATAAGGGACTCTAAGCACATGGCCTCATAGGCCAGAGCTAGCGGTATTTCGCTCTGTCAGAATGCAAGTATGTGCAGCCAAAAATACCACCAGCAGACGAATTTTAACCTCAACCCAGGTCACGTGCATAAAGTCCATTGAACAGAAAAAAAATTAAAATAAATTTATCTTACAATTTTTTAAATGTTATAAAAAGCATTTTTTTTCATATAATATCCTTAGTACATAACAAGAGGTTAGATATATACTTAAAAAGATCTTTAAATTGAGTTGGTATTTAATTAATTAAATTATTAAAAAATAATTTAAATGCTCGTTTTAAATATAATAAATGTTTAGAATACTTATTTCATACGAAATAATGTCTTTTTTTAAGTTGTATTTTTCTGTTGCTCGAGAGTACATTCTGCGAATTGCAGTTCTTTTTTGTTTTACAAAAGTAGGTAAAATAGACACACGTTTAAAAAATAAAATAAAATAATTTTCAGAGTAATAGTTTTATCGGGATCCTATGTTTGATTAAATTTTATGCATTAGGTTTTGAGATAGAGCATATACACAAATCATGTCACGCACAGAGATACTGATACTTTCCAAAAGTAGTCAAATTGTGTTCAGGATATCCCAAATTTGTAAATCCATCAAAAAACGGATGTCAAATACGTTCAAAATTCTAATACTTTCTTCTTATGTATATAGAAGAAAGTATTAAGTCGAAAGGATACTAAGAATGGATTTTGCGTATTTGAGAAAAAAGACAAAGCCTTCCAGTCAGGTAAGAAAATGCAAAACATGTACATACCGTGAGATTGCTTGAACAAATATTACTACAAGTTGCCTTTTTTTTGTCATCTTTGAATTCCGATACAGCTTAATATTTATTTGCTTTAACAGTAGCAAAAGAAAAAAAATCAATCTTCTAAGCATTTGTTTCTTTTAACTTATGTATTATTCATCCATTTAAAGTCGATCAGAAATAATTTTATTGAAAAGTAATATTTATATTTTTTTTTCTCAAAAAAGTAATTATATATTTAAGTTCATGTGCTTATTTTAAAAGAGAAAACAAAAGCATGATGCATGACGAATAATAATTTTAAGACTTCACATTGCTTTCTATGAGTAAAAACGAAAAGAAAGAGTCAATTGATATTCACTACTATTTGTTATATTGTCTTAAGATCAATATTTGCAATGAAGATTTTTGGAGGAAAAGTAAATAAAGTTTCCATCTTTAGGCTTAGTTACCCTCTTGTTAGTTAGTTTGGAATTAAGTATGTGAAACTCGGTTTTTTACTTGTCATGTCCGTATATACACATACGAGCGATCCGTTTGGCAGAAGGAGCTCGTACTATAGAAATCCTTGGTGCTGTAGTGTATAATATCAGTATAAAGTAAAGGATTGGATAATTAACAGAAATTAATTTGAATCTACAAAATCAACATAAAACTGACATAATAAAAACCAAAATTAACGAAAAAATATTTTTTCAAAGATAAATGAATTTAAAAAAAAAAAAAAAAACATAAAACATCTTCAACAATGAATAAATGACAACATGTTTTGGAAATGCAATTTTCTCCGTAAACAAACAAACAAAAAATAATAACATTTATGAAATGTTCTCACTTCTAGATACAAAAGTTATTATATACCACTTTTTTAAATGATAGGTAGAAAAAAAGTTTTAGAGGATGTTAAGAAAGTACTTTATCCATTTAAAAATATATAAAACTCTCAGTCAGGTACAGAATACAAAATAAGCCACATACCATAAGATTATTAAAATAAATACTTTTACCAATTGCCTTTTTTCAACTTTGAAATCCAATACAGCACAAAATTCTTTCGTTTACACATTAGAAAAAAAGAGGAAAAATCAATCTTATAAACATTGCTTTGTTTTATCTTTTGTATTTTTCGTTCATTTAATGTCTATCACGGTAAAAAAATATTCTATTGAAAAGCAATATGTTTTATTCAACAAATGTAATTAAATTTTTAAGATTGTCTTCTGCTACTGAAAGAGAAAACAAAAATTGCTGCATGATGCATTGCGTATAGCAATATTAAACTTTGACAGTCTTATCATTGAAATCGAAAAAAGAGATTCAATGGTAATCGAATACTACACTGATGACACATAAAATCACAAAATTCTCATTTTCTTTGAATCATAATTACACTCAGGTTTTCTTTACATTAATACAATCAAGAAGAATAATTAGAAAATGTTTTTTTAAATTTTAATACGACTCATAAATAAATTTTTAAAAAAATACTGAAAACAGGAAAATGACCTAAACAAATTAGCATTCCGCAAAAAAGAAAAAAAATAACGATGAAAAGTGAATCAATGTCGACATTGATACTTGTTATTTTATGTATTTTTCTGAAAAAGTGTAATACATTAAAATATGAATTAAAAATACAAATTTAAGAAAAGACTTTCTCATTAGTATAAATTTCAAATAGCATTTTTTTTCACTGTTTACATTTTCTGTAAAATTTAATTAAAACAGTTTCAGAGACTGAGTTTTAATTTATACTAAGAATAATTTTAGTCTTTTAAAATCCACATTGTGTATCTCATTCAAACATTATAGTTATATTAAAAGTCAAACTGTTTTAAAATATTTCATTAGTTTCGGTATTTTCTCCACGTATATGGAGGAGAGGTGGATTAGAAGGACAGATTTATTGACTAATGGAATTACAAGGAACAGCCAATAGGAAATTGCATAGGTAAAAGCAGTGGTAATATTGAAAAATGTTAACAGAAATTAAGAAAAGGAGATTTTTACGTAACATTTCAACAATCTGACAATGGAAGAATAACGAAAAAAAGTCACAGTTACCAATTATAATTTTTATAATTTTAATAGAAATTGAATGCTTTACTAAAGTTCAGTTCAAGTATAGAAGTGCGTTTTCAGATATTTTTAGCTTACTAGGGAAGGTCCCCAACTGCCAGATCGGGATTTTGGCGAGATTGGTGTTGTTGGAGAGTTCGTACCATGGGGATCAAGGAAATGTATAAAACTATTAGTCCAAAGGCAATTGGTGAAAGGTTGCATACCGATGTATTTCTGTCATTTATTTATTTCTCCAGGTCGCTAGTTATGCAGGAAAGACACTCTGTGTGATAGAAAAAACAGATTACAGTACAGTTATGTAACTTGTTGTTGCCAGTGTGAAGTTGATGAAGTTTCCATGTTTCCTCTAGTAAGAAACAGAAGATTTTGGCCATATTTTGTAGACATGACCACTAGAAAAAGCATAATAAAACTGCACAATTTGGTCTATAACCAATTCTCCTCGCCCAACTTCGATGACATACGTCAGTGAGCTTTTCAAAAAGCTTTAGCCCTCTAAGCGTGTCAAAAGCAAAGTGTTCCGTTCACTAAGCTCCAGGTTTCCCTGCAATAAATGCAATGTTTAAGATAATATAATTCTATAGATTTAATGAATTTTCAAAACATTGAAGAATGGTTAATACTCTCAAGGGTTACATTCATATTTGTAATGAAGTTTTATTTACAATGCTGAAAGAATCATATTTTTTTAGCATTTAAAACAAAATGCAGAGAAAACAACATTACAATTTTACCTTTTTTCAAAACACTCAGAGGGTTAATTAGAGGCACGGATCCCTTCTTCCGACCAGTTAAACGGTATGCTTTAACTTAACTAATAACACCTGAGACAACAGTTAACCCCCCCCCCCCATTTATTGAGTGTACCTGGTGTTTGAAATACTCGAGCTTCAGATATTTCTATTCAGAAATGCACCACCATCCGCGATGTTACTTTTTCCACAAAGCATAAACTGTCTCCTCTGTAATCTCTCTCACCCGTCAACTCCTTTTATACCACACATATATGTCTTTCCTGCATAGTTAGCGACCTGGAGAAATCCTTAAGTGACAGAAATACATCGGCCTATAACTCTTCACAAGTTGCATTTGGACGGATAGTTGTACACATTTAGTTGATCCCCATGGTAAGAGCTTTTCAATGATACCACTCTCTGCATAATTCCGATATGGCAGTTATGTACCTTCCCTAGTTAGTGAAAGTCCAAGCTGCGTTTCATCTCCAAGCAATGTTTTGCAATGCCCGATTTGTTAGTTTATTTTTTATGAATGTATCTTTAAATAGAGTTCTGCCTGTTTGTGTTCTACGGGCCATTTTAAACCTCGTTTGGTATGTCTTGTATAGGAAATAATTACTCTGGCAAGTAATAATATAAAAACCCCACGAATTAGAAAAGACTATAGAGTCTTTCAGTTTGGAGTAAATAGGTTTATTGGAAGTGATGAAAATTATTTTGAAATCATATTGTTTAAGGACATTAGCAATGGGTATACTGGACTTGGGAAGGTAAGGAAAGCAATGTTAGTATCGGAAAGAGAAGAAAATTGAGGTGAACATGAGGAACGTACTTTAAATAGAGCATTAACAATAATGGAAGTGATGTAACCTCTGTCAAATGCAGTGGATCTAAGATATTGAATTTCAGAATTATGCAAGTGCGATTCAAAGCAAAAGTTTCTGGAAAAATTTACAAATGTGGAAAAAGCTGAAGTAAAAAAAAATCATATCAGTAATAAGTTAATTTTAATTTTAACAAAACATGCAGTGAAGATCTAAAACCATTTAACCATAAAATTTGGTTTTACTTGACAGCAATGATTTACTTTCTTTGCTGTTTTACCTTTTATATGCAATTGTATGAATACAAATTATTCACTAAATATAATTGTGTTTCTTTACTTTGCGTGTTTTCCGTCTTTAAAGTAATTATTTCGAAATATTGCATATTATATGTATTAGTATGTTTTTGAAATATATTTAAACTGATACCAATATTCAATATGTTCATTTTTCTAATTATGTGCAAATGAATATTTCTTGTGTCACACTAATTTGGGAATTTGTAAAGTTGAAAAGTTATGTGTATATTTCTCTTTCTTTTTTTTTATCACCATTACAATAACATTAAATTGCTAATTTCAGATGGTGGATAAAGAAAGCTGGATATATCTATGATATAAAAGAAAAAACGTATCCGTGAGTATAACTGACGTCATATTGACGGTGCAACGACATGACAAATACATTTCTCTTTTACTGCATTTTTTGTAATTTCTGAACATTACACACTGTGGATTAGGGGGAAAAATGTATTGCAGTATATTGAATTTTATGGTTTTTAAAATAATGTTCAAGAAATTATTAAAAATAAAATCTATCTCCATAGCGTTCAACTCTATTACGAAAGATTAATCCAGTTGCACTTAAAAAATACAGTATTTTTTTTTTTGCAGCTTTTCTCCGATAACAAAATTAAAACTTCATAAAAAAATAAACAAAATTGAATAAATAAAACATAAATTTAACAGACATGTTATTTAACTATATTCTTAAACCGCTGAAATTATTACAATAAAAGAGCGGTACATTGCGAAATCTTTGGCAATTTTTTCTATGGCACGAGTGTAATACGA
Organism: Maratus michaelseni; assembly: GCA_963931845.1. Classification (NCBI taxonomy): domain Eukaryota; kingdom Metazoa; phylum Arthropoda; class Arachnida; order Araneae; family Salticidae; genus Maratus; species Maratus michaelseni. The sequence continues at coordinate 168,622,364 of OZ007588.1, forward strand.
ATGTATCGATTAAAAAAAAATCAAAATTTATTTGAATAAATTATTGATATTTCTCATATAAAAATATTTTTTTTCTGTTGGCAGTGAGTAATCTAAAAAATATATTAAATGTAAAAAATCTGTGAGAGTTGTCAATTAAAAAAAAATGGTTTTCACCAATATTCTGTAACCCCTGAAGTTCGGGTTAAATCCCTCAGTAAAACAAACAAAAAAAATCACGAAAAATTTGTAAAAGTGGTTTTTTATAAAGAATAAAATTACTTTGGATTATTGAAAAAAATAACAACCTAGTATTATTTAATTCTCGATGATGAAAACTTTGCAAACAGAAACAACACAAAATATATCCATATTTACTAAAATTTTAATAATATTTCTGTTTGATTCATTGAAAAGTGACTCGGAAATTTTCTGAATAACACACATTTCTTCTTTAATATCTTTCAGTATAAAATATTTTAATTAATAAATGTAAAAAATAAGTACAAATGCCACAAGATTTTCCAATGAAGTATATTAATAGGCGTTTACGGAATATGTTGTTTTCTACAAATGACAATTAAATACACTAAACCAACATGAGTGAAAACTGAATGGTTATGAATGGCCGATGAATTCATCTTTATTCATCATATTATGTCAGCTGAAGCTGCAAAACTGCTGGCCGATGACTGTTTCCAACATGAATATATCAACAGTGTGCGAAATTGCCGGGCTAGGATGTTGATCTGGGTGGCTTAGTGGCAGAGCGTCAGCACGGTGCGCTGAAGACCACAGGTTCGAGTCGTGGCCCAGGTCAATTTTTCACTCATGTTGGTTTAGTGTATTTAATTGTCTTATAATATTGTAAAAATGACGAAAAGTGGTTCCTCACCTATCGTGTATGTTTTTAATGCAAGCACCGTTATTTTAAGAAGCACAAATCATCTTCTTCCGCATTTAAAATACGAATGAAATTAGCAGCGTGCTTCGAACCAGTGTTGTTATGACTATACTTTTAAAAATCAACAGCATACTGACCAGTCATTTTACGGTTTTATAGATAACCGTTATTTGACCAAACTTTTAACATTCGTATTTGTTTATTTCTGTAAAATCGTTTTCGATAAAAATGGTTGAATGACTGGACAATTTGCTGCAAATTTTTCACAGTATCCGTTTGTAAAATGTATGTACTCTGTGTTTATAATGTATCAAGCACAACAAAATATGACTATTTACTTTATATCACCATTAGATAATGATAAATTACCGCTCCTGAAGTGTTGATACTTAAATATTGGAAAAAATAACGCAGCCCTTCACGAAAAAGGTCAATGTTTGTGATTTATTACGAGGAGAAAAAAATAGTTTTAGAAAAAATAGCGTAATGTAATGTTAATTAATTTTCGATGATGAAAACTTACTTTCTAAACAAAATAACGCAAAATTTATGACGCTTCACTAATACTTTTAATTATTTTTTTTCTGGTTGACTGATTGATAAAGGATTTGGAAGCTTTCTATGTTACAGATTCTTTGTTTAATAAAAACCGTTCAACAAATTTTAACTAACTTTCGGTTTCTCAATATGCATTGCATTTTTCTATAGATTTTAGGCTTTTAATAAAAGAAAATATTGTTTAAATCATTTACAAGCTCGAATTGTAAGATATTTTCGTTTATTAGGTGATTTAAGATATTATATTTCTATTCATATATGGTTATTTAAATAGAAATCACGATAACATTACACTGTCATTTTTATTGCGTCTAATCTATAAACGCATATTTTAATTTCTTACATCAACATAATTAATATAACAAAAGAGTACAAACAAAATTTACTATGGTATTTTTTATAGGACTTTCATAATATTTCATGCTACATTTACTTTATATTTATTAAAATTCTCTAACTTTCCTGAAACTTATTCATTTCAAAGTTGTAATCTTAATTTTAATCTACGTAAATGTTCATTTTGTATTTTATTTTGTTTTTAAATACAAAATTCAAATACAAACCTATATCTTACATTGCTCAATGCAAACATGTATTAAATAGTATTGGATTTTTCTTTTTTTTAAATATATCTACGAGAGAAACTTTTCAATGCAGTACACATTTTCCATTAACTAATAAAATATAATACTTAACACTTAATTAGTGAAAAACAGATAAATTTGTTGAACAATCAAATTACTTATAAAAACTGTACAGTATTTTTATTCATTAAATATTGAAGAAAAAACATTGCAATGTATTTTAATAAAGTAACTAAATGTGGCGAAAAATTTATATCAATAAATTTTTAAAATAATAAATGGTATTAGATTTCTTTTTTTTTTCTTTTTTTTTTCCTTTTACGTTTCTTACTACCAGAATGATATGATTTTGATTAGTCAAAAAAATTATTGTGGTCTGAAAAACTGTCTACTTTACGTTGGACGTAATGTTAAGAAACTCGTTAAGGGGACAGATCACCTTTAAAATAATCAAAAATTCAATTTCAAGGTTTTGATGTCAGAAAATAGTGCAATTAAATTAAAAACGCATTTTGAATGCGCTTTTCGATGAATTACAGTTAATTATTTTTTTAATTTATTGATCAAATTAAAAGATTCTAGTTCGTTTTGTTCATTGTTACAACATTAATAAGTTTGAAAAAATTTGAGGTTCTATCTAAATTATTTTTGGAGAAATCGTGCGCGCAAGTTTGAAAATCATTGTTGTGAATTAAATGCGTTTAAAGTTTTCACTCTCCATTCAAAAACAAAGAATGACGATTGAGTTTTACTTTATATCTTCGTCAATAATTATCGCCTCTGAAAAACATTTATACCTTTCTACTCAGAATAGAATGCACTATTTACTGACATCAAAACCTTGAAATTGAGTTTTTGACCATTTTAAAGGTGATCTGTCCCCTATATAGTAATCAAAGTTTGTAATTTTGAATAAATGACTGAGGCAAGGAGGATAAATTTTACTTCAACATATGTCAAAATGTCAGGACAGAAAAAAAACGTAATATATTACGATATATTGAATTTTATTCCGATTTATAACCCCATATTTAAAACTTTCCTCACTATTGAAATATATAATATAATTACATTATATATACCATTTTTGCTTTCAATTGCGAAAAAATAGAAGCAAAAAGAAGGTATCACAAGTCCTTGACAGAAAAATTCGGAAAAATCAGAGAAAAATTACTTGTTGGCATTGATTTATTTTCTAAATTGCTGTATGTGTTTGGGTTTTTCTGAATCGAAATAAATACATTTGAAAAATAAATAGAATTATTTGTCTTTTATACTTAAATTTTTAAGCGGTTTTTTGATAATTATTTGTCACATATATTTTTTTTGTTCATTATTCCATGTATGTAATTATTAAGTATATATATGAATCTATAGGACAAATCAAGTTTAGTTGCCCCATCGCGTTATTTGCCCTAGTCACTGTATTTCCGATATTGGACGGGTAGCGAAGCTAGTGACGTTCTTCTATTATCAGTCGTTATAAAAAAGGTTAGTAGACGAAGTTACAGTGATTCATTTCTTCAAATAAATGTTTTATCCATCGAAAAAGGCACGTTTGGGTGTTATTGTATGCTCTTGTAAGATAAAGAAAAGTAGAAAATGAAGTATAATGTAATTACTAGAAATGTTTCATGAAATATTGAGTGAATGTTGTTGAAACAGTTATCGAGTAACGGGCTTGCAGTCATATTTGTTCTTACTTCTTGAGTTATTGTCGGGAATCGTCTATCCTGTATTAAAAGGATATATTCTACATTCCATGGGGGATATACGCCTCACTTGTGATTCGCGTTAATCCGCCCAATTTATAATTATAACTTTGATGCGTGAGAATTTTGCGTGATTTTTTAAATCTTTAAGTAAGGAAAGTAATAGCTACGAAAGGGGCAAAGATATCCACTCTTTGATTTCATCTGAAATAGTAGATAATATGTCAGTTCTTTCATGTACTATCGCAGAGTGCTTGGTACACCCTCCTGTTCTAATGTTTAAAGGTGTGAGAGAAAATCCCGGATTTTCAACTGGTCTTCCTGCAGGATAAAAAATATATGAACCCAAAATCTTCTTTCTTTTCAGTAAGTGGCTGAAGAAACACTTTCTCCAAGAAATCCATCAGTCAAAGTGCTGCTCATCTTTGACGGTAACTCAGCGTGTATGTGTTCACTGGATATGCTGGATTGTGTATAAAAGAATCATATAATCTTACCGTGTCTGCAAAGTCATATCACACAAGCTGTGCAGCTGCTTTGTAGTGCATTTTTCAAACAGTTCAAAGTTGATTTTAAGAAATTAGGGAATCAGTTGGTGAGGCATTAACCCCAGCAACAACTTAAAAGAATTCATGCTGGCATTTACATTGGAAATGCGTGGAAAAATAAAAGCGTGTGATGAGTACTGCAGAGATTTGTTCGTGCTTACCAGAATTTACGCACTCAATCGTGAATCTGTCCTGAAACATATTTTTGCCATTTCTGACTGACTTCAAAATTAATATGATGAAAGGAACACAAGAAAATGTCCTTACTCTATTTCGGATTCTTGAAGAGAAGGCGTACTAGATGACTGCCAATAGAATACAGATTTGATGGAAATCAAAATTTATAGAAGTCAAAACTCACCTGCATTGATAGAAAACGATCAAGAAGAGCCTCGGCTTTCTAAAAATCAGCCCCTTTCTAAATATTTATTTAAAATCAGCCATGCTTCTGTTTTTGTAATGCTCGAAATTTGAAGCAAGAAGAAGTTAGCATGAGCTTGACACAGAGTACATCACAGAAAAATATACAGAAAGCAGCTGAACTCTAGAAATAACCATACAGAAAGCCAGACAAACAAATGAGAATACGGTCTGCCTAAAAGCTACAAGTAAAGAGAAACTGCGACGAAAAAATGATGAACCAAATAGTTTGTCACCAACGGATGACATGTGTTTAGAATGTCATGAAAATTATTACGAAACTAAATTTCGTGTGGCGTGGATACAGTGTATTTATTGTTTGGGATGGCTACTTGAGACTTGCATAATGTATAATATCCGTTGCAATATTTGCGGAGAAAGAAAAATAGAAAGGTGCAAGTAAAAAAATAAAAAGTTTCTGTTGAAGATATTGTAATACAATAAAAAAAAACATAAATTTGATATAAATATGATATTAAGTAAAATGCAAATCCAGCTTTTCAATTATAAATGTTAATTACCTATGCTTCCTATTCTTTTACGGATGGGGCATTTAGCCCGATCAACTTTTTTGTCTAACACTGAAGCATGCGATAAATGGCCAAAATCACTATTTATCTTTTTTGATAAAAACAGTATTTTATATGGTATTTATATTATAGTAATATTTGTTTATGGAATTCTACATAAAATTTGGAATAGATAGATTACGTGCGCACTACAAAAATCATTGCCATAAAAAATAAAACTGAAGCGGCGGAATTGGGCAACTATCCTGGACTTACTCTATATGCATTTATATAAAAAAATTCCGCTCATAATTTGTTAATATTTAAACACAGAAGACAAAAATATATATATATCACAGTGTTTAACGAAATTTACCAACGTATAGATATATGAAAACAAAAAAAGAGTGAGTTTTAAAACATAGTCTAATCTAAATAACTTATTTTCTACACAAAATTAATGTACAATTTATGATTCTTTGCTGCTATATTTTCCTCGTTGGTAGACTGATAAATGACTTGAAATTTGTCCAAGTAACAGATTCTTTTACACCAGTATATTATAGTATAAAGTATTTTAATAAATTAAAATACAAATATAAATTCAACTGCATCAAATCATTTAAATAGAGTGAATAATTGGAAGTATTGCATTTTAATCAATATGAAAATTATAATTCATAAATTTTTCTGATTTTTAATTATGTAATATTCCTATTCTGAACATATGGTAAAGATAAATTAATCATAGCTCTATTTTGTAAAGGTCAAAGCTGCGGTATTGAATTATTATTTCTAATAATCCTTAAATAAATAACTAATGGAGACAGTTAAATAGTGCGGCATTGATGACAACAAATACATGTTTTAAATATGTTATTTATACGCGAACGTTTCATGAATATGGTCTTGAAACACGTTAATATTTAAATTCTTTATTTTCACACGTAAATACATCTAATTTCTATTCTAAAGTTTTCTCTTTAGAATTCTAGTTATAAAATAATATTTTTTATTTAGTGTTCTTTACATCTTGCCTGGACGTGTATCTATTGATTCTACTCGAAGACAGACCTACTCGACAAGAAGAGGGATGCATACGAGCCGGTTCAACAGCACATATTCCCGCCTTGAAGTCCGACTGGTGGACGAACACAACACTCCTACCTCAAGTCATTGAGACAACTTGAGGCGCTTTTGGCATTCGACCTATATTGGTAATCACAAGGAGAGCGGCGGCATAGTCACTAGTCTAGGCTCTTTCCTCTCTGTCTGCAACTTTGGTAATTTCTGCAACACTTTTTGGTGTTGTTACTTTTGAAATTGGTAAAAATCGCTATCTGGTGAGGAATAATAATTAGAAATAGAGACTATAAAAATACTGGACAGGTCATAGTTTCTCGAAGTACATCGTTTCAATTATTCGAAAATTCTGTTATTTTTCAAATATAATCAATGTCTCTATTCAGCTCTTCTTCTCCGGAAAACTTTTATTTTTCTTGAGATGAGGAATTCATAGGGAATCATAGTCAAAATATTATCTTGTAAAGATCAAAGCGTCGGTATTTAATTATTGTTTCTAATAATCCTAAACCCTCCATTACACGCACTTCTTTTTGTCCCGCTATCACTCGCGGGGTTGTTCTAGACACCCCAAAGATTTAATCATAATTTTTAAGTTGTAATGAATTATAATAATTTTGTAATTTGCTACTATTCTGTTATTTTTCTAAAAATTAGATTGTATTTTATCTCTTTATATATATATGTGTGCTTAACTATATATTCGACTATATCATCTGATATAAATTGTTTGAAAAATTCAATAGGCATTTTACAAGACTTAGAAACGCTTATACCACCCGGTACATGAGTAACTATGTTCAAAGAATGAGTACGTATGGTAGTTGTTACTATTTTATTGTAACATTTTGTGTTTTAACCCTTTCCGATGTAATATGTAGAGAACGTCTGTATTTTGGCATAAATATAATCTTCCAATATTTCTCCAGTTTCATGTTGTGATTTTGAGTTATAATCAGAACGTTGCACAATACGTTCGTCATCCTGCAGAAAGTGCAAAAGATTCCGCAAATGCTGTTGCTCTATTTCCCATGAAGATTTCGACATTTTCTAGAAAAAAGGCTAAGAATTGATGTAAAAAGCTGAAAAAAAATTATTTATAAATAAAATTGTTTCGATCACAAAAATAAAATAAAACGTTAATATGTGTTATCTTAATTTTTTTCAAATAAAAAATATTCCGTGATTACTCGCAGGGTGTTGTACTATTCAGCTGGGGCACGAATGACCCAGGGCGTTCTGAAATGTTCGAGGACCACTCTGTGGGGGTGTGAGAGATATGGTGGTTGAAAATGGTCGATCAAGGGTATTTTCATTTTTCTACCAAAGTGTTCTAAAAAATAACTGGAACCTTCTAGAATGTACTAGAATGTTCTTGAATGTACTAGAATTTTCTAGAAAGTACTAAAATGTTCTTTATATGTTATACATACTTATATATTTTATATATATATACATAAATATACATATTTTTATTAAGTTTTTTTAGACTACTGACCAGGCCCCTACCTACCGGGATTTTGCCCACCTTAACGGGTGGATGTCTGGTAACGGGGCGAAGATTAGCCTCATCTCCGCATAGGGAAGATCTGTTTGGTAAGCCTCTAGGCCGACGTGGCTTCAGTGCATCTTGTTGCCTAAGTTACTTTTCCTTGTATTAAACCGGTACTAAACCTCAGCTGAAAAATTTACGTCCTCTCTTCTTCAAGTAAAACTGTAGAATGAACATATGTTATCAGTAGGCGTTGCATCTTAGAAAATGCAGCTACTAAAAGTATTTGACTTTGACCCTGAGTAGTTCCGTACTTGTGGGTAAGGTTTCACTCATGGGGTGTTCAGAACACCCCGCGAGAGTAATGAAGTGTTAAATAAATAACTAATGGCGATAGTTAAGTAGTGCTGCATTTATGATTACAAATACATGTATTAACTATGTCATTTATACGCGAACATCTCATAAATACGCTCTTCAAGCACGTTAATATTTACATTCTTTTTTTACTCACGTTAGGCCTATAATGATTCATATGTACTCTTAAACGTAATCTGAATTTTCATCGAAAAAATTTCAAAAAAATTTCAAGAAAAAGGTTTTCTTTTGATTCAATCACAATAAATTCGCAACTTCCTTCCACTTTTTCTGTCATGGCATTTTTAGTTGTACAATAGGATTTTTTCCTGCTTCCTTGGTGTCAATTACTAGATCCTCATTTCCGATAATATATTTTTTTGTACTTTCTTCTTTTATGTCTTCTGACATAATCGAATATTCATCTAAACTAAAATCCTGTGCCGCATTATTTGTTGTTTCTTATTTGATATCTTCATAAGTCGAATTTGCTACATTAACAGAGAAATTCACAACATTTAGGTTTTGGTATGGAAACACAATTAATGTATTAATATCACACATATGTGATTTCTGTATGTTTTCACCAGTAAGAGATAGAAATCTTCAGGCATGGTTTATTGTTTTCAATTTGTGAAAACCGAATTTACATTATGTTTTATGAGACTGTGTTTTTCATATTTTTTCAAACTGTAAGCTCTTTTGGCTTCTAAGCCATTTTAAATCTGTAAAGTATCTTCTAATTGCGTAATTTTGGATTCTTCTTTGTTATATGGAACCTCTCTAGATTTCAGAGTTTTACTAAGGAACTATTATAAAGCTGATATAAGGAAGAATGGTCTATGGGAAATCTTAGAATCAAACAATTTCAAATTTCTCTTGTCTTCCTTCTCCAACCATTAAATTTAAAGGTCTCTTCCAATTTCTTTTACTAAAAATTTGTTTGAAGAGGTCAATTCCACTGATCTTTCTTATTTAAACTTTTGCTATCAGAATTCAAATTAATGTTTAAAACAGGATCACTATTCACAGTATCTAAATTGGCTGAGCTATTTTGTTCGAAAATTAAATTACATTATTCGTTAAACTAATTTTGAATCGCCCTACATCATTTCTACTAACGTTATATATAAATTGTTCTCTAGAATTTTCATCGATATTTTACCTACTCATTCCTTTATAATCTCTATTGGCGCAGCTTGTCCCCAATGGGACCTTGCGCCATTAAACCTTATACAACCAACCTTTATAATCTCCAATATCTATCACGTTACCTTTCCCAAAATTTGATGTATTCCGGTTACTTATACCAATAGACAAAAGACTATTAGAGTCAGAGGTTTTTTCAATATATCTTTATTTCCATTAGCAGTAATCCCAAATTTGGAAATTATTATAAATACCATCCATCACTTTTAATTTGAAAATCAGAGAACAAATTATACTTTGATCGATTACTTTTAAATTTAATTTAAAGACATTTTTAAAACTATTGTGCATACCTTCATTTGCAAAAAGTTTGTTATCACATTTCATATTAGTAAATTTCTAATTTTTAGTTAAATCGGGATATTTGTGATCACCTTGTTAAATTGCAGAATTTATAAAAAAAAATTCTGCCATTAAATAAAGTAAAATTCCCATTGAAAATTGTGGTATATAAGTACGCTCTTTAATATTTAAACAATTTACAGAATATTTTTGGTTCACTTCAAGTTTATTGCTTCCCCAAAACAAATAACGAGTCATATTTTATTCATATAAACATTTGAACTGGCTACGTAGAAATCTACAGATGTAAATCTTTTGACTTCCCGTGTTCTATATAATTCGAATAAAATTATTCATTTTACCAATTTAAATTTTAGAAATAATGTATGCAAAGAAACTGCTTTAAAATACGGATTATGCGTGATCACATTATTTTCAACACCTTCCGTGTTTACCTTTACATCAACTAATTCATTATCTACATACATTCATACTACATACATTCATTAACTTAATTAGCAAATCATTAAACGGTAGAAGGATTTTTTTGAACAAATTAAACAGACCAGAACTGTAAATGATTTTTAAAACACTTCAAGCAGCAACGCCTTTCTTTAGAATGAGTTTTCTGTTAATCAAAGATAATAAAAAATTAAAAGTACATTCAGACAAATTATGATATCTGTTCACAAAAATACATGTTTTATTTTCATATGTCTTTTCTATTGACATTAACTCGACGAAAATAGTTATATTATTTTTATTATTAGGTTGTTACTTCACTCCGTGAAAGGGGAAATTATGTCTACGGATGGATTCTTTGCGCGAGCTCATTTCCACTTGGATTATCTGTTCCGTTCAAGTAGGCGAAAATGAAATATTTCTTCCTGGTGAACGCTTGCGTAGTAACTATCTGTTTCTTATGAAAAAGTAGTCATTTTGGCATGAATTTAACTGTTTAGATAAGAATGAGGTTATCTCGCGGGGTAACAATTTTAGGAGAACTATGTGCTTACCATATGTTCCCAGGAAAATATTTAAAGATAGCAAAATACTTATTTGAATCTGTATTTCATCATAAATTATTTCGAGGTATTTAGCATAGCCAGAATTTTTTCGAAGTTAAATGCATAAAAATAGTCTAGAAAATTTAACAACTGGTAACTTATGGAGTTTAAGATTTATGTTGTATTTAACGGTAGATTCTTGTTTTAATGCTGATTAGTTAAACACTTCTTGTTCTTATTACGTTCTCCATTTTCCTATTGGCTCGTGAATATCGAGGAGTTTTTTCCCATATTCCATTTCCATTTCATTTGCGCTGTGTGGCTCGTCATTTAATTGATTTCCTTGTACAAGGTTATGAATTTCCTCGACTCACTATGTTAAATCTCCCATATATTTACTTCATTTAAGTATCCTAAAGTTCCTTCTACACCTAAAAGGTCAATATACATGTCTCTTAATGGACTTCCAACATTATTATGAATTTGGTAACACTGTCCCTAATGATAACTTTAAACGCAATAGTTGGATTCTCAGCCATAGATAATCAAAACAAATGCCTCACTTATAAAATTATTTAGAATCTTAATACGTCTTCTAAAAAATCATAATTTCTAGCTAAATTGCATGACGATAATGGATGCAAAAATATTAAGTTCCTAACAATATTTAAATTTCAATTCTTAAAGTATTCAAATTTTTAACTATTTCAAATTTACCTTTCAAAAAATGATAAAGATTTTTTTACTACCTGCATATTGTAAAAGTTTCAATGGCGAAATTGAATTCTTCTTTCTAATATTGTATTGAAAAAATAACTAAGGGAGACAATACAGTAGTGTTTTGTTGATGATAACTGATGATGATAACAGATTAAATATAACATTTATACGCGAAGGTTTGATAAATACAAACTTTAATTCTAGTGCATTAATTTGAATTACCACAAACATTTTATGCCTTCAGAATCTAAATAACTGTAATAGTCCTAAAATGTATACACAGGGTATTTCACGAAGAAACACTAACTTTGACATTAAATAACTAGGAAACGGTGATAGATAGAAGCATGAAACCAGTTGAATGTTCATTAAAAAATCCGTAAAAGTCTGATACAGAAACCTCAAACTTTTAGTAACAAATTGCGCCGATAGATGGGTCTGCAGGTGGCATAACCATAATTAGGCTGTATCACATCAAAAGCGATTCAAAATGTGCACCTGTCACACAACACACATGTCGCAAACGAAGAATGAAATTTTCAGTAACTCTATGTAGTATGCCACAAGGAATCAACAAACAAGCTGGACAAGTAGCCTCTTCCAGCTCCTCGAGTGTTAAAGGTTTGTCGCGGTAAACAATCTCCTGCAGTGTCACTTCCAGAATGTCTGTCACTGTGCGCTAATAGCGATCACGTTTCAATGGTGAAAATCTTCGGCAATTAAACATTCTTGACGTCTGAGATTGGGGATCCGTAATGCTATCTGTAGCGCCATCTATCGGCGCTATTTTTAACTAAAATTTTGATATTTCTCTATCAGATTTTTACGTTTTTTCAATAAACATGCCAATGTTTTCATGCTTCTATCTATAACCGTTTCCGAGTTATATATTTTCAAAGTTATGGGTCCTTCGCGAAACATCCTGTATAGAAAAAATATTTACACCATGTTTAAAATTTATAAACCTGAGTTATGTCAGTATTTACATTTTATAACCACTAAAATAGCGATAGTTTTCAAAAAATGAATGGAGGGTATTTAAATATTAATGCATAGCTAATTTATTTATCTTCATTTACTAATAGCTTTAAATCTTGAACACAGACAAGAAAATGGCGTAATATTTAAACAAAAGAAAAAAAATAGATGTAAGGTGTATCGTCGTATGTCGTAGGCATATTTCAAACAAGACATTTTTCATTCTGCGTTATACGCCGGAATATACGTTAATTTTAAAAGAAATATCCCAATGTATTATTAATTAATTATCGATGATAAAAATTTACTCCCTAAATGAAACAGTGAAATATTTGGGAAGCGTCACTAATAGCATTCCAATCCTTTTTTATGGGGGAGGTTATAATTGACTTATTAATAAAAAAATGCGAAATTATAAAAGTAACATATTCTTTTCTCTAATTTCTTCTAATATATATATATATATATATATATATATATATATATATATATATATATATATATTAAATAATGAAACAAAAAAATCTATAAGATATTGTAAATATATAATAAAATTAAATATATGAGCATTGTTAATAAAATTTATTTCTAAAAACATTTTTGTTTTTTTCGAGACAAAATCCTATCCTATTATTTCTAATAGTCACAAACAATAGGGTGGATCGATTTTTTTTTTTCACAATTTCAAAACCTACCTATGCGGAAAAGATGTTCTATTGTATGGAGATTAAGAGAAAAATAATTTAAAAAATTAATTTCAAAATTTAATACTGCCGCAATGAGGTTGAAATTTCTAAAAAAATGAAAAAAAAAATCATAATTTTGGTTAGATGATTTTTGAATAAAAATAATTGTTTTAATATTAATCAAAACCTACCTATGCGGAAAAGATATTCTATTGTATGGAGATTAAGAGAAAAATAATTAAGAAAATTAATTTCAAAATTTAATACTGCCGCGAGGTGTTTGAAATTTATGTATTTGAGTCTTTTTACGGTAAAAAGTCAAAGTGATTTTTGTTAAATGAAATATACATTTTAGTAATTTTAAATATTAATTGCAATAAGAGGAAACTTACTTGGTTACAAGAAAACACGTCAGCTTCTTATTTACCAGCTTCTTTATTATTAAATAAAGAAAAACCTATAAAATCGTCGAAATTACAGTGGGCTATAATCACGATTGGTGTTGAAAATTGGCATGAGGTTTCGTGATTCGATGCGATTTCTTATAAAACCGTCTCTTCTATATGATCAACAAACAACAGAAGATGCTTCCTTGACTGTTTTGACTATCCGTTCTGTAGCTTGAGTGTGGCACGGAAACCCCTTGATAGTAGATATTATTGCCGCCGGAATAATTGCTGGATTTACTATTGCTTCTGAAATCATGTCGTCACTAAATCGTTCAGTTAGTGGAGGTTCTGTCACATTTTCCCATTTAATCAAATCAATATAATCCGTCGCACAAAGTTCAAAAGCTGGTAAATTGAAGATACGCATATTATTCTTTGAAATGTTTGGGATTGTAGTAGACCGTTTGACTTCGATGGCTTTTAGAATTCTTCGAAAGGACAATTGCCTTATGTGAGTTCCTTCGTCAGCTAACATCGATATCAAAATATTTTCAGGATGGCAAAAAACCCATTACTCCTAATAACAAGGTCCTATTCCACCAGTGAAGCTTCTGGACCCAGTCGTGGTTCCATCTACGTACGCGAAAAGATGACGTAGTGGAAGCTCATTGGCATGTAACTGGCACACAAACCATTGTAGTGGACGCTTCAGAATCAGTTCTAAATTTCGCATAACACCTTCTTTAACACCTGTGTTAATAGATGTTCCATCGCAACCGATCGCAACCAACTTTGTTGCATCTATATTGTTGTCAACACAGGACAAAAAATGTACGATGTCTTTTCCAATGACTGGCACTCTCCCAGAATTTACAGATACGTGTCCGATGTACTCGGAACCAGGTTCTTTTACCAAGCTTACGTGTTCTTCTATTATGACTTTTCTTCTGTTATCTCCTAGTGATATAGTCCTGTCTTTATGTTCATCGAAGTATAAGCCAAATTGGTCATGGTCAGAATCTTTCACAACTGACTGAGACGTTAGAGTGGTTCTTGCCTTTGTTTTCTCACGTCGAGTTTTATTTTTGACAACGACGTTCGATACATCGCTTTGTAAGATAATGCCCACATCTTGAAGCGCAGCTGACACGATGGCAGCGCCTGCTCGGTCGGAAATGCTAAAACGGTCCAATTTATTTGCTACGGCATGTAATTTCGTCACTAAAGATGTGACAGTGACACCATCAGCGTTTTGGGTGCCGCTTTCAATGATAGCTGATGATGAAGAAAAGTCAGTATGCTCGCACATACGCCGCTTCAATTTACACCCATTTTTCATATTCATATTCAAATATATTGAACTGGAAGAAACATCAGGCAGTGTTTTGTTTTTCTCCACGTATCGCCCTTGCTTTAATTTTCGTTTCTCGGCCTTAGTTATTTGTAAAGTGACTTTCCGATAAAGCGACCCGATTACCATTTTTCTTACAGTTCGCATGTCTAATAGAAATTCCCTCTCGTTCATTAGTACTTTCCGTTCTTTCTTACAGAAGCAACATTCAACTGATTTACAAGTACACGCCGATATATCAAAAACAGCATTTGCGTTTTTCCGGAAAACGTCAATCTGCTTGCGATAGCTTTCAATTCCTTTTCTGGCTTTGTAAGATTTAAGAAGACCGCAATATTTGTCGTGGTATAATCGAACTTTTCTCAAAATGCTATAGTGGTCAATTATTGGGATTGAAGCTCGTTTCCAGGTCTCTTCTAACTTATTAGCAACTTCTTCACATGAGGAGGAAAGTGTAGATGTAGACAATGTTTCCTTGCATCGGTATTCTTTTGAATGCCAACATACGCACTTTATTACGTTACTGTAGGTAGGAAGCATATTCGTTGGCATATCACAAGCAGACCAGTATATAGCGCAAATCATGTATTTTCTTAACATCGCCATGGTGCAATAATATTCAAAGTACACTACGCAACATAATACACTTACAAAGAAAACTTACGCAATGAAATCTAAATTTATTTCACTTTGCGAGAACAGCGCCCGATTCCGTAAGCCGTTAGCTTTGAACTGAATGAGCGAGCGGTGGGAATACGTTTATCCAATATTGTTCAGAGTAAGGCTCCATTAAATATTATAGGAGCCCTAATTCAGAGCCACGAGGGCGTATGATATGACGTAGGGAACAGTCCATGACGTAGCGCTTCCAACTTATGGAGGGGTGGAAGGATAAAGCCGGAGAATGAAAAAGCTGGAATTGCCCTTTTTTTCGAAAATCCAACCCCCTTGCGGCAGTATTAAATTTTGAAATTATTATTTTTTATTAATTTTCTTTTAATTTCCATACAATATAACATCTTTTCCGCATAGGTATGTTTTGATTAAAATTAAAACAATTATTTTGAATCAAAAATCATCTAACCAAAATTAGGTCTTTTTCCAATTTTTTTTCGAAAATTCAAATTCTCTGCGGCAGTATTAAATTTAAAAATTAATTTTTTTAATTATTTTTATCTTGATCTCAATACAATAGAACATCTTTTCCGCATAGGTAGGTTTTGATTAATAATATTTATTTTTTCACCATATAACATCGATCCACCCTAACAAACAATTGTTGTGTATAGAGGTTCTATAACCAATTTGATCTTAATATATACTTGTATGTAAAAAAAGGGTATTATTTACGGATGTTGATTTTTATTATGAATTTCGGGCAAAGAGGTTTTGTTTTTTTAAACCCATTAATCTATTTAATAAAAGGGAAATCTGTATCAATATTTCATTTTTATGACCATTAACATAATGACAGATTTCTATTTATGAAAGTTTTATATTTAAGAAGTGAAAAAAATCCCATTCTTTAACGAAAAAGGTCAAAACATGATTCATTATCAAGAATAAAAAAGTATTTATTTTAAGAGAAAAGTAGCCTAATGTAATATTAATTAATTATCGATGCTGAAAACTTACAATCTAAGCAAAAACAAAGTGAAATGTATGTCACTTCACTAGCACTTTTAATAATTTTTTTCCGGCTGACTGATTGATAAATTGTTTACGAATCACCGAATCGACCGACATTTTCTAAGTAACAGATTCATTTTTTCAAATTAATTTTAGCATTAACGATTTACAGCTATTAGTAAATGAAAATAAATAAATTAGTAATGCATCAAAACATTCCAATAATAAATTAATGAAGAGTAATAGGTATTATGAGAATAATTTCTAAAAATATTTCATGGTAATTTTTAGAAATTCTGTTTTCTTTTTCTTTCTGTTCTGTTTCTCGTTTTTAATTATAGAGCGTTATGATTTTAAGTAACGAAAAATATTGTGGTTAAAAAATAATGCATTGATACAAAATTTTGATTTTTAATAACAGTTAGAGTCCTAAGCGAATATTATAAAAATGTCTTAATCTTATTTAAATGTTGTGAGGTATTTTTGCTGTGGGTTGGTAGATTTAGAGACAGTACAGCGCTTATAATAAATAGTGTTTTAAACGTCTAGAAAATAATACTCAAAATTTTAATCCGATAAATGTACAATGATGCTGAACGATAAGAGGTCGATCGCAGCGACATCTGCCTGTTCTTTTCCAAGCAACTTTTAAAAAACATTCAAGAGTAGCATTTATTTGACAAAATACAAGTAATATTAATAACAATCAAATTACAGTACCATGTATGCATACAGCGGAACTAATTAATATGTGTACGTGCATTAGTGATTAAGAAAATTCTTTAAATACAAATTTCCTTATTTTTATTTTTATTTATTTATTTATTTATTTATTATTTTTTTAGCATTAGGCTAAAGCTGTCAGTGTTTTTATTTTCACATTTTTGCAAAAACAAATCTTTTTTTCTGTTTATTACCGAAGCGATTTAGCAATGATGATATATAGTTTTCCTCATAAAATATATTCTGCAACTTATTTTATGTCATTGCTTGATTATCAACTTATAACTCTTCAAAATACATACGATATTTACTAAATTTTTGCAAGACAAACGTTTACGTTGAAAACTGCTAGCAGATGTCACTGTGATTCCCTCTGTTATCGTACAGCATCGTTGCACATATATCGGCTACAATTTTTATCACTTTTTAAACCATTACTTGAATATCCGGTTTCCACACTATGTATTCTACGCGCTGTAGCGAAAGTCAGCTTTGATATCTTGTTTCAAAGATTTAAGTACTCTTCTGACATATCAGAGTACTCAGATAGTCACAAGTTTTTGTTCATGAAATGGCAAGATATGATTTTATCAATAGTGGATCTCCATGTAGTTTATACACGATAGTGAGTTTTGTTCGGAAAACGTGAATTTATAATAGATCTGCAAATTGTTTGTTTATTGAGAACATACATCTGACTTATGTGCTTGACATCAAGTGCCCGCTTATAAGTCATCGTCAATATACAGAGACGAGATAGCCACAAGGAAATTTACAACACCAGAGAGTTACATCCGAGAGCTCCACAAAGTGTGTGCAATGGAGCTGGCGGGAGTCGAACCGCCTGCCTGACTCCTACGCTCACAAGCGATTAGCGGAATGGTGTCTTAACCACTCGGCCACGGAGGCCCCTCTGCAAATTGTTTCACAAATAGAGTATCTTGGTGGAAGTAGTTGGTTGTAAATTATGTGAATCTGTTGTATTAGATGAAAGTTTATTTAACAACTTTTGAGTTTAGAGTTTTCTACCCTACATTTCGTTTAATTTCCAAAGTATGAATGCCACCGAAAAATACTTTTAACTATCAGTACTTATGCAGATGATTAAGTTTTTCCCAACTGGATTTCAATATAAAGATTTTAGTAAGTAACTGAGCATAATGTGGACTTTTTGAGAGATTCCGTCTTCGAGCAGCGTTCTCGGAGATATCTCCAATATAAACTGAAGATAGCCTCGTAGATAGCCTCGTTAATTTTTAGTATTTTTCGACTAATAAGAATACTGATATAATTTAAGCAAAGTATACTAATAAAATCAGACGAAGAATACTAAAAAAATTTAGTGGTGGGAATCAATCCATTGGAGCCTAGATTTTTGCACCCCTGCCCAGTAGTATTTATTTTTTAATGAGATACAAAGAATTAACCGAAAAGTAATCTGGGAATATTATTTCTTAATCCATTTTTTATTTATGAATGCTTTAAAAATGTATTAATTATGAATTCCTACAATAAAAATTTTAAAATAACTTGCTAATTTCCATTCGAGATATGTTATAACTCAGATTCTGAATATTACAAGTAGCTGTATGGTATGTAAAACAATAAAAATTGTAAAATGGGATTAATTTGGGTATTTCTCTTTATATAAATCAGTAGGCTATTAACTATAATTTGGAAAATGTTGTTGAAATTCTATTCATTTTTACTCAAATAATCATATTTTAAAAAGTGTATCACATTTAAAATAAGCAGTATATACAATAATAAGAAAAAGGAATATTTTAACGGATCACTAAAACGTTCCATTTATAAAATAAATTCTGAAAATGCTCATTTTTTTTAAAGATGAAATGGAACTGTAAATGTGGCTACATAAAAAAGAAATATTTTACCTCATTATCTTAACATTGCGGGCAACGTAGTTATTACATTTCGGGGAGAGAACTCCGAATATTTGCCAGATGGCCCACAGTAAATGAAGTTTTTTTGTTGTTTTTACATGCGAAGGCATTCACTGTAATATATAAAATAAATTGTCTTCTATTTTCATCGTTTCGTTGTTATAATCAGGAATATTATCTACTCGATATAAAAGGAAGAAAGGTCTTTGCGTATATTCCTATATTTATTTATACATTTATGAACAAATTTATTTAAGTGTCGGTCTAATCAGTTTCTAAAATAAATTGTGATTTTTATGTTGTTTTAATGGAGTAAAAGTATTTTTAAGATTTCACTAAGTATATGTAAAAATATTACATATATAAAAATGTATTTAATATGTAAGTTTAATGTTAGAAATGTATTTTCATTTCACACCAGTGAACCCGTGCGGGGGTTTTACACTGCCAGTTTTGAAATTTCTTGCTATACGTATGTTCATTAATTTTTAATTTATTTCTATTTTTAATCAAATGTGATTTATTGAAATGTGTGTACTACCAAAGCTTGTTCTGAAACATTTTGTGTGATACCATATTCATCGTTGTACGTTTTGTATATACATATAAAAAGAGAATAAATATATACAGGGTGATTCAAAACTTATCGTTTAAATGTAGGGGAGGTAGGAAATACGTCAGGAAACCGATTTCACATAGGAAAGTATGTCCGCAAATGTACGCATGAGTATGCAGAGGGCACTGTGTGTACCCAACCTTCCACCATAATTGCTTCGGGTCGAAACAATGAACAAAACTGGTAAGCACGTGTGCAGTAAATGCTGCAAAACGTACAAAATCGTTGATAATTGCAGCAGAAATATCGTTTAAAAAGATTTTCAAAAAATTCTGTTGTGAAACCAAAATTTAAAAATTCATGAACGAAGAAAGTTAAAAACAAAGAATAAAATAAACTGACAAAATATAAATAAAACAAAAATTAAACCATAAATTAAAAAACAAACAAATTAAAAAATAAATATATAAACGTTAAAAGAACCGGAAAGACCAAAATTAAACGAGAAATTTCCAGGCGAAAGATAATGAAGGCGTTGAATAAAGGTTATTAACGAGATTTGTGGAGTTTATAAAGATGTAAAAGGCTTTGTGGATGTCGAAATGAGAAGTGGAAATAGGAGAAGAAACAATACTAGCTTTAGGAAATTCAAAACAATGACTAGAACGGAATGGAAGGTTGGGTACACACAGCGCCCTCTACATACGCATGCGTACATTTGCGGACATACTTTCCTATGTAAAATGGATTTCCTGACGTATTCCCTACCTCCCCACGAAATTTGAACGATAAGTTTTGAATCACCCTGTATAGTAATTGCTCTTAATTAAACACATATTTAAAAAATATTAATTGTTTCATAAAAATTAGCTAATTATCTCATGCATATTTTTTTCTTTTGAATTTATTCGCAATACATATTAGAAACGCCAATCTCTGAAAATTCTCTAAAAAAAAAAGACCGCGATTTTCCTTAAAAATAATAAAACTTGTCGGGAATTTTGTCAGCAATATGATGTACTGGGAATTTGTGATATTAAAAAGGAAATATGTTTTTAATTGTAAGAGAAATATATCTTAACGATCAGGAAGCATCTGTAATTGATGGCATCTCAGATTCTTTATAGTATGCATCATTCCACAAAAATAATTCACACTTTGCCGTAACATTTCGTCTTCTAAATTTCACTGTACTATTTTTTTTCCAAATACCACAAAATATAAATTGATCAAGTGCGAGTAGAACTCACGCTCAAAGAGTTCCGTACATTAAATTAATTAATTAATATTTATTAATTAAGAAACTTCTACCACCCCTAATTTTTTCATAATTTTAGATTCAGTAAATTCTGAAATAGGAGAGGGGGGGCGTCACATTTTTGCAGTACACTTTCGATGATATCTCTGAAAATATAATACCAAATTTAAAACAAATATATTTTTGAGTTTAGTGTTACGAGATCTTTCGAACGATACCGTACACGATATATAAAAATAAATTTTGTGTAATGTAACTTAATTAATATCTCGGCTAATTACCGACATTTTTTTTTCGAACATTATTATCAACTATCCATGGTGATTCTGCTTTGATAAATATATCGAGCGCCCGTCAACACCCCCGCTGACCACCCGCAAAATAAAGTTTGTGTGTAGTGGAAAAGTACGTTTTTCTCAAAAACTATGCGACCTAAGAAAATCGCTATAGTTTTCCTGCAAGGTTTACATAGACTCCTACTAATCCTCAATCTTTCATAATTTTAGTTTCAGTAGATTCGGAAATAGAGTGTTGGGGACACGTTTTTGCAGTGTATTTTCCATGATATCGCTGAAAATATAATACCTAATATTAAAACAAATATATTTTTGAGTTCAGTATTACGAGATCTTTCACATGATACTCCACACGATGTACAAAAAGAAAATTTATTTTTTCAAGTAACTTAATTGGACCCCTAAATTTTTCCTAAACATATTTGTGAATGGCTTATAATATGAAAATATATGGGTCAATATGCTTTATAACTTTCCCAAGTTTGAACTACGGAACCCTAAAAAAACACTTTTTTTAAATTTTAAATGTAATATGCAAAAATTGAAAATGGCGGAGAAAATATGTTTAAAGTGGCATTGTTTTATAAATTACGTTGCTTTACAGACAAATAAACAACGACTACGATGAATAAACTAGTCGTTGGGAGCTAGCATGAAAAATGTGTTTGAATAAAATCCAAAGAATAAGGATCATTCTGATTGCCTTATTTTATATTGGTATTCAAGAAATTCATGAATCTAGTACATAATATAAATAAAAATGTTTAAATGTTTATTTTTTCTATGTATGAAAGCTTATGGTCTAACTTTACAGTTTATGAATAAAATTCTCGATACTAACTAAGATGAAAATACTCAGTTTACCGAACTACTTAAATAAATGTTTTAATAGTACACATACACTAAATAATTTATATGCATTTGTAATTTTTATATAAGGGTACAGACGTTTACTTAAAATAATGAGAAACTTTCACAGGCCGTAATTTGCTTCTATTTAAAGGAATAAAGTACATGACAAACAAAGTACGTGATGGATGATTTTACGTGTAAGAATTACACTTGCATACATTGAAGAAGAACGTAAGTCATAAAAATGTTGTTTATACTTTCTTCTATATAGATAAAATACAGTATTGGAATTACGAAAAATTCCGACTTCCTTCTTTTGATAGATCTACACTCTCAGAAAAAACTGTAAATTTATGAGCGTTTTCCTTTCAATTTTCACGGGCAACAGCCTTATTTGATGAAAAACGGTCGGTTCCACTAAATAAGCGGCCTTATCCCTTAGATACTTAGAAAATTAAGAGCAATCCACATATTCTTACAGTTTTAGCCCATATGTTAGCAAAAATATGGTACGACCCCATACATTGTCCTCCGCTAGGGTGTAACCCTTCATTTTACTCGTGTTTCGAAAATTTTATCCCGCCAAAACAGCAACTCTGTGAGGATTATCTAACGTGCTACGTGCTACTGAACAATAAGCAAAGTGCATTATATCTTGTGCATCATAATCATTATAATGCATTATATCTTGTGCTATATTACTTTGCCCCTGCACAAAATGATGGACATGGATTTTTTTTTTTTTTTTTTTTTTTTTTTTTTTACGGGGTATGAATGGAATTTCTGCTGCCGGCCTCCGCCCGTAATTTTACTGCAATTTTTTTTTACAGTGTACACTTTTGGAGATTCCTGAACATGAATTTAGGAAATTATCTGTCTGACTGACTGCTAGTCTACGTGTCACACAATTTTTAAGGCCCTCTATCTCAAGACCAAATGCATATAAATGCATAAAATTTTATATTCTATTAGAATATGAGATAAACTGATGTTAATTAGGTTTTGGCGTATATCGTCAACCAATTAGCGTTATTATGCTGCATCATTCATGATTTCCGTCATAGCTATATCTCTAGAACTAATGCACGGAATTTCATATCGGGTATTCTTTTAGAAGTTAACATGAAAAGCTAAGTTTCAGGGTATACCGTCCGAGAGGTAGCGCTGCCCTGCTGTGTTTTGTATGGTTTTCATTATAGCTAAATATCGGTATCTATGCGATGCAATTTAATAAAATTTCATATTCAGATAGACCTTGACATATGTAGATACAAATTAAATTTTGTTGTATAAAGTTCAACAGATGGCGTTGCTGTGCTGTAATTTTCACGATTTCAATGAAAGATATATCTCAGCATCTATGAGTTGCAATTTCATTAAACTTGGATTTCATTTAGAGCATGATAGAAGTTGGTACTGATTAGGTATGGGTGACACTTGCTCAACAGGTTGCGCTGCTGGGCTGTGTTTTCGATTTTCGTGATAGCCATATCCCGAATTTTATGGGATGAGATTTTAATACATAAGACTTTTATTAAAAAATATGTGAAATATAATTTTATTTTCTTTACTCAACAGGGGCTCAGCTGTATTATATTTATACGATGAACATCATAGCGGTATCTCAATTTTTATTTTGTTGACATGCGAGAATTGTTTTATTGGAGGATATTAATTAAAAATATACATATTGAGTCCAATTTTATATTTGAATATCGCAAAGGGAACAATGTTTATCTGTGTTTCTTTTTTATTCACTGATCACTGTAACTCCCATATGTATTTAAAGGAATGGACTCTACTTCCTATTTGTTGGTCTGTAATATTGCTATTTAAATTAATATATTAGAACAATACTGAAGTAAGTTTTATGATTGCCACAGCATATTACTTCGTTATCACCATTCTAAAAATTACACACAATGAGCCCCTGAAAAAGCACAAACTTCACACTGTCTAAATCTATTAGCCTTTCATGAGTTATTGAAATTGTTGTTTCTTATAAAACCGTTAATTGACAGTTATTAGCTAAATAATAAATTAAATTTGGATTTCAATGGATGAGTTGTAAAACATGCCATATTAGTCATTTACATTTTTACGTATAAAATATTTTCTATGTTTAATTTTAGCTAGTTATTTTCAATATAAGCTTTTGTTTGTAAATGTATTTGGAAATTTGCTCAATGATAAGATAAAACATAGTTTGAATACCTTGTAGCATTGTTTAAATAAAATACTCATACGTTGAATTAGAAAAGATATTTGATTAAATATTACTGCTTTAAATGAGGTTGCTTATTAATTTATTTTATGTAATAACATTTCTGGTGATTGTTAATTAAAAAACAAACGGATGGTTGCTGGATATTGTGCTTATTTAATTGTTTTCAAACCTCATGATAAAAATTGTGATCCGTTAGTAGTTGTTGGTTGAGTATTAAATAGCCTAATGAGATATAATTTTATAAGCGAGTACTTGCGTGTTTATTTGAAAGTCACTGTTGAGCAAACAGAGAAAGTAAAACTTAAGACTGTTAGCGTAGTGTTGGAAAGTATTTTATATTCTATCCGTGACTCATGATTTTTCAATGCAGTTTGACAAACAATGAGGCTCTGTTGAAATCACGAGGTTTGAATCCATGTAGTCTCGAGAAGAAACTGCGTAGTTTTTAATCCCAAATTTCCGTTGTTGAATTTTTGCTGTTTATAAATATCCTGTCGAAAATATTAATAAGCATGTTCACATTTTATTCAGTTTTGTTTTTAAATTAAAATAGTTGTCAGAAATAACTTATTATTGGATATTTCAATATTATTTCAATAAATTTTAATTGTCTATTAAATTAAGTATAAAATATTTAGTAATAATTACGACCCTGTGACGTTTCAGAATTTCCAAAATGAAATTTTAATACAAATCTTGCATGAATTAATTCATACATTTTGATAAATTTCGGACCATTCTCTATTTTTAGTAAGCCAGTTTAATGAAGAAAGTTGATTCCTAAAGCTTA
The DNA here is from genome assembly GCA_963931845.1 of Maratus michaelseni. Classification (NCBI taxonomy): domain Eukaryota; kingdom Metazoa; phylum Arthropoda; class Arachnida; order Araneae; family Salticidae; genus Maratus; species Maratus michaelseni. The sequence continues at coordinate 168,647,367 of OZ007588.1, forward strand.
GGGGGGGGGGGTGACTAGAAAAAATGATTGTAAGACTGGATTTGTAAGACTGGAATGTTTAACACGGTTGGTATTAAGCTAGCGTCTGACATGCAGCTCAGCAATTGGGCATAGGAATGAAACTGACATTTAAATCGAATCATCATTAATGAACGAAATTTTATAATGAAGAATTTGGAATAGGGAAAGCATAGGAGTGACATATAACATTCTGTAATATAATTTTATTATGAGGAAGAACTTGAAATAATTAAAATAAGGATTCTAGTGATAAAAATGTATTCTTATATAATATACTCTTTATATTTTATCCTCATAAAATTTTCGCTTCTATGCTAATCTGCTGATAAAATATTTATTTTTTTATTCCAAACCTATCATGGCTTAGAAAAACATTAATATGCATTAATTTTAAAAATAGTATAATTTTATAATATAATATGTAATACAATAATAATGTGATATAATTACATTAAATTTTGATTATGCTGATAAAAACATAGATTTATATAATATCCTTTATATAAATTTAGTTATCATATATTTTCCGATGCTATACTAATCAACTGATAAAATATTTAAATTTAATTTCAACCCTACCAAGTTTCAGAATTTCCAGTATGAAATATGAATACAAATCTTGCATAATCAGTTCATTAATTCTGATTAAAATTCAAAGTTTCACTACTTTCAATAAGTCATTTTAATCAAGAAAGTGGGTCCGTAATGCTATATGTAGCCGAAGTCCTTTGTGGATGACTGGGCAATATCATATATTTGTAAAACTGAAATGTTTAATAATATTTATATTAAGTCGGGGTCTGTCAAGAAGCGCACAAATAGAGCAAAGGAATGCAAATGTCAACATTGAAATTAGATTATTATTAATGAATTACGATTGATAAAATTAAGAAGTTCGACAAGGAATAGGTTAAGACCGAAAATAATCATTGCTTAATTTAATTTTATTTAGAAGAAACTATTGAAATATCTATTTTTTTCACATATTAAAACAAACATCTATATATTGAAAAATATTTGTTTATTTAATAATAAACTATTAAACCACATGAGTACACAACATATATTTAAAAAAATACGGTACATTTAATTGTTTTGCATTTTTCAACATAGTTAAAAATTTCATATTGCCTACTGAAAACAAAGTGAACCTTTTATAGTTAGTTCGTTAGCACTTTAAAACAATCAATCAATACATTGCGCTCTACGGGTGATACAAAGTACAACATAAGGTCTCAGTAACTGTTTGAAGTGCATTTTATTAGTGATGCACAACGGCTCCGAATGTCGTATAGAAAAGTGCGTCCGAAGTATTGTTCATTTGCAGAGACATACAAAAGAAAATACGATTGTATTACTTTTTGCGAGGCTATCGTTTGTAGTGCAAGTTTTCGTAGACATGCGCTATTCGAATCAGAATATTTGATTTGCATAGATTATTCAGTTGTCTAAATGCTGCCCTCTGAATACTAGGTATACGCACTGACACAAAAATGCTCGCTGTCATAGAGGGTTTTTTTCAGCAGTTTTAAGACCCCTTGAATTTGATAATAGTATTTCGTTTAAGTATTATTTACTTTATTTTTCTGAGATTAAATAAGTCGAATGATACTTTAAAAATATACTGGAAATAAAATTTAAGGGACCGTACAAACGCTGAAAAAAAAATCCACCTACGACAGCTATTGTTGTGTCAGCAAGTATGTTATTCAAGGGGTTGTGGTCTGTATTTGCAAAAGTGTGAACATCATTTACTAACCATTTTGTTAGTTTGTTTTTTATGTCTCAATTAAAATAACATTTACAATAAAATAAGAATAGATTAAAGTAGGTATACCTTATACTGTTATAAAAATTATTGATATATTTTTTAACGTAGGCGGAAAGCATACAGTTAAAGCATACACTTATATTTAAAACTGCTAAAAATTTACTTTAAAAATTCGTTTGTTAAAGTAAATAATAAACGTAAGCAACACAGCCGAAAGTTACCCATAAAGACAAAGAAAATTTTTATTAGGTTATGTTTTATGTTCGATTATATTAATTATATTTTAATAAAATAAACATATTTTAAAAGGTTGGTTTCTGCATAAATAGTTTCTTTTTTTTCTATTATCATTAGTTATCATTAGTACTTTATGTTAAAATAATAAATTTAAATTACATTATATATTGTATTGTGCATTATAATTAATTGGAAATTGAACAAAGTAATAGAATTTTAGACTCTGTAGTAAAATCTCTCTTACCAGAATCTCGATTTTCACATTTTAAAACAATAGAAAACATGTCAAAGTGATTGTGATAAAAATGCAGCATTGAAGCGTTATTGAATGAAATCATAATTATTCTGTCTTATAAAACTGCTTCAATTTCCAAAGACTTTGCAAATTGCTCCCGAAAATACAATTGTATAACGCACGCATAAATCAGATGAAATTAGCCAAATACAATAGAACAGAATTAATTCTTTCAGTTCCACATGCAATTCATTTTCGACTCTATTACTATTTTAAAGCATGTAGGACGGGAAATGTTATCCAAAATACAGGGTGTTTCTAAATGAATATCGGTGTTTTAACGCTTTGTAGTATCTGTTATATAAAACTTAAAATTATACTTAATACATAAAATGAAAGAGCAACGCAAACAGTTTGTTGGTGCAAGCGCATGCGTACACAATGTTTCTTCCGTCACCTGTTAAAAAGCTCTAGTAGCAAAAATGGCGACTAGTGAACAGAAAGCATTTTGTGCTCTGCAGTTTGCAAAGACCGAATCTGTAGTTACTGTGCAACGTGCGTTCCGTATAAAGTTCAGATGTGATCCCCCAAATTGAGGCAGCTGTTCCAACAATTATCCACATACACTAATTAACATTTGGGAAGAACTGAGCTATCAACTTGATGTGTGCCATGTGACGAAAGGTGTTCACATTGAACACTTGTAAGCTTGTAGGTAAAACTGTTGGAGTTGCTATTTCATTTTATGTATTAATTATAATTTCAAGTTTTATGTAATAAATACTACCAAGCGTTAAAATCCCGATATTCATTTAGAAACACCCTGTATATTAAGCCATTTAAAATGTTGTGGATTTTTTTTACTGTATTTTGGTAATTGTTCCACATACAGGAAATGTGTTTTTATACATACATACTACTTACACATATACAAAAATACACGTGACAAACATACTACAATATACATGAGGGTCCAAGCAGCACAAAGTAATTATTTGATTGCTGAAATTGTCTTATTTCGGTGAGCGAACATGAAACAAATTATACAACCAATGAATTAGGATGGTACACTCCAAACGATCAAATATTCAGTGACGTTGGAGAGGGAAATTATACTTATTTGCAGTTGTAGGGGAGACCGGGGCAAGATGACTATGTTAAAAATTTTTGTTGTTTAATAATTTATTTTGAAGTAATAGTAAAATTAATTTTACATGAACTGATAGAGTATACCTTTGTAGTATTCAATACATTACCATTTAATTTTTCAAATAAAAAAAATAAAGGATAATTTAATTTTTTCATAGCATTAACAAATCGTCATCTTGCCCCAGTACTGGGGCAAGATGACTTTGGCCTTGGGGCAAGATGACAACACTGAAAAAGATTGAGCATATTTTATCTTTTGAATATGTTACATGGTTTAACAAATGATAACTGTGTTTTTACATCTTACAAAGTATCAAACTAAGCATAATGCAGTGTAACGTAATGTTTAGTTGTGCAGCTAACAATAGTCACATATAAAAATGCCATTTTCATAATTGGAACATTCCTCATGCCACCACTCTTGGTATTTACAGCACTGGATCTATTCTTCTGTTGGTGGGTCACAATGCCGGAAGTTGGCCTTAAACGCTTTTTGATTTTTTTGGGAGGAGAGGGACCACAGGGGAGGGGGAGGTCTTGACCCCGTCGAACGGTACTCTCCTCGTACCGATCGGATGCTTGGAAGTAGAGATACGGACCCCGATATGGTTTTTCTTTCTGGAGGCTAGGGGGGCTTAGCGGATGGCAAAAATGTCTTCCTCTGGTCGCCCCCCTTTCGAACGTCACCTCCCCCGATCCCATGCACCCCTTAGGCCCAGAGGAGATAGAAGCGCAATGTCGCGCAAACAAACACACAGACAATCAAGCGTTTACAGGATTTAAATAGAATTTACAACATAGTTAGTTTAATAATTTCCGAAACACGGGGCCAGATGACGAGCTCGTCATCTTGCCCCGGACTGCCTGTTTAAAAATATTCGTTTTCATTTCCATGAAGGAAGGCGATTAATTGACATTTATTCATGGTAGTAAGTTGTATTTAAACTAAGTTACTCGTAAATATTAAAGAGAAACGATATATCTTACCTGTATCTGTAGCAGAGCTTATTTACACATGCATAAAAGTTATAACGTGGCAGCGGAAAACAATCAAAGCTTCACAACTGACACAAAAATGGCGATTTCAGCGTCTCTATAGTATTGTTTAAAGAGCGGCCGATATGAGAGCCAGTAGTGTCCGGTTGATGCTACCACCTAGCGGAAAACAGAAAAATTAAGACATTCGTCATCTTGCCCCGGTCTCCCCTACCTCATAGATTGTATAACTAAAAATAGGAGCATACAGTTAAATAAATTAGATACCATAATTGGTAACTGTGCAGATTGGCCAGCGTAGAACTGAGTGAAAGAAAAAACAGCAAATGCAATTTTCGAAAATTCATGGACGTTTCTCACGAGAACGAATTAAACAGTTCGAGTTCAACTTTTTATTAACATCTCATCACACAAAATGAACACTCTCAAATTAGCATGACATTTAGTAAAGTGGATCTTTACGGCGAATGTATATAAAAAAATCAGGATTAATTATTCTGATGCCCGACTACTTTTAACAGACGACATCACTGGAAAATTCCATTCCAAACTGGTGCAAATGGTTTAAATACCTTCAAGAAAGGCTAGAAATAATGGATTTTATCCAATCAAAGCCTCAAATTTTGAAGTAACGGCAGAACAATCAAAAAAGAGCTATTCAAAACTCAAAAAAGTGGGAGGAAAAGTTTCTTGTAGCTTCTAGAATCGTGACAAAAACTAATAAATGTGTCGAACTGGATCGAAATGTATCGAAATGTATTGAACAGCGAATTTTACTGGCGCAATGCCAAAATGAAAAAAAAAAACTGACGAGTATAAAAATCAATTAGATTTTTTAAAAAGGGAAAATGATAGAAAGAGTAATAGCATTTCTAAAGGTGGAAAATAGTAAATTAAGTGAGAAAATTTAGAATAATTTTAAGATAGGGTAACAATTGACAATATGTTATGTATGCATGCATTAGCGGAGCTTCTCCAGGATTGTTGGTCGGAGAACAGACCTGGAGTTGGGGGCTCCATTGCTTTAGGCAGTCCCACTATGGTCTCGAATCAAACTAGCCTCGAATTGTTGCGATTTTTTTAGACAATAATATTTCTCTGGTTTGTTAATGAACCTAGAGCAAATAAAAATAACTGCACTGTTTTCCGCAGCGTATACCCCGTTGGGTTTAGCCCACACCACTAGGTTTTCCAATCAAAACTCGAATTTCTACAATTTTATATAAAAGTAATCTAGTGGGAGAAGGAAACCCTGTCACCGTTTACACGATTTATTGCCATAAAACGCAAGGGAACATCTTTATAGTGACTGACTTATTAAATAATCTAATTTCTGACACGTAGGTATATGTCACTAAATTTTTATTCAATCGCTGCTGGGAAAAAATAATAGAAAAACAGCGCTTATAATTAATTTTAACTTTAAAGTCACGTGCGCTTTGTCTCTGCATCAAAAATATTTCGAGTTGTCTTCCGAGTGGTGTGACCTTACGCAGAAATAGAAAAAATAAACTCTCCCAAGCTTACATACGAAAACCAGATTTGATAAAGTAAATTTGCTCGCCGCTATGGAAGCATATTTGTAATTTTTCCGATTCGGCAGAATAATCAAAACGCCTTTTGAAATCGTCACTACATTTTCTAAACAAACGCCTTTTGAAATCGTCACTACATTTTCTAAACAATCTATCCATATTTATTCTTTAAAAAATTTGCCAAAAATTATCTATTTCACATATTTTGACTTTCTTTAAAATGCTTACCGAAGGTTTCCTAAACAAAGATATATATAATTGGATGCACATGATTTCAAATATATATAGAAAACACTTTCATTAGTTTAACATTAGCTTGAAAATGTCGTCGTGCGATTAATGTAGGCACTTAATATGTATTACAGAACATTTTATACGTTTATTTACCTGTTATGTCTCAATAAACTCAGATTTGAAGACATTATACTAATATTATAAAATCCCTTATATAAAAATATATTTTGTTAATATAGACTGTGGCTCGTTTCATTGCTTTCATTTTTCTCATATTTTAATTTGTAGAAAAACGGAAAATTTTGCATGTTTTGTAACAATACATTGAATGCTTCTCACACCATTTTCAATAGCTGAAATTTCATAGATGCCAGCTTCAGTAATACATAATTAATTTTACCATGTTTAAGAACAGTAAAACCTCTGAATAAGGGTATCTCAAGAGAACGAAATTTTTAGGCTATTCGGAAGGGTCAGCCTTTCGGAGGTAAAAAATTCATTTATATATATTTGGGGATTAAAAAAGTGTCCTCTATTCGGAAGTGTCCGTTATGGAGGTTTTAATGCATGACATTTTTAATACTCAGTTACATTAATTAGCGCCCCTAGAATTTTTTTAGGAACATGCAAACGAACTACACTTGTTATACACACAATTTAAATACCGCACAAACCTGTATAAATTATTACGTCTAATTATACGTATTAATGTTAATGATTGCATGGAGAGGAAGACAGAGAGATAAATAGATGAATCGCCGTTCAAAAAAAATACAGCTATATTCAGAAGTGTTAAAAATTTTATTTTAAAGTTTCATTGTTAACGTAAAAACAAAGGACAAGACCAACAGTTACTCCGAAAAACACAAGAAAATTCTAGTTAGGTTATTTTTTATATCATCGAGAGGAATATCGGCTTAGTATTCGGTTACATAATTTGCATTTCAAATTTTTAAAAGCTTGTTTGAAAAAATTTTATTTCTGCGTATTGTATTTTTATTCTATTATAATTATTATTTGTTTAGTGCTGTAATAAATTTAAATTAAAATTGTTTAATAAAATTGTCCATTTTAATTAAAAATATGTAGAATTAATATAATTTTAGTCGTAGTAGTAAAATTCAGCTTACTAAATTTTCCTGTTTCACATTTAAAACCACTAAAAAGCGTGTCGAAGGGATTTTGATCAAAATACAGCCTCAGAGTGTTATATAATGAAATCCTAATAGTTTTGTGTTACGTAACAGCTTCAATCTTAAAACTATCTGTAAATTTCTTGCGAAGATAAATTTGTATAAAGTTTGTACCAATGTGATAAATTGACGAAATACAATAGAACCAAATTAAATATTTCAGTAGTACACGGAATTTTAATTTGGAATCAGTTGCAAGTTAATTTCTATTTAAAAAGTATGAGGGCAGATAATAATATTCAAAATGCAGGCCACAACAAAATACCTGCACACAATTATTGAGCACATTGGAAAACTCGGTAACACATTGAAACTAAACTCAGATATTTTTATAATATACATGAATAATTATTACGATAAATATTAATGACACCGTGCAGATAAATATTTTTCAGCCACAAGCCACAGTTTTGGTGACATATACACACGCTATTTGGACACTTTTTGTATAAAATGTATTCATATATTTATAAATCCATTTTCCAAGTTCTCTAACACTTGTTGCTGCAATATTATTTTTGTACTTTTTTGATAAATGTTCCAGAAAAATCTTTCATTGGTCAACACTGAGGGCATTTACTGGATTTTGGCCTTTATGTTCAAATGATATCTTTTTAAAACTGTTGTAATTCTGAGATTCTTCCAGTATAATGCGAGGAATGTTTATTATGCTAAAATACATAAATTGGACCAAAATGTTATTTCCTTATAAAATGAACAAAACTCTGTTCAAGGCATTGCTTCTGGTAGATTTTCAATTAATTTACAATCTTTAAAAATTTAAAATAGAGTTTGAAATCCATTTTTCAGACAAATTAAATAAATCATATTTTTGTTTTCGAAGTTCTTGTTAAGTTTATATTTTATATTAGGAAGTATTTATTTTGTTTATAAGAAGTAAAATACTTATTGTTTACAAGTATATTGAATTTAGAAAGGGCAGAATATCTTTCCCCATATAACAAGACGGACTTTTGCCTGAAATCCCTATTACCATCCAATAGAAAATCCATTTAATGGATTTTATCCAAGCTTTTGTATGCAGTAAAAACTTTTCTCTTTTATATTGTGTAATGCCAATCAACGCATATTGTTGTGAATGATTTTTGAGGTAATTCTTGTGTACAATTAAATTTTCCTTAAGATTCATATTGTGTTATGTAATAAAAATCCATTGTTCGGATGGTGTTTCTTTGACTTCAATTTCTTCTTTTATTCATAATATTTGCCACTTTCCCACCTACATGGTTTACTTTCAATTGTTCCATGTTTAATTATTGCATTATGCTTAATATGCATATTGAATAAAGAGTTTGATATTGCACAACTTCAGTAACAAAATATATAAAAAAATATGAATTTATTAATTTTTTCCTTTCTTACCTTAGAATTATACAATAAATATACGCAACAAATTTCACTTATCAACATATTTATCTTTTTAGATCAATTTTACAGACAAATTGCTGTTTATACATGTTAAAGAGACGTTTAAATGTAAATAACACACAAAATGTCGATGGATCTAATATTATATTTTTTCTCAGTGATTTAATTTTTAGTTGTAACTGGTTATAAATTAAAATGTAAAGTTTTGGAAAAAAAATTAGTACTTTAATGTTTTACATGCAGTAAATGAATACTTCTTTTAACTATTTATGATGGTACTAGGGGGCTCAGCCCCCTACTCGCTAACGCTCACAAACCACCGTGAATTACGAAGCAATTCACATTGAGACCGCTACGTGGTCCCAGTTCGCTTCGCTCGCTTGACCCTTTTCATTTTTGCAGAAATTCTAGCCGAATAAATACTACCATAAATACACCAAAAACCTCTATAAAATTGACAATTTTTAACGTAAAAAAATAACTTAAAACTTCGTTGAGAACACAGTTAAAAATGCATTTAGTTGGTGCTACCAATGTGCATAAATAATTTAAATACTTTGAAAAAGAGATCTTGAAAACACAATTAGTTTAAAACTCATTACACATATAATATAATACAGCACGGCTTAAATTCATTAAAAAAAACACTACGTGATAGGAACAATCATTGTTTAAATTTCGTAAAACTGTTCTAATTGATTAGATTATAGATATTTGCAAAATAAATTATTTTTTACTTCAAGAATTTACATCTACAGCAATAGATGGCAGCAAGTGCGATTTAGACAGTTGATATTTTTAATTCTTTCCGATTTCGTATGAGAGAAATTCATAAATAAATTCTAAATAAGCGTTGAGAATTCATTTGAAATTAACGATATTACTCATAATTAAAATGAGTTATCATCTCAAACGCTTTGGATTACGCACACATTATTTTATTTTTAATTATTTTCATTTTTGAGTTTCATTCGTTTCACTGCCCTTTCGCTGGCCGCCATATTGGGAGATTCTGGAAACTACGCTTGTTGCTTGTTGCCAAACGATAATATAGAAATTCAGCCCTTTTTCCGCGCCACGTAAGACTAATATATATATAGATAGTTATTCCGAAATGCACAGAATACATTTGCATGTAAACACATATATACAGGATTATTTTTACATTTTTTGAAAAATTGTAACGACGGCTGATAAGGAATAAAAATAACTTTTCTGGACGTGTTAATAAAAATAAATGAAATTTTAGGCAAAAAAACAAGCCGCGAGGTTATTACTATATTAACATGATATATTTTAGCATACTAAATAATAAACTCACTACTAACTCCAAACATGTGTGACATTACGAATCTGAAAACATTTTAAAGCGTAAAGTTAATGCGTACTGCTAACAGTTATAAATTTCCTACCAAGAAGTTTTCAAAACTACATAACTAAGACAGAATTTTTTAGAAGGACGCATAAGTTGTAATTTAGGATTCACATGTTTAAAGCTTCTATAAATCGTTTACTGTAAAAAAAATTATCGGTTACAAAATATATTTGTTTTGAAATTTTTTTAAATGATAAATTTATATTTTGAAACATATGTATCATAACGAATAAAATTTTTAACACAAATCATTTTCTATAAGCTTTAAATATGCTTATCGATAATCACAGCTAGGTGCTCGTATTGAATCCAAGTCCAAATTGGGTGCTCGTGTTGAAAATTTCAACTTTTATTGCAATTTCGTTATGAATACAAATCACATAAGTCTAGTCACCTAAACCATAAATAGAAAGACACACATAATTCCCAATTTAATTTCTATTTTCTTTGTGAACAATTTGGTGATTAGAACCCTTTCTCTTTATTGGATGACTAAAACATTAATAAAAAGAAATTTAGAAATTAAAATTGAAATTGAAATGAATTTTCCAAGGTCGCTATACTGGAAAAGTGCCGGAACATTTACACTGATTGACGTTGGAGATTTTTGACAAATATATGACGAGAAATTGCACTTTATTATGACTGATTTATGCTACAGAGAAGACCAAATATTTTCATTTCTGATACTCAACTAACAAAAAGTTAACACACTTTTATATTGAAATTTCTGTATCCTAATCTCATACAACTCTAATAAATTATTTAAAATGAAAATCTCTGATACAATCTTTTAACAGTGAATTTCATTCTTTTTCTGCAACGAATCGATTAACCTCAGTCGGGGAAATTAAGATAACGAGAAAACATAAATGAAAGATTGTGATCAAAACTTTTTGAAATCAGTTAACCTGAATTTTAGATGATTTATTTGAAAATGATTTATTTGTACCATTCACTTTTTTAACTAATTTTCATTTATTCGATTATTTATTGAGCATAATCAAAACAGGTTTCTATCATGACATTTTTTCATCCAATGGAATATACTTTGTTACTTACCGTAATTTAAATATCAGAAGGGAAATTATTTCAAAGATATTATGTTTATCTGAACACTAAAATTCAATTTGATATTTTAATTTTATATTGCATTCGGTGAGTAAATGCCACAGGAATAAAAAATACATGGTTACATATTGTTTAGTATTTATTTGTTTTTTTTTCATGCATTTTATAAGAATGGGTTGTTTTTATAAATAACAAGAAAGGAAAATCATGTGACAGGCTTAGATTATAAAATATTTTTCAACCAGAATAGTGTAAAGAAACTTACCCTTTTAAAAATATGGAAAAATATATTAAAATACAAATTAGAAAAACACATAACACATTTCAAAAAACCAAATTTCGGATATTATCGTCCATAGATGAAAAGTACGTTTGTGCCTATTTTTTTTGTATCTATTTTTTCGTATATATGCATTATGTAGTGTGCTAATATTCGGATTAGCTACAAAACGTATAAAACAATCCAAAATGCGCCTTCTGAATAGACGGAAATGTTCTCGAAAATGTTTGTAATGCTCTTCATATTATCCGCAAATATTTAAACACGCCTCATATTAAACTAAAATTTTATTCTAAAAAAAAAAAAAAAAAAAAAAAAAAAAAACCTAAAAATGTACTTTTAGAAAGATTTATCCACGGACTGCATTGTATCCGTCTTCGTGAAGCCCTGTATATGATGTTTATTTATATGCTACGAAAAATGTTTAGTATACTAAATATAAATTAGCTAAGAAAAAAACACTTCAGTAATCAACGCACTGGAAAATATTTATGAATCATTTAATGTATCATTGTATAAGATCTATTGAATCTATACTCACTACGTAATATGCCAAATAATTATTAATATCATGACTGAAAACGCACTTCCCAAACTTATTTCTAATACGCAGAACTTCGGATACAGAACTGCATTCGAAATCTTTTGTGTGTCTCTGAATGAGCAATAAATGCTATGCACATCATATTCTACAACAAGTATCTTGTAGTAAATATAGTAATGTATACTAATTTCATTATATTTCAAATAGCGTAACACATTTCAAATACACAGCACAAAATTTTCCCCGTCGTCCATTAAGTAACCGGGCAAATTTGTGTGACCCAGTAAATTATAAAGTGTTTTGTACTCTATATTCTACAGAAAGCATGTGTTAGTGAACCTCCGAAATGTATATAAATTTCATTATGTTTGAAATAATGTAGCATCATTAAAATACACCGCAAAACGATATTTCTCCATAGACCTTAATGTAACATAATTCTTTAGATCTAATTGTATCATCTGAAAGAATTAATGATGTAATAGTAAATGCCTATACATTTATTATTATGACTTCCTTTATTTTTAATCAATTTGTAATAAAGATAATAATAAAAGTTTGCTTAATTCCCATTACAGTTTCACTCTTTAAATTTTAAAAAAGTCCTTCCGGTCTGTACCGGGAAGAAAAGGCAGCTTCCATGTTCAATGTTTTTTTGTTTTTTTAAAATTCAACTCATTTTACACAAACACTCAAAGCTAAAATACTTGGAACCCCTTTATACAAGATTCAATTCCGGTTTTCATTAATACTGGATTTGAATGCTAATTTCAGCATGAGAGTTACATCATAACAAAAATCAGATTGTTTCAAAATATCAGCCAACCTAGAACTTCAAACAGCTATATCTTAGCCATTTTTTAAAGATAAAACGAAAACAAAAAATGCTTCAGACTCCTTGCATAACGATTTAACACTTAACGTAAACAACGTTTGCAATTTATAATTTTTATACATATTTTTGAATTAAAATTTTTTTAATTTTAACTGGCCACCATTTTAAAACAAGATGGCGTTTGAAGCTGACCAGTGAACTCAGTTGAGACCTTGGTATGTGCAGTACACATGATCAATCACATTCAAATCGGTTCGTAAAGACGACAGTTAGAGCGTAACAAAAATCAGATTGTTTCAAAATGTCAGCCATCCTAGAATTCAAACTGCCATTTCTCAGACATTTTTTTCAAATAAAGCCAAAGAAAAACGCTTCGGAATCCATGTATCATGATCCAATACTTAACGGAAACAACTTTTTCCATTTTAAATTTTATTGTACAACTTTTTAAATTAAAAAAAGTAAATAAATAAGCATGTTAAGTGGCTGCCATTTTGAAACAAGATGGCGAATGAAGCTGTCAAACGAACTCAGTCGAGACCTTAGAATATCATACACATACCCAGACGCATCTAAATTGGACAATAAATAAGAGATTACAGCATGACAAATATCAGATATATACAGGGTGTCCGAAAACTGTGGAAACGGTCGAAGAACTCGAGAAATATAGATGGGATTGAAACACGGAAAAATGCATCTTCAATATTTTTGAAAAATCTATTTAGGGATATGAAAGTTGCCCCCCCCCCAACTTCTGCCCCTGGGGGGGAAACGGGAAACTTTGAAATTTTAAATGATAAGCCCTCTTTTTTTTACTACAGATTCGTATTCTACGGGAAAAATACGAAACCTTTGTATTTAACATTTCCTACGAAAAATGTAGATGACGCTGTAATCGAGAAAATACAGTGAGAATCATTTCCATTGAAATGTCTGGAAACGGTCGAATAACTCGTGAAATATACATCGGATTGAAAAATTGAAAACTACTTATTCAATCTTTTAGAAAAATGGCAACTTTTATATCCCTAAATAAATTTTTCTAAAATATTGAACACGTATTTGTTCATTTTTCAATCCGATGTATATTTCTGGAGTTTATCGATGGTTTCCAGATTTTTCAATGGAAACAATTCTCACTGTATTTTACTCAATTACAGCGCCATCTACGATTTTACGAAGAAAATATTTCAGTATAAAAGTTACGTATTTTTCCCCACAGAATCCGAATCTGCAATAAAAAATGGGGGTTATCATTTAAGATTTCAAAGTTTCCCCGCTTTCCAATAGGTGGCAGAATTGAGGAGGCAACATTGATATCACGAAAAAGATTTTTAAAAAATATTGAACATGCATTTTTCCTTTTTTCAATCCGATGTATATGTCTCGAGTTATTCGACCGTTTCCAGGCATATCGCACACCCTGTATATATACATACCCAGCTAAAAATGAACTGCAGAAAATCTGCAAAAAAAATGCAGTTGAGAAACTGCGGTGATTTGGCCAATTCGACTACAGTTTTTTTGAAGTCGATACAACTGCAAAATTACTGCAGTAATTTTGCAGTTGAATCGACTTCAAAAATTCTGCAGTAATTTTGCAGTTGAATCGACTTCAAAAATTCTGCAGTAATTTAGTAGTTGTATCAACCTAAAAAATTCTGCAGTAATTTTGTAGTTGTATCTACCTCAAAAATTCTGTAGTGGAATCGGCCAAATCACCGCAGTTTCCCAACTGCATTTTTTCTGTAGTTTCCCAACAGCATTTTTTCTGCAGATTCTCTGTAGTTTCCCACCTGCATTTTTTTTTTTGCAAATTTTCTGTAGTTCATTAAAATAGAGAACCTCGTTTCTTTTAAGTGACCTGAATAATTCTGTTGTTTTTACAGACACCCTTGGCGTAATCAATGTTTATTTTTGTTTACCAATACTTTCTTTAAAACAAAACAATAAATATTACAAATAATATAGAGAAAATTCATTGGCTGTTTTTAGACTCTCAACTTGTATTTTTTAGGAGCAGAATGGAAGTGATTACCCCCCCCCCCCTCTAGAATTCTGTAGTTAATTTAACTAGCTGGTAAACTCTCTCCATTTCTCCGTCTCCTCATTTGGCTAATTTTCAATTAAACATTCCCAGTTGTATACATACCTGTTACTTTCACAATTTATATAAAAATCTGATGTCCCCCCCCAAAAAAAAATTTTTTTTCTTTGTAGCTTGTGAGAATATATATATATATATATCTATATATGCGAAAGGGATTGCAAATTTTTAATCTCATAAGCAATTCATAATGAAGTCTATTGTGGCAGATTTAGATGATAATTTTAAATATTAAATGTAGGGGAGACTGGTACACAGTGGAACACTTTTTCAGTTAAAAATTTTTTTCTCTTTAATGGACAAACGGATCTGCATGAAAATATTTTTGAATATTCATTAAACCTTTATACATTTATCATAATTTTCTCATAACATAGTTTTCAATATATTTTTCAAAAAAAAAAATTTATATGCATCCGTAAAGTGGACCACTGTGCCCCACTTCTGGGACACAGTGGACCGCTATTAGGTATTATCTGAAATACAATATAAGTCTGTAAAAAACCTGTACTTTTCCTTCACTTTTTTGTCCGAAATACCTTCAGTTTTCCTTTAGGCAAAAAACTTGTACTTTTCTTTCACTTTTTTGTCTATAATGCCTTTACTTTTCCTTTAGACAAAAAAAAATCTGTACTTTTTATATGCAGAATTTTTTTTTTTTTTTAAATAAGGCAAAAATACTCTTGCAATCATTTGCACGGTCAAGGTTAAAATAAATAGCACATTAGCATACAGTATTATGTTGTTGGTATAGTTGGAAAGAACCTAATTTGTGAACATTTCCAAGTATTTTAAACATTTTAGAAATTTCCTTATATAAAAAATCTTCAAAGGGAGAAGTAGTAATTTTCAAACGTTTCTTTTTTAAAGTTTTAAAATTTAAATTTAACATTTAACCTTAATTTTTAGGGGTTTTTTTTCCCATTTTGCAAAAGTATTTTAAAAAATGTATGAAAATGTGTTAGCAAAATTTTTGCTAAAATGCAAAAATAGAAAAACAAATTATAAAAGTTAAAACGTTCTAATTCTTATGCAAATGTTTGCAGGGCAATAATTATATAGTGTTGAATTCAGGGGGTGACCTGGGGGGTGGGGAATCCCCCCCTGGAGCATTGAAATGTCCCCGTCGAAAGATTTGAGATTTTATACTTTCAATGGTTAAAAAGTGCAATCCCCCCCCCCCCCCCCCTGAAGCCCAGAATTCCTTCCCGGGGAAAGATGTCTGAATTCAACACTGATTATGTAACATCTATTGTAATTTAGATTTCAACTTTTCTCAAAGTACTCACCCCCCCCCCCCCCCCCCCCACACACACACACTCTAAAAAAAAAACTTCTTTTTAGCAGAGCAGCAGAGCTGATGGAAAAAATGATTGACTCAGGGATGGTGAAAGTACTAATACTGCCTGTTGGTTCCTACTATTATTCAGATTGCTTCATTGCTGACATTTGTTTTGAAATAGTAATAGTCGCTTTATTAAATTTGCTATTAAATAAAGGAAATTTTACTATTTTTAAAAAGTGGCAGCAATCAATTAATTGGAATTTAAAAAACCGTAACTAGAAACACTGGAACTACTGGTACATTCCTGTTTGACCTTGAAGCATATGATATACATATCAACCAATTTTTTTTTCTTTCTTTTTTCCCCCGTTTCATTTCTTTGGATATGGATGTAAGCTATGATGATAGGTAGTCAAGACCAGGCCCCAGTTACTGCAGTGGCAAACTTCCAGCAATATTTTAGTATAAGTGTCACTTTTTTAAACGCAGGATTTTTTAAATTTTAAATAAGGCAAAAATACTCTTATAAAATGCTTGCAGAACTTTGTCCCTGCATTAATCAAGCATGAAAATATTTTGAACATCCTCCCCCTCTTATCAGATAATCCATGCACACTCACACAAAAACACAACATGCATTAAATTTTTTTAATTTAATTATGTCAAAACTGTGCAACAACTGTACGTAAAATATTTTTGTATGTGTAAATTACAATCAAAAAGTTAAATTTGAAGGTATTAGATAGAAACAACAGTTGAAATCTCATAAATCTCCAAAATTTACTTTGAACAACACACACAAAAATCTATCAGTTGAATCCAAACATATTATGTTGATATGTCGACCAAAATATTTTATGCCAAATATGGGGTGCAATATCAAATATATATTATACCAAAATATGGGCGAAAGGAAATTTAATTTGGCTCCATATCTATTCCTGCAGACCCCAAAAATAGAAGGCAGAAATTTTACAGTTTAAGTATCATTTGGGGTCTCCAGACTGAAAAATTATGAGGGAACACAAGAAAAATAAAAGTGAAAATTCTACTATTTTGGCATTAATTCTGTTCTTACAGCTTCATAAAAAAAGGCAAAAATTTTATATTTTCAACATCATTAATTGTACAATTTTGGGTTCTGCCAGGTGCATAAAGTTAAAAAAGGATGTTGGCACTGCACCGTACCCATCTGCTAGAGTCAATATTATTCTAGAGAAAGTCATACTTTTTGACAGTCGAGAATGTAAACAATACAGAAATTGACATGAAAATAAAATTTATCTACACTTCTACACATAACAAAACATATGAATCTGCTTAAAGCATAGAAGATTCTCAACCATATACAGAGCAATTCTTTTTAATAATAGCTTTGTATACATCAATTACATTTAAAAAAATAAAATAAATTACTTACCAATGAAATGGTATACCAAGACTAATTATTTGTTTAACCATATGCAGCATAACAGCCCTACATTTAAATAATGAAATTACACACTCAAGGGGTTGATCCAGGAAAAATTTGGGGCCTGTTTAGCACACTTTCAAATAATTCTTCTTAATAAAACAGGACCCCTTCACAAACTTTATTATAATAAAAATAGCAACTTCACAAAATTTCCAATAAAAACATACTCTTCATTTTTAAAATATGTAATTAGCAAACAAAACAAGTTCACCAAAAAGGAAAACTTTAGCAAAAGGACCACTTCAGTTGCTAGGGTGATGCTGTTATGTTTCCATGCACACGTGTGGACCCAAAGATGTGATGCATAAAAGACTTTCTGCTAAAGGTGAAAATAAGCACTCGCCCCAGTGGCAGAACTATCTTCAAGTGTCTGCAACGCTAATAATGTTTTCAAAAATAGTCTGCAATATGCAATATATCATATAAATCTATTCTTGCTGCTGTTGTAGTGCTAATTAATTAAGGCATCAGCATTTATCAGCCTTTCCGAGTAAAAAAAAATTCTGAAATTCACAGCAAATATTCTGAAAGGTTACAGCAGAGGGGGTAGGGGAGAAAATCCCCTCTCGGCAATAATTATTCCTGTTGCAGGTCGGATTAACTCTGCTTTTCATTAGAGTCGATTTCAGGCTGAGTGTAGATCCTTGCAAATTGGGTTCGGATTAACCGTTTTTCAAAAGTTAGTTCAGGATATTGTTTCAGATTAAAAACTATGCCTATATTAATAAGCATAGAACTTTGTACGTCTGCTGTTTTCTAAAGAAATGCTGCATTCTTTCCGGGACTATTTCACAAAATTCACGTTCTTTTTCGTGAACCTTTGACGAAAATAGCGTTTCTTTTTTCTCCTGTGATCCTTTGACGAAATTCATGTTTTTTTTTTTTGTTTGTTGTTTGTTTTTTGTGGTTCTTTGACGAAATTTGCACTTTTTCTGTGATTCTTTGACGAAATTAGCAGTTTTTCCCACGATTATTTGATGAAATTGGCATTTTTTTCTGCGACCATTTGACAAAATTTGCATTTCTCTGTGGCCCTTTGATGAAATTCGCTTTTTTTTTCACGATCCTTCAACAAAACTTTTTTTTTAATATTCTTTTGATGAAATTCAAGTTTTTCCGCAGCCCTTTGACAAAATTTGCGTTTTTATCGCAATCTGTCAACGAAATTAGCCATTTTCCCAGATCCTTTGATAAATTTCGTCTTTTTTCTTTTGGCCTTTGGACAAAATTCGCATTTTTTCTGCGATCCTTCGGCGAAAATTGGCAGGTTTTTTTTTTTGAGATACTTTACTGAAATTTGCCGTTTTTTCGAAATAATTCGACGAAATTTACCTTTTTTTTCGAGATCCTTGGATGAAATTTTCCATTTTTTTCGAGATCCTTCGACAAAATTTTCCGTTTTTTCGAGATCCTTCGACAAAATTTTCTGTTTTTTCGAGATCCTTCGACAAAATTTGCCATTTTTTCGTAATCTTTCGACGAAATTAACAGATTTTTTCCACGATCCTTTGACGAAATTGGCTTTTTCTTCGTAGCCCTTCGGCAAAATTCATATTTTTCTGCGATCCTTCAACGAAACGCATGTATTTTTGACGGCCTTCTGGCGAAATTCACGTTTTTCCACAGCCTTTTGATTAAATTTGCATTTTTTTTCGCGACCTGTCAGCGAAATTAGCCATTTTTCGCGATCTTTAAATAAATTTCGCATTTTTCTCACAATTCTTCGACGAAGTTTGCCGTTTTTAGTCTGCGGCGCCCGCCGCAGCGTCGTGTACATTCTGCATAAAAAGAACCGGCCAAATGCAGGATTTTCTGATATCCTTACTGTACTCTAAAATTCGTGAATTTTTCGCCCCCGTTCGACAAAATTCATAATTTTTTCGTGCCCGATCGCAGAAATTTATGAATTTTTTCGCTCCTGTTCTTTGAAATTCATGATTTTTCAGTGTCCGATCGAAGAAATTTATGGTTTCTCTACGTCCGATCAACGAAATTCAGGATATTTTCATGTCTGATCGAAGAAATTTATGGTTTCTCTACGTCCGACCAACGAAATTCATGATTTTTTCGCGTCCAATCGACGAAATTCAGTATTTTTCTTTATCCGATCGTTGAAATTCATGATTTTGTTGCAGCCGATCGCTGAAATTCCTGATTTTTATGCTCCCGACTGACGGAAATTCATCATTTTTACGCTTCTGACCAACGGAAATTCAGGATTTTTACGCTTCTGACAGACGGAAATTCAGGATTTTTACGCTCCCGATTGACGAAGTTTGCAATTTTTTCCGGACTAATTGACGAAATACACAATTTCTGAAGATGTTGGCCACTTTTGGTTCATGGGCCACTCAAAAAAATGACTAGCTTGTCGAGGTCCACAATCATACTTGTAATTTATAATTGAGAATTAAACAAAATTCTCAACTTTTACGCATCCTATTGGTGAAATTCGCGATTTTTATATGCCGATCGGCGAAATTCACAATTTTTGCATGCCCGATTGGTAAAATTAACGATTTTTGCACGCCCGCTCGACAAAATTCACGATTTTTACGCACCTGGTAGGCTAAATTCACGATTTTTACTCGTTCTATCAGCTAAATTTACGATTTTTACACATCCTATCGACGAAATTTGTGATTTTTACCTGCTGATCGGCTAAATTCACAATTTTTACATGCCTGATCAGCTAAATTCATGATTTTTTATGCGCCTTATTGGTTAAATTCGTGATTTTTATGCGCCTTATCAGCTAAATTCGCATCTATTATTTTCCGTAATTTGTTTTAACTTTGACAATATAATAATTAACACCTTAATTTATTTTTTAAATGTTTATACATTGCCAAAAGATGGCTGAAAATATGTACCAACAGACACTTCTTCAAAACTGGTCTCTCTTTTAAAAAATTAGATAGATTCAACGTATTTATAAAAAATACCGAGTCCTCAGTAAAAAAAATATTTCAGAGGATATTTGTATTTACAAAGTTTCGTTCATATTATCTTTTTTTAGACTTTTTTTTAATACTTTAATAGCGATGCAGTTAATTTAAAGTTTGTTATTGGGAATTCAAATAACTCATATTTATTATTTGCATTTTCAATTACTTTTAATCATAAATAATGTACCAGGAAGAAAATAATTTTATAAAAATTATGATTTAAAGTAATACTATTTTAAATATTGTCCACTTGAATGATGGTATGTTACATGGAATGTTATTAAAAGTTTTTTCTTCCTCCAGTAGCACATTATATTGGTGTGAGTAGTGCCCTTTCTTTTTTTTTTTTCTAGATTGAACAGATAGGGTAAAGATAGGGTAAAATAGGCAGGTTTCAAAACTAAATTTATAAAAAACACAAACTGTAATTATTTGCAAAAAGTACAAAAAAAAAAACAACTGTGGGGTAAAATAGTTACAAACCTTTCATTGTTTAAAACCCGCAATATCATTTGAAAAAGTAATATATATATGTATATTTCTTTTAATACTATAATTTAATCAATAAAAAGTTTAAATTTATTCTTCAACCCTTTAACATACATTTGACATAAATAACATCTCATGTAACATACCATCGTTCAAGAGAGCAATATTTAAAATAGTATTACTTTAATTCATATTTTTTATAAAATTATTTTTATCTTGGTATATTATTCATAAACTTAGATTAAAAGCAATTGAAAATGCATGTAAAAACCTTGAGAAATCATTAATTGGGTTGACAATTAATATTAACACACATGCGAAGTAGAATAAAGATCAACCAAAACAATACTTTAAATTCCACTGTAACGATACAAGGCTCAAATATTAAATTTAATTTTGTAATAAATATGAGTTATATGAATGTATAAAGTTATGAACTTTAAATTAACTCCATCGCTATTAAAGTATAAAAAAAAAGTCTATAATAAGATAATATGAACAATACTGTGAACTTACATATCTCCTCCGAAATAATTTTATTTTAGTAAGGCCTCGTGGTATTTTTTATAAATATTTTGAATCTGTCTATTTTTTTAAAAGAGAGTTTAGTTTTATCTGTCGGTACATATCTTTATCCATCTTATGGCTATGTATAAACATTAAAAAAATTAATTAAGGTGTTAATTATTATATTAACAAAGCTAGCGAATCACAGAAAATATCAACAGACAAACGTTACCGCTTAACGCCGGGAGTCAAAACATAAACACACTCAGCTCAGAGTTGAGTTGAGTTGTAGTGCTTCTTCTACCATTGGAAAATCACTGTGGAGTCGGAACTGCCGTGTCAGTTGCGAAAAAAAAAAAAAAATCGAATGTTCTAAAGGAAATTTTAAATAAATTAATAAGAATAATACATTTTTCATTTGTTTTTTGAAGTAATTTTCATAAAAACTGGAAGTCACGTCTGTAGTTAATAACCCCAAACTTAAAATAAAATAACTAAGAATTTTTTGCATGGATGGGGAGATTAATTACTATTTCCTGAATTCGGGAAGTGCAGAATTTCCCCCTAAATCCCCATAAAAGTTATTTATTTATTATTTTTTATATTTATGTGTTAAAAACTTATCTCAAAGGGGTGGTTCAAAGCAGTGTTGAATTAGGGTAGGGCTGGCCCGCGGGATTCTTGCTCTCCCCACGGAGGATTTGGAAATTTGCTAAACAAAATTTTCTTTTTTCTTTGAAAGAAATTGTAAAATTTATTGGTTTTTTTTTGAGTAACTTAAAATAATTAAACACTAAGAGAAAGAGGAACTAAAAATTTTTTGTTAAGGGAGGGCTCAAGCCCCCCCCCCCCCCCCCCCCCCGTGTAAATCCCCCATGGAAGTAAATTTTTAACTCTATTTTCGTTTATATGTTTGTCTTTAAAAGTTATCTTAAGCGGAGGTTCGGGGGAGTGTTGAATTCAGTGCCAGATGGGAAGGGGAGCACCCCCCCCCCCCCCGGATTTTAAAATTTAATTCATGTAATTTTCTTTTTCGCTGATTTTGAAAGAAATAGTGAAATTTATTCTTTTCGAGTATGTGTTTAAAAAGTACCTTAAGATTCATTGAAGTGATGAAGTCAAAAAGAAGCCCACCCTCCCCCGCAGATTTTATAATTTTATTGACATAATTTTCTTTTTCTCCAATTTTTAAAGACAGTAAAATTAGCTTTTTTGAGGAACTTAAAATAAATAATTAAGTATTAGGAGAAAGATAAATTATGAATATTCATTTTGTAGTGTGCGTGGGGGGGAAGGGGGTGAATTCAGCGCCAGATGGGAAGGGGAGCACCCCCCCCCCTTCAAATTTAATTAACGTAAGTTTATTTTTCGTTGATTTTGAAAGAGATAGTAAAATGTACTCTTTTCGAGTATGTGTTTAAAAAGTACCTTAAACGGAGATTCAGGGAAGTGACGAAGTCTGAAAAGAGCGCCCCCCCCCCCCCCCAGGTTTTGTAATTTAATTGACACAATTTTCTTTTTCTCCAATTTTTAAAGGCAGTAAAATTTATTTTTGTGAGTAACTTAAAATAATTAAACATTAAAAGAAAGATAAATTATGAAATCTCGTAGTGTGTGTGTGTAAGGGGGGGGTGCTCCCCCTTAATCACTCATCGCAGTTAATTTTTGTCCTGTTTTTCTTTTAACTTTTATGTGCTAAAAAATTACCTTAAAATTGGGTATTTCAGGGCAGTGTTGATTTTAGGGAGGGGGGAGGGCACCCCTCGAATTTTGTACAATTAATTAAAATTTAACTAATTTTCTTTTTTAAATTTATTTTTTTGAATAACATAAAATAATTAAACACTGAGCGAAAGAGGATATAAACAACATATTTTTTTTTTTAATTTATATTATTTTTTTACCTGGGTAGGTTCAAGATTTTAATGATAAACATTCATTTATTTATATATATATATATATATTTGTTTTGGATTTTAAAGTTTAATTTCTTTGAATATTTGTTTTGTTTCATTTTAAAAAAGGAGGGAGGGGGGACTTTCCCAGGTGTTCAATTTAGTCCCATTAAACTAAAAGTCTTGAAAACAGTGTTAATTATTAATAACAAAGCAAATGCTCAATATTGTCAAAAACTGAAAAACTTTAATATTGTTTAGCTTTTAAAACTGCAGAAAATATCTCACAAACTTACTAAAATTAAGTTCTGTAAAATTACCTTACAGTAACTGCACTTATACTGCAGATACTTCAGAAAATATAATACTGAATTAATGACTGTAAAATTACTTCAAATTTACTACAGTTTTACTACAGATGTAAAGTCTCATTATTTTTTAAATTTATGATTATAACATAACTTCACGTAAACTACAGTATTTTTGCAGTTAAAAGCTCACAGTATTTTTGAAATAAATTACTGCAAAATTACTTCACATTAACTGCAAAATAACTGAAGTATTTTTACAGTCGAGATTGCACTACAGAAAATCTACAGTTGACTGTAGAAAAACTTTAAAAATACTTCACTTCTGTAGAAAAACTGCAGTTCATTTTTAGCTGGGTATAGGGGAGACTGAGCCATATTGGTCATAGAGGCGCGTTGGCCCATCCACGATATTTTCAAACTATCCGGTGGATAGCGTTACTAGCTAAGTGGCTTATGGCTCATCACGTCTTCTTTCACCCACAACAGCGTCAACAGTGAAGAAGCAATCAAACGAAAGCAACATTAAATTTTCAAATTTTCACTCAGGTAATTTTTTTCCATTTAAAAATAATCGTTTCTGATTTGTTTCTGATTTGTTTCTAAATTAATGTTTCATTTCGCTGAATAGCTGTCTAAAAGACCGTTGTTCAGAACTTATTTTCTACCTACTGATTTTTAAAATATTAACAGAATATTTTGATACGACGATCAAACACCAAAATGGCGATATGGGGCAAGTTGAACCATTTAATTCGGTGTATGTTGGACCAATGGGTTAACATGCCCCGCAGCGTAGGAGTTTGTTTTCTACTTTCATAAGGATATAAAAGTCAATAAAATTCCTTAATTAATTGTGTTACTGGGCAGCGCAGTGTTAACTAATAGTATATTAAGACAAATGTCTAGGCCCGTAAATTGGAGGTGCCCGGGGTTTATAAATAAAAAGTAATAAAACTAATAATAATATTGAAGTAATATTGAAATTCCATAAAAATCTAATTTTTATGCAATTTAAAATTTATAACTTATATGAATTCAACAATATTTTTTCTTTTATTACGTAAATAACTGACGAAAAACCTGTGTAAGGTAAAATAGACTCGAGGACTAATTGTTTCTTTAAAGCTAGAAAGTTTGCGAAAGTTTATTTAGATAATTTATTTTTTAAATTAATGCATTAGTTTATTGTTATTTCTATTATTAATAAAAACTGTAAATGACATTATTTAAGATTTCTTTAAAAGCAACTTGCATTAACATGGGTCCCAATTTAAATTGTGTATATGGCCTGCTACAACTACTGCCTCATTTTTATATGCTAAGATGTGTTAAAAAAACAGACAAAGGAAAGGTTCCAGTTGAAACAATGAAAGAGGATATTCTCAAAGTGAAATTGAACAAAAGATCAATCAAAGAAACAGTAGATATCTAGTGAAGAAGAACAAAAATACAAAGAGAATTGCCTATGTCTTCGCTGTTTTAAATCATTCAAATATAGTAAGTCAAAAGAAGAGGGGATTCAATGTACGAGGTGCAAATGTTGGGCACACGAATCATATGTCACTGTCGATATGTTATTTTATGTTTGCATTCATTGTGATAATGAGAAAGATTTCGATGAAGGTAGTAGTTAAGTTGAACAAAAATAATTTCTTATCCTTTATATATTTCATATACCAAATTAAAATTACATTTGATATGTTACGTGTTTTTTCATTTCCGTTAGCAATCCGACAATAAAATCTATTTAATGGGCCAACTTACCCTGTTCGACGGGGCAGTTTGGCCCAGCGACATGATGTCCTTCTGAGCTTCATATTAATTTTTTTTTATTTGCCCTACGTGGTTATGCATTAAGGTGCGCTGATTGTCCAAACTGAAAAAAAGTTAAAATTTTAATAAAATAAAATAAATAAAAAATATTGAAGAAAATATGGGCCCAAAAGGCTCCGGTTTCCCCTATATATATTTAATTTTCAACAGAAAACCACAAAGAAAATGGACATGGCGTAGTACAAATGGCTCAACAAGAAAAATCGACCCCATCTTGACAAAAAAGCATCTTATTCCTGATTGCAGTGTTCTCAATGACTTCAATGCAGGAAGTGATCACAGGTTTGTGAGATGAAAACTGCTTTTAAATACTAAAGCGTAAAGAATGAAGCTTTTGCAACACTAAAAAAAATCAGTCAATATTATTAATCCCCAGAAACATAAAGAAAAATTTAATTTGGAACATAAAAATCGCTTCCAAGTACTTCAATCAATCTTAGAAGAAGATCGAGATGCTGAAGTAGTGAACAAGAAAATAACAAATATTCTACCAGAAATTGCAAGGACGATAGCTGGTGAAGCACAAGTAAAGCAGACAAAGAAAATAACAGAAGAAACAAGCAGATTGATGAAGTAACGCGGAAAATTTAAATTATAGAAATAATATTCTAAATCAAGAGTTGAATATGCAGAATTATGTAAAACGGAAAGAAAATCTGTTACAGAAGTTGCCAGAAAATTTAACTGTGATCTTGTCAAGAAATTTCTGGAAGATAACAAAAGTTTGAAATCAGCTAAGCGCAAACTGTGTGTTGGAAGAAAAAGTATAATTGCACTGAAGAGGACAGATGGAACAATCACCAATATCAATAATGAAATAGTACACATTGTCGAAAAATTCTATAACGATCTATATAAATGTGGAGATAAAAGGGGAATCAACCTACGTGATCCACGAGTAAACATAACAGAAGCTGAAGAGATCAGTCCAGTGATGACATATGAAGTTGTACAAGCCATTGGATGTAGGAAAAGGGGTTAATACCCTGGTAAAGATAGAATTACAATTGACCTTATCAAATAACCTGGAGAATAATTTGCAAAAATGCTAGCCTTGCTGTTTTCCAAATGTTTCAAGAAATCAGATGTACCAGAAAATTGGAATAATGCTGTGATAGTGCTACTTTTCAAAAAAGGGGAGAAGGAAATATTAAAAACTACAGTCCAATCAGTCCAATGATTTTTAAAATTTTCACCAAAGTTATAACGACAAGACTTGAATCAGCTCTGGAATCAGCTCAACCTAGAGAACAAGCAGGATTCCGAAATGGATTTAACACAGTGGATCATATTCAAACAGTAAGGGAACACACAGAATGACATAAATAATACAATTTAACTTTTTGCCTTGCCTTTATTTATTATGAAAAAGCATTTCATTCGGTCTACACATTTCCAGTAGTTGATTCTCTGGAGGACATTGGTATAGACAAACCTTACATCTGGGGGAGACCTACATCTAGCAGTGGATTGAAAACGGTTATGATGATGATGATGATGATGATGATATATATAAATCAACGTATGAACGGATGATGATTTTTGCATCTGGGGGTCATAATCGGTTAAAATATACCAAAAGTTCCTGGAATTGCTTTCCTCTGTACGGCTGCAATAGTTAGCTTTTTAGGTGCTTTCATAATTATATAAATACGTAGCACCTATTGCCGTCGTCTGGTTCATCCGGCCGTCCGTCAGTCTGCATATAACAACGCAAAAACTACCCAACCGAATGGTTTGAAATTTAAGATATTTTATATTTGCATAATTGTTTCGAGACATTTCAAATTTTATGAAAATCGAATAAAAACTTTAGAAGATATTAATTAAAATATTTATTAAGAAATTTGAATCTTTTAAAACAATCGGTGCTTTCTTGTTATAGGAGCTTCCGAGGTTTAATCGTCAAGCGACCGAGATACTTAGTTTATTACAGAAATTAATTTGCGGTCGATATAATTCATTTTACAAAATTAAAAATCACCAGGATCTGAATATTTATATAACTAGTTATAGGATACTCATTTGTCACGTTTGACGTACAATTTCCAACTTTTTACTTCTTGTAATGACAGCTACCTAATAGTGTCTACTTCTCCGTAATAATAAATTGTAATAAAACATAAAAATACTACAAAGTTTTTATGTCTGATTAATCCTGTTGTACATTATTTTTCAAACGCCTATAAATTATTCATTAACCTAATGTCAATTTAAAAATTATGCCAAATAATTACATTCAGAAAATAATTTTAGAAAAAGGCAATTTCGTTAAACTTTATTCAATCTCCACTTTTGACATTTGGATAGCTACTTTTGATATTGTTAATGTATAAGTAATTTTTTCCCAAAATTGAAAACATTTGGGTTTAAATTAAATAATCTATAAGATGTGGCATTATGGGGCATTAGCTAGAATGTCGGCATTATATTAAATTTTGTACTCATGTGCTGTACATACAAAACTTTGTTTATGGAACATAAATTGAACTGCTAGTCATGCTAAAATGCATCGTTTCACATCCGACAGCCAAATTTCATACATTGTACAACAGCCTTAAGTCTGTTAGTTAGTCAACTCCACATTACTCTTGGCGAATTTTAAATCGATGGGCGCAGAATGCATTCATATATTTAAAATATTTGCTGAGGAAATTAATATTTTAAACTTTTCCCCCCTTACCTTGGCCTATGACCATACATCTAAATACAAAATTGCGTCAAACAATATTCATAAATTCTTCACTTGAACGGCAAACAATCGAGAAAATCACAAAAAAATCGCTATCACAGCTCCCCCTTTTGGAGAAATATCCCCATTTTAAACTGGGACCTGACGTCTATACGCATGTCTTTATTTCTCATCTATTATCAGTGAATCAATATAAATCTATATCGTATTGAGAACATTTGCAATGAATCAGCCTCATTTGAATTACATAAATTTTGGCACGAGGCATTTTTCAATTTTAACAAAAGCAATAAAGAAATATTAATGTTCACGTTTACAGATGACTATTTTAAGCACCTGCTTTTATCATACATATTATCTCGTGATTTATGTTTTTCAAGTTTATTTTAAAAAAATTGCGAGAATAGTTTGTTTAGTAGTTGTTAGCATTGTAGATCTTGATAATAGCATCATTTGAGCACTGAAACATGTCGATTTTATATTAAAAGTTTTTTATAAGCATTTTTGTGTTCTGTGTTTATTACTTAAGCATTTGCATCGATATTTTAATTATAATTTGTCATGTTATTATATGATTATGTAAGAATAACTTTTTAACTCCTATCCCCCCCAAAAAAAGTGTTGTGGGAACACTCTAAGTTTTCAATAATAGCACAATTTCTTTATCTTTTCATTTTCTTATTCTTTCCTCATTAGCTTTGACAAGTTATAATTATCTACAAATAAAATATTTAAATTCCTGTCCATGAAAAGTTTAAGAGGATCTCCAGAATTAAATCAGATTAGAAATCTTTCATATGACAATTGGTTATTCTTCATTAAAATCCAAGCCTTTTATGTTTCCAAGGAGTAATTTTAATTAAGAAAGGTGGTTTGTAAAGTTTCATAAATCCCACGTCCTTGCGGATGATTGGTCAATTTCATATATTTGTTCGACAGAAATGTTTAATATTATTTCCATTAAGCGAGCGTCGGACATGCACCGCACGATTTGGTGAAACGCACAGAATTGTCACCATATAATTTAAGTTTTCATTAACGAGAAAGCTTCAAAATAAAATAAGATGGGATAGGCAATGGCCAAAGTTAAAATACATAATTTAAATTTGTGATTTTATTAAAATTATGAAATATTTTAAGCAGTAATTGTATTATGATAAGATTCTACATTTGTGTAACATTCAACTTTATGTTATTAAAGTATACAAGTAGTTACCTAAAAATGTAAATTACTTTTTTCAACCAGCACATTATTCGAAATTCTAACTACTTTTGCTTCCTTGAAACATATATATTTCTTAAGAGCATTCAACTGAAATGATTTTCGGATATTTATTTATTTTTTAGAACCATTCATTGTACAAGAGGACAGTAAAAGTTTATTAAGTTAAGGTGTATAATTAAAAAAGTGATCAGACGTAGTGTTTATGATGTGAAATATTATGTATAAAGATTTATTAATCCGACTAAGGTAAACTTACAGACACTACCCGCAATAGATAACAGCAACTCCTCTGCAGGTATGTAATTTTGATAAAGGCAGTTATTGGAGGATAGGGAAACAACTCTTAGAAGTTGGGCGTTGAAATATTTTCCACTTCTATCTGTTTTTATATCTATATACCCGCATCTGACGTGACATGGAAAAAGTCTATTAAACCTAATGCACAAATACTTGATATACGATTTCTATATCAGAAAATGAGTATTTACAGGGAAACTAAATTTGAAAACGTGCTTATCGTGTAGAAACTGATATTGCAAGTACAGTGGTAATCAATTAATTCAGCCTGACAAAAGTATAATAATAATTGAAGTTTCAAAGTAATTCCTTAAAAACTTTTAACTAATTTCCAAAGATGTTTCAAAATATGTCACAAAAATAAAGTGCATTAAATTAAATGAGAGTTTTCGATTTTAATATTTTAATGAAAATTTTACTATTTTATACACTTACATGACTGGTGTCTATGTATAACTTGAAATACCTAACTTACAGATTTCTGCATAACGTAATATTCATCACATGTATTCCACACAAGTATGAAGCAAACTATATCTAAATGTATATTGTGTGAAATGAGATATCAGTTGCGTTCTACTCGTTATTATGATATATCAATAGGCATTGTTATATGCGTCATTTGGTTTGAATCACACAGATTTGTGGAATTATAATTATATGTCGAGTGCAATGTGATTAATTATACGTATTGTATTCTAATTAAAATTATTCTACGAAAATGCTGTTATAGAATTGAATAGAGGTCGATACTTAAAATAAGATAAAAACAATTACTGTTAGATAATGCTAATACAGTTTACAAGTGATTTGTAGCGAGAAATAATAAAGTTACTAAGTGAATATTTCTCTATAAATGTTTAAATTAAATCCTATTAAATTATAGGTTAGCACTCTGTACTTCATCGAGTGTTTGGAATTTTTAGGCAAACTAACACTACGCAATTTGTTATTTAAAAAAATACCTTCCATGCGTTTAAAGCATTATTATTTTGCTAAAACAGTTTAATAAGTAACGTGGGATCTGGTACGCCGAGTCTCCAAATAGAAATAATCAATTTTTGCATTAAAAGACTGTGACAACATAGATTTTTTTCCATTGTATATCAACCCATATGACAGAACTTAGTGATACTCGCTTTGAAAATTCAGCTTACGTGTAAATATACTTTAGCTTGGAGATAATTTTAGGTTCGCCAAGTCTGTTTTTGTACAAAATCCTTTTGGCAAATCCAATTTTATTGTTCGTATTTCACTACCCACTTAAGTTAATGTACTGTTATAGAATAGTCGTTTAATGGAAAACTGCTTTATGATATTTAAACTAGGATGAAGGCTTTCAATTACGATCTAATTTAATAATTTTTTTCAAACATAGTGCAGTTTATTCAACATGTTAAATTTTTCCTTGTAAGAATCAAAACTATAAATTCAAGAATATGTATTTAGAAAACTTCTCCTCTTTAACTTTCTAAAACTTCCCTCCTCTTTTATTTGTTCAGAAAAAAAAAACCTGAAGTATTCCGCACATGACATTTTCCTAGGTAAAGGGTGTATAGGTTTAATAGGTAAAGGGTATATAGGGTTTTCTATCAAGACAGCATAAATTGTGCAGAGTGAGCAATACTACCTATTGTACGTAAATATTAATTAAATAACCACATTTCAAAGAAAGGTCAATTTCGGAAAAATAGCGAAATAAACTATATGAATCACATCCGGTGGACCGAAAATGAGCCTTATTGGAAACATAAACATCGGTACTTGCAATGTAATACAATATTTACACGAACAGATGTTGGAAATCACCGCGCACGTATCAAGCAAAGTTTAAAAAAAGGAAAAAAAATCAAAAACAGCTAAACCAACAATCACTAAGAAGCAATATGAGACCGCTTACTATATACATACAGGGACAATTTCTCAAGAGATAAATATGCAAGCTTTGTTTATCTATTGTAAAAAATCCGAAATGAAAGGAACGAAACATCGCAGAAAAATAAGACGAAAATTAGAAGAATCTTTTAAAAATTATTTAATTCGACAGCAAACATAACAAGTATGTGTATTCTAAACAAAGTCACAGAATTTAAAATTTTCCGTGAAGTTGGTAGTAATGAACTAATTCGTATTCTTCGGCAGTTTAATTTTTAAAACAACGACTTCAATAAACGAGATAAAAATGTAATGGTTCATATTTTAGACAGGTATTTACATAAGCTATTTTCATTTATAATGTCCAATATAAAACTGTATCAAATTTTTGCCCTTACTTAGCAAACAGTTGTTAATTAATTCTAAAATTGACCAAATACCCCAAAAGCCATAAAACTGACAGAAAACCGTGTACTATTTTCTATAGAAAACCGATACATATTTCAAATTTTAGAAATGGTTAACAAATGTTTACTACAACTACATGATACTTAAACATACCAGGATATAAAGTTTTCTTAATTGTTCCATTTAAATTTATTGTAATGTAATACAAAAGTATAGTGTTTTCTATAGAATGACGATCGATATGTAAATTCAGTAAAAATAATTTAAAAAAATGTTATTCCAACAGATGAAATAATATAGGTTTTCATTCCTTTTAAGTTTGATGGAATGTAATCAAATCGTGCAGTCTATTATTTCATATATTCCCGAAATATGATATACACAAGAACGAAAAATCCTGCATCAAGCATAGATTATGAAAAACTTTCCAACACATCCAGAAAACTGTCATGAAACTTCACCGTTAAAGAAGGTGTAAGAAGATATGTAAGTAAGCAGCATAGGAAACATACAACACATTTAAAAGCCCAGTTTTAGCATTTACTCTCCGCAGTGTAATATATAATCGAATTATTTTGTGCAGCCCTGTATATGATCTATACAATACGATATCTACTACATACTATGATAATATTTAGTTCATTTAGAAAATTCACATTTAGCAACTTTTGCTAATCGAAATTCAAATGTTGTAAAAATTGTTCTGTGCGAGCATTTATGGCTAAAATGTAAGAGGCATGTCAAATTTTAAGTTTCTATCCCTAACAATTTGGTATAAACCATATTTTATAACGTTTTTCGTTCATTTACACCATTAAATTTCGAATTTCTAATAAACTGTTGAAACCGAGCGTCTGCATCTTAAAAGTTACCACTATACTAGATTTCAAGTTTCTAACACGAATAAATCCAATTAAATCATAATGTAGAACGCTTTTAGAACGTTTTCCGCTCATTTCAGCCTGTTAAATTTCGAATTATTTTAAAAATAGGTCTACCGAGCATTTGCATTTTAAGAGTAACTACCATGTCACATACGAAACTTCTACACCAGCTATACCACATAAATTGCAATTTTAGAATGTTTTATTTGCACCTGTCCTTTTCTATTTCACATTTTTAGTAAACTGTTCTGGTTGATCATTTACGTGAGTAAAAGTCATGCGAAATTTGAAGTTTCTATCCTTAACAGTTCCAAACAAATCGTAATTTAGAGCGCTTTTAGAACGCTTTTCGAACTTTCACACATTTAAATTTCATTTTCTTTAAAAAACTGTTCTGTGTGACTAGTTATGTTTTAAATGCAATAGCCATGTTAAACTTTATGTTTCTATCCTCAAAAACTCCATAGAAATCTCAATTTAGAACGCTTTTCAAGCATTTGACTCTTTAAAATTTCGATTTTCTTCAAATTGCTCTGTGCGACCTTTTATGTCTTATAAGCAACAGCCATGTCAAATTTCACGTTTCTATCTCTAACAAGTCCATAGAAATCGTAATTCAGAAGCTTTTAAAACGATTTCCGCTCATTTCACACTTTGAAATTTTAAATTTCTTTACAAACCATTGTTAGCGAGCATTTGTATCTTAAAAGTAACCACCATGCCAAGTTTGAAGTTTCTAATACTGTCAGTATAAACCAAATCGTAATTTAGAACGTTTTTTCATCCTTCACACTTTTAAATTTCAATTAAAAAAACTGTTCTGTGTGTGCACTTGCGTCTTAAAAAGTATCTGGTATGTCAAATTTCAAGTATCTAGCCTCAACAATTCCATAGAAATCATAAATTAGAATGTTTTAGAACACTTTTCCTTCATATCACCTTTTTAATTTTCGATTTTTTTATAAACTGTTGTTAGAGAGCATATATATCTTTTACGTGACTACCTTGCCCAATTTGAAATTTCTAATACCTTCAGTATCACACATATTTCAATTTTAGAATGATTTTCGCTCCTGCAACCCCTTGAGGGAAATGACGCTGACATAAAATATAGCCTATGTTAAGAACAGAGACACCTTAAATTTGCGATCATTACGTTTAAAATTGGTTTGGAAGTTTCAGAGATTCCATACAAATTGTAATTTAGAATTTCTTTAGAAAGCGTTTAGCTCATTTCACCCTTTTAAGTTTCGAATCTTGGATGTAACTACCAAGCCAAATTTCAAATTTCTACCCTCTTCGGTATTACAAAAATTTCAATTTTAGAAGGTTTTTCGCTACCATACTCCTCTGGGATATTGGCACCGATATAAAATATAGCCTATGTTAGAGCAGGGATTGTCACCATCAATTTGCCTCCATTACGATTGAAATCGGTTCTGAAGTTCTAGAGATTCAATCAAAATTCTAATTTAGAAAGTTTTTAGAACGAATTTCGATGATTTCAACCTTTTAAGTTTCGATTTTTTTTAAATTTGTTTTTAGAGAGTATTTACATTTTATTAGTAACTACCATGTCAAACATTAAGTTTCTAGCTCCTTCAGTATTGCAAAAATTGCAATTTTAGAAAGTTTTTCGCTCCTGCAACACTTTGGGATAGTGTCACCGACATAAAATATAGCATATGTTGGAGCAGAGATTGTCACCATCGATTTGCCACCATCACTTTTGAAAACGATTATGTAGTTCCAGATTCCATTGAAATTGTAATTTAGAATCTTTTTAGAACGCTTTTCGCTCATTTTACCCTTTTAAATTTCTAATGTTTTATAGAATTTGTTCTTAGAGAGCTTTTACATTTTGTAAGTAACTACCATGCCAAATTTCAATTTTCTACCTCCTTCAACTTCCAAATAATCGCAATTTTAGAACATTTTTCGATCCTGGGGGTAGTTTTACCGCCATAAAATGTAGCGTATGTTGGAGCAAGAATTTTCTCCATCAATTTGCCACCATCTCTTTTGAAATCGGTTCGGTAATTCCAAAGATTACCCTTGCAAACAAACAAACAAACAAACGTTACTCTTTTATAAGTATAGATTAGTGGTCCTTTATATGTATAGACTAGTGGGTCTTTTCCCTCATTTTGAGAGCAACATATTGTAGTGACACATGAGTGTAACTTTGTAATCCAAAAGTATGAACTTTGTTCATGTGTTTTCAGATGAATAATTTTGTGATTTCCGCAATTACTGATAATATTTTCACGTACCCCATCAGGCCCGCCAAGTACCCCAGGTTGGAATACGCTGGTCTATAACTAAACCTTCCCGCTTCAATGCGTCATAAAAATTGTAGTTTCGTTAAAATTTATGTCATTCGTTAAAATTTATGTCATTATGGCTTTCTTTCAGGTGAAGAATCCGGAAGAGCACGTCACAAAGTTATGAAAATTAACAATTCAGCAATTTTTCAAGATTATTTTTAACGAGTATTAAATACATCCAAACAGTAT
Source organism: Maratus michaelseni (assembly GCA_963931845.1). NCBI lineage: Eukaryota > Metazoa > Arthropoda > Arachnida > Araneae > Salticidae > Maratus > Maratus michaelseni. Next base: position 168,682,981 of record OZ007588.1, read on the forward strand.
TTTAATGTTATTTTATCTGTAATGCCCTTACTTTTATTCTTATTCGCCAATTGTAAATTGATTTTAAATAAAGATTTCCTCTGTAAGCAATTTTGAAATGAACTTGAATTTTCTCTACTAATGGATCGATTAACCTGATTCTCTTGAGATTGGGACAACGAAAAACCATAATTGAAAGATAGAGACCAAAACTATTCGCAAAAGATAAGCTGTAGAGTGAATCAAGACATATTTATCTTTTAAAATCAGAATGCGAATTCATATATTACATTTTAAAAAGATGCTTTTGTAATTTTTACTCTATTATTTGTTGATGATAAGGAAGACAAGTTTTTACTGTGAGCTTTCTAATCAATACATATTTATGTTACTTATTGTACATTAAAAATAAGATAAAAACTTGTAGTTGAAAAATTATTGTTGCTTTATTTCAATTAATTTTCTATCTTATTGAATTACATACAAAAAATAGGGAACGTTTAAATCAGATTATTCACTATTTGAGAAGTAAATAAAACAATGTTATTAAAATACATTTAAAAATATACATATGTTTGGCTTCGCGTGCATACCTATACACGTTTTAATTACTAAAACAAGTTGTTCAGTAAAGTCCCTGTCCTGAACGTCAGTGATATTAGGCAATATAAAATACAATTTTATAGAAAAATTTAACTCTTTTTAGAATTAATAACAGAAATACCACTTTGTTATTCGTACAAACTAGTCATAGCAAAGGACCTCCTCCTTCTATTAAATTTTGCAAGCTCCTATTTTCACTGGAACTACAGTGATTTTATATGAAAAAAAGACAGGCAGATAAGACACGTATAAAGATGCTTACTATTTTTATGCGTATCGTCAAACTTCACCACAAACATGGTCGGAAATGGAGTATAAACATTCTCACTATACAATTGATAAGCTTAGACAGGACTGTGAATGTCCAATTTAAAGAATATAAAAAGCAGTTTTTTTATGTATTTGTAAATAACTAAACTTTCATGATAAAAAAAATATTTTTACTATATCCATTATAAACATTTTACGTGTTTTTATGGAAGTTAGATTTAGTTAATTCATCGCTTTTCCACAAGCTTTCAGAGGATATTCGGCTTGGGAAAACGACTCTATAATTTGCACATTGTACCTATACCTAAACGTGACTTCTGAATATTTAAAATTTTAAAGGTTAATTTCATTTAAACAGAAGTGATACAATTATTATATTTTTAAACAATAAAAACAAGAGGTGACATCAAAATAAAAAGCAATCAGGAATGAAAAATGAAGAACAAAACGCAATGGAATTTAAAAGTATGTTTCTTTTCAACTGTTTTTCTAAATTTACTCCTAGATATCTGTCTTCAAGTTTGTCATCGCCTATATAGTATGGTTTAGACTTGAAAAGCAGATGGACGTTCTGATTTATACAAAATGGACCGTTTATTCAGTAATAAATTGCTGATTACTAACTTTAAATTTGCAAGTGCCAAACACTCAGCATTCAGTGGCTCCAAATAATAATATACAATAATGAAACAGATACAATTGCTCAGAGTTGCTAACAAAAAGGAAGTTCTATATCAAATTTCTTATTCACGTTCTGGTCTGGAGTTCGTTTCTTTTAAGGTTACAAAGCTGTCTCATTATTATTTTTGTATTATCTAACAGTTATAATAGTAATTCAGAGTGAAAGTAAATTTTGTGCAAGTAAACTTTTTGTGCAATAAAATACCCAAAGAGAAATTTTAAAAGACGATCTGTTTTCATTTTAATAATAGTTTTAAATCCCCAGTATCTGCTTTCTTATCCACGTTTTTCCACTTTATAATGTATACATATTTTGAAAAGTTTATATTAATTATTTATAAAGAGTATTTTTTATATTTTGTGCTTTTGCATAAAAATTGTTGTTTTAGGAAACAATGGTGATTTAAGAAAATATTTTGGTAGATATTCTACATGATGTTCAAACGTTAAACATACCTACACATATCTGAGTCCTCTGCAAATACTGAAAACTTGTTAAGTTTTTTTCAGTGCTATAATTTTATAAATACAAATATGAACTTTAATGTATGCAATATTGATACAAAAATTGCACTTAAACATAATCTAAAATCCCCTCCCCTGTAACCCCTTTTAAAGATATACAGAAGCATTTTATTTTTTACAGTCTTTTGTTTAACTTTGCTCGGTTTTGCATGTAAAAATGGAATTTTGTAAGCGTTTTTTTTAAATTCACGTTTTTAATTGCTAGAATTAAAAACGTTATGTACAGAGATTTGTTTGTGATGACAATACTACATTGTAATGTTTTTAGAAGTTAACTATAAGTTAATAAACTAATTTTAAAGTATTATTTCTGTTAGTCATAGAAAGGTGATAACTCGCCAAATAATCTTTATAGTTACAACTGCTCATGAGTTACAAAAACAATAGAGTAATGTATTCACCAAACCAATCCCACCAAAATATGCCAACTGACTGTGAAACTGCAATAACGAAATATTAAATAAAATAAAAATAGAAAATAGAAATAAACTCGTTTATCATTTTATAGTTTAATATTAATTAAATTATGATTATAAACAGAGAAACCTTTATAGAAATAGAAAAGATGGTTCAAATTTTCCTTTATTTTCTTTCCTGCTGTCATTTCCTAAAAAATAAATACCGAAAAAATATAAATTTTAATAGATTCAATAGTTTTCTCTCTGTTTCATGCGTAAACCAATGTGGCGAATTGTCAATAATCGATTCCTCCGCCAAAAATTTGGAACAACATGAGTCGCAGACATGAAATTAGTCGTGCTTTTAAAGATAAACATTAAATGTTTAAAATGTGTATTTTTAATTATATTTAAAAAATATTTTTACTTTTATTTATAAATTTCCTCAGTTAGTTATCATAATCAAGAAATCTATTTTAAAAAGTGGAAATAACTAGTAACAAACTGTTTAAATATTTGGTGTTCCGTAAGCAAAACAGATTATCAACCATTGTTTCATAGGTTAAATGACACTCTAAACCTCTTAGTTTTAACAATTCATTTATCTTTTCTAAATGTCAAAGTTAAGTCAATTTTAAAGAACCAACTGTAGAATTTCAAATGTTTTCATTAATATTTATTTGCAGCTTCATTTTTATTGAGAGCCGAAAGATTATTTGGTACTTTGAAATGACGTGATGTAAGGATCAAGAATATTGATCAGTTTAAAAACATTTTCTGTCAGAATTATGAAGCTTTCAAAACAATGGAAGTTTTCTTATCACGCACTTCTTTAAAACATTTCTGTTTTTAACGATAATCGTGCAAAACAAGCGCAATAAAAATGTTATTTCATAATTTGTAGTTAGCTTTACTGTTAGTACTGTTATTGAATATGTGTAAAAATAATGCATAAATAAGCAATAAAGCAGTTTACTATTATAAATCAATAATAACTCTGAATAATTTAATGAACTAAACAAAACGCATATTATGAGGTGTATAAAGAAAAATATTTAAATAATTAACACTTTTTACATTTAAACCTATCACTATGTCCTGGGGACGCGGACCCCAAGCACTTTCAACAAGTTGTCAAAAAATCTATCACTCACTGAGTAGTTTCAGCCGCTGACATCTCATATCATAAAGTTTGTAACACACGTTAAAAATTAAACTGTACAAATATAAATGGTACTTTTTTTTTTTTTTTTTTTTTTTTTTTTAAATAGATAGCATATTTGTCCTGGTCAACAACAGGGCATGTTTCGATAGGACATAGGGTTAAGTTTTCATTTAAAAGTTTAAAATTAAACTTTTTAATGTCTACCATTATACAATTAAACAATTGTAAAATTAAATTTTATATTTAATATGTAATAAACTAAACAAAAAAACTGCCAAAATTACTAATAAATTCCAGAACATCAAAATACAAAAACCTTTAAAAAGGAAATTCTGTATCCTCATCATTTAGTGGGTACGGCAAGCCCCTACCTAAAAAATAAAAGAAATGGTTCCAGCAAATTTTTTTGGGCATGCATACTTCATAATGCGTTCAGGAATTCAATAAAAGATAATTATGTATGTAAAATAAAAGAAATTTTGTTCCTTTAAAACAAATAAAAAAAGGAATAATAACGATTACTAATAGTTAAATTTGAAAGTGGATTTTATTTATTTAAATTAAGAGGTATTTAGAAAATGAAGTTAATAAAGTCATAATTTCTGGTATTCAGATAATATTGTAAAAAAAAAAAGTCTTTGAAGATGCTAATATTTTGGTATTCTTCTGGAGTCTGATAAAATTCAAAATTGGTTTTAACAAGAAATATTTTTAAACATAAATTTTAAAATCAAATCTAAAAGTAACATGTAGCAAGAAGACACGAAGACACACTTCTTTAAATACATTTTCTTGTTCAATACAGTTTTGGATATTGTCCCAAAAAATACGAAGTGTTGTCATTTGTGGTGAAACATGCAAAAAAAAGTGAAGCATGAAAAAATAGTGTAGCATTCAAAAACAGAGTTGCTACAGAAACGCAATTTTTGTAATTTTTCATTAACTTTAAGTACCATGCACGAACCGAAGGTGTTAACCGATTTAAATTTTTTACGACGTTTTTCTTCTTATTTAATAATAAGCATTTTTTCCGCACTAAAGCGTTCAAAAAAATTGTTATTCAACCCACCCTAATACATGCGTTTTTGTTGAAAATTCAAATGGGTGACATTTAATACTTCTTTTATGCATTATCCCATGTGAAAAGCGAAACGTTTAAAACATCTTGAAACTTAGTTTATATTTTCTTATTTAATGTCCATTGCTCATATTAACTTATTTTTACCCACTTTCTAGAAAACAAAAATTTTCTCATTCAAATGTTTTAGTGCACTTAAGTTGGTTAAAGGTGTTTAAAAATTCTGGTTAGATGTGTAAAATGATTCATAAAAATATATGTTGGCATGGTAACAATCCATATCTTATCACCAACTGTTGATTCAAGAATAGATGATTTTTTTTCAAACATTCGTTTTATTAAATAGTTATTTTAATTTAATTAATAATAGTCTTTCTCAATGTCAAAGTTCAAAACTAACTAAAAAACGAAAATATTTCTTTAAAATTTCTTTAACTTACTATTTCATTTTTATTGAAAGCAAAATGTTTATTTTATATTTAAAAATGACGTGATTTCTTGATCTGTAATTTTATTAGTTTTATAATCATATTCTGCCAGATTTATAAAGCATTAAAAACAATAAAATTTGCAGATGCAGCATTTCATTCAAATATTTTTTTTTCATAAAATCGTTCCAACATCAGCAGTTTTGAGTGTTATTTAAAAGTTATTTAATATTTTTCAATTAAAAATACATATATATAATTATATATAAAATATGTATATGTTTTAGACGTTTCGTTTTATGCAAAAATACAAAAAGATGTGATATTTTCAGTTAATTTCCATATAAAATTAATAAATTTTAATGAATACATGTCAAATATACTTAATTTAATAACTTTTTAAAACTAATTTGTTTTAAATTTAAAACTATTTAAGAATTACTTTTAACATAAAATAATGTATCAAAGTTTATCTTTTGCGTATGCGAGAACAGATGAAAAGTGCCAAAACCTTTAAAGTGTTTTGGCAAAAATAATGCATAATTTTAGCCAAAACCTTTAAATTGTTTTGGCTAAAAGTAATGCATAATTTTAGCCAAAACCTTTAAATTGTTTTGGCTAAAAGTAATGCATCATTTTATCCTTCAGAAAAAAAAACAATATAAAAATACAAAATACAAAAAACTACATATTTTTGCAAATGAACAATTCAGATATATTCGGAAACATTGGACGTTAATAATCATATACTGATTCTATAAAAAATAAAATGATCACAATGTAGCTAACTGCAATAGAAACAAACATACAAAATATCGAATTAGGTTTATTGTTTAATGAAATTTCGAACATAAATATCGGATTTTATCGTTGATTTCGAAACTATACTTGCTTCTTTAAATGTTAGAACCTGTTTTGTAAATTCATTTGTTTTTTTAAAATTCATTCTGAAGGAGAATACCTTTTATGTATATACTAATAAAATTGGAGTGTCTGTCTGGTAATTTCCGAAACAAACCTATTCGTTTCGACAGTTTATACCTATACTTATAAAAGAATATGTTCTGACTGACTCATATTCAACGACGAGCCTCAACCGTTGTTCCTAGGCCTATGACAGTGAAATTTGGAAGACGTGTTCCTTACAAAATGTAGGGATCCACTAAGAAAGGATTTTTGAAAATGCACCCCCTAAGAGGGTTAATTGGGGGGGGGGGGTGTCAAAAGTTTTACGTGATTTCGCATTTTCGCCATATCTCAGCAGCAGTTTTATGTAGAAGCGTGAAATTTGGGATAACAAATGTACTAAAAAAATAATTAAACACGTATTTCAGCGATTTTAGAAATTCAACCATTAAGGGCGTTAAATGGGGGTCGATAGATTTAGGTGATTTAGCTTTTTCGGAATATCTTAGCAGCAATTTTAGGTAGGAGTGTGAAATTTAGGATAACAAATATAATAGACTATAGTTAAATATGTATATCAGCGATTAAAGAGATTCAAACACTAAGGGGGATAAATGGGGGGTCGAAAGTTTTATTTCGCATTTTCGCCATATCTCAGCAGCAGTTTTAGGTATGAGCGTGAAAATCACGATAACAAATATACTAAAAAAAATAGATAAACATGTATTTAAGCAATTTTAGAAATTCAACCATTAACAGGGTTAAAAGGGGGGATCGAAAATTTCAGATAATTTCATCATATTTCAGCAGTACTTTTAGGTAGAAACGTGAAATTCAGTATAAAAAATCTACTAAAAAATAGTTAAACACGTATTTCAACGATTTTAAAGATAGTGTTTATGTCACCGACATCGGCTATGAACCCTATTATGGAAGATTAAACGAATAAGAAAACTATCGCTGCTTTTCTATTAGGTATTTTGCATGCAAAATTTTCAAATATATATATTTTTTTTTTCATACTTTATAAATTATTTTTGTGCTTTTTGTCTTTTAGTGATCGGATTTAAATGTTTATACAAAATATAGTGCATTTTCCTCCTGTTCTCAAAATACATTTTTTGGAAGGAAAGATTTGCGATTCAAATACTGATCGCCATACTTATGGGCTCGGGTCTGTGCAAGGCTTCATTATAATGATTGCCGTATAATCAGTTTATAGGCGTGAAACCCACAGGACTATGTTAAATGATTGTCGTTTTAACGATTTTTTCACTTAAAATTCACAGAGCCCTCTTATATGAATCGCTGTATTAACGATATATGGCTGAGAAGAACACAGGGCCCCATTATTTTGATCACCACATTAACAATTTATGGGCAGTGAAACCACAGTGCCCATTTACAATGATCGTCCTGTACTTAGGCTATCCCATATTTATTTACTCTAACTGAAATCAATAAATTTCCTCTGATAATCATGTTCAGGGCTGAACAGGTCTTTCTCAGGGAGCTTATGAAAAAAAAAAAAAGATATTATTTATGCCACGCAATCATTATTTACGTGCTTTTTAAAATTTTTATTATACATTTTGGTATAGTTTAAAATATTTTATTGATAGTTTTCTGTTTGCATGTAAATCCAATTTATGGGCCCATGCGATGTCCGGGATATATGTTTCAGAAGGCATATGGTTCCCAGACGAAAGTGACCGGCAAATAACGTATATTAAAAAAAAAAAAAAACATTACATTTTTTTTGTTTGTCTGTCTGGAATTGACTCATAAATGTTTGCATGGGGGCTCTAAACATATAAAAAGGGAGAATAGAGTATGTTTGTAGCTACAATCTGCAGTTTTTTGAGATTCAATATTGAAAATAGTTTTTGAAAAAACATGGAAAAACTTCGAAAAAAATCAGTTACACAATGTTTTAATACTCAAAAACGCAGAAACTAATTCATCAATTTTAAACAATCTTACGGCTATTGAAATACCAAATTAATATTCATGGATAATAGATATGGCTACAATCTGCAGTTTGTTGCATTCTGATATATAAAATGTTTTTATAGAAAACAGCAAAAAATCAGGGGAATCAATAAATCAACCAACTTTTAAATGATCAAACATTCGAGAAAAAAAAACTGATCAATTTAAAGTAATGCTATGGAAATTAAATGTTTAATTTAAGTAATGCTATGGAAGTAATGCTATTAAGTAATGCTATGGAAATTAAAAGTTTAACATTTAATGTTAAAGATAATAATTAGATTTTTATCTTATGACTAGCATATGTTAATTTAAAAACAGAATTCCTAAGTATTTGTTTCGTGAAAAACTTGAAAGATCTTATAAAATAAAAGTACAACGCAACGTGTAGCTATGTAGCTAATTTATAACAAGATCCCTGTCGAAAATATTAATTAATATTAACTACTGACAAAAGTTGGTGTTGTTTTGGATTTCTATATTTCGTTATCTCAATTAAGTTAAAATAACGTCTGCAGTTATTATTTTATACTCATAAAATTTTCGATGGATAAAATATTTAAATCTTATTCCGATCTTATTTCGATGATGAAATATTTAAATCTTATTCCGATCATGTCAAGTTTCAGAAACTGCAATATATAACCGCAATACAAATCCTGTATAAATTAATTAATTAATTTTGATTCAAGTTCCGACCTTCTCTACTATAAATGAGTAATTTTAATTAAGAGAGTTGGTTCGTAAGGTTTTATAAATTCGAAGTCTGATGGGGATGAGTGGACAATATAATAAATTTGTGCGAATGAAATTTCTATTATAATTTGTATATAGCAAGCGTCTGAAATGCAGCGCATAAATTGAGCAAGCGAAAGTAACTCTCACAATTTAAATTTTTATTATTATTAATGAATGAAGTTTAATAAAATGAATAATTTTGAATAGGGAACATTTAGTAGCGAAAAGTAATGTAATTTTATAAAGATGAAGAAGCTAGAAAACTTAAGTGATAACTTGATTTTGCAAGTGAAAATGTGTTTCTAATATAATATTAAAAAAAAAATAATAATCAATACCATTTCAAATCATATTGTTTAAGTAAGAATAATATGGCCGAAAAATTACTCAAAATGTAGTAAGCATTTAATTAGAGCCTGAGACTTTAATGTCAGAGATTCTTTGTATTGTGCGTCTTTTTTTTTATTGTGCGTCTTTTTTTATTGTGCGTAAGGAAAACTTAAAACGATTCACTATAGTGTTGGAAAGTATTTTATATTCTATACGTGACTCACATGATTTTTCAATCAGCATTGAAAAATAATGTGAGTCACACGAGGATTTTGAATCATGAGGTTTGAATTCCTGTAATCTGGTAAAAAAACTGCATAGATTTTAATCCGAAATTTTCGTTGTTAGATTTTTGCTTTTTATAAGTGTCCTGTCGAAAATATTAATAAGCAGGTTTATGTTTTTTTCATTTTTTTTAAATTTAATTAATTGTTAGGGATACCATATTATTGGACATTTCGATATTATTTTATCACAAATAAATTCTCATTTTCTATTAAATTACGGGTGAAATATTTAGTATTAATTACGACTCTGCAAAGCTTCAAAATTTCAAAATGAAATTTTAATTCTAATCTTGCATGAATTAATTCATACAATTTAATAAATTTCCAACTTTTCTCTATTATCAGTAAGCCATGTTAATGAAGAAAGTTTGTTCTTAAAGCTTAGGGGTGACTAGACAATATGATACATTTGTAAGACTGGAATGTTTATTACGATTGACATTAATCTAACGTTATTTCCCCACATCTCAGCTGTAGGTTTAGGTAGAAGCGTTAAATTCAGTAAAACAAATCTACTAAACAATAGTTAACCGCGTATTTCAGCGATTTTAAAGCTAGTTATTATACCGCCGATATCGGTTATGAACCCTATCATGGAAGACTAAACGAAACCGATAACTATCGCTGCTTTTTTATTAGATGTTTTGCGTGACATTTTTCCAATTTTTTTTTCATATTTTATAACTTGTTTTTGCGCTTTTTATCTTTTAGTGATTCGTTTTAAATTTTTATACAAAATATAGAATTTTTTTTTCCTATTCTCGAAATACATTTTTTGGAAATAAAGGTTTGCGATTTAAATACTGATCGCCATTCTCGGGTATGTGCAATGCTTCATTATAAAGATTGCCGTATAATCAGTTTATAGGCGTGAAACCCACAGAGCTCTGTTAAATGATTGTCGTTTTAGCATTTTTTGAACGCCAAACTCTCCGAGTTCTGTTATAGGAATCGCTGTATTAACGATATATGGCTGAGAAGAACATAGGAACCCATTATTTCAATCACCACATTAACAATTTATGAGCATGAAACTATAGTGTCCTCTTACAATTATAATCATGTACTCAGGGTATCCAATATTTGTTTACTCTAATTGGAATCACTACCTTTCCCCTAGATAAACATGTTCTGTGGCTAGCGAGACTTTGTCAAGGGGCTCATGAACAAAAATATTTATGCCGCGAAATCATTATTTACGTGCATTTTCTAAATTTTATTCGATACTTTGGTATAGTTTAAAATATTTTCATTCCTGTTTGCATGTAAAATTCACTTTCTGGGTCCAAAACGATGTCCGGGATATACGCTGCAGAAGGCAACTGGGCCCCAGACGAAAGCGACCTGCTAGACGGGCGAAGACCGGCTAGTGACGTATATTCAAAAACAACATTATATTTTTTTTGTTTTTCTGTCTGGAATTGACGCATAAATGTTTGCATGGAAGCTCTAAACATATCAAGAGTGGATAGAGAATATTTGTAGCTACAATCTGCAGTTTGTCGCATTTCAATATCTAAAATATTTTTTGAGAAAACAGGGAAAAACCGAGAGAATCAATCAATTACACAATGCTTCAATACTCAAAAACGAGGAAACTAATACATAAGTTTGAAACAATCTTACAGCTATTGAAATACCAAATTTGTATTAATGGATAATAGTTAAGTCTAAAATCTGCAGTTTGTTGCATTCTCATATCTAAAATATTTTTATAAAAAACAGCAAAAATACAGGGGAATCAATAAAACAACCAACTTTTAAATGCTCAAAAAGTCTAAAAAAACTGATCAATTTTAAGCAATGCTATGGTGACTTACAGGTGTGATTAAGTTTTATAAATGATAATAATTAGATTTTTATCTTATGACTAACATATGTTAATTTAAAAACTGTATTCCTGAGTATTTTTTCCTGAAAACTCGAAAGATCTTATAAAATATAAGTAAAATAAAACGTGTTGCTAAGCAGTTAATTTATAACAAGACACCTGTCGAAAATATTATTTAATGATAACTACTGACAAAAGTAGGTGTTGTTTTGGATTTCTATATTTCGTTATCTCACTTAAGTTAAAATAACGTCTGCAGTATTATTTTATTCTCATACAATTTTCGATGTTACACTATTCTACGGATAAAATATTTAAATCTTATTCCAATCATGCCAAGTTTCAGAAACTGCGACATAAAATCTCAATACAAATCCTGTATAAATTAATTCATTAATTTTGATTCAAATTCCGACCTTCTCTATTTTCAATAACTAATTTTAATTAAGAAACTTGATTTGTAAGGCTTTATGAATTCGAAGTCTCATGGGGATGAGTGGACAATATAATATATTTGTTCGAATGAAATTTTTATCATCATTTGTATTTAGCAAGCGTCTGAAATGCGCCGTACAAATTGTGCAAGCGAAGGTAACTCTCAGAATTTAAATTTGTATTATTATTAATGAATGAAATTGAATAAAATGAATAAGTTTGGATAGGGAACGTTTAGGAGCGAAAAATAATGTATTTTTATTAAGATGAAGAAACTGGAAAACTTAAGTGATACCTTGATTTTGAAAGTAAAAATATGTGTTTGCTATAATATAAAAAAGAAATAGTGAATACCATTTCAAATCAGATTGCTTCAGTAAGAATAATATCACCGAAACATTACTCAAAATGTAGTATGCATTTAATTAGAGCCTGAGACTTTAATGTCAGAGATTCTTTGTGTTGTGCGTATTTAATTGTTTTCAAATCCCATGATAAAATTTGTGATTGGTTAGTAGTTTTTGTTGAGTAATAAATAGTACCTGAATGTTTATTGGAAAGTCGCTGTTGAACAAACATAGAAAGGACTATTCGCGTAGTGGTGGAAAGTATTTTATATTCTACGCGTGTCTCATGATTTTTCGATGCTGTTTGAAAACCAACGGGCTTTGAAATCAAGAGGTTTGAATTCATTTAGTCCCGAGAATAAACTCCCTGGATTTTAATCCGGAGGGAAATTTCCGTTGTTGAATTTTTGCTGTTTATCAATTTCCTGTCGAAAATATGCTTATGCATGTTCAATTTTTTATTCAGTTTTGTTTCTAAATTAAAATGTTTAGTTGTCAGAGATAACTTATTATTGGATATTTCAATATTATTTCATCACAAATAAATTTTAATTGTCCATTAAATTACGCATAAAATATTTGGTATTAATTACAATCCTGCGAAATTTAAGAATTTCCAAAACGAAATTTTAATACAAATCTTGAATAAATTAAATCATACATTTTGATAAATTTCCGACCTTTCTCTATTTTTAGTAAGCCATTTTAATGAATAAAGTTAGTTCAAATAGCTTAGGGGGTAACTAGACAATATGATACATTTGTAAGATTGAAATGTTTAATACGATTGGTATTCAGCTAGCGTCTGACATACAGCTCATGAATTAAGCAAAGGAATGAAAATGTCACAATATAAATCAAATTATCATTAATGAACAAAGTTTTAAAATGAGCAATTTCGAATAGGGAAAGCATAGGAGTGAAATATAATATTGTGTTATATAATTATATTATGAAGTATAACTTGAAATAATTAAAATATAGAAGTTACTGATAAAAATGTAGGCTTATATAATATACTCTTTATATTTTATCCTCTTAAAATTTTCGATTCTATGCTAATCTACTGATAAAATATTTAAATTTTTATTTCGGTCCTACCATATCTGAGTAAAACATTAATATATATTAATTTTTACAAAAGTATGTTTCTATAATATCATATATAATACAATAATAATGTGTGATATAATACATTAAATTTTGATTCTGCTCATAAAAACATAGATTTATGTAATATCCTATATATAAATTTAGTTATAAAATTTCCGATGCTATACTAATCAACTGATAAAATATTTAAATTTAATTCCAACCCTACCAAGTTTCAGAATTTCCAGTATGAAATATGAATACAAATCTTGCATAATCAGTTCATTAATTCTGATTAAAATTCAAAGTTTCACTACTTTCAATAAGTCATTTTAATCAAGAAAGTAGGTCCGTAATGCTTTATGTAGCCGAAGTCCTTTGCGGATGACTGGGCAATATCATATATTTGTAAAACTGAAATGTTTAATAATATTCATATTAAGTCGGTGTCTGACAAGCAGCACACAAATAGAGCAAAGAAATGAAACTGTCAACATTGAAATTAGATTATTATTAATGAATAAGGTTTGGTAAAATTATTAATTTGGACTAGGAAAAGGTTAAGACTGAAAATAACCACTGCTTAATGTAATTTTATTTAGAGGAAACAATTGAAATATCTATGTTTTCACCTATTGAAACAAACATGTACTGAAGGACATTTGTTTATGCAATAAACTATTAAACCATATGAGTACCCAATATATATTTTTTAAAAATACGGTACTTTTAATTTTTTTTTCATAGTTACATATTTCATATTTCCGACTGAAAACAAAGTGAACCATTTATAGTTAGTTTATTGTGATTATTAGTCCATTTATAGTTTTAGCTATTGAATACAATAAGTATACCTTGCGGTCTATGGGTGATACAAAGTACAACATAAAGTTTCAGTAACTGTTTGAAGTGAATTTTATTAGTGATTATTATTGATGCACAACAGCTCCGAATGTTGTATAGTGAAGCGCTTCCGAAGTATTGTTTATCTGCAGAGATATAGAAAAAAATACGATTGTGTTATTGTTTGTAAGGCTATCGTTTGCAGTGCAAGTTTTCTAAGACATACGCCATTCGATTCAGGAGATTTGATTTACATGGATTATTGAGTTGTCTCAATGTTTTCAATTTTTAAGCGATTTCTTTAAAAAAGTTAATCTATACTTATAATAAGTACCCTGTCGATAATATTAAAAAAAATATTTTCCAACTACTTGATTTTTTTATTTGTACTCTAAGGTGTCAGATATTTTTATTATTATTTTATTCGCATAAATTTAATATGCTATTCTACTTTTATAAAATAATAAAATATGACTCGGATCCAGCCAAGTTAAAGAAACTTCAATGAGAAATCTGAATAATATTCTTGCATAAATTAATCCATTTTTTTTTTTTTTTTATAAAACCCGACCGATTCTATCATCATTAATTAGCGAAGATAGCAAATAAGTAAGTTCGTATACGGAAAGGTTAGTGATGAAATATATTATTGAGAATGTAATTATAATAAGAAATATATATAATGATTAAATACATGCCGCGCATAAATTGAGCAAAAGTTAGGAACTGACAACATTCGTAAAGTTACCAAATAAATAAGTTGGAATAAGGATGAAATGTATTATTGAGTAATGTAATTATATTAAAACAAAGAAATTGAAATAGTTAGACTTTGATTCTGTTGATAAAAATATTTGTTTATAAAATATTCCATATAAATAAAAAAAAATAGATTCTTCTGATAAACATTTTTATATATTAGGCTACATACATTTTATCAGAATAAAATTTTCGATATCATACTAATACTTCATCTGTTGAAAAAGGAGATATATTTATATCCAATAATTATCAAATTTCAGAAATCTCAGTAAGAAATTTCAATACAAAAGATGCATAAAATAATTTATTAATTTTAATTGAAGTTCAAACCTTCTCCTTTTCAATAAGCGATTTTAATCAAGAATGTTGGTTTCTAAATCTTTATGAAACCGAAGTCCATTGGGAGTGACTCAATAATATGACACACATATTTGTATGACTGAAATGTTTAATTCTTTTGGTTTTAAGAGGGCATCTAACATTGCTGCGTATAAATTGAACAAAGGTAGGAAAGTGTCGGCATTTAAATTGAATTATAATTAATGAGTGAAGTTTGGTAATGTATAAGTTGGAATAGGAAAAGGATAGATATGAAATATATTAATGCGAAATGTAATTTTATTAATATAAATTAATTCAAATACTCAAAAATTCAATTCTGCTGTTAAAAATGCATTTTTATCTAATAAAAAACTAAAATATTAACATAAATAAAAAAAGTTGTGTACGTAAAAAAAATCTCTATTATATATTTAAAAGTTTAGTGTGATTATTATTATTATTATTATTATTATTAATGCCTCACATCTGATTCCAATTCTATAAAATTGATGTAGATTTCCAGTTAGCAATAATGTCTAAATTATCGTAGTTAGTTATCGTAGTAATGTTAAAGATATCTAAGTTACCGTCGAGTATATTTTGTTATCTCACTTAAGTTAAAATAACATCTGCAGTTATTATTTTATACTCAAAAATTTTTCGATGTTTACACTATTCTACTGATAAAATATTCAAATCTTATCCCGTTAAGTTTCAGAAACTGCATTATAAAATCTCAATACAAATCCTGTATAAATTAATTCATTCATTTTGATTCAAATTCCGACCTTCTCTAGTTTCAAAAAGTAATTTTAATTAAGAGAGTTGATTCGTAAGGCTTTATGAATTCGAAGTCTGATGGGGATGAGTGGATCATAAAATATATTTGTGCGAAAGAAATTTTTATTATCATTTGTATTTAGCAAGCGTCTGAAATGCACCGCATAAATTAAGAAAAGGAAGGTAACTCTCAGAATTTAAATTTGGATTATTACTAATGAATGAAGTTTAATAAAATGAATAAGTTTGAATAGGGAACGTTTAGGAGCGAAAAGTAATGTAATTTTATTAAGATGAAGAAATTGGAAAACTTAAGTAATAACTTGATTTTTCAAGTAAAAATGTGTCTCTGATATAAAATAAAGAATATTAATCAATACCATTTCAAGCCAGATTGCATAAGTAAGAATAAAATGGCCGAAATATGATTCAAAATGCAGTATGCATTTAATTGCTTCATACATAAGAATGTCAGGGACTCTTTGACTTGTGCTTATTTAATTGTTTTCGAGCCTCATGATAAAAAATGTGTTTCTCATATAAGAGAAATTCTGATCAGTTAGTAGTTGTTGTTTAGTCATAAATAGCGTAATGGTATATATTTTTACAAGCGAGTATTTCTGTGTTTATTTGAAAGTCGCTGTTGGGCAAACAGAAGAAGAAAAATTTAAGACGATTCGCGTACTGTTAGAAAGTATTTTATATTCTATGCGTGACTTATGATTTTTCATTGCCGTTTGAAAAATCATGAGGTTTGAATTCATGTAGTCTGGAGTAGAAACTGCATAGAGTTTATTCCGAAATTTGCGTTGTTGAATTTTTGCTGTTTTTAAGTGCCCTGTCGAAAATATTAATAAGCGTGCTTACATTTTATTTATTTATTTATTTTTAATTTAATTAGTCAGTGTTCAGAAAAACCATATTATCGGATATTTCGATATTATTTTATCAGAAATAAATTTAAATTTTCTATTAAATTACGAATAAAATATTTAGTATTAATTACGGCATTGCGAAGCTTCAGAATTTTAAAAATGAAAATGTAATTTTAATCTTGCATGTATTAATTCATACATTTTGATAAATTTGAAACCTTTCTCTATTATCAGTAAACCATTTTAATGAAGAAAGTTGGTTTATAAAGCTTAGGGGGTGACTAGACAACATGATACATTTGTAAGACTGGAATGTTTATTACGATTGGCATTGAGCTAGCGTCATTTCACAACATCTCAGCAGTAGGTTTATGTAGAAGCGTGAAATTCAGTAAAACAAATCTACTAAAAAATAGTTAACCGCGTATTTTAGCGATTTTAAAACTAACGATTATATCGCCGATATCGGTTATGAACCCTATCATCGAAGTTTAAACGAATAAGATCACTAACGCTGCTTTTTTATTAGATATTTTGCGTGACATTTTTTTCCAATTTTTTTTCTTTTTAATATCATTTTTTATAACTTGTTTTTGCTTTTTTTGTCTTTTAGTGATCGGTTTTACATTTTTATACAAAATATAGTACATTTTTCTCCTGTTCTCAAAATACATTTTCTGGGATTAAAGATTTGCGATTTAAATACTGATCGCCATTCTCGGGTATGTACAATGCTTCATTATAATAATTGCCGTGTAATAAGTTTATAGGCGTGAAACCAACAGAGCTATGCTAAATGATTGTCGTTTTAGGGATTTTTGAACGCAATTTTCACAGAGTTCTGTTATAGGAATCGCTGTATTAACGATATATGGCTGAGAAGAACATAGGGCCCCATTATGTTCATCACCACATCAACGATTTATGGGCGTGAAACCACAGTGCCCATTTACAATTATCACCATGTACTTTGGCTATTCAATATTTTTTTATTCTAGCTGAAATCACCACCTTCCCCCTAGATAAACATGTTCAAGGCCAAGCGACACTTTTTCAGGGGGCTCATGAAAAAATATTTATGCCGCGAAATCATTATTTACGTGCATTTTCGAAATGTTATTAGATACTTTGGTATAGTTTAAAATATTTTCATTTGTGTTTTCATGTAAAATGCACTTGCTGGCCCCCAGGTGAAAGCGACCTGCTAGATGGGTGAAGACCGGCTAGTAATGTATATTAAAAAACAACATTATTATTTTTTTGTTTTTCTGTCTGGAATTGGTGGATAAATGTTTGCATAGAAACTCTCTAAACATATCAAGAGTGAATAGAGAATGTATGTAGCTACAATCTGCAGTTTGTCGCATTTCAATATCTAAAATAGGTTTTCAGGAAACAGGGAAAAACCGGGAAAATCAATCAATTACACAATGTTTTAATACTCCACGCGGAAGCTAATACGAGAAACAACGAGGAAGATAATACATAAATATTAAATATTCTTACGGCTATTGAAATACCAAATTAATATTTATGGATAATAGTTATGTCTATAGTCTGCAAGTTTTTGCATTCTCATATCTAAACTATTTTTATAGAAAACAGAAAAAAAAACAGGGGAAACAATAAATCAAAAAATTTTTAAATGCTCAAAACGTCGCGAAAAAAAATTAAGTAATGTTATGGCGACTTGAAGGTTTAATTAAGTTTTACAAAAGATATTAATTAGCTTTTTATTTGATGACTAGCATACATGTTAATTTCAAAACAGATTTCCTAAGTATTTGTTTCCTGAAAAACTTGAAAGATCTTACAAAATACAAGTAAAACACAATGTGTAGCTATGCAGTTAATTTACAAGAAGATCGCTGTTGAAAATATTATTTAATGTTAACTACTGACAACAGTTGGTGTTTTTTGGATTTCTATATTTCGTTATTTCACTTAAATTAAAGTAACGTCTCAGTTATTATTTTATACTCATAAATTTTTCGCTGTTTCACTATTCTACTGATAAAATATTTAAATCTTATTCCGACCATGCAAAGTTTCAGAAACTGCAATATAAAATCTTAGTACAAATACTGTATAAATTAATTCATTAATTTTTATTCAAATCCCGACCTTCTCTACTTTCAATAAATAATTTTAATTAAGACAGTTGGTTCGCAAGGCTTTATGAATTCGAAGTCTGATAAGTGGACAATATATTTCAGCGAATGAAATTTTTATTATCATTTGTATTTAGCAAGCGTCTGAAATGCAGAACATAAATTGAACAAGCGAAGGTAACTCTCAGAATATAAATTTATATTATTATTAATGAATGAATTTGGATAAAATGAATAAGTTTGAATAGGGAACGTTTAGGAGTGAAAACTAATGTAATTTTATTAGGATGCAGAATTTGAAAACCTTAAGTGATAACTTGATTTTGCAAGTAAAAATGTATTTCTGATATAAAATAAAGAAAATTTATCAATACCATTTCAAATCAGATTGCATAAGTAAGAATAATATGGCAGAAACATGATTCAAAATGTAGTATGCAATTAAGTAGAGCCTGAGATTTTAATATCAAGGACTCCTTGTATTGTGCTTATTTAAATGTTTCAAACGTCAGGATACAAATTTATGATCAGTTAGTAGTTGTTGGTTGAGTAATAAATAGCCTAATGAGATATATTTTTATAAGCGAGTGCCTCCGTGTTTATTTGAAAATCGCTGTTGATCAAACAGATAACAGTAAAACTTAAGACTCTTCGCGTAGTGTTGGAAAATATTTTATATTCTATGCGTGACTCATAATTTTTTAATGATGTTTGAAAACCCATGAGGCTTTGAAATCACGAGGTTTAAATACATGTAGTCTCGAGAAGAAACTCCATGGATTTTTATCCGAAATTTCCCTTGTTGAATTTTTGCTGTTTATAAGTGTCCTGTCGAAAATATTAATAAAAATGTTCTATTTTTTTCAGTTTTGTTTTTAATTAAAATGGTTAGTTGTCAGGGATACCATATTATTGGATATTTCGGTATTATTTCATAAGAAATAAATTTTAATTTTTTTATTAAATTACGTATAAAATATTTAGTGTTAATTACGATCCTGAGAAATTTCAGAATTTCCAAAACGAAATTTTAATACAAATCTTGTATAAATTAATTCATACATTTTGCTAAATTTCCGATCTTTCTCTATTTTCAGTAAGCCATTTTAATGAATAAAGTTAGTTCAGAAAGCTACTAGAAATTATGATACATTTGAAAGACTGGAATGTTTAATACGATTTATATTAAGCTAGCGTCTGACATACAGTTCATCAATTGAGCAAATGAATGAAACTGTCAACATTTAAATCGAATCATTATTAATGAACGAAGTTTCATAATGAACAGTTTGGAATAAGGAAAACATAGGAGTGACATATAATTTTGAGTAATATAATTTTATTATGAGGAAGAACTTGAAATAATTAAAATATGGATTCTACTGAAAAAAATGTAGGATTATATAATATACTCTGATAAATATTTATTTTTTTTTATTGGATCCTATCATCGCTTAGAAAAAAATTAATATGCATTAATTTTAAAAATAGTATGATTCTATATTATAATATGTAATATAATAATAATGTGTGATACAATACATAAAATTTTGATTCTGTTCATACAAACGTAGATTTATATAATTTCCTATGTATAAATTTAGTTATCATATAATTTCCGATGCTATACTAATCAACTGATAAAATATTTAAATTTAATTCCAACCCTACCAAGTTTCAGAATTTTCAGTATGAAATATGAATACAAATCTTGCATAATCAGTTCATTAATTCTGATTAAAATTCAAAGTTTCACTACTTTCAATAAGTCATTTTAATCAAGAAAGTAGGTCGGTAATGCTATATGTAGCCGAAGTCCTTTGCGGATGACTGGGCAATATCATATATTTGTAAAACTGAAATTTTAATAATATTTATAATAAGTCGGGGTCTGACAAGAAGCGCGCAAATATTGCAAAGGAATGAAACTGTCAAAATTGAAATTAGATTATTATTAATGAATGAAGTTTGATAAAATTAATAAACATGGACTAGGAAAAGGTTAAGACTGTAAATAACCACTGCTTAATGTAATTTTATGTAGATGAAACAATTGAAATATCTATGTTTTCACCTATTGAAACAAACATGTACTGAAGGGCATTTGTTTATGTAATAAACTATTAAACCACATGAGTACCGAGCATATATTTTTAAAAATACGGTACTTTAATTGTTTTTCATTTTCCAAGATAGTGAAATATTTCATATGTAAAACTGAAAAAAAAGTGAACCTTTTACAGTTAGTTCGTAAGCATTTGAAAACAATCCTGATACATTGCGGTCTACGGACAATACAAAGTACAACATAAGGTTGAAGTAACTGTTTGAAGTGCATTTTATTAGTACTTATTACTGATTCAAAATGGCTTTAAATGCCGTATGATAAGCTACGGATGCCGAAGGCAGTCGTACTTCACCGCCGATTCCAGGCTCTCGTGAGCCTATACGAGGTCACTGCCAAGGAGGGCCGGTTTACCCGGCAACTCCAAGGTGATGCTTTTCGGCCTGGGGAAAGACGAGGGCCGAAGCCTACCTGCACCTCTCACCCTAACCAAAATGAGTGAAGTCAGCAGTCGCTGCGACATGCGGTGGAGCCCAAGTAAAGGACACCACCACACGACACTTGGGCGGACGCAGAGACAATCCGACAGCTTCGTAGCCGGAACCTCATTAAAGGAATCGGGTTCTAGGCCATTGCCGAACCGCCCCCACGACCCATTACTGTAACCACGCCTTCCGATTTTCGAATCCTAGGGAGGGAGGAAGCGACTAGTCCATCGGACATTGCGACTTTAAAAGGGCATACGAAGTATTGTTCATTTGATGCGACATACAAAAGAAAATGCGATTGTATTACTGTTTGTGAAACTATCATTTGTAGTGCAAGTTTTCTTAGAGATACGCTATTCGAATCAGAAGGTTTGATTTACATGGATTATTGAGCTGAATTGATAAATGTTTTTAATTTTTAAGCGCATACTTCAAAAAGTTAGTTTATACTAATAATAAGTACCTTGTCGAAAATATTATAAAAATTATTTTCAAAATACTTTGATTTTATAAATTTATACTTTTAGGTGTCAGGTATTGTTATTTTTATTTTATTCGCATAAATTTTTAAATGCTATTTTAATCTTATAACATAATATATTATAACTCGGATCCAGTCAAGTTTTTGAAACTGCAATGAGAAATCTGAATAAAATTCTTTCATAAATTAATCCATTTTAACACTTTCCAACCTAGTTTAAAAGTGTTTATGACTTCGGTTTGTCTGCCGTATGGCCGTCTGCCGTATGGCCGTCTGCCGTCTGTCCGTGCTCTAACTCCCGTAAATATTCTCGAATTGCCCTGCAATTTTTATATGTTATTGTCGTTATCTATAGAATGTTCCCTATTTCAACTGAAGTGTGTAACACTTCTAGTTTACAGGGAAACTCCAAAAAATTCCGTTACATTACGGTCTATGGGGAAAAATTATTTGTAGTTTATTTTAATGATGTTGCACAATTTCAAATGCATTGTAATTGATATATATCACTAAGATACATTACAAGAAGCTTAATATGGAATAGGGTGTGCATAGCACTAATAGTTACTTTACAGGGACAGTCAAAAGAATTCCGTTACATTACGTCAATGGAGAAAAATCGTTTGCGGTTTAATTAAATAATGTTTCACTATTTCAAACGCATTGAAATTTATATATACCACTCAGGTTCATTACAATAGGCTTACTACCGAATATTATGTGTATAGCAGTCATCGTTTATTTACAGGGTCACACAAAATAATTCTCTACTGCCTGTTAACAATAATTCCTGGAAGTGCGTTTTAAGTTGCTGAACGCGATTTTAAATTTAACTCACTTTTTGTCTATTACTGTGTCTGTATAAATTCTGTATTTCATACACAGGGCATCACAAAAGTTCGCGAACACATTTCCGTTTATTGACAGAAACTCCAGAAGGAGAATTTTAAACTGTGCTACGCGTTACCTAACTAAAATAAAATTTAGCGTCCTATGTAGTATATATACAAATCTATAGATCATATACAGGTCTGAATAAAAGTATTCGGATATATTTCCGAATATTGTATATGTTGGAAATTCCTGTAATTACGTTTTTAAATATGTTATGCGTTTTCCAAATTGTTTACTTGGATGTTATCTTTAAGCTTATTAAACGGTAATGATTTGTAAAATTATTTTGGAAGCGTTGGAAAGTGTTACATAATCTATGCTTGACGCATGATTTTTCGTTCTTGTTTAAAATTAAAATCCGACCGTTTGCATCATCATTAATTAGCGAAGATAGGAAATAAATAAGTTCGTATACAAAAAGATTATGGATGAAATATATTATTGCGTAATGTAATTATATTAAGACCTATATATAATGATTTAAAACATGTCGTACATAAATTGAGCGAAATAATGAAACTGTCGACATTTAAACTGCATCATCATTAATTAGAAAAGTTAGCAAATAAATAATTTCGTATAGGAAAAAGTTATGTCTGAAATACATGATTGAGTAATGTAATTACATTAATGTAAATAAATTGAAATTCGTAGACCTTGATTATGTTGATAAAAATGTATGTTTCTTTAATATTCAGTATAAATTAAAAAAATTACATTCTGCTGATAAAAATGTATGTTTATATATTATCCTATATATATATTATCAGCATAAAATTTTTGATATCATACTAATCTGCTGAAAAAAAAACTTAAATCCAATAATTATCAAATTTGAGAAATCTCATTAAGAAATTTCAATACAAAAGATGATTAAAATAATTTATTAATTTTAATTAAAGTTCCAACCTTCTACTTTTCAATAAGCCATTTTAATCAAGAATTTTGGTTTCTATATCTTTATGAAGCCGAAGTCCATTGGGAATGACTGGATACTATTATATATATTTGTATGACTGAAATGTTTAATTGTTTTGGTTTTAAGTGGGCATCTAACATGCTGCGTATAAATTGAGCAAAGCTAGGAAAGTGTCAGCATTTAAATTGAATTATAATAAATGTGTGAAGTTTGATAATCTAAAAGTTTGAAGAGGAAAATGTTAGATATTAAACATATTAATGCGCAATGTAATTTTATTAGTATAAATGAAATCAAATACTTAAAAGTTCGATTGTGTTGAAAAAAATGTATGTTTATATAATATCACATATAAATTAAAAAAATTAGATTCTTCTGATAGAAATGTATGTTTATACATTACGCTATATATATTTTATCAACATAAAATTTGCGATTTCGTACTAATCTATTGAAAAAAAATTAAATCGAATAATTATCAAATTACAGAAATCTCAATAAGAAATTTCAATGCAAAAGATGCATAAAATAATTTATTTATTTTAATTAAAGTTCCAACCTTCCCCTTTTCAATAAACCATTTTAATCAAGCTTGTTGGTTTCTAAATCTTTATGAAGTCAGAGTCCGTTGGGAATGAATCGATAATATTATATATATTTGTATGACTGAAATGTTAAATATTTTGGTATTAAATGAACATCTAACATGCTGCGTATAAATTGAGCAAAGGTAGGAAAGTGTCAGCATTTAAATTGAATTATAATTAATGAGTGAAGTTTGGTAATGTATACGTTGGAATAGGAAAAGGTTAGATATGAAACATATTAATGCGAAATGTAATTTTATTATTATAAATGAATTCAAGTACTCAAAATTTCGATTCTGCTGTTAAAAATGCATTTTTATCTAATAATAAATAAAATATTAACATAAAGAAAATAAGGTGTGAACGTAAAAAAATACCTATATTATATATTTAAAAGTTTAGTGTGATTATTATTATTATTATTATTATTAATGCCTCACATCTGCATCCAATTCAATAAAATTGATGTAGATATCCAGTACGCAATAATGTCTAAGTTATCGTAGTTAGTTATCGTAGTAATGTTTAAGTTATCTAAGTTATCGTCGTACATATTTTGTTATCTCACTTAAGTTAAAATAACATCGGCAGTTATTATTTTATACTCATAAAATTTTCGATGTTACACTATTCTATTGATAAAATATTCAAATCTTATTCCGATCATGCCAAGTTTCAGAAACTGCAATATGTTTGAAATATGTTCAGAAACTGCAATATGCGCTTCCGAAGTATTGTTTATCTGCAGAGATATAGAAAATAAATACGATTGTGTTATTGTTTGTAAGGCTATCGTTTGCAGTGCAAGTTTTCTAAGACATACAATATTCGATGCAGGAGATTTGATTTACATGGATTATCCAGTTCTCTAAATGTTTTCAATTTTTAAGCGATTTCTTAAAAATGTTAATCTATACTTATAATAAGTATCCTGTTGAAAATATTATAACAATTATTTTCCAACTACTTGATTTTTTTTATTTATACTCTAAGGTGTCAGATATTGTTATTATTATTTTATTCGCATAAATTTGATATGCTATTTTAATTTTATAAAATTATAAAATATGACTCGGATCCAGCCAAGTTTAAGAAACTTCAATGAGAAAATAACATTCTTGCATAAATTAATCCATTTTTTTAAATAAAATCCGACCGATTCTAATATCATCATCAATTAGCGAAGATAGCAAGTAACCAAGTTCGTATATGGAAAGGTTAGGGATGAAATATATTATTGAGAATGTAATTATAATAAGAAATATATATAATGATTAAATACATGCCGCACATAAATTGAGCAAAAGTGTGGAACAGTCAACATTCGTAAAGTTAGCAAATAAATAAGTTGGAATAAGGATGAAATATATTATTGAGTAATGTAATTAGATTAAAACAAAGATACCGAAATAGTTAGACTTTGATTCTGTTGATATAAATGTTTGTTTATATAATAATTGCATATAAACAAAATAAAATAGATTCTTCTGATAAACATTTTTATATATTACGCTACATATATTTTATCAGACTAAAATTTTCGATATCATACAAATCTGTTGAAAAATAAAATAAACTTATATCCAATAATTATCAAATTTCAGAAATCTCAATAAGAAATTTCAATACAAAAGATGCATAAAATAATTTATTTATTTTAATTAAAGTTCCAACCTCCTACCTTTCAATAAGCCATTTTAATCAATAATGTTGGTTTCTAAATCTTTATGAAGCAGAAGTCCATTGGGAATGACTCGATAATATTATATATATTTGTATGACTGAAATGTTCAATTCTTTTGTATTAAGCATCTAAATTTAAGCATCTAACTTTGGTATTACATCTAACATGCTGCGTATAAATTGAGCAAAAGTAGGAAAGTATCAGCATTTAAATTGAATTATAATTAATGAGTGAAGTTTGGTAATGTATAAGTTGGAGTAGGAAAAGTTTAGATATGAAACATATTAATGCGGAATGTAATTTTATTAATATGAATAAATTCAAATACTTAAAAGTTCGATTCTCGGGTTGAAAATGCATTTTTATCTAATAAAATAAACATAGAATAATAATAAATAATAAATAAGTTATGAAAGTAAAAATAATTTTACCTATATTGTATAGTTAAAAGTTTAGTGTGATTATTATTATTATTATTATTATGAATGTCGCACATCTGATTCCAATTCAGTAAAATTTATGTAGATTTCCAGTTCGCAATAATGTCTAAATTATCGTAGCCAATGTTGTATTATAGAAGGAAAATCACAATTTAAAACACTATGCATAATACTAAAATTGTAGATTATTACACTAACCATAGAGTTTTGTTCTGAAAAATATATCTCATACTTATTCATAACGTGACATATCATAAAGCATGAAGTTTTTAATAAAGCCTTCAAACGTATTCAGACAGGAAAACAAGTTATTTAGTTATGTAGTACGTATCAGAGGTTAATTCAGGACTTTTGTAACTCAAGTTAAATATTATTTATTTATTTCCCCATGAGTCAAGGTAAAAATGATTACCTGAAGATTTGAAGTCTGTAAAGTTGTATAATGTTAGATGAAAATTAGAAACGCATATGAGTAAAGAGACAGAGACAAGCACAACGTTAGCAACAGGGAAGTAAATTTCCTGAAATTAGTTAACAACAAGTGGCAATATATTGCCTAACCCTGACTGGAGCTCCTCATTCTGGTTGTATTAAAATAACAATCCATAGAAAAATAGGTAACTTTTTTTATATTAAATCCATCACTTTACTCACATTTAGGTTTTAAGAATAGAAACACTGTAACTCCGTTACAAACACATGTATACACTACACATACATTGCCGGTCAGGGATATCGGTCAGGATACCTTAGTGGTTAGAGCAAGAGCACGGTACGCTGTAGTGTCCCATGTTCGATTCCTGGCCCCGACTAAATTTTCACTCAGGTCGCGTTTATTGTATTAATTTGTGTGTCTGAAATAAATTGCTCTTTAAGTGTAACATATATGCTTGTTTCAATGACAAAAACCTCATCTTAATTGCTCTATCTAAGAAATGCGTTTGCTCTGGAATGCATCAGAACGTTTAAAGGAATTTTATTCCTCATAAATAGTAAACGAAACATGGTTTGTATGTTGCATAACGAATTTTTAGAACTTCGATAATTTTGCATATATTTCTTTAGTTAAGCCATACCCTTCTTTTTTAATGGTAATAAAGCCGAAGTTTTCATTGCTATTTCCGAAAGCCACTAATCATAAAAAAATAGTACTTGTCAATTCCTTAATTTTTAACTCTCATGGCAAATGAGTAGACATACGTCCTAAAACATGTCAATAGGCATGTATTTTCCCGTTAACTATGATCGACCGTTTTTCTTTTTGATATGTTTACTTTTCATGAAATGGTGGCAAATCTAAACAAAATAATCACAGTCGTTAAGATTATTAAAAGTTCTGTAATCTAAGCTGCTTTTCTGTGAAATCGGTGGAAATTTATGGATAGTGTGTTTCCTGTTTTTTTTCCGTATTTTAGACATAATTTTCCATTTAATTCTTTTCCCTCAAATAACGGATAATTCCTCAATTTATAATAAAACGGACACAAAACTCTCCAGTTTAAGGTGCGTGGTTTGATTTGAATATCCGTAAAAACAGGTAAGACATCTGGATATGCAATGTAGGGAGTTTTTCATTTTTTGAAAAATCTTTTTAAAGTGTCCTTTTTTTAGCTTTAGGTATCAAGTGAAATAAAAGTAAAAATTATATTATAATATATATAATACTAGATGGAACCCGTCAAAATTTGACGGCAAACAACTTGATAGTACCATAAAAATAAAATTTATAGTTGCCTTAACTTGACAAATTTCATAGTGGGGAGCATAATATGATTAAGCGGTCACAGACCTTTCCATCGATATATCACATGAGGGGTGTGTGGAAAATTTAGAAAAGTGCCCCTTGGGGGGGGCAAAGAGGGGGATGGACATGGGAGATGCATAATATGATCAAATGGTCACAGACCTTTCCAATGATATATAACATGAGCGTTGTGTGCAAAATTTAGAAAGTACCCCTTGGAGGGAGGGAAAAAGGGGAAATGGACATCGGAGATGCATAATATGATTAAGCAGTCACGGACCTTTCCAACAATATATGACATGAGGGGTGTCAATAAAATTTAGAAAGTATCCCTTCGGGGGGGAGCAAAGTGGGGAGATGGACATCGGAGATGCATAATATGATTAAGTGGTCACAGACCTTTCCAATGATATATAACATGAGGGTTGTGTGCAAAATTTAGAAAGTACCCTTTGAGGGGGGCAAAGTGGGGAGATGGACATCTGAGATGCATAATATGATTAAGCAGTCACAGGCCTTTCCAACAATACAGGGTGTCTCAAAAGCTCGTTTACAAACTTAACATGCTGGTCTGTCATATCATGATAAACAAGATTTACATAGGAATTTGTGATCGAAAATGCAAACTGCGACCGCTAGAGGGCGATTTTCATGTCACCGATAATACCAGCCCAAACGTTTACGGCGAACGTTGTTGACGTACATGGGCACCTGTACACCTTGGGTTTTCATGCACCCATATGTGCATGTTGTGCAGGTTCAGGACACCGTCCTGTGTAAAACAGGATTCATCCAAAAACAAAATCCACGATGGAAAATCCGACTGTGCGACCCGCTGTTGCAAATACCAGCGTGCGAATGCAACGCGTTGGGGATAATCGTCAACGCACACTGCCTGTACTCTTTGTAAATGGTAGGGTTGTTGCGTCTCCTCATGCAGTATACGCATAATGCTGGAACGATGTAAACCCAAGACGCGTTCGCTTGCTCGTACACTTGTTTGCGGATTTCTGTCAAATTCCAGTAGGACGGTTTCATCTACGGCAGGTGTGCGTGTAGTGAGTTCTCGACCGATGTGGATACGTACTTGGAAAGCTCCTGCTGCACGCAATCTGCGGTGCAATTGTCCAAACAAAACATGACTTGGCTGACGTCTGCTTGGGAAGCGCTCAAGGTACGCCCGTACCACGGCTCGTGCAGTTCCATCCCCGGCGTCATACACATAATGCATATCGGCCAATTTTGCGTTACTAAACCGATTCATCCTTTTCCTGCAACGTCCTCGCCTGAAATGATTAAGCTTCCCACTCTATCGTAAGCCTGAGCTCATCGCCCTCTAGCGGTCACAGTTTGCATTTTCGAACACAAGTTCCTACATAAATCTTGTTTATCATGATATGACAGACCAGCATGCTAAGTTTGTAAACGACCTTTTGAGACACCCTGTATATGATATGAGGGGTGTCAACAAAATTTAGAAAAGCGCCTCCCTTAGAGGGAGGGGAAGTGGCGGGATGGACCCCGGAGATGCATAACATGAATAAGCGGTCAAGGACTTTTCCAGCGATATATCACATAAGGGGTGTGTGTAAAATTTAGAAAAGTATCCCACTTGGAGGGGACTGGGGGGTGGACCCCAGAGATGCATAACATGAAAAAGAGGTCACAGGCGTTTCAACTTGCAACTTTTTTCTCAAAGGCATTTGACAATAATAATTTTTTTTTACCCAAGACAATTTAACGATATTCTTAATTTTTTTGCGCAATTCGTCAAACGTTCATGGAAAAAACCATGAAATTCGCTAATCAATAGTTGATAAATTATAAAATTCAACAATCGATAGCAGTAAAATTGGTCAATCGATAACGGAAAAATCACGAAAGTCATCAAATGGTCTTCCGTAAAAAAATTGTCCTGCACACTGATGTGATGATCAAAAGAGTTTTGAAGTATAGGACAAAATTAGCACTTGCCAAACAGCGATTAATACTGAAAATTTGGCAATGGACTTCATTGCCACCACTGGTCAAACATAATAGTCACACTCACCAATTTTCTTTTCTCTAATGTCGCTCGACAAATTTCGAAACCATTTGGCGAATTTCACGATTTTTTTCCTAAAATTGACGGATGTGATTTTTTTTCTCGAAGCCATTCGACGATATTCGAAAACTTTTCTCCTGAAACCAGTTGATGAATTTTGTGATTTTTCAACTGTCGATTAATGAATTTTGCGACTTTTCCGCTATCGATTGACGAATTTCGCAATTTATCGACTATCGATTAACGAATTTCACGATTTTTTCCATGAACGAACAAATTGCGCACTTTCTTTCCGCTAATGTTTGACACATTAAGCACTTTACAATTCAGCCAATGAGTTGAACTTGACTAACGCAGGTCTTTCGAATGATATATCATATGAGTGGTGTCAGCAAAATTTAGAAAAGTCTCCGCCCCGTGTGGGCAAAACATACTCCCCCCCGCCGCCATAATTTTTGATGCGGACTCATTTTTAAAATTTGTTCACACCCCTCCTCTCACCCCGCAAAATGTTGTGAATTTTAAAAACTCCCCTTCCGAATTTTTTTATACCAAAAGCGCTTAGGTCCGTCGTCTGCATGCAGAGTTTTGCGCTTACAGACGCCAGACACACCAACACACACACATACCGGCGTTTACCGACATTAATAGTATAGATGATACTCAGTGCCTACACATTTCACACTTTATAATTCAGCCAATGAGTTGACGGTTGTTCATTTCCAGAAACGAAACAATAATTCTTTAGGATGAATTTTGTTTGTTTGATACACCGTGGCAGAATGTGTGCAATGCAGCGACGGGCGTCACAAATTTTTAGGGCACCTGCAGACTAAAAACATGTAATCAATCTTTGCGGGAAAAAAATCCTAGATTTCGTCAAATGATCACGGGGAAAACACTAATTCCATCAAAGGATCATGTAAAACGTAAATTTTGTTAAAAGGCCACAGGAAAACATGATTTATGCAAAAGGCTCACAAAAGATGAGCAAATTTTGTCAAAGAATCTCAAAACAGGAAATTTCACAAAAAAAACGCGCTTTTTGCCAAATTTCGTCTAAAAATTGCGGAATAAAATGTATTTTATCAAAAAATCGCTGGAAAACGCAAATTTCGTTAAAGTATCGCGAGAAAAATGCGAATTTCTTCAAAGATCATTGAAAAAAGACAAATTTCATCGAAGGATTGCTGAAAAATCATGAATCTCATCAAAAGGCAGCAGAGAAAATGCGATTATTATCAAAGGATTGCGAAAAATGAAAATTTCGTCTAAGGATCACAGAAAAACGCAAGTTTCGTAAAAGAATCGCAGAAAATAACGCAAATTTCGCGAAAAAATTGCAGAAAAAACACAAATTTCGTCAAATTATCACTCAAAAAAACACGAATTACGTCAAGGATCGCTGAAAAAAAAATGTGAATCTCGACAAAAAAAGATACAGAAAAAAATGCGAATTTTGTTAAAGGATCACGAAAAAAATGAGAATTTTGTTAAAGGATTGCGCAAAGAATGTGAATTTTTTGGAAGGTTCGTGTGAAAAATGAAACTGTCTTTATTAAAAACAGCACACACACAAACATCTATACAAACCTCAATACACACAAATATATTATTATAGGTATAGTTTTAATCTGAAATGATATACTGAACTAACTTTTGAAAAATCAGGTTAATCCAAATCCAACTTGCAGAAATCTACACTCAGCCTGAAATCGACTCGAACCGTAAAGAGAGTTAATTCAACGTGCAACAAAAATAATTATTGCCGAGAGGGCATTTACCCTCTCTCCCTGTGCTGAAACCTTTCAGAAATTTTTCTGTGAATTTCAGATTTTTTCTTTATTCAGAAATGCTGTAGTCATTTTGTCCCCCAATTTTGCCCTTTACAATTCAGCCAATGAGCGGAGGGGGCCAAAGGGGCGTTCCTTATCACAAACATCAGAAACAAAAGATGAGATACGTTCGTTCGATGTCGTTGTTGAAAGTTTATAGATTTCTATTATTAAAGTATTTTTTTTCATTTTACCGTATTTATTTTCTTTTTGTGTTGTATGTATTTTGCTACTTTGAATTTTTTTAAACTAACCCTTTATTTTTTTGGAGAGTGAGAGAGAGAGATTTAGTAATTTGGTGACACGAAGTTCCGCAAATTCTTAAAATTCACAAATCGTTTCCAATGTAAACAATGAAGTTTACAATTAAGTTGCAAGTGCAAAATTTCAGTTTTTTAAAATTTTCATGTCATTCTGTACACATTTTAATATGTCATTTTGATCATTATACATATTTAGTTATGCATTATTAATTATTTACTTGACCTTTACTTTTAATTTTTTAAATATTTCAAACTTACAGCTGAATGTAATTATTAAAACATTTGAAATACTGCATTCGAAAAATGAAATTTCAGATTAGAAACGAGACAATTACTATTAGGTTAAAAAAATTTAAAGTAGAAAAGTACTTATGATATAAAAAGAAGAAAAAAAATACACCAGAATTTATCTCTATTACGAAAGCGGGAGAAATGATTTTCTGTGCTATACGAAAAGATATCCAAATAACTCAATCATGAACATAGAAATAGGTATCGGTTTCTATGTTCATGTGCACTCAATCCAAACTTGAAACTTTTAAAAAGGTCATTGAATGAATGAAATTCATCTTCGACTTTCACATACAGGGAGAAATCCAGAAAACTTGCTGTGTCGCCAATTATGTTTATATTTTATATATATATATATAAAAATAATAATTCAGGAACTTTTCCGTTATACGGACACCATTGTCGCCATACATACATACATACATACATTTTGGCATAGTGTCCGTATAACAGAAAAGTACTAAAGTTCATGGTTTAAAATCACAATAAAATATCATGAAATTTATTGATTAGTTGTGGGAAAATATCGGAGAAATAATGTGTTTTTCGTGAATTTTTTTGTTTTGTTAACAATGTGGTTAGAGAGCTTTTGTAAGACAATTTATTTGTGTTTAATTGTAAGCATTCATTATAATTTTCAAAGCATTATTAAATTGAAATTTTTGTTTAAAATATGTAAACAAAACAGTGACCAGAAACCTGCAAAATTCTAAAATCTGCATAAACTCCGGTTTTAAACTATGCAGATTTAAGGGTATATATATATAGATAGATAGATGCATGCATATAGTAGTTTTAATTATTTGGTAAAAATACTGTGATCGTCCTGAGAAAACCTAAATTTAACCTAAAAGTAATTGTCGAGTGTTTAAGCTGAAATTTCATTTTACGAATACAGTATTTCAAATGTTTTAGTAGTTACATCCAGCTGTAAGTTTCAAATATTAAAACTAAAGGTCAAGTAAATAATTAATAATGCATAACTAAAAGTAATTGCCGAGTGTTTAAGCTGAAATTTCATTTTACGAATACAGTATTTCAAATGTTTTAATAGTTACATTCAGCTGTAAGTTTAAAATATTAAAAGTAAAGGCCAAGTAAATAATTAATAATGCATAACTAAATATGTATAATGATGAGATTTTTTTTTCTTGAATTATTCAGTGAAACTCGCCTTATAAATGTACGCAAATAATTCACATCAAAATCTTAAAATAACAAAGTCTTGTTTCGTGTTTAGCTATGCTTAATAACCAAAAAAGCTTGATTAATACAAAAATTATTTGGTAAAAATACTGTGATCGTCGCTGAGAAAACCTGAATTTAATCATATCACACAGAATTACATATTAAAATGTGTACAGAAGGACATGAAAAGTTTAAAAATCTGAAATTTTACACTTGCATCTTAATAGTTCGCTTACATCGGAAACGATTTGCGGAATTTCGTGCCACTAAATCTCTCTCTCTCTCTCAAAAAAAGGGTTAGTTATAAAAAATTCAAAGTAGTAAAATACATACGACATAAAAAGAAAATAAATACGGTAAAATGAAAAAATACCTTAATAAAAGAAATCCATAAAGTTTCAACAACCACATACCACATGGAATCGTAATCCACATACGCTTCTAGAGAGAGGAAAAAGCCTTCACCTCATTGGCTGAAACATCCCGGAATCCAAACTGTCTCTGGACAGTAAAAGCCTCTAGCTGATTGGCTGAATGCTGGCGCACGCGTATAAAACCCATTTTTGCATGGAAAACGAAAAAAAGGGTTAGCTTTAAATAGATGGATAATAATATCCTATTGTATTGAAATAAATCCAGTTGTAAGAAGCATTTAAATTAGTGAGATTATTTAAAATAATTGCCATTCTACTTTTTATGAAACAACTTCAGCTTCTGAGCTTTGAATTTTAAGGAATTGTACAGGTAATGTAAATGTTGTTTAACATGAACCATATTTCACAAAACCTACCAAGACCTACATTTGTTATAGAATTTTACTAATGCATTAACTTAATGTTTTCATCAATAAAAATACATGTTTACATTATAAGATTTATTGATAGCTATGTGTTTCATGCACTGATTCTAAATTTTGATCTTACGAAAAAAAAAAGGCTTAAAAGAAAACATGATTTTTGTTTTTTAATATATTTTAGTAAAATATATTGGTTTAGAATAAGGAAAGAAAGTACATAATTCAGTTTAATTTATAGTGTATATTACATATTTATGCATAATGTAACAAAGAACATATATTTTATTTAATTATTGCATTATGTTTAATTACTGAGTTGAATTAAATGCCTTCATACTACTGCGATGAATCAGATTGCTTTTCAAATTGAATTGTTACATGTGTCAATAGGTTTGAATCATATAACTTTGTGGAAAGTACAATTATGCCTAGAGTAAATCATGATTAATTACACACATTGCGCTGCAATATATAATATTGTATAATGTAGCTAGATAAATTAAGGACCTTTAGACATAAACAGAAAATATATACAGGGTGTCCATAATTAAACGACCCTACTTTAAAGTTGTCTACAGACGAAACTATTGGACAGAAAGTTGTGAAATTTTGTGACGGACATAATGAAGGAATGGGAATTTGTTTAAGCGAAAAAAAATTTAGTTCTAAATTTCGCCACCAGAGGGCGTTTTTCAATGAATTACACATTTAGCATACATTTATGATAGGTTACAAATTTTATTACAAGAAAACATGTTGAATAAAACTTTTTTCGCGACATGTTTTTAGCATTTCCCAGAAAACACTGCGGTCAACTGTGAAACATCTATCTTACGATTCCAGACGGTAGCTGAAAATGATAGCCGTCATGTGGAACATGTTTTGTTGCAATAAAATATGTAAACTATCGTAAATGTATACTAAATGTGTAATTCATTAAAAACGCCCTCTGGCGGCGAAATTTTGAACTAATTTTGTTTTCGCTTAAGCAAATTCCCATTCCTTCATCAGGTCCTTCACAAAATTTCACAACTTTCTGACCAATAGTTTCGTCTGTAGATTACTTTAAAGTAGGGTCGTTTAATTATGGGCACCCTGTATATATGTATAAAGATACGTTCAATACTGATAAAAGCAGAATAATAATGTATAATTTTACTTGGAGAATGGTTTTATTAAATTCATTTGATTTTTACAAATGATATATTTGTAATAATTTCCAACGTAGTTGCGAACAGTTTATGGCTTAGTTTATGTCAGTCCGACTGCCTATCGTTTCGTGTTCGAATATGGATTGTCCCCAATTTAAATATGTTAATAAGATTCAGTGTGTATCGTATTGAAAATTAAGTGCGTAGCTTTTATAGTAGTTTTACACAACCGAATCAGGCTCATTACGTTTTTTCGGTGGTAATTGTCTCTTCTACATTTTAGTTATGCCAATTTATTTATAAAATATGAAAATGAATCAATATTCTTCAAATAAACAAATAAAAACTGTAATACTGTAAACTTCAAAATCAGTTGCATCTGAAATATACACTTACAAGAATATTTTATTAACAGAAATTGTGTTCATGTTGTCAAAAGAATCATACGGTTACTTTTGTTAGAGGTAAATCTATTTTTAAAGCAGATGTCGATCACCCTATTATTGTACCGCATCGTTGCACGTTTATCGGCTACAATTTTTAGCACTTTTTAAATCATTACCAGTTTGCATGTTTTTCAATTCCGAAATTTCGCATTCATACCAGAAATTTCCTATAATGTTCTTTTGGTTACTCAATGGCAGGTATTTCGTGACTTCTTAAAATAAAAATTCTTGTTTCAGAATGTCCGGTTTGAATTCGAAAATTTTGAATTAAAAAACGGTAAAACCGTTTTACACACTATGTATTCTAGGTGCTGTAGCCTAGGTGCTTTTAATATCGCTTTTCTTTCCTAATAATCGAGAAGAATATATGTTATTATACATACGACAAAATAGGATCCGACTGTGAATTAAAAACAAAACCTTGATTAGTCTTAAAAACTGACATTTTAAACTAAACATAATTTTAAAATGTACAGTACTGTGAAATGTTTTTAAAATACTTAATTTTGTTACAGGTTTTTTCTAATACGGATGATTTGACGCGATGTTTTATTAAAACTGATTAAAGGTATAATTCAATCACCCCTCTAAATAAAGTATAAGTATTTTTAGTAATTGTGTACGTCCCATATCTGCAATTTATATGTTAAAAAATAATACATGAGGTGTTAGGCAGTCAATTCTTAAAACTACCTAGAAGTTACAAAAACTACCATTTTAAATCACACATAATTTTAAAACTTGTAATAAGTTTAACTAATTCTTACATTTTGTACAAGTTACATTAATTTGGTTATTAAGAATATTGATTTAATTTTATATTGAAAATAATAAATTGTATGATTCAATCAATCGTAGAAATAAGTTTATTTTATCTGCTGTAATTCTGTTCAACCGTCCCATTCACGCATGGAATTTGCACTATCAACTTAATCATACGAATATTTTACATTCAAAAACCTTAATACACTACACTTATTTTTCTTTTTATATGTTTTGTATTACGGCCAAATTTTGCAACAACAACACTGTGCAACAAATTAATTATTTCGATATAAAAATTTATAATTATAAATGAATTCTATGTGCTGAATATGACCATAATAAAGCTTAATTGGCTACAGTGTTGTAGACATATTTATACAGCTACATGTACGCTATAATACCACTATCGCTCTATATATTACGGACATTATATTAGATTTGTTTGTAAATAAATACAATTAGAGACATCAAATGCAAAAAAAAAAAAGTCAAAATCAATAACAGTACACACAATACAATTAAAATAAATAATATAATATATTTTTATATTTATATTTCACTTAGTTTTGATATATGTACAGTCATAGAAGAAAAGTGATCATCCTCTATTAATTCTGCTAAAAAGTACCGTATAAAAGATATAGATACCAGTCGACTGGAATGAATGCCTACTAATTAATACTATGTATATATTATTCTTCGGGGGCTGTCTGCATTTTAAAAATCGCACCAAGTATTGTACAAAATCATAACTTTGCACATGCGTTTTATGAAACAAGAGGGAATGAATGTTTTTAAATATCAATATTGTGTTCAGTCTGTTAATTACCTACAGAATTGCAAACTTCAACTTCAGAAGCATATACTATTTATTTATTTTATTGATGCACATTGTAATTATATATTCATAATTTTCGAAATTGCGAATGCTGTATGAATTATGATTTTTAAATATCTGTTAAAATGCAATCCTTGTAACCGGTAGAATGTATTTATTTATTACTAATTTATAAGTTAATAGAAATGAGCGATGAGTATATGGGCAGAGAATGACTTGATATCAGCATTGTAATAAAAGATAATGTATGATATATTCATTAATATAAAACACAAAACATTTCACCGAGGCACATTCGACATTTTGGTAAATGTAATAAATGAGTAATCCCTTGATTATACGTAATTCATAAATGTAAATTTTTAATAATTTGAATGTTTTTCAACTATTTTCATAGAAAACTATTTTAAATCTTATTTTTATCTGAAGTTTACAAAAAAATGCAACTTACTCGAGGTGTGAGGAATCAGTTGCGAGTGATTCTAAAATATCTGAAAGAAAAATCATGCGTGCTCAGACAAATAAAAACCTATTTGAACATGAAGTCGTAACCGCATATTTCAAAAAAATACATCTAGTTTTAGTATTCAAAGCTGAAACCAAACTTTTCTTCAGAAAATTAACGGAGAAGAAGTCATTGAAAATATACATTCAACAGATATCCTTTGCGTTACATGTCATGATATTATGAAAATTGCTAGGTATAGGCATTAATTCGGTCTATAAAACCGTATTTATTGTCAACAATGTTTCAAAACATGAGGCTTTTGTCGCAATATTTCTTGCACCAGGACAGTGGTAGTTTTCAACACTTAACGGGATGAAATCGTATTTCTGATAAAGCAAGTTACATCTTTTTGAAAAACGTGTTAACGTATCTTCATTATTATTAAAATTATGAATGGAAATTCAGGGTGTGCTTAGAATGAGATATCCTGTATATTTTACTAAGTATATGAAGTGCATTCATCTATTTATATATGACTCTTGTTTGATTCATAACGCGTGATTATTTTTTAATTATTTTAAATCATGCTGTTTACTTTTCGAATAAATTAAAATGTTAAATTTACCAGACAATTTATTAATAATTTTTATGTATGCATATCAATAATCCAAAGATTTAATTATTAAAATTCCTCGAACATCGAATATATTTACATTGGATATTTTACAAAGAAATAGGCATGTCTGAGCTATTCGGACATAGATTTAGCATATTTAGTTTTTAACGTCTTCAAGGTATCCACATGAGAGCTGAGGAAATTTATATTACGATTTTTCTGCCGGAGCTAGAATTTTTACTCTTCATCGTCGAAATACATGCGTTTGGAATATGTTGTTTTGATTAATGCTTATAAAGAAAATTACATATACTTTCTTCTTATGTCAGGAAAGATATTTGTTTGAAATGTATTAACTAAACGACAGGCGGTCTCTTTCAATGCCGAACCCAAATTTGTCTTAATTGTCTTAGAAATTTAACGGTAATGAAGACATTGTATATATGTTCTCGACACATACTTTATGATGGCATTGGGAGTATTGCTGTGTAAACGTAGTAATTAGATCTATGAAAACATATTTATTGTCAGATACATTCCAAAATATGAAGCGTCTGTTTCAGTATTTCTTGGACTAAGGTAGTGGTAACTTCAAGAACAACCCCTTTTAGGTTAATGTCAGAAAACAATTTGAAAACTCAATTTTTGCCCTACTTATTTTCTGTTGGACATGACGTTACGAGTATATTCAATATTTGGCTTAGATGCTTTACACTCACGCTAAAAAAAAAAAAAAAAATTAATCGGTTAAAAAAAAGAAAAAAGTCGCCAAATTTAGGGGATTTTTTCCTTTAATGGCAACCTAACCATTGTATTAAGTTATTCGTTTGGCGCAGTCTTGGAAATCGCGCCAACCAAACAGTCGCCAATCTTTTGTTTACATTTTAGCGTGAGTGTAACACATCTGTTCCCAATATTTTTGTGAATATATAGACAATAATACTCAAAATAGGTTATGGGTCGGATACGTCCAACTGGTTCGATTTACTACCTTCATTGAAAAGCTTTAAAACACGCTGGTTACAGATGCTACAGACGCATTTCACACAAATATAATGTCTTGTTTGACTTACGCATAGCCGCCAACTTTTACGCTTTTTTCCTACAACTAAAATGTGACAGTAAATTTTACATAATTAAAACGCCGAAATCATGTGATTCAATAAGGCAAAATGTTCTGTTAATTTTTAGCGGTATCAAAAAAGCGTAAACGTTGGCAGCTATGCATACGTTTTATCGATTCCGTTTGTCAGTAGCGTATCTAATAATAATGTGGCAATCTTGCTGCAGCAGATGCTGAAGCTGAAAGATATTTTTGCATTCATGTACAAAATTGTAGTAACTTTTATGTAGACATTTTTCCCACTTTTCTAAACTGGTTTTAAAATACAGATAAGATCCTACAAATAACAAAAAAAAAAAAAAAAAAAAAAAAAAGAAAGAAAAAAATTCAAATTCATGAGTTGTATGCGCCATTCAGACCTAAAATGGGTTTACGTGATAGCATCGCATTTCTGATAAGTACATCTATTGAAACATCGTTAAACTTATGTTTACATATTTAAGATGTGCATTCAATCATAGTTTTTGACTAAATAAATGAGGTGCAATTCTATAATGGATCATGCTACATTCTGCTGATTGATGTTATTTTCAATAATTTTCAATCATGTTGTATATATTACAGTAGAAACCCGAAATCAGTCAAAAATCGAATAATTAGGAAAAAGGGCTTTTCCTAGAGCTGTAATTTAGAACGCATTCTAAGTGGAATAAATCAGTTAAAACGCGTTTTAACTGGAGTTCTCAGTTGAAACGCATTTTACCTAGTTAATTCGTGTTTTGACTGACATTGGGTTTTCACTGTAACATATACATTTTTAATGTGACGGTATTGAAACAGTAAATTATGGATAATAATTAATAAATTTAAAACAAGTGGGAAAAATTCTAATTTAAGGCACATTATGGATTGGCAACCAATTGCTTTTATCGTTGAGATTTTTTCAACCAAGTCTAACTCGTCAAAAAAAAAAAAAAAAAAGAGAAAAAAAGAGTGTTTGTTTGCATAAGTTAGCTTTTCGTGGATCACTGGATCTTTTTGAATGATTTCGCACTTCTTTTCTTTGATAAACATTTTTTCGTTTTCAAATTCCTTCCTCATCAAAATGTGATTGTCGACGTTCAAAGATAATGCCTGCATTAATTCAAACCATTGCAGTGCGGCCGCAGACAATGTGACAAATCGAGTCGGTAATCCCCCACTGTCGGCATTGTGGAATACACACGTTTCTTCTCGTTTTCCCAATGAACAGGTGCATTTTTTATGCTTTTGAAGAAATTTGTAGCCGTCGTCGCGCTGAATGAGGTCGTTCACAAAACTTTCATCGAGCAAATTTTCTGCCGTGAGTCTTCCATCCAGTGATTTCTTTTTCTGAACGGAAATGTCGATAGCATTCTTAAGACGAAAGTGATTAAATTTACTGTACGCGTACAGCAAATGATCGAGTCGAACTGCCCGTCGATCTGACATTTGATTTGAATTGGCGATTTTGGTGTAGGTGTACTCCTTTTTAATGTGCCTCACTTTCCCACTGTAAATAGTCGGAAAGAACAGTTCTTCGGCATTTTCATCAAAGATTAACGACTTAGGTATTTGATTTTCACCGGGTTCTAAGCAGATAAAGCGGTCGACGGTGAGCAACGTGTGTGTCGCACTCAGGTCTACTTCTGACTCGTCGACCTCCACTTCTTCTTCTTCTTTTCTCAAATTCGACTATTAGCTTATCCACGTCAGTTTTGTCATGTTCTTTCCCAATCTTCCGAAAAACGCACTTCAATGTGCTGATAGAGTTCCAGTCGAGTGAGGTACCGGGCTGCTGCATAGATTTTATTTTCAGACTAACGATCGCGCACATATAATCTGATTTGTAAGTCAAACATCTTTTTAACTTGACGTTGACCGTATAGCATTCATCTAGTTGCGTGGCTGGTGATCCACGGTGGAATCTAATTTTATAGGCAAGTTCACCAGCGAACCTTTCAATTTGAATTGGCATCCGTGAAAGACATAGATTTGCATGCAAAGGATACGCAACGCCACCAGTCGTTCTTTTAACGGATTCAAACATTTTAAGCAGTCGGGTATTTCTGGAAATTGGAAACCGTTTTATACGGCGTACTCGGGAATTTTGAGTTTCATCATATCACCGTAACACGTTTTACAGAAAGAGCCATCATCGTCGATATTTATATAAAGTGTCAGCCTTAGAAATTTTTTGGTCGCTCCTTTAGCGATTATGATTTGCATTCTTAAAAAGTAAAAAATTAACTCGATTGCATGAAAAAAAAATCTATTTTTGACGAATGTTTATAAAATTGTTTTTTCCTTCACAAAACCTAAAGATTTAATATGATTACGTCAAAGTAAAGTAATTTTCCCTCTCCCAGTATTAAAATTAAGGCTCAAGAGCTTGCAATATATTGGTACAATAGAGACGCATTTCAAATTGTCGTTTGGCAACCGGATTTTAAGTCCTCATTTCGTTTAGCTTTAAAATAATAAAAAGTTTGTTGCAATTTAAAAAAAATAGCTTTTTTGAATGTTTTTTTTTTTTTTATAATGTATTTTTTCAAAGTCTTATACGATGCAAAAAAATGACATTCTTTTAATGAACTATTTAAGTAAATTTACAATATTTTTAAAACCCTAAAAAACAAAACAATGTTATCGAAACAAAAATCAAATTTATCGAAAAGTTGGCTTAATACAAGAGCAAAGAAAAAATCAAACAGTAATGGAAATTTTCCTCAGGCCGAATTGCAGAGACAATTAACCCTTTCAGGGGCAGTGTTATGTTTATGAAACCACTTAATTTTAATTCCCAAACGCTACAATGGCACCAGAATTTTGCTAAAATCTTTTCCATTTAGATGTATGGGAAATATAGCCTTTTTCTTATTACCAAATATTTTTTTTTTTGTAAATTCCTGTGCCAGTCATTTATTTCAACATTTTATTACTGAAAGTACTTTGCCCCTGAAAGGTTTAAACAAGCTAATCGTAGCAATCCCTAATATTATAAATATGAAATCGCTTTGTATATAGTAGACCATTTTTTCATATACGTAGAAAATAGTTTTGAATAGGAAAGGCTGTGTAATCTGGTTCAGAGTCAATTTGCTTTTCTTTAGCGGGCGCAATTTGGCGCAAAAGTAAATGCATGTTTCTAAACAAGTTTATTTTTTGCCTGTTAAACACTTTTTGGTTTTCAAGATGATCTTTTCCTCGCTCACCTTTGACTCATTTTTTCATTGGTTGTAGTTTCTTTTTTGCACTTGTTTTTATATTATTTAGCACAAAATTTTACTTTTTCAATACCGAGTTATGCCAAGGCCGTATAACCCCTTACCTGTGACACCCGAAGCAACGCAAATGCGATAACTTTGGAATGCCCGACCTGAGTTCGGGCAAGAGAAAAATAGGTGTTTCAATTCCGTGAATGACGAACTCAGTTAATCCAATGCATAATATGTAATTTACCATTTTCCCAATAAATGGGAATACTTTCCCGCGAAACGTTCGGCAGTTTCACACCATTTGTCAGTTTTTTTGTAATTTTGCAGTTCTTTCCTTTCATTCCAACCACATAATGTTTGACAGGCAGGTATATTAATTCTTCCCAAGTTAAAAGTTTCTTTGCATTGTTTTTAAGGATATTTTTTTTTTCATTTTTGGCACGTTTTTCTCAAATATATTTCACAGGCAAGGTGTTAAACAAGTAAATACCGTTTCATCGTCTCCTATAATATGTGATAAAGAATTGGTTAATTATATGTTTTTAATTATCGGGGGTGAAATGTTTTAATGAATTAATGCATTTATTTTTCTTTTAATCTTACGTGATCGACGTCACGGCTAACAGCAAGTAAATAATATAAAACTCTATGATTTTCTTTTTTATGTAAAATATATTTTATTGAAATTTTGTCATTATTTGCTAATAAATGTACTCATCTCTGAATGTAGGAAAATAGATTTTTTTAAATTATTATTTGGGACTGTAATAAAATTATTATTGGAAAGTTCAGTTCAAGGCAATGAAAAACACTTTTTGTCTTATTAATTTCAGTAGCTGTATACAAATATTGATTTTAATTTCTTTTAAGAATCTGTTAACTTTTAATAAAAATATATTTGCTTATAAATATAAATGTTGCAAAAAAATCCTAGATATCTCTTTTTGAAACACATTTTAATGAAAGTCTAACACTACAAAGAAATAAACGTATCTGAGTATTCCCTTAGCTTATTTTAATATTTTGAAGAATTTCCGACTGAGAGCACAATATCTTTAACGTGAGATTTTCATGTCGACAAGAGAGAAGTTCATGCTTCACCGTTCAAAAGAGAGGCTTTTAACAATGTCACATCGAGAATTCCTTTTAAGAAAATTTAAACATACATTCCCTTTCTTTCAATATGTGTTATGTAAGAAAAGTATTTTTTTTAATTAA
The DNA here is from genome assembly GCA_963931845.1 of Maratus michaelseni. Taxonomy (NCBI): domain Eukaryota; kingdom Metazoa; phylum Arthropoda; class Arachnida; order Araneae; family Salticidae; genus Maratus; species Maratus michaelseni. The sequence continues at coordinate 168,727,258 of OZ007588.1, forward strand.
ATATTTTATATTGCTCTAGTTTCTTCTTCTTTAAAATTATTGTAAACAGTAATAATAAAATTACCATTTGAAATTTTAATTCGATCCAATTAAACCATTTTTATCACTTTAGTTCATCCTGTATGCAAATGTTGAATTCAATTTAGTTTTTGAATCTGTTAAATTTTAATAAGAGAGTGTTTGTTAATTTTTTTTTGTACTCCAAATATAATATGCATACGTTAGAGACTTGATATTGTAAATTCAAAAAAATATTCGAACAAATTCCTAATACCAGTAGGACTCGCGCGAAGATGTCGCACTGCCGTCTAAGATTTTTTAGCAATATCTAATATTTTTTAGATGCAGGTTTAAACTTCTAAAGAAAATTAAGGATACAAATATCTGCAAACAACAATAATCAAGCTAGAATATCATCTCATTTATTCCATCAAAGTTGGAGAAAAACGTTATAGAAGATAGCAACTGCTAGCAACTGGTACGCGATAGAAAAAAAATAACAATCGTATTTTAACTGCATTAGAATATGACGTAATCCGCTTCGGGAAAAACACGGAATAAAGAAAATTAAATTGAGTACATATAAAATACAATATAATTTAATATAACAGATCATACATTTTAGGCTATATGTTAAATACCACTGTTTCGATCGATCGATGGTTATCGTTTTCTTCTATACATTGGAATTTCAATTTTACTTTTAATCATTTATATAAAATAAGCCCGTTCGGGAACGTCCCACTTTGTTTTTTGTACTATTTATTTTTTAATGTTCATTGATGTGTACGATATAATACGGTATTTTATTTTGTGGCAACACTGATTTGAGAAAAACCTTTTACTTTAGTTGTGAAAACAATGTTTTTTGATTGACTTTTTAATTAACTTTTTAATTGACTTTTTAATTAAATGCAATTTAATAAAAAAGTGTTAAAGAAATGTGAGTGTACTACGTTTGAAGCCGGTTCTAAAACCTTTCCAACGATACCTCATTCTTTGTTGTGCGTTTTGTAAATGCATAGAAAAAGTGATGTTTACAACAGAAATATTATATATGAGTTTCATATGAAGACATATTTGATTGATATTCTAACATTAGAAACGAATAAACGTATCTGAGTATATATCTTTAACATAACGCGATTTTAATGTTCTAAAGAAGTTCACATTCAGAACACTATATCTTTAAATTCAGATTTTCATGTCTGAGTGACTAAAGTTTACGCTTCACCGTTCAAAAGATGCGGTTTGAAAACTGTTGCTTAGAGAAATGCTTTTAAGAAAATTTACATATACATTCTCCCTCTTTCTGAATATAGAAAAATGATTTTTTTCCGATATCTGTTTTTTATTTTTTTCTTCTTTAAAATTATCCTTGACTGATTTAAAACGACCATTGGAAAATTTAGTTCTTTGCAATTTAACACTTTTTTTCTTGTTAATTTCGTTATTTCTCTACAAGTGTGGAATTTAGTTTATTTTATGTATCTGTAAATTTGAAATAAAAACGTATTTGCATTATATTATCATTTACTCGAAACAAAAATGTTAGATTTAATTAATGCGTGATAAATGTTATAAAATACAGAGGGTGTTACTCATATTGGGAACGATTTTGATGTTAAATTAAAAAAACAACTAGAAACAACAGGGGAAAAAATGTGGCAACATGTAATAATGTGATAACAGAAATATTGGCTGTTATGAAAGAAATATCGTCTGCTACTTAAATGGCATGCGGAAGAAGAGAGTGGCTTAAAGGTTACATATTTGCTCTTTCCGAAGAGAATTATTCATATAACGCGATAAAAAATCATTTAGCAGGTGATAAGTGGAAAAAAAATTAACACAATTGATGAAGCGTGGATTTATCTAAATGATTGTAATAAAAAATATATTTATTACCGGAAAAGAGGCCAAAGTGATTTACAAATTTCTTTCAAACACTGCTAAGAAAATTTCTCTAAACGATTTATGGTGATTGGTGGAATCTACATCGGAAAATTAACGATAAGAAAAGTTTTGACGATTGTCAAAATTAACTCTACTTATTGTCAAAACAATGTTCTAATTCCTATTTTTAAAGAAGAATTTCCAAAACTTTATCCTACGGACATTAACAGTTCCACCAAGATAAAACGAGCAGCAATATATCCAAATGTATAGTCGCATTTCTGCGAAAAATTGCCAAGAGAAACTGAAATCAAGTGTATACCGTTTGATCATATTTCAACGAAGTCCTCAGATGTTCCACCAATGGATTAAAGTGCCATTGGAATATTAAAACAAGCTTTTGCGAAACTCCGACCAACTACTTGAGTGGACCCTGGAAATGTGTGGTGGAGGAATGGAAAAAAATTCCATTTCCAGTTTTACAAAAGCCCTACTATCTTGGAAATCTCGCTGCAATATGATAGCCCACATCAAGGGCTGCCAGATAGAACATATTAAAAAATAATTGTTTTTATTTATGTGTTTTATTTTTGTTGTCCAAATCGTTCACACTAGGTGTAAACACTGTCTGTAGGTCTTGGCATCTTGTTATCAAACAGTTTTGTTGGAATTCTAAAATTCCAAATGATAAGTAGATCTAAATATTCATTTTGCATACTTTAAATATATTGAAAAATTTCCGATTCGAAGCGCCGATCAGTGTAAGGAAAGTTTATGTTGCAGTTTAAACAATATGTCGAGGAATCCTTTAAAGAAAATTGCACATAAACACATAGCCATGACAGCAGGAATGGATTAATTTGGATTTGCTGTTAAATCATTCATAATATTTAGGTTTTTAAAAGTTATTGTGGACTGTGAAAAAAATATATTGAAAAATCTGTTTGTTGGAAATTAGTTGTTTTTACCTATTAATTTTATTTGTAAACAATTCTAAATTTCAATCGTTTTAAGAATTTGTTAAATTTCAATAAAGTTCGCTTGAATATTTTTTATATTCAAAACACTGTGCGTATATTGGAGTTCTGATTTCTCATATTCATATAAATTGTATAAAATAATCTTGAAAATGTTCAGAGATAAATTGAAGAATCAAATAGGTTTTATCATAGGTAATATCAAATAAATATTATGTATGTTCTAACATCTTAAACGTTTAACAGTATTTGGGTATTATCTTAACGTAATGCGGTTTTAACCAAGAAGCACGCGCCTTGGGTCTTCCAGGCTCAAATTCTTTTGTCCTCAAACTGTAAACAAAGACAAATGTTTCTTAATTTTCTAAAATATAATATAACCAGAGAAGAAAAAGGCACAATAACTTCTTCCGAGTTAGCCATTATTTCGAAAAGCTTGTTTTGTCATTAAAAACTTCAGAAACGAATATATTTTCGAGATTTAAATAATCATTTATAAAAACAAAATTCCTTTTGTTGCCACCGATTTTCGAAAACATTTCCAAGTATATTTATAGTTTATTAACCAGTTTTCTTAAACTGGAATATCGGTTTTGAAAATGCCATTAATTCTTAATCAAACATTTTCATCTGCGTAATTGAATTTATACGTGCAAGAGTAACAAAATAATATTAATTTTATTGTTAATCTTAATACTGTTAATTTTTTATGTTTGTCTGTGAAACATGTTTGTTGAATATGAAAAGGTTTACTCCAGACTTCATAGTATAAGAAAAACCGATATTCCGGTTTCAGTAAACTTATTAATTTACCATAAAAACTACTAGCAAACGTTACCGAAAACTATTTCCAGCAAAATAAACTTTGTTTTTATAAAAGTTTCTTTAAATCTAAAAAAAGTAATTGTTTGCCGTTTTATCTGAAAATAAAAACCGCTTTTCGGATTTATAAGTAACTCAGAAGAGTGATCGTATGTTCTCGTTCGTGGTTATATTAAATTTTGCTAGATAGAGAAGCATCTTTTTTTTTACCACGCAGTATTTTACAATTTCAAACAAAAGTTTTCAATTACTCAGAAAACTGTTATCACTGTGCTAATCGTTGGCATTTCCTGATTTTATTCCTGTTATTATCATACCTACAAAACAACTTTTCAAAAAAAAAATATATATATAGAAGCTTTAAAAAAAAGAAAAAAATGATGAAAGTTGTGGCTAAAAAATGATGTGATATAAAATTTACTATCTTATATTATCTCTATACATATTTAACATTTTGAAAACTACAGCTCAATTTAGTGATTGATAACGATCAAGCATGAAATATTTTTAAAATCTAACTCAAAATTTAGCATCTGTTTGCTTCAGTGGTGTAAAGTAGATACTGTTAAAGTTACCACATTTGGTTACGCAGACCAAAAACAAGAAATAAAAATTAATGCATCCAGTATAAATTATGAAACATTTTCCTACACTTCCAAAATACTTTAACAGACCTTCGCTGTTTAATAATGTAATAAATATAGCTATCATTTTAGAAAACGCAAAACACTTTGAAACTCATTTGACAAACTAATTTCAGCAGTCAGAGTCCATAGTCCAATTCTTTCGTACAGCCCTGTAATTAAGCTATAGTTTATGTATATATTCTACATAGTATTCTAAAATTTAATTTAATAATTTAACGCATAATAGTTTGAAAATTGACTTTCATCAATTTCTCCCAATATGCGGAAACATACTCGAATTTTTTGAATAGCCTTGTACATTACCTACAGATTTTTATGCACGCCACATATTAAGCTTAAATTTTATTCCGGCTCAAACACTCCTAAAACTACTGAAATAACATTTACAGAAATTATCATCCGTACGTGACCATGTTTGCAGTTCTTCCGTTTTTTTGAATATGATTTTATTTATATTATACAAATATCTCTTAGTATACAAAATACATTTCAGCTTGAAAATGCATAGCTGAATTAAAAACCTCATTTAGCCAATTCACGCTCATACGCAGTAATGCTTACGAATTCTTTTGTGTAGCCCTGTATATGATGTATAGCATTTATACACACCACGTTGTATACAAAATTTTGGTTAAACTTAAAGGTGTATACCAAATCTTAAAACGTACTCCCCGCAATTGTTGCTAATAGACAGTATTTCGGATACAGTAATGTATCCGAAATTGTGTGTCCATGCGTATTGTGCATTTGCGTATTGTGTGTCCATGTAAGCAGACGATAAATGCTATGCACATGATGTTCTACAGCAAGTATCTTGTATTTTATTAAAATTCTAAAATGACAATTGGATAGCCATAAACATAATGGATAATCACTGTTTTCTTAGCATAATGTTCTGTTAATATCTTGACGAATTTCCGACTCAGAACACCGTATCCTTAAAATGAGACTCCCGTGATAAAGTGGGGGAAATTTACGTTTTACCGTTCAAGTTGTTTGAACATTTTTACGGCGAAAAGCGCCTTTATGGAAATTGACAGATACACGTATCTTAAATAAATAATTGGACTTATTAGGACTGTTATGTTAAAATATTTATAAGTTTTACCCTCTTTAAAGTTATTATAGATTGTAATAAAATTAGTATTGGAAAGCATATTCGAAAAAATTTTGTTATTTTTGTCCTATAAATTGTAGTATTTGTCTACAAATCCGAATTTAATTTATTTTAGGAATCTATTAAATTTTAATAAAAATGCCCCGTAAGGCATGGTGACGTCACGGCGAAGTCACTGTGAAGTCACACTGTGACTTTGTGACCGTCGTCGTGACGTCACGTGACGTCGATGTGAAGTCACTGTGACTTAAATGCGAGGTCGTTATGGCCGTTTTCAAGGCTTTCTGTGACCTCACAATGTGACTACTTTGTGAAGTCACCGTGCGACTTCAATGTGAAAAATGTGACGAATCTGCATCGGATAGGGTGACCAGATTTTACCCGAATCCTATACGGATTGTTCGGATCAAATTTTTTTTATGGTTCAAGTTTGTGACGTTTGTGACGACACTGCACCGGGTCGGGTGACCAGATTTTACCCGAATCCAATCCAGAAACTTCGGATCGATCTTTTTGGATTTGTTTGGCTACAGAACAGATTTAGATTAGTTGTCGTGTGACCTGATTTTCGTGAACCCGATCTGACCCGAGTCGGGTATAATGTTTTTACTGTAAGTCTTGTTTGGAATAGAATCTTGCATAAGACCGAACCAGATTTTATCAGAAATTGTGTTACGATACAATTTCTGATGTCGGCTTGGATCTAGAGTCATACACGAATCCGGTTATATACTTCTTGAACATGATTGAATGTCAACTTGAACATGAATGATGGTTGACTGAAACTATATTTTGATTCAACCCGTATTCTTATCCTAACCCAACAACAACAACAACAAAAAATCTGTAAGCCCACAACCCGACAGAACCTGATAAATGATTTCGCATAGATTCGGATAACAAGATTTCACCAAATACGGATAAGATCGACGATAAGGATTGGATCGGCAATCATTTTTATTGATGCAACTCGTATTCAAATTAAAACTTTGCATCTGATTGAGAAACCGGTTAACACGAAACTTTCTGACACATTTATGAACAAACTTTTAAACGCATGGCACTTGCATGCCGGATTATTAAAGCTATTTGGAATGAATAGCGTTCTCCATTTTTAGATAAATGTAATACTTAAGATCAATGTCGGTCACGATTTACCCGTTTCTGACGCTGCGCGTCGGAAATTTGTTTCAAAACACCGACTTTGATAGTGTTTTCTGAAACATCATCTGCCGTTACCAAAAAATGGATAACGCCATTCGATTATATATAGGGTAGATGTGCCAGTAATGGACACCCTTAAGGAATTTCTTTAACAATTATTTTTTAATTAATAGTTATAATTGTTATATTCAACATTTTTTAATATTATATTACTCTACCAACAATATTTAACCATGCTCATAGTCACATTTCCCAATGTGAATCTAAATTTAATTGTAAATAACAGAAATAAATCAAAACACCCTAAACTCCAGTAATGGACACCTCACAAAAAGTAATAGATAAATGATATTATGATTGCATTTAAAACTAGTGCTCGCGATTATACGTTTATATACGTTTAAACGTATACGTAGTCAAGCCTTTTTTCCATATGATTTCTATTAAAAATCGTTACCGGTTACAATACGTTTTATACGTATTATACGTATAATCGCGAGCACTATTTAAAACTAGAATTTAAAGATAGCATATTAATGAAATAAATAAAGCTGAATTTTTATTGGTTATTTTTTTATAAACCAAAAACATTGAAGGTGTCCCATTACTGGAAGGCGGTCCATTACTGGCACATCTACCCTTTTCTGAATAAGAACACCTGCCAATTTCATGTATTTCCGAATAAAAATGAATTCAGAAATATGCCAGAAATTAGCTATTTTGGATTTGAGAACAACTTTAAAGAAAATATAAGTATACATTTTCAAATAAACATTCTGAAAAATTTATATTAGGAATCAATTTAAATAATAGATATAACTATTGTGCGATATTATTAAATAATAAACATTGTATCAAGCAGTAAAACAGTTTTCGTTGTAAATGAAATATAGAACTTAAGATCATAAATGCCAAAAAAAAAATTATATATTTTTTTTTCTTTACAAATTATTTTATTTATAGTTTTTGATAGAATACTAAATGCAGAACTTAAATATCTATTTTTACAGTAAAAACATTCGATAACACAGCTGGAAAAATTACCTTAACTAAACACTTATTTTATTGTTTCATCAATATTTATTATTTTTGTGCATCTAACATTGACATATCTCGACAAATAAATTATTCAATGCATTAAAATGTCACTTTTTTTTTTTTCAAATATACCGGAAAAATATTTCTGGAAACCTACACTAGCAACGAAATTATTAAATTGCAAATCAAATATTAATAGTTTTAAAAATTGAAATGTTTTTAATTATAATGAATAACTATGAAAATTGAACTAAGAAACGCAAAACATTAAATAAATGCCTCCTTTTACATAACACTTTACATTTAGAATACATATTGTTAGTAAATTCTTTAAGCTTTTTTCCAAATAGTCTATTTAAAAAAATTTAAAACATTAAAGATAAAATTTAATACAAGTGATTTTTTAAAAGAAAATTTAAACATCTTAATTTTTAAATAATGCAATATTAAATGTACTAGTACTAAACATGCACTATTAACAAAACTGCGAAGACATTAAAAGTTACCTGCTGATCTATAGGTAAAGGTGTTATTGTTGAATGCTCCTTATCTGCTTCCCTTTCATCGAAAAATTAGACTGTACATCCACTACAATAATTTTCAAATTATTCCAGCAGAGAGGTGTGTTCATAGATCTGAGAAATCAAATATCACTCAGGCCTTATGAATGCACCCGGCTAGACACAGGGAGATGTTAAAATGGATGGTTTACTTTAAAATGGAGATTGTTCACTTTAAAACGTTAATTTACTTACACAGTATAAATCTACAAACTTCAAAGAACCCAACACACGCTAATCCTAGCTTCGAATGAGAAAAAGTCGTCTGCCTTCAATATGCGCGCGCAGTATTGTTTAAACACAACAAAATAACAGCTAGCAGATGTTTCCAACTTTACCGCAGATGATATAGGAAGAAAATAATTTAAATAAAGACATTTCAAAACCTTTATAATTTGTATGGCTGAAAAATGAACTTCTAATGATGCTATAATATTCTTTTTTTATATGAGAGAGTTTTGTATTCTTAGAAATAAGCTGTGAAAATTTACATTTTTATATATTTTTTAATCCATTGCATTTGCTTTAGACGTCAAAAGTAAAGATAAATTTTAAATAATAATTGATTTAATAGGCTTTATAAAGTAATTTCGATATAAATTTAAATTGCAATCAAATTTCCTAAGTACAAATTTTTTATTTTTTACACTCTATCGAAAAGAGCAATATATTTAATAGAGGTGACATCTTACTAAGCACTGGCCAGTTTTGGATAAATTGCTATAGGAATGACATGTTTTTAATTCATTTTTGCTCGGAAATACACGAAATTGGCTCGTGTTTTGTTCAGAAACTATGTTATTGAAAAACCTTTTCCATTTTTTGTTAAAAGCAGAAGACCTTTCAGAAAAGAATGTCAAAGTCGGCGTTTTGATTTGAATATCCGACGTGACAGTGAGAGACAGGAGAAAAACTGGTCGTCACGTGACACGAATTGCTTATAACTTGATAAATAACTAAATTTCTATTAAAGGATTTTTACCTGTGTATTATATAGTATATTTTGTTAAATTTCATGAAAATGGTAATGAAAATTGTAAAAAATTATCTGCCTCATATATGTAGACAGATATTTATTTATTATTTTATTTTGGAAATACTCAATATATTTAAATAGTGTGTGACAATATTTTTATTAATGATTTAGGTACATGACATAATTCAAATCTATATTTTATGAGGTTTTTTTTTTTCCAAATTCACTCTCCGATCACACCGTGAAGTCACAGAGTGTTGGCATTTTGGTCATAGTTTTTACGTGACTTATGTGACTTGCAGTGACGTCATTGCAACGTCACAAAAATTTCTAAAGCTGTCAAAAAGTAATTTTCTTTATGTTATAAGATGTTCTAAAGTTTATTTTAAGTTTTCTTTAGATCTCCAAGACGTTCACATTTTGGTCACAGTGTGACGTTACAAAGTGGTGGCATTTTGGTCACAGATGTTACGTGACGTACGTGACTCACATTGACGTCACAATGACGTCAATGTGACAGTGCATGCTATGCGGGGTGTCTTTCCACGAATTCAGTTTTTTTTACTTGAAAAATATATGCACATTTTAAAGCCTTTTTTCCTTAATTTTCAGTATTCATAAAAATATTATACAAAAAAATCCTGAAATTATCTTATCAAACACATTTTATTGAAAATTTAACATTGCAAACGGTTGACTGTATCTGAATATAGACTTATCAAACTCCGGATGTAGTATATTCCAGTTTTATATTCTATTTATATGTGATTTATATCTGATTTATATTCTAGATATCTCCTTATGAAACAAATTTTAATAAAATTCTAACACTAAAAACAAATACCCATATCTCAGTATTCCCTTAGATAATTTTCAAGCTAGTGTAAATGCCCATCCTAGGACGGTGGGTAGAAATCATGGTTTTCACTTAAAATTTGAAACAATTGATAAAAAATATTTATATACTATTCATCGACAATAGGGAAAACTGGCATGAAACGTTAAGTTGAGGGATTGGTTAATGCGTGGGCCTCTGGGATTTTAACAACAAATTTGTAATCTAGTGTAAATAAGATGAGGGAGAATTGCAGAGATGTCTTAATGAGTAAAAAGAAACATATATGGAATGCAATATAAGTACAAAAACTTTTTACTGACTGACTGGTACTCTTAAAATGTAAACATGGTTACATACATCGACTACCCGTAAGGCATGGTGACATCACGGCGACGTCACTGTGAAGTCACACTGTGACTTTGTGACAGTCGTCGTGACGTCAAGTGACGTCGATGTGAAGTCACTGTGACGTAAATGCGAGGTCGTTATGGCCGTTTTCAAGGCTTTCTGTGACCTCACAATGTGACTACTTTGTGAAGTCACCGTGCGACTTCAATGTGAAAAATGTGACGAATCTGCATTGGATAGGGTGACCAGATTTTACCCGAATCCTATACGGATTGTTCGGATCAAAAATTTTTTATGGTTCAATTTTGTGACGTTTGTGACGACACTGCACCGGGTCGGGTGACCAGATTTTACCCGAATACAATCCAGAAACTTCGGATCGATCTTTTTGGATTTGTTTGGCTACAGAATAGATTTGGATTAGTTGTCGTGTGACCTGATTTTCGTGAACCCGATCTGACCCGAGTCGGGTATAATGTTTTTACTGTAAGTCTTGTTCAGAATAGAATCTTGCATACGACCAAGTAACCAGATTTTATCAAAAATTGTGTTACGATACAATTTCTGATGTCGGCTCGTATCTAGAGTCATGCACGAATCCGGTTATATACTTCTTGAACATGATTGAATGTCTACTTGAACATGAATGATGGTTGACTGAAACTATATTTACATTCAACCCGTAATCTTACCCTAACCCAACAACAACAACAACAAAAATTCTGTAGGCCCACAACCCGACCGAACCTGATAAATGATTTCGCATAGATTCGGATAACAAGATTTCACCAAATACGGATAAGATCGACGATAAGGATTGGATCGGCAATCATTTTTTTTATGCAACTCGTATTCAAATTAAAACTTTGCATCTGATTGGGAAACCGGCTAATGTAGCCGTTAAACAAGAAAATTATAAATGTAAAAAAACGCATACTAATATAAAAATAATAGATGAATCCATTAAAAATTATAATGAAATTAAATATTTTAATAATATGAAATTCTGTTGTGCAAATAACCACTTTTAAAAATAACTTCGACTTCCATTTGTTTTATGTAACCACCAAAAATGTTGACAATAATTAAAACTATGCTATTTTGCTTTTAAGTATTGAAGTTTTTAAATGTGTATACTTTGCCATATTTCCCCTTGTTCAGTATCACGAAACTTTCTGACACATTTATGAACAAATTTTTAAACGCTTGGCACTTACATGCCTGATTATTAAAGCGATTTGGAATGAATAGCGTTTTCCATTTTTAGATAAATGAAATGCTTAAGAGCAATTTTGGTCACGTTTTTTCCGTTTCTGACGCTGCGCGTCGGAAATTCGGCTCAAAACACCGACTTTGATAGTGTTTTCTGAAACATCTTTTGTCAAAAATGGAAAATGCCATTCTATTACATATATTCTGAATAAGAACACCTGCCAATTTCATGTGTTTCCGAATAAAAATGAATTCAGAAATTAGTTATTTTGGATTTGATTACAAATTTAATGAAAATAAAAGTATAGATTTTTAAATAACAATTGTGAAAAATTTATATTAGGAATCCATTTAAATAATAGATCTACCTATTGTGCGATATTATTAAATAATAAACATTGTATCAAGCAATAAAACATTTTTCGAAGCAAATGAAATTTAAAACTTAGGATCATAAACGCAAAGAAAAAAAAAATATTTATTTTTCTTTACAAATTATTTTATTTATAGTTTTTGATAGAATACTAAATGCAGAGCTTAAATATCAATTTTTACTATAGAAAAAATTCGATAACATAACTGGAAAAATTACCTTAACTGAATAGCTGTTTTATTGTTTCATCAATGTTCATTATTTTTGTGCACCTAATATTGACATATCTTGACAACTAAATTTGTAATGAGTTAAATTGTCGCAATTATTCCAAATATACCAGAAAATTATTTCTCAAAACCTCCACTAGCTAAGAAATTTTCAAATTGTAAATCAAATATTAATAGTTTTAAAAATTGCAATGTTTTAATTACAATTAATAACTATGAAAATTGAACTGAGAAACGCAAAATATAAATACATTCCTCGTTATAAATAACACTTTACATTTAGAATATATATTGTTAGTAAATACTTTAAGCTTTTTTCCAAACTCTCTATTTAAAACGATTTAAAACGTTAAAGATAAAATTTTATACAAGTGATTTAAAAAATATATTTAAACATCTTAACATTTAAATAATGCACTATTAATGTACCATTACTATATATGCACGATTAACAAAACAACGAAGACATTAAAAGTTACCTGCTAATCTATAAGTAAAAACACCAGTTCTAGGGATTAAGTTTTAATGGTCGTTGACTGCTTCCTTTTCATTGAAAAATGAGACTCAAATCCACTGCTTTAATTTTCAAAGTGTCCAGCTTAGGTGTGTTCATAGATCTGAGATATCAAATATCACGCAGACCTTAATAACGCACCCAGCTAGACATAAGGATAGGTTAAAATGGATGATTCACTTTAAAACGTTAATTTACTTTCACGGTATAAATTCCACAATATACTTCCACAAACTTAAAAGAACACCACACACTCTAATCTGCCGATGAAAATAATCGTCTGCCCTCAACATCTGCGATCATGATCTGCGCAGTAATGTTTACCACAAAGTAACATCTAGCAGGTGTTTTCAGAAAAAGAATAGAAAGAAAACAGTTAAATAAAGACATTTCAAATGCTTTATAGTTTATATGGCTGACAAATAACTTCTAATAAAACTATAATATTCTGTTTTTATATGAGAGAGTTTAATATTCTTGGAAATAAGCTGTGAAAATTTAAATTTTTATATATTTTTTAATCAGTTGCATTTGTTTTAGGCGTTCAAAGTAAACATAAATTTTAAATAAAAATGGATTTAATAGTCTTTATAAAATAATTACGACATAAATATAAATACTATTCTGCAATCAGATTCCTAAATACGATTTTTTCATTTTTTACACTCTATTGAAAAGAGCAATATATTTAACAGAGGTGACATCTTATTAAGCACTGACCAGTTTTGGAATAAATTGCTATAGGAATGACATATACTTTATGACATATTTTTAATTCGTTTTTGTTCGAAAACGCATGAAATTGGCTTTTGTTTTTATTCAGAAACTCTGTAATTGAAAGACGTTTTCCATTTTTTAGTAAAATCAGAAGATCTTTCAGAAAAGAATGTCAAAGTCAGCGTTTTGAACCAAACACCCGACGTAACAGGGAAAGAAAAGAGAAAAACCAGTCGTCACGTGACACGAATTGCTTATAACTCGATAAGTAATTTATTTATCAAAAAATGGAAAACTAATTTCGATTCCAAATTGCTTCCATAGTCAGTCCTGCCCATTTTATGCCTTTGCGTTTAAAAATGAGTCAGAAATTATGTCAGAAAGCTTCGCGTTGTGGAGCAGGTCAGTTGAGAACCACCTTAAATATTCAGTACAAGAAAAATCTTGAACGCGTTCGACGGTCACCCCGAGCACCCCCGATGTCGAACTCGCAAAAATGGTGTCCTCACTTTTTAAACAGAAAGCTGATGATTGGGTTGAGTGGCCCCTCAAAATAATAGGAGATTGGAGGTTTTTAAAATATTTTTAGTATCACAAAATTAGCAAATGAGTTCTATGCGGTGGTAGAAAAAAAATTAAATGTTTGTATTTAAAATGCTAACAAATCTCTAAATCGCTAACAGTTTTATTAGAATGGGAGATCTATTTCTGAATTACTTTCCGCCAAAACGTTTATATGTTACTAAATTTCTATTTAAGGATTTTTCCTGTGTATTATATAGTATATTTTGTTAAATTTCATGAAAATGGCAATGAAAATTGTAAAAAAAGATCTGCCTCATATATGTAGACAAATATTTATTTATTATTTTATTTTGGAAATACAATATATTTAAATAATGTGTGACAATGTTTTTATTAATGATTTAGGTACATGACATAATTCAATTCTATATTTTATGAGTTTTTTTACAAATTCTCTCTCCGATCACACCTTGAAGTCACAGAGTGTTGGCATTTTGGTCATAGGTTTTACGTGACTTATGTGACTTGCAGTGACGTCATTGCAACGTCACAAAAATTTGTAAAGCTGTCAAAAAGTAATTTTCTTCATGCCATATGATGTTCTAAAGTTTATTTTAAGTTTTCTTTAGATCTTCAAGACGTTCACATTTTGATCACAGTGTGACGTTACAAAGTGGTGTCATTTTGGTCACAGATGTGACGTGACGTACGTGACTCACAGTGACGTCACAATGACGTCACTGTGACTTTGCATGCTATGCGGGTATAAGGAAGAGTTACATGAAACGTTAAGTTCAGATCCTCTGGAGTTTTAACAACAAATTTTTAATATTTTGTAAATAAGAAGACAGAACAGAAAATAAAACACGATTATTTCTTAATTAGTAAAAGGAAAGAGATATAGATATAGTTCTCATTTGGATACAGATGTCGCAGACGCACCGGCGTATCTTTTTGGTGCCAAAATGGCGATTTTAGGCAGGGCAACCTGTGATTTTGGCGCGATTTTGCTTTGTATGGCAACCCGGCAGAACAGAGTGTTTTATATTAAATAAAACATTTTGTGTTTTATAATAAATTAAACATTGTTTAATAAAATAATCTGTGTGTGTTTATAATAAATTGTGGGTTTTTATAATAAAGTTGTGTGTCTATTATAGTAAAATAAAACTAACATGATGATTTCGCAAGCTAGGCCGAACAGGCACCCGAGAACGTTTTTCTTTCGCCAAAATGGCAAAAAACCCCGAAATTTCGTCAATAATGGTGAATCTTTAACATCTGTTCCCTAATTTACGTTTTATAATGAAGTCTTAAATTTGTTATGGTTTATTAGCCGAGAACAAACGCTGAACTATTTATAATTTTTTAAGTACAAATATGTTAATGTTCCATAATCGTTTCAAGCTTATTTATACCATAACACTACTCTTAATAATTTTATTTTTCCTGAAATCCTCTACTTTTCTGAATTCGTTATTAAAAAATCAATTCATCTTACGTATAAATTAGTTTTTTAAAAAAGAAATAGCTAACATGTAATTAAAGTACACAATCACGATGAATTAATCAATAAAGGCTCCAAATGTAATTTTTTTAATTAACAATTGAAATATCAGTAAAAATTAAGTTATGTTGATACAATCATATCATTTTTTTTAGTTTTATTAATATAAAATACATTTCAAGCTAAGCATATGGTCGTTTTCACCGGCGCAGACTTTGCACCATGGTCAAAGATATGAAAATAAACAATCAAGTAAAAATAATAGATAACGTGCGTAATTTTAAAAAGTACATGAAAATAATAACTTCAAAGCCCGTGCAGCTTTAGAATATTCTCACTTTGTTTTTGAAAATGACTCGGAAAGAGT
Source organism: Maratus michaelseni (assembly GCA_963931845.1). Classification (NCBI taxonomy): domain Eukaryota; kingdom Metazoa; phylum Arthropoda; class Arachnida; order Araneae; family Salticidae; genus Maratus; species Maratus michaelseni. The sequence continues at coordinate 168,743,086 of OZ007588.1, forward strand.
CGAAACATGTAAAACAACTAATAAAAGTTATTTTAATTTATATTGTAGTTGTTAATTTTACACCTTTAGCATTTAAAAGAAATAAAAATAGTATATTTTCTATTTAATTGTACTGAAAAAAATGGCATCAATAAAGTGCATACAGACAGTGCATACAGATAAAATAAACGCAATAGACACTATTCTCCTTAAGTTATAGTAAATTTGAATTTTTATTTACTTATAAAAACAAAGTAAGTCGTGCAGATACCGAAATTTAACATGCAAATTAAAAAATACGTCCAAAAAGTCACGTGTCTGAATATTTTTTTACCTCTCTTTTTTCTGCAACAATGGAAGTAATCCATTGTTTCCCATCCATTGTTTGGATGAGTTCGCACCGGAATCAACACCCTGTATTTTATTATATTTAGATTTTAAAAAAATTCTGACTCGTATTACCGCACTCTCAAATTGAGATATCTATGACAAAGATTAAGCTTGACCGTCCAAAGGATTGTTTAGTTAAAAGCACCAATTAAAATAATTTAAGACAGACATGAGTACACATAAAATAAAAATTTATAAAAAAATATATACTTAAAAACAGTTAAAAATACAAAATAGTAGACGTTTCGCCAAGCGACACGCAAGGCATCATCAGTACAAAAACAATCTATTGCATAACAAACCACAGAACAAGGAAAAAGAAAAGGTTTGAAATCAAGGAAAGTTGAAGTTATTTTAAAAACAGATAATATTCATTAGGGACAGAACGAGCTTCATTCAACGTCTGCGATCGCAATTGAGTGGACCAACTCTCAAGGAGTAATTTCGAACTCCAACTCCTTTTCGAATTTCAACTCCTTGAGAGTTGGTTCACTCAATTGCGATCGCAGACGTTGAATGAAGCTCGTTCTGTCCCTAATGAATATTATCTGTTTTTAAAATAACTTCAACTTTCCTTGATTTCAAACCTTTTCTTTTTCCTTGTTCTGTGGTTTGTTATGCAATAGATTGTTTTTGTACTGATGATGCCTTGCGTGTCGCTTGGCGAAACGTCTACTATTTTGTATTTTTAACTGTTTTTAAGTATATATTTTTTTATAAATTTTTATTTTATGTGTACTCATGTCTGTCTTAAATTATTTTAATTGGTGCTTTTAATATTTTTCACATTCAGACGTTAAAATGTATACATTTTGCAGATTGTTTAGTTGTTTCAACTTCGAGATATGAATTTTAAGAAATGTACGAGGGATCGGGACATCTAAATACTCTTTTATAAAAATGTATACATATCCATTTGCATTCAGTATAGAGACATAGAATCCATATAAAAGAAAGTATGATTCCATCGCTACAAAAATAAAATGCCTACTTTTCTAAATAAACACAAGTGCTCATCTTGTATTATTGAAAGTTTGAATATGACTCAAATCTCCCTCGTGTGCGTGGAATTTGAACCAAGAGATCGGATGGTCTGACAATAGCAAAGAAAGTTAGCAAAAACAGTTATAAAAATGAAATAACAAATGTTTCATTCTAGAATTTTTTTTTTTTTTTTTTTTTTTTTTTTTTTTTTGCAATTTCTAACAATATTATACTTCTAAGCAGTCATAATCAATAACATCACTTTTGCAAAATTTCCAACGTAATGATTTTTTATTTCTTTGTAGAAGTCTATATTTATGCAGCACTTCTGTTTGTTTTATGTCGAAAAAGTATATTTATATGAAAGAAAATGAAAGTATTTAAAGTTAGTTATAATAACTTGTCAAGATGAATCACAAAGAGAAAGTTGTTGAAATGTGCCATTCAGTGCATCTGTGAGATTTTTTATTTGTAGAATAAAAAGTAAATGAAATAGTTAAAAATATTGATAAAAGAAGGAAATACCAGTGTTGGAAAGTAATTAATAGTAATTAATATACACAACATTAGCGTATCCTATAATTTAAATAAACTATGATTTTTTTTTCAGAACGTAAAAACATATTTCAATGGAGTTAAACAAAACTTCACTGCGTAACGTATTTTTGCCACCTGGGTTAATTTATGACACTGTAATGGACGTTGGGAATTAATCGTCGTCCAAACAGCCTGGAATCTGAAATATAAATTTTTTGCAGTTCATGTCTCTCCCCTTGTCAAGTTTCCCGAACACCTAGCCCCCTACACACACACCCCATCTGAAGATAGGAAAGACAATTAACTGTATTTTGTTGTTATAAAATACAGATAAATACTCATCGTGAACTTCATAATTAGAAAAAAAGAAGCGTAAAGATTATTATTGTATTTATGAATGTCTAGGTACAGTTTCCTGCTTTCCAAAAATAAAACTATCAAATATCAACTAAAAAAATCAACTAAAAAAAATCCGTTTTACTTTAAAAGTGCAATTAAAGTAATTCCACTGGGGTACCTTTTCTTATCTTTATAAAAGAGGAAACTAAAACAAATACAAATATTTTGGCTTACTGAGAACTATTTTCATGCCTTGATGTAATTTATTTTCTTTTGAAAACTAATGAATATTTATGACTCATTTTCCTTAGAATGAATACTAGCTGTGAAAAGAATTTCGTGAAACGCCCTCATCTTATAACTATTTTAATGTATGTTAATTGCCAATTATATGTACCTTAAATTCTCAAAAGTTATAATTAGAATTTCCTCATTAGCTGAGATTTTTCAGATTGAGAGAGTCTAAATCTGTATCCAATGACCAATACATTTAAATATAATAACTTATGTCATCAGTTTTATTTTTATCAAGTCTTTTAAATACTTAAACGTTTTTAATATAGATTTTGGTTACATTTTATCTTTATTTTTAAATATGCAACAGTATAAACTAATAAATGTTTTTCGTAAATAATATTAATAGTGTGTGAATATTTGTACGATTTTACTTTGATCGTATTAATTTAATAATCCTACCAAAAAATATTACAAATATGTATGTTCTTCCTTGCAGACATGTTATATGCTTATGCGTTTTTGTATGAGATATTTGTCTAGGCGAAGTTGATTTCCATTTTCTAAAATAAATAAAAATATGATATAGGGTCTTGAAAAAAATATTGCGGCAAAACTGCAATTAAAATTAAATCCATTAAGATGTATTTTCTTTTGTTTCATGTAAATAATTTTTTTAAGGTGTGGCGGTGGATAAAATGAAGAATAAATTTAAGCATACCGAGATATTTTATCATGTCTTGCAGTAATGTATTTTTACTTGGAATCAATTGTATATATATGTCTAATTTTTCTGAAGATGAATAATTGATCTTTGTCTTTCAAATGAATTTTGGGAAAACTTCTCTACTTAAAATTGACGCAATGTTTATGAATTGCCAGTTATATCATATATTATAATACGAGCAAATCTTGTATGTGTATATGCGAATTTTATCTAAAAAATGATTTGAACGATATTGACTAAATTTTGTATCCTACCGTTTTGGGGTACGTCACATATTCGAGAAAATTTGATTAACGGATCATTTTAGGGTAACTATGGGTGAATACATTTCAATGGGTATGAATTCTGAAACAATTATTAACATTTAGTTGGCAGCAAACAAGGTCTCAAAATAGGCGACATTGGTGATATTTGGTAGGAAAATCGACATTCAAGATTACCAATGTAAAACACATGTTTGGCGCGAAATAAAATAATGTCGCCAAGTTTGTGTCTTTTCGCGAAATCTTGACGTCATTTGGGAAACAAATTGGCTTTCAGAATCGGAAGGAATTTTCTAAAAGATACCAATAAAAGCTTAGATATATGATTCCACCAGGCTGAGTCCATAGAACGTTCTCGAAAACAGAATACTACAACCAATCAGGGTACATAGAGCTTTATCACAATTAATTTCACACCTATAAGGAACTGCTTTGGTCGATCCCTAAAGTCTGTGAAGTTGCACAGTGAATCTTGCGATCTGCAAACAGACTTAGTCTACGCAAAGATTGAATTTTTTGCCAAAATTTCGCGCTTCCTACTGTACACTCCAGATTACTCTGAACTACCAGAATCGTGCTCTGTACTACCATAGTTAAGCAATAATACAGCGAGAATTTGTTATTATGTTGAGGTGGGGACAAAGCTAATTTAAACGGAGGGTAGCTCGGTCTTCCTTACTGGTGTACCTTTTTTTGCTAAAGAAATAAATAGAAATTCCGCCAGAAGCTGCAATTTTGCAGAGAGTTAGTTTAAATTTAAAGTTCAAGTTTAAAAAATAGTTAAGTCTGGTTTTTAGACAGTTGAGTCTAATAGTTTGGTAGTTAAGTCTAAACGTTCATATAAAGAGTTTGATAGTTAATATGTCTAATAAAGTAAGTGCTAATTAAATTAGTTAATATGATAAGTTCATACATTAAGTTAATAAGTTAGTGTAAGTTAAATGCAATAAGTTAACATAATATATAAAGTTAAATCTAATACTTTAATAACAAGTTATTTTAACAATTGTAATACTTTATTAGTTAATAATAATAAGTTAATAATGAGTAGTAATATGTTAATGATAAGTTAAGAGTAAGTTAGAGTTAATAATAAGCTAATAATACTAAGTTAAAAGTTATTAGTATGTTAATAATAATAACAAGTTAATAATAAGTCTAATTGTTAATATCGTATAATAGTTAAATGTAATAGTTAAAAGTCTGAAAAATAGTTAAAATCTAAAAAAGTTTTTTATGGCAAGTTTGTTTTAAAACGAAACAATTAAAATAAGTGGTAACTTTTTTTTTGTGCAAAATAGCAATTAAAACGAAATCTACTGAAATACATTTTCTTTTGTTTCTTAAAGTTCATTTTAAAAGCGGAGACAAAAAAAATATAGCTCAGCAAAATATTTTCATCTCTTGCAGTAATTTATTTTCCTATGAAAGCTAATGAATATTAATGACTCATTTTCTTAAAGATGAATACATAATTTGTATCTGTCAAAATAATTCCATGAAACGCCTCCTGCTTAAAACAGTCTTAACGTATATTCATAGCCAATTATATGTGCCCTAAATTCTTTAAAGAAATAATTAAAATTTTTCTTATTAGCTTGATTTTGCAGATTTTTCGAGTATAAATTTGTATTTAAAGATTACATATCGTCACTATCATGTCAAATTATCAAATGTAAAAAAAAAAAAATGCATTTTTCATTACTTTTTAAAATGGGCCGATTGTCACCACTGAATTTTAATAGTATTCTTCGCCAAGATTGCCAGTGTGGCCTCCTTTTCTATTCAGAAATTTAAAATCCATACCAGAAATTTCAAATAAAAATGTTTGCTTTATTTAATGACGGACATTTCGTAATTAAGTGAAATAAAAATTTGTCCTCCAAATTTCCGATATGAATTCGGCATCTCTAAATAAAAAAGAAGGACAAACTAACTGGCAACCCTGTTCTTTACAGAATTTTTATTAGAATTTTCACTAGGCAAATTTTATTATAATTCTAATAAAATTTCGTGGTGATAATCTGTTCATTTTTAAAAGTTATCAAAAATACATTTTTCATATTCGATAGTTTAACATGGTAGCGACGATATAAATACAAAATTTCAGTATTGACGATTTTTTACTGACGCTCCCCAACATATCTACTGTCTCTCTAGTTATAATCTACAAATAATATCTTTCAAATTATGATTTTCGTTATGTACGATACTTTGTAAGATGACAAAAAATAAATTATTAAATAATCCTGGCAATTCGTATTGAATTGTTTCTATAAATTGAGGTGAAAGATGAAAAGAAAAATCTACTAAAGAATAAGAAAATGATTCTATAGAAAATCTAAAAATATTCATATCAAAAATCTTGGTAATTTTTTTTTTTTTACCGATAAACCAGCGTATTCAAATCATAAAAGAAATGGATTCCAATTATAAAAGCTGATCAAGTACGATATGATCATATATTTATTATTTTAAAATCATAAAAAATAATTCTGGCCCCTATATTATTTATCTTAATGCTTATTAAGCAGGTTAATATAAAAAATATCATTATATTATAATGATAGTTAATCATTCAGTTTTCAGCTGTTTCAATAAATAAAATAATTATCTGCCTGTCGCCGATTCAACTGTTCTCCGAAAGTAAAAATAACATAAAATTCGCGTCTTGCTCTCTTTCTGACGTCTGCTTAAGAGTATGTATTGCGTATTTAGATTTGTTACGCAAACCCTCTGATAGGTATTGTGCAGTTATTTGTTGTTGTTTTTTTTTTTTTCCTACCTATTAGAAAATCTGATAGTCTACTTTACGGATTCCTTTTTCAAAATCTAATGTATGCAGAGGCTAACGTATTTATCTCTTGGTACCATGATTCGATACAGAGCAAATACTGTCGGCAATGTTACGTCGCCACTTCCCGTGTAATTCTGATAGCGTTTTGCCTGTTTTTCTCTGATTCGGGGTTTCGACTCGCTGTTATATATCTCTTCTATGTTAATAACTAATATATTTACATGGATTTAAATCTCGTGAAAAGTTTACTGATTTAGCATTCGATGGATGTAGTGGTTATTGGCATGGATATCGCAATGTACACATATGCTAATCATTATCTGGAGACAATCTGTTTATATGATTCTCACGGACTTACAATATAGGGCATCGAGATTGACAAAACTCCCCTAACAATAAAAGTTAAAGAAATTAATTCCGTGAAGTACAAACAGTCACTCCAATTGATGTCACTCATTACAATTGATATCTTTCCTAAAAAAGTCCATCCTAATAACGAACCAGAAAAATAAATTGACTACACTAGTTTTCTTTCTTCCTCCTCGTCATGCAACAAAACTAAGGTCTAAAAAAAACCTACTAGTTCTAAAGTAAACTAAGAAACTAAAGTAAAGTCCGTAAGTTGTTCATAGAATTTCAATTACATAGAGTTTCTACTGTATCTTTTGCTGCAAATATTACAAGCAAAATACATTCTAACATTTTTTATTAATCTAACTATAAACCTAATTTGAACAGAGAATGTTTAATAGTTAATATATATTATTTGCGAGTTATAATAAGTATATCGCTCCCGAAGCCCATCGTAATTAGGAAGTACCTGTGCATTATTTTTATTCATTTTCAGTTTTTTGTAAATGGAGGATGAAAGTTATATCTAATTATCATTTTTGTGAAAATTCTGAAACTGAACTCTAATGACGTTGTTTTTCTTTAAAAATTCTTTAAAGAAGTCCCCTTTTAATGTTCAAGCATTCTGTATAAATAAATGAATTTATTATTTGATGAAAACAGCAGAAACATTCAACAATCTGTTTTAAGCCTCATTTGGATTCTCGTATTCTTTTGATGTTTTCCTTTTTAACACGTTCCAAGATAGTTGAAAAGTGTTTATGAATTCGGTTTGTCAGTATGGCATGTCTGTCTGCCTTCTGTCTGTGTGTGTGTTAGTGTTCTAACTCCCGTAAATATATTCGGATTGTTATGCAAACTATATATGCCACTGTAATAACAATGAAAATGAAGTGTGTAGAACTTTTAGTTTTTTACAGGGACACTCAAAAGAATTCTGTTACATTACAGTTTTAGGGGAAAAATCATTTGCGGTTTATTTTAATAATGTTAGACAATTTCAAACATATTGAAATTGATACATATCACTGCGGGGCACAACGAGAGGGTTACTATAGAATACGGTGTTCATAGTACTTATAGTTCCTTTACAGGGACACACAAAAGAATTACGTTACATTACGGTTTATGGTGAAAAATCGTCTGCTGTTTATTTTACTATGTTTCACTATTTCAAACATATTGAAATTGACATATATCACTAAGGTGCATTACAAGATGCTTAATGTAGAATATTGTGTGTATAGTAATCATCGCTCATTTAGAACACAGAAAGGAATTCGGCACTGTCTGATAACAAAAATTACTGGAAGTGCGTTTTCAGATGCTAAACGCGTTTTGAAATTTAACTCATTTTTTTTTGTCTTTTACTTGGTGTGTATAAATTCTATAGATCATGTGCAGGACAGGACAAAAGTTCTCTAGTACATTTCTGTCTACTGACGGAAATTCCAGAAGGGTGATTTTAAACTGTACTACGCGTTTCCTAACTGAATTAAAATTTAGCATTCTATAGAATATATATGCAAATCTATGGATCATGTACAGGGCTGCACAAAATAATTCGGATATTTTTCCGAATATTGTTGGTAACTTCTGAAATTGGGATTTTAAATATGTTATGCGTGTTCCAAATTGTTTATTTATATACTATCTTTCACCTTATTAAATGGTAAAGTATTGTAAAATTACTTTAGAAGTGTTGGAAAATGTTACATAATCTATGGTTGTCGCATGATTTTTCGTTCTTGTTTTCTTATAAGCATGTTAACATAACACGCCTTTTTATGAGACATTAAAAAACAATTACCGGACACTAAAACCTTCAAAACGGACATAATTTTCTTTCAGAATATATACGTAGTTGAATTTAGTCTGTGTCAATATTATGTCTTTTTCATTTTATCTTAAGAGTAATTTGAACTCGGTGGTTTTGCTCCCTGAAATAATTCATCTCTACAGTTAAATATCTAAATCTTTAAGATAATGTAATTTCCATTCATTTAAGTACAACTGGTATGATATGTTGAAATTATAATAAATATATTTCTTACACATACATAATAGATTTATCGGTCACTAATTACTGCTGAGTTTACCTCCATGCAATCTTTTATTATAATAGTTTTTTTCTACAAAAATATTTATTTCTGCAGATTCTGTGAGGTGATAAAATTGTCAGTTTCAATAGAAAAATGCATTTAAATAAATTTTCAGGTCCCTGACAAGAAAAGTAGAGGCTTCTAAAAATCAGAAATTGAAAAAAAAAATACATATGAAGGATTAATAAAAACATGAAAACATTCATAAGAGTTTAACAGCTTAAAAACTTTGTTTTGCACATTTTCGAGTTTGTTTGTATTTCTTTAAACAGTAAATTAAAGAATGTGATACATAGTAATATAAATTTTGGCAAATTTGTAAATTTGTAGTTTTTGTTTTAATAATTATGTCTATACTGCGCCTATAACTACAAAGGTAATTTTATAAAAATCTTAAGGATAATCGATAATAAAACCCTAAAATTAATAAAAGCTACAGAGTAAAAATACAAACTATTATCATAAGCGATATTTCATACGTATTAGAAAGGGACATCATTCTAATACGTATGAAATATCGGTTTATATCTGGCAGAGAAGCTAATTACGAAGTAAGAAGGATCAGAAGATTAATGTAACATATGACATTCACAGTGTATGGAGAAATCATTGATTCTTCTTTTTACTTTTTGATGACTTTGATTTCTATACATGCTTATATATTTAACTATATTGTTTATATGAATGTGGAAATGTTTTAAAAATTTAAAAATTGGATAAATCAGTAACACCTTAAAGCGACTTTCTACTGTTTTACATTAAAAGAAAGTATTATTTAATATATGCTAATAATATTCTTTTTTACTTTATTTTAGTATGTTACAGAATATACTTTATATACTACTATATAACTACTATATTTTTACAGAATATTATTTATACCTGTTTTGCATTTAGTAGGGTTTGTCAGAAAATATTTTTAAACAAATATGGAAGAATTATTTTTCCAGATAAATAATATACGGAAGGTATAAAGAAATAAATATTTTTATATTTCTATATTATTACCAAAGGCATTGATGAATTTTGTGTAATATTTACCAAAGTTTAAAACTCTTGTTGGAAAAAAAATGCGTGTCTTGCATATCAGAGAACTGTTTAGCGGCTGTCTTTAGTTCATCATTGCTACCAATGAGCCTTTTTCTGATAGCCTTTCTCAATGAAGATAAAAAGACCTTCCGGCATGTACCGGGAGGAAAAGGTAGCTTTTCTATATCTTCGTTTTAAAATTTTAGCTAATGTTACTCGAAAACAGCAAGCGAAAATGCAAAGAAACCGTTTACCAAAGATTCGTTAATACTGAATTTGAATAAGAAATTCGCCAAATTATTGAGCTATAGCCAAATTGGCTTCATTTATGAAGACTTAATTTGGTCGTCAAATTTGGCGATATGTCGCAAAATATCGCCAAGTTTGGCGAGAATTTAGCGCTAACGGATATGATTACTTAGTTTTATGCGTATGATTGGAAAAATGATTACAGCAATGAAAGAAAATAATTTGCGAGAAATCGCGTTCACTAAAACTCATAAATTAATCGTTGATTTCTTGTAATGTACTGTCTTGTTTCAAAATGTCAGCCACCCTAGAATTTCAAACTGCTCTATCTCAGCCATTTTTTAAGGTAGAGGTAAAACAAAAAATGCTCTGGAATCCTTGTATCAAGACCTACCACTTAATTAATTAAGTGATTAATTAAGTGATTAATTAAGCGATTAATTAATTTGAATTTTTAACTTTATTGCATATTTATTTTAGTTTTAAAATTTTCAGTGGCCGCCATCTTGAAACAAAATGGCAGACAAAGCTGGCCAACGAACTCGGTCGAGGCATTGGTGAGCTTAATACACACAATTAGTTTCATCCATATTAATTTATAAATACGAGCGTTATCGTATAACATAGATCAGATATATATATATATATATATATATATATATATATATATATATATATATATATATATATATATATATATATATATATATATATATATATATATATATATATATATGGATATCTCTATATATATAAATCAACATTTGAACGGAGAGTGGTTTTGGGGTCTGGGGGTCATGATCGGTGAAAATATATCGAAATTTTCCGGAATTGCTTTCCTCCGAACAGCTGCAATAGGTAGCTTTATACTTTTTTGTATTGAAAGCTACCTAAAAGTGGAAATACACGTTTGGGTCAGGTTTGATAATGTCGAAGAAGCTTTTATGAGTATCAATACCCATCGTCGCCACAGATTTGTAAAGCTCAAAGGTTTCATTTTTTTCCCTAACTATTGCAAAATAGGTACTCTCCATATTGGCCGGGGAAAAACTGGGCGCTCATTTGCAGTATCCTAAGGGTCCTCTTTACGCATTTGAAAACACCCGCTCGCTAATGTTAATTAAACGGGGCATTTTTTTTCTAATATCTCGTTTCCATTTCAATATTTTTTAACGATTTTTTTTGCATTGGATAGCATAGATCAATCTCTATATCCGCCGTTGATTACTTTTTCGATTTTCTTTCCGGATTTTTTTAAAGAAGATACTTTCACTTTCGGAACCGGTTTCAAAAGTGAAAGTATCTTCTTTAAAAAAATCCGCGGGCGGACATTAGCGAGCGGGTGTTTTCAAGTGCGTGAAGAGGACCCTTAATCGCAAGCCTCCAAATAACGCATGGATAGGTCGCATTAACTGATGTCTTCTAGGCCCCATTGCGTTACGGTTTTACGGAGAAAAAGGAAAGGAAACTTGCTTTTAGAATAATCCTGATATTTTACAAATTTTTCTTCGAGACTTTGTCTTTAGAATTACACCCGCATTCAAACACTTGCACGCCAGCACCCACACTTAAATGTAAATGTAGGTGTATAGTTTTATTATAGATAAACATCTACATATTAGTTCTAAAAACTGTAATTTTGCACAACATAAAAATTTTAAACAATGGAAAATCTAAGCCTTTAGTATGCATCCTTACAATGTATATGAATTGTTTGTCAAATGTATAAAACATACTGATTTTTTCATGGATTTTATCAGCGGAAATTCTGTTAATTTTAGTTAACAATTTCTAAATCGGTGATTTTCTTTAAAACTAGCCTTAAGCAATTTTGGAACGATCATAAAAAATAACATTAAGCGATAAAATTTAAAGTCATTAATAATAAAGAGTACGCGCATATGTAAAACAATCATTTTGTTACATTCTTTAGTATTTATTTCAGTAATTTTCAATAGCTAAGATACAAGCAGCTTATGGATAAAGTATTATTATAGTAATATGAATACGAGACAAAATGGCACAAAAGTGACTCATACTATCAAACATCATATAGTGAGATATGTACTAAGGTGAAACTATAAGAAAACTTTCTAAAATATAATATTGAATGAAAATTTTCGAAACATGATTCATCATATTATCAGAACAGGTCATCTAATATAAAGTATCGCCACCGTGCAGAAGTATACAGATAGTACAAGAAACTTTATGCTGTTAAGGTGCCTGACTACGTACGGAGCAATTTTTTCCAAATAAGCTATTTAAGTATTTTGTGAACTTATTTATATTAAGATTAGGACTAGAAACTGTGAAAAAAGGTAAAAAATATTTCATTCATTGATGAAATTTCGGTAAATGGGGAATTCTGTGGTAAAATTTAGTAAAATTTGGCCCAGTACGCAAAACGCGCTACAGAAAAATATATTGCATGTATCTTAATTTCCTTCTTATACTTCATACTTATGACATTGGTGAAGGCAATGAACTAAAATCTAAGAGATAGTTTAAATATTTCAAAATTTATAGCATATCGCACCTTTTTACATGCTGATTTTCTTGAAATTCATCGACGTCTTTCCATGAAAACATCCATAAAACAAAAAATATTTATTCTAATATTATATCTGTAGTTCATTGCCTTCACAATAGTATAAACAACATGCATTTTAAATTTCATAGTGATATTCTAAAAACTTTTTGAGAAATAACGTTTTGCGTATGGAATTTTCACGAAAAATTACATTTTACAAAAAATTCATTTAAAGTTTTGATTTATGATTTACTATAAGAATTTACACAGTAATATGCATCTAAACTATACAGTTTTTATGAGCGATACTCTTTTTTTAAGTATTGAGCTTTTGTTTATTTCTAAAAGGCCATAGTTTTGCTTCAACCCTCCTAGTTAGTACCTTTAAATAGTACTTCCGGTCCTTTAAACAGTACTTACGGTTTGAGTGGCAGCTGTTGAGTAGTTTAAAAACCGCTACAACTCCGGTTCTATTTGTCATACAATAAAAACAAATACAGTTTTGAAAAGGTAAGAAGTTGAGCTTTAATAAAATGTAATAAAACAATTTTGACAATTTTGGTTGAAAACCACTTTTTAAACGTAGTCAGATACCTTAATGAGGTTATTAATTACAACTTATGGCAACAAATCCCACTTATTAGAAAAAGGTGGATTTATGTCATAGAGATGTCTACCCTGACAGAGAATTACATCCTGACATGGGTCTGCCTATAACATCTAATACATGCTTAAATGTATTAAGGTCCGGCTTCCCAAATTTATAAGATGAATATCCCCAAGAGAAAGTAGTTGAAAATAAATGCCTTGGGGTAAGTTCATAAAATAAATATTGGGCGGTCAGTACTACGAAAACATCTCAATATTATATCAATTTTCTGTTACAGTGTTATTATATTTATATTGAATACGTTTAACATAGCTCTTTCTTTATAGAGCAGTAGTCCAATATGGGATGATGTGTGATTTTGCTTTATGCAGTAGGTAACATTCACTAGATTCCACATTTCTGGAATAAAGAAAGTTCTAATGCAAGTTTAAGATTCTATTTTTAATGAAATTGCGCAAAGGCACACGTTCTTCCAGCGATAACCAGCATTTTTGTTTAGTTTTACGGATAACGAAAAATTTAATTATATAATCTTTGAGTATCTTTATAATTCAGTCAATTACGTTTCTATAGCATATAGAATTCAGACTCAGTTCATCTAAAAAATATTTATTGAAATATATCTCTGTAGTCAAACATACATATAAACAAACACATTGATGATTTCTAGAGATTTTCGTAACCGCTGAGAACAATGTCTCATTCGCTCAAACAGATTGCTGATATTTTGTTTCTAAATCAAAAGCGTAGTACAAACTTGAAGCTTCAGTTAAACTTCTTTTACAGAATTTCAGATTATACTGTCCCTTATGAATCAAATTCTTATTTACAGAAGATTGATTAATTTAAACTTTCTCAGTTAAGAAAAAATGACAATTGTTAAAGGATAATTCTTTGCAATGTCAGAAACAGATTTTTTTTGTTTTATATTTTACGCATATAAGCTGTCACTCAAAAGTGAAAATATTTTAACAATAATTTTCAAAAGTTTTCCTAACGTTCGCAGCTTTTAAACGAACACCTTTTTATTGAAGTATAACTTTCTATATTGCAGTATTTTCCTATCTCAAATAGATACATTCCAGTTTTGATATATGAGATAAAATATTAAGTATAAAAAACAAAATTTTGGCATTAATAGCGAAGATTGTGTTATTGATTCCTTTTTAGAAATTGCACTTTTTGGAAGTATATATTTTCGAAGGGGGATTGTAATTATACTGAACATAAAGGCATTCCTGGCATACACACAAAACAAATTGAAAAAAAATTATGAAAAACTAGATTAACTCGAATGCAAATCACCAATTAATTACAGATAACTATCATTACTAAATTAACTGTTATTGAACATAATGTGTATGATGGACTGTATGTAAAGTTATGCAAAGTCTATTTTTTTTTTTAAAGTGTAAAATAATGAACGGTGTGCTTAAACTTGTATTGTCATGAAAATACACCTATTTAGTAATTCTCTCTTTAGAATATTATGTAGGATTCAATATGAATACATCGTGTTCGCAAACTGCTTTTACAATAAAGAGGGATTTTAGTACCTATCACGATGACTGTTTTTTAAATAGAAACCCGTGACTCCTTTATTTAGCCAAAATTGCAAAGAATGCTTTTTCTCTGTCTTTCAGAACATAATTTTAGTTTATAACTTTACTCATACTCAAGATATTGCAACGAATAATTCCTATGGACCTATTTTTATCAGTATGAAATGAGACCACATGACTAGAATGTATGTACCGGGTGTCCCAAAAATGACTGATGGATTTTAAAATTCAATAACTAGCAAACGGTGACAGATATTTAAAAAATTCTTGCAGGAGGGTTATGTATGATGTCGGGAGTTTTTTTACTGTGATTCTTGATTTTAGTTCGAATTGTAAACAATAGATGGCGCTGACAGCGGTTGTCGCTCATTCGAGACCGAAACTGACGTCACACGGTATTGATGCGAAAAAAGGAGATTAAGCCTATGGAGTGGGTTTCATTCGCCAGTACAATCTTGCTCTTAGGCCTCGATTCTGAACTCATTCGATATGATTTCAATGGAATGCGTTGTTGCCATGGAAACAACAAATTCTTCGATAGTGGAATACAGCGTTTAGATCAGGGCATGAATTTAACAAGCAGTATCCAAGTTTGCAGGCAATTTTACATTTATGAGTATTTATGGGAATTTTATCTAACCAATATGAAAATTTAGTTTCGCGAAATGACGGCAATGCAGGTATGTGAGAGCTGCATAGAAATCGAATCCGTCACATCTTCATTCGTTATTTTGCTACGCAATCTGCTAGTGAGTACTTTTAAAGAGTGTACACTATTTAGTGAAAATGATTTATTTCACCTAGTAGTTTTAAAATACGATGAATAAAATATTCTTTATATCAGGCCATAAAAAGTAATTTAATCCGAGAAAATAAAACTTCATAAATGTAGAATCGCCTGCAACTCGAACACTGCTTGTTAAATTCATGCCCAGTTCTGAAAGCTGTATTCTACTATCGAAGAATTTGTTGTTTCCATGACAACAACGCATTCCATTGAAATCATATCGTCTGAGTTCAGAATCGGGTCCTAAGAGCAAGATTGTACTGGCGAATGAGACACCACTCCATATCCTTAATCTCCTTCCTTCACGTCAATGATGACTTACGTCAGTTTCGGCCTCGAATGAGCGCCAACCGCTGTCAGCGCCATCTATTGTTTGAAATTCACAGAAATTCACAAGAATCACAGTAAAAAAAAAACTCCCGACATCATACGTAACCCTCCTGCAAGAATTTTTTCAATATCTGCCCCCGTTTGCAAGTTATTGAATTTTAAAATCCATCAGTCATTTGTGGGACACCCGGTAAATGATACTTATTTCCAACCTAAGAAGAAAAAGTCCTTCCGGCCTGTACCGGGAGGAAAAGTTAGCTTTCCTACATCTTCGTTTTAAAATTTTAGCTAATGTTACACGAAAACAGCAAGTTAAAATGCAAAGAAACGTTTACAAAAGACTCGTTAATACTGAATTTGAATAAGAAATTCGCCAAATTATTGAGCAATAGCCAAATTGGCTTCATTTATGAAGACTTATTTTGGTCGCCAAATGTCACCAATTTTGTCGCCAATATCGACAATTTTGGCGCTAACGGATATGAATATATAGTTTTATGCGTATGATTGGGAAAATTATTACAACAATGAAAGAAAATAATTTGCAAGTAATCGCGTTAATGTGCTGTTTTGTTTCAAAATGTCAGCCACCCTAGAATTTGAAACTGCTCTATCTCAGCCATTTTTTAAGATAGAGGTAAACCAAAAAATGCTCTGGAATCCTTTTATCAAGGACTAACACGTAATTAAAAAATAAATTTTAATTTTAAATTTTTTTGTATATTTATTTTAGTTTTAAATTTTTAAATGGCCGCCATCTTGAAACAAAATGGCGGACCAAGCTGGGCAACGAACTCCGTCGAGACATTGGTGACCTTAATACACACAATTAGTTTCATCAAAATCGATTTATAAATACGAGCGTTATCGTATGACATAGGTCAGATATATATATATATAGGTAGCTTATATAAGCTTATATAAAGCTACCTATTGCAGCCGTTCGGAGGAAAGCAGTTCCGGAAAATTTCGATATATTTTCACCGATCATGACCCCCAGACCTCAAAACCACCCTCCGCTCAAATGTTGATTTATATATATAGATATATCCATATATATATATATATATATATATATATATATATATATATATATATATATATATATATATATATAATTATAATATCTATGAATTTCAAAAACATATCAAGTTCTAATATCATTCTACTAAAATCTACTAAGAGATAATTAATGATATTGTGTAATCAGAATACCACATAGCTAAAAATTAACTTGTGCAATCATAAAATTACCATAGCATGTGCTTCAATGGTAATTAGCCAAATTTACTCATACCTGAAGAACATTTAAAAAGAAAGAGAGAGAAAGGGGAAAAAAATTATAAATTGGAGTTGCTATTATGTAAACACAAATGGATTAATAAATTAATTATGAACATTATTCAGTGGAAAAACTGGACCACAAGAGAAGCAATCAAGAATTGGATATGAAAAAAACATATGTGGATGTACTCGTCAGCTTGGCTGCACCCACATGTGTTTTAAAAATAATTCAGTATTTCATAATTCTACTGGCATGATGCTAAGTACAGTAGAATCAGCCAAGTATACTGAATTATTACCAGACAACAATTGGAAAAATTTAAAATTGAAAATATGTAAAATGTAAATAAAAAACAATTAAGAAATATATAATATATCACTTACAACGATTATCCTAAAATCTTTATAAATCACCACACTATATAACCACCAGATATCATTTTTGAAATAATATTGGAATTTTGAACCCTTAAAGTGTAGAAAAAATGTTTTACTCACAAGAATGATACAGTATCCTCAAAATATAGCAACTTCTTCATAATGATCAATTCCACATGGCACGTATCAAACATGTTGACATTCGAGTCGAGTTGACAGAAATGATTTGAAAGACAAGTTGAGAGCTCATTTTTTTAAAAACACAACTCGATCAATGACACCCCAACACAATATAATTCAAAAACACACAAAACTATTCTATTGATAATACTCTTATAACAAAATTATATCCGTGAATATATAATTACTCCATCTAATTTTAATTCCTGAAAGTAAAATTAATATACAAGCAATAGCTCCCTCTATAGTTAAATTCAAAATAATATCTATAATATCATCAACTAACTAAAACGTAAAGTGTCGCCATCCATTGGTATTATAATTATTCATAATTAATATTTAGTTACATATCCATATTATTATTAACATAATCACTTCATTAAATTTAATCAATATATAAATTTTAATAAACAATACTTCCTTGTAGTTTTAATATTAAATTCGAATAAAATCCTACAATATGAATAAATATACACAGAATTTATTCATCCTGCACAGCATTTCAGATATTCTTAACAAAAGTATATTTTGTAAAAGAGATATTATTTTAAAACAAAGTGCTTTGCTGCCAGCTGTGTTAAACCACTGATATATATTATCAGTACAAAAACCCTTAACGGGTTAAAAGTGTTGACGCAGCACTTTCTTTTGGCTCTATGAATTTTAAATATGGGTCTTAAAAGCAATGATATCAAATTTAAGTGACGCTATGTTAATAATTTTTTTTTAAATCATAATTTTCTTTTTAGTTTTATTTATGTTCACAGGTGCAATTATTATCTTAATATGAAAAAATATATAAGATTTATTCACTGATGCTTTTTCATTCACATCTCTCATGAATTCAAAATATGGGTTTTAAAAGAAATGATATCAAATTTTGAGTGACACCTTGACGTTAATTTAATAGGACTCTTTTAAAATTCAATTTAAATTATTTTTGGTTTGTCTTCTAAAGTATATTTACACATACAAACAATACTTTTAATTTTTCAATACACTTTTAAATATATTACTTTCACTGAGCCTATATTATGTATTGAAATGTATTTATTTCAATAAATTGATTTATCTTCTGTGCCACGCTATCCAAAATCATAAGTAAAATTTATGTAAATGATTATTTTGCGTCATATTATCCACTTGAATACATTTCCCTTTGTTTGGATACTATGACGCAAAATAATCATTTACATAAATTTTACTTATGATTTTGGATAGCGTGGCACAGAAGATAAATCAATTTATTGAAATAAATACATTTCAATACATAATATAGGCTCAGTGAAAGTAATATATTTAAAAGTGTATTGAAAAATTAAAAGTATTGTTTGTATGTGTAAATATACTTTAGAAGACAAACCAAAAATAATTTAAATTGAATTTTAAAAGAGTCCTATTAAATTAACGTCAAGGTGTCACTCAAAATTTGATATCATTTCTTTTAAAACCCATATTTTGAATTCATGAGAGATGTGAATGAAAAAGCATCAGTGAATAAATTTTATATATTTTTTAATATTAAGATAATAATTGCACCTGTGAACATAAATAAAACTAAAAAGAAAATTATGATTTAAAAAAAAATTATTAACATAGCGTCACTTAAATTTGATATCATTGCTTTTAAGACCCATATTTAAAATTCATAGAGCCAAAAGAAAGTGCTGCGTCAACACTTTTAACCCGTTAAGGGTTTTTGTACTGATATCATTACTTTTTTAAGGTTATTGATGAAAATGTCAATTAGTCGAAATTAAGTATAGGGTATAAATTGATCATTAGAATAAAATTTTAAAGAAATGCTAAAAAAGACCCCTTGGACCCCAATAAAATATGAGGGTGGTGGCCCAGGGAGAGGAATCCAAGACTCAACTTTTAAATTATACAGCGAGAGAGTAACACAATTAGAAGGATGAAAATGCATGGCAAAACCCGTTTGTTCCATCTTCCTCCACCAAAGGGCGCAATCTTTTCTATACAAACATAGCTGAAAATTTTCAGGCTGTCGATTCCGAGTCAAATGAGCCGTCATCGTCGTGAGATCATCGTCGTGATCGGTCCCATAGAACCCGATAGGGAAGTGCCCCTGGTGGTGAAACTTGGAACTAAAATCAATATATCCTGTCGATGTCGAGTCGAATGAATCAAACTGCATTGTGATGGGACCCATAGAACTCGAGTTAGCAGCAAAATCCGTTAGTTCCATCTCCACCACCAGGGGGCGCTCTCTGTTCTATACAAACATAGCTGAAATCTTTCAGGCTGTCGATTTCAAGTCGAATGAGCCATACCTCGTCGTGATCAGGCCCATAGAACACAAGATAGGAAAGCGCCCCCTGGTGGTGAAACTTGTAACTAAAATGTATATATCCTGTCGATGTCCAGTTGAATAAATCAAACTGCATTGTGATGGGACCCATAGAACTCGAGTTAGCTTCAAAATCCGTTAGTTCCATCTTCCACCACCAGGGGGCGCACTCTGTTCTATACAAACATAGCTGAAATCTTTCAGGCTGTCGATTTCGAGTCGAATGAGCCATACCTCATCGTAATCGGGCCCATAGAACACGAGATAGGATAGCGTCCCCTAGTGGTGAAACTTGGAACTAAAATCGATATATCCTGTCGATGTCGAGTCAAATGAATGAAACTGCATTGTGATGGGACCCATAGAACTCAAGTTAGCTGCAAAATCTGTTAGTTCCATGTTCCACCACCAGGGGGTGCACTCTGTTCTATACAAACAGCTGAAATTGTTGAGGCTGTCGATTTGGAGTTGAGTGAGCCATACCTTGTCATGATCGGGGCCATAGAACCTGAGATAGGAATGCACACCCTGGTGGTCAAACTTGAAACTAAAATTGATATATCCTGTCAATGTCAAATTGAATGAATCAAACTGCATTGTGATGGGACCCATAGAACTCGAGTTAGCTGCAAAATCCGTTAGTTCCATCTTCCACCACCAGGGGGCGCACTCTGTTCTATACAAACATAGCTGAAATCTTTCAGGCTTTCGAGTCGAATGAGCCATACCTCATCGTAATCGGGCCCATAGAACACGAGATAGGATAGTGTCCCCTAGTGGTGAAACTTGGAACTAAAATCGATATATCCTGTCGAAGTCGAGTCAAATGAATCAAACTGCATTGTGATGGGACCCATAGAACTCAAGTTAGCTGCAAAATCTGTTAGTTCCATGTTCCACCACCAGGGGGCGCACTCTGTTCTGTACAAACAGCTGAAATTGTTGAGGCTGTCGATTTCGAGTTGAGTGAGCCATACCTTGTCATGATCGAGGCCATAGAACCTGAGATAGGAATGCACCCCTGGTGGTCAAACTTGAAACTAAAATTGATATATCCTGTCAATGCCAAATTGAATGAATCAAACCATGTTGTGATGGGACCCCTCGAGTTAGTTCCAATATCCATTAATTTCCCCTTCCACTGCTAGGGGCGCATTCTGTTCTATATGAAAATAACTGGCCCTGGTGGTGAAACTAAAATCAGTAAGTTCTATCGAGGTCGAGTCGAATGAGCTAAACTGCATCACGATTAGGAATGCACAACCTGTGGCCCGTGATGGGTAACTGGTGGCCCGCAGAGACCATTACATGCCAACCTATCCAAAAATTTCGAATTTCCTTAATAATTCATGAGAAAAATGCGCAAATTTTGTCCATAGATCGTAGGAAAATATGAATTTCATCGATCAGGTGCATAAAATTATGAATTGCATCGACTGGATGCAAATTTTGTCGAATGGGCATGGAAAAATCACAAATTTCGCCATTTTGTCGCTAGAAAAAAAAAACGCAAATTGCAATAATCGGTCAACAGAAACCAGAGATGCCAAAATCGGTAAATCTGGAGTTGTAAATTTTGTCAATCACTCAAAATCTTGAATTTTGTAAATCAGTTGATAAAACCTGCAAATTTTGTCGATAAGGCACTTAAAATCGCAAATTTCATGGATCGAGCAACGAATTTCATCGAATGGCATGGAAAGATCGCGAATTTCAACGAACAGTCGCGGAAAAAATTTGCAAATTGTCCATAGATTGTGGGAAAACATTATGAATTTTGTCTATCGGTTCTGCAAAATTATGAATTTTGTCGATAGGCATGGAAAATCGCAAATTTCGTATATTGCGCGTGGAAAAATCAAGAATTCCATCGAATTTTTGTGAAAAAATTGTAAATTTCAACAAACGGTAAAAAAAAAAAAAAAAAAAAAAAAAAAATGAAAATTTTGCCTAGAGTCTAGAGAAGAAATATTGTGAATTTCATTAAATGGCCGACGGAAAGCATATCAGTTGAAAATCACGAATTTTGTCAATCAGGCACAGTAAAAACATGAATTTTGTGGATCGGGAGAAGGAAAATCATAAATTTTGTTGAACGCATGCATAAAAATCATGAATTTTGTTTATCGGGCATATAAAAATCATTAATTTCGTCAAACGGATCCATAAAAATCAAGAAAGTCATCAATCGGGTGCGTAAAAATCTTGAATTTCATCGATCAGGCATGTAAAAATATAGGACAAAATTGCCATTTGTCAATCGGCGAGTAATACTGAAAATTTGGCGACTGACTTTACTGCCACCACTGGTCAAACTTAATAGTCCCAATTGCGATGATTGAATGGAAAAAGATTTTTTCCCCGCTGTCGCTCGACAAATTTCAAAACCCTTTGGCGAATTTCACGATTTTTTCCCCGAAATTATTTGACGGATTGTGACTTTTTTTCTTCTCGAAACCATTCGACGATATTCAAAAAAATTTTCCCCTGAAACCAGTTGATGAATTTTGTGATTTTTCCACTATCAATGAATTTTGTGATTTTTCTGCTATCGATTGATGAATTTCGTGATTTATCGACTATCGATTAATGAATTTCATGACTTTTTCCATGAACGAACAAATTGTGCACTTTTTTTCCACTGCTATTCGACGAATTTTGCAATTCTGTTCCGCGATTGTTAGACAAATTTCACTATTTTTCTCCCGAGATCATTTGATGAATTTTGTGATTTTTTTCCCCCGAACGTATTTGACGAATTTCTCTAATTTTTTCACGACAGTTAGACATAATTAATTTTTTTCCTGCAATGCCTGATTTCTTTCACGAGACCATTTGACGAATGTCGCGATTTCTTTCCCAACACTATTTGACAAATTTCGCCGTTTATTCCACAATCGTTTGACAAATTTCTTAAATTTTTTATCAAGTATTTGTAAATTTGTTATTGGTCATTGCTGAAAAACAGGAGTAAAAAAATCCATGTACTGGCCAGTGGTCACTGAGTAAAAAAGTTGAAACCTATACATAAAAGTTGAACCTATACATAAAAATCATGAATTTTTTAGAACGGGCACATGAAAATCACAGTTTTGTCAAGTAGCCGCATAAAAATCACAAATCCATCTAGTGGGTGCATTCTTCCAAATTTGCAACCGAACAGTGCTGTATGTATGGATAATGCTAATTATCCCCCCCCCCCCCCACACAACATCTCCTCGAAACAAAATTCTCTCTGTGCTACTGATGGTGGTCCTCGACAACCCAACAATTTTTTAAGTGGCCCTTCGCCTAAAAAGATTGGGCACCTCTACTATCAATTAACAATAAATTAACCTATCACTTGTGTCATGTATTCATGAGCGGTGATTGCAATGCAAATTCTTGTTTATAAGAATAAGACTCATATTAGGTATTTTATTATTTATTTATTGTTTGTTTACTTATTTTGATTTGATTTTCTTGTCCTTTTAGAAATTGACTTTAGATTGTTACTTAAATGGTGAGATGATTGTCAATTACCTGTTTTATCGATAAAAATGATACAAGGTAAGGAAATTGCATCGTGTCGAGTGAATATTTAGGAAGTATTTTAAAACCCGCAGACTAAAGAAGATTTGTGTTTTACTTGTTAGCTATATTTTGCAACTCTCCAAATTACTGCAATGTAAATATAGTATGAAGTTAACTTTCCTCTGTTGTATAGCTAATTTTATTGGAAAAAAACCCTGAAAATGCATTGTTGTAGTAATCAATTATTTTTGCAGTTGTGTAAATTCTGTCATAACAATTTTTAACTAAGGGAAATCTTACATTGGACATTTAATCACAGTATTTTAAATAAGAAAACTTAAAATATTTGCAAATTAAAGAAATGAAAAGAGATTTTGTTTAAAATTACATCTAAAGATTTTTTTTTTTTACAAAAAATGCAAAATTCGCCAGTCATTTGGGAAATTATCACAAAATTCTACTAATAAAATGGGACTGTAAACAAACCGGTTCAAAATGTGTCCTTTTTAAAAATTAAATTCCATCCCAGCAGCCCTGTTGTTATGTTAGTCGAGCACTAGCTGATCGACAAAATTTTTAATCTCGCCAACCTTTTTTTTCTGACCAATATTTAACATAAGCTAATAAAGTATAGCCAACATTTTAACATTGCTATATAGTATCTTAAAAAACTTACTTAAAAATAGCTGAAATATAATCTTGATAAAATACGTAAACACAAACATATCAATACAAATAACAAAATCTCATGTAATCGGGTAAGGGAGACCGGTACACAGTGGACCACTTTTTCAGTTAAATTTTTTTTTCTCTTTAACAGACTGACCAATCTGTATGAAAATATTTCTGAATATTCCTTAAACCTTCTTACATCCATCATAATTTTCTCACAACATAGTTTTCAATACATTAAAAAAATATATATATATATACACTGGTCCACCCACCAGGGTACAGTGGACCACTATTAGGTATTATCTAAAATATAATATAAATCTATTTTTCATTAATCTAATTCTTTTTTGTTGCCTCTTCATTCGCAAAATAACATAGTAATATAAATTTTGAAACAAAAACAAAAAATTAATTATATTTTGAAAATAATAACAGATTAATACAGGAACAATTGCAATTTAGTTGAAGTTATTACTTAAGTACAAAAAAAAATCAGCTCACAATAAAATTTGCAAATGAAATTCCAAAATACTTATCAGTAAGATTGAGCCTGGAATTTTCAAGAAATAATTTTGGGTCTGCGAGCAACATTATGAAATCATTGACATCAACAGCAGATTCATCTACAGTTTCGGGAGAAATAAACTGATTTCCATTCAATTTGCATCTCATGAATCTTACTTGAATAGAATCATCAACAATTAGACTACAGTTATATTTATCAAAGGCAAATACAAAACAAAATATTTCTTACTATGTTAAAAAAATTGTTATTTTTATTTGTTTACTTTATTTTACAGTTAATTCTACTTTAAAACAATCTTTCTAAGAAAACAATTATTACATATTTTGAACATTCTGCATTAGAGGAGCAGAGTGGATTGTGGACCACTGTGCCCCAGGAGTGGGTGGTCCACTGTACCACATGTTGAAGTTCAATAAATAATCATATTAATATTGTTTATAGCTTTCTTTTAAACATAATAACTTTAAAGTAAAATAAAAACAAGTATCTTAGCTTTTCAAAAAAGCTGTTTTATTTTATTTATCTACAACTTTTAATTACTAAAAAAATAAAAATATGATGATGAAAAATTTTACTTTTAGAAGCTCAAAACAACAAAGCAGGATAAAATAGTTCAATCTGAGCTAAACATACTTTCTGAAGGCTATAAATAATCATTGCAGTGCTGTTGTCTATTAGGATAGAAGAGAAGCTTAAAAAAAATTTAAATAAATAAAATATTAGGGGGTGGTCCACTGTGTCCATAGGTTCACTGTGTACCGGTCTCCCCTATATTAATGATAGGCTTAGTCAATAAAAATTTTTTTAAAGTAAGCCATAACATAAATTAGAAACATTGTATTTCATAATGAAAACATCGTATCTAATTTTATATACATAAAAGTGAAAACTTACGTTATATAAATTCCCTATATAATATACCAAAGTTTCATCACAATTAAACGTATTTCAATCACACTGAAATAAAAAGTTTTAGTTATTAAATTTGTGTGAGGTGAATGATGGGAAAGTTTGATTTGGAGAGTTGGAAAATATAGCTAACAAGTAAAAAAACAATCTTCTATCGTCATCAGATATTTAAAAGACATCTTTAAAAGATTCACTGATTATTTTTAACGATAAAACAGGTAATACTATTGACAATTATCTCACCATTTACGCCACTAAATCAAAAGACAATTTCTAAAAGGACAATCTAATCAAAATAAGTAAACAAACAATAAATAAATAAATAATAAAATACCTCATATGAGTGTTTGAACTTTGAAGGTGGGGGGGGGCTATGAGACCTATAGCGGCAGGGCTGTCGTCTCGAATGATCCAAATCATATGAGTGTTATTCTTACAAAAACAACATTCGAGACTCGTTGAAAACAAACAGATGATTGATTTGTTGATTAGAGGCTGTTTCAAATTAACTGATAAAAAAAAAATCTGAATCTTTTTTTCCTTTAAAAAATGACAAATTAAATATATAAATAACAATTAAATTGTATATATATAATTATAAAATATTTCAATATTTTAATCAAGGAATCTAAATATTTTTCGACTTAATGAAGATTTTGAAATAAGAAATTCTTTATTATAACAAAAAAGAAAAATATACAAACAATAATTTAATTTAATACATATATATTACATATTAAAAATTGCATTAAAAACTGTTTTCGTATTTAAAAAAAAAAAAGAATCTAAATAGTTTTTCAGCGATATGGATATGCGTTAACGTTTAACTGTAACCGTAATAGGCAAGAGCTTCCTTATTGCGCAGTAATAAAAAGTAGTGAAAAGGCTGAAGATCTGTAATGTTAGTCTACCAGAAAAAGCATAAGAAAATAGACCGATTTTAAAAGTGGATTATATTGAAAACAAGAGTTTTCCTACGTTAGCGCAATATCTTAAACGCTTCATCTAAAACTGATTAATATAATATATTAATTTTAAAAAAATCGTTCGATCCATTTTCGAGATAACAACTCTGTGCCCATTACACCATTACATTTTCCATTTTCGCTTAAAAATTGGTTTCCAGATCTCAAAATCTACTGCATGTAGAAATCTATAAATTTCAGGATAGAGTTAGGCCATAGATATAAGACTAATGTGAAAAAATCGAAACGGTATGCCTCATATTTACTGAGATATTAAATGTCGGCGTTTCGATTTTCCTTTGATGTCCTGCTAGCTGTATATATGAGAGTGAAGGAATCTTCGGTTTTGGGCTTACGGTTTTCGGTTTTTCGCTGCGTTACTCAAGAGACTACCGTCTCTTATGATAAACTTATAATTAAGTTATTAATTTTTTATTGTTACTTCTACTTAAATATATTTTAGACTTTTTATTAAATAATTAATGTATTGTTTATACTTATACTTAATTATATTTTAGATTTCAGAGATTAATTTAATATCAAATTAAATAATTATTATTATCACTACTGTGCTTCAATCAAATGTATGCTATGCAGTAATTAAAATTACTTATTAAATTTAATTTCATAGATAAAAATAAAAAACTATATATATATTTATTCACTTTGCAAATAGATATGTTTGTGAGTTATAATAACCAATGTTATCCATGTATAAATTTAAATGTATGAAAACTGCTCATCAATGACACCCTAAACATATGTGATCGGCAACGCACAATCACATACTATACAGAGTGTATATAATGTTCAATCAAATTTTAAATTTCCTAATATGTTATAATTGTATTAATGTATGCTATAATTGTAATATTATATCTAGTGTTATATGTTATCGCACATTCAAACAAAAATTTATTACATACAGTGTTAATAATTTAATGATATAATAAATGTTATTTAAAAGAGTTGATAATTGAATTTATCATAAAAATTGGATAACCATATATTTTTGCTTGATCTCGAATAAATCTAATATTTTTGTTTTTATTTATATCTGAGCATAAGTATTTTATACGATGTAGATAATTGATAATTATATTTTTATATACAGATTTATGTAAACATGAAGCATAATTGGTAAAAATATTTACTTTAAATGGAAAATCAAATCTCTTATCATAAATATCAAAAATTAATTTATAATTATTATTAATATTGATTTTTAAGTCAAGAAAGTTAATATTATTATTAATTAAATCATTTTCGCTTAATTTAAGTTGAGTAGGATAAAAATTGAGTGGTGATGTGCAATTTTTTTCATTGAAATAAACTATGATAATGTCATCAATATATCGATAAAATACAAAATCATTGTTCGTACTAATATTTCTTTCATAGTAATATAAGTAAAGTTCAGAGAAAATACTAGATGCTGTTCCGCCCTGCGGAATTCCCTGGCATTGTTTATAAATAATATTGTCATATATGATGTAATTATTATGCAATGTAAAATTTAGTAAAGTTTTAAAAAAAATTACTGAAATATGTTCTTTTAATTTTAATTGAGATTTAAATTCTTTAAATAATATACACATTGTTTTATGTAAGTCTTTTATATCAATGTTATTAAATAAATCATTAAAATCCAATGTTTTTATGAATTTTACCGGATTGATATTATGTATTTTATTAATGAGTTGAAAACTGTTTTTTAGGCAATGTTGGTTATTATGTTGTACGTTATATCATATATCTGCTTTAAAATATTAAGTAGTAAATTACTTGCATTATTATTATATGTGTTACACCCGATGGTAACAGTGCGAAATTTTATAGGATTTTTATGAAATTTTGGAATTATAACAAGATAAGGATAATTTAAATTATTACATTTGATTTTTTGTAATTTGTGATAATTTAATAATTTTCTATTATTTATTTCAATATTTAATTTAGTTTTATTAAAAATATTACTTGTGTTGATTGCATTGTGAATTAACACTTTATAGTATTATTTACAAATGATAGCATAATTATTTGGAGATTTATCTACATAAGTAATTATAAATTTGTTTTGTAATTCTGATATATGTTTATTTATATTATTAAAAGCTGCATGTGTAATATGATGATAATTTTTTATAATTTCATTTTTCATTTTATCTATAACAGAAAATCTCCATTCACTAAAATACTCGATTGGTTTATTGTAATCAATAGCAATTTTATATATAAATAAATCAATATCTTGAATAAACTGCAATATTATGGATTTGATATTACACTTATATGGAAGGCGAAATTTTGTTCCATTATGCATTAAGTTTTGTAAAATAGGTTGTTCTACAATATTAAGATCACCAGTAATGATATGTCCATGTGTTGTATTTATGTACTTTTGATATTTTGGGTCATTACAATAACATGGGTAATTATTTGAAGAGACCATTTGTTTTGCAAAAGAATTGTAATTAAAAATTTTACGTCCAAGTGTGCGATTATATTTGTATGTCTTGTGAATGGTAAAATTTTTTATTGGAAAATTGTTAGTAATGTTGTTTATTATATTGTGTAAATTGATATTATTAAATACATGATTGGAAAAATTTATAATTAATTGTGTATTATTAGTTTTATATTTAGGTTTATTAGAAAGACATGTATTTAATAGGTTTGCTCTATAATGTAGAATATCATAAAAGATATCACAAAATTGTGTAGAATATTGATTCTTTTTAAATACCTTGAAATATTGGTTCAAATATTTCTTTTTTATACTAAAAACATGTTTTCTTATATCAAGCCAACAATAATCATTACAAAATTTTGCCTCAAGATCATCAAGCTCCTTTTGAATCACAATATCATCAGTGTATTTTTTGTTATTATGTTTACCTCTACCAGATCTTGAAGTTTTTTTTATGTTTGAAAAATTTAATCCTGAATAAAGATTTTTATCATTTTCATATTTAGTTAAATCTGAAAATACAGGATATATATATATATATATATATATATATATATATATATATATATATATATATATATATATATATATATATATATATATATATATATATATAACCTATGTCATACGATAACGCTCGTATTTATAAATCGATTTTGATGAAACTAATTGTGTGTATTAAGGTCATCAATGTCTCGACCGAGTTCGTTGGCCAGGTTGGTCCGCCATTTTGTTTCAAGATGGCGGCCATTTAAAAATTTAATTTTTAATTAAAATTTTTTTAATTACTTGTTAGGCCTTGATACAAGGATTCCAGAACATTTTTTGCTTTACCTCTATCTTAAAAAATGGCTGAGATAGAGCAGTTGGAAATTCTAGGGTGGCTGACATTTTGAAACAAAACAGCACATTAACGCAATTGCTTGCAAATTATTTTCTTTCATTGTTGTAATAATTTTCCCAATCATACGCATAAAACTACATATTCATATCCGTTAGCGCCAAAATTGTCAAAATTGGCGACATTGGCGACAAAATGGGCGACATTTGGCGAAATATCGCCAAATTTGGCAACCAAAATAAGTCTTTATAAATGAAGCCAATTTGGCTATTGCTCAATAATTTGGTGAATTTCTTATTCAAATTCAGTATTAACGAATCTTTTGTAAACGTTTCTTTGCATTTTAACTTGCTGTTTTCGTGTAACATTAGCTAAAATTTTAAAACGAAGATATAGGAAAGTTACCTTTTCCTCCCGGTACAGGCCGGAAGGACTTTTTTGTATTGAAAGCTACCTAAAAGTCGGAGTATCTGAATGTCCACACTCTGTATGTCATAGAAATACAGTGCACTCCCTGCACTTCTATCACTTACATTATGGCATCACATTTCACCCAAAGCAAGGTTATTCTGTTGAATATTTCGCTAAACTATTGCTAAGTTATTCGATAAAATATCTTTAATATTGCTAGAATTGATAGCGAAAGGCTGCGTTCATCCCAGGGAGAGACTTCGTTTATTTTTTACTATTTAGGTGCGTGGCAAATCTTGTTCCTTTTGCATAAATTATTCATTTTTTGGTAACTATTACACATCGGATTTTGTAAAATACGCTTACGAACGACTTGTAATATAAATTATGTATCAATCAAGCTATGTAATTGCGATATTGGCAAATAGGTGAAATAATATGGACTATATGTTTATAATATTTATTTATGGAAATGCCACAATATACTGCTTTAAGTATTAAATTGCAAGTAGTTTGGAAATGGACTAAACACATACACAATCCGTCGAAATATTCTCGTATGTTATTAGATGCGATTTACCTTGAAACACATTGTGGTATTTCATTAGGACACAATTTTAAGATCATTCATAAATTAAGAATATTTTTGTCTTAATGAGGCCTTTTGTTTCAGCATTAGCGTATTCTTTTGTTGATTCTTATTTGTACAATTTTCTGAATGTAGCACATCTTCGAATTAATTAATTGTATGGCTTATATATGGCTTGTATTCATCCCATTCTTCTAATAGAGATAGAAGTTCAAATATTCTCGTTTCAAACAGAAGTAATTATCCAAAATGGAATGGTGTATAATTTAAACTTAATTTAACATGTTTTAATCAATGTCAACGACATCTTTGACATATTTTAAACTAAAATTTAAGAGGAATAAAACGTTTTTCTGCGTATGAAAGCATTAAACATATTTTATTCATTTAAAAAAAATTACAATTTAACAGTTACAAAAAATTATGTCTTGCAAAATATGAAATGTATTTATAGAATAATATTGTAAATAGTAGAATTTTAAACATGAATTCTGAACATTAAATTTCCATTAAATGTTTTTAAATAGTTGTTAAGCTGTTTCCAAAAAAACATATATTGCTTCAAAAATTGTATGTTTTTCATTAACGATGGTTATATTTCTTTGTAATAAGAGAAAAAAAATACTCTGATCCTGTCTATTATCTAAATCACAAACATGTATCTCCTTCTGCCACTAATGCTAATCTAAAAAGTAACACTGCATTCTTAACATACTCACGTTTTCGCTTTTATCAATGATATCTTGGGCTTTAAATGACTAATAACTGTTATTCTTCTTTCCCTCAACTTAATTTGCTATTTTTTTATTATTACATATTGAAAAGTAATTTTTTAAATACTTCATTGCTTGATGCACGAATAAATTTTTGTCTGAAATAATAATGTAAATATAATAATGTAGATATAATAATGCAATAATGTTAAAAAGATATGTATAAAGAGAGAGTACCAACAATATAATAAACAATAAGAAGAAAGTAGCGTGTTTTACAAAACTCGTGATAGATCGCACAAACTTGCTGATAGAAATTTTTTCTGGTCATATTAAAAACTAAACGATAAAAGTTTTTAAAATACCCGGTGTGTCATAAATTCGTTAAAACTTTAAAAATTCATTAAAAAGGAAGAAATGATGCTAGACAAATTGCGGTTTGCATGAATGGAAAAAGAAGAAAAACGTTTTTTTTCTTTTGTTTAATAACTAAAAAGTTGTGGTTGATAAAATTTTGATAGATGACGCTGGCATTCATAATATGAAGCAGATATCAAGAAGGACCTTCAACGAAGCGTCTGACAAGCTTCAGTATCTCAGCCCTTGAAACGGGTAATTTTTTCTTATTGAGTCATTTAGTCGTGCAAATTTTCGCAATGTACCGGTTGCTGATTATCCGTTCTTGTAAGAAAACTTAACAAACAGCGGTAATGATAGCATGCAGCTGGTATCGAATAAAGAAGCTATGTGCATCGAGGTGTATTATTGACTATGACAAAGACGTTTGTCATATATCTTGCTTTCAGTTCAAACCCCCCCCCCTCAAAATTTTAACAAGTTAACATAAGCTTTTCCATTCCTCTTCCAACATCTAGCATACATGTATTGATTGCATGCTTCTCCTCCCCCCCCCCCCCAAAAAAAATAGAGATAAATAAATAAATAAATAAATAAATAAATTCATAAAGATTCATTCATTCCCCCCAAAATAAATAAATAATTATAAACAGTTAAAAATAATAAACAATTATAGTTTATAGATTTTAAATGTATGTAATTCCCTCCCCACCCCCAAAATAATTCAATATGTTAACTAAAATCGATTTCTGATTTAATTTAGATAACGAATCTACTTTCTTCATTCTAAAATGCAAGTCACTCGCATACATCAGAAACCTCTCTGTCCTTAACTTTGCGGTTATGCTAAAAATAAGTTACAAATGTTCACATATTTCTAATTCAACCGTTTTCTTCTCATGAAATCAAAAGTGCATCTGTCTTAAAAATTAGACAAAATATATAAGCAGCTGTGCTCTACTTATTAAAGTAATGTAACGTATAACCGATATTCTTTATGCAAACATTTGCACTTCTCATCCGCTCTCAAAAGAATTAATTAAAATATCTCTGGACCACATGTAAACGGTAATATGCAAGCTCATATCTTTCACACCCTGTTATTAGATTCGAGTCATAAGTAACCGTTAATTGCAGCTGTCTTTTAGCAAAATCAAACGCCAATCCCAAAATTACTTTCTTTTATTTTTCCTTTTCTGTCTCCATGAAAGAATCTTTACAACCCTTCCCCCCATTCTCAAATGAATGCATTATCATAGACAGAATCTAGCATTTATCGTTTTTTCCCATACGCTTCCGACTGCAGTCTCCAAAAACTCTCTCGCCAAGTACTGGCGATTTTATCATGCTTTCCGCGCCAACACCCGTACATGTAACTTTTAAAACTTCATCACTTCGGCCTTTCGACTTGACCAGACCAGCTGTTAATTTCTTCTGCTGATTTTGTGGAGTACCTCCCCTTGCGCTTTTCGTCTATTTGTTCTTGATGCCTAACACTATTCTTGATTATTGGTTCCAAATAAATCACCTTCATCGCTAATCATGTTTCTTCTTTGTGCCCGTGTGTCAACTGCCTTCCTTCATGTGCTGTCAACAACCGTATATACGTAACCATATTCAACGTGTCAATCACCAAAGATCTTCTTTATAAAATCTGGTGCGTCTTCGCCGATGTCTCTACCTAGAGACCACCTTCTTCCAACAAGGGGAGGTACTCAGGCACCGTACATCACTGCTTGAACATTTTTTTTCGTCGCAAAATCTCACCCTCTGTTCCTGATAGATACGCTTCACTCATCTCAACGGTGTTTTTTTCCTGCCTCCGCGCGTCACCCCCCCATCTCTTCGCAGCGCGATGTACCTGACTCCGGCCTCGCTTCAGTTGAAACTCGTCATCACAGCCCCCCCACCGGCCATGCTGGGTCGCTTTTCTACCGGGAGTCCTTCTCCACCCCCTCATCTCTGCTGACAACCTGCTCTTTCTGGAAGTGCTGCCCCCGCACCCCCTTCGCCGGATTCAAGACAGTCGGACTATAGTGTTTTTCTGCGTAACTGGAATTCTCTCGCCGATCCTCATCTCTGCTAACTCAAGACGTGAATGCAATATTGTTGTGTTCCTCCAGTGCTTTCCCCTCATCTAAAAGTGTCAGTATGTTGTGCGAAAATTTGTGTTTAAAGAAAAAAAGTGTGGTTCGTTGAAAACCACAAGTGTTTCGTTACCGTCGTTGCATTATAAGTGTTAAGTTCCATAAAATCAAGGATCCTCCTCTTCCCTCCATCTGCGTGTGCGATCAGTGGTGTGCGATTTTTTTTTTATCAAAATCAAATCACCCTACAAATTTCATGTGTGCTGCTACTCAAAATGTTCCTAAATTATTTGTGCCTTCAAGTGCTTCAATGCCGTTGAATGTGTTACGTGTATTGTGTATGTGTTTCAAAATAGTGGTCCAAAATTAAAATTCTAATGCTCTATTTCCAACAGTGTTACTAAAAGTAATCCGTGTGAATTTTAAATCCAAAGAAATCTCTTCAACATTAGTGCTTCAGAAAAGTGCCATTTCTTCAAAAAAAACTAATTTTTTTTCTCTACCAGTCAGTAGTAAATTTTATTTGGTTAAATTATTGCATTTCTATTCTTAAAAGAATATATTTAATAACAGAGTTTTAGTTATGTTTTTTTTGTGTTTCCCCTCTACCAAAACCTTCTTAATTAAATATGCAGGTTGAAATTAAGTTAATTTAATTTTTGAACTTTCTCATCAAATGGTATAAATATGATTATTTTATCTTGCATTTTTTTTTAGTTGTAAAATATGATATTTTTATGAATATTTAAGGCAAGATTGTTTTTTTAAGGTGTTTTGGATACAAATATTAATCTGAGTTTTTAATTTTTAGTAAACCAGTTAAAAAAAAAAAAAAAAAAAAAAAAAAAAAAAAAAAAAAAAAAAAAAACTTAAATTATCTTGCAATATTGGTTTTATTTATTTAAATGAATAAAAGAAATGTTAAGTTTCATTCTTAACAATTTAAATAATTTGCATGAATCTTTACTTTTTATACTTGTGTTGATAAATCCCAGGTAAGATCTATTCACAGTATTTTATGCTATACAAATTGATTTTAAAGTTATAAAAAAAAGGATATATATATTTTTTTTCCTCTATTTTTTCTCTCATTCATCGCTGTTTCTTTTTAAAAATGAATTAAAAATGAGCGTTAGGGATCTATACGCTAAAAAGAAACAGTGATCAGTCATTATTATTTATTATGATATAAATCCAGTTTACATTTTTTTTCTTTCATGTTATATTTATTATCTGCTAGTGTATATTGATATTTTTCAGTTATTTTATTGTGCATGCAGTGTTTCCTTGAATTTCAGTAGTTTAGTTAACTGTATTTTTTGGCTACCATGGCTTCTCAGCAAATACCAATTAACTTGCCAAACTTTGACGGTGATCATGAATCACTCAAATTCTTTTTCGACCAAGTACGGTCTGTTAGTCAAATAAATAAATACAGCCCTCAGGCAACAATTGCTTTACTTAAAAGTAAACTATCTGGTCCTGCATTAAAATATTTAACACAGAACCCTGATTTATTAATCTCAAATGACATAAATGTCATTGAAAAAGAATTTTCTAATTTTTTTCCCTCCTAGCAAATCACAGGTAGCAGTCGAACTTGCAAACTTAACGCTCTTACCCGCAGAAACCATTAAAAACTTTGCCCATAGGCTTAATGTTCTGGCTGCAACAGTTTATGCGGACATTCAAGACGCCAATGCGCGTGACAAAATTAAGTACATGAAATTCCTGGAAACCATTCCGTCCAATTTAAGAATTAAAATACAAGAGGAAGGAATTACAGAATACCAACCCGCAGTTTTGAGGGCCCAGGCGCTACAAGATATTTTGTACGGAGAAAAAAATTTGCATGCTTACCCCACCCCTTCCCCAACTGATTCAATATTTGCCGACCAGCTGAAGCAGCTAACCGAGAAAATAAATGCCCTCTCTGTAAATACCCAAACACAACCAGAAATTAAAGAAGACGCGGCAACTTACAAAACTAAATTTGCTGGCATGCACAACAAACGGAAATTTCAAAATCGCAATTTTAACAAACGCCACTCTCCACATAAATCTTACAACAAATTTAACCGCACTACTTGCCAGCTATGTTTCAAAAGTGGTCACGAAGCGCAAGCCTGTTTCAAATGGAAACGCTTAAATACACAAAGACGAGGACAATTTCACAACAACAACAACCGACAACAGGAAAACTAAGTCAGAGGTGTAATTTTGCTGATGGCTTTGCACCTCACCCCACTACTGATTACACATCAGCCAGTTTTTTCCCAGATCCGTCCTTACCAAAAATTTCACTTAACAGACTAGTAAACTCTGTAAGCACACAAACATGTGATAGTGTAAAAATTTCTAAGCATGAAACGACACAAACAAACACAGAACAATATGATGACACTACTACAAAAATTATTTACAATGTCATCAAAGACTCAACATCACTCCCCCTTGTAAAGGCCTCAATTGCAAAAAAAGATATTACTCTACTCTGCGATACAGGAAGTACTATTTCATTACTATCACAGTCTTTATTTGATGAATTAAAAACAATTTTAAAATATAAGAGATTATCAACTGGTGTTGTCATCAAAACAGTCAATTCTGATGTAGATTTCTCCGCATGTATTGGAACCTCCATTAAATTACACCACAAAAACTTCAATTACCACTTCTATGTAGTAGACATACCAGATTCATCTAGTTTCCAAGGTATTATTGGCTATGATTTCATCAAACGATTCAATATTGTTGTAAACACTGTCAAAAACCTTATCCATATTGACAACACTTTATCGATTCCTTTGGTAAACAAACAAACTACTTCATCTTCTGAGATAAATCAATGTAGTACACAACCCACCTCCTTCAAAAATCAAATTGTAGTTTTGACTCGTAGAGTTTCCTTAAACCCTCAGGAACAAAAATGGATTTCAGTTTTCACAAATACTATTAGCACAGACAAAGAGTATTTATTTCAATACAATTCACCCGTTGACAACTTAATAGGATTTGATGCTATAATAAAATCAAAAAATCCAAAGCGAAAAAGAAAAATTCCAACACAATATACATTTTTCCTGATTTCGGTTAAAAACAATTCTGATAATCCCATTCACCTTCAAAAAAAAGCTAAAATAGGTCAACTTTTTGAGGTCGAGGAAATAATTGAGTACTCCCCAGATAAAATTAGTCAAGACAACTCAGATCAACAATTTTTAAATCTCATTCAGGCTTCTAAAGACATTCTCAAAAAAAGAAAAGAAGACTTATCTGCAACTGATTTCAATCTTGAACACTTACCATCCAATGAGGCTGAAATTTTAAAAGAAATGTTACTCAAATATTACCCTGTATTTTCAAAATCTCTAAATACACTTGGGCATACAGATAAAATTATTCCAGATTTGAAATTCATTAATGACTATCCTATAAAAACACTTCCTTTTCCAATACCTCAGGCATTACAAAAAGATGCATTAGATCAAATTAATCAATTACTTGAAGCTGGAATTATACACAGACATTGCTCGGAATGGTCTTGTCCTATGTTACTTGTTAGAAAAAAACCAGATGGTACTGGTAAACAAAAATTTCGCCTCGCACTTGACCTTCGAATGTTAAACACTGTAATTCAAGGCTCATCTTACCCACTACCAAAAATTCAAAACATCATCGCTAATCTCTCTTCTTACACATTCTTTACAACACTCGACTTTCATCAAGCATACCATCAAATTAACTTACCAGAAAAATTTCACAATCAACTAACTTTTACCACCATGTTTGGATCTTTTTCCTACCGCAGACTTGTCTTTGGTTTAAAGACAAGTGCCTCAATCTTTCAAGCTCTAATGGACTCTTTAATTGACGAACTACACCTACAAGGTGTGTATACGTATCAAGATGACTTTATCATTGGTGCAAATTCTTTCGATGAAATGTGTTCTAAACTCGACAAAATTTTTAACCTCCTTTCCAAGTACAATCTCACTCTTTCACCTAATAAATGCAACTTTCATCAAACAAACGTCAACTACCTAGGTTTTTCAAATAGAAAATCATTGTATTTCACCAATCCATTCTAACATTGTAAAAATAACTTCATTTCCTACACCAACTACAAAAAGACAACTAAAAAGGCTTATTGGTTTGATAACTTTCTATAAATCCTTAATCCCAACATTTAACAAACTAGTGCTACCACTTATTGATTTAACTACTCCTAAAACTAAATTCATCTGGACAGAAAAACATCAGGACATACTTAAAACAATACAGAAAATTTTCTTCGGTTCACCCATGGTTAGGTTACCAGATTGGAATAAGAATTTTTATTTGAATACAGATGCATCTAACAATGCCATCTCTGGCGTTTTAATGCAAGAACATAATGGAAATCTTCTACCAGTAGCATACTTTTCTAAATCCTTAAATTCCTCTGAAAAAAAATATCCTGCTTTAAAACTAGAACTCATGGCAATTTACAAATCTGTTATTGCATTCAAATATTACTTATACAACAGAAAATTCCTAATCTTGTCAGATAGCAAACCTCTAAAAAAATACAAAAAAACTACAAACCCAGCAGACATAACCACCCGTTGGCTAATTGACCTTTCAGAATATTCGTATGATTTTGAACACATTCCAGGATCTTCAAATGTTCTAGCAGATTATTTCTCTCGCTGTAATTTTGACAACAACCAAGAAAATTTATTAACCAATCCTAACCTTATCCATGATCCTCAACCACTTCCAATAGTCGATCATGAAACACCTGATATTTGTAAATCTGTTAATAACAACAATTGTCATGTTAATTTTCTCATCTCAGGTGAACGAACAAAACGAGACCCATTATTGGAGATATCAAATCAAACTTTTTGCATTGAACAACAAAAAGACCCTACCTTAGCTAGTATTTATGATCATATATTACAAAATGGACCTTCTTCAAAATTAACGAATTACTTCATACATCCTGATTCTAAAATATTAATGTTCAAAAAGGAAGATATCATAAATAATACTTTCTCATATCACATTGTAGTTCCTGATTCACTTAAAAGTAAAGTTTTAACTATATCCCATCTGTCACACTTTGGTATGGCCAAAACTTACGAATTTCTTTCATCCAAATATTTTTGGAAAGGCATCTATGTAGATACACTCAACTTTGTAGCTTCATGTGTCAAATGTTTACAGGCCAAACACCATAACACTCCACCCGCACCTCTTCAACCTACATACACACCAAGATATCCTGGTCATACAGTCAGTACAGATTTACTTGGTCCTTTCTCAAACAATAAACATGTTTTAACTGTAACCGATCACTTCTCAAGACACATTGAACTCTATCCTCTCACTGATACTTCTGCACCCAAGGTTGTAAAATGCTTATTTAGTTATATAACTACCTATGGGAGACCCGTCTGTATTTTGTCAGATTTAGGCCCACAATATACTTCTCATATTTATAATGCATTTAATGATGCTCTTGGCATAAAAATACATCACAGTTCGGTCTCGCACCCACAATCTAACAGTATTGCCGAGCGGATTAACAAATCCATTAAATAGTCTGTTACCACATTACTACAAGAAGGACAATCTTTTGAAAATGCTCTGTTTATTCATAAGTCACTTTATAATGGTTCGACACACTCTTCTACACTATTTTCACCTAACTTACTTCATTTTGGTCGTGAACTTTCATTAATTTTTGACACATATGATCATTGTACCAACCAAGCATTTCTAGATAAACATGTTGAAGTTTATAAATTACTAGATGACTTAAACAAAATATATGACAAAGCATATAACAACATTAAGACTGCTCAAGATAGACGTTACAAAATTCACAGTCGAAAAGCTAAATTAAGAAATATATGTTTAAAAGATATTGTTTATTTAAAATCAGTCGACAAATTTAAACCTAAATATACCGGTCCATATATTGTAACATTTAAACACTCTCCTGTTTCATTTTCAATTAAAAGATTATATGCTCATGATGATACTGCATTTAGGGTACATATTGATAGACTTCTTCTAGCACCACCTCGATATGGACATTTATGTGATCCTGCAAGTCATGTTATAAATAATAATTCTTCTAACACCATTCTCGCCCCTCGCTACAATTTAAGAAAAAGATAATTTGTAACAAATTAAAAAAAAATAATAATAATAAACTTAAAAAAAAAAAAAAAAAAAAACACTTTTAAATTTTTAATATGATCTGATACTAAGTGTTTTATCCCTGGCCAGGATTCTACGTATACTGTGCATAACTTGTCTTCACTTGACTTCACGGCTGGTCCATGTCTTCTTGTGAAGACCACTTTTACACAATATTTTGTATCGGGTCACACCATTCTTGTAATTCTTCATTCAATTTTATAAACAGTAGATAAATATAATCTTTTCACATTTTTTTTCTCTCACACTTTAAACTTTCATTCATACTGAATACAACATTACAAATATTTTAAATAAATAAGATCTTTTAAATAAAAAAAAAAAAAAAAAAAAAAAAAAAAGTTCTCTTAAACAAACTTAAAGCATTTGCTTACATGACTTGTACAGTTTCACTTCATCACACCCGATTATGACATATTTTAGGTCTCTCAACACTCTAGGACTGTCAATACATTAGGATTTGCATAAGATACACTTGTATCTGTTTTTTCTTTTTTTTTTTACTAATTCTTCCCCTTCAGGCTAGTGGTACCGTTCTAAATCTTTGCCCTTAGGTTACCACACCTCACCAGATTGTGTTTAGAGAGACAATTGTGATTTAGTTTACTAATTCACAATATTCCCTTTTCCCAAAAGTATATGTGTTCCCGAATCGTGCTCCTGTGTGGGGATCAGTGCGATCTTCATTGGGGAGCAGGGAGTTCATGTTGTAATGATGTGGACTCTCATCACTGCCCTCCTCACCTAGGTCGTAAGGCCCTAAGCCTGAGACATCACACTTGTCATGCATTGACAAGATTAAGGGCGGTCCCTTTTTATGGGCGTGCCACATGCACCTCTTTTTTTTACCGTCCTGTGCTTGCACGAATTTTTAAACCTTTTTCAAGCAACTTTTCATTACAATACACTTGAGTCAATCCATTTTCACTTTTTCATATAATTCAAGTTAATTGTTAAGGATATATGTTTATGTTATGTGTTATTTGTGTTTATTTTTTTTAATTGTTTTCATTTGTGTTTCATATTATACTTAAGTAGTAATTATAGTATTTAAGTGCAACAAAATTGAGAAAATGAGTACTGTTTTGTGCTCAGTTATCATTAGACATGTCTAGTTAAATAGTAACTTTTTAAAGCTGGTACCAGAAAGAAAAAGAACAAAACAGAAAATAAAAGGACGAAGATATATATATAAAAAAAAAAAAAAATCTTCGAAGGTAGTGCACTATGTTTTATATTTTATGGCCTGATGTTACGGACTATTGAGGTAACAAAATCTTTTATACTGTTGCAACTCATATAAGTTTACAAGTATTTTGTTTTATATTATGTATGTATTATTTTAAGCTTGGGGAGAGTATAATTGTATTGTATATATATATTTTTTAAAACTGTACTGTAAACAGTACAGCTTTTCTGGTCAATGGGGTGATATATATGACAAAGACGTTTGTCATATATCTTGCTTTCAGTTCAACCCCCCCCCCCTCAAAGTTTAACAAGTTAACATAAGCTTTTCCATTCCTCTTCCAACATCTAGCATACATGTATTGATTGCATGCTTCTCCTCCCCCCCCCCAAAATAGAGATAAAAAAAATAAAATAAATAAATTCATAAAGATTCATTCATTCCCCCCCCAAATAAATAAATAATTATAAACAGTTAAAAATAATAAACAATTATAGTTTATAGATTTTAAATGTCTGTAATTCCCCCGCCCACCCCCAAAATAATTCAATATGTTAACTAAAATCGATTTCTGATTTAATTTAGATAACGAATCTACTTTCTTCATTCTAAAATGCAAGTCACTCGCATACATTAGAAACCTCTCTGTCCTTAACTTTGCGGTTATGCTAAAAATAAGTTACAAATGTTCACATATTTCTAATTCAACCGTTTTCTTCTCATGAAATCAAAAGTGCATCTGTCTGTCTTAAAAATTAGACAAAATATATAAGCAGCTGTGCTCTACTTATTAAAGTAATGTAACGTATAACCGATATTCTTTATGCAAACATTTGCACTTCTCATCCGCTCTCAAAAGAATTAATTAAAATATCTCTCGCCCACATGTAAACGGTAATATGCAAGCTCATATCTTTCACACCCTGTTATTAGATTCGAGTCATAAGTAACCGTTAATTGCAGCTGTCTTTTAGCAAAATCAAACGCCAATCCCAAAATTACTTTCTTTTCTTTTTCCTTTTCTGTCTCCATGAAAGAATCTTTACAACCCTTCCCCCCATTCTCAAATGAATGCATTATCATAGACAGAATCTAGCATTTATCGTTTTTTCCCATACGCTTCCGACTGCAGTCTCCAAAAACTCTCTCGCCAAGTACTGGCGATTTTATCATGCTTTCCGCGCCAACACCCGTACATGTAACTTTTAAAACTTCATCACTTCGGCCTTTCGACTTGACCAGACCAGCTGTTAATTTCTTCTGCTGATTTTGTGGAGTACCTCCCCTTGCGCTTTTCGTCTATTTGTTCTTGATGCCTAACACTATTCTTGATTATTGGTTCCAAATAAATCACCTTCATCGCTAATCATGTTTCTTCTTTGTGCCCGTGTGTCAACTGCCTTCCTTCATGTGCTGTCAACAACCGTATATACGTAACCATATTCAACGTGTCAATCACCAAAGATCTTCTTTATATTGACAGCCTAAATTTATTGCATAAAACTGCATTAGATTATACATACCAGCGCCATCTGTTAGTAATTTCTTTAAACATAACTTTTTATGTTCATAAAAAGAAATCTCCCTCTAATGTCATTCGTGCAAAACGTAATTTTTTAGAATAATTTCTTTCTTTTTAATTAAATTTTAAAGTTTTAACGAATTTATGGAGTACCCGATATTAGTCTTTTTTTAACATAGTTTTATTATTCATGTCGCAATTGGCAAAATACTGTTTAAAAAAAATAATGAAATGTTAAAGAATTATAAAAAAAAAAAAAAATACTTTAAACATTAATGAAAATCTATGGAGCGGGTGACTAAAATAGACGTTATGGCCGTTATTTCTTTAACCGCTGTGCTGGAAAAAAAATTTCAGTTACAAAAATGCACAAATCCTGTTTTGTTTTTCAATATGGCATTAATTTAAGAATGCCTAATAAAATACGAATTTAAATTTTTCATATGACAGTTTTTAACATAACTTATGTTTAATGCCTTATGAGTAAGAAAGACAGAAAAATAAAATCACTTTTCTATGACCAACAATTATCGAGTAATGGTAAATTGAATTTTATGAATTTACAGCAATTTTTTTTCATTGTAAGCCGTGTCTCTCTTTAAATTTCGTATTTTGATAT
The DNA here is from genome assembly GCA_963931845.1 of Maratus michaelseni. NCBI lineage: Eukaryota > Metazoa > Arthropoda > Arachnida > Araneae > Salticidae > Maratus > Maratus michaelseni. The sequence goes on from OZ007588.1 coordinate 168,786,641, forward strand.
ATATATACAGACTCATGTAAACGAATGCGACATCTAAAAGCTATACTTGATTTATATCCTTTTTCTATTTGAAAATATTTTTCTATTATCAGCGGTTTAAAAGATAATCTCCATAGCTTCTATTTTGAATCCCAATCGATATAGACAAAAATTCCTTTCTTTCACATAATCTATTTTAAAAATAATAACGGGAAGGAATACAACAAATATAAATCTTTAGCTATTCAAAATCTTTTTCTAATACTGTAGTAATTTATTTTCTTCTGAAAGCTAATGCATATTTATGATTCATTATGGATGTGGATGAATACTTTATTTCCTTCTGGTGAACTGTATTTTGTGAAACGCCCTCGATTTAAAACAATCTTAACTTATATTAATTGCCAGTTATATGTGCCCTTATTTCTGAAAGATAATAATTAGAAAATTTCTCATTAGTAGAATATTTAATAAATAGTTAATTTCTGAATTAGTTATCACCGATCAATAAATCTAAATACATGGTGTCAAGAAATTTAGCAGGTGTTTGTAAGGAATACATTTTATCTTATTTATTTTCTTTTCCTATTCAATAGAAATGAATTTTTATATAAAAAAATTATATACTTTTGGAAAAACGCACAGTTCAATTAATATACTAATCTTCGTCATCAGGCATGCGACCAACTTTTTTTTTTTGTAAAATCGGCTTTATTTTTGTTTTTATTTGTGAATGCGCAAGGTTTTGAAAAAAAAAAAATCCTTTTTATCTATCTATACCAATACAGTCGAACCTCGTTAACACGAAATTGAAGGGACTGGGAATTTTTTTCGTGATAACCGTCATAATTGTAGCGCCATCTATGTTAGATATAAAAACTAAATAAATTAACCTACAAATATATCCCTGCTCAAAAAATCATAAATTAATAAGAAATAGTAAATTTCATTAACAAATTATTGTTTTTTAGGCAATAATAATTTTATTTACATGCTAATCATATTTTTAAATAGTCCGTTATTGACTTTGTCTTCAATTTTTGTAGAGTACTTCTTTTAGGAACGTATGGACCTAATCGAATTTGTCCAAAGCTCGGGAAGTATGTTCTTGATCCATAAGGAAACGTTGTACAGTTTTCAATGCTGCGGTAGATTCATTTATTAAACTTTTCCGTTCTGTGTCAATTTCTTCTTCCTCGTCTGACACTTCAATGTTTTCTTCTTTATTTTTCAGCAATTATTTCTTCACCTCTCGTCACATCCGAAGTCAGCACATCTTTATCTATGCAAATGTACTTGGAAAAAACAATGTCTAAGAAAGAATTTACCGATTTTGGCTACATATCTTTCTGCAGACAAGTCTATGATGCTATTTAAATCTTGTCAGTCATCCGTTAGAAAATATGAAATTGCTCTCACTGAGAGCATCAGCAAAAGCCTCTGCTTCATCTTGCAAAACTGCAAAAATTAAAACAATGTTCTGGTTTATTGCCTCTTTTATCCACCGCAAGAGAGCAATTTCAATTTATTCATTCTTTCTTCTACACATTCGTTTTCTTACTGGTTTGAATTAACTCACAGCATAAACTGCTTCAATCTTTTCGCGATTCTTTAAAATTGCAGAAGAATTGTAGGTATCCCATACTTCGCCGCATTTTGTGATTTTTTCAGCACTTTATCGCTAACTTCGTTTAATTTTTTTGCTTGGTTTCTTAAGATACTGCTTGCTGTTTTCGACTCATTTTTCACAGAATTCTACAGAGCAACTGTGAACAGCGTTTCCATTATGTTAGTTAGGTAGTGAAGTAGAGAAACTTCTTTCACTCACAGATAGGAGAATTCAGACCCCCGGTTTATAGTTTATGTTACTGTCAATACAGTCAACCGAGTAATGGAACAATCACTTTCAAAAAAAGAAATTCTTCCCCAAACTTTCATTGTGACTAATCCATTGCTCATATGGTTAATGTGGGAACACTTGCGCATATAGGAGATCAAAGAAAAGCAGGGATTAATCAGGAATTCAGTATTTCAGAATTTTCTGAAACTCTTTTTCACTTTAAATCGTTTTCAAACCAGGAGAAAATTCCACTTTTAATAAGAGTATGTGACATTTAAGTTTGAAATGTCGAAAACATTGCATAAGGAATCATGTTTTGACTTTGAAGCGAGAAAAAAAAATTCGCCTTAAGCGGGATTTTCCAAAATTCTATTTCGTGTTAAACGAATTAATTAACATTGATTTTCAGACTCATCTGACGGGACCTGAAAATTATTTCGTGTTAAGCGAAATTTCGCGTTAAGCGATTTCGTGTTAACGAGGTTCGACTGTATCATATTTTATCCAAATTTAACTTTCAAGTTAAACAATGCACTAATATAAAGCTTAATAGTGACTAAAAAGCACTAAAAATAGACTGTTAATTAGTTAAATGTAAATTACGAAAGTTACTGTTATGTAAAAAACACTGGAGAGCTCATTGATAATCTTAAAATTCTTCGCATTAACTTGTATTTATACATAGTCTGGATTTAGTACATATTTATAATGATACACAAAAAATCTATTACTTATGTTCTGTATTTGCGAAAGTCTAAGTTTTCTGAGTTACCTGCTTGTTTTTGTCAGTCTTGTTATTTCATATATTGTGCTACATTATTTTTGTTTTTAGAAAACGGATTTCTCTGGATGATGCATCTGTCAAGTTGGTATATGAATATTATAAATACTTTTATCTTTTCAGTGTATATAATATACAATGTATGTGCCTGGTAGTCATTTTGTTTCTTTTTTTTCTTTCTGTAACTTTAGTGTTTAACGAAAAAGGTGATTTGTTTTTAAATTTAAGCTAATATATTAATATATATGTATTTTAACTTAGTAGTTATATTGTTGCATAGTGCACTCCATCTGCATCAATTCGGATAGAAACGGTTGGCATTTTAAGTAAAAGAAATTCTAACAACACTATGGGTAATCGAACAATCTTTCTTTTTGAAAATCTGTACTTAGCTGTTGAAGCTGAAAGTGTATATTGCAGATAATCTAGTTTGTGAAATTCTCCCGCATAAAATAAAATAATGGATTTCTTCTTCTTATTATTATTATTATTTGTATAGAGATTTCTGTGGACTTGTCACGCAAAGATAGGCCACTTTGATCCTTTGCACTAACAGAATATTTAGTGTACAGTAATAGACCGTTGATTTTGAAAATAAAATTCTACATTCGGCACATTTTCTGAATGTCAAGTTCCTATACGAATTTTGATTATCTATTCATTATGGACTTTTCCGTCCACACCAGATATGTGCTGTCCGCTTTATTATACAAATATATCTTTAAAAAAACACGGTACGCCGCACTGATGGCATAACGTGGTGGAAACAACCTGCGCTACCGATTTAATTTTTAACGCCCATACATTCACTTTTGAACATTACATAATTTAAATTTTGACATCATCAAATAGGCGAAGCATATACTTTCAAATGAAATTTTATTGAAAACTCAATTTACTCAAGTTTATGATCTTTTATGACTCTTTAAATAATTTTCAAGCATGACTTTTTATTCAAATAGATACCTCCAACAAACCTGTGTGCTACCTTGAGTGCTAATATAAAATAACTAAGGATATAGTAGCAGAGTTGTCAAAGTATTTTCTTTCTGTTATCTTCATTTGATTAATTTTGTGAAATTGGGTCCACTTACAAGCTTTAACATCATATTCTTTGAAGTGAATGTAAATACAAAAATAAATAGTCCTCTTGCGCTAAACCACATGTGCTGAAATACGTCATTAGGACATGGGATTGATTACAGAAGTTTAATCCCAAGATAAGATTAACCATTCGATGGATAAATAGTTTTATTAGTATCTTTTTAAATATAGGAATAATTTACAATAATTTACAAATTTATCTTCGCATACCAAACCAAGCCTTTTAATTGTTGAATAAGGTCATTTAATTCAACGGAAGAAGGAGTCCTTCGCTCGTTTTTAAATATTATAATTTAATATTATAATTATATAACTTTATATTATAACTTTATATTATATTTGTGTATCCTTATCTCTTAACACAAATTTCTCTCAAAGAATGGTAACCCGTATTATCAAAATGATTTTATAGAAAATTACGCACTGATATTTTGGCGATAAAAAGTAATGTATAATAGAGTGGAGCGAAAAAAAGTTTATAATTTCGAAATACAATAGTGATCAAATTTCGCCTTTTCACTTCCTATTTAACAGCCAAAAATTTCAGGTCAATCAATGAATATCTTGTGGTTGCTTCCAGGCCATGGATTTATGAAAATGGACAGGAAATTGTGACGTATGCAAAAAAAAATCATAATTTTGAAATACCATAGTCATTAAAATTTGCCTCTTAACTTTCCATATAACAGAAAATTAAATTACAAAAATTGACAGCAAATTGCTATGTATCATGTAAAAATAATGATCATAATTTGGAAATATATTAGTCATCAAAATTAGCTTTTTTCCCCTATTTAACGGAAATAAATTTCAGCTCAATCGAATAATGTCTTGGGAACAGCCCCAAATTCAACTGGGCCCCAAAGGAATATAGTCAAAAACTTAAACACAAAATTTGGTTCAATTCTATGTATAACTTCAGTAATTTTTCAATGATACAATAATGAAAATTGCGGTATCAGAGAGCCCTTTTCTGGCGAATTATCTCCAAATTCAACTGGGACCAGCTGGCCACAGTCAAAAACATATATAAATGAAATTTTGCTCTATTCTTCATACACTTTTCGATGATACAATGAAGACGAACACACGGACAGATACGGACATTTTGTGTAAACATGTTTTCCGGATGTCTGACCAAATTCCAATTTCAATAGTTTTTTCTATTATAGAAAGTAAAAACGATTAAAAAAAATCCTGCTAAAATGAATTAATTTTTATTATGAACAAACTTGACCTACATTTCAAACAAAATCTGTTTCGATAGACATTTTTTTGTTGATTTTAGAGTGACAAAATTACATTGTTAAAAACACGCATATCCTCCATAGTCCATGTTACAAGAAAAGGTAATTAAAAGTGTATTCAGAAAATTTAGTTTCTGTTCTTGTAATCTATGAAATAATGATTAATTAAGTACTGTAATCATTTTTTATCATTACAAGTAGCCGTGATTAAAAATACTATAAAATAATCATGATTGAAAGTAATCATGACTACTTGAAATCACGATTACTTTAATCATATTATTAATCTGATTACAAAAGTACTCGATTACGCACAACACTGGTAGCCACTTCAACACATTAATTGACTGACCTGAAATATTGTTGGTGTTAAATAGGAAGAAAAAAGCAAATTTCGATGACTATTTTATTCCGAAATTATGAACATTTGATTTACATGATATACCACAATTTGCTGTCAATTTTCGAAATTTCAGAGCCTGGTACGAACTTAAAGACATTATTTGATTGACCTGATTTTTTTCTGTTAAATAGGAAGAGAACAGTCACATTGGGAACACTATTGTATTTCGAAACAATAAACCTTATTTTTTTCACTCCACCTTAATGTACAAGACTGTCGTTTCAAAATATTATTCAGTATTCTATAACAAAATCATTTTAATTGTGCAGCTTTTAGATATATGAAATTTTATCAATATTTTACTCATTTATTTCATACACTATTCTGGATTTTTTGTTTACAGATTATTATATTTTAGCTAAACAATGCATTGAATACTCTCTCTATATAAACAATATTATATCTTTAATAATTTAATTATATAACGTAATATTATAACTTATATAAGGTGTTTAAAAGTCTCTCTATATATAATTGAGAAATAAATTCTAAATATAATTTTATTTCAACTGATCTGATAAAATGCTTTCTGCAGAAGAAAGAATAGCCATTCTTTCCGCAGGACTAACTGAATTGATTTATGAGAAAGTGTATGATTAAATCACCCGCAGTAATTTCCTATTCTCGACAGTTTCCAGCAAATAGTAACACATAGCTACTCAATCTGCATAGTCCTCACAAGAAGGTCTACTGAAAGCGCTCAAAATATTTTGAAAAAAATGCTGATGAGACTATTCATGTACATAATAAATTATCAGTCGAATTTAGCTGCTGAATCTCAGTAGAAAAGCTGTAAAAAAGTAAAATAGTTTCAAGTATTTAGTGCAAAAAAGACGCGATTTGGTAAGCAACACCTTTTCCTCGCCAAATGCAAGCGATTTTAATGCATTTGGAAATTCCTGGTTAAATGGGTGTTTAAATGAGCAGTACTATACGAATTTAAACTTAAGCGATTAATTAGTTTATTATTTTTACTATAAGCTTACATAATATATTTACAAGTTGCGTGTTGTTGAAGCTATTTTATTTTACGCGGTTTCACCGGCTGGATAAATTTTAAGTGTATTTTAACAGTAATTGCTCGATTAAGAACGTTCTCATTATACATTTCAGTATTGAATACGTCATTGTTTCCATAGCAACAATTCTTTTGTCTTGTTGTCTCCTACACTAACAATATCGAAATAAAATTGACAGTTCTCAGAATCAGACTAATTTTTAGTTTGAAGCATTTTTAATCAATTTAAATTTTGTTCTAAACCGTAGAATACGATCGTTAATATTCTTCAACTACATTTTCAATGCCATGTCATATAAATGTACATGGCATAACCGTACTTATAAAAGTGTATTTATTTAAGTGAAAAACTTACGTAAACTAGTTCAGTATGCACAGAAGAAAATGGTTTTTCCTAAAAGTGTATTTATCATAAAAACATACTTTTTTTATTTCATTGTGTCGCTAACCAGCGATAAATGGCCAAAAACATGAAAATTTTGTAATTTATTTACGGATGTTATATCGAGGTTCCGCAGAATTTTTTTTATGAGCATATACATCGTCATAAGAAAAATATTCTGTAATTGTTTCAAAAATTTTTGAGTGTGCGCTTACGGATACCTTCCTTGTCAGTTTCAAATCTCTCAACAGTTTCAAACCTCTACACATTTTTATGGGAATGGCATGTTTGTTTAAATGATAACGTAGATATTTACAAAAAGTGGAATTCGTAATAACGAGCTCTCAACTGAGCTGTTACGTGGAGTCTCTGAACTGCGTGTACCTGCAACGACTTCGAGCATTGTTTGTACAACATCTGGTTTTATCGAATATTTGCCGGAATAATCTTCTTCTTAATCACTACCAATTTTCTTGAATTCGTTTTAAATGTATAATAGATATAGATCACCGACAAATAGTTTGGTTTTAAACATGTTTCTCAAAATGTTATAGAAACTTTCTTAGTACTGATTATTACTTTGCTTTTATTACCCAGTATTATTACTGAATATTACTGCATTGTATTACTGTAGGGTGGGGTGGCTCGAAAGCCAAAGCACCGTGACCAGAGGTCTATTGTACTGTCCTCCCAGGTCTCCTAATTTTGAACCAATTCCAGATGAGAGACCTGCATCTGGATTGGCACCCCCAGAGGTAACGCTTATATAGAACTTGGAGGACTTTGGAGCCACGAACAGATTTAACATGCACCAGCTCCCATTAACGCACACGGTACCACAGCAGAGGCAGACGAGAGAGGATAGACGATGCACCCTCCCAACAACTGACCGCGGTCCATGCTGCTTGACTTTCGGTGATCTTACGACAACCGAGCTTTTATCGTCCGCCCCACTGCGGGACATAACTGAATATGTGAATATACGCAGCACGATAATCGCTAAAGAAACAGTCTCTTCATACTATCTAGATGCTTTGATTATAAATGACACTTTATTTATCAGCGATTAGAAAATCTTAAAAGTAAAAAAAGGTTAAAATGAATATTGACTATTCTCTCAAAAAATAATTTTTAATCTCGTTTTCACATGTCGTTTTCACAAAAACAAAAAGAACAATTATTAAAAGTACACACCTTTTAATTTCACATAAATTTCTAGCTTCTCTGATTTTAGAATAATGCCGTCTAACGTAGTTAAATAATTCATTACCTCCTCTCTCTATATGATTAGTTCTGTTTAAAGGAATTAACCTTCGCTCAATTAAAGCTCTATAACGCAATGTAACATTTAATGAAGAGAGAAAGTTTAATCACCCACTCACGTTTGTAGTGATGATGACTTAACGCATTATCCGAATTTCTCGAGAATATCAAAAGGTACTCTTATAACAAATGATCGAAATTTCACAAGGTGATAACTTTGCAAAAGCATATTAAAGCTAAGTATGCAGTTTTGCGCATATTATGTACGATGCAGTGATTTACATATCAATATTTTTTGTGGTACAATATAAACAAATTTGTTCGGCAAATTTTGTATAGGTTTCTCGAGAATGCCGAAAGTTATTGCTATAACGAATGATTCAGACTTCCGAAGCTAATAAACTTACTATTTTAAGGGTATAATAAAATGAAGTATGTAGTCTTGCATATAGACTATTATGCACGATGCAATGATTTACATGAATATTTTTTGCGCTACAAAATATTCAAATTTGTTCGGCAATTTTTATAGTGATTCCGACTTAATATATAATACAAATTTCTCGATAATAACAAAAGGTACTCTTGTAAACAATAATTGAGACTTCCATAGCTAAAAACTTTACTCTATTATAGACATAATAAATTTAAGTATGCAGTCTTGTGCATTGGATATTATGTACGATGGACTGATTTACAGATGACTTTTTTTTTTTATAAATGTCAGCAGCATAAGAGATAAGGTATGGTATGATGTTATCTGAAAATGTTAATCAAAGTTGTTCAGTGAAGTCCGTAGAGATGCTGACTTAAAGCATTATCTTTATTTCCTGAGAATACCATAAGGTATTGTTATAAAAATGATCGAGACATCCCAAGCTAGTAACTTTACTCAGTGTAAAATCATATTAAAATGAAATATGCAGTGTTGCGCTAGAAATAATAGGTACGATGCGATGATTTACACATGAATATGTTTTGGAGTAAAAAAACAATCAAAACTTGCAGGCGACATTTTCTAGATATGCTGACTGAAAGAATTATCCAAATTTATTGGGAATGTCAAAATGTATTGTTGTAACAAATGATCGTAACTTTTCAAGCTAACAACTTTACTCTTTGGAAAGACATATTTAAATGAAATGTGCATTATTGCGAATTGAATATTATGTAAGATGCAATGATTTACATCTGAACATGTTTTGTGGTAAATAATAATCAAATACTTTTGGCAAATTTTATTTTTGATTGAAATATAAAACCCAACGGCAAAGCAGCCAGAAACATTGGCATACACATGGAAATAATAGTCTAGAAATGTCACTTAGCGTAGAACGCTGTCAACAAAAAGCGCAATCTCAGCTGCCATGTGATGTAAATGTCTGTGTCACCAAGGTAGGTAGAACAACAGCCGATAATGGTAGAGTGGCGTTCACTGACTATTTCGTTCGCTGCTATAGAACATACAAAGTCGAAGCAGACTTCTCTACTGCTGCCATTCGAACATAGTGAGTGTGAATAATCGTATAATATGGAGTAACGAATAAACAATCAAGTTTCGATACAAATTCAGAAAAGTGGCGATAGAGACTCGTGCGATGTTCATACAAATTTTTAGACCAGAGAATACGACTGATTTAAACGTTGTTGCGATGGAAAAGAAACTGTGGAAGATGAGCCACGTTCGGATAAATCACAAGCAAAATGCCAGAGAACATTCAACCAGTGTAATTATTTTTCTCTATATGACAGTGGCGATATACCCACAGAGTGCGTGCTCAGACTGGCTTTTCCGAAACCTATGACACTCATCATTTCAGAACTTGGTGATAATCTTCTGGGCGGTTTGGATTGAATGAGTAAGACAAGTCAACAATCAGTAGTTTGGTGACAATGTGTGGCTTGTAAGATTCTCTGCGATTTCTTTTTGTCAAGAAACTTCTAGACTAATCACATTCATTCCCCGTATGTCACAATTCCTATGTATAACAAATGATGGTGCGCTATCATCGACTATCAGAAGAATGATAATGAAATGAAGAGTTGGTTGACAGCCATACGAATGTTGTGCGTATTGTGTTCTATGGAGCTCTCCATAGAACACAATACACATAACCATGGTCTCTTATAAAAGTTAATTTCACATATAGAATTGTTGCATTTGTATTTTCAATTAGTTTTTGCTTTCTGGTACCTATCGATATTATTTTGCGCACATTGTATGCACACCTTGTAAACAAGAAATGCAAAAAACGAGAAAATGTAAAATATACATGAGTTTAGAGAAGAATGTTTGAAGCATCATAAACTATGTCGGGTGTATGAACTGCATAAATTACTGTTGTGATTGTATGGAAATTGAAATAGATATAGCGAAATTCAAAAAATAAATAATTTTAATATGAGTAAGTTTTGACATGCATACGATTTAAGACGAATTTTTCTGAAGAATTTTGGACAAATAGTTGTGTTCGAAGGAATATTTCAATATTTTACTATTATAAAAACATGAGTTGTAATTTATCTGTTTATTCCAGTACTGCCAGCTGAATGTGGATTTTCATTTATGATAATAATTTATTTTTTGTCAATAATAAGGATTTTTGAACAATTTCCTCAACAAATTGGCATTGTTGTATGTAAAATGTGATGATATGAAGGAGAATAGTGAAATTATATGCTGTAAGTTTGTTAATATTCTCGTATGTTCTGTCCCGTACATTGTAAAAAAAATACGGAATCTGTCTCAGTCTTAGACATGGATAGTATTTATTCGCGTTATTACATGCAGCAGGAATATAATAACATGGTTTGCAGATATAAACAATAATAATGTTATATTTCCATGATGTTCCAGAGAAAATGTAACATATAACTGAGTTTAGAAAAGAATGTTTGAAGAGTCATAAACTATGTCGGGTTTATAAATTGCAATAATTACTGTTGTGATTGAATGGAAATTGAAATGGAGATGGCGAAATGAAACAAATAAAAAATAAAATAAAATAATTTTAATAGCTGCAAATATCGTTTGATTCTACCTGCGATTTAATTTGTCGAAGGGGAAAAGGTATGCTATGTTTAACCTGTATGGTCGACAGCGAGTATGAACTTATGTAAAAAAGTTTATTAGGCAAGTTAATTAGAATTTTAAATTTCCTAATAATCGTTGTATACAGAATTAATATATATATATATATATATATATATATATATATATATATATATATATATACTATACTATACTATACTATACTATACTATACTATACTATACTATACTGTACTATACTATACTATACTATACTATAATATAATATATTTTATTATATAATATATTTTCTACATATTTTCATATTTTCTAATGTATTACATAATATGATATATTTTCTATTCTTTTGACACCAAATGTTCCTTTATCTTGGGATTATCACAAGTCATAATCACTTGTTACCCAAGATAAAGGAACATTTGGGTGTCCAACGCTTCCGGAGCAACGATGACGTCAAAGAAGAGCTGAAACGCTTCCTCAGCGGCTTGGCGGCGGAATTCTACAACATTGGATACAGAAATTGGAGCACCGTCTACAAAAATGCGTAGAAAAAGATGACGATTATGTAGAAAAATAGAGAAAACTTTCTTCTTTCCAACGATGTAAATTTGTATGAGAATAAACAATGTTGTCTATTTGTAAATTGGATGGAAACCCTATTTCTGGATCGACCCTCGTATATATTTTTTTTTATTTCTATGTAGAATTTTAAAATCCACTATTTTCAAATAGGAGGTCACGGCTGAGCACATTTTCCATTAAAGGGATATAAATAGAAATTCAATCTAGAGACCAAAAAAAGTATTAAATTTCCTTTCTAGTAAAATATTTATACTATGTAGTAATTTGATTAATATAATGAATTCGAAATTTTTTCCCTCAACACATATAACTTTTTGTAACAAGGATTACATTTATTTTTTCTTACTTAAGAGCGCAAAATAAATCGAGCCTTAAAATTTCTAAATTTTCAAATTTTCAAATTTTCGCATAATAAATAAATACTACTCAGACAATTCCAAAAATTTATATAATTTGACAGTGTATTAATCTTTAAAATCAAGCATATTATTGCGTAAATAAGTTATGTCACACTCACCAGTTTAACGAAATATAATCTCATGTTTTTACGAAAACTTTTGGTTATAAAGATTCACTGAGAAATAAATATCTATGTGATCTATTTTATCTATTATGCTAGAAGTGAAATATATATTTCGAACTCTCATATGATTGGTGGTATTTTTTACGTGAAATTGTACCTTATATTTTACTAGTAGCAATATACTCTTTTTTCAAAAATGATTAATCTGTAATTAATTTAGAAAAGTATTTCTACTTGGAAAAAGTGGTTCATTCTGAAGAAAATAAATACTGCTTTTACTGACAGAAAACTACTTTCAAAAAGCTCTTATGCTGTCGCACAGAACTGAAATAAAAACTTCAATCATTGTGTGACCAAAAAAAGTATTAAATTTCCTTTCTTGTAAAATATTTATACTATGTAGTAATTTGGTTAATATAATGAATTAGAAATTTTTTCACTCAACACATATAACTTGGTGTACCAAAGATTACATTTATTTTTTCTTACTTAAGAGCGCAGAATACATCGAGTCTTAAAATTTCTAAATTTTCCAATTTTCGCTTAATAAATAAGTACTACTCAGACAATTCCAAAAATTTATAAAATTTCACAATGTATTAATCTCTAAAATAAAGTTTATTATTTCGTAAATAAGTAATGTCACTCTCACCAGTTTAACGAAACATAGGCTGATGCTTTTATGAAAATTTCTTGTCATAAACATTCACAGAGAGAAACTATTATACTAGAAGTGAAAGATATTTTGAACTCTCATATGATTGGTGGTATCTTTTACGTGAAATTCTACCTTACATTTCTCTAGTAGTAATATACTCTTTATTTAAAATGATTAATCTGTAATTAATTTAGAAAAATATTACTACTTGGAAAAAGTGGTATATTCTGAAGAAAATAAATACTGCTTTCACTGACAGAAAACTGCTTTCAAAAATCTCTTATGCTGTCGCACAGAACTGAAATGAAATCTTCAATCATTGTGTAAGAATGCGCATAATTGTGTTTTAACATTAAGTACTTAACATTTAATTTTTGAATGTTTTTTAGTGATTATAGGTATTCATGCGATTGGACACGCTCAACAGATTGCCAGTCCAGCTAGCTCAATAGGCACAGTGTTGGCAATTTAAGTCAAGGTCTTACGCTCGACTCCCGGCTTTAACACTTTTTCACACATTTGGAAAAATGTAAATTCGCATGATATATTTTACTATAAGTATGATTGTGTAAAAAATATTGTGTGTACAGACACATTAGATTGACAATATTGCACAAACAGACACAATATTGCATAAAGTTGGAGGATATTATATGAAGATTTCTTTACAAAAGGTTCACCACAATCGATTGGATATGGTTGCTGTTGATCATCCATATTTTTAATAACCTACAAAAATGAAGCAAAAATCATAAACAAATAGACTGATAAAGAAGGGTTATATCAATAATTCAATAGTTCTGTAAACCCACGGATGGCTTGATAATGATAAACCCGAAAAAAAATGGATGAGCTTTAAAAAAACCTACTAGAAAAAAAAAATGAAAAAAACCAAGTATATATTTTTTTGAAATCCTTATTTAAAATTACACTTATCTAACTAATAATAAACGTATTTATTCAATCCAAACTAAACATGCATATACTAGATCATGTGCATATTGTTTCTAGAAATATTGAAGGGCCTCAAGTTGTGGTACAGAACAAAATCTTTTTCGTTAAAAACACATTGAAAAAAAATATATGAAAAGGCATGATATCAAGAAACAAACTGAATGAAAGGTTCTCCTGTTTGATAGCTTTTCAAATTAGAAGTAACCAGGGAACGAGAAAACTGAGAAGATGAAATTTCTGTGAGTGAGTCAGAAAGAAAAGCGATACGCTTCATTGGTGCAAGAAGTCAGTATTCATTTTCCATTTAAGGATGACGATGGGGTTCTTTACAAGAGGTAGAATGTGAATTATATTATTGCCATAGATATAGGGACTACCATATTACTATATTTATGATTATCATTTATCTGTTATACAAATTAGAGAGATTCCTTTAAGAAACTTCACTCTTCTTTCTTCTGGCCCCAAGAGGACTAGAATAAATATATCATTAAGGCCATTAAGACAAAACTTTCTTTATCAACTGATTATTCAAGATTGAATATCCATAATATTTGTTTCTCTGCATAGTTTAAAAAATTAGGTTGTAAATATAGTATATTAATTGAAATTATTCTTTAAATATGAAGATATTTTTCGCTTTTTTAAAAAACGGACAACATTAATGAAACTTAAAAATCTAAAAGTATATAAAAAGAGTAATTATGTCTCAATTTTTACTTAAATGAAGTACATTGTATATATTTTAAGAATTACAAACACAAAAACATTTATTAATAACAATTAAAAATGTGTTAATGTGAATATAAAAATAATTTGTATGAATACTTCTATAATTTACAAATCATATATAACAACAAATCAAATTAGAAAAAAACCTGAATAATTTAACAACAAAATGCTTTTAATTAATAGCAGGGCAAAAATTCAAAACATTTGAAGCAATTCTATTGAATAAGAAAAAAAAAATAAAACAAAAGAAAAAAATTACTATTTAAATAATATAAAAATATTATTAAAATAATATAAAATTACCATTTAAATAATATAATAAGAAATATTACAATTTTTTATTTATGAAAGACAGATAAATTTTTTTAGAATATGTGGATGGCTCTTGAATGATTATGCTGGACTAATTTCTTGAGACGGCACAAAATATCGACTAAACACCACAAAAAAATCTTCTTGGCAAACTTTGTAAGAATTTTATTTCTTTATATCACATAAAACATGACGAACATAACAGCACATAAAACACAAACATAAATGAAAGCATGGCACAATATTGAGTGAAGCCCACGTATATAGATCAGTTGGTGCGCTGGGAAAGTCTATTTTTACTGGAAGGGGTTTTCCACATTACAATATTAATTACTTCTACTTTTCAAAATTTCCTTCCAACTCAGTCATAAAATGTCTTTAACACCATTACGAATTTTTAAACTTATAAGGGATCCAACCAGGTTTCCTCGGATTACAAAACGTAAGTGAAAACCATTCTTTGAAAATTGAAAACAATAATAGATTTTTTACTTAATATAATATTTCACATTGCTAAATGACAACACCAAAAAGAATCTTTATGTAAATAATGTGAATAGTGTATTATATATTATAAAGCAAAAGCATGTCCGTGACTCACGCAGAAGTTATATCGTCGAGAGTAACACCTGACCAATAAAGTTCGCCTTTTCTAAATTTTTTCAAATTTCTAAACATCGCACAATTTCATTTGAGTTGTGAAATTCATTAAAAGCGACTCTTTTGTATAAGCAGCATGCCAGGAGTTAATTGTCGAAGGAAGCACCAAAATCTCTATTTACAGCAGCCATTTTGAATTTTTTCTTCATTCGATGGTATAAAAATTTTAGTTGTGCGATGTTTAGAAGTTTAAACAATGTAGAAAAAGCCACTTTTGTTGGTCAGGTGTTACTCCCGGCGATATAACTTCTGCGTGAGTCATGATTTTGCATTATAATTTAGATTTTTAGACTTTCTTTATACGGATAAAGGACTAAAAATTAATTTTATACATCATGTTACAAAAAAAAAGAAAAGAAAAGAAAAGAAAGAAAGAAAAGAAAAAAAAGAAAAAATCGAACATTTTTCCAAAACTCTGAAAAAAAAAACAGAAAATGATAATGAGTTAATAATAATAATAATAATAATTAAAACAAGGTTTTTCCAACCCTGTGTAAGCCATTATAATAATAATATGTTTTGCATTATATTGTATGTAAATGTATTTTTAATTTCTTTTCAAAATTTATTGCATTATTTAAATGTTTATATAATCATTTTCATAAAAACTAATAAATTAGGATAGTTTGAATTTTGATATGTGTGTAACTAATGTTAGTCTTGAAATATGTATACAATTGCGACTATAACTAAAACTACAGAAAATTTTCGTGGGAATATTAACATTCTTCCTGTTTTTCTCATTGTTTCAGTAATTAAATTAAAAAAAAAATTGTGTAAATAAAGTATGCCTATTTTGATAACTAAATTTGGATATATAATAAAAATAATAAAACAAAAAACTGACGCTAAGTAAAATTATGTATGTAGCATTTACTTTTGCTGTATACATAAAGTAAAGTGCAGATATTTTTAATTATGAAAATAACTTTTATATTAGTTTATAAATGAATTATATAATTATAAATACCATATATATATGTTTCGACATCATTTTCAAAATATCGTAAGTGCTCAGAAGTATCTATTACATTAAAAATTGCTTATGTGTTTGTATTCGTCCACTCCACTTACGAAAATATAGAACATTGGGTGACGGAATTTATAATTTTTAATTTATCCGATGATGCCTTTTAAGGTCTCAGAATTTTAAAATTTGAATTAGTTTCTGATATGTATTTTGTAATTTGTAATGACATGTCTGTATGTATGACAAATAAATTACTTCGCTTTAAAGGATAAAAGACAGAAAATGGGAAAAGATAAGGATTATTGACGTCTTTTTCTCATAAAAATTGAAGAGAGAAATTAATCTAAATTTAAATAGATGATGAATAAAACCTTGAGTAAATTAAAATTTCCAAGAAACTTTTAAGAAACAATAACATATATTCACCTATTCAAGCTTCATAAATCAATTTATTCTAAAGAAACAAAACTCTCTGTTACATATTGACATTTAGAAATCAGTAAATCGTAGATTTTTTTTCAATTTTATAATCAACCAAAATAACAGTTTGAAGGAAGATATAAACACTTTGAATTATTGATTTTATTCACAAATTGAATTAAAAAATATATATATATATATTATTTCCCATTAATTATTACTTATCCATCATACGTAGTATAGGGTAAGTCTTGTAATCGTTTTGAAAATCGAAAAAAAATTTTGACGGATTTACACGTTTCATACACTGGAGATTCCGAAAAACATATTTTTATGTAAAAAATATTGCCGTCCGTCTGTGTTTCTGTGTGTCTGTGTGTCTGTAAACGCTCTATCTCCCGAAGAAATTGAGATAAAGACTTGCAATTTGGTATGTACTTAGTATGTAATAATGGGAAGAAGCTAATTTCATTTCTATAACCTCGATTAACCGGAACTATTTTTTTCGGACTCTCAAAATATTCGTTCTGATAAAAGGTATGTAAAAATTTTCGAAATTGTTTATTTTAAGAAATGAATATAAAATACAATAAAAAATATACATTTTGCATAAAGCATGAAGTCGATCGGATAATTAGTTGCCGAGATATTTGGAATCCTATTTTCCACACTCTTTGATTTTTCATGACCCTGTGTTTCATACAAATTTCACTTTAGAGATATATTTTAATTGGAAATGTGATGCTTAATCAGATGCAATAAACCGCTAGTTAATAGGATTATTATTTTTGGAGTTATAAGGAAAAACCTCTTTCAAGCAATTCAGTAATCGAGCCTTTAAAGTTTATGACGTCTTCAAGCCACGATTTTATTTGAATTGCAATCATTTTATAAGTAGTTTACACATTTTTATTTTAATATTTTACATTATGCATATCCATGATGGGTAAGTATTGCGGTGGCCCCCAACGACTAGTTTTTGAAAGTAGCGGTTAAAACAATTCGGAAAGCCGCTAAAATTAAAATGGTTTATCATGTAATAATAACATAGTTTATTTATTGTAAAATATATAATTTAACTCAAAAAGCTAAAAAAAATGCTTTATAAGTTTGTCAATTTAATTTATTTCCGAAATTAGAAACCAAATCTTAAAAAAAAACAATATACATTTGCCATATAAAATTTGACATAAAAAATCACGTAATCTGGAAAATGTAATCGTCGCAATGTCTCTTTAACCTACATAGTAAATATGATTTTTTACTTTAGTATTTAATAAAATTCATGTGATAAAGTTTTCTAAATGTACAATAATATTGGATTTCTTTTCCCTTTAAAAAGTTGGAAGATCTCATGAAATGTAAATGCAACACATCGGGTTACCATGCAGCAAGTAGAAATTAAAACACACACTGAGCATACAGTATCCATTAATAAGAATATTATAGTTACTGTGCATTCTCTTTGACAAAATTTTTCTTTCAGAATGTTCCTTGAAACGAATTTGTTTAAATCCTTTCCTATTTCATTAGTCTGAAAATATCTTGAAACGCATTTTGTAATTTAATTAGGATTAAGATGTAAATTCCTTGAGATATTAAATACCTTTTGAAGAGATTGACTGTTCTTTGTTCACTGTTACTGTATTCCTGGGATTTATTCCTTTATTCTTGAGAATTCGGAAAAGGGCTGAATGAAACATGAGACAAAAGCGAATTCATTTTTCTGATTTTGAAAGCGTTTCAAACTAAGTGATTCTGGTGCTCATTTAATTAGTCGTAGGTTATTTAATTGTACATGTAAATGTAATTTATCTTCTTTTAACAGTTAAAAAGTGTACGTGTAAGCTTGCTAACCCATGCTTCTGAATAATGTTGTAAGTAATTATTTTCCTAAATGCCCTTTTAGTGATTTTCATTTTTAAATTTGTATACACATAAAAAATAATTTTCTCAAAAATTCTAACTTTTTTTATGTTCGAATCTACAAACAAAATATAATAGAAACAAGTGGGTAAATGTGATCAAAGATCGCACAAATGGTTTTGGTTAATATTCCTTTCAAAACACTTTATCCTTTCTTTAATAAATCCAAATAAATTCTATTAAAAAAAAAATGATTTTCTTGTTTTTTCGAAAATTTGAACCAGTCCGATAGTGGGCCAAGCCCACTATTACATTTGTCATAAGATTATCTGTCATGTGGATTAAATGCTATATTTAAAAAAAATCTTTTTCAAGATTACATGTTGTATAGAGTTCATGTCAAGATTACATGTTGTTTACAATATGTAAACCTTCAAAATGTTAAAATACGCAATATTTCCATAATGTAGTTTTTATCTTTAATACGTTCCTCAAACTCATGTGATGTTATAATCACTTGCTGACGTCATATATACTTCCTTTCCCTGTTACTCATATTGATACTCTCAATTATATATGTATTAATCTCAAGGTATTAATCTCATGTATTAATCTCAGTGCATTCTCTATGTATTAATCTCAAACATTTGAAAAAGTTCATTAAATTTCCAATATGACATTAGATTTTCTTTTTAATTCTCTAATGACATAATATTAACCTGCTTTCTGTACTTACACATACTCATACTCCTTGTTAAAAAGTTTTTTCTTTTCTGTATAAGAGAAAACTTCTCAAATAAATACTTCTTTTGGATATAAACAAAACATTTGTCTAAAAGTTTTTATACTTTTCACTTTGCGCTAAGGTTACCAAATTTTACAATATCACAAAAACCTAATAACACTTTAATAATAAGTTTTAAATGTCTGAAATCTTTATAATAAAGATTGTTTGATAATTTTGTAATAAATATTAAACAAATTTCAAAAATTCAACGTTATGTATTCCCAATAACAACATTTTAAATATATTTTATTTGCAAAATATGTTTTTTTATCCACTTGCATGAGAGAGTTATTGTAATAAAACTTTGCAATATTATGTTATAATTTAATATTATATTTATTTAATATTACAATAGATTCGGTTTATTTGGGGAAAAATGTCAAGAAGAAATAAGAAAAATATCATTAAACTTATTTCTGATGAGATTAGAGTTCCCGCTTTAATGGGACAAATGGCACTAAACCAATTTATCACATTAGCCGGAATAATATTTTTATATTATTTCAGATTCTATTCATCATATTCCAATGTACATTTTTTTCGAAAATGCTTTTGTTTAACATTATTTTAAAATATTCTCTGATTATGTTACGAATAACTTCTTTATGTTTATAAGATATTATTTTTATAATTTAAGCAGAATTATTATATTAAGAAATTATTTTTATTATTTTATTAATTTGGATATTTTTTTTATCTTCTCTCTTATTAACACTTTCTTTAGAAGCATATAAAAAATTATCTACAGGTTTGATATATCTTAAGTAATTGCTATGGAAATTTAGAGAGTAAATTATCTTTTAATAGACGATATGAAATATGATCTCGACATTAATTACTCCCTCAGAGATTCACATGCTTAATGATACTTTTTATATTACATACTTACATTCAAATTACATGTAATGTAATTAGACATATGCTGTTAATAAAGATGTTTTGTATCAGTAAAATGAGAACTTTGAAGTTTATTAATATTGTAACAATCGTTAAATTAATAATACAGAATTTTAGCACATTTCGTTATAAAACTTAAATTGTTATACAAAAAAAAAATATTTTTTTTTACCTACTTCTATATTTATAATAAGCAGATATTGAAATAGCGAAAATTTTCGACTTCTGTTTTTTTATGGACTTACTTGTTTAAGGGTATCCTAAAAACGACGTGACAATTTTAGAAAATTCTCTGTCTGCTAGTCTATGTTTGACATAATTTTTGTGGCAGTTCTATCTCAATAACTAATGCCCGGAATGTAATTGATTATCAGATTCAGTTAGAAATTGACATAAATTTGCACTCACACGCATTATATTTGTGTGTGTAACGCCCAGCAGGTCGTAATGCTGCTATGCTGAACTATTGACAATTTTCGTGATAGCTTTATCCCAATAAATAATGCACGTAGTTTCACGAAACTCTATATTCTATTAGATGTTAACATAAATAGGCACTTATTAGACCGGGGTGATTGACGCTCAAGAAGTTGCGCTCCTATGCTGTTTTTGATTTCACAAATTTTTGCGATAAAACTCTCTCAAGAACTATTATGCAAAATTTAATCAAACTGCAAATTCTGTTAAACTTTGACTATAAATGATGATTCAATTTTGTATTTGATCACTCATAAGGAGGTACTGCTATCCTATGCTTGGAGATGAATTTCAATCAATTGATGCAATTCAGCGAGCGTGGTTTGCAGTGTTATCAACTTGTTAAATAGTCTTGTTAATTGTCTTTTACCCCCACATTTAACTTTGTCTTACTCCTCCACTTTTAATAACATTGTTACCAGAACAGCTCACATTTGATGCCAACATTTGGCTGTGGACCATATAAAAGAATTTTAGTCCTATGCTTTTGCTATAAACATTACAGCTGTATCTTATTTTCTATTGTGTAGAAATGCACCAATCATGTTTGCATTTAATGCATAAAAATTGATATATTTTATCTAAATTTTAATTTTAATAACTAACATGGGGCGCTGTTGATCTGTTTTTCATTTAATTTACTTATCACTGTAATTCGGTGATAAATTCAAAGAAACGGACTATGTTGTAAATTCATAATCGTTGGTGCTATTAAAAATTAATATATTACAATGGTATAGAAAAACGTCTTGTGATGGCCATAGTATACTAGTTAAATTTTATATACGAAAATTATTTTTATAAAAAAAACAGAACGATACTGTATATTCTTGTTGAGGAAAAAAAGGTAATTTTATAAATTTTTGCTGTAGTTAGCGGACAAAAAAAAAAAAAAAAAGCTAAACAAAATTGGTAAAATGCAAATAATAGCCCATAGGATTAAAAGAAGATAACGATAATACATCAATAGTTGATTTATGTTTGAATAATGAAGTATTTTTATACCAAGTATGTTTGAAGTCTTATGTTTATGCACATTGGTCCAAAAAAGTTTATGATTTTTTTAATATATCACTCTAACTTCGCAAATATTTCACCGAATTCCATGAAATTTTAATAAAATGTCAGTAAAAGTAGTAAAATACAAAGCAAATCACAAAGTTGGAAAAATTGACAGAAAAAAATCATCAGAAGTAAAAGTCAGAAGTTCGACTAAAAAAGTTTATAATTTTTTAGTATAGAGGGAAAGGTGTAAAAACGTTCACATGTGTAAATATGCGCACCCCACCCCAAGTGGCTATGGGACGTGCTTAAGACTAGCTTCCAGGACTGTAGATGACACATTTGTTGATATGAGATAGCAGAGAACAGTTGAAACCATTCATTCAAGTAGTGTGCATGCAGTGTGATTTATTGGGCGAATTGGTGTTTGTTCTGGATTGCAAACTGTTGACAGCTATCTGAAATCGTTTGTTTTTCATGTTATTGTGGTTAGTATAAAATAATTTCACAGTGATAACCGGAAGGCGGAGATCCTAAACTACATTTTGAAGCATGCCTTTAGTCACTCACGCCTTTAGTTTACATGTGAAAGTGGCCATCTTTCTTAAGTGGGGTGGGTGTAAACATGGGCCCTCATTTAAAGGCGGCCTCTAATTAAACCCCCTTTTCTCTTAAACAACATAAATTATCTCAATAATTTTTTACGTGAAATCAGCAATTACCTACATTACAATAAACCTAACAAATGCTTTGAGGTAAGCGAACTTTAAAATTAACCTAGATGTAGATAATAATAAATTTATAGGTAAATATAAGGGCATTTTATTATCTATAAATCCTCAAAGCATTCCTCAGTTTTATTTTATAACACATTTGGTAATGTGCGTAATCTAACATAATGACGGGAATGCCCGAGGGCATAGGGGTGGGTAGACCAAATATTACCGTGACTCCCCTTGTGGATACCGATGATGATATCAATCTGGATATCAATGATGGGAATAAACTAGACTCGAGCAATGCAACTTGCAGCTTTTGTGATGGAAAGTTCTCAGAAGACACTCGCGGAGAAGTGTGGGTTAAATGTGTTATGTGCCAGAGGTGGGCGAACTTAGATTGTGCCGGGGCTGAAAGAGCCAATTATGTTTGCGATTTCTGTAAATAATTTTTTTTTCTGTAATAAATAAATTCTCTACAATTTTGTATTGTTTTAGCCTGTTTTAAAACATTTTAAACTATTTTTTGTGACATTTTCAAAAAAAGGTGCCCATATTTACACCTTTTCCTCTATTATGTATTTTTTTTGTACTAACTTTACTCATTTGAACTGAAATAGTTTTTTGTGTGTAATAATAGTTATTTCCGTTTGTTTTTGATGGAAAAGGGAAAAGAGGTTAGCATCAAAGTTCAGTAACTTATTATTAAGGCTAAGAAATCCGGTAAACGCAGGATGAAATGAGATATCTAAATAAGCAATTAGAAAAATGCATAACTCATTAAAAATTCATTTAGAGCAATTTCTACCCATATTCGAAGTCTTTCGTGCTGTCCTGTATATGATCTACAGAAATTCCAAACATCACGTTATACACTAAAAAATACATACAAGTGCATATCACAGTGGAAAGAGCACCTTCCAGCAATTATCAATCATAGTCAGTCCTTCAGCCGAATTCTGTTTTGCGTCTCTGTACATGAACGATAGATTCCACTCACTCCATAATCTCTAGAAAATAAGTGTTTTTGAACATTAGTGATAATTTTAAATTTCATTAAAAAATTAATCATTTCATTCTGTTTCAAGAATCACAAAAAGTTCGAAGTTCACCGGAAACTATTTTTCTCTGGATTTCATAATGAAAAGGAATTATTTTATACGTCCCTGTAATTGAACTATAAATGCTACTAATTATGACTGTAGACCACCTCTGTAATGTATATTAATTCCACTATGTTGAAATATCTTAACTTAAAAAAAATGCGCCTCAAACGATTTTCCCCCATAGACCATAATGTAATGGAATTATTTTGTGTGTCCGTGTAAATGAACTATTAATGTTACACACGTCATTTTCAATACCGAACATTCTATAGTAAAATTCAATAATGTATGAATATTTTATATCAATCCGATTATATTTACGAAAGTTAAAGTACGGTAAGACGGACGGACAGACAGACAGACAAAAAAACAGAATCCATAAACACTTTTCAACTAATGTTTAAGGCAAACAAACATGGCATAGTGAACCTCAAAAAATATATAAATTGCACGGCAATCCGTGTATATTGACCCGAGGTAGAACATATGAAGACAGACTAACGGACAAACCGCAGACATAAACGCTTTTCAATTATGTTGCAGAGTGTTAAAAAGAAAAATGTTAAATGGATATTTGCTTGGTCGTTTCATGTGTTTCGAGTTTTCTAATTATTACGATTTTTGATCTGCAAATTTGAGGATTTATGAAAATTTTCTTTTCTAAAGTTTAGATTTTATGTATACAGTTTACATTTAAATGTAAAAACTTTAGAAACACATTTTGAAACTAATGATCTGCAAAAACCCCACTAATGAGCGTTTTTTAAATTGTACTTTTTTGAGAAATTAAGGTAAACATAATTGGCAATTAATATGACTTAAGAAAGACTTTATTTTAAATGCGCTTCCGGAAATTTATTTGACAGATAAGCATAACGTAATCAACTACAGAAAAATTAATCATAAATATTCATTAGAATTGTGTTAAAAATTTAACACTATAAGCCTTAAAAGTAAGTTTTGAGTGAGCTGGGTTTTATGTGTTTGTTTTATTTACATAAATTTTAAAATGTGAATTAGGTAAAACAAAAAGAAGAAATTTTGAGACGTATTATTTTAAATTTATTGTTCATTTTAGAACATTTAAATAAAGATTTTATACATCTTAAATACCCATTTTATCTTTACATTACAGACCACATAAATATAATGAGATAAATTTAATATATGAATGTGGGTACAAAAAATTGAAGATGTGAGCTGGATTTTATGTGTTTGTTTTATTTACATAAATTTTAAAATGTGAATTAGGTGAAACAAAAAGACGAAATTTTTTTAACGTATTATTTTTAATTTATTGGTGATTTTAGAACATTTGAAGAAAGATTTATACATATTAAATATACATTTTATCTTTACAATACAGACCACATAAATATAATGAGATAAATTTAATTTGTAAATGTGTGTACAAAAAATTAAAGAAAACATTTCGGAAAATAACTCTCGGAGTTGAAACAACACCATCATAATACTTAATCTGTCTTCCTCTCTACCATTACTCACACATACACAAAATATAATATTTTATTTGTAGATCTATCATAGGGCGTGTTCAGCTTACTCGACCACATCGACCATGGTCGAAGGAGAAAATATACATGGAGTGTGTCATATTAGAAGCATAGAAATAAGCCATAATTTAATTACATTCTGTTTCTGTGCCTTATAATAGGTGAAGCCAGTGACTATACGTCCTTATCCTTCCAAAAAAGTGGCTTTTGTAATAGGAATATCATAATAGGGATCATTAACACAACACATCACGTGACACAACAAAGCATCACGTGATCTGATTTAGCCCGATGAGCATGCGCAGATTTTCGATCTCTTGACCCAAAAAATTTTGTGGGTGAATTGATCACGTGATTGGGCTTTTCGTTTGGAAGGTTGATTGAGCACCTTTAACAGTTCGATCGGAAATCTAACAATTTTCACCTTTCTAAACTGATTTTTTAAACCTTCATATTTCTTAACGAAACAGTATAAAAAATATAACAATACCGGTGTACGATTAATATATTAGTTTTAAGTGACATATAAGTTGATGACAGGCCAGATGTTCGATCACCGATTTGTGTCAGCTTTAGCCTAACCACTGTTCTCTAATATGTAATTCTATATAACTCAGTGGGTCTGTAGCATAATTTATAGCCTTTATACGGGCATCATATTATGTTTAGCTCGTTGTATTATAATTATCTAATTCACAATTTTATGTAATTTTGCTTTTCAAATTTGGCAACACTCTAAAGTTTTAGTTTTTGTTTACTACTTTAAAAAGTTTGTTCTATGCAAATAATTTACCTGAAGAGTTAAAACTGATTTAGAGATGTCAGTCGTTTTCATTTGGAAATACACATATTAAAATAATTAAGGATCGTATATGAAAGTCGTCTCCCAACACGTCTAACACAGAAAGCCTAAAAATAATTAGACACAAACTCTCAAAAATAAAAATTAAATAAAAAATATTACATACACTTACGATGTTTTGTACCTGGATCATAAGCCTCTTCTTTTATTTTAGATTTTTCTTTTCAATTTTTGTTAATATATAAAAATGCTTCATCAGTTGCATTATATTTTCATTAAAATTGAATACTGTTAATATAACAAAACTGTGATATCAGCATGTTATGAGATTCATTTGTATTAGTAAATTAAAATATTTGTTAAAATTTGAGAAAAAGAGTTTCTAATATTTTTATTAAAACATTTATTTCGATAACAAATTGTTTGAAACTTAAATATTCAATTATCAAAATTCATTTTTTAATTTGATTAAATTTTTTTTAAAGTTATACAAATAATTTTATTTTTGTAGTATTTTACACATTGAATTTTATATTGTAAAATGTGCTTTGCATTTTAGTTTTAGTAATAATAAACCAATAAGGTACTCCATAAAAAACCCACACCCATCGTATGAGCACAGATATTTTCGCCCAATTCGTATTTGCTAAAAAAATATTAACGAATTGGAATGAAATTTTAAATATTATAAAGCGCTGTAAAAGAAAATTTTAATCGGGAGATTGCCCATTTATCGTATTTAAATGAGTATTTTATTATAACATTAGAAATAAATATGTAATTGTTATTAATATCAAAATTTACTTTTATTAAAAATATTCCATTTATCATGAAAAATATAAAGCAACCAATAAACACTTAAAAAAAAATCTGAAATACAATATTTTATTTTAATAATAAATATTAATCTGGAATTGTTATTAATGTCAAAATTTACCATTTAGCATGAAAAATATATATTAAACATTTTAAAATAAAAAAGCAGAAAAAAAAACTTGAAGACAGCGTGGGATTTGAACTCAAACCATCTAGATAGAAAGTCAATACTCTAACCATTCACCCACCAAGCACACAAACAACATGCAACAAAATATTAATATAACTAGGCAAATGCGTGATCTAAAAATTTGGTTCTCAAGTTCACTGTAACTGTATGTTTAAAGACCACTCCATTTTCCAGTCTCCTTCGACCATGGTCGATGTGGTCGTGTAAGCTGAACACGCCTATATATATTATTTCACCTGTCAACATCCTTTTTTCTCAGAAAATACCAAACGCAGAACGATGAATGAAATAGCATATGAAAGGATTTTGAACAGGCTTCTGACATAGCACACTTAAAATTTCGTTAAAACATGTTTTTGATTAAAAATTGCAGTTAATTAAAAATTAATTTGGCATTGTTTTGAAAGGTTTTCTAAAATTTGTGTTGCCACAAATATAAAATACCGCATTATCAGATAACGTCATCCTCTAATGCAATTAAAATACGATTGTTAATTTATATATCTTGCGCGTACTTTTTGAAAAAATATCGAGCTTTTAATCGGGTTTTATTTAATTTTACGCGTGCGTTACCTATTGTTTATTTGTTTTCTTTGTTTAATCATGGCTGTGTATGTGCGTACTGTATTGGGGCACCAGTAGATTACGTAATTTAAAGATTATCTTCCAATTGATATACAGTTCATTAGGATTTACAAAAATTGTATTTATTTATTTTATAATATTTCATGAAGCTGCTAACACGCCAGAAAAGTCTGACTTCAATTAAATGGAGGACAAACTACAAAGTTTCGACATCTCATGCTTAAGTTCCCATAGGCTTGCAAAAAAGTGGTGTACAAATATTGATTTATGTATTTCAGACATTTCTGAAACATGTGTGTAAAATCTGAGGAAATGCTTTCATATGAATTCACTAAACGTCTGAAGTGTTTCATTTATATACTCTTTTTTTTTAGTATAGTGGTCTTGGCAACCTAGAGAAATGACCTTTTCGAGAGAAGAAAATTTGGCAACAAATTTTCTGGCAATCTACTACCATTTTCTTATATACAAGCAATAATCGGTACGTCTTTATTATCCCGTCGACCACTTTTTATAACAAAAAACTATCGCCAAACTGTAATGCCAAATAAACGGGAGAACGTTGCCATTGGAATATCAAAATAAATAAATAAATAAATAAAGGTACTTCTCTATTATCCCGTCAACCACTTTTCATAACAAAAACCTATCGCCAAACTGTAACGCCAAATAAACGGGAGAACGTTGCCATTTCAATATCAAAATAAATAAATAAATGAAATATAAGAATTTAAGGACACAATTGTTATTTTAATTAATGAAATAACTAATAAATAAGTAAAACATAGTGAAAAATACACGCAAATGTCAAATTAAAAACCACTTGATGACATAACATACGCGTATAATGCTTCTGACATCAAATAAATGGGACTGAATTTTTGTCGTTTAATCTTACAGTTTGGCGATAGTTTTTTGTTATGAAAAGTGGTCAACAGGATAATAGAGAAGTACCCAATAATCATATATATGATTTATGTTGTCAACATCCCTTTTTATGCGCATACAAACATGTAACGACGAATGAGGTATCATTCTAAAAGTTTTTGAACAAGTTTCTGACATAATACACTCACATTTCGTTAAAACGCGTTGTTTGATTAAAAAAAGAATCAGATAATTAAAAATGAGTGCTAAAATGTACCAGGAAATAATCTCATATATTGTAGTGCGAAAGCTTCGCACGGGTCCTTCTGGTTATAAATTATTTCAGCAACATTCTTTTGTCAATAGCTTATCTTTTGGTTTGTTTTATTGCAAATTGTTAGTGCAAAATTCTTTCCATGGCAAGTGCACCACCCTATTACATAATTTATTTTAAATATGGTAAATATATTATTTGAAAAGCGCACTATATTCCAAAAGAACGATTTCATTCACCAATAAGTGCGCGACTATTTATCAAAATATACGAAGTTGTCTGAAATCTGTGCAACAAAATGAAAATATTCAACTTTATATTATCATGTATGTACAACTTGTTAAAAATATTTCTATTAACTTCGTCATTTTATAAATATTATAACAAATGCTAATTAGTAGATTAAATATACCTTTTCACGATTTTGATGACACTTAGCATTGTTATAATCCTATAGGTATACATTAGATTTGCGTTGGAAAAAACATCTGTTTTGGTAAGACTACGTTTTAAAAATGTGTTTGTAAATATACTTTTAAATTATCTCAATATATGTACTTTAAGCAGCTCATTATCGAATATATCTTTTGCATATGCATTTCGCTGTAAATGAATATATTGAAAACATGGTAAAATTGTACTTAAAAACAAATATTCCACAGAATGATTACATAATGTATATATATATTGAAAACATGGTAAAATTGTATTTAAAAACAAATATTCCACAGAATGATTACATAATGAATAAATATATTGAAAACATGGTAAAATTGTATTTAAAAACAAATATTCCACAAAATGATTACATAATGTATAAGTGTGCGACCATTTTGAATAATATACGACGCTTACTTTCATATTGTAAAGTAAACAGAAGTTTCTAATTTTGGCATTTTGCTGTATAGAAATTTCTAATTTTTAAGATGAAAAATTTATGTACTCCTACGCATCTTAATTTAGAAATTACCTAGATATTTAAAGCTTTAACTGATGTTTTGAATACTAAAATTTACTATCTTTTTTTTATTTATTTAACTGAAATTTTAATATACAGACTTTGCAATCACGTAGAAAATCAGTTCATTTACTTTCAAGTCTCGTATCACAAAATTACTCTTGTTTAATACACTGAAGAGACCTTTTGGCTTTTACGATTGTACCACTCAGAAAATGAATTTGAATTTTAAATTAAACGTCGCAACATTCATTGTACAAAATTGTCTGTATTTATTGACTACAGTCAGGAAATAAATACAAATATATTTCATTGTTTTGTCGCTGTCGTTTTGGTTATTGTATTTTGTGTCCTCGTTTTTTTGATCGAAATATTAGTCGTACTTGTATACAAACGGTCGATTTGATAGTCGTTTATTTATCTATATCTATCAAAAAAGTATTGAAACTCATTTTATATAGAATATTGAAATGAAAATAAATAAAATTTTAATATACTTTAGAAAAGCATTTTATTTTTTTATTATAATTAATTTATTATCATCAATCATACGGATAAAACCAAAATATTCCGCAGATTAGTTTTTATTTAATATATTAGCATTGATAAAATCCGAATATTAATTTCATGAAATTGTTAAGGGAAATCGAATAGTTGTAAGAGAGGAAATGAAATATGAATGCAGAAGATCATTTATCATCTAATTTGGAATTTTATAAATCTAACCACCAAAATTTAATATCCTGACAATTAAAATTACATGTAAAACGTTGGAATTATAAATGTAGCTGTAGGAAGTAGCAACTAATTTTGCTTAAAGAAAATATGTTTTAAAATTGTACAAGAAATAAAATGGATTTGAACATTCTTCTATTATTCATTTACAGTATTTGAATCATATTTGGGAAAAAATATTTAAGCTTTAATTTTTCTATGTAAAAATAGGACACATGTGGTATTATAAATAGAATAAAAAAGAATTTTTTCATATTTTAAAAATAAATATACTTTTTTAATGTCCCGTAGCTAAAGAAATGTATTTTAAAATGAAAAACGAATAATATAGAAAATATGCAAAGTATTGTGTATATAAATCAGGCATATTTCAAATCTTATCTTTCACCAATGAAACACCAACCGTATATTAAACAAATCATATTGACTAAAACAAAATGATCAAAATGTGAATGCATAGTAATCATGTAACATTTTTTCTAGACATTGTCGTCACGTGATGATAAAAATGAGTTTATCCAAGACTTAAATAAAGCAACAAGGCAGGTCACTTTTATGTCCAATAATTCAATACCATACGACAATACGATAATGATCACAGAGTCTCTATTGACAAAGAGGAAGGGGTGTCCCATAGACAAGAAATTTTTGCTATTGCGTGTCTGTTTTAGCATGATAATTCTTCTTTTGAATATTATATGTTTACGTGTTTAAAGGGGCCTCCGTGGCCGAGTGGTTAAGACACCATTCCGCTAATCGCTTCAGAGCGTAGGAGTCAGGTCGGCGGGTTCGACTCCCGCCAGCTCCATTGCACACACTTTGTGGAGCTCCCGGATGTAACTCTCTGGTGTTGTAAGTTTCCTTGTGGCTATCTCGTCCCTGTATATTGACGATGACTTATAAGCGGGCACTTGATGTCAAGCACACAAGTCAGATGTATGTTCTCAATAAATAAATAAATAAAATAAACGTGTTTAAAAAAAAATTGTTATATTTTTATATGCAAAATATGGGTGAACGATATGAATTTCATTCACTGTAACCGAAAATTTTTAATGCTATTAACAAAATGAAGATGACACAGCCGGAATTAAATTCTAGATAGACCAATAAAAATGTTTTTTTTCCTTTCTAAAGTGTTTTTTTTTCTACTCGTATCAACACTGGACGTACAAACACTGGAACTTTTAAAGTACAGATTCATAAAAAGAGTTATTCCTAATACTGAATTTTTTGTTATAAAAACTCGTACATGACACTAGTAAGATACCACATAAAGCAATAAAAAGGAATTTAACTACTAAAGTATTATCGATGTATTAACTCTTCTGTGCTAGCTGTTTATTGCATATTTGCATGCATTTGCAATCCACGAAAATAAAATCTGCATTTTACATAATATATGCAAATAAATGTACGTTGAATCTAAATACCGCTTTAACGATTTGGAACAAATGAATATTCATTTTCTTTAAGGGCAAAAATACTTTATTTTCCAATTTAGTTCAGTTTGTTTATAAAAGGGTTTTAAAAAGTGATTT
Source organism: Maratus michaelseni (assembly GCA_963931845.1). NCBI lineage: Eukaryota > Metazoa > Arthropoda > Arachnida > Araneae > Salticidae > Maratus > Maratus michaelseni. The sequence goes on from OZ007588.1 coordinate 168,818,653, forward strand.
AACTAGCAATCTTTTTCTCGTGATTTAAATATATATATATATATATATATATATATTTAGCTGCGAAAAGGTCTTTGTGTATTTTAGACGAATTGAGTTAAATATCGCTTTTTAGGGTTATATAACTAACATTTTCAGGCTTTTTATTTAAATATGTGTGAAATTTAAGAAAAAGTATAAAAGGTATCACAAATAAATAATTTGTTTTCTTATTTTGTTACAATTGTAGTAGATTTTAATAAATATATATAAAAATAAGACTATATGGGTATGTCTAAAAGGTGGATTAAAACTGTATGCCGTTATATTAAAAATAAATGTACAACGTTAAATTAGCACAAATTAAAATCATTTATACTGGCAAACAGCTGTTTCAAAGCCCTTAAGCTCCATCTTCAGTGCCAATTCAAAAGGTAAAACGAATTAAAAACTCCTAAGCCACGTCAGCTTGCCTGCCATTTCTCGCCCAGCGAAATTTCAGGGCCATTTCATCTGGGCGCGGGGCAAGAGATGGCAGGCAAGCTGACATGGCTTAGGAGTTTTTAAATCGTTTTTACCTTTTGAATTGGCACTGAAGATGGAGCTTAAGGGCTTTGAAACAGCTGTTTGCCAGTATAAATGATTTTAATTTGTGACAATTTAACGTTGTTCATTTATTCTATCGAATTCTGCTTTAATTGTGTCTGTATCTGAATTAGAACTCCAGTTACAACCGTTTAAAGTTACATCTATTACATCTTGCTGAAGAATTTTACAACCGGAAATATCGTTGTGCAAACTGGAAGTAAGCTGAAATGTATGTTTACTTTCTTCGTTTTCGATATTTAGCAATTAAAATGGATTATATGTTCAAGAAAATACATGGAGTATATAATTAAACCTTTAAAGAATAATAATTATTTTTTTTAGCAAGAATCGCCTTTAAAAGTTATTTTTAGCTTTTTCTCAAAATGAAGTTTTTTAGATTTTTACTGGACGCAAAAAATCCAATAGCAAAAAATTACGAATGAAATGCCTTGCAATTTTTTTAACATATTTTACAAATGTTTATTGGAGGAATAGACTACAATCATTATAATATATTAATTAGTTTTATATTTACACGGGTATAAGTTAAAATGATGCAAGGAATTTTACGAATTTTTCCTTACATTAGTACTTCAAGTGTCATAGATTCTGCGATAGAGAGGCTATTATAATGCGGCTAGTCTATGTCCTAAAGAGAGTTATTCTCTTTATTATGCAATTTACAAAATGTGAATGAATTGATTTGATTTTGAGTTATCATGTTTTTCACAAATGACAATTTTTCACATAATTTTGACTATTTTTCATTTAAAAAAAGATTATTTCTCTGTAATTTCTAAAATGTTTACATATTTTTCAAAGTTTTAACTTAAATGTCATTAGAAAAAAATGGTTGAAACAGAAAAATTTTAAAAGTTCAAAAAATCACCCTCCGAAGGTGTGCGGATACCTTAAAAAAAGATATAATAGATTTCTGATTCATGCACGATGTTAACCATGCAAACAGCGCGATCGTAAGAAAGCTCATTCGACCACAATAGTACCCTCATTAACGAGTAACTAGGCATAATCTCACAAGCTACTACGTGTTATTGACGATTAAACTTCTTTCTGAAACTTATTGCAGTTTTATAGCCTATTATGCTTCAGGAGTTAAGCTTGTGTTTTACAGAAATCGAAATACATTTATTTTAAATCCACAAATATGAACGAACGGATATGCACTTTCTTTAAGGAGAAATAATACTTTATTTTTTCAATATAGATTAATTTCTTTGGAAAAGAGTTTTAAAAAGTTTATTTTACTAAAACTATGTTCCTCATTATATAATGCACGAATGCACTTTGACGGAATCTTTGTTTTAAAAAGTACTTTAATGATTTTATAGAGAAAATGTGTAAAATGTTTCGTTACTCCCTTTAAAATGTTACATACTTCGTGAAATTTGAAATTAAAAAAAACTCTCGATCTTTTAAAAGCTTAAATATGATACATTTTTATAGTTATAAGTCAAATAAATATTAATTTTTACTAATATATTTGCAACCTTCCAAAATGTTTATTCCGATATATAAAGACAGGTTGAAAAAAAAATGGTCGACATTTTTTACGTTTCACCCTATTTGTAAAGAAATTATATATTTATTAAAATAATTTAGAAAAAGATGGATTTAAAATAATATTCTTTATCCAGCAAATTTAAAAGCTAGAATAAAATATTTCTCAGAAGACAAAATTTTACATGACATGGAATAAATTTCTATTGAATCGACATATTCGTTATCGAAAATGAATATTCATTTTTGCAGAGACTAAAATGTTTTTACTCCTTTAGAATCTAGCTCTATTTCTTTTCAAAAGTCGGTTGAAAAGGTTATTTCTCTATTGCCTGCTTAAACTATACAAATTAAAATATTTACTATTTTTTCTACGAAAATATTTTTTTTTTTTTAAATTTTTCTCTAATATATTTACAGGAAAAATAATGTATTAAAATTTTCGTTTCTACTTTAAAACTACTTAATTCATATTTCGAGTCATTTTATATTAAGTAGATGTAATTTGCAAATTTAGAGAAACATGATATTTTTTAGAGATTTAATGTAAGGAACTATCAATGGATTTTTAGCTCTAGCTTATAAGTATACTTCATTTTATTGACAGGTATTTAGCATTCTATAACCATTTTTCTAAAATGCATCGAGAAAATACATAATACGTACCGAATATGAAGTTATAGTATTTAAAAAAACTGAAATAAAAAATATAACGTTTTCAATTTTACTTTCGTATATTTATAAATAGAAGAAAGTATTGTAGTCGAAATTTTTTTTCAAAATTCTGTTTTCGACGGATTTACACGTTTTAGGGGACAGAGATTTCGAAAAACATGTTTTTATGAAACGTTTATCTGTCCTAATTGTATCATCAAAAAGTGTATGAAGTTATGCTTCAAACTGAACCTCATTTTTTTTTTCTATGTTATTGGCTATGGCAAGCAGGATCTATTAGAATTTGGGGATATTTCGACGAAAGGGGGCGCTGTGATAGATATGTTTGTTCCATTTTCACTATTGTACCATCGAAAAGTGTATGAAGTTATACAGATAATTCAACCAATTTTATTTCTATGTGTTTTAATATAGCCTTCAGGTCCCAGTTGAATTCAGGATATTTCGATGAAAGCGGGCATTGCGACTGCGATTTTGTTCCATTTTCAATATTGTATCATTGAAAAGTGTATGGAGTTATGTAGATAATTGACCAATTTTTTTCTATGATTTTGGCTATGGCCAGAATGTCCCACTTGAATTTGAGAGGGGGCGCTGTGATCGCGATTTTAGTTATAAAATACAGCGAACAATACAGCAGCATTCCTCCATAAACGGGTTTAATTTATGAGTTTTAGTGAACATGGTTCCGCCAAATTTTCTTTCGTTCTTGTAACCATCATTTCAATATTTAAATGCTAAACACTATATATTATTATTCAACCAACGTCATATAGCCAACGTCAAATTTTCTCCAAGCTTGGCGACAATTGGTGAAATATTCCAAATGTGTCGAGAAAAGTACTTTTCCATATGTGAAGCGAACTTGGCTATGTCTGTCTAATTTGGCGATATTCTCATTCAAATTCAATATTGAGGGGAACTGGGAATGACTCTTTGTAATCTGGTTCCGCGCATTTTAGCTTCGTGTATTTTCAGTAGAATTAGCTAAAATCTCAAAACCAAGCAATAAGTAGGCTATCTTTTCCTGCCGGTACAGGCCAGAAAGACTTTTCGTAATATACATCGGCTGATCGCATCCAGGTAACCCAACGATTCGCAAGCAGCTGACGTACATCAGAATGATTAAAAATATTGATTTTTTTTGGGCGATGTGATAGCGAATTTTGAAGCATTAACATGTATGAGATAGAAGGAAGTTTTGGTTTTGGCATATCCGACTAGTTCAAGGACGAAATGATACGTATTTTGTTATGGTTTAGATAGAATATATGGTTCTCACACATTTCAAAGTGATTAAAATATCTCTGGGCCTACCTATGTACTGGGTGATTATTAACCGTCTTCAGAAACTAAAGTGCTTATAAATTTCGATTGTATCTTTTTAACACTTTCCAACATCGTTGAAGAATGTTTATCTATTCTGTTTATCTATTAAATGTTTATCTATTCTGGCCGTCTGTCAATCTGTCTATCCACGCTCTAAGTCGCGTAAATATACCCGGATTGCCATGTAACTAATATATGTTATTGTGGTTTATCATGGCATGTTCGGCATTGAAAATGAAGTGCGTAGCATAAATAGCTTGTTTCCAGTGTCACTCAAAAGAATAATTTTACATCGTGTTCAATGGGGGAAAATCTTTTGCTGTGTATTTTTATGATATTATGCTATTTCAAATACACTATATTGCCAAAGGTGACCGGTCACTTGCGATTTTAGACGTTTTGTTAACTATCTACAAAAATACATGAGGAATTAACCTGAAACTGTAGGTGTGTAAACAGTATAGTATAGGTTATATATTTCCGCGAAGACTTTTTCCCGAAACCCCATAGGGGAATGTCAACAAATTGAAAAAGAACGAATATGTTTTGGATTACCCTGTAAAAACTAACGTAGCAAAAGCGTTCAAACTCGAGATTATTAATAAGTGGCTCATTGTAATATACTGTGTTCATTTTTATGAGGATAGCATGTATACTCGAAGAGAAATTAAGGTTTTTATAAAATCAGTCTCAAATTTCTTCAATTTTTTTGCTTATAATTTGCAGAGTTCTTAATATAAAAAAAAGTTATTTTGAGAAAATATGTCAAACAACATTGTACATAACACTCTACAATCGGAATTAAAAAATAATAAAAATTGGATGAAAAATGAGTAGGTTTACTAAAAAAGGTTTCATTGCGCATGCGCGAATGCAATCAGAATAAAATTTGCATAATGCATTAGCTAAGTATATAGAGCAACTTTTGTGAAAGTCTCAAAATCCTAGCTTGAAAATTCTGAAAATTATAATCGATAGATTAAGCTTGAATTCCGTTGTTCCCAAAAGGAAGCAAAATGATGAGGGGTTGTATCCAAATATAGTAGAACGTGCAATATTGTATACGCTAATTTGGCACTAATCAACAGATATTTGATACAGCCCCTCATCTTTTTGCTTCTTTTTGGGAACAACGGATTTCGAGCTTATTCTATCGACGATCATTTTCAGAATTTTCAGGGTATGATTTTGAGACTTTCACAAAAGTTGCTGTATATACTTAGCTAATATATTATGCATATTATATTTTGATTGCATTCGCGCATGCGCAGTGAAACATTTTTTAGTAAACCTGATCATTTTGTATCCAATTTTTATTATTTTTAAATTCCGATTGCAGAGTATTATGTACAATGTTGTTTGACATATTTTCTCAAAATAACTTTTTTTTTATATTAAGAACTCTGCAAATTATAAGCGAAAAATTTGGTGAAATTTGGGACTGTTTTTATAAAAACCTTAATTTCTCTTCGAGTATACATGCTATCTTCATAAAAATTAACACAGTATATTACAATAAACCATTTATGAATAATCTCGAGTTTGAACGCTTTTGCTACATTAGTTTTACAGGGTAATCCAAAAGATATTCGTTCTTTTTCAATTTGTTGACAGTCCCCTATGGGGTTTCGGGAAAAAATCTTCGCAGAAATATATCACGTATACTATATTGTTTACACACCTGCAGTTTCAGGTTAATTCCTCACGTATTTTTCTAGATAGTTAACAAAACGTCTAAAATCGCAAGTGACCGGTCACCTTTAATAGTGTATATTGAATGTGTGTATAGTGTGTATAGTGCGTATTGAAATTGATATACCGGGTGATTATAATTAAAGTTACGATTTCAAAAATCGATAATTTTAAAACTACTGGTCAGAATGACTTGATATTTTAGCAGAACAATCGTGAGGCAATGGAATTTTGTTTGGCGAAGGAAAAAAATAGTTCCAAATTGTGCCGATAGATGGCGTTGTCAGGGTAATGTCAGGGGAAAGACCAAAAATGTATTCTTGAACCCTTTCCGGCGCGGAGTAAATTTGTTTGCAAAATGATGAAATAATAGACAAATTTTAATTAAATACCGGGTGATTATAATTAAAGTTACGATTTCAAAAATCGATAATTTTAATTAAAACTACTGGTCAGATTGACTTGATATTTTAGCAGAACAATCGTGAGGCAATGGAATTTTGTTTGGCGAAGGAAAAAAAAAGTTTCAAAATGTGCCTATAGATGGCGCTGTCTGGTTCACATTGTCTGAAGATATGCAAATTACTAATACGTGACATGCGCATCGCAGACATAGCAACCATAAAAATGCAGAGCAACAGCTCTTTGCCTGAATGCTTCATCATGACTCTGACTATGAAGGATCGCGCTCTGCTCTTGAAGCTTTTTTATAAGAACGATGACTGTGCACTTACAGCTATTAGGAAGATTCGGACATTAAAATCCATAAAAAAAGGTCCAATAATAACAAATGGTCTGCAAAAAATTATTGCTAAATTCGAAGAGACCGGTTCATTTGACGTTAAACGGGGTAGAGGAAGGAAACCAGTTTCAGCTGCGGCAGTGGAAGATGTGGCTACAGCATTACAGGAACATACTGACAGTGATGCTGGAATCAGCAGTGCAAGGGGATTGGCCGAATGCTGGATATGACGAACAGCACGGTGCGTAAAGTCCTACGGAATGTCTTACGCTGTTATCCGTACAAGATAACTCATGTGCAGGAGTTGCTACCTGCTGACCTGGAAGCACGTCAATCTTTTGCACTACAATTTCTTGCCCGGATGGAAGTGGACAACGGATGGCCATGGAACATTCTGTGGTCTGACGAAGCCCACTTTCATTTGCATGGTTCTGTAAATACGCAAAATTGCAGGATATGGGCGACCGAGAATCCGTCCCAGCTACAGCCATTACCTCTTCAGTCTGAAAAGGTCACTGTGTGGTGCGGAATAACGGCAGCGTTTATCGTCGGTCCATTTTTCTTCGAGGAGATCACACCTGCGGGTCCCGTTACCTGCACAGTTACTGGCAAGCGATATGAAGCACTTTTGCGTAACCATGTTCTTCCGGCACTTCAACAGCGTCAGTGTGTGGATCGCATAATATTCATGCAAGATGGCTCTCCTCCGCACATTGCTACTACTGTAAAGCAGCTACTGAGTGATAATTTCGGAGATGATAGGATCATAAGCCGCCATTTTCCAACAACGTGGCCGCAACGTTCCCCCGACTTAAACGCGTGTGATTTCTGGCTTTGGGGGTACCTGAAGAATGTTGTTTATAGCGGGCGGATTCAGAATCTAGCCGACTTGAAGGCAAGCATCACACAACACACCCATTGCATTAGTACAGATACCCTCCGAACTGTTGTGGAGCATGCCGTTTTGCGCTTCCAATTAGTAGCGGAACAAGGCGGAGGGCATATTGAGCAACTTATGCCTTAATAATCAGTAAGGTGTTTGTTCCATGAAGCTCTTTTTTTTTTTTCATTTTTTGTCATTGTCGCTGTTGTTGCTGTAAACACGTAGTCTTGTCTTTTCGCTAATAAATTTTTAGTAAATCTCTGAACTCTATTTTTTTCCTTTTGGCAACATCATTCCTATGTTTAATCCTTTAACGGGCGGTGGTCACAAAAAAGGACACCCAATTTTAATTCTAAAACTGACAAACGGCACCAAGAATATTTAATTAAAATTTTCCTTTCATTAAGAACCAGATAATAAGCAAGTTTCTTTTTACTAATGGATTCGTTTGTAAATTCCGGTGTCAGTCTATTATTTCATCATTTTGCAAACAAATTTACACCGCGCCGGAAAGGGTTCAAGAATACATTTTTGGTCTTTCCCCTGACATTACCCTGACAACGCCATCTATCGGCACAATTTGGAACTATTTTTTTCCTTCGCTAAACAAAATGCCATTGCCTCACGATTGTTCTGCTAAAATATCAAGTCATTCTGACCAGTAGTTTTAAAATTATCGATTTTTGAAATCGTAACTTTAATAATAATCACCCGGTATATCACTAGCGTTCACTAAAAAATGCTTACTATTTAATATGTAATTGTAGAAAGGAAACTCTCAACACTTTTTCAACAAACCCTAACTGAAACGTTATGTCTGAATTACAATTGAAAAGCGTCTCAATTCTACACTCATAGCGACGGGCGCACACTCTTCACTACAATTCTTACTTCTCTCTGACTTGAGAGAGTTGCATTGTCAACTGAATTCCTTCTACACCTTGCTTCCGACAAATGAGTAAAGCCAGTGGGAAATAGAAATGCATTTTTCCCTGTACTGTTTGGCAACAATCGATAAGGCGGGTTTCCTCATTTTTCCGCTGACAGAATGATGGAGAAGAAGTCATAAGTGAGAGTTAGCTCTCTGCATTCTCTTTTGGAGTTTGTGTGAGTTGTTGTGTTTGCGATATATGAAAGAATGATCATATTCCTGTCTGAAGATGTCTATTTTTTTAAAGTGAGTGTCTGCTAACACATTCACAATTGAAAGTCATTCTCCTATTTGATGCTTCGTTATTGATGTGCGAACGCAGTGTAAATCAGCCTACAACTACATATCTAATCTTGTAATAATTATTTTAAATGGTTCAACTGTGCACGTGTTTCATGCAAAAGTGGTCTACATTTTATCTCTTCCAAGTTTTTTCAACCAGTATTTTAATTCAACGATTCCAAAAGAGGCCAGCAAAACCATGAATGTGAACTGATTATCGAATTGTGCGTTTGTTTTAAAATATATAAGGTGTCCACAAAATCTCTTTCCAACTTCAAAAATTCATATATATATATATTTGTTTGATGATATATGAAAATGAAATTTGTTATAGACACTCAGGTTACTACTAAAGATTTTATTAATCTTTTTTGTGTATTTTAGATAACATTTTGAAGAACCAAGGTCCAAGATATCAAAATGGCTATGCCTCAAGAAAAAGTTATAAGGCAACGTTCCATGTTTCAGGGAAAACCAATACACATAATGTGAGAGTCTGGGGAAACCCACATGTGAGTAGGGAATTCAAGAGAGACAGTCCGAAAATGAATGTTTGGTGTGGCCACTTCGTTGCAGACGACGTGGCTGGAAATCTAGGATCTCCTTGTTGTGCTTCGCGCAACTAATGGTGCGCATATAGAGACTTATTGATTTCTGTAAAAAAAACTTTAATAAATGCATTTTAAAATAAAATAATATTCAAGTTTGTATCTATTCAGTATTTTATTTAATAATCAATAATCGCCTATATTTGGAAAGAGTCTTTATGGACACACTGTATCTTTTCCTATTTCCAAGTGTATCTAAAAAACAACAAGTTAAAATTACCTATTGAACATGTCAACTAGGAATAGCAAATTTGTTCTTTATTCATTCACAATTAATCTAAATTTGAGATAACTTTCTACATTTTCTGCAGTCATATGTAACGCTAGATCTATTGAAGATCTAAGTTTTCCTGTTTGGAATCGTATTTTTGTATCATGTAAATGGCTGAGTGCATTTGTTATGGAAACAACGATTGCGGAAACGGAAATTAAAATACACAGTTTGCGGTGCTCACGAGACCTGCTTCGGTAGCGAGAACGGTTTTTCGAGAGTTAGACCTGGATTGTCGTGAAACGCACAGTTGCGAAATTTGCTATTCCTGAGAAGCAAATCGATTTACTAGTTCATTATTAACAAACGAGGCCGTGCTATCTTAAAACAATTTCATTTTCATTACTTGTGGCAAAGATTTCGGTTTTTGGATTTATATCACTGATTTTGTCTGGAATTATAGCTAATTTATTTAGGTCTTCTTCACTAACAAACAATATATTTTTTATGCAATCGGGCAATTTTTCAAGCCAAAGTGTTTTAAACACAAAACAATAGCGAGAGTTTTAAGCTTTTGAAGTGGTTGACAAGGTTTCATAGTGCCAAGTTCAATTTCGGTTATCAATCGCTTAATTCGAATGGTTTCACTTTCTTTAAATAGATTAAACAATCTAGATTGAAGTCGGAATATTTGGTTAAGCTTTCACTACCTATTATGTCCCAAATATTTTCTACGAATTTCGGCTAAACGCAATAAATAACTGAATTTAGTGCCTTCTTTAGTGATTTCATTTATTTTAAACTGAGCCTCGACCTGTTAAAACGAGATCTCTGGTCTGTCAGTTCAGAAAGGTTGAATTTTAATACTCACCTTGTTAAGTCATATATTTTTTCCGTGGAAGGCGAATAACTGTTCTTCGGTTCACTTGTAGGCATTTTTTAACTAAACGGGTACCAATTTCTGTGTGTGGCTCCTAAAGTATCTGAAAGAGCGTTCATAATATAATTATTTGATAGTTAATTGTTTTAATAATACTTACTAAGGGGAGAGTTCAGTATCCTGTGCTGATTTTCTTTTACGAGTATATTTTTATTTTTATTTATTTATTTATTTATTGTGATAAATGTTTTATGTGGTTGTTGCGATCTTCATTCTTTAGGGTTGCTTTTAACTACTGGAATGGACTATATCTACGTGACGTCACATCTCTTTTTGGAATTTTTTTGCCAATTGCGCCAACCAGCAAAGAATATGGAACTCTTCCCCTAATTAATTTTCACAAATAATCAATTACCCAAACGAAAACATTTAATTTTTTTTTCTAAGAATAAAAACAACAAAACTGGACAGTTGGGAGATTTCATACAAAAACGTGCCGATCATTTTAACAGCAAAATAAATAAAATGAAATAAAATAATGGGAACATGGAGTTAGTAAAAATAACATTAATTTTCTTAAATTTGCCTCAAAGAGCCACTATTGACTTGCTAAAGATCTACTGTTTACCTAGATTTCCAAATAAAGTTTTCTGAGTGCAACCACGTTGGCTGAATTTCTGACACCCTTTAAACTCAACAGTTTTCTCATATGAGCATTTATAGAAAAGTGAATTCGACCAAACCTGTCTTCTGAAGTATGAATTGCGATCCCATCATTTTGTTCGTCTGATAGGATAGATCGAGACACAATTACGCGGTTTTTTTTCAATGAATTTTCTCATTTTTATGTTTTAACTTAAGAAATTTTAGACATTGTGGTTTTATAAAACAATTAATAAAATCAAAATTGGTGTATTCAGTTGTTGCCCTATTTGTGTTTTTAACCGTAAAAAAAAAATTTTTTTTTAGGTCTAAGTCTTTTGCGTAAACTTGCCCCGGGAACGGGGCAATATTACATATCAAGTGGGGCACGTTTACGCATATTATAAGTTATACCAAGGAGTAAGTGAAATAAATATTTAATCAAATTGAAATGTTTTATTTATAACATAAAACACTGTTTAAAAATAATAATATTAAAGAGAATTAATTAAAGAACATTTTATAGGCTAAACTGAAAACATAGGGCTTATTGCTAATTAAAAACATAAAATATTTTGGCATCTTCATCATCACTATTACAGTTTTTACAAACAAACCATAAAGTATTTCCTTTTGCACACTTGTCATGGGACCACCTTTTGTATGTAAGACATTGAACCCAGTCTTGTCCTATTTTGGATTGGTTGTATGATTTCAAACAATAAATACACACACAGTTTTCATCTTTGTCATCAGAGTCATTCACTATTTTCTTTTTTCCAGAGTGTATCAACATTTTTTCCTTTGCTGTCTTCTTCTTCTGCTTCCATAGAAACTAGTAATTTTTTACGTAATTTCTTCTTTTTGTTGTGTTGTGTCATAATTTTTTTTTCGCTTCTAACTGCTCTTTTCTGAGGGCTTCTTTAACCGGATAATCAGTTAGGATTGTGGACTTCCTTTTTTTCTTCCCTTTCTTGATGCCAAGTCTTGGTCCTGCCTTTTCAAATGGTCTCAGTTGTTCAGCTGTTGGATAGTCCACATGTTACGAAGTGGAAGGCCTACTGGCAGAAATACTTAGAGGATCGATAGGCATATAAGTCTCAGAGACTTCTGCTGCAGTGCCAGAGACGTTCTTAGGCCTATTAGTAGAGGGCGATGTTGGCTCTGGTCTGTAAGTCACGTACGATGGCATGAAATCAGCCTCAGAAAATATCAATTGGTTTAGTGGTTGAATCCCTGTCACTTTAAATCCAGCCATTATGTTTGCTGGAGTAACTGCTAGGTGTAAGGTTGATGCCAAAATTGAAGGAATGTCATGAATTGTCAGGGATCTTGTTACTAGCCATCCATGAATCGCATGCAGTGTTAATGTATTTTATGAGTTGCCCAAAAACACTGCGGTCAAGAGGTTGCAATTTATACTGCAGTGGGGCGGGAATGACAGTAGCGTCACTCCATTGTCTTTAAAATAGTCCAATAAGTCCGCTGATGAGTGGGACTCGTGATTATTTAAAATCAGGAAGCATGGTTTTGAGGTGGAGCACCTGATATGCGCCATAAAATCCTTAGCGAATTTTAACAAGTTGTGTTCCATCATCCATCCCGAATGGGTTAGAATCTCCAGCACTGCCTACAGGGTCATCTCTCAGAAAGTGTTCCTTAAAGTTTACCTAAGGAAAAACAATGGATGGGGGGAATATATGTCCCGGCAGCATTGATTGAGAGGGTCACTGTTACTAGAGGTCCTCTTTCGTTCGTCCTTTTCCCTATTTGTCGAAACCCTTTACGTCCAATGACTCTGTCAGGCTTCTGAACCGTCGTTACTCCTATTTCGTCTACATTCCAAATGTCAGCAGGCCCAATCTTAAGTCTTTTTTTGGAAGTTGTCAGATTATAAAAAAATGCTGACATATTAGTTCGATTGAAACTTGTGGCTCGAGGTAATCTCGTAGTTTGAGGGGACCTAATCGACAGTTTGTTACGTCGTTTTAGGAAAGAAGTAACCAATCCGGTCCTGCCATTCCATTGTCGGTCCAAGGCTGAGGTATTTTTCTGTTACAAGCTACAGCATATGTCTATGCAAATCGTCTTACTTCTTTTGGCGAAAAGTCAAAATATATATCGGGAGATTTCAGAAGGTATTCCACAAGCAATTTTTCTTGGTTAGACTCGAACTCCTGTTTACTTACGTTTTGATGTCTGGAATATCCAAACTCAGCCGTTATGCGACCTGGCACAACATCTTGTACTGAGGCCTCTGGATCAGGAGTTGGTACAGCATCAACCTGCAAAAAATATTTTTTTTAATTGAAAAGGCATACATAATTAAGTAGGCTATAGGCTACGTAAAAGACCTGTTCTGCTAATAACTGCGATTCACTCGACCAGTAGCTGATATATTAGGGGATTAAATAAAATATTTCCCCACATTAGTCTGATGATATGCGATAAGAGCTTTGATGGTAGACCTTGCCCTTCAGAATAACATTAGTGAATATTGAAAACTTTTTCCGCAACAAAACACGAGGTGAATATTTTGATACCGTTGAACCGTTGAAATCGGTATTCAAATAACGGTGGTCTTCAATTAACAAAAATGGCTTTGCATATTATTTAAAAGCTTATATGTGTGAACTATTAAATTTGTATTTGATATTCTAAGTTGGTTTCATAAAAAAAAACAAGTTAAAACTTCATAAACTGCTTAATAGTATATGAAATTTTTAACTTACAGTTTCATTCTCATTGTGTGTATTCAGGTCCTCGTTACGCAGGTTATCCAATTTTTTGCAGTAGTTACTCATTGCCTTGTCATTCAATCCATACAGTTTGTCAGCCCCTTGAACGGTGTTTTGACCAAGTCTCACTTGCAGAACGGATTTTTTCATTATTTGGACATCTAACGTGGTTCTGGTAGTTTTTGAACATAATGTTTTACCATCTGTAAAATAAAGAAAATTTATTACAGGCTGAATAGTCTATAAAATTAAAGCTGAACAAGCATGGAGACAGAATTGTATGATTGTAAGCTATAAGGGACGAATCTGCTACTCAATTAAACATTAAATGATGATTTTCAAAACTAAATAGCCTGAAAATACTAAAAAGGTTTGAGACAGTACGGAGCAAAAAAGCTTCAGGGCACGTTTACGCAGTAAGAAACTGCGTAAAGATGCCCTGATGTCAATGCGTAAACGTGCCCCGTCGCCATGTTTGGATTTATTTTTAACGTGCAACGAAAATTAATAACATTTCTGTTCATACAAATACAGTTCTCAAATAAGGATAAAATTTTGCTAATGTTAATATATTTGTTTATCCTTAACTAAGTATAACTAAGTATAAGTAAGTATACTAAGTATAAGTTCAACACAAAATTTACTCACCTTCACAGAAAACAGGTTATCCTTGCTGCATGCTAGACCGAAGTTCGACTTAAGCTCAAAAACTTGTGGGAATACCCGTTAAAGAGCAGAAACAAATCTGTCATGCCTGGTGGCGCGCCAGTTATAACTCGTTTCGGAAAAAGTGCACTGCGTAAACGTGCCCCGGTCTACCCTACTAACCAACTTGTAGTATTCAATGCAAAAACCCCAGTTAATGATTTCAGATAACTAAATTTATCTACTACAGTTACGCTGTCATTTTTATGAATGGTACTTTAAAATTAATTTAAAAAATAAAGCCAATTACTAGATTCTCCAAAAACAGTAAAGTATTTATACTCAATTTAGGGACCTTAATATAATTTTTACATGATGCAGTTTTCATATGTACACTTTTGATATTTCTATTTTCATTTTCGTTAGAATTTTTTCCGAGTTTATCCTCAATTAAACATTTACAACTTATTAATTTAACTTGATATTTTTGAGCTGTAAGAACTTTTCTTTCAGCTCATCCTTTTTACTAATAAGATTTTCAAACTCACTATCAATTTTTTTAAGATATCACACTTTATATTTAACTTTTCCAAGATTACTCTTCAACTAGATTTAGTATTTTCCTTAACTTATTTGTTTAAAGTTTTTTATATTTTTGATATTAACTTTGTCGTCAAACAGCGTGCACTTATTTTTTTTAATTTATCAAGATCATTCATTTTAATAATATATCAACTAAAATCAATTCCTTAATCCATGCAGTACCTTTAATTGTATTCCTATATTTTTTTTTCAATTTTCAATATTTTTTAAACTCCCAAAACAGTATTTTTACAAACAAAAGCTTCATTTAATGCTATAAAATTCCATTCATGTAAAGGTAATGTTATACCCCATGTTCCATACATCTCCATCAAAAGGACACCTTATTTCATCATTATATCACGTCCGGTTTCTCCAAAATGTTTATATGTCTCTTACGCAGTAAACACTATTCATTTATCCTATTGCATTAATTTGTATCCATCTACAAAAATTTTCTGTTCGTGTAAAATCAACTTCAATAATACCTGCACATTTAAAAACCAACTATTTAATTTCATTATATTTCATTATATTATCATTATATTTATCAATTTGCAATTTCCAACACGCAGCTTTTGAATTAAAAATATCTAGTAGCTGAAGCTAGGATCACCGAACTAGATTTTATGTTCAAAAGAAACTAGGGATTCAGATCTGGAAAAAACGAAAAACAGATACTGACATTTGGCGACATATCTAGGTAAATATAATCATCGAGAAACAGAGTTTAATATCCCTCCTTTCCCCAATTATACATGACGTATGAATCCCAAAAACCAATTAACGTCTTTTTTTCAATAAATAAGTAAAAATATTTAAGGCCAATCGTATATTTCTATTAAGAGATATCGAGTTGCATACCTATATATTAACATGCATACCTCTATACATACGACATTCATGCACACTTACATACATGCAGAAACTTCAAGTGCAAAAGGTCACAGATCCCTGTACAGCTTTTATCTCTGCAATTCGGAGGCCGATAAACAAGGCATTTAAGTAGCCCCTCGACCAAAAAAAAAAACCAATTAGATATAATAATAGCAAGTAAATGCGAAACATTTTTTTTTAAATTGGTGTTTAAAACCATACTCAATACGTTTTAAATTAAAAATGCATCCCATGCATACGTTTAAACAGCTTTGAATATATATCAATCAGAGCTAAGAAACCTTAAAAAGAATAAATTATTCGTTTATTTTTTTATTATATTAAAAATAAAATTATGTAAATCAACACGCAAATTTTACAACAACAACATTTTGAAACAAAGTGCTTACCTTTCTTAACTATGTAAACCTTATTGAATTTCAGTATACGATTCATTAAGTCACAAAAAAATACATTTAAACATAATAACAAAACTGCAACATAACAAAATAGCACGTATTCTCACAAGAAACCGTCTCTTCAACTGATGCTAGGAGCCTCCAGATATGACTCAATAAATATCCAATAGATATGACTCAACTGCGCCGCGAAAGTTACTCAGCTATTATAAAATATGCTTTTTACAATTGCTGAGCAAATTTAAATTTTTGTACTTTTGGCCAGGTTTTTGCCTTAAAAATTCCTCTGTTCGACTGTAAGACCGTAAGAGAATGATCTCACATCATTCAATGCATCATTCGTTACTATACAATAATAATAATTTTTAGGTAACAATATAATAGTATTTTATGAACAAATAAGAGCATACTTTAAAAAAAAAATATTACTCCTTATATTTTATTTTCTACTTTTAGCGTTTAAAAATTTCATTGTAGCAGTTTTTCGAGAAATTGGCATTTTTTACGGATAGCTAACTCCATTTTTTTATGGAACATTTAAAAATTTAGTTTAAATTTGTGAAAAAATTGAAATTATAATAAAAGTCAAACAAAATATATCAACGATTTCAATAAAAAGTATTAACGTATTTCGCGAAAAATCACGTATCATGCACAGATTATGAAACACTTTTGAACAGAACAAAATATTATTAAGAATTTCCACTTTTTCCGTACAATGAAATGATATTTATATATAAGCAATTAACGGATTAAACAGTTAACGGATTAAAAGTCCATTTTCAGTAAGTCCTGTCCATATGCAGTAATCTGTAGGAATTCTATCGCGTAGCCCAGCATATGACATAGAGAATTTAAACAGTTAGACTAAAAGTTATATTAGTTTAAAATTGCATACCACAGCTGAAAATTTACTTCTAGCAATTATTGATTATGGTCAGGCCTGTAACCAATTTTTTGCGCGTCTCTGTAAATGAACGTTACATGCTACGATCACCATAATCTATAGCAGATATGTTGTAATGCATCTACGTGCTGCTTCTTAATTTCATTACATTTGAAGTATAATAATATCATAAAAATGTACCGCACTGATATTTTCCCGCAGATCAGAACGTAATGGAATTAGTTGTGCGCCTTTGTAAACGAATTATAACTATTGCTTATTCTATACTTAAAGTAGAGCATGTTATACTCCCCTTTAGTGATGCTTTGCAAATCTTTTTATGTTTGAACGATCGTAGCATCAATAAAATCCTTCGCAAACGGTTTCTCTACATAGACCATAATATAATGCAATTATTTTGTGTGTATCTGTAAACGAACTATAAATGCAACAGATTTTCATTTTAATGTCGAACATTTATACTAATACTCATTAACATAACACTTACATGCCAATTTGAGTATATTTATGGCATTAGAGGACGGACAGACGGGTAGACAGAAAGACATATAGAGAAACCAAATTTTTAAACACATTTCAACTTCGTTGGAAAGTGTTTATAAAAATGCACTTGCATATATATTTATTAACTATGATATTTTGTGTGTTTTTCTATCGCTGCAATCAAAATAATTTAACAAATATTCTCTTTAAAAAAATATTTAGCATTTTAATATTTAACTAATAAAAACAGCAAACAGTATGTCTGGCACGATTCCACAGCAATTTTGTATTGAATATATATTATTTATATTAACACCAATGATATTTTATAAAGCACAAATGGATTGTTGGAAATATTTTGTTAAAATATATATATTTTTTTAAACATTCTATTGAAAGAATAACTTTTTTTTAAATGGGAAAAAATAGTTTCTACTACGTAATGTAATTTTACTGTAAACTAAAGTAATTTACCTGTAAAAAAATTCGCATACTTTATTTATAAATTATGAACTAATTTTTATTTTAAATGTTTTAGAATTTAAAATCCGGAATTATTTTAAAAGTAAATCAACAATATTCTTAACTTATTTTAGAGTTTCAAATACGAATTTAGAAGAAAATAACCCTACGTTTTAAACATGAAATTTTCGAGTGCTTGTTTTCTATTTTAAATGTTTTAGCGGCGAAAAAACTATAGAATAGTTTTCTCCATTCATTTTCTTCAATTCCATTCGAATATTGCCTAAAGCAACATTAAAAAAATTGCGATTAAACATTGTGTAAAACAGTCTGTATTTAAAGATGTTACGTTTTATTTGATATTCCTTCCAGGAATAAACTATGGTATTTTATGATAAATTAATCAAAACAAATAACTTTTAAACAACTTTTACACTTTGTTTTAGAAGGATTTAAATATTTATATTATATATTTGAAACAGCAAACCCCATCTGTAATCTAATTACCGTACACATTCTAACATTTTCCTGTACACGGTGGACACAAAAAAATTCGTCAGTTTTGTAACTGAATAATTTCCGAAAATATAAATGGGGAAGTATGGGTCCAAAGGCATACTACTATTATACAAAAAAGACAAATGTTTTTAATACGGGAAAATACAAAATAAGCAAGAACAAAAATATACAATTGCTTCAATACAATACTTCCGCATTACCCACGATTTTTAAAATCTTTCTTAATATATAAGAACACCAGAAACCAATATATTTTCGATATTTAAAGAAGTAATTATAAAAGCAAAATTTCTATTGCTCTCACAAATTTCCGGATACGTTTCTGAATAATTTTTATAAAGTAGTATTTCAGTCCTGGATATGGGTTTTTCGGATGCTATCAAATCTCAAGTAAACATAGATATTGTACAGACACACATAATAAATTAATTGCATTAATATTAACATTTCTATTATTACTATTGTGTTACTCTGGTATGTATAAATTCAGTTACGTATATAAGTAAATTACAATTAATTTTTCAATTAATTTTCAGGAGTGAAATTCGCTCGAAACTAATGAATATTAAACATGAATTTTTACATTGCTAAACTGAGCGTAAACCGACAGAGTGAAAAGTGTCCAAGTCTGTGTTATGCCATAGGCTCGGGTTCGATTTCAGGCTTTGACATTTTTAACGCAGTCACTTTTACGCTCAGTTACGCAGCTGAAAATTTTCAGTTGATTATTAACAGCATCGAAGACCGATATTCGGGTTGAAAAAAAATTTATTAATAAACTATAGGAACGATATGAAAATCTTTTCAGAAATTTGTGGCAGAAAAACAAATTTATTTTATACTTGATTTATTAAATCTCGAACATTATATCGAAAATTCACCGATACATTTCTTAAATCAACGCGTTTCAATTTGGATTAGTCACGTAAATGTTATATCGCGAATGTGTTATCGAACGTGTATCGTGCTCATGGTGGCCACCCCGTATGGCAGTTTTTTACCACTAAATTTCAATGTGTGGTTTTAATTACATGGCGGTTTACAGCTCGTTGTTTACGAAATCCATCACTGAATTGAAAACACAACTGCACGTCGTTTAATCGAATTGAACATTCTCATAAACCTTAGTAATTACTGATTTACCAAAATGACAGTTTTTGAGTGACGAAGAGCATTCTGATCGACATTTGAAGAAAAAGTAAAATTTGTGTGTTTTACAATCTTATGATGATGTGGACAACTAATTTATACCCATAAAAGCATAAAAAACATCTTAATAACACCATAAAAATAAGAATGCGCTACGTTTTTCGAATACTTTAATGTAAATAATGTAATGTAAATTCAAATACTTTAATGTGCGAATACTTTCAATACTTTAATGTAATTTATGCCCACTTTGTACTGTAGAATACTTGTAAAAAATGTTTAATAATGAGAATGTTTAGAAGTTCCGTCATTAAATTATGCAAATTATGTTTAATTTTTTAAATGCAGTTACCCGTATTTTATACACATTTTAGTTATACGCGGAAATTTTATCACGCAAGGAGAAACAGGAAAATAATGCTATAGGTCTCTCACTTATACATCACTTTCGATCGTCTCTCTCTATTATGCGTGAATATTTATAGGTATCTCTCTCATTAAATGGATTAATTATTCGTAAATGGAAATTTTTAATAAACTTAAAGCTAAAGAAGCAAAAGAAGAGTATAATGATTATAAAAACAAAACTTTAAATGTGTCATCTTATGCAAATGCCTTAGAATCCTTAGAATCATTGAGGCGTTATCTGCAAAATTTTGAAGTAATATCAAATACAAAAAGAAGTATTAGCGAAATAGGAAAAGAGGTTATACAAACGTATCTAAAGAAAAAAAAAATCTAGCATTGAGGGTGCTTTAATAATGCACTAAATTCACACTTTACTGTGTAAGTACATTTAAAATTTGTTCTATGTAAAAAATAAATTATATGTTTAATGTTTTTTATTTTTTTTTATTTTAAGTGAAACTAAATTATGAAGTTAAAATTAAAATATATATTAAAGTATAATATTACAGTTTTTATAACTTATAAAATATGTGATGTAAATTTAAATAAATGTCCAATACAAATGTAAATTATTTAATCATAATGTAAAAACAATATTACCATATGTAAATGTTTTTAGCATGATGTATAAAGTATGTAAGGAACTAGACTATAAAAGCCTCTAACCAATGCACGATTTTAAATCTGTCCCTTCAAATGAGCATTTATTGCGAATTTTTATTCACCAAATTAAAAAAAAAAAAAAAAAAAAAAAAAAAAAAAAAAAAAGACATTTGTAAAATTGAAGATATGTAATATAAAAATTAGATAAAATTAATCGATTGTTTAAAAGAAATCATGATGTTTGCTTTTGAAAGCTGACACATGAGTACTCGGAGCTATTATAATCTTAGATCTTACTACAAATAATAAAAAAATACATGTAATTTTTTTTTATAAATTCGTATTTTACAACCCATTTTAAAACACACAACAAGTATTTGTCAGTCGCACGAACCTTTGACACTGCTTCAACATTTCAGGCGTCATTAAACAGCAAAAATTTCCAGGAGACTTATTTTCAGAAATCTGTGTAAATGTTATCGAATTCAGCAAAGTCGCCTTTTTATAGAGATACATAGCATTTAGATCAGCGGAAAAAGATTTTTGTTGCGATGACAGATAAGAAGGCAATAAAATGATGGTACCTTCAGTAATTTTCTTTTTTTTTTTTTTTTTTATTCAACTACTATTCACAAATGCACTATTCTGGATAAGGTGATTGTTAAGTAAGCTTAAACATTGCGAAGTTACAGAAACTGTGCTACATTTCTGCATTTGCCATACATCGCAAGCTAATTTGATATTTTTTGTTTGATGTCGTCTAATTAAAATATAATGGACTTTACTTCAGTGCAAAATTGACCTTGAATAAGAAATTTAAAAATCACATACAATTCACAGGTGCACTCAATGCTTAAAGGTACTAAAACCCATTTATTGATATCTAGATAGTAAAAATAGTAAGAACACATACTCCAAACATTTTCAGCAGTCACTTTGTCATCCACAGTGATATTGCTGTCAATCCGTTTGCAATCTTTCTCGAGAGCTAGCGCGGGAGAGGATGAGATAATTTCTTGAAATGAAATAGTTTGTAATGATATTTTCTCGAAGGACATTTATGGAACTTGGAATGAATTGTTAGAAAATATACACAAGTTTGTTGAAATATTTTTTTTTCCGCTTCCACCTTTACGTACAGTACCCTTGAACATTAATGACGTCTCCCGGGATAGAACGCGAGCAAGATCGAACAGAAATAACAGCCTAATCCGTGAGGATATCCGAAACACGGCTGAAAACGTTTGGAGTATGTGTTTTTAATGTTTTTAATATCTCAATAACAATAAATGGATTCTAGCACCTTTAAGCAATAAGTACACTTGTTAATTGTTGTTTGTGATTTTTAAAGTCGTTTAATTATTTACCCTATTTTATCTCACCCTATTTTATTTCCCTGTCCCATATTATAAAAGGCTGAAATCTCACCTATTAAGTAGTTTTCATTACAAAAAGCTACCTATTGCAGCCGTTCGGAGGAAAGCAATTCTAAAAGATTTTTGTATATTTTCACCGATCACAACCCCCAGACCCACAAACCACCCTCCGTTCAAAAGATGATTTATATATATATCCATATAGTGGATGACATTTTGAAATAATCTGATTTTTGTTATGCTGTAATTCTCATGCTGAAATTCGCATTCAAATTCAGTATTAACGTAAACCGGGATTGAATTTTCTATAATCGAGTTCCAAGCAATTTAGCTTCGGGTGTTTGAGTAAAATGAGTTGAACTTTTTTAAACATAGACTATGAAAGCCAAATTTTCCTCCCGGTACAGGCCGGAAGGCCTTTTTTTAAAACTGTTTCTCACACTTTATCTCTGTGTGAGTATCTGCCGGTTATACTATCCTTGTACTTCCGTATAGGTTTTATGGCATTTCTTATTTAATTGTGGTTATCGTTGTTTGTAATTCAGTCATACAAGCAGTCAGCGTGATTACTATAAAATACTAAAACACTATAGTGCAGCGGTCGCGAATCTTTCGCACAATACGGACCACAAAATTCATAATTTTCAAATCTCGTGCACCATTACTAATATGCATTATATTAACAAAAATTACATTCTTGGAATAATAAGGAGATATATTCCATTATATAAATATGGAAGAATCCTGTTTAATATAACAAAATTATTAAGTCAAACTTAAAGTGTAAAGAGTTCATAAATGCTTATTTAATTCTAACATAATATTTTAAACATTGTGGAAATGTAACACAGTTATAAAAGATAGCTTAAGTATTACAAAATAAATCAAGCTTGTTTAAGTACCGCATATTCTTAGTGCGATTTTTTATCCTGATGAAATAAGTACAAAAGTGGTCTATCCACATTTTTTCGCGGACCCCGATCAAGGACTCCTCAATGAGTTTGTTTAGTAAATGTTCTTTTTTTTCTAAAACAACGTACAAAGTCAAACATTATTAAGAGCGGTAAAAAAACATTTTTTTTCATTCTGTTCTTCTTGTCAATCAACTTACAATAACAAAGTTATATCTCAATAGTATATTGAGTAGTGTAGTCTTAGACACTTTATATATTTTCTAATTCATTAAAGCATTTCATAATTTTAATTTTATACATATTTATTATTCCATTTTTGTTAGTCGCAGGTCTATCTATTCACCTGATAAATTAATGTGTATTACATATAAATTTTACGTTGCCACAGATATCATAACTGTTTACTAGGAGATGTATACATTATATATATATATATATATATATATATATATATATATATATATATATATATGTGTGTATGTATTTAGGACATGTTTAATCCAATATACGCTAATGTATAACATAGTTCAACGGGAAGACTGCAAATATTTCTACAAAAGGCAAATATTTCATAATTTACTTTATTAAAGCATTTGTTGATATTACTTGTAACGTCGAAGGTAAATGCATTAATTACAAATGCAACCGTATTATATTCACAAAATGCATTTTCTCCACAAGTAAATGAATTATAGATAAACAATCTCGACAATAATTTCAAATACATTATAATAGATATATGAATAGGTGATCACACATAATATTTACAGTATAGGTGGCAGTATAATAGTAATGCGATATATTTTAGCTGTAGAATAGAGTTGATAAATCATTGAAAACTAGATAAAGTGCACCATGAAGTATTTATACTTTTACTTCTAACAATGGGTCACGGATGTAAATACGTTATATCAAAACGTAGATTATTAAGTAAATATTATTTTTACAATTATTTGTGTATTATGTTTCGAGTTATATTTTGAAGTAAATAATGCTTAAACATATATATTCGATAATTATAAATGGTGCAAATCACTAATATGAAAGTTTTTCTACGCATATTTCTTTGGGCACGAGAGGATGCATTTTGTTTTTAAGAAAAATTATTCCTTTATGAAATCATGTAAATATTTTATAGATTTTTTAAATAAAGTGGTATTAAAAAGCCTATCAAAAACAAATAAATTATAAGGTATGTAAAAAATATATTCCTTATAACATTTACATTGGAATAAGTAAAAGAAAATGTAAATTATATTTTTTTGGTTTCTATATTGTGCTTTATTTTGAAAATTAACATTTAGTGTCATGTATTCTAACTAAAATGCAATCACTACAATTATTGAAACAAATAAAAAATTGAATAAACAATCCAATTATCGCAAATAGGATTATAATATTTAATATTTGTGGAGTCCCGTAGGGTTACTCGTATAAATTATCGTGCATTTTTAGCGTAGTTGTTTTGTTAATTTAATATTAATCATGATTTTATTTACATATCAAAGGAAATATTTTGATCTGTAACTTTTTTTGTTAGAAATTTTTTGAAGTCTGATAAATGAGTACGTATTAAATAACACGCGTACGTAAAGAGGCGTATTAGAAATCTCAACCACCCTTTTTAATTATACATATCGCTATTTTGCACAGCTGTTTAGATTTAACAGTATTGAAGTGTTAGTATTGAAAATTAGTACTAATTGTTAGTATTGTAAATTTTAAAGTTTATTACAATTCTATATGTAGATGATCACAAATGTAAAATTTAATCATACCATTAGTAGTAAACGTTATTACTAATCGGTAGATATCAGTTACATTTCATACTATGATTTGCGGAAGCTAGTAGGCGAAAGTGTAATTTTTTCTCAGTAGTATACAATTTTTGGTGACCACATGCATAAATAAGTTAATATAGAAATCATGAAATTTGTTATATAAGTGCCTCAAACTATGAGACATATTATAACAACAATATGAAACGAAAGGAAAACTTTTATTAAATACGCAGTAATAGCAAAAAAGATCGCAACTTAAGGAAACATATCCACCTAACATGTCGACAGATATGAAGTTTGGT
Organism: Maratus michaelseni; assembly: GCA_963931845.1. Classification (NCBI taxonomy): domain Eukaryota; kingdom Metazoa; phylum Arthropoda; class Arachnida; order Araneae; family Salticidae; genus Maratus; species Maratus michaelseni. Next base: position 168,843,777 of record OZ007588.1, read on the forward strand.
CATATCGCACATTGATCTTAACGTGTATGTTATTAGGAGCATCTGGCGTTGTGTTACGGCTCTTGTTAGAGCATCCCAAACTATTGAGCGGAATTATATTACAGAGGCCTTCTCGGCCAGTCCACACTACGAATATCCTCTCCCTCTAATAACCACCATCGGCAAGTATTACTGTATGCGCCTTTGCATTATCGGCCGAAGGGCAGTCAAAGGACATTTAAGAACACCTTACCTGTGAATCTATGTGGTTACAGTACGCTCATCAAAGACATGCGACGGTGTTTAACTGCCTGGCACTGCCACCACCAAAATGATTTTGCGTCCTATAAACTCGTAAATGTTCTGTATTCTGGTAGGAAAGAAAAAAATACCGCGAAACATTTATTAGAAAAAGTCTCGTCTATAACAGTTTGTGTACTAAATCACACGTGAAGTAGACCCAAACATGCTCTGTTCAAGATGTATCATGCTTGTGATTCGCATGTCTTGTAAGGACACATACTTATGATGTCCTTGAATTAGATGTGAGATTTTTCTGGAAAGCTTCCGATTTAATGGACAATAATGCGAGCCATATGTAGAACAGCTTGTTGATTATTTTCATGAAGGAGAATATACTTGTCATACGGACTTTAAGGAGGTTGCTGGTCTTTCATTCAGATTTCTCTCTATTAAGGAAAAGAACTAACGCTTACAACTACCTTAAATGAATTAGTGTGCACTTTTCATTTTATTGGGTTATCCCACAAAATTTGTGTATATATGCACAAAATATACAAGCTGTATACATAAAAACTAGTAGAGTTATAAAGAAAAGTTTGATAAACAAGCTGAAGCAAACAAATTTTTAAATCGAAACATAATTTTAAGCGCTATTTAAAGTTGAAATCGATAAAATAAATTCATTTATATAAGTTTTATAGAAAAAATGTGCATGGCAATTTCATCATGTCTTACAGCCATGATTGGCTATATTGTAGTTTTGTGCTATGTCTAATCATTTCATAAACTTGTCTAATTTTTTACGTTTTTATTTTTTGCAATTTTTTCTTTAGAATTGCATTATCTGAACAGAGATTTAATTCCTAGTTTTAAAAAGCCCTTTATATTTACTGGTGACAGGGTTTAAAAAGCCCAAATTCCCAAGAACTTTTCATTTGAAAAATATATTTACACATGAATATTATAAAAGAAAGAAAACTTTGAAATAATTAAATTATTGAGATCCAAAAACTTTTAATGCTGAAAAGTACGACGTATTGAAAACAATATATTTAAAACACCATATTTTAAACGATTTACTTGTAGTGTCTAAAAGAAAACAAGACGTTATAAAATCCCGGCAGTGAGCGATATTTTTACTTAGGCATTTAATACAAACTGATTTTCAAAGTATAATTGATCTTATTTAATCAATCAAGAGAACAGCTGTCAGCTGTAGTGACAGTGATATACGCTGCTTTGGATACAAAAAATACGCCAATAAAAGAGGAATGAATGTAATCCAATTACATTTAATTACACAAGATCGCCACTGGTGGTATTAGTATCATTCAACCTTCTGTAATCAGTTAATCCTTTTGAAATTAAAGCAAATAGCGTGTTTTGAAGTCTGTAGTATCTGGACGGGGTTAGCGAGTGAAGCTCGTAAAGAACTGAGCAAAATAGCCCTAAGAAAAAATATTTTTTTAAGTATAGAGATGTAATTGAATTAACAGATTTTTGAAATTTATAAAAATTCAACCTTTTGTGTATTTATGCTTCAGAAGTAAACCTATTCAAAACTTTCCTGGTTTTCATTCTAACCAGATCATAAGCACTATGCATAAATTCGTCTATCACTGCCCTCGGTTAATATATCAGTTGTTGTATGAATATTCTATTGCTTGCTTCTAAATAGCAACAAAAACCATACAAAATTGTTTAATATGTAAAAATGCCTTTCACAAAATTTCATACCTAACAATAAAGGTACCTTGAAAATCCTTTACTGTACATTAAGTTTTATTTCATGCCCATTTTTCTTTAACGAAATACAATATATAAAATAAATATAACAACACATTTTTTAACAAAATCAAATAACAGAAACTAATGAGACAACATTCTTAATTATAATACACAACACAATTGTTACAACAATGATTCTTTTTAGCGATGGGTATAAATATTTGCTATAAATAACAACGCGACTCAGATAAAACAACAATTTTGGCGTTAATATATTGGACAGTCATTTTAAGACTGTCAAAATGATTTCTTTTTATAAATTTCAATTAAAATTAATTACAAAAATAATAAAACAAACAAGTCATAGCCTACTCTAATTTAGGTTTATTAGTTTTAACAGAAACTTATAAAAGTGCACAATACCGATGATGAAATAATATCGGTTACAATGCTATCTGTCTATGCGCTCACTTTTATGGAGAGAGAATTGAACTACCAAAAATTAGCGATTTCACAGTGCAATATTGAAATTCAACATGAATTTATTAATAAAAATCGAAAGCTTAAATACGTAATTGTATAAGAAAAAATTAAATATTATCGTTAAAATAAAAAAATACATATGCTAAAAGTTATTACTGGTAACATAAATGTTTAAAATTCTTTTAATAAACAGTCCTTCTAGTTTCGAACGCACAAACTGTGACATTCTAAAGATGAGTAATGACTAATAAATAAATAGCATATTTATGTATTTACTCATTATTTTTTGCAAAAATTGTTTATCATTACTGATCACTGTTGTTGGTTACGAAATTTGTGCACTGTAAAAAAAAAATGCAGTAAAATTACGGGCAGAGGCCGGCAGCAGAGATTCCAGTCATACCTCATAAAAAAAACAATCCATGCCCATCATTTTGTGCAGCCCGTAATTTTACGGGACAAAGTAATATAGCATTATAATGCGCAGGATATAATGCACTTTAAAACACAATAACACTTTGCTTACTGTTCCGTAGCACGTAGCACGTTAGATAATCATCACAGAATCGCTATTTTGGCGGGTTAAATTTTTCGAAACACGAGTAAAATGAAGGGTTACACCCTAGCGGATGACAATGTATGGGGTCGTACCGTATTTTTGCTAACATATGGGCTAGAACTGTAAGAATATGCGGATTGCTCTTAATTTTCTAAGTATCTAAGGGATAAGGCCGCTTATTTAGTGGATCAGACCGTTTTTCATCAAATAAGGCTGTAGCCCGTGAAAATTGAAGGGCAACGCTCATAAATTTACAGTTTTTTCGAAGAGTGTAAGTATGTTTATTAAAAGATTTTTAAGCCATTATGTTTACTCTAATCTATTTTATCATATGTATATATTTTTATTTTAAGTTTAAATATGGTAGTGTTATTATAGAACTATGCAAAAAATATATGCGAGATGCTTTATTTTCTGATTATTTTAAATTAGGGAATGCGAAACTGTGCGAGAGTAAAAATAATTCCCGTGAATAAGGTATATGTGATGAGTGTGTTTTAATCAATAGAAATAGTTATTCAGTACCATTTAAAATACTAAACTTTTTTTATTTACTTCCACTAGAAATGATTTTTTTAATTAAATTGTCGACACCCATTGTCACTTTCCGGTGATACGTTTTTAAAAGGACTTCTAGACTTAAATTATAAATGAATATGTACCATGGCGTCTTTAGTGGGATCTAGGACAGTTTACCTATTCGTGACTCTCGGATTTTCTGATACGATTCTATAAGCTTCACGATCAACCTTCCTCCAAACAAACAAGAGTTTGAGTTACACTTCTTTTTGGCGATAAAAATATCACAAAGAAGTAAGTCTCATATTTTAATTATAATTTTTATTTTTACCTAAATGTTAAAGTTAACTAACTGATAAAATGATATTTGCATGATTTCAAATGTGTGAAATTTTTTTTATTGCAGTGATGCGATCTTGAATTTGTGTGTCACGCCTTTGAAATCATATACTTTTTTATAACATTTGTGTTTTATTACTCTTTATTATCGCAAACAGTGCATTAGAACATAATATTTTCAAAATATGTATGTAAGTATTGTATGGCTTTTGGGGGATTAAGTATTATATGTACATGCAAGATTTTTCTCATAGTGTAATACTAAGTTAAGTCTATAATAATAATTTTAAATGTGATAAAACAATATTTGCATTTTTTCGTAATTCTCCAGCATGTAAAAATTCAACAGAAAGAGTGTCAGTTTTTCTTACATAAATATAAATTACACTTCAATTCAAAAAGTACTGAAGAACAATAACATATTCTAATAATTTATTTTTATGAAATTAATGTTACTTTAATTTATGCATCTTACACCAACTTCAAAGGAGCGATAGTGAAATATTTTGTTTATATATATATACCGTTTTTTTTTTTTTTTTTGCTTTTCGTGAAATAATAAACAACATACTAATAAAGCATTGTAATCGCAGAAAACGCTCCGAATATAAATCTACAGACTGTTTTCCTAAAACTGATAAAAGGAAATGAACTAAAACGAGAACATTTAAATACAATCCTGTGTTAAAAATCTCTAATTTTCTTAAAACACATTTTCCTCCTTAATTAGGATTAAAATTTACTTTATTTCAGAAATTAAATATCCTTTAAGAGAAATGACGGCTCTTTTTTCAGAGCTACTGTATTGTTAATATTTTGACTTATTTTTACATTTCGCAGTTGTTAGAATAATCATGAATGACATTTAAGACAATAGAAATATAATTCCTCTAAATTAAAATAGAAATGTATTATTTGGCTCGTTTGTTCATTTCATTTTTTTTGAGGGATTCCATTTTATATAAAAATATAACTCAACTTCTTGCAGTGTACAAAATGGATTTGAAAGCCTTGTAAAATATATTTTAAATTATAATTATGGAAAAAAGTTTTCTTAGATGGCTGTATTGAAAGTAGAATAATTTAGGGGTCTATCGTAAAAACTCAACTTGCTCAAACGTAATAGAATTTATTGTAAATATCAATTAGTATAAAGGGAAAGATATCAAAACTGATACAAAAAGTTCAGTTTTATGCATAGAAGGTAAGAGAAATCGACTCGATGCATTTCAGTATAAAAGTTCTCTAAAATATAGACAATAACATCAAATAATTTAGTTCTTACGCCTATTTTATAGACAAAAATCTAACTATAGTATCATTTTGCCCCTGATGACAAACATAAAAGCTAGATTTTTTAACTTTTTCCCACATAGTATAAATTTGTTTTTGACTTTCGTTCGCCTGCCCGTTTTCCTCTCATGTTATCGCAAATACATACATAGCGATTTTCGAAACATTAAAACTACCCGCTTTAATACTTTCGTCATTTCTAAAACAAAAGAAAATAATACTTTAATACGTGAAAAACAGTCCTCTTAAAAAACATAACGAATATCTTTATTCTCTCACTTCCGCGCCGACAAAACATTCTACAAAACCATTTTTCGACTACAACATATTTTTCACACAGCTTGGAAAGATACAGTTACAAAAACAAAAAACATCTTTTTCACACAGCTTAGAAATTTACATCTACAAAAACAAAACATCTTTCTCACACAGCTTAGAAAGATACATTTATAAAAACATAACATCTCCTGTTAGTAGGAGCCAAGAATACGTTTAATTCATTTGGATTCTCGACAATCTCCCACCTTGAGTTTTCAACAGGAAAACTCAACAATATGCACAACAAAATTAAAAAAAAAACAAAATATGTGTAAAATTATACTTACATTACATGGCCAAAGCATAAATATTCTTAACAGTAATTTTCAAAGACAAATTATACAATTTCCTGCAAAAATTCAAACAAAAATTAAACATGTTATTACAAATTCAAATTAACACTAGGAAATGAGATATACTAAAAATAAGGGGAAAAAAAGTTTATAATGTTCAATGTTCAAAAAATAGTCTTATGACTGATAACGTTTTGGAACAGTCACTGTTCTGCCACTTCTCGTTCGTAATACTGGTTCTAAAGAGTGTTCTTTTGGAATCTCTAGATTGTACAATTTTTGTATTGGTCTTAAAAGTTCACCATTTTAAGTTTTTACTCGAACAACTCTCGGGTGACCATCTTTTCCAGAAATTAGTTCTTGCACACATTTCTGAACTACTGCTCGAATGGTTTTTCTGGCTTTCAGGATCCAGTAGTCTTCTCGTATAGATGTCATCAAAAAAGCCACTCCTACATGTAATAGCGCTTGGTGTTTCCAGGAGATCAATCGATGGACTACAGGATGGTCAGACGGCAAAAGAATTGGGTACTTAAAATTGACAGTATCTTCTCGATAGATGACTTGTGTTTTTACTCTGATGATACCATCTTCATCTAGGATTGGTCTTAGGCTACGAATTTTCTCATTATTCTTTTCATCAAAGCTGTCTTTCAGGATCAAAATAATTAATTTTCTTTCAGCTTGTTCTAGTTCAAAACATGTAAGTTCAGATACTTCTTTTGAATTCGGTTTTCTTGAATTACTTATGAATCTTAGAATCCATGCAATCAAACTTATTATTTTCTTGTATGATGAAAATCGTCGATAATACCAATCATTAGGTTTCGTGTTCTTGTTTAATGCTGAAATGCCACTTTTTCGTTTCTCAGCATTAATAACTTCTTCATCTGGTGATTCGACATTTTGAGGCCAAGTAAAATCTGGCTCAGCCAGCCAGGCTGCTCCCTCCCACCATTTTAGCTGCAAGAACTGTTCAATGGAACAACCTCTGGCAGGAATATCAGCCGGATTAAATTTTCCTGAAATATGTCGCCACTGAACTCTCTGTGACAAAGACCTGATTTCTTCTACACGATTCCAGACAAATGTTCCCCATCTATCATCTCGCTTTATCCAGCTTAAAGCTGTGGTTGAATCACACCAATAACAGATCTTCAAATTTGGAATTCTTAAATCAGCAATGACACGACTACCCAACCTGGCTCCAATGCAGCATGATAAAAGCTCTAACCGCGGTATAGTTAGGTTCTTAAGAGGAGCTACTCTTGCGCGTGCTTGTATAAAACTCACCAAATTTTCATTTTTCTTCTTTACTCTCAGAAAAATACAAGTACTCAGAAAAATACAAGTACGTGTTTACTTCCGTCACAAAATATGTGAAGACTTACATCATTTTCAAAATCATCTAGATTCATCCAGCGCTCAAGTTTGATGTCATAAATTAATTTTATTCCTTGCACCCACTTCAAAAATTGTTTAGCTAAATTGTCTGGAATTAATTCATCCCATTTTAATGCAACTTCCAGCATTCTTGTAGAATAAGTTTAGGGAGCAAGTCACGGGTGAGGCAAATCCCAGAGGATCAAAAACCTTCTGAGCCAATGAAAGTAGAGCTCGTTTCGTAGGAATAATTTGCTCTTCCTCAATAGTGCTGATTTTGCAAGATAGGGTATCGTTTTCTATATCCCAGTTTAAGCCTAGTACTGGTGTTATGTTAACTGTTGAAGTTTTAGACATAATTTGAATTGGATAATTTGACAGCCATCCCCTTAAATTGAATTTTCGCGGAGGACAGTAACATTCTCGATTCAATTATGAACTTGTTTAACTCTTCAGTTGTGTTGAAACTAGAAACACAATTATCAACATACAAAGATTCCTTCACAGTTTCAGCTGTAGAAACAAAATTGTCAGGTGTACTTTCCAGATGGCGTTTCAGAGTAGCCGCTAGTGAAAAAGGGCTGCAATTGATTCCGAAAACCACACGTTTATGTCTGTAAATTATATTATCCTTCCATAAAATCTAGACTAGAGAATATCTAGTGTAGATAGTCTCTATCACTTTCTGTAATACCTATCTGTAGGAATGCCTTTTCTATATCAGATACTGCACCAACAGGAAATTTCCGAAAACTATGCAATATTCAAGGAATCATTTCAATCATATTTAATCCTTTATCCAGACAATCATTTAATGAAGGAAAACCTTTTACATGAGCCGAAGCATCAAAAACCGGCCTTACTTTAGTAGTTTCACTCGATTCTTTAAATACAGGCCTGTGTGGCAAATAATGTATTTTGGATTTTTTATTATCGACCACCTTTTCAATTATTCCTGCATTTAACCATGTATCAAATACTTCATTATAAACTTCAGTTTTATTCAAATTTGATAACATTTTCTTCGTTGCAGCAAGCCGTTTTTCGGCCAATTCTCTATTACTAGGTAAGCGGGCATTATCTAGTACCCAAGGCAATGCTACTTCATACCTCCCATCTGAATCTATTCTTATGTTTCTTTTAAAATGTTGCATAGTTTCTTCATGAATTTCATTTTTAGTTTTAGATTCAACCGGATCAGTTATACCAAGAATATCTAGCTTCCATAAATTAGCAACGGAACTTTCGTTCCAAAGAGACTAAATAACCATAAGAGAATCATTTGTTTCAGATTTTATGCCTGGAATTTTCCCCATGAGAGTACACCCCAAATCGGTCTTTACAGCAACCAGACCACTTTTTAAAACTTTAATATTTCCGGTCAGTAATTTTCCCGCCACATCCGAACCAATTAACAATTTAATTTAATTTTCGGTTTTACATGCATTATTTTCAACATCCGAAATCTTAATACCATATTTATTTAATTCTTTTAACCAAGGTCCATTTGGCACCTTTTTTATATTAGAACAAATAACAGGAACATCTAAAACATGCATATCACATTTATAACTATTATCAATACTACTTAAATGAATTCTATATTTGTTGTTGTTTGTCTCACTTGTTTCAACACCACCAAATAATTTATGAATTAATTTAACTTCATCAATACTTTTATAATTCAAATACTTAATTACATCTTCTGATAAATATGAACGCTCAGAGCCCGTATCTATGACTCCCCTTACAATTTTTTATTTACCATCGTGCTTTACACGTACATGCAAAGTTTGTAACTGTTGGGTCGGAACCTTGAGTAGTCAAAACAGTATCTCACTACTCCCTGACTCATGTTTACGACTTTCTAACGCCGTATTACTCTCTTCATTACAAACATTTTGACACATTACAGCAAAACGCCTTTTACCACAATTTAAACATTTAATCTTCGATTTACAGTGACGTGAAATATGATTTTTCTTAAGACAGACAAAACAAGCCCCCTTTTTCAAAATTATACTTAGTTTATCTTCAAAAGAAAGCGAATTAGCTTTAAAACATTTTTCTGATAAGTGGCACTTGTCACAAAATATACATGCTTCATCATATTTCTTAATTAAATGTTTATCTTTAGATTTATTGCCTACAAATAAATCAGTAGCAGTTGGCATAGAATTATATTCAACATTTTTAAAATCTAGTAAAATTCTTAGATTTATCAAAACCAAAACTACTACGCGCCAATAAAATACGTTCTTCAGACAGCACTTCATTTTTTAAGAAATTAAGTATAGAATTTAATTCACTCTTATCTTTAGCAGACTTTTTACGATCCCGTTCCCAAATTCGGAGAACATCATGAGGTAAACACGATTCCACCAACGGGAATAAAATGCTCGCGTATTTGTCTTCTGTAATCCCAAGAGATTCCAACGATCTAAGTTTGGTTTCTAGGTTGTCATATAACGATGACAAGTTGCACTCTCTCCTGGATGTATTATTATTGCATAATACCAGCTGCAGCAGATCGCGAACGTAAATTTGAATTAAAGTGTCTTCTCTTCCAAATCTTTCTTTTAGATGTTGAATTACTTTAGGATAATTTTCAGCCGATATAGGATAACTGTTCACAATTTGGGACGCTTTCGATTTCGGAGTAATTGATTTCATCAAATACACTAACTTCGAGTGATCGTCTAACACAGTGTATTCGTGAATTTTTTTGAAGGTATTCCAAAACGTTTGCCACGATCTTGAGTCCCCATCAAACGGCTGCAAACTAATTTCAGGCAATATGAGTGTGCGGGATCCCATTCTTTCGTTTTATATCGAATTAGGTAAAAGAGGTTGATGTTCGACAGCAGGCTTAACGAAAAAATGTCTTACATTTTGTTTCACTGTTATTAATTTTTCATGGTATTCTTCACATGCTTCGAATTCTTTTACATAATCTTTTTCCGCAGATCCTTTTACAACATAAAATTTAATATTTCGTCATCTGTGGAACGTAATCTAGATGCTTTGTGTACTAATTGATCTAATAGCTCTTCTATTAGATTAACATCTGGGCTTGACCGGAAAAGAGCTTCGTTTAAAGCATTTAAAGTCTTCGTAAATGCGCTTCTAAGCGGCGTTCTTTATATTTTTAACGCATCCATACTGGAACAGTTTTCCACTTAAAAAATATCACTTCCTATGTCTTTCTGTTCGGGCGCCAATTTTATCGCAAATACATACATAGCGATTTTCGAAACATTAAAACTACCCGTTTTAATACTTTCGTCATTTCTAAAACAAAAGAAAATAATACTTTAATACGTGAAAAACAGTCCTCTTAAAAAACATAACGAATATCTTTATTCTCTCACTTCCGCGCCGACAAAACATTCTACAAAACCATTTTTCGACTACAAAATACTTTTCACACAACTTGGAAAGATACAGTTACAAAAACAAAAAACATCTTTTTCACAAAGCTTAGAAATTTACATCTACAAAAACAAAACATCTTTCTCACACAGCTTAGAAAGATACCACATGCTTTAGCTCTCACAGCAGTACTCGAATTGTCAGGTAATTGATATAGGTTACTGAAGTTTTTTGAAGTATGCTAGCTATTGAATGTGTGGTGTGAAGTAATTATAGTTCATTTACATGGACGCTAAATGGAACTCCGTAACATTATGGTCAATATAGAAAAATCACTTGCAGTGTGTTTTTTAATGATTTTATGCCATTTTTAACATATTGAAATTAAAATATATCACTGCGGTACACTACGAAATGCGTACTGAGGATTATTGTGTATATACCATTTATGTTCATTTAAAGGACACTCAAAATATTTCCTTTACAGTACTGACTGTAAGTGCAATATGCATTTTGAAGTTGAAATCATTTCTTGCATATTATGTTATTCGTATAAATTCGAATAAAGCTGCAGAAAATTGTACCTAAGTATTGCGGTCTATGGGCATGAATTACGTAATGGTGGTTTCTAATTCGCTTATGGCATTTTCAGCTTAACTTTATTTAGTAATATATATTTGTAGAATATTGAATGAAAGAATATAGAGAATGGAAAGCGTATGAGTTTCCAGCCATTAAATTCGTGTATATCTGTAGCTATAGTTTTCAACATGATCTCTACACTTCAAAAATAAATATGTTCTTTAATCTAGCTCTTATCTTTCTGAAGATTTCAGCAAATATAATATAACCACTTTCGAATTTCTACCGATTACGGAAAGCGTTCCTTTATCTTCAGAAAAATATGAAAACATCATATCTCTGATGTTTAAACAAAAATTTTAAAAACAGAGGTACTTTTTTTGTAACCGTAATTTTCGAAAACACAGGTTTTACAGTGCATTAATCAGTTATCTCAAACGAATAAACCGGTTTTACGGATACTATAAATTTTGAAGTAAATTTTATTTTAATGTTCAATAAACATTAAAAGTTAACAGAATTAATATTAACATTAAAATTAATAGAATTAGTATTAACGTTAATATTAACTTATTAATCTTGCATCTATAAATTCTGTTACGCAGCTGAAAATGTTTACTTGAAAATTGATAGTATTGGAAAATCCTGTATTCTGGTTAAAGAAACTTATTATTACACTGTAAAAACTACTTGGAAACATTCCCAACAATTATGGGCAGCAAAAGAAACTTTTGCTTTAAAAATGTTTATTTAAATGTAGGACGTTAATTGATTTCAAATGATTTTAAAGATAAAGGAACGCTTTTAGAAATCGCTGGTAATTCGGTCGAGGATGTATTACATAGTCGTAAGCCTTACGAAAGAGAAATGCTAGATTAAAAAATGATTGTCTATTTTTACAGATAAAACATAGAAAAGTAAGCATCGAAATGAACTGAGATCACACGCAGTATCTTCCAATGAAAATTTTGGAATTTAGTTTTTCTATCTTAAAAGTTATTCTTAGCGTAGGAAAAAATTAAACGTTGATTTCGTATGACATTAAACACCATTTACATAAATTGCACAAAACCGGTAGAAGAATCTTTAACTTCAAGCTTGTAAATTTCTTGTTGGTTAGTGATGATTTAATAACAGAGGAAAATATTGTGAAGAAAATGTTTGAAAATTTCAAAAAACAGCAAGATTAAGACATAAGTAAAATAACTTCAGTCTCTACGCTCAAATTATGTAAAGACGGCCACAAAACATACTTAATCCCTGGAGAGACTAGTGCGTTGTATGTTACGTAATATGATAGGTGTATTACTTGAACATGTAGCAAAATTTTCGCAGATCCTTCACACTCGCCGATTTAATTTTAAAAACGGGTATTTTAATACTAACAGTAAAGAAGAAATGCATGGTAATGAGATCGGATAACCAAACTGACATTCAACATTCCATATATATCCAATTATTTTCTTATAATATGTCTTCCCTTATAAATGCGCTTCTGCAATTAGCTTATGAGAAACGACGCCGTCAATCTGTGATCTAGAATTATCAGATTGTACAATAAAAAATGGCCGTATTTACATCATTCCTACCTGCCGAAGCACTGATGCAAATCACACCAATTCAGATACTCAATTTCCTCTTTCGACTTTCGCTCACGGAGTTTGATTTATTACAAAATCGTGAACGTTAAAAAAAACTTTCCTAGTATTATTTTTAATAAATCTCCAATAGTTTTCTAGATGTGGTTTCTAAGTTTCTCATTTTGCTGCTATGGGTGCGGTGAATGATCTCATTTTGAAACACATACCCACATTCCTATATGTAGACTTTTATAGTTGTAACTTCATTCGTTTATAAAATAAGTGTATGAGCAACTTATACACTTTCCACCCTGTTTATTGTAATTTATATCTTTTACTTACTTGAATTATTTGTATATAATGTCTAAAGAAGATATGGAAAACTATGCAAATAAAATGAAACATGAATTTATATTACTGCGCACAAACTAAATCTGAACAGCAACTCTCAACAGAATTTGAATACAAAAACAAATACATATTATGCTTGAACAATACTATGAAAATGAAATTCCATTATATTTTAATATAAAGGGATCATTATGAAGGATTAGCAACACATCTTAATATAGGTAACAGATGACAACCATTTAATATCTTGCTTGGGAAATAATCAAAAAATGTCTGTAAATCTAAATTGTTGTATTAGAGCTGACAGTTTTAGAACAAATTTATTTAGTTTCAATCAACTTATGGTAAGATAGAAATGGAGAAAATTTCAAGTGTATTCCTGTGATATAAAGGACACTACATTCTATTCATAAATTACGGAATAAATCTTACAGAAGCAATTCAAAGCAAATAAAACAAATTTTATATAGCAATTCAAAAACCTTTTATACAATGATTTACAACACTAAAATGTAGTCGGTATATTTATAATGTGAATCATTAGTCAAGAAAATCAAGCTTCCTTTGGATTTTCCTTCATATGCTCTCCAGAATTTGCGTGGATGCAGTAGTGGCGATTCTGCCATGCCATGAATGTCTGGAAAATCATCTATGCTCTTCAAATATACATACAATAATAAGTCCATCGGTGTTATATCAGGAGAACCAGCAGACTATGTAAAAAATAAAATGTAAACTTTTCAATATGACAATGCATGAAACTAAAAATCATCAAGTACAATTTTACTTTAAAATGATAAAATGAATAAATTTAAATCTTCCAATCTAAATTTTTAGAGTCGAATATTTTTTTTTAGCCAGACAGCTATTTAAATGTGAACAAGTATTTGCTCAACAAACAGAATAATATATGTTGTCTGAACAAACTTGACTAAGAATTTTAAACAATGCATCGGAGACGAGCTAATTCGCCAAAAAATAAACTTTTTACCAATTTCTGTAATGTTTTTTCAATTTGTGCATTTGCTCATGTTCGCTTAACTTTGATTGTTACGTAGAAATAAAGAAACTGATCTAGATTGATTTAAAAAACCTTTAACTCTGAAACACAGAATATATATTTGTCATTAACAGAAAAATTGTAATTTAAATTCCTTTATGTTATTCATATAATAATTTTCATCATGGAACTCTGCAGTGAAGGTACCCAGGTTACTATTCATAAATGTACTCTAATGGACAACACGTGTTGTCTTGTGAATAAGCTTTTTTTGTGAATATGAAACCAGTTCTATCTTCTTTTAACTATATCAAATATGAAACATTCAGTGGAATTAGATTATTCATTGCCAGTTTGCGAATTTATGATAATTAATTTTGCAAGTTGCTGTTTTCAGCTATTGAGATTGGTCCATGGTCCTTACCAAACACCTCGAAACCCAAGTGCGAGCATATGTAGCTGATCCTGTAAAAGTGAATTAAATATTTTGCATGTATGGAAAGTATATCGTAATGAATGAGTAGAGTATCGCCGTTGGTAAGCTTAAAAGAATTGATTTAAGCCAATAAAATTACATTTGAAATCCATGTGGCTTTGAGTATTTTTATACAAATTTTATATATTGCACTTTTGATCTAATTATACTTATGTGAGATCATCTTTTTTTTACTGTATAGATATTATGAAAGACAGTATGATTTACGTTAAGTTTAAATGAAGAGTTTGAGCACAGTTTTTAAATTGAAGTAACTTTGTTCATTCGCAAACTCACTTATCTATTTTCGTATTAATTTACTGTTATTTGTTTTCTAAAAGCTAGAGTGTTTAATCGTGATGTTCAACGCCAATTCCGCCAGAACAAAATTCGCATAAAAAATTAGTTCTTTTATAAAATTTAGGGAAATATTTTAAATACGTTTATCATTAAAGAGTATTATTTACTATTTTTCTTAACCCAAAACACCTCGAATATTAAAGTAATATCTATCCACGTAAACGTTAATTTTGAAAACGCCGTCCTTGTTTAAAATTGCAATATATTAAAAGTTTTACTACGTCAACTTTACTTATAAATAACTTCTTTTAAAATGAGAAACAACGATTAAAGAAATAAATGTGAAATATTTTTCGAAAAATACCAACCAGGGAAATTAAATGTGTATAAAGTAAAATATATGTTCCACTCGGGATTCTGTTATTACACTGCATTTACATTTCAATTAAGATTAGCGGTACAATTGCCTGAATGCTTAGAACTTATGGATAAAATTTCAACACTAATTGCTTTTATTAAAAAGATAATTGCTCTCATTATAGGTATTATTTTCATTACATGTTATTATAATTTTTAAATATTAAATACATTTTTATATTAAAAAAAACAATATTTTTCTAACACATTTGATAAAAATTGGTTTTTAAAAGCAGAAAATGCATTTTAAAAGTGTAGAAAATCAATAAATTTTCATTTTCATCATTATAAAATTATTTTTCATTATTAATCATTATAAAATTCGCACAACATATTTAAAAGTAAAGAAACATTTGTTGTATTGTTTGATAATCCTCCCAAATCACTTATGCAAGTAGATAATTTAAACAAAATGTTACACGTATGTGTATCATGCCGTATCACAAGAATTCACAGTGGGTGAAGGGGACATATCGAGTTGTCCTCTAGTCGGCAGGATCAGGAAAATTTAATCTCTTCAGGGATGTGCCTAGGTTCATATTTAAAATGTCAGCACTCGATTTATGACCTCCAAACCTATTGCCAAACCTATTCAAAACTATTATCATCCATTTAACATTAAATATATATATATGTTAACTGAGGACGCACATTTTGTTATTGGCATAGTACCACATTGATTATAGAACCAAATTTCTTATTTTCTCATGTATAACTATGAATTCTCAAGTATATAAAAATGACGTTCTTGTTTCTTAATGCAGACTTGCACGTCCATTAGGATATTAATTCATTCTAAAAGAGGATAATGATACGCCAAACTGTGACTGTTGCGTTGAAGATTATGTTCATCAACAAGCCTTCAGCCACGACCTTCAGAATACTAGGACTGCAGGCTAACACAAAACTGACGGCTGTCGTAGGTGGATTTATTAAGCGTTTGCATGGTCCTCTGAATTAAATAAGCAATAGTTTTCAAAAGTTTTCTTTGACTTATTAATTATCAGAAAAATAAGGTGGACAAAACTTCTATAAATTATTTACATTCTAATTCACGGGACTGCACAAACACTAGAAAAACTCCACCTATGGCAGACGTCCTTTTTGTGTTAGAGTCTAGAATTCAGAGGGTGGTGATTCAGCGCACGTATGCGGATTTTGAGTTTACTGAACGAAAACTCTCAAAAGTATATATTAAATGGTTTATACGGCTTCTCTTCATTTCAATCAAGTCTCATTAAACTGAACATGTAACTTTTACGTTAACCCCAGTTGCTCTATTTTCTTATTTTGTTTATATAAGAATAAAAAACAGCATGAAAAAATAATCTTTGCACATTTATAGGATGCATTTCATAAAATCTCAATGCGTTACACAAATTGAAAAATGTAGAAATGTATATAAGTATAGATAAATTCCTTATACTTTTAAAAATACGTTTTTTAGTTAATATTTTAATGTCCGAACTCTTAAGGATCATTTCAGAAAGATGTAAAGCGTTATATGATATCTTCTTCTCTGAACTCTATTCAGCTAAACTTATGTTATTGCGTGTGACGATTTTTTATGGGAAAATTCAATACATCACAATTAATATTTTAGCAAAATTGCAAGAGATTAACAAATTTTTGTGTGAAAATGTAACAATATAGTGACACGTGATGTATATGGCCACCAACCAAAGAACGCTAAACGAGACACCTCCTAGTTGGGAATAAAATTCACATTATATATAGAGCGTCACCGATGAATTACTGTACCATTTCTCGTAATGTCATTGCATTTCTGGCACGACAGAATACGTTTGCTCAAAGTTTCATGAAACTGTCTCCATTCTTGATAAAATTATGAATGAAAGCTTGGGATTAGTGTTAGGCATTCTCTAGTCTTGATTCAAAAATGAATTGGGACAGTTATGCTTTTGTAGTGCGATTTATCACTTCTTAGAATTCATACCTTGTGTGCTGAAACACTTTGTATAATGAATACAAATGAAATGTACAGTAGTGGAAAACACACCTCCCACAATATTGTATTGCCTAAATATCAAATTATCAAAACTGACGTTTTCGAATAACATTTTATAAATAACACTGTTGACAATTTATTTGAGTTCCGCAGATCAAGGTAGCGTAGATAAAAGGGATAGTTTTTTAATTTTTGATTAATGTTATTAACGTTTGAACAGGTTAACGTCTGGTTGAATGCATGAGATGCATGGTTGAATGCTGGAGAAATGCATGAAATACTAGCGCTAACTCAGAAAAAATTGGCTACGCTGATCGCGCTCGGGATCATAAGGGAAGATTAATTCAATTTACGATACAAATATTATTAGGGACACTGTAGTTAGTAATATCAAATGTGACTGAAAAACACATGAATATCATATTAAAAGCACTATAAATTGAACCCCGTGAATTCCAAATTCTATTTATTTAAAGTACCAAATTTCAACATCTCACCACGCTGTAGTAACTCTTAATCGAGGTTTGAAATCCAAAAATGCAGTTTAAAACGGACACTGGCTATTATCATTTGTGTAGCCAACCAATTATGTAAGATGCGTAATGAAACATACAGCTAACTGCTACTTATGGTTATACAAAGCGCTAGCTTACGTGGACCGCAACACATGTTCCTAACCCAATTCATGCGTTTCGCGAATTCAACACAGATAGTGAGAGATCACATGTAAGCATTCAACAATTTAAAGTCATCCGTTTTCACTCTCCTCTGGAGTACCAAGCCCACATAAATGGAATATGAACGGGGTGTTGCAGATGAATACCAGAAAATTTTAATATGTTATCATTTTCAATGGGTATCTTTATAGCCTGTGCGGCATGCCGTGAACAGCTTAATAAGTAATTTTGCGATTTTGGCCGACTAAATGTGGTTTCTAATCTATGTTCCATTACAATTTTTGGTCGTCTTGATATCCAATAACAACCCACTGAGTTTGACGAATGAATATGTGAACACCCTCTATATAATCTGGAATGGTATTTTATCTATTGAAGAGTGTAGAGACGAAATGTTTGAATTTTTTGTTTTACCGTATTCTAAATTTATCAGCGGTACGTTCATTCTTATGCACAGTTACACTCAGTGTCACAGATCTCGTCTTGTGGCAGACTGATATTTGAAGCAAAGAATCTAGAATAAGGAGTAGCCAGTATGCTCACTAGACGTGAATTACAAAGCGAAAACGAGTGGCACTTAATGCGAATTGTCTACTGATTGGCCAAGGCTTCCAATAAAAATTTCGTATTTGTAGTCTGGCTTTGTATCGAAATGTGAAAAATGCCCTGACAATTTATTGGTAACATCCCAGCAAACACATACCTTTTGGTACACGATCGGACCGCAGCCGGCAGTGTCGGTTGGGTGTCGGCAACGGCACAGTGGTATCGGTCCAGTGTCGGTACCTTGTCGGCAAGTGATACTAAGTAACCGTGCGTTTTCGTATGCCGGTTAATGTTGTCGGACCCCTAACGGTTACATATCGGCAAGTGATTCATATTGGCAAAGTGACGCTGGACCGATATCTGATGGCCGAAAATGGTCCGATTAGATTTGCCAACATCGGTCCGAATTTGGAATATTTTATTTTAGCCGATGCTTTTTTTTAATTTGTTTAAATTTTGTTGGGAATATTAAATAAATTATTTTTCGAAAAATTAGTGTAGCAGTATGAAATAAAACTTATAATATTCCCTTTTTTTACTTTTTTTTTTTTTTTTTTTTTTTTTTTTTTTTTTTTTTTTTTTTTAACAAACACAGATGTAGGGAAAATAATGGAATGTTTAATCGTAGCAGAATTTTTTTTCTCTCCTTTTCATTGTTTGCTCTTTGTTCGAAATATTAAATAAATATTTTAAAAATTAACATATGTAAGTTTTTTACTAATTTTTCTTAGAAGAATCACTATAATGTTATGATGATGATTTGTTACAGCAGTATAGCTGCGCTAGGGATATAGGCCGAAAGGGGGGGGGGGGTTACCTCCGTGAGGGTCTTCTAACACGTATTTACGGCAATGTTCGAAGGAAACCACCGATAACTCCGAACAGTTAGGTCGACGAGCGCGACAAGGGTTTGAACGCAGCACCTCCGATTTCCAGCATTGAGAACAGAACTTATCAGCTAGTAGTGGGGTATTTAATCGTAGCAGGTGCTTTTTTTCATTGTTTGCGTTTTGTTAGGAATATTAAATACATATTTTTAAATTTAATATATATTAAAATTTTCTAATTTTTTTTCGAAGAATCAGTGTAACAACATGAAATAAAAACATGATATTCGACTTTTCTTCTCCATTTTTCTGGGATATATAATAGAATATTTATGTAATTCGGAATATTAAATCGTAGTCGATGTTTTTCTTTTGCTGATGTTTTTGTTCGTTATTTGTGTTTTCTTGGTAATGTTAAATACGTTTTCTAATTTTTATTGGAAGAATCAGTGGAACAATATAAAATAACAACTAAAATAATATTTACTGTTTTTTTTTTTTTTTTTTTTTTTTTTTTTTTTTTTTTCATTTTCTATCAAAAATTGATGTGAGAAAAATAATGGAATATTTATAGTCTTAGCCGTCAATTTTTTTTTCAATTGTGATTAACCGGCATTTTTTAGGTAGATTTTGTAAGAAATACTAACTATTACATTCTCCCCTAAGTTGGAATTTTTGAAATATTTTTGCAGATCTACGCCGATCATGACTCCCAGAACCCAAAACCAACCCCGGTTCAAAACTTTATCTATCTATCTATGTCACTTTTTATAGACACGATAACGGCAATAATTCTGCACAAATCTCTTCTAAACTGATACATAAAATCAAAGGGCATAAAATATCGGTCAAGTTCGTTAATGGGCAAAATCAAACCAAGGGAGGGGAGGAAATGGGGGGCATTTTGTGAAAACAGAAATAACCTCATAATTTCTTAATTATGATACGTATCGAATCCATTTAAAGTTATTATTAATTCCAGGAAAAGGGCGGAAAATTTATGTATTGCAGATTTTTGATATCATTAAAAATGGCCCCATAGGGGGTAAAAGGGGGTTTTAGAAGAAAAAAATTCATAACTTCGCAAATTCAAAAGATATTAAATCTGCTTGAATTTATTATAAATCCTCTTAATATTATCTAAAACTTTTATATTGATAAGTTTTTTATAGGACCAACCCTTATATATATATATTTAAAAAAAAAAAAAAAAAAAAAAAAAAAAAAAAAAATTGCCGGCTCCGCCAGCAAACAAGTTGGTTTTCGAAGTGGGTGGTTCTAACTGCCGCATCGTGGCAAAAAGGTTATTTCTTCCGCAATTCCCAACAAACAGGCGCCCCACGGTCTGCGTCTTCAAAATTTACCTGTGCCTGTAGGCCGAGCCGTCAGGGACTTCTTTTTCGATTGTGATTAAGTCTGAGTTTTGTTACTAAATGCATGTTTTTTAAAATAATGTATATTATATATTTTTACTCTTCTTTTGAGGAATTAGTGTAACAATATCGAAAAAAAATATTATTATTTATTTTTATTTATTTTTTTTAATAAAAATTGTGGAAATATAATAATTTATATTTTTAAAAATGAAATGTAAAATGTATTCAATATTTTATACAAATTTCAAATAAACATATTAGACGTGATGACAAATACATACACTGTAAAAAATGACCAATGTTTCTTATTTTATGAAATTATGCTATAACCACGAACGAAAATATAATATAATCTTCTGAGTTATCCGAAATTTCAAATAGCATGTTACATTGTCTTTTGAATCCCCAGAAATGAATACATTTTCAAAATTTAAAGAACAATTTATAAAAACAAATTATTTTTAGCTTCCCGAATTTTTCAGAAACGTTTCCGAAGGGTTTTTATAGTGTATTAATTAGTGTCCTCAGCCTGGAATACCTGTTTTTCGAATGATATCAATTCTGAAGTAAACATTTTCATGCTCAAAAAAAATGTTTAACAGACAAACATGCAAAATTAACAGCGTTAACAATAACATTAAAATTAAGATTATTTCTTTACTCTTTCATGTATAAATTAACTTATGCGGCTGAAAACGTGTACTTGAGAATGGATAACATTCGAAAAACAGGTATTACAGCCTGAGGACACTCATTAATACACTATAAAAACCCTTCGGAAACGTTTCTGAAAAATTCGGGCAGCTAAAAATAATTTGTTTTTATAAATTATTCTTTAAATTTTGAAAATGTATTCGTTTCTGGGGATACAAAAGACAATGTAACATGCTATTTGAAATTTCGGATAACTCAGAAGATTATATTATATTTTCGTTCGTGGTTATAGCATATTTTCATAAAATAAGAAACATCGGTCATTTTTTACAGTGTATATGGAAGGAGGATTGTTTGCTTTGTCAACCCCCCCCCCTCCTCCCCTCCGTCTAACGAGCACGGAGTGTGGGCGATATTTAGATGATTTATCATACATTAATTTTACAACAATCTAAAAAATTTAAATTCTAGATTTTTTATTAAAAATTTTCAAGTACTGTGCCATTAAACCTGTTTTTTTTTTCCCCAACCCAAAGGTCATTTAAAAAAAAAAATTATGTAAGTATCCATATAATATTTTTATTAAACATGAAATAATAATGCATTTCTTGTAAGCATTTATCAAGAAAGTTTCGGACTTTGGGATAATTTGATGATGGTCAATGCTTTGAGACACGCTTTCACATCCAAAATTTGATTATGAGAAAGCGCCAATACAGAACTAACACGCCAAATCTGGGATGATATCTGCTACTCTATTGTCTGTAAGGTGGGCGCGTAGCAAAGGGAAAGCGATGCGATCACTGCGCGCGCATGCTTGCCAAACTAGATTTTGACTTTTGAAGAGGGGAAATTGCAACCATAGAATAGACGCTCGCGTTTTTATGTACTGCTGATTTGAGATGCGTGAAGCGTGACACATGCAGAAGAAATAATAATAATGGTAAGTCTGCTTAATTTTGCTTTAAATAAATCTAAATTAATCTGAATTAAGTTAATTATTTTTGCATATATTTAGTTGTTTAAAGATTTATTCTCTTTTAACGATTAACTTTGCGTATGAATTATTGTTGTAAAAAATGATAAAAGGGTTAAAATAGAAAAATATGTTTTGGAGTTGTTATCTTTTTATTATACAAGTTTTTATGACATGTAGCATATTTTTAATTATTAATAATTAATAATAATTAACGAATCGTGATAATAATTAACTAATTCCTAAAACGTTTCTTTATTATAAGAAATGCAGAATGACATTTGGTTATGTGTTATCCATTTGGTGCTCCACAATTTTACAATACTCGTGTCGTTCCTGTATTTAAAAAAAATAGTCAAAATTTTCGATTGCTTAGTAATGATAATTTGCATTTTATTGTATTTAAACTTTAATTTATTCAAAGTTACTAATTCATTCATTTTTTAAATTACTTAAAACGATTTCTTTTTCACGTATCCTGAAACTTTTACGCTGCTGTATAAAAATGCCTTTCTAATACTATTCAAGAGCAGATGATTTCATTTGTGCTTTAAATTTATTAAACTTGTTTAATACATTTTATTTCTATCAAATTTAAAATAAATGAATTTTAATTAAATCAATGTATATAAATATTTGACATTTCCAATGTATATAATATACACGAGAGATTTTGAAAGTGTATATTCATATTTGAAAAGGAAAGATTTAGAAAAAAAAAATTAAGAGCAAAAAGGAAAAACAATATTGTAAATAATGTTACTTTATTTTTTTTTTAAATGTAATTATGGAGCATCAAATATATGTCCAAGATATAAATGATTTAGAAAACATTTGTCCTTCTGTATAAATGAAAAAATATATAAAGAATTTAGTAAAAGCTAAAAATAAGGAAATATGCAACACGTCATTCATATATATATATTTTAAATAAAGTTACAAAAATGTATTTTTCTAATCTTGCCCAGAAATTACATAAACTCTAAATTTTGTTTTTTATATTTTTAAAAAAGAGAATAATGTTTACTAAATTAAATTATGCAAAAATATTTAACTTAGTTGAGATGCTGACGGATTTAATAAGGCTAAAACAATTTAACATAATTTATAGCAGACTTATCATTTTAAGAATAATAAAAAAGGAAAAAGAAAATCACACAAACCTTCATTTAAAGCTTTCACAAAATAAAATAATAACAAACAGAACATGGTAGATAAAGTTATTTAAATTCATTTTTTATTTTCTGTGTAAAATTAAAGTTCGATTTTTTTAATTTATTAATAAATAGCAAATTACCGGAACGAAATTTAGTTTATTTGACTTAAAAAATAATAATAAAAAAAATCTGAAAAAAATTTAGATGTATTGTTTTATAGTTTCCTAGAAAATATTTTATGTTTTTAAATCAAGTTTTACAGTGACACTTAGAAAGGAAAATGTATCTAAATTTTACTTATTGTATAATAAATTTTTTTTATACAGCTTTATAGAACAAAAATTAAATGTATTTATAATACTTACCACATTTTGTAAAAGTGAAAAAAAAATTATCATTATTGCGTTTAGAAACACAAGATTCAGATATTGTTAAAGTATCTATGCTAATATAATGTAAAAAAGTAAAGCTTGAAGCATTTTTTTTTTCTTTTTTAATGGCAGGGGCTATTAATAGTAAAACGGTATCCGTGAGGGGGGGAGGGGGTTGCTTACATCTGAAAAATAAATTTCACCATTTTTACCTAAATAATCAAAGTAAAAAAAAAAATTAAGTACAATTAAGTGGAGTAACCCCCCCCCCCCCCCTATTCTGCTGCTAGTTCCCAATAAAAGGGATGCTTTCGGCAGTTTAATGCTTGCCGATATCGGACCACATTCGACAATACTACGGATTTGTTATCAGTATACGGTCGGCACAGCATCTCGCCGTTGTTAGCGTTGCCGGTACCGGACCACATTCGGAAGTTGTGCGGATAACTGTTGGTATACAATCGGCACAGCAGAGTGCCGTCGCTTCTACCGGCGTTGCCGATACCGGACCGACTGTGCGCCTATCTGTCGGGCGTCAGTCGCGCGGCGTGTCGAAAAAGTTACGGAACCGGTACGGCAGCTGGTATCGTGCCGATACCGTCGGTAACGGCAAAGCGGCAATCGGGCGATTGCTTACCGATAGATCTGTGTTTGCTGGGATTGTAAGTTCCTCGCGAAGCAAATGTCAGTCCTTTTAGTACGCCGCCAGAGGACCATACGCCATATTAATATCACATAAAATTGTAAGAATAATTTTTCTTTAAACAACATTTGAGTTATAGAAACTTTTGAAATCTCAAGAAGTGCTTGAGATGGATTTTCAACTATAAATTTAAATAAAACAATTTTGTAAGAGACATCTTCTAGTGCAGAGGTGCCAAGCTCTCACTAATCGTCCGTAATATGTGGATTAATTTAACCGAGTTTAACAACATTTCGAACCAGAAAAATCTTTGTTTAGAATCTTTATTTAGTTAATTTCAGATTTCTACATGGAATATATTTAAATTCATTTCTTTAAAAAAATTCTGGTGCGAAACGAATTAAACCTGGGTTAAATTAACCAACATATTACGGAAGATTGGTGAGAGCTTGGAACGTCTGCTAGTGTGATACAACTGGGGACTACATAAGACACATCCATTAAAATTTTTCTTAAAAAAGATGAATGGAACATATATATTTATGGAAAAACGAAGTAATAATTTATTTTCTTATACATATACACATATATTTTTCACATATTTCTATTTTTTCAAGACGTCTTTATTAAATCTAAGTGTTAATTCAGTGTTGTTGTTTTTTTGTAATAGAAACATGCAAGATAATACAAAATAACCTTTTTCGCCTAAAATCTAATTTGTTTCTTTATTCCAAAAAAAAAATACAATGTAACATGCTTACACACAGTAGAAATATTTGTTTGTCCCTAAGATATATGTCTGTTCTTTTCCTATCTATACAGATAGTTACAGCTATTTCATGACTACCGAAATAAGCTTTTAAAGAAGGAAAAAAAATTATTCTAAAAAAAGTACATTTCTATTTCGAATAAGTTTTTTATATTGACTAGATTTCTTTAATTTGTTTCTATTTATTTAACAAAAACTTGTTATCGAAGATAAAGCATACGAACAGGCCTATCTGGACTTGAATGTCAAAATGAAAACTTCGATTAGTTTTTACAATGTTTTTATCCTGCTCTTGTCAGGAGAAAAGCTTTCCACAAAATCATCGTAAAATTCTTTTTGTTGTTCAAAGAAGTAACATCTCAACGAAATAAAGTATACTTTTTTTCCACTGTTTTGCTGTTTTCTTAGAAAAGATATTTTGAAATTTTTATTGCATTTCATTATTAATATACTACTAGTATATAACCCCGTCAAAAATGACGGATTGTTGATCTACTTTTAATTTTCATAAGACTTCATATAAACAAACATCATGAAGATTTATTATTTAAAGGTTTGTATTGTAGAAAAATACATTTTAAAAATGACAAATGATTTCTACAAATAAAAATAATGAGGATATATATATATATATATTTTAAATCAGTATTACATTTCTGAAACAGTTCAACGATTGGACAAAACATTCAAATTAAATATTAACAAATAATCCATGTGCGAAAGTTTTTGTAAAAAACTATTATCAATGAGTTTCTAAACAGCTTGACTCACCACAAAACTCATTGTTTGATTACATAAGCAAAATTAAATGCAAATTACGCTGTACTATGTGTTCCTTATATTATAATTACGTTTGATAAGAAAGAATCATTTTACAGTATATGACCCAATATCCTGAAGGAAAAAATTCGTAAATTTTCTAAATTTGTGAATCTTTACTAAAATTTTAGATTTTTTGAAAATTTTCGAAAATTTTACCGATTTCTAATTTTTTTTCAGTCCAATGTGTTTCAATGTGTAATCACTAAAATATTGTTACTTCGGTGACCGGTGAACACGGTTCCCCCCCCCCCCTCTTCCCGAAATTAAAAACAAATCATTTTTCTCACAAATTTTATTTTTAAATTAATTTATATTACGATTCGTTAGAAACAAAAAAATAGTTATATATTTATTTCATCAGGGGTGATTCGGTTCAAGTTTACCTGAAAATTTAGGGCATTCGTTTTCGAAAATTTTTGTCGTCAGTCCAAAAATTCGAACATAAATATCTCGAATTTTGAACGATCGTCGCCAAAAAAAAATCAATTGTGTCTATCGTTCGCAGAAAAAATAGAAAATTTCTTCAAATGATTTTGGAAACAACGTGAATTTAGTCAAAGTATCCAAAGAAAAAAAACGCAAATTTTGTCGCAGGATTGCAAAAAAAAACGCTAATTTTGTTAACAAATCACAGAAAAACGTGATTTCCGTCAAAGGCTTGCGAATCTAACGCAAATTTCTTCCAAGGACTCCGAAAAAATGTAAAATTTCACCAAGGGATCACGAAAAAAAAAAACAAAAATTTGGTTAAAAGATCGCAAAAAAACGCGAATTTCGTCAATAAATCGCGGAAAAACATGAATTTGTTCAAAGGGTTGCGAAAAAAAGACACAAATTTCTTCAAAGAACTGCGAAAAAATTTCTAATTTCGCTAAGGGATCGCGAAAAAAAGTGAAATTTCGTCAGAGGACCGGAAAAAAACCCGCTAATTTCGTCAAAGAATCTCAGAAAAAACTCGAATTTTGTCAAAGGATGGTGCATAAAAGGCAAATTTCGTCAAAGAATAGCGAAAAATGCAAATTTCTTCAAAGGATCGCAAAAAGAAAACGCGAATTTCTTCAAAGGACTACGAAAAATTGAAATTTCGTCAAATGATCGTAGAAGAAAAACGCAAATTTTGTCAAAGAATAGCAGAAAAAAATGCAAATTTTGTCAAAGAATCACGAAAAAAAAACACGAATTTTGTCAAATAATCGTGAAAATCGGGAGGATCCGAAATCCAGAAAATTCCAAAACTCGGAAAACCTTTTTGGTCCCGAGAATTCCGGATAATGAGTCCTGTACTGTATTTACGATGGAAGCAAATTTCAAAATCCGCCGCTAGATGGCACCAATATACTGAATCAACCTCAATTCCTCCCTACGAAATAAATCACCGCTAATATTTCTGAAAAAAAAGTGCTCACAGAATTTTTTTTTACAGAAATGTTGATATACATGTTTTATATGAAATAGTTTTTGAAGGTTTTAAACAAAATTAAAATATTTAAAAGCTTTAATATGCTTTTACAAATGTTTTAACAGCAGAATCGGATGTAGTATAATTTTTTTTATTAAGCCTAACATAGCGTTTAACACAGACCAGAGTGGTCGCGCCCGGAAGCGTTATAGACAGTTTCTTGCCTTCGGATTTTATTATAAGTAAGATATCTCTAGTATTTGCTATTTTGTGAAATAAAATTACTACTTGCATAAACTATATCAAATAGTATAACCAATTGAATAACTATGGGATTTTTTTTTTTTTTTTTTTTTTTTTTTTTTGCAATATAATCATATTATAAATTGTGTTATCAGAATATTGTTAAAATAATTTAAAAATAACATATATTATATAACCTTCCCCTAGTATCCTCTGAATGACGCTAAAAGCCTCAAACGTTCAGAAATGTATGCAATAAAAATTCTTATAGACAAACATTAATTCTTTTTAAAAATAAGATGAATCGGACATTTGTATTTCTTCGAAACCTAGGCGATATATTTTCAGCAGTATATTAATATATTTTTCATGTATTTGTATATATTCATGAAGTTCTTATAAAATCACAATATTAATTAAAAATAAGTTTACTGTGATGCATAAATTTTTACCCTAAAACTTAACATGCTTACACGCAGTTGAAGTTTTTATTGCCATAATGATTGATGTATTTACCATTGTCTTTACTTTATTAAGATTCTTGACAATTTGGGAAAATAAATTATTTTGCTCCGTCAGAAATAAAGTAAAAAATTAAGTGAGAAATTTTGACAGTAAATTCTATTTAACTGTTAGAATAATAATAATATCAAAATATTTCAAAAGATAATAATAAATAAAAATTATATTTCCGAGAATGTTCTTATGCAACGTATCATTTAACTAATTCAACTTAACGTGTTATATTAATTAATATGTTCAATATAAAATGAAAATCTGTCTTTTCAGTGGAAGATTATGGTTTAGAACCAAAATGTTATATATTAGAGTTAATCTGATTTTACAAATAAATGGTTTTTCTATTTTTTAAGTTGATCTGAACAATCAGTTGCCATTTCCGGTGACTATTAAATTGGCTATTTTATTTTATTGTATATATAAACATTATTGTAAAGAGAAATACTTAATGCCGAGTTAGATTTTTAAAGAATTTCAAGCATAAAATTTTTTTAAAATGTCAATAAAAGCCACTATTATGAACTACAATTTTGAAAAATAAATTTTCAGAAGTATTTTTAACACTTTTCAACCTAGTTATTAACACTTTTCAATCTAGTTAAAAAGTGTTTATGACTTCGGTTTGTGAGCCATCTACCGTCTGCCGTCTGTCCGTGCTCTAACTTGCCCAAATATACTGGGATTGACATGAAATTTTTGTATGTTATTGTTGTTTACTATAGCACGTCCCCTATTTCAGCTGAAGTGTGTATCACTTATATTTTTTACAGGGGCAGTCAACATTATTCCGTTACATTACAGTCAAGGACAAATAATCGTTTCAAGTTCATTTTGATAATGTTACGGCATTTAAAGCATGATGAAATTGATATATAATTATGAAGCGCATTAAAATATGCTTTTTTGTAGAATATGGGGTGCAAAGCATTTATTATTCATATACAGGGTCAAACAAAATAATTCTGTTATACATTGTTCTATGCGAAAAAATCTTTTGCAGTGTAATTTAGTGATATTTAACTATTTCAAACATAATGAAATTTATATGCATTACTGAGGTGTACTATAAACTGCTCTCTTGAAAGTGTGATGCGCATTGAGTTTATTTACAGGGACACACAAAACATATCGGCTATAGTACATATGCGATATTTACAGTCTACGTGTGATAAGTGCTTTTTAAGTGTGATTTGCATTTTTAAGTTAAACTAAATTTTTTCATAGTACGTGTATGTTTATAAAGTCGGTTGATCCTATACAGGGCTACACAAGTGAATCCGTAAGTATTACAGACTATGGGAGTGAATTGCTAAAGGGTAGATTTTCATTGTGTCACGCATTTTCCTGCTGAACTATATTTAGTACACTAATAGAAGTTTGTGGAATATATATAAATTCATATACAGGGCTACACAAAGAAAAAGATACATAGTTGTTTACGGATGGTAATTGCTGCGAGTGAGTATTAAGTTGACTTTTAGCTTAATATGCGGGGTGTACAAAAGTCTTCTTATAATATATAGAGCTGTACAAAAGATTTCGAGTGTATTTCCAAGACTCGCGAAAATTGCTAAATATGAATATTTTAACTGAACTAAATTTTATCATGCCATACATCTATTAATCATATACAGGGCTGCGCAAAATAATTCGACTACTTTTTGAAACTTTAAAGTAATTTCAAAAACTGTATTTTTCAATGTGTTATATGTTTTCTAGACTGTTTGCTTCCATATCTTATTTCACATTATTTGACGGTTTAATTTCGTTTCAGTTCTCTGGCTGTGTTGGAAAGTGTTTCATAATCTATGCTTGATGCATGATTTTTCGTTCTTGTTTATTATCTATTCCATGATGTAAAAATGATGCGGTATTTAGAAGGAAGGGTAGAGCGATAAATGCAAAAACGTTAGCACAGGTCGTTGTAAAAATTCGCATGTATTTCTAAAAATAAAAACTGGGTTTTGGATAGAATAGAATTTTTAGATGACGACAGAGATTGTTGTAGTGAATGAAATATCACTTGGCCGTTAAAAATAGTAGTTCAGTTGTGTAAATTTTATTATTAGTCACATAGTTTAAATGTATTTTTTTCTTCAGCAAATGGATATTTTACAATTCATTGTTATATAATTTAGTTGCAATGAATCTGATTTCTAGAAATGGTAATGTTAAGGTACTTCCAAAAATCAAGCGGAAGCTACAATATAGTATATATATATATATATATATATATATATATATATATATATATATATATATATATATTGAATTTATCAAAAAAAATAGGATAACTATATAGTTTTGCTTGATTTTGTATAAATCTAATATTTTTGTTTTTATTTATATCTGAGCATAGATATTTTATACGATGAAGGTAATTGATAATTATATTTTAAAAAACTGATTTATGTAAACATGAAGCAAAATTGGTAAAAATATTTACTTTAAATGGAAAATCAAATCTTTTATCATAAATATCAAATATTAATTTATAATTATCATTAATATGAAATTCAAAGATACTATAATTATATATATATATATATATATATATATATGTGTGTGTAATTATAGTATCTTTGAATTTCATATTAATGATAATTATAAATTAATATTTGATATTTATGATAAAAGATTTGACTTTCCATTTAAAGTAAATATTTTTACCAATTTTGCTTCATGTTTACATAAATCAGTTTTTTAAAATATAATTATCAATTACCTTCATCGTATAAAATATCTATGCTCAGATATAAATAAAAACAAAAATATTAGATTTATACAAAATCAAGCAAAACTATATGGTTATCCTATTTTTTTTTTTGATAAATTCAATTATCAACTCTTTTAAATAACATTTATTACATTATATAAATATAAAAATGTTATGTAATAATTTATTTTGTTTTAGTGTGCGATAAAATATAGCAAATGATATAGCAAATAGTACAATTAAAACATATATAAGGACTATTATTAAACTGGTTGAACATTGTTTACACTTTATATAGTATGGTGAATGTGCGTTTAGCCGATTACCTTTATATTAAGTGATACTAATGATCAGTTATAAAAAAGTCTATAAAATGTCTTGTGATGTTCACAGAATTTTGGATAATTATTGTGAGTAAAATATTTTATCTATTCTTTACAAGTTTTTTATTTCCAATTTTACTATTTCCAATTGTTTTCTGGTAATAAAACAGTATACCTGGATGAATATACTGATCTTAGCATAAATGCCAATATATTTATGAAATACAGTATTATTTTTAAAACACGTGTGGATACATCCAGGCTGATGATTATATCTACACGTGTTTTTTCATATCCAATTCTAATTTAAATCTCTTGTTAACCAATTTTCCATTATATTTAGTTCATATTTCATTTCAAAATCCATTTGTATTCACTTGATATCAACTTCAAGTTATTAACATTTTATGGTTTATTATATAATTTTTTTTTTCTCTCTCTCTCTTTTTAAATATTCTTCTTATTTTCAGTATTTTGCGCCAATTACCATTGAAGCAAATGCTATGGTAAAATGATGATTGCACTTGTTAATTTATTAACTATGTGGTATTCTGTCTACACTTTATTTCTAATTATCTCTTAGGAGATTTAATTAGAATGTTACAAGAACTTGATATGTTTTTTTGAAATTCAAAGATAATATAATTATTTAACATTCTATAAAATTCTGCTGCATTGCGCAAATTGGTATGGAATGGTTTATACATATTCTTTTCAATAATTATCTAGTATAAATTATTGATTTTCATATGATACCATAATTAAGCCTATTTGGCTCATAAATCACTTTAATTAGCTTCTATATATATATACAGGGTGTCCGAAAAGTCTGGAAACGGCCGAATACCTCGAGAAATATACATCGGGTCGAAAACGGAAATATGCATGTTCAATATATTTGAAATATCTATTTAGGGATGTCAAAGTTGCACCTCCCCCAACTTTACCTCCCTGGAGGACAAGCGGGGCAACTTTAAAATCTTAAATGATAACCCCCCTTTTTTATTGCAGATTCTGATTCTACAGGAAAAAAATACGTAAATTTTATACTAAACAGTTTCTAAGGAAAATCGTAGATTGCGCTGTAATTGAGTAAAATGCAGTGAAAAGCGTTTCAATTCAAAAGTCTGGAAACGATCGTATAACTCGAGAGATATACATCGGTTGTGAAAACGGAAAAATGCATGTTCAAGTGTTTTCAAAAATCTATTTAGAGATATCAAAGTTGCTCCCCCAATTCTGCCCCCCTGGGGGGGAAAAGATAGGGACAATTTTGAAATCTTAAATAATAGCCCCTTTTTTATTGCATATTAAGATTCTACGGAAAAAAATACGCAACTTTTGTATTTAACATTTTTTTTCTGAAAATCGTAGATTGCGCTGTAATCGAGTAAAATGCAGTGAGAATCGTTTCCATTGAAAATTCAGGAAACAGTTGAATAACTCCAGAAATATACATCGGACTGAAAAACGGAAAAGTACGTGTTCAATATTTTAGAAAAATGGCAACCCTAAATAGATTTTTCAAATATATGAAACATGAATATTTCCGTTTTTCAATCCAATGTATATTTATTGAGTTATTCGGCCGTTTCCTGACTTTTCAGACACCCTGTATATATATATGTGTGTGTGTGTGTGTGTGTGTGTGTGTGTGTGTGTGTGTGTGTGTGTGTGTGTGTGTGTGTGTGTGTGTGTGTGCATGTATAAATAATTTATTTTTATATTTAAAAACTTAATTACTTGTCCAAACGTGCTTATACATAAACCAGTGTTGCTAATTTTGTATTTAAATAACATAAAAAATAAATCTTATTAATGATATAAAAAATGTAATAGTGCTAATTGTGCAAAACAGATATACTGATAAATAAAACACAATAATCCTATTAGTTAGTTGTATTGTAGTTTTATTTTTCGTTTATCTCAAAAATGTCTTTACAAAATATTGCATTTAAAATTTAAAATCTTAAAACGATATCGTAAAAAATTTTTCTAAGCAAGACAAACTTAAATTTAACAAAAACAAAATAAACATTTTTACAACTAAATGAAACGGAATTAATAGTTTATTCCTTACATGTTTATAAAATATGAAATAGAGTTTATGCGATTATATTACGAAATAATTAAAAATAAATTTTAATTTGCATCATATATTCTATGATAAATTGAAATTTTCCAATTATTTAATATATTTTGCACTTTACTTCCATTTTATGGTTAGTTTATAAGATTTTTAAAATAAGATTTAGAAAAACTGGCATGTCTTGCATAACTTAAATTATATTACACTTATCTTTAAAAATGTCTTTCCGGCCTATACCAGGAGGAAAATGCAGCTTCCGACTTTCTTGTTTTTAATAATTAAGCTAATTTTAATCAAACAGTCGAAGATAAAATGCGTAAAACCGGATTATAGATACATGCCTAATGTTAGTTTTATCAGTAATCGCTTTATTAGTATTAACAGTAATCACATCAATGCTGAATTTGATTGGGAAATACGAAAAATTAGCCTGCTACTGCAACGTTGGCTTCATTTATGTCAACTTAATTTTATCACCAAATTTGGTGCTATATTGCCAAGTATCGCCAAGCTTAACAAGAATTCTCTGCTCAATATAACTATGCAGTTTTAATAGTATAAGATTAGTCACAATGGTTAAAAAAATTAATGTAAATTTACGGGAAACCACGTTCGGTAAAACTCATAAATTAAACTCGATTATGAAAAACAAATCCACTCTCTCGTTTCAAAACAGCAGCCACTCTAGAATTTCAAATTTGTATATCTGATTATTTTTTTAAGGTAGAAGAGAAACACAACAATGCTCTGGAACCCTTGTATAAAGGCTTAAAACTGAAGCAAAAATAAATTTGGATTTTTATTTTGTTGCTCATATATATATTTTTGTTTGAAATCTTTAAAACAAGCTTAAAACAAATCATTTTGAAACATGTTGGTGAATCAAGCTGGTCAACGAACACGGTCGAGATAATGGTAAGCGCTTAACATACACTGCTAAAAATAATCTCAAATTCACGGGTATTTTTTTCCTGAAATTAACAGAAAAAGTACCTTTTCACGACAAAAGGGCATTTTCCGTTAAAAACAGAAAATTTCCTCATATTTCCTGAAAACAACGGAACAGACGGAGAGGAAATTGGCTAACGGAGATATTCCGTTATTAACTGCATATTTATTTTCAATGTTTAAAAAACTGACATGTTGCAGCACAGAAAAACTAAAAAATTCAATAAATTAAAATTTCGAGTTTATTTAAAAGAACAAAATAGTTCTTTCGAATTTAAAAAAAGCAACAATTTATTTTCCCATGCTTTAAAAATTATTAGCAATTTATTTTTTAAAGTTAAAAAAAATATTCACACTTAAAATATATTCTAAACAAATAGCTTAATATATATATTAAATTAAGTGAAAAAAAATTGAATTTACTCAAAAAGGCAACAAACAAAAATAAGGCTTTCGAATTAAGAAAAATAACAAATAATTTTCTCCTATCTTTGACATTATTCGCAATTTGTTTTTTAAAGTTATAAAAAACACCCTCACTGACAATATATTCTAAGCGAACAGATTTAAAAAAGATATCACAGTTGAAAAAATCTACTTTCTCAAAAAAAAGCAAACATACTTTATCGAGTTTAATTCAAAATATAATATTCATATTTTGCATCTAACAATCAAATTAAGAATATATATAATTCATGTTTTAATCCTCTATTAATACTAAAGTTTTCAGTCATAATCCTATAACAAAATATCCCCTCAATTAATTAAAAAAATTACCATGTTTCTAAACCCCAGATTGTTTAAGTTCCAGGCCGCGATTTGAGGAAATCCCATATTTTACGCTTCAAACTCTTATTCTAGCAAGGGCCCACTGGTCTTGCAGTAAAGCACTTAGCTCAAGGCTCTATCGTCGATGGTTCGAACCCCAAGGTCAGCCAGAAAGTTTTCTTGAAGTATATTAAATATTCCTGTTATAGTCAACAGATGGTGGCACAAACATAGAAGTAATTTTTTTAAAACCGAGGTCATTCATAATGAAAAGTTACCGTTTCTTCAAACGGAGATTTTCCTTCTGTTATCTTTCGAAACGGAAAATCTACTAACGGAACGGAAAAAGTTCGGCAACTTTGCTGCCAGTAGTTTTACCGTGAATTAACGGATTTATTTTTAACAATGTCTGCTCAGTCGCATCCAAATAAGTTTTTTAAATAAGAACGCTTCGCATGCAAAAATCAAATATATAAATAAATATATCAACATGAGGACTCTTGTTTTTTGGGGAGTCTCATGGTTATTATTGGTCAAAATATATCGAAATTTGGCGGAATTGCTTTCCTACGGATGACTGCTTCTTACTTTTTGTAATGGAAGCTACCTAAAATATATGTATACAGGGGGTTTCTACTATAATGGGACAACTTTGGAGGAGTGGTACAGGACACTGTAATAAACAATTCCTGTTTAAGAAATCAGGGTCGGAAATACATTTATACAGTAAAAAATACAGGGCATCTCACTCCAATCCGAAGTTGCGTTTTCGTTCATAACATTAACAGCAGTGAAGACATTTTAAAAAAATTTTCAACAGACTCAACTTTGTATGAATTATAAGCATATTGTAAGGATTTCGTTAAAATATCTTCACTATTGTTAAAGTTATAAACGAAAACGCGACTTCGGCTTGGAGTGAGACGCGCCCTGTATTTTTAACTATGTAAATGGATTTCCGATACTGCTTTCCTATACAAACATTGTTTGTTACAATGTCCTGCACCACCCCTCTAAGTTTTTCCCATGATAATAGAAACACACTGCATAATATAATAAGTGTAAATGAAAATTATGTAAAACAATGATGTAGTATTTGGAAATTTCGAATAAATGCTTGTTATTGTAGCCTAACATTACTATTATAATAATTCTTTATCTAACCGGAAATTGGTTGCTCAAGATATACTTTACGTATATCTCCAGAATATTCATGTGACTACGTAAAATGCCTCTTTAAACTTTTCGGTATAATGGAATTTGTTACATTAAACTCATGGAGTTGAATACAACAAAAGGCATTATATACCAGTATTTAAAAATTATGAATGCAAATGTAAGAAAATTTTGAACTTTACATGTATCGGAAATCAAACTTTTCAAATTAACTTAAGACCGAGACAACTTTTCTCCTAATTCTAAGACATTTTAATTATGATATGCAACATTTTAAATCCCCAATATGTATATTTCTTACAATATTACCTCCTACTCCAATGCCTCAGCAAAGTATTCCCCTGATATGTGTACAATGCTAGTTTACTGAATGAATTTTACTGGATATGTAAAGATATCCTTAAGGCTAGATAGAATGAAGTGCAAACACCGAATAAATGAACTTGCGTATGAAGGGTCATTAATTGTTTCCGTAATTACTTCAGATACGGCGAAAGACACAATGCTCGGTAATTTTATCTTATAGGAAATACTAGTTTTAATAACATAATACGTATAAATATATATTAGATAAAAATAAATAGTCGTTTAAGATGAGTATTTCTGAGTTTTAGCTATCTTCTGTTACAAAATATAAAAAGCTATATTTTACATCTGTCTGGAGGAAAGAAATTCCGAAAAATTTCAGTATATTTTCAACGGTCATGACTACCATTCACCGAGATCACCATCACGTCCAATGTTGATATATATATATATATATATATGTGGGATTATGATAACCAATATGTAGTTTCAATACAACAGAAGATTCTTCAAATATGACATAAACAAAAAGGTTTAATAAAATAACAGCATATACAACTGAAGATTCAAATACAAATATCACACAGGATTAATATTTATGAACGTACCAACTTCCGTATTTTAATATAAACATTTGCAAGCTTCCCTGACCATTGCGTCAAAAATCCCTCCTCCGCTATGGCTCAAATCCAAGACTCCCTTATCATAATATCAGACTTCACAATCCGGAGAAAGTCTATGGGTGAAAATGTCCGCGGTAATTGCCAACTTATTAATTGACTTTCTCCGGAAAGTATCGCCGCCTGGTGGATACTACCGATACTAGCTCACAAGAAAATGCATAGAAAAAAATGGAGCTATGAAAAATTTCGTGTTATTGACAAAATTTAAAAAATATTTTTCGAATTACGCAAAAATAAATACGTAATATATATATATATATCGCACAATTATCATCAAGTTTTCAAAAATGTTGTTGAAAATGAAGATTTAAATATCAGATTAATTAATACATAATGTAGTATTCGTCAATCTTCTGTAATATCAGGTCCACAGCCAATGTTAGCGCCAAATTTGAGCGATGCTGGAAGAATGTAGTTCAAAGTGTACGGGAGTTACAACACTGGTTAAAAAATTAAATTA
Organism: Maratus michaelseni; assembly: GCA_963931845.1. Taxonomy (NCBI): domain Eukaryota; kingdom Metazoa; phylum Arthropoda; class Arachnida; order Araneae; family Salticidae; genus Maratus; species Maratus michaelseni. The sequence goes on from OZ007588.1 coordinate 168,881,408, forward strand.
GTTTTGTGCCAAATGACAGTTACTGTAACAAGTCAATTGGCTGTAGGCGGAAGAGTCCCCCAAACGTTATTACGGAAGAATCCCCCAAAAAAGATTTACAAACACCATAAGCGTAGCATGACAAGAATTTATTTTTAGGGAGGAAAGTTGGGGAGGGGTGGAGACACGTATAATTTAAGTGATTATTAAACATTTTTATGCTTTCCAAATTTTTAACAAGTTGGAAATTGTACGTCAAACGTGACAAATGAGGTGTGTTCAAACTATAGCTAGTTATAATAAATATTCAGATCTTGATGATTTTTAATTCTGTGAAATGAATTCTATCGTCTGCAGATTAATTTCTGTAATAAAATAAGTATCTCGGTCGCTTGACGATTAAAAATCATCGCAAGCTCCTATAACAGAAAAACACCGATTTAAAAAAAATCAAATTTGTTAATAAATATTTTTATTAATATCTTCTAAAGTTTTGATTCGATTTTCATAAAATTTGAAATGTCTCGACAAAATTCTGCAAAGATAATATATCTGAAATTTCAAACCATTCGGTCGGGTAACTTTTGCGTTGTTATATGCGGACAAACGGACGGACGAACAAATAGACAAACGGACGAACCAGGCGACGACAATAGGTGCTACGTATTTATATAATTACGAACGCACCTAAAAAAGTGTTTATGATTTCAGCTCGTATGTTTGTCTGTCCATCCGTATAGTATAACAATAATAGTATTTATAATTCATACACATTAAATGGAACTATATTTATTATATATGACCGTTTGGTTTTTGTTATTTCAAACTAGTCGAATAAAAAAGGAAATTATGCTTGCTTTCACTCATAAAGCTCGACACTTTCAAATTTTCTAGATCGATATAATCCTCAGCATCTGCTGAACGAATGGCAAGATTTCTTTTAGCAAGTTTGTGATAATCTGATACTTTATATTAAATGAAACCACGGATAATCTTTCGTAATAGAGTCCATAGCCAAGTTGGCGTCAAACATGAGCGATGTTGGAAACAATGTGTTTTGGAATGTACCTGAGTTACGACAAAGAAATTAAATATGCGCCAGCGCCAAACCATGCTCGCAAGATACGCCAATTGGCTGTGGACCTAATTATGGAACTTCTCAAGTAAACTTCTCACTTCTTCATATATATAAACTTTCGACCACAAAATAGTGAAGTTTACGCTTAAAAGATATGTTAATCTAAAATGATACCCCATCACTTCAAAAATAAATAAAATGATAGACTAATAATTATAATAAATAAATAAATAAAATGATCAAAATGTGCATTAAAAAAAAAGAAAAAGAAAGAAAGAAGAAACGATGATAAATTTATACGTAACATAAAATTCTAACTAAGAGAAAAGTCAAAATGTCTTTCATATATATAATATGAAAATAGAAAAAATAGACAATTACATTACATCTTTACCTTTTCGAGATATAGATATTAGCAATTTGTTTCGAAGATCAATATCACTCGCAAACTCATGAAATGAGATTTTTCTTTCCTGTTTTTTTTTTCTTTATGTAATTTATACAAAGAAATACAGCAATAAACCATTTTGGTTTAACAGTAAAATAAGTTTATGTTATGAAAAAAAAATGTCTCGAATATATGACAATTTTAAAATAAATAATTTTCATTTGAAGAGGACAAACATATAGTATACACCGTAAAGAAAATGAAAAAACACATATGGAAAACAAAATAAAAAATACTCCTGTTACTGTCGTTAGATGGCGCCAATAGCAGGACAACCATGTGCTTTTTAACCACGTGTATAGCGGTCAAAGGAAACTTGCTGATTGTGAGGCCTAATTCTATCTGGCGGTAGTACTATGATAAGGGGGCCTTGCTCAAATCTATGGAACAACTCCTCACGTCGGCGTGTGCTTTTCTTGGTCTTGCGTGATGATCGCTTTTATCACTGCTCGTGAAAAGTAATAATTCATTGAGTTCATATTATTGTTGCTGTTACTTCTAATAATTCCCACATATATATATATATAGAACTAACCAAGATCTCCACCGAGTTCGTTGACCAGCTTCATCCGGCATCTTGTTTCAAAATAGCGGTCACTTAAAATTTCATATTGAAAAAAACATAAAATTAAGTTAGAAATTTTAAAAAAAAAATCTTTTAGGTGTTCTATCTTGATGCAAAGATTCCAGAGCATTTTCTGTTTCGCCTCTATATTAAAACGTTGCTTATATATACCAGTTCGAAAACAGTGGCTGAAAATATTGGCTGAAGAGTGGCTGATTCCTCCATAATCAACTTTCATTTATGAGTTTTAGAAAACGTGTTTTCTCGAAAATTTACTTTAATTGTTGTAACTATTAATGTTGTATTTCTACGCTTAATACTACATAGCCATATCCACGAGTGTCAAATTATTGCCAAGCTTGGCAATACTTGGCAAAATATCGCCAAAATTTTCCACTAGAAAACGCCATAAATAAAGCCAACTTATATATATCTGACTAATTTGGCGGAATTTTCATTCAAATTCAGTATTGATGAAAACTGGATTTAAATCTTCGCGTTCCACGGATTTCTGTTTCGTGTGTTTGAGACAGTTATCTGAATTTTAAAAAATAATAAAACTTGAAGCTACTTTTTCCTCTTGGTACAGGGCGGAAGGACTTTTTAAAATAAACTCATACAATGGATTGATAATATTTATCAAGCTAACTGAAAAAAGAAAAAAATCAAGGAACTTTACTAAATTTTTATAATCTTTAGATTATTTATATTTTCATCGATACGATTTACATTTCTATCGTAATACGAAAATATATAGAAACATTTTCGTTTTTGAAAACTTGTTATATTACATTTATGGGATATGTTGTAATAAGTTCTAGAAATTTAATAAAAGAAATTGCTTATTTTTTATAAATGCAAGATAGAAAAAAATCTATGCAAGGAAATTTAATTTTATTTAAACGTTTATGGGTATAACAAAGCAGAAGACATTTAAAAATATAAGATATTAATAAATATCTTTATTAATCTGAGACGTTTTAATCAAGAAACGCAACCTTTTAAATCTTCAGAATATATGTGTCACGTCTAATGATTAGATTAGGAAATTCTATCTGAATTTAGAATGTATCGGCCAAATTTTCCTACAAAATGTGCAGAATGCTTGATTAGCAAATCAACCGTATTTTACTGAACATGTAAAGATTTCTTTAAGACATTATAGAATGAGGTACAAATTCTGAATAAATGAAATTGTGTTTGACTGATCATTAATACTTTTTGTAAATTGCTTCAGATACGACGAAAGATATAACATTAATTGAGTTTAACTTCTGGGAAACATTAATTTAATTTAAAATTTATGATAATTGGAAGATTTTGGGTTGTTTAAAATAAATACAACATATTTTTTAATATAACCTTATACAATATATGTGTATATTAGACCAATTGCTGTCCAACTAACTGTAAAAATACACAAGAAATCTTATATTTTAATTCATCAGATTATGTTTGCCTTCTACATTGATTAGAGCCTCATTTCTATCTCTATATTAAATAACTTACAAGGAGAGGACCAAACTTAGTAATCACAGATTTTGATTATTTTTATATATGTTATAGGGCAGAAGACCCTTAATCTCAGGTTCAATGGATTTTATACAACGCTTCTTTGTTCTCGAGAAATAGGGGGTTTAATATTTTAACAAAACTGAAATACTTACTTTGTAACAAGATTATTGCGTTGGTCGTAACTCAGTTGTTATGGCATCTGCTCCTTTATCCGCGGCCACGGGTTCGGAACCGGGACGAGTTACGTTTGTTTTTCTAATTTTTTGTTTTATAAATATACTTGTAATTATTATTTAATAATCCTAATTAAAAATTATAATATTATGCATGTGCATTAATTATAATGTTAAACTATTTATTTTTTATTTGTAACTAAATCGTTGCATAAAACATCATTAAACAGTTATTTTTTAATCACTTTTAAAACGTATTTCATATATGCTTTATCGATGCAATGATTATGAACAATTGTGTCAATTTGTGATTTTAAAGAAACATCATTTACATATTGTCTTAACAAGGGAAGTGAATGAGATAATAATACTACTCTGTTGTTTAAGTAAGAAACATACTTATATTAAAATTTAATATAATACTTAAATTACAACATTTTTTTTTCGCATATTACAAATTTTTAAATTTGTAATACGTATGCTTGCGCTTTGAATTAATTTATAATTAATAAAATAAGGTATGATTTTGTAACGATTTTGGAATTTTTACTAGTCAATAATGGATCCATTAAAAAAGATATAGCTTTAAATGAAGAGAAATGTTTAATAATGGCTTAAAAATCCAATAAATTAAATTGAAATTGAAATATATTAACATTATAATTAATGTGCGATATTAAAATTTTTAAATGATATTATTAAATTATATTTCCAAATATATTTATAAAACAAAAAATGAGAAAAAATACGTAGCTCGTCCGGGTTCTCTGATGAACAAGTATACGCCATAACAATTGAGCTATGACCAACGCAGTAGTTTCGTTACAAAGTAAGTATTTAATATGTGTTAAAATATTAGACCCCCTATTTCTCGAGAACTAAGGAGCGTTGTATAAAATCCGTTGAACATGAGACTAAGGGGATTCTACCCTACAACATATATAAAAATAATCAAAATCTGTGCTTACCAAGCTTGGTCGTCTCCTTGTTAGAAAAATGTTCGACATAGGAATGCTCATTATATTATATTAGATGACTAAGTTGTATTAAATTCACGGAATTTAACATGACAAAATATTCACTGAAATCACCAACGTTTAACACACAATATCAAACTATAGTACAATGGACAGACGTACGTTTTGGCAGTAACTTGGACTCACATCCTCAGTGTCAATAAAATAAAATTAAACATTATTGTCCCATATAGCACCAAAGCTCCTGAAAACCTCCCCAGGAGTTCCAATTCATCCCAAATTCCTCCTGAAACAGTAATGACGCTATCAGGCGTTCCTGTGGAAGATACTTTAATCACTTCCCCAGGACTGATCTCCCAAATCCCTCCCAGGGAGCATGCTCCTCAGGACTGATCTCCCAGATCCCTCCTAGGGAGCAAGCTCTTTGGGATGATATTCCTAAGGAAGTACCTAGGAAGAGACGGTGCTGGTGCCATCTCATGGGTGATTTTGACACTAAAATAACTTATTATAATTTTTTATTAAAAAAATATTTGATTTGATGTGGTTTGATTTTTTAATTAATAAAGTTTATATTATTATTTGATTTATTTTATTTCCTAAGCACATCTGGTTATTGTTTAACTTTTAATTATTGTTATAATATTTTATTATCCTTATTTAGATTTTTTAATTTATAAAATGCAATCAAAATGTAGTTAAATAAATAATTAAAATAAATTAGTCTTTAAATATAAATTGAAAATTTATTATTTATTTTATTTCTGATCTTTTAAAAATTAACTTATATATTAATTCATTTTATCATTACATTCATTAATTATTTTTTCTGAACTTTCAACAATTACTTATATATTTTTACTATTACTTTTTCATCTAACTAATAATTTTACATTGATTTCACTTATATACTTTATTAGTTTCTATAGAAATAATTTAATTTTAAATATAAAATTGATTTACTTTCTCCTAATAATTATTTTTATTTTCAATTATAAGAAATCAGAATTATTTTTTTCCAAACACGAAGTTTAATATATATTTATATATTTGTATATAACCATATTTTATAAATTAAGGATTAGAGATACCTAGTAAATATTATTTCTTCCGATCCTTTAAATATAGTCTTATATATTGAATTATTATTATTATTTGTATTAAATAATTAATCATTTCATATTAATTTGAATTATATATATAAATAATTTTTGGATCAGTATTTAATTTTAAAATATAAATTCGATTTATTTTTTTTTCGCTGACCATTTTAAATTATCATATATATATATATATATATATATATATATATGTATATATATATCTTTTATCATTTTTAATAAATGAGGTTTTTTTCCGTAACTGTAAGAGTTCAAAAGGAATCAAAAATTTGTTACAAATAAGGATTTTATCAACAGTTTAATATATATTTACATATTTGTATCTATTCAGAATTTGATAGTTAATAGATTAGATATAAGCATTTTTAAATTAAACAATCTATTTAACAAAATCTTATTTCGATTGTAAAAGTTAATTTTCATGTAAGTTTCAAAATCGAATCATATTTAAGTCATATCGAGCATATTTACTTTTATTATTATTCTTCTATTAATTATTTTTTTCTGATCTTTTTAAAAATTACATATATATTTATGTATTTTATTACATTTTCAACTAATTAATAATTTTATATTTATCGTCATTATCAAATCAATAATTTACTTTTAAGTCTAAATTATAACACCAACTTAAAGAGATTACATGCTCTATTGAAATGGCACATTTGGTTTTAAAATATACAAACATACCCCCCCCCCTCCCCCCTGAATAAGAGTTTTGCTTGAAAGATTTTTATTTAAAAATATACATTCTTACAAAATCGGGTTAAAGATATAAATTCGTGCAGATTATTATCACGGACCTAGTCAATACCACTTGTCTCATTTAATATACTTTATATATGTGTTGGTAATGAGCATATGTTAGCTAAATGATGTCAATTTTTAATTATGTATGAATTTTTATGAAGTGTCTGTTCTGGAGAATTTACCATATTTAGTTTTATTTTATTTTTTAAATACAAATTAGTTATTTTATATTACCTCTTTCAAATTACGATACATGGTATATATTTTTTAATTCTTAATAATGAAGGTGAAATCTCAATTTAGTGAACCTAAGAAATATATATTAGCAACATACAGATTCAGAAAATATAAATAAATATTTATCTTTCTAAATAACAAATATTTCTCCAGAATTTAAAACTGAGTTGTGTTTCGCTTTAGTTGTTAAAACTTTCATTTAAGAAACCTATTTTATATTTGGCAAACTTTTTAGTTTAGGATATTTATAAAAGATTATTTTTCGTGCAAATTCTTCACTCCTGTTTAAGCAAGGAAATACTTCTATCCAGATGTCAAGAACGATTATATAATCAGCTGCAAAAGTCCCATAATGCAAATATGTTTAGTCAGGCAAGGGTAGAATTTTAACTACAATAAGAACATGAATAGTACTGAGCAACCTCCAATTCTTTTTGATGGATGAAGAATGGATATGTATGCTTACTGGAATGCATGCAATACTTGCAAAGAAAAGTAGTTGAAAGCATAGAACTTAGTTCCATGGCTGAATAGAGAAAAACGTTCTTCTTCCCAGAATAAGGAGTAAGCTATTTCAAATTTAGCTTTGAGATAACTAAAATACACAATTGTCGGTACAATAGAAAAATAATCTTTAAAGCAGTCGACCATAGATTCTATAAAAGACAAAAGTATTGCTTTTAAAGGATTCCCTTGTTTAGAATTTTTACGCAATACTTCGTTGACAATCATAACAAAGAACTCAAATTTTATGTCAAAGTATCTGCACATTTAGGAATTTTAAATCTCCTGAAATATTAGTTTTGTTAGCTAAAATGAAATTATATTTCAATGAAAAATAGTGCATAATGAAATTTCTATGTATTGAATGTTTTCACAGGATTTCAAAAGATCGCTAAATGGAGATTTAATTGCAAAATACTTTTATTTATTACAATAAGAAAAAAAATATTTTTGTTACAGACACAAATTTTATTAACAGTACTTTTTTCATATTTAACTAGTTACAGATATAGAGTAGAAATGCCCATATTTTAACAATTAAGAGCTAAAGAAATATTATTGTCATTTTAAACAGCAGTTTCATGTAGGTAATTGAAAATTAAACGATGTATTTATGTATCTTGTGTTTCTCAAATGATCTGCTCAACAACACGAAACTTTCTGACACATCTTTTGACTTATTTTTAAACGCAAAGACATAAAATTGGCTGGCCTGACTATTGGATTGATTTGAGATCGAAATGAATTTTCCATTTTTTGATAAATAAATTTCTTATCGGGTTATAAGTGATTCATGTGCATGACAACACGTTTTTCTCCTTTCTCGTGCTACGGCGTCAGAAATTCAGCTCAAAACACCGACTTTGACGGTAATTTCTGAAAGATCTTCTGTCTTTACCAAAAAAATGGAAAACATCTTTTGATTACAAAGTTTATAAATAAGAACACCTGCCAATTTCAAGCGTTTCCGAACAAAAATGAACTAAAAAATATGTCATAAAGTAGCCAATTTGAATTTGAGAACAGCCTAGCATGCATAAACTCAGAAAAACTTTTATAGATATATCGTTTAACAACTTGTAATATGGTAATATCAATATTAGAAATCAAATTAAGTTTTGCTTATTCTAATTCTAAATTTAAAATTATAATATTTCTAATTTTAAAAAAAGTGCATTTTGAATTTGTTGTTAAATTTTTGGTTCATAAAAACGTCAATTTTCCTCTTACTTTGTTTAATTGTGATTATTTATAATTTATAATATTTAATTTTAAATGTTTTTATTTAATTGGCCCCTTTGTCATAGACCCCTGACCCTGATATATGTGGCTCCTAACTAAAATGATAAAACGCATTGTTGTTGCAAATGATAAAACACCCCTTCCCTTTTCCCTTTTATTGTGATGCCGCGTGGGGAATTCGGTTCAAAACGACGACTTTCACAGTATTTTCTAAAAGATCTGCTTTTTCAAAAAAAAAAAAAAAAAAAAAAAAAAAAAAAAAAAAAAAAATGAAAATGTTTTTCTAGTACTACATATAGTTTCTAAATAAGACCACCTGCCAATTTAGTGCATTTCCGAACAAAAACGAGTTAAAAAATGTGTCAGAAAACAGCTCTTTTGGGTTTGAGAACAGCCTTAAATAATTGATACGCTTTTTTCTAGTTATCAATTTAATATTGTATCGAATATATATCAAAGAGTATGCATCTTTATTTGCAATAAAAGTTACAGAATTCCTGCTATACGAAGCATAAAAATATGCATGTTTTCTACTTACTGACTTTCATAAGAAGAGAAAGAAATACACGAATACCTTATAAACGATTCAGGTTCAACGGCCGTGTAGCGTAATCACTAGATCGTGTTTCTCGTATGCGTAAGTACCCAGGTTCAAATCCAGTCAGCGGTAAGAAAGTTTATTCCGTAAAATCTGTATCATAACTCTCGTGTGATTCTGTGTGCGTGATTAATAAAAGTAATGTGTATTATGTAAATTTTTAAAAGATAATGTCCGTATTTATTAATAAAAAAAATTAAATACTTTTTACATTACGTCGAATAATAATAACTTCGGATGTTTTTTATGCACATTAAGTGACCCTGAAGTCTCCCAAATTCCTCCGGTATTACTTCCTGAAATCTTCCCTAGAACAACCTGAGGAGGAACCTGAAGGAGGTCCTGAGGAGCTCCATGGGATGCTATGAGGCGGACATTTTCGGTTCCTGAGGACCTCCTGGTGACAAATTTATGCATCCTCAGGGATGCCTGGAGGATGAATGTCAACCTTCCTGGGGACGTCCTAGGGAAGCACATGTGCTATATGGGGTATTCCCCCAAAGACATGAAATTGAATCGAGAAACCCAAATGAAAACAACAACACACCGAAAAACACATCACGCACGAGCCACCAATAAGATTAAGCCGGAAGTGATTCACTATGACACAGCAACTCAACTCAGAAAGGTGAGATGTACGGAACGCTTGAAAAATCATTGACCAGGGAGTTACCAAATTTATGAATATAAACTGCTTCAAAGAAGTCTAAATCTAATGGAGTGTTACATTTCTTAATGATAGTGGCTGAATCAAAGTTAAAATAATGTGCCTCACTCCAACAGTGACAAGCAATAGAGGATTTTTGTAATTCCTTTTTCTTAATATAATTTCTGTGTTCATTGAGTCTGAAACGGAGTTGTCCTTTAGGCTGTCCTATATAGGACAAACCACACTAACATTGGATATTTTAAATGCCTCAAAAGTTTTGATGTGAAATTTTGTCCTTTAACTGCGAAAAAATAAGTTTATTAACTGGCTTAAAAACAACCGTCAAATCATAATTTCTTAAAATATTAGCTATTTTGTAGCTAATTCTATTGTAAAATGGCAAAATAATGAGGTTAGAAAAAGATACTGGAACAACAGAAGAATCAGGATTACTAATACCTTTATTTAGACAACGAAAAATTAAACGGTTGATGTAAGACAAACTAAAACCACGTTTAATAGCAACTGATCTAATATATTTCAATTCTGTAACAAGGGAATCATTATCAGAACAAATGGAAATTTCTCTATAAATAAAGTAATGAAAAGCCCAGGCTTTCTGAGAAGGGGGGTGGCACGAATTAAAATGAGGGGGGAGTGAGACTGCAGGGGGTTTACGGTATACACAGGTGTCAAATGTATTAAGCTGACGAGTAACTAACACACCAAAAAATATAATTTATTTTCAACTGCAACTTCATATGTAAATTCGATAACAGGATCTTTTGAGTTTAGAATACTTAAGACATTATCAATGGATGAAATAGATGGGTCTAAGGGTGCAAAAGAATCATCAACATATCTACAATAAAACGGAAAATTTATAAGATTAAACAATTTTTCCTCAAAATAATGCATATAAAAATCTGCTAGGAAAGAACTTAAAGGATTACCCATCGCTAAACCATTTGACATGGAATAAAATTGATTTGAAAACTGGAATGCATTTTGCGTTAAACAAATACTGAATAACTCAATACTGTGGTTTGTCTCATAATCTGTATAATGAAATTCTTTTAATCGTAAAGTGAGGTACTGAAGTGCCCCTTGGACAGTAACATGGGTAAACAGTGAAATAACATCAAAAGACACCATGCATAAAGAGGGAGATGGGGTGGGAAGTTCCTAATACGGTTTACAAAAGCACCAGAATTATGAATAGTGTAAAAATTGGAAACTGGCAGAAAAAAAAAACGTTTATACAATCATTTAGCAAGTGGGTGAGAAGCAGAACCAATATTAGATACAATAGGACGAAGAGGGACACCAATTTTGTGTACTTTTGCAAGAGCATAAAAACGACTACAGTTAGCTATGGAATGAATTAAAGAATTTTTAGTATTTTCGTCAATACAAGAAGAAGTTTTAATGATTTAGACTTCTTTGAAACAGTTTATATTCATAAATTTGGTAACTCCCTGGTCAATTATTTTTCAAGCGTACCTTACATCTCACCATCCTGGGTTGAGTTACTGTGTCATAGTGAATCACTTCCGGCTTAATCACATTGGCGGCTCGTGCGTGATGTGTTTTTCGGTGTGTTGTTGTTTTCATTTGGGTTTCTCGATTCAATTTCATGTCTTTGGGGGATACAATAATGTTTTATTTTATTTTATTGACACTGAGGATGTGAGTCCAAGTTACTCACGAAACGTACGTCTGTCCATTGTACTATAGTTTGATATTGTGTGTTAAACGTTGGTGTTTTTAGTGTATATTTATCCACACAAGATTTTCTTCATAACAAAATATTGTTCATTACAACTTATAAGTCATTTCCAAAAAAAAAATGAGATTGAAGTCTTTATGAACACAGAAAAACAAATTTTTATTTTATTTAAAAATTGTGCATATAAATATAGAGTAACTGATATACTTTGTTTGGCATCAGAAAACAAAATCTTGAAAATTAACTCAAATAATAAAATAATTTAAAAAAAAAGGAACTTGCAAAGCAAATTAAAAAAAAAAAAATTTATTTCCAAAATTTTAAGCCCGAGAAGGGACAGATATTAAAATTATTTTATTTAGTCAATGCTACAATAATGTTGCATTTTTATATTAAATCTTGCTCAGTCTATTTAATCTTAAAAAATTAAATTTAAATTTGAAACATGATATTAAAGCAACTTTAAGACATTTCATTTAGAAATCTAAATAAATCTTCAACTTTTTAAATTATTTGAACTTCTCATGTTTCTTGTCTGTTAGAATTTGCTACAATACAAATTTTGCATAATGCATGTAAAACTGAAAAAAAAGGTTGAAGATTTATTTAGATTTCTAAATGAAATGTTTTAAAGTTGCTTTAATATCATGTTTAAAATTTAAATTTAATTTTTTAAGATTAAATAGACTGAGCAAGATTTAATATAAAAATGCAACATTATTGTAGCATTGACTAAATAAAATAATTTTAATATCTGTCCCTTCTCGGGCTTAAAATTTTGGAAATAAATTTATTTTTTTAATTTGCTTTGCAAGTTCCTTTTTTTTTAATATCTCAAGTTTTTTAGTAACAATTTAATATGAATCCTATAAGATTCAAACGATGTAAGTATGTAAGAGACTGCACATATCAAAATCAGTATTGGTAATATGAAATGTACAGTTCAAACTTTGATTATCCTGTAAACAATTAAAATAATAAAAGTAATTTTTAACAAAAAAATGTATATAACGGACTTTAACGGATTGTTTCTCATCTTCATAATGATAATAATAAACGAATCATGTTCATTTTTGCAAATAATTTTATTCCATCGTGTAAACACATTTGCAACCACTTTGGAAAGAAACACTAGTAAGCGTGTGTGAAAGCTATTAATAAAATCTTATGTTGTTTCAACACATAAGAAGCATAAAAATAATAATGAGTATATATGAAACAAATGTATTCTGATTTTGTTATAAAATGTGTAGTTATGGATTATGAAATTTTCAGCAAAATATTTCTTTTTGTAGCGGAATAAATATTTTACCTTATATTGACAATTTCTTAATTTAACATTTCTGTAGAAGCAAAATGTAAACATCTGCAAGATTTTTTACAAAACGTGTACGATCTGTTATTTTCATATCGTCAGAAACAGTCCATTTATTGATCTCCTTTTCATTTGAATGCACCATTGTTATATAATGGCCTGAATCAATGAACTTTCCTTTATGCAAAATAGCAGATTTTGTTTTAAAGTTTACATTATTTATTAAAACCTTTTGGTTTGAAAATCCTGTTATAGGGCACGTAATTTTAAAAGTTCTATTCGGACCCATAGAGACATTTGTTGAAGAAAATCTGGCTAGTTGCACAAATAAATATTTTCCATGAGAATTTAATCGAATTTGACACATTTTAGTTCTGTTTTTGCAATGAACACAGGCAATGTTTTCAGTCTGCCATCGTGTTAGGAGATCATTGAAATCAACTGCATCTTCTCTATTATTAAAGTCATGCGGAAATCTCACAATAAATGCATTAAATGGTTCTGTACTAATACATATATCTCGATAACTTGGGCAATTTCTACATTTCTCCCAAAGATCTTGCTTCAGTCTAAAAAGATCTATGACATTGACATTTTCTTTTGACAAATTGTCCAGTAGGTAATCAAGAAATTCTAACGGGTCTTGATCAGTATCATCATGAAACTTTACATGAAGTGTTTTTCTGAATTCAAGTGTATCTACGGTTTCAATCTGTGGATTTTGCAAAGTAGTGAATATTTGTTTCAAAGCTTTTGTTGTAGGACCAGGATCAATAACTATTTCCTGAATTTTTTCAACAAATTCTGGAATACAAAAGAGAGTTTGCAACATAGCATTTTCGTAACACAAACGATCTGTATTTTTCAAGCCTTTAAAGACAAAGTAATTTAAATCAGTAATATGGTTTTTATTATTTTTTTCACCAACAATTACTGATATGTCAGATGAAACAACCATTTTACTCTCAGAGTATTTTCTTGAACATACAGCTAATTGTGGCAAATCAGATCTGTATTCCTTTCTAAGACGATTATATTCCTTAATAGCATTTGGTGAGGCATAAATTTTACTTGCATCAAATTTAAGAAGATGTAAACCTTCTAAACTTGTGACTCTGGATAAAGCAACATAAGACATGCCACTTTCAAAAATGTTAGGACCCAAGTTAATCATTACACAATTCAGGATCATTCCTTGACTTTTGTGAATAGTTATACCATATGACAAAACAATGGAGAATTGGGATCTTTTAACATAAACATTTTTCATAATTTCAAATTTGACATTTACTCGTTCAATGTATTTTTCGGTAGCATGGTTGTCAAATAAAATGCATATTCATATAATTTTTCATGATGAATCTTTTTTAAAGCCTTTAACAGTACCCGTTGAACCATTGACCAGACCTTTTTCTATAGAAAGTTTTCTACGCAACATAATTCTGCAGCAATCACAAATTAAAATCACTGACTATAAACCAGCTGTATCAGATGATTTTTGTTTTAGTTTTTTCCAATTGTGTCTTTACTGTGCGAGGCATTTCCTGAAAACCACTAATAGTATCTTCAGCATGAATTTCTATAACATTATTTTTAGCCTTATGTAGCATCACAGAGTTTATTTCCAGGCATAATTTGTTTGTAGGTAACAAACATACTCGATTCAAATTTTGATTCATGAGGTCAAAGTAATAATCCGCTACATTTTCAATGTTATCAGTATTAGGGATAAGTCTTGTTTCAAGTATTTGATGTCATCAGGAGTAACTTCACCAACTCTGACTCTGTTGAGAAGTTCTGCATATACCAAGTTATTTTTTTGTCTTTCATTTAAAGTTAGCTCATCTTAAAGAATATACTCTTTCCAAATATTAATGGCACCAACTGATCCAATTAATTTCCGTGCTTCAGTATGAGTTAATTTATAATATGGTGTGTTTCCTTTTACTGGTTGAAGTTGAAGAAGATCTCCAAAAAATAAATCTGAAATGCCACCAAACAGTTCATCTTTGCCTGTTTATTATTCAAACTTATTTAAATACATTTGTTCGGAAATAATGTTAGAACATACAACCTTCAGGTTTTAGTTAAATGTGTATAGGGCCCTAATTATCCTTCGTCAGATATTCATAGGGGAACGTCAATGTAAATTTGAAACACACGTTTATTGAGTAAATAAAGGAAATATATTTTTTAACTGCGAGAGATTGAAACGCATTTAAAAATAATTTTGTTCCAAAAATCAGAAATAGTCATTTATTATTCCGTAAATTTTTATTAGATAAACTATTTTATGCTGTCTGAAATAACGTTTACGAATCCTTTAGTTTTTGCTGGACGCCCTGAGCAATATCCATTATTGCAGGGAACTTTCGTAATATGCATGCACCTTTCTCTCTATCTCTCTTTATCTATTTATCTATCTATCTATCCACCTATATATATATATATATATATGTGTGTTACATAAAATTTTTACTTCGCGATATTCCTTTAAATTATTCTAAATTCCGCCATTATTCATTAATTCCCTATTTCTTAATAATATCTATCCCCATTTAATTTCCTTTTAAATTCATAACGCGTACATTAATCATTATCTTATTCGAAATCTTAATCTAAAACTTTAATTCAATTCATAATATTCTGAGAGAAGCTAGTTTTTCATTTCGAATGTTTTTAAAAGCAATTTGTTCTTTCTATTCCACGAATCTGTTTTCGAGAGATTAGACTATTCACATCAAAAAGCCTCCGCTGCATTGTCAAGGATTCTTTCCCTTTAAACCACCCCCTCTCACATTCATTAGCTTAGCCGCTCAACTCTTGAGCGATCCTTTCACGGGTTGGTTCGTATCCGTATTATGTCCATATATGTAGTTATCCGCGTATCTAACAAAAAGCGAAGGCAGGACTTCGGAACGCAGAATTTTGTCTAGTTTTCAAGTGCTGATCGAACGGTTATCTGGCGTTTTACAACTCGTATATTTCTAATTTAGCTGTTTAAGATCAATTAAAATGATGTAATGATTTATAGTCAATCCCGAGGGTTTATAAACATCTCGTCATATGCGTGGCAGTTGTTTTAATATGTGAGAGTTGTTTCTTCATTTTTACTGTGCTTAAATAAACGCCTTATTTAGAAAACTGACTTGTTCCTTATGGAGAAGTTACTAAATGGGTACATTCATTGCATTCTACTTCTCGCCATGAGTATCGATCTATCGACTGCATTTTATCACCATCGTTAACAAGCTGCCAGTTGCACATGGATTTTAATTCATCCAGATAAAATATTTCCTATATATATACACACAGAGGGTGTTTACACATATTGGGAACAATTTTGACAAGCAAAAATAAAATACACAAATTAAAACAATTGCTTTTTAATATGTCCTATCTGGTAGCTCTTGTTGTGGACTATCCTATTGTAGTGGGACTTTCAAGATAGTAGGCCTTTTTGTAAAACTGGAAGTGGAATTTTGTTCCATTCCTCCACCACACTTTTCCAGAGTCCGTTCAACGTAGTTGCTCGACGTTTCGCAAGAGCTTGTTTTAATAATACAAAGGCACAGTAACTCATTGGTTGAACATCTGGGGAATTGGTTGGAATATGATTAAACGGTATATATACTTGAATCCAGTTTCTCTTGTCAATTTTCGGAGAAAAGCGACTGTACTTTTGGATGTATATCTGCTCGCTTTATCCTGGTGTAACTCAACACTTTTAACGTCTGTTGAATAAAGTTTTGCAATTTCTTCTTTAATTATAGGAATTACAGCATTGTTTTGATAATAAGTAGAGTTTATTTTGACATGTTTTGAACTTTTCTGATCTTTAATTTTTCGTTGTAAGATATTCTAGCAATCACCATAAAATCTTTAGAGAAAATGCCCTTGCAGTGTTTGAACCAAAGATTTTAAGTTATTTTGGTCTGTTTTTCCGGTAATAAATCAATCATTTTTTATTACAGTCATTTAGATACATCCACGCTTCATCAATTGTGACAATATTTTTCTACTTATCATCTGCTAAATAATTTTCATATAATGTAATAAGAATAATTCTATTCGGAAAGAGCAAATACATAACCTTCAAGCCACTCGCTTCTTTCGCGTGCCATTTCCGTAGCAGACGCTATTTTGTAATAGCAGCCAATATTCCAGTTATTACGTTATTACCTGTTGCCAGATATTTACCACCTGTTGTTTCTTGTTGTTATTTAATTTAACATCAAGATCATTTAAAATATGTGTATTCACCCTCTGTATAACCGGAGCACTGGGCTCCGGTCAGGCAATTTTCTCTGGATGCTTCGCAAAAATAATTGTACTTCATTTATTACGTTAGAGGTAATAAATAAAAAAAGATTCCCATAAACCACACTTCAGATGGTGCCCTTGTCAACTTGTAGCTCCTTGGCGAGCGTGCGCATCGGCTTCTTAGGATCCTCATCTACACGACTAATGATTTCCGACGTTCTGATAATTTCGGATTGCCAATAATGTCGTTTCCTGTGGCAAACGGTAGAAACATTACTCGTATGTTTGAAACATCCTAACTTTAAAGACGAATGACCGGGCGAGTCTTTAGAATGTGGCAATTTCTGACTTGAAATGGCCTGAATCCAAGAAGATGATAAGAACATGCTTATTCATTCCCTGAGTTATTTTCTACTATGTTTGCATGTAACAATTTATAACTATGACGTACAGAATGGTATTTGATCTATAATGTGTATTCTCAAATACATGCGCACTCGTATACTTGGTGTATATTACATAAGGGATAGAGTCATGTTGTCATCCATTTCTGTTTATTTAGTCTTACTACAGGTCAGAAAAAAGAGTTTAAGGAAATTGTTATGCGTTTAGTGAAGTTCTTACTGATATGCCGATGCTCACTCCCGTCGCATATTGTGGTATTTAGTCCCAAAACCTGGCCAAAATTATTGTATACCTCTAACAGATACAGATCTACATTTTTCTTTGAATTGCAGAGTAAAAATGGTAAAACAAAGTCTTATTTATAAGTCAAAGCATTTATTCATCAGTTTCATCAGTATAACTGTCTTCGAGAATATTAGCATTTGTAATATCACAAATTGAGCGTTGCGTGATGGCATACAACTCATTTCGAGTCATAGACCTCAATCCAGAGGGCCTGTTAACAAAAGAAATAAAAAACCAAATAGCAGTAAATTTTTATAAAAAATTGTAGGAACCAACAAACAAATTTGTTAAAAATAGAGGGGGAAGGCTCTTATTTTTTCATAACTCTCTTGTACACTAAGTACTGCATATTACACAATAGTTTTCATTACTTAGATATGGTTAGAAATATAACAAAATCCTTTCTAAATATTATCAATAATTATTTTTGCCACTGTTAATTACACCTAAGTTGTCAACCAAATAAGCGAAAAATCGCCTGGATAGTGATTTGGCAAATGTAGTGTGTATAAAGTATATACCGGGTTCAAAATAATCCATACAAGATATTTAAAACTCTAAAATCTGAACGCATCGAAAACTCACACGATAACTGTAGCAGAACGGCTAATTCCTACTGATCGCGTGACGCGCTGTGTCATGCTAGTGCTCTGTGCGTTTCACCTTTGGATGCAGTAACTGCTTAAATTTTTGAAGAATAATAATACAGGGTAAGCAACCGATTTAAAAAAAATCATTTTGGCCATGTTTTGGGACTAAATACCATATCGTGCATCGCTTGGTAAGAGACTGATATATGGCTTATGCGGCGTCTGTGGCTAGCAAGGTGTAGTGGAATGACATGTTAAGCAGACTCTAATGCACTATCGTACTAAAAAATCGTTAGAAGGCGATATCACTAGCCCCTTGAACATCTAACGAAGTTGTCTTTGAAAAGATTGTCTAATATTCAATCCGTCTTCAATTTGGTAAACTTAATAAATCAGCCCCATCTGTCGTCAAATGACATGTTTCAGGAGTATAGCTACCAGTAAAGATTAGATTAAACCAGTGGCACTAGATACAATTTCTATAATAGCGAGAATGTGGTCGACAAGTAATTTGATGATCGCTCGTATTTGCAGTCATATTTATATAAAAGATAATCGACTAAAATTATATACTAATTTTTAAAGCATAACAATTTATTATAACTCTATTTTAACAATATATTATCTATTTCTTGGTGGATAAAGCCGATTTGCTAATAGGGGAGGTCCTGGAATATGATATGAAACGCTATAGGGCAGATATGCAATATTCTACTCAAACATTGGGATTATTAAATGCAAAACATAGAAGCCTTTTATTTAGTTTTATTGCGTCACATTTTAAAACAGTCACGAGGTCTGCAAAAATAAATAATCATATGTATCTCGTATTTCCAAGTTCAAATCCGGGATGAAAGGCAGTCGTGCTCGTTGATAAACAGTGTTAGCTATGTGATAGGTTTCCCTTTTAGCTCGCATCAGGCGGCCGTGTCGTATCATCAACAACAACAAGAAAATTCAGTTCATTTTTTTGTCGAAGAACATTTTATTTCCAGTTTAAGACATCTCTTCAGAGAAAATGCTCGTTAGCCAACGCTAAACAAAATAAAATTACAACGTTCAATTATTTTCTAGAATCCGCCCCGATTCTTTTAGCAAACACCTGCGTCAAAAAATTCTCTACGAAACTGGAGGATCGTGTTTTTAAACTAGTTTGCGTAATAATACAGAATACGTCACGTGACCTAATTCTATCGAATCAAAAGGTCTCTTTAGGAACTCTATCTGTATTTCCGGTGGATTTATTTTGTCGTAAAATGACTTCCTTACCGCCAAAAACTTTCTACGCCCTTCCAGAATATTCCATAATCTCGTACCAGATGCCTGCCATATCAGCAAACGAGCTTATCTGTTTTGAGGCTGTAGCTAAACTTCGAATTTAATACGTAATAAAAATAATAAGAAGAAAAGAAAATGAATCTTTATAAAAGGGGAAAAAAAGAAAGAATTAAAGTTTTTCGGAAATATTTTAATAGACATTTGATATTTAATAATAGGATAACTTTATGAAATAAGTTTTTTTGAGCGGAATATTTTAAGAGATACGATATTTTAGCATTTAAACAAAAAAGTTTTAGCAATTTGACCACACGGGAATAATACTAATGAATTTTAATAATGGATTAAAATAAAGATGTTCTATTTAAAGAATAAATTAAAAAAGCTATCGCCATTTTTAGACTAACTACTTTCGAATAAATATTATTAAGTAGATTAGGACAAATTGACTTTACATATGGATAGTAAAAGGCTATTTTAAGAATGAGAATCATTTTAATAAGCTGGGTTATATACCGAATATTATTGAATGGACAAATTTAATAGAATAATTGCGGAAAAAAATTAAATTTTGTAATATTATCCCCCCTCCCTAAAGATTTTGGATGAAGTTAATAGTTAAGTAACTATAAATTCAGACAATATAAATTTAATACTTTAGAAATTTGAATTTTGACTAGTATAAATTTAGAGACTGCCAGCAAGGAGATGGGAAATTTCTGAAACAAAAACAAAATAATAGTAATCAATTAAAATTAATATATAAATAAAAATAAAGCTACGAGCATTTCCCCTGTAAAATAATACAAGAAATGGTTACAATCTCACTTACCTTTTGCAAGTGCACCAGAAAAATACAATAACAATAAATAATAAATATTAATAAACAAGAAAAACAGGATAATAATAGTAACAGAATTTTGCTTTTACCAAGTTCACAAGCTTTAGAATAAGTAGTCACTAGCAAATTGTTAAAACAAAGTTTAAAAAAAAATGGACTTCATTCAAATTTGAGTTCATTAGATCCAACTGTTTTATTTCAGTCTCTTTCTTGGATCGTGATAAATCCTCATTTTTTTTTTAAATGATTACTGCAGTCCCTTTCTTAAAAATACAGTTTTTATGTAAAGGCTGAAAATAAAGACATTACTCCATCAAAATTTTAAAACTGTAGTCATTCTTACCAATACTTTATAATGACTTTATAATGCTAGGATTTGTCACAACACCTTTCTCTTTCTCTTAAGTATCACAGTAAATTTCTCACATAATAAGCAAGTCAAATTATCTCTTGGTCGTTTATTGTACTTGGAATATGTTATCTTTGTTATATTCCTGTGGGATCCCAACATCTTTAACTAATATTTGTCAAACATTTTTTCACTAATAAATAATATAACTCTTCAATAATATAAATAAATGCTATAATAAAATTCAATTCATAAATATAACAATAATAACTTTCAATATAACTAATACTTCTCAACATATGTAGTAATTCATAATAATAATTCAATAGTAGAAATAATAATATTATAACATTTGTATAATTTAAGAAAATATCACAGTTTGTTTATTTATTGTTAGGGAAAATATTGGTTGAGGAATAAAATAATTACATAGCAAATAAATAAATTTCTTATTTTTTAATCATATAAGAAAGTATTTTTGCCAGTCGAAAGTATACAAAAAAAATAATTTCAAAATCCAAATAAATTTAAATCTAAATATTTAGAAATTGAACTATCAACCAGTAGTTCCTTACAATAATTTTTTCCTCTGATACCCTTTTACAAAATTATACTGTTAAGTTATAAGTATTCATCCTAAATGTAGAGAGTTGTTTTTTTGGCAAACTTAGAATAAATAAAGACAATAAATAACAAATAAAAGATGTTAATTTTAGCTGAGAAATGGAATACAAAGGCAATTAGTTTAGATACTTAATTTTCTATTGTCACACCAAAACAATCACTGTAAAGTCATATCATCACTATCCAATCATTTATATAATTATGGAAATACTTATAAACGGTTACTATTTGATTATCTATTGAAGTAAATAACATAATATTAAATTTTTGAAACAATTGGTTTAAGAAAAAGTAAATAAAGTAAAAATAGTTTATTTTGATATAGAATTAAAACATTTAATTTCATTTTTCAACATCAATTTTACAATTCCTAAAATCAAAGTACACATCTTATGCCTGCATAAGGTGTCTACTCAACCTCAAAAACTCTCAAAAACAAGTAAATATTTTAGTTGATCAGGCTAAAATATAACCACAATGTTGAAATAAAAGCTGTGACATTTATTTTAAAATTTTAAAATATTAAACTTTCAAAAATGGGTAATATCTCTGTTGTACACCAAAGACATACCTGATAATGTTGAAACTAGAGTAATAAGAGATATTTAAAGAATTATAATTTATTCTATTGTTTTTACTTTAGTTTGATTTTGTGATGGTGATTGTGATGTCTGTGGTGATTTTGATTGTTGTTTGGGTTGCTCATGAAATAGTCTGAAGTTATCTGGTGAAAAATATGGTTGCGAATTGTTCCATGTCTCCAAATTAAGACCATATATACCCTTCTGACAGAAACATAACTGAATTCAAACTTTTCCTATTGAATTTTTTAAGAATTATAAGAATTTGTGAATCCAAATTAAGCATTAACCAGAACATTTATTCAATAAAATACATAAAAATATCCTAAATTTTATTTATTATTTTTGCTAAATTTAAATTTAATATGTTGCATTAACTACCTTAGAATAAATTTTTTATCATAGTAATAATAATAATAACAATTGTATCATCAGCAAAAAGAACAAGAAGAGCAACATCATCACCAAAATTTTATTACATACCCCATGATTTTTTTTTTTTTTTAATGCAACTTACCTAAATTTTCCAATTTCTCTTCTAAATATTTTTATTATTTGTCATCAAGGAAAATATGACTTTATCTTCATATCTATCGTCATCACGTATGAATTCTATCATCACATCATAATTATTCTGAGTATTCAATTCTAGTAAATTTATTACTGCTAAGGAATTTGGTAAATAATGAACTTATTTTGACCTAAGCTATGGACAAATGAGGTGTAAAAAAATTCCCTATTGGTGAGCTTAAGATTATTAAAATTCAAATTACCTAATAGAGCAATTCAGCTAGGTTAACATACTGCTAAATGTCTACATGTTCCAGTAATTTAATTTCTACCTGACCTAGCATTTTATTTAAACACTTTATTAATATTATAACACCATCAAAATTTTTCAAAGTTTCTATATTAAATATTTTAGCAAGTTGGTAAGTGCATCATAAATCCTACATTAAATGAAAATAAACAATAACATACTAAAATTAATTTTATATATTCACAGTTTAAATAAACAATAAAATACTAACACTCTATTTACATATTTACATCATAAATAATCTTTCAGTGGCTCATTAATTTACTACAATTCAAACCACCAGTCACTTATTATTCAACATACAGATTTTTTTTTCTCCTCATAATAGCTGTTTTGTAACTTAGGTTTGGCATGGTGCCAGGAATGTTCCCTTAGGATAAAAGTTGTCTCTTTATAAAATACAGATCAGATCTCAGTAACATATTAAAAATAATACAATTTTTCTTTTAAGAATATCTGTTCTTAAAACATGAAAATATAAAATTATACCGCTGTCTATAACATTACAATGACGTATCACACGAAATCATCAAATAAATTAATTAACCTTAACAACACTTAAATATTTGCAACAGAAATAAATTTTAAAAACAAAAATTTAATCACTATAACATATTATATAAAACCTTTAAATTTCAAAGTAGACTATTAAATAAATAAAACATTTTAAATATAACATAAACTAATAAATATCAATAAATAAAAATACCAACTTACAGTTACTCTTGAACATATTTCACAGGAAAGTTTCACACATCTAAAAATCTTTAATTTCCTGATACACAGAAGTTCTGCTTTTTCGCAATCCTTTAAAACCAACACCATGAAGACGCTTATGAAGATGAATTGTATATTCTCTAGCAACAACTTCACTTAGGCCAAATTTTCCTCTTCTTTTCTCTTTTAGGCTTGACCATTTTTAATTTATTATAAAGCTACAAAATAGCAACACACCAGACGTAAACTTGCTGTAATGGCGTAGACGTCCTCGTAACATATTTTTCCAATCGGCGAATTTCACGTTTAAACTACACAAACTTTCTGTTGATCACCAGCTGTTTATCTAATGTCCAATCCTTATCCTGTTCGACTTATTATATTAATGTCGTATTTCCAAGTTCAAACCCGGGATGAAAGGCAGTCGTGCTCGTTGATAAACAGGGTTAGCTATGTGATAGGTTTCCCTTTTAGCTCGCATCAGGCGGCCGTGTGGTATCATCAACAACAACAAGAAAATTCAGTTCATTTTTTTGTCGAAGAACATTTTATTTCCAGTTTAAGACATCTCTTCAGGGAAAATGCTCGTTAGCCAACGCTAAATAGAATAAAATTACAACGTTTCATTATTTTCTAGAATCCGTCCCGATTCTTTTAGCAAACACCAGCGTCAAAAAAATTCTCTCCGAATCTGGAGGATCGTGTTTTTAAACTAGCTTGCGTAATAATACAGAATACGTCACGTGACCTACTTCTATCGAATCAAAAGGTATTTTTAGGAACTCTATCAGTATTTCCGGTAGATTTATTTTGTCGTAAAATGACTTCCTTACCGCCAAAAACTTTCTACGCCCTTCCAGAACATTCCATAATCTCGTACCAGATGCCTGCCATATCAACAAACGAGCTTATCTGTTTTGAGGCTGTAGCTAAACTTCGAATTTAATACGTAATAAAAATAATAAGAAGAAAAGAAAATGAATCTTCATAAAAAGGGAAAAAAAGAAAGAATTAAAAGTTTTTCGGAAATATTTTAATAGACATTTGATATTTAATAATAGGTTAACTTTTTGAAATAAGGTTTTTTGAGCGGAATATTTGAAGAGATACGATATTTTAGCATTTAAACAAAAAAGTTATAGCAATTTGACCACACGGGAATAATACTAATGAATTTTAATAATGGATTAAAATAAAGATGTTCTATTTAAAGAATAAATTAAAAAAGCTATCGCTATTTTTAGACTAACTACTTTCGAATAAATATTATTAAGTGGATTAGGACAAATTGACTTTACATATGGATAGTAAAAGGCTATTTTAAGAATAAGAATTATTTTAATAAGCTGGGTTATATACCGAATATTATTGAATGGACAAATTTTATAGAATAATTGCGGAAAAAAATTAAATTTTGTAATATGTATATATATATATATATATATATATGTTTAATAACGCGGAACACAAGAGCTCTATTGTGAATACCAGTTTTAAAATGCAACAGAGTTACGGTTAACAATGGTACATATATATTGAATGGAAAATGAAAGTTAATTAGAAACACAACAATGAAATATTTTTACCGCATGACATTTTCAACAATTAAGTGATAAACAACAATCACATCGAAAATGAACAATACAATATTTAGGAAATTACGATATTCATCTACATTAATACGAAAAATAGAGCATTTCTGAAAGTTTCATCATTTAATTTCAGGCGTTAAAAAATAATATAGTGAATAAATAGTTGTATATTCTTCTCATATAACATGAAGTTTTTTAAGAAGGCTCGGATTTTTTTTCGGCAAAATAAGTGAGTAAATTTCATCGAAATATTTTATCAAACAGTGTGATAACAGGAAATTACATTCTAGCATACATCTCATTTGAGTATCTAAAACTTTATCCTATAATATAAGTCATATTGCTTCTCCTGAAAACGAAAGCGATGACTACAATTAAGGATTAAAAATGGAAAAAGTTGAAAGTCCCCAAAAGGAAATTTTTGAAAAGACCGACAAAAAGGAAAACTACTATTTCTGGTACTTACAGCGTTTTCCTTTTCACTCCTTTTGGGTTCTTAGTCAACACTTTGAAATGTAGTTACTTAGCTTCCTTTCTTTTAGTGTTCAAATACATAATATTATTATTTGTAACCATTTATTTTATTTATTCTCTTAATACTTTTGAACTTGCAAATATCCCATTGATGTAAAAATTTTGGTACTTACGTATTATCCGGGCCAGGATATAGATTGTCAAAAATGGTTGTCAATTGTCAATCCTGTTTATCGTTCCCAATAATGTGAAAAACTGTATTTTAATATTGTTAAATACATAAAATAGTTTAAAGTGGTAAATAATATAAAATAAATAATTAAATCAAATAAATGAACAATAATTAATAAATAACAAAAAACTGTAAACTGTAATAAAAAAAACCCTATAAATTATACTAAAATACACTATAATAAATAAATAAATTATATACTTGTCAAAAATAAGGGTTACTGTAATTAGTATAATTGGTGCCATGCTTGGCTCAATTGTATCTGACCTGGCCTGGATAATATGCAAGTATCAAAAATTCAGACAAGGAAAAAGGAACAAAACCAAAACAAAGTTACTTTCAAGTTTTATTTTTTATAATCCAAAAAGAAAAGAACATTAATTAAATTAAATTAAAATGTACAACAATGGTAGGGACCTACAAAGTTAAAGTAGGTATGATAAAGTGTAGATAATATGCAAAAAAATGTTGTCCCACTTGTCTTAAGCACAACGATGTAGGTAGGTGGAAAATGAGGAAAATTTGTCACTACTGTTTGTTGTGCCCACATAGGCTTAGATAAAAATCCTTGTCGTCTTGTTTTTTGAAGAAATCGTATATTTCCAGTAGGTCTTTTTTCTTTTCTTTACTGATTCCCTTCACGGACGTTAATCGTGGAAAAAAAGTTCCGGAAGGTGAGATGGTATCTGTCTTTTCTTGAAAATGGGGTGTTTATTCCAATGTACAAGATCAGATATAGATTCTTTGATTTTAACACTGGATATGTCACCCTCATTTGAGAAACTTTGGAAAAGCTGAGTTTTGACGTGTTCGAAAACATGTCGGCAAGTGTTGTGAAGTAAAAATAAATGTTCAATGTGAATTTGAACAATCTGAAATGACTTCGATGAACGAGATGAGGGTATGAAAGCATCTCAATCAAAAGCATCATGGCTTTCATTTTTTGCTAACGTTTCTCTATGAGACCAAAATCACTGTCACAAGGCATGAAACAATAGCCAGTGACAAACAATTTCAGAGTTACCTCATCAAATATTTATTGCAAATAGATACAAGATTGCAAATAACACCATCCTATTTTTATTTTGTTCGGCACAATTGTCTGTCCATATCACAACTCGTAGAGTACCTAATGCCTTAATAGTCATTATATTGAACAAGCATGAAGCGGCTTCATTACTTCCTTGGCTGGCAATGCTTTCATTCCACATATTCATATAGCTGTCATTCTCCGTTGTGTCGTGAATGCAAAGATTGTAGCATGACAGCTGTCGGGAGTAAAACATTCTTGAATGAGTCAGAGTTGGCACAACTAACATTTGTTGCAGATCCACACAAAACACAGAGAAACCATTTCCAGGAATCTGTGAGCTCACACTCTCATATGTCATCTCATCCTATACTTTTTCACTTTTGTGAACATGGAAATTTTGCTTAATGGTTGCATCTGTCTTCTCTGTTGGGATAGTAGTTGTTGTGACTGTCGCCTCTAGCTTGTCACAAGTATTACACGTATTAAATCGAGGACGAGCGAATTTAAGTATTTTTCAAATCGCGTTAAAATAAATCTTCATCTTGTAGTAGCTATACGTAACTGAACTGTTCGGGTGCTCTTTCCTAAATGCTGAGTACAATCGTGTATAATTTAAATCCAGGATTAGTTACTCTTTATTTGGATTTTTTCATTGAATGATGACTAACTAACCTGAGGAAGGAATTGGTATAACTACAATCATCTCAAAGTCATTTTTACAAAACGTTTTTTTGTTTGAATTGCTACTTACCGCTTTCCTTCTCGTCTTTGAACTGCCTTCCTTCTTTTGATTTGGCACAGTTTGTACTCACCTAACCGACAGAGCAAAAATACTGCTGAAAGCTTGAATACACATGCGAACATCTTCTCCTCTCAGATTTGGGACTACGTAGAAGAAAGTAGAAAGCCTTCTACTCTCTTCTGGCTCTTCATATTTCCTATTCATTCTCCATTCTACTGGCCCTAGATCTAATCTGTTCAGAATAAACAGAACTGTTTAAGTCCCCTGGTCATTTTCAGACAAAGCATAGAAATTGTGAAATAGAGTTTCTCGATATTTTTTCGTGGGTTTTTTGCATGTATATTTACACTTGAAACTGATTTCAACAGAAGATTGTTTACAAACACGGTTTTTCCCCGATGAGGTCGTGTAAGGTTCTCTGGCTCGTCGAAGCTCTCTTCTCTCTTGATACACCATATACTTCACAAGTGATACATTCATTTCCGCCATGATACATATCAAAAGTTGCAAATGTTCACACAAAACACTGCTGGAAATCCGCACACGCTATCACTAGCAATAACAACAAGAGCAACTTGTGTAATGACCACAAGCCGCCGCCAGGAGGAAGATGCAGCTTCCAACTTTCTTGTTTTTAATAATTAAGCTAATTTTAATCAAACAGTCGAAGACAAAATGCGTAAAACCGGATTATAAATGTATCAGTTTTATCAGTAATCGCTTTATTAGTATTAACAGTAATCACATCAATGCTGAATTTGAATGGGAAATACGAAAAATTAGCCAGCTATTGCAACGTTGGCTTCATTTATGTCAACTTAATTTTATCACCAAATTTGGTGCTATATTGCCAAGTATCGCCAAGCTTAACAAGAATTCGCTGCTCAATATAATTATGCACTTTTAATAGTATAAGATTAGTCACAATGGTTAAAACAATTAATGTAAATTTACGGGAAACCACGTTCGGTAAAACTCATAAATTAAACTCGATTATGAAAAACAAATCCGCTCTCTCGTTTCAAAACAGCAGCCATTTTAGAATTTCAAATTGTTATATCTGATTATTTTTTTTAAGGTAGAAGAGAAACACAACAATGCTCTGGAACCCTTGTATAAAGGCTTAAAACTTAAGCAAAAATATATTTGGATTTTTATTTTGTTGCTCATATATATATTTTTGTTTGAAATCTTTAAAACAAGCTTAAAACAAATCATTTTGAAACATGTTGGTGAATCAAGCTGGTCAATGAACACGGTCGAGATCATGGTAAGCGCTTAACATACACTGTTAAAAATAATCTGAAATTCACGGGTATTTTTTTTCCTGAAATTCACAGAAAAAGTCCCTTTTCACGACAATAGGGCATTTTCCGTTAAAAACAGAAAATTTCCTCATATTTGCTGAAAACAACGGAACAGACGCAGAAGAAAGTGGCCAACAGAGATATTCTGTTATTTGCTGCATATTTATTTTCAATGTTTAAAAAACTGACATGTTGCAGCACAGAAAAACTAAAAAATTTAATAAATTAAAATTTCGAGTTTATCTAAAAGAACAAAATAGTTCTTTCGAATTTAAAAAAGCAACAATTAATTTTCCCATGCTTTAAAAATTATTAGCAATTTATTTTTTAAAGTTATATAAAAAAATATTCACACTTAAAATATATTCTAAACAAATAGCTTAATATATATATTAAATTAAGTGAAAAAAAAATTGAAGTTACTCAAAAAGGCAACAAACAAAAATAAGGCTTTTGAATTAAAAAAATAACAAATAATTTTCTCATCTCTTTGACATTATTCGCAATTTGTTTTTTAAAGTTATAAAAAACACCCTCACTGACAATATATTCTGAGCGAACAGATTTAAAAAAGATATCATAGTTGAAAAAATCTACTTTCTCAAAAAAAAGCAAACATACTTTATCGAGTTTAATTCAAAATATAATATTCATATTTTGCATCTAACAGTCAAATTAAGAATATATATAATTCATGTTTTAATCCTCTATTAATACTAAAGTTTTCAGTCATAATCCTATAACAAAATATCCCCCCAATTAATTTAAAAATTACCATGTTTCTAAACCCCAGATTATTTAAGTTCCAGGCCGCGATTTGAGGAAATCCCATATTTTTCGCTTCAAACTCTTATTCTAGCAAGGGCACACTGGACTTGCGGTAAAGCACTTAGCTCAAGGCTCTTTCGTCGATGGTTCGAACCCCAAGGTCAGCCAGAAAGTATTGTTGAAGTATATCAAATATTAAATACTCCTGTTATAGTCAACAGATGGTGGCACAAACAGAGAGGTATTTTTTTTTAAAACAGAGGTCATTCATAATGGAAAGTTACCGTTTCTTCATTTCTTCTAGATTTTCCTTCTGTTATCTTTCGAAACGGAAAATCTACTAACGGAACGGAAAAAGTTCGGCAACTTTGCTGCCAGTATTTTTACCGTGAATTAACGGATTTATTTTTAACAGTGTATGCTCAGTCGCATCCAAATAAGATTTTTAAATAAGAACGCTATCGCATGCAAAAATCAAATATATAAATAAATATATCAACATGAGGACTCTTGTTTTTTTGGGGGTATCATGGTTATTATTGGTCAAAATATACCGAAATTTGGCGGAATTGCTTTCCTACGGATGACTGCTTCTTACTTTTTGTAATGGAAGCTACCTAAAATATATGTATACAGGGGGTTTCTACTATAATGGGACAAATTTGGAGGAGTGGTACAGGACACTGTAATAAACAATTCCTGTTTAAGAAATCAGGGTCGGAAATACATTTATACAGTAAAAAATACAGGACATCTCACTCCAATCCGAAGTTGCGTTTTCGTTCATAACTTTAACTGCAGTGAAGACATTTTAACAAAATTTTCAACAGACTCAACTTTGTATGAATTATAAGCATATTGTAAGGATTTCGTTAAAATATCTTCACTATTGTTAAAGTTATAAACGAAAACGCGACTTCGGATTGGAGTGTGACGCACCCTGTATTTTTAACTATGTACATGGATTTCCGATACTGCTTTCCTATACAAACATTGTTTGTTACAGTGTCCTGCACCACCCCTCTAAGTTTGTCCCTTGATAATAGAAACACCCTGTATAATATAATAAATGTAAATGAAAATTACGTAAAACAATTATGTAATATTTGAAAATTTTCGTGAATTTCGAATAAATGCTTGTAATCGTATCCTAACATTACTATTATAATAATTCTTTATCTAACCAGAAATTGGTGGCTCAAGATATATTTTACGTATATACCCAGAATATACATGTGACTTTATATAACTATAGTTGTCATATCTATTTCTACGTAAAATGCCTCTTTAAAATTTTCGGTATAATGGAATTTGTTACATTAAACTCCTGGAATTGAATACAACAAAAGGCATTATATACCAGTATTTAAAAATTATGAATGCAAATGTAAGAAAATTTTAAACTTTACATGTATCGGAAATAAAACTTTTCAAATTAACTTAAGACCGAGACAACTCTTTTCCTAATTCTAAGACGTTTTAATTAGGATATGCAACATTTTAAATCCCCAATATGTATATTTCTTATAATATTACCTCCTACTCCAATGCCCCAGCAAAGTATTCTCCTTATATGTGTGCAATGCCAGTTTACTGAACGAATTTTACTGGATATGTAAAGATATCCTTAAGGCTAGATAGAATGAAGTGCAAAAACCGAATAAATGAACTTGCGTATAAAGGGTCATTAATTGTTTTCGTAATTACTTCAGATACGGCGAAAGACACAATGCTCGGTAATTTTATCTTATAGAAAATACTTGTTTTAATAACATAATACATATAAATGAATATTAGATAACAATAAATAGTCGTTCAAAATGAGTATTTCTGATTTTTAGCTATCTTCTATTAGAAAATATAAAAAGCTACACTGTCTGGAGGAAAGAAATTCCGAAAAATTTCGGTATATTTTCACCGGTCATGACTACCATACATCAAGACCACCATCACGTCCAATGTTAATATATATATATATAGAAAACTAACCAAGATCTCCACCGAGTTCGTTGACCAGCTTCATCCGGCAGCTTGTTTCAAAATAGCGGTCGCTTAAAATTTTCATATTGCAAAAAACATAAAATTAAGTTAGAAATTAAAGAAAAATCTTTTAAGTGTTCTATCTTGATACAAAACTCCCAGAGCATTTTCTGTTTCGCCTCTATATTAAAACGTTGCTTATATATACCAGTTTGAAAACAGTGGCTGAAGAGTGGCTGATTCATCCATAATCAACTTTCATTTATGAGTTTTAGAAAACGTGTTTTCTCGAAAATTACTTTAATTGTTGTAACTATTAATTTTGTATTAATACACTTAATACAACATAGCCATATCCACGAGTGTCAAATTCTTGCCAAGCTTAGCAATACTTGGCGAAATATCGCCAAAATTTGCCTCCAGAAAACACCATAAATAAAGCCAACTTAATATAGCTGACTAATTTAGCGGAATTTTCATTCAACTTCAGTATTGATGAAAACTGGGTTTAAATCTTCGCGTTCCACGGATTTCAGTTTCGTGTGCTTGAGACAGTTATCTGAATTTTAAAAATAACAAAAATTGAAGCTATCTTTTCCTCTTGGTACAGAACGGAAGGACTTTATAAAATAAACTCATACAATGGATTGATAATATTTATCAAGCTAACTGAAAAAAAAATTCAAGGAACTGTACAAAATTTTTATAATCTTTAGATAATTCATATTTTTCGTCGATACAATTTACATTTCTATCGTAATACGAAAAGATATAGAAACATTTTCGTTTTTGAAAACTTGTTATATTATATTTATGGAATATGTTGTTATAAGTTCTAGAAATTTAATAAAATAAATTGCTTATTTTTTATAAATGCAAGATAGAAAAAAAAACTACGCAAGGAAATTTAATTTAATTTAAACATTTATTTAAACACAAAGCAGAAGACATTAAAAATATAAGCTATTAATAAATATCTTTATTAGTCTCAGACGTTTTAATCAAGAAACGCAACCTTTTAAATCTTCAGAATATATGTATCACGTCTAATAATTAGATTATGGAATTCTATCCGAATTTAGAATGTATCGGTCAAATTTTCCAACAAAATGCGCAGAATGCTTGATTAGCAAATCAATCGTATTTTACTGAACATGTAAAGATTTCTTTAAGACATTATAGAATAAAGTACAAATCCCAAATAAATGAAATTGTGTTTGACTGATCATTAATAATTTCTGTAAATTGCTTCAGATACGACGAAAGAGATAACATTAATTGAGTTTAACTTCTGGGAAACATTAATTTAATTTAAAATGTATGATAATTGGAATATTTTGGGTTGTTTAAAAGAAATACAACGAATTTTTTTAAAAAACCTTATACAATATATGTGTATATTAGACCAATTGCTGTCCAACTAACTGTAAAAATACACAAGAAATCTTATATTTTAATTCATCAGTTTATGTTTGCCTTCTACATTGATTAGAGCCTCATTTCTATCTCTATATTAAATAACTTCCAAGGAGAGGACCAAGCTTGGTAATCACAGATTTTGATTATTAGGTAGCTTTCAATACAAAAAATTATAAAGCTACCTATTGCAGCCGTTCGGAGGAAAGTAGTTCCGGAAAATTTCGATATATTTTCACCGATCATGACCCCCAGACCTCAAAACCACCCTCCGTTCAAATGTTGATTTATATATATATATATATCCATATCTGACCTATGTCATACGATAACGCTCGTATTTATAAATCAATTTTGATGAAAATAATTGTGTGTATGAAGCTCACCAATGTCTCGAGCGAGTTCGTTGGCCAGCTTGCTCCGCCATTTTGTTTCAAGATGGCGGCCACTTAAAAATTTAAAACTAAAATAAATATACAAAAATGTTAAAAATTCAAATTTATTTTGTAATTAAGTGTTAGGCCTTGATACGAGGATTCAAGAGCATTTTTTGGTTTACGTCTATCTTAAAAAATGGCTGAGATAGAGCAGCAGTTTGTTTCTGCACAAATTTTCATTGTTCTAATAATTTTCCTCATCAGACGCATAAAACTATATATTCATATCCGTTAGCGCCAAATTCTCGCCAAACTTGGCGACATTTGGCGAAATATCGCCAAATTTGGCGACCAAAATAAGTCTTCAAAAATGAAGCCAATTTGGCTATTGCTCAATAATTTGGCGAATTTCTTATTCAAATTCAGTATTAACGAATCTTTTGTAAACCATTTCTTTGCATTTTAACTTGCTGTTTTCGTGTGACATTAGCTAAAATTTTAAAACGAAGATATAGGAAAGCTACCTTTTCCTCCCGGTACAGGCCGGAAGGACTTTTTTATATATGTTGTAGTGCAGAAGATCCTTAGTCTCAGGTTCAACGTATTTTATACAACGCTTCTTTGTTTTCAATAAATAGGGGTTTTAATATTTTAACAAAACTTAATTACTTACTTTGTAACAAGATTATTGCGTTGGTCGTAACTCAGTTGTTATGGCGTCTGTTCCTTGATCCGCGGCCACGGGTTCGGAACCGGGACGAGCTACGTATGTTTTTCTGTTTTTTTTTGTTTTATAAATATTCTTGTAATTATTATTTAATAATCCTAATTAAAAATTATAATATTGTGCATGTGCATTAATTATAATGTTAACCTATTTATTTTTTACTTGTAACTAAATCGTTGGATAAAACATCATTAAACACTTATTTTTTTAAAATCACTTTTAAAATGTATTTCATATATGCTTTATTGATGCAATGATTACGAACAATTGTGTCAATTTGTTATTTTAAAGAAACATCATTTACATATTGCCTTAACAAGGAAAGTGAATGCGATGATGATACTACTCTGTTTGTAAAGTCAGAAGCACAATTATATTAAAATTTAATATAAGAATTAAATTACAACATATTTTTTTGCATATTACAGGTTTTTAAATTTGTAATACGTATGCTTGCGCTTTAAGTAATTTATTATAAATAAAATAAGGTACGATTTTGTAACGATTTTGGAATTTTTACTGGTCAATAATGGATCCATTAAAAAATATATATCTTTAAATGATATGAAATGTTAAATAATGGCTTAAAAATCCAATAAATTAAATTGAAATTGAAATATATTAACATTATAATTAATGTTCGATAGTAAAATTTTTAAATGAGATGATTAAATTATAGTTCCAAATATATTTATAAAAAAAGAGAGAGAGAAAATACGTAGCTCGTCCGGGTCCGCCGATGAACAAGCATACGCCATAACACTTGAGCTACGACCAACGCAGTAGTTTTGTTACAAAGTAAGTATTTAAGATGTGTTAAAATATTAGACCCCCCTATTTCTCGAGAACTAAGGAGTGTTGTATAAAATCCTTTGAACCTGAGACTAAGGGGATTCTACCCTACAACATATATAAAAATAATCAAAATCTGTGATTACCAAGCTTGGTCGTCTCCTTGTTAGAAAAATGTTAGACATAGGAATGCTTATTATATTATATTAGATGAGTAAGTTGTATTAAATTCACGGAATTTAACATGACAAAATATTCACTGAAATCACCAACGTGTAACACACAATATCAAACTATAGTACAATGGACAGACGTAACAGATTAAACAATTTTTCCTCAAAATAATGCATATAAAAATCTGCTACGAAAGAACTTAAAGGATTACCCATCGCTAAACCATTTGACATGGAATAAAATTGATTTGAAAACTGTAATACATTTTGCGTTAAACAAATACTGAATAACTCAATACTGTGGTTTGTCTCATAATCTGTATAATGAAATTCTTTTAATCGTAAAGTGAGGTACTGAAGTGCCCCTTGGACAGTAACATGGGTAAACAGTGAAATAACATCAAAAGACACCATGCATAAAGAGGGAGATGGGGTGGGAAGTTCCTAATACGGTTTACAAAAGCACCAGAATTATGAATAGTATATAAATTGGAAACTGGCAGAAAAAAAAACTTTTATCCAAAAATTTAGCAAGTGGGTGAGAAGCAGAACCAATATTAGATACAATAGGACGGAAGGGGACACCAATTTTGTGTACTTTTGCAAGAGCATAAAGACGACTACAGTTAGCTATGGAATGAATTAAAGAATTTTTAGTATTTTCGTCAATACAAGAAGAAGTTTTAATGATTTAGACTTCTTTGAAACAGTTTATATTCATAAATTTGGTAACTCCCTGGTCAATTATTTTTCAAGCGTACCTTACATCTCACCATCCTGGGTTGAGTTACTGTGTCATAGCGAATCACTTCCGGCT
Source organism: Maratus michaelseni (assembly GCA_963931845.1). Taxonomy (NCBI): domain Eukaryota; kingdom Metazoa; phylum Arthropoda; class Arachnida; order Araneae; family Salticidae; genus Maratus; species Maratus michaelseni. Next base: position 168,917,471 of record OZ007588.1, read on the forward strand.
TAATCACATTGGTGGCTCGTGCGTGATGTGTTTTTCGGTGTGTTGTTGTTTTCATTTGGGTTTCTCGATTCAATTTCATGTCTTTGGGGGATAAAATAATGTTTTATTTTATTTTATTGACACTGAGGATGTGAGTCCAAGTTACTCACGAAATGTACGTCTGTCCATTGTACTATAGTTTGATATTGTGTGTTAAACGTTGGTGTTTTTAGTGTATATTTATCCACACAAGATTTTCTTCATAACAAAATATTGTTCATTACAACTTATAAGTCATTTCCAAAAAAAAATGAGATTGAAGTCATTATGAGCACAGAAAAACAAATTTTTAGTTTATTTAAAAATTGTGCATATAAATATAGAGTAACTGATATACTTTGTTTGACATCAGAAAACAAAATGTTGAAAATTAACTCAAATAATAAAATAATTAAAAAAAAGGAACTTGCAAAGCAAATTAAAAAAATAAATTTATTTCCAAAATTTTAAGCCCGAGAAGGGACAGATATTAAAATTATTTTATTTAGTCAATGCTACAATAATGTTACATTTTTATATTAAATCTTGCTCAGTCTATTTAATCTTAAAAAATTAAATTTAAATTTGAAACATGATATTAAAACAACTTTAAAACATTTCATTTAGAAATCTAAATAAATCTTCAACTTTTTAAATTATTTGAACTTCTCATGTTTCTTGTCTGTTAGAATTTGCTACAATACAAATTTTGCATAATGCATGTAAAACTGAAAAAAAAGTTGAAGATTTATTTAGATTTCTAAATGAAATGTTTTAAAGTTGCTTTAATATCATGTTTCAAATTTAAATTTAATTTTTTAAGATTAAATAAACTGAGCAAGATTTAATATAAAAATGCAACATTATTGTAGCATTGACTAAATAAAATAATTTCAATATCTGTCCCTTCTCTGGCTTAAAATTTTGGAAATAAATTTATTTTTTTAATTTGCTTTGCAAGTTCCTTTTTCTTTTAATATCTCAAGTTTTTTAATAACAATTTAATATGAAGCCGATAAGACTCAAACGAGGCAAGTATGTAAAAGACTGCACATATCAAAATCAGTATTGGTAATATGAAATATACAGTTCAAACATTGATTATTCTGTAAAAAATTAAAATAATAAAAGTAATTTTTAACAAAAAAATGTATATAACGGAATTTAACGGATTGTTTCTCATCTTCATAATGATAATAATAAACGAATCATGTTCATTTTTGCAAATAATTTTATTCCATCGTGTAAAACACATTTGCAACCACTTTGGAAAGAGACACTAGTAAGCGTGTGTGAAAGCTATTAATAAAATCTTATGTTGTCTTAACACATAAGAAGCATAGAAATAATAATGAGTATATATGAAACAACTGTATTCTGATTTTGTTGTAGTTATGGAGGATGAAATTTGCAGCAAAATATTTCTTTTTGTAGCTGAATAAATATTTTACCTTATATTGACAATTTCTTAATTTAACATTTCTGTAGAAGCAAAATGTAAACATCTGCAAGATATTTTACAAAACGTGTACGATCTGTTATTTTCATATCGTCAGAAACAGTCCATTTATTGATCTTATTTTCATTTGAATGCACCATTGTAATATAATGGCCTGAATCAATGAACTTTCCTTTATGCAAAATAGCAGATTTTGTTTTAAAGTTTATATTATTTATTAAAACCTTTTGGTTTGAAAATCCTGTTATAGGGCACGTAATTTTAAAAGTTCTATTCGGACCCATAGAGACATTTGTTGAAGAAAATCTGGCTAGTTGCACAAACAAATATTTTCCACGAGAATTTTAATCGAGTTTAACACATTTTAGTTCTGTTTTTGCAATGAACACAGGCAGTGTTTTCAGTCTTCCATCGTGTTAGGAGATCATTGAAATCAAATGCATCTTCCCTATTATTAAAGTCATGTAGAAATCTCACAATAAATGCATTAAATGGTTCTGTACTAATACATATATCTCGATAACTTGGGCAATTACTACATTTCTCCCAAAGATCTTGCTTCAGTTCAAAAAGATCTATGGCATTGACATTTTCTCTTCACAAATTTTCCAGTAGGTAATCAAGAAATTCAACGGGTCTTGATCAGTACCATCATAAAACTTTACATGAAGTGTTTTTCTGACTTCAAGTGTATCTACGGTTTCCATCTGTGGATTTTGTAAAGTAGTGAATATTTGTTTCAAAGCTTTTGTTGTAGGACCAGGATCAATAACTCTTTCCTGAATTTTTTTAACAAATTCTGGGATACAGAAGAGAGTTTGCAACATAGCATTTGCGTAACACGAACGATCTGTATTTGTAAAGCCTTTAAAGACAAAGTAATTTAAATCAGTAATATGGTTTTTATTATTTTTTTCACTAACAATTACTGATATGTCAGATGAAACAACCATTTTACTCTCAGAGTATTTTCTGGAACATACAGCTAATTGTGGCAAATCAGATCTGTATTCATTTCTAAGATGATTATATTCCTTAATAGCATTTGGTGAGGCATAAACTTTACTTGCATCAAATTTAAGAAGATGTAAACCTTCTAAACTTGTGACTCTGGATAAAGCAACATAAGACATGCCACTTTCAAAAATGTTAGGACCCAAGTTAATCATTACACAATTCAGGATCATTCCTTGACTTTTGTGAATAGTTATACCATATGACAAAACAATGGGGAATTAGGATCTTTTAACATAAACATTTTTCATAATTTCAAATTTGACATTTACTCGTTCACTGTATTTTTCGGTAGCATGGTTGTCAAATAAAATGCATATTGATATATTTTTTCCTGATGAATCTTTTTTAAAGCCTTTAACACTACCCATTGAACAATTGACCAGACCTTTTTCTATAGAAAGATTTCTACGCAACATAATTCTGCAGCCCTCACAAATTAAAATCACTGACTCTAAACCAGCTGTATCAGATGATTTTTGTTTTAGTTTTTCCAATTGTGTCTTTACTGTGCGAGGCATTTCCTGAAAACCACTAATAGTATCTTCAGCATGAATTTCTATAACATTATTTTTAGCCTTCTGTAGCATCACATAGTTTATTTCCAGGCATAATTTGTTTGTAGGTAACAAACATACTGGATTCAAATTTTGATTCATGAGGTCAAAGTAATAATCCGCTACAATTTCAATGTTATCAGTATTAGGGATAAGTCTTGTTTCAAGTACTTTGATGTCATCAGGAGTAACTTCACCAACTCTGACTCTGTTGAGAAGTTCTGCATATACCAAGTCATTTCTTTGTCTTTTATTTAAAGTGAGCTCATCATAAAGAAAATAGTCTTTCCAAATATTAATGGCACCAACTGATCCAATTAATTTCCGTGCTTCAGTATGAGTTAATTTATAATATGGCGGATTTCCTTTTACTGGTTGAAGTTGAAGAAGATCTCCAAAAAATAAAACTGAAATGCCACCAAACAGTTCATATTTGCCTGTTTATTATTCAAATTTATTTAAATACATTTGTTCTGAAATAATGTTAGAACATACAACCGTCAGGTTTTAGTTAAATGTGTATAGGGCCCTAATTATCCTTCGTTAGATATTCATAGGGGAACGTCAATGTAAATTTGATACACACGTTTATTGAGTAAATAAAGGAAATATATTTTTTAACTGCGAGAGATTGAAACGCATTTAAAAATAATTTTGTTCCAAAAATCAGAAATAGTCATTTATTATTCCGTAAATTTTTATTAGATAAACTATTTTATGCTGTCTGAAATAACGTTTACGAATCTTTTAGTTTTTGCTGGACGCCCTGAGCAATATCCATTATTGCAGGGAACTTTCGTAATATGTATGCACCTTTCTCGCTCTCTCTTTATCTATTTATCTATCTATATATCCACCTATATATATATATATATATATATATATATATGTGTGATACATAAAATTTTTACTTCGCGATATTCCTTTAAATTATTCTAAATTCCGCCATTATTCATTATTTCCCTATTTCTTAATAATATCTATCCCCATTTAATTTCCTTTTAAATTCATAACGCGTACATTAATTATTATCTTATTCAAAATCTTAATCTAAAACTTTAATTCAATTCATAATATTCTGAGAGAAGCTAGTTTTTCATTTCGAATATTTTTAAAAGCAATTTTGTTCTTTCTATTCCACGAATCTGTTTTCGAGAGATTAGACTATTCACATCAAAAAGCCTCCGCTGCAATGTCAAGGATTATTTCCCTTTAAATCACCCACTCTCACATTCATTAGCTTAGCCGCTCAACTCTCGAGCGATCCTTTCACGGGTTGGTTCGTGTCCGTATTATGTCGATATATGTAGTTATCCGAGTTTCTAACAAAAAGCGAAGGCAGGACTTCGGAACGCAGAATTTTGTCTAGTTTTCAAGTGCTGATCGAACGGTTATCTGGTGTTTTATAATTCGTATATTTCTAATTTAGCTGTTTAAGATCAATTAAAATTATGTAATGATTTATAGTCAATCCCGAGGGTTTATAAACATCTCGTCATATGCATGGCAGTTGTTTTAAGATGTGGGAGTTGTTTCTTCATTTTTACTGTGCTTAAATAAACGCTTTATTTAGAAAACTGACTTGTTCCTTACGGAGAAGTTACTAAATGGGTACATTCATTGCATTCTACTTCTCGCCATGAGTATCAATCTATCGACTGCATTTTATCACCACCGTTAACAAGCTGCCAGTTTCACATGGATTTTAATTCATCCAGATAAAATATTTCCTATATATATACACACAGAGGGTGTTTACACATATTGGGAACAATTTTGACAAGCAAAAATAAAATACACAAATTAAAACAATTGCTTTTTAATATGTCCTATCTGGTAGCCCTTGTTGTGGACTATCCTATTGTAGTGGGACTTTCAAGATAGTAGGCCTTTTTGTAAAACTGGAAGTGGAATTTTGTTCCATTCCTCCACCACACATTTCCAGAGTCTGTTCAACGTAGTTGCTCGACATTTCGCAAGAGCTTGTTTTAATAATACAAAGGCACAGTAACTCATTGGTTGAACATCTGGAGACTTGGTTGGAATATGATTAAACGGTATATATACTTGATTCCAGTTTCTCTTGTCAATTTTCGGAGAAAAGCGACTGTACTTTTGGATGTATATCTGCTCGCTTTATCCTGGTGTAACTCAACACTTTTAACGTCTGTTGAATAAAGTTTTGGAATTTCTTCTTTAATAATAGGAATTACAGCATTGTTTTGATAATAAATAGAGTTTATTTTGACATGTTTTGAACTTTTCTGATCTTTAATTTTTCGTTGTAAGATATTCTAGCAATCACCATAAAATCTTTAGAGAAAATGCCCTTGCAGTGTTTGAACCAAAGATTTTAAGTTATTTTGGTCTGTTTTTCCAGTAATAAATCAATCATTTTTATTACAGTCATTTAGATACATCCACGCTTCATCAATTGTGACAATATTTTTCTACTTATCATCTGCTAAATAATTTTCATATAATGTAATAAGAATAATTCTATTCGGAAAGAGCAAATACATAACCTTCAAGCCACTCGCTTCTTTCGCGTGCCATTTCCGTAGCAGACACTATTTTGTCATAGCAGCCAATATTCCAGTTATTACGTTATTACATGTTGCCAGATATTTACCCCCTGTTGTGTCTTGTTTTTATTTAATTTAACATCAAGATCATTTAAAATATGTGTATTCACCCTCTGTATAACCGGAGCACTGGGCTCCGGTCAGGCAATTTTCTCTGGCTGTTTCGCAAAAATAATTGTACTTCATTTATCACGTTAGAGGTAATAATTAAAAAAAGATTCCCATAAACCACACTTCAGATGGTGCCCTTGTCAACTTGTAGCTCCCTGGCGAGCGTGCGCATCAGCTTCTTAGGATCCTCATCTATACGACTAATGATTTCCGACGTTCTGATAATTTCGGATTGCCAATAATGTCGTTTCCTGTGGCAAGCGGTAGAAACATTACTCGTATGTTTGAAACATCCTAACTTTAAAGACGAATGACCGGGCGAGTCTTTAGAATGTGGCAATTTCTGACTTGAAATGGCCTGAATCCAAGAAGACGATATGAACATAATGTGTATTCCCAAATACATACGCACTCGTATACTTGGTGTATATTACATAAGGGACAGATTCATGTTGTCATCCATTTCTGTTTATTTAGTCTTAGTACAGGTCAGAAAAATGAGTTTAAGGAAATTGTTATGCGTTTAGTGAAGTTCTTACTGATATGCCGAGGCTCACTCCCGTCGCATATTGTGGTATTTAGTCCCTAAACCTGGCCAAAATTATTGTATACCTCTAAAAGATACAGATCTACATTTTTATTTGAATTGCAGTGTAAAAATGGTAAAACAAAGTCTTATTTATAAGTCAAAGCATTTATTCATCAGTTTCATCACTATAACTGTCTTCGAGAATATTAGCATTTGTAATATCACTTTCTGATAACTTCAGAAGATAAGAACTTTCTTTTCTTGTTTGTGTTGCATTTCATGCCCGTTTTAGGGGGTCAGAAGTTAAAAGAAGCCTATTCAGGATATCCATGTTGCAGGCCACCCACGAAAACTTTCTTGTGTAGTTTAATCTAAATGACCTAATATGTTTATTGCGAGCTTCTGAAGCCTCTTCAGATAGTTTGCCTATTGACAGAATAGCTTCTTTTATGACGTCTGCTCCATGATGAAGTACATTGTGCATTGTAGGGGACAATGGATTGTGTTTCACGTACCTGAAATAGGTAGCAATATAGTGCCGTTAAACCATTCAGCATTGTTTTCTTCAAATCTTGCTCTTGGTTTTATGAGCACCTAATCATTTTTGTTTGAACTGTTTTTTTTAAAATGGAGAGCTTATGCTTCAGCTCAGCTATCCTTGGATCATCTTCAGAATAATTTCTTAATAATTCTTGCTTCATAAATTGAAGCTTTCCATCAAATGTTGACAAAATTGAGCGTTGCGTGATGGCATACAACTGATTTCGAGTTATAGACCTCAATCCAGAGGGCCTGTTAACAAAAGAAATAAAAAGCCAAATAGCAGTAAATTTTTATAAAACATTGTAGGAACCAACAAACAAATTTGTTAAAAATAGAGGGGGGGGGGGCTCTTATTTTTTCATAACTCTCTTGTATACTAAGTACTGCATATTACACAATAGTTTTCATTACTTAGATATGTTTAGAAATATAACAAAATCCTTTCTAAATATTATCAATAATTATTTGTGCCACTGTTAATTACACCTAAGTTGTCAACCAAATAGACGAAAAATCGCCTGAATAGTGATTTGGTAAATGTAGTGTGTATAAAGTATATACCGGGTTCAGAATAATCCATCACAACAACAACCACTAAATTGTTTGAACACAAATCTACAAGATCTTTAACACACTAAAATCTGTACGCATCGAAAACTCACACGATAACTGTAGCAGAACGGCTAATTCCGACTGATCGCGTGGCGCGCTGTGTCATGCTAGTGCTCTGTGCGTTTCACCTTTGGATGCAGTAACTGCTTAAATTTTTGAAGAATAATAATACAGGGTAGGCAACCGATTTAAAAAAAATCATTTTGGCCATGTTTTGGGACTAAATACCATATCGTGCATCGCTTGTTAAGAGACTGATATATGGCTTATGCCGCGTCTGTGGCTAGCAAGCTGTAGTGGAATGACAGGTTAAGCAGACTCTAATACACTATCGTACTAAAAAATCGTTAGAAGGCGATATCACTAGACCCTTGAACATCTAACGAAGTTGTCTTTGAAAAGATTGTCTAATATTCAATCCGTCTTCAATTTGGTAAACTTAATAAATCTGCCCCACCTGTCGTCAAATGACATATGTTTCAGGAGTATAGCTACCAGTAAAGATTAGATTAAACCAGTGGCACTAGATACAATTTCTATAACAGCGAGAATGTGGTCGACAAGGAATTTGATGATCGTTCGTATTTACAGTCATATTTATATAAAATATAATCGACTAAAATTATATACTAATTTTTAAAGCATAACAGTTTATTATAACTCTATTTTAACAATATATTATTTGTTACTTGGTGGATAAAGCCGATTGGCTAATAGGGGAGGTCCTTGGATATGAGATGAAACGGTATAGGGCAGATATGCAATATTCTACACAAACATTGGGATTATTAAATGCAAAACATTATAGAAGCCTTTTATTTAGTTTTATTGCGTCACATTTTAAAACAGTCACGAGGTCTGCAAAAATAAATAATCATATGTATATATATATGTCTAATAACGCGGAAAACAAGAGCTCTGTTGTGAATACCAGTTTTAAAACGCAACAGAGTTACGGTTAACAATGGTACATACCTATTGAATGGAAAATGAAAGTTAATTAGAAACACAACAATGAAATACTTTTACCGCATGACATTTTCAACAATTAAGTGATAAACAACAATCAAATCGAAAATGAACAATACAACATTTAGGAAATTACGATATTCATCTACATTAATACGAAAAATAGAGCATTTCTGAAAGTTTCATCATTTAATTTCAGGCGTTAAAAAATAATATAGTGATTAAATAGTTGTATTTCCTTCTCATATAACATGAAGTTTTTTAAGAAGGCTCGGATTTTTTTTCGGCAAAATAAGTGAGTAAATTTCATCGAAATATTTTATCAAACAGTGTGATAACAGGAAATTACAATCATACATCTCATTTGAGTATCTAAAACTTTATCCTATAATATAAGTCATATTGCTTCTCGTGAAAACGAAAGCGATGACTACAATTAAGGATTAAAAATGGAAAAAGTTGAAAGTCCCCAAAAAAAATTTTTAAAAAGACCGACAAAAAGGAAAACTACTACTTCTGGTAGTTACAGCGTTTTCCTTTTCACTCCTTTTGGGTTCTTAGTCAACACTTTGAAATGTAGTTACTTAGCTTCCTTTCGTTTAGTGTTCAAATACATAATATTATTATTTGTAACCATTTATTTTATTTATTCTCTTAATACTTTTGAAATTGCTTACAAATATCCCATTGATGTAAAAATTTTGGTACTTACGTATTATCCGGGCCAGGATATAGATTGTCAAAAATGGTTGTCAATTGTCAATCGTGTTTATCGTTCCCAATAATGTGAAAAACTGTATTTTAATATTGTTAAATACATAAAATTGTTTAAAGTGGTAAATAATATAAAATAAATAATTAAATCAAATAAATGAACAATAATTAATAAATAACAAAAAACTGTAAACTGTAATAAAAAAAACCTATAAATTATACTAAAATACACTATAATAAATAAATAAATTATATACTTGTCAAAAATAAGGGTTACTGTAATTAGTATAATTGGTGCCATGCTTGGCTCAATTGTATCTGACCTGGCCTGGATAATACGCAAGTATCAAAAATTCAGACAAGGAAAAAGGAACAAAACCAAGACAAAGTTACTTTCAAGTTTTATTTTTTATAATCCAAAAAGAAAAGAACATTAATTAAATTAAATTAAAATGTACAACAATGGTAGGGACCTACAAAGTTAAAGTAGGTATGATAAAGTGTAGATAATATGCAAAAAAATGTTGTCCCACTTGCCTTAAGCACAACGATGTAGGTAGGTGGAAAAGGAGGAAAATTTGTCACTACTGTTCTTTGTGCCCACATAGGCTTAGATAAAAATCCTTGTCGTCTTGTTTTTTAAAGAAATCGTATATTTCCAGTACGTCTTTTTTTCTTTTCTTTACTGATTCCCTTCACGGACGTTAATCGTGGAAAAAAAGTTCCGACGGAAGGTGAGATGGTATCTGTCTTTTCTTGAAAATGGGGTGTTTATTCCAATGTACAAGATCAGATATAGATTCTTTGATTTCAACACTGGATATGTCACCCTCATTTGAGAAACTTTGGAAAAGCTGAGATTGGACGTGTTCGAAAACATGTCGGCAAGTGTTGTGAAGTAAAAAAAAATGTTTAATGTGCATTTGAACAATCTGAAATGACTTCGATGAACGAGATGAGGGTATGACAGCATCTAAATCAAATCATGGCTTTCATTTTTTGCTTACGTTTCTCTATGAGACCAAAATCACTGTCACAAGGCATGAAACAATAGCCAGTGACAAAAAATTTCAGAGTTACCTCATCAAATATTTATTGCAACTAGATACAAGATTGCAAATAGCACCATCCTATTTTTATTTTGTTCGGCACAATTATCTGTCCATATCACAACTCGTAGAGTATCTAATGCCTTAATAGTCATTATATTGAACAAGCATGAAGCGGTTTCATTACTTCCTTGGCTGGCAATGCTTGCATTCCACATATTCATATAGCTGTCATTCTCCGTTGTGTCGTGAATGCAAAGATTGTAGCATGACAGCTGTCGGGAGTAAAACATTCTTGAATGAGTCAGAGTTGGCACAACTAACATTTGTTGCAGATCCACACAAAACACAGAGAAACCATTTCCAGGAATCTGTGAGCTCACACTCTCATATGTCGTCTCATCCTATACTTTTTCACTTTTGTGAACATGGAAATTTTGCTTAATGGATGCATCTGTCTTCTCTGTGGGGATAGTAGTTGTTGTGACTGTCGCCTCTAGCTTGTCACAAGTATTACACGTACTAAATCGAGGACGAGCGAATTTAAGTTTTTTTCAAATCGCGTTAAAATAAATCTTCATCTTGTAGTAGCTATACGTAACTGAGCTGTTCGGGTGGTCTTTTCTAAATGCTGAGTACAATCGTGAATAATTTAAATCCGGGGTTAGTTACTCTTTATTTGGATTTTTTCATTGAATAATGACTAACTTACCTGAGGAAGGAATTTGTATGACTACAATCAACTCAAAGTCATTTTTACAAAACGTTTTTTTGTTTGAATTGCTACTTACCGCTTTCCTTCTCGTCTTTGAACTGCCTTCCTTCTTTTGATTTGGCACAGTTTGTACTCACCTAACCGACAGAGCAAAAATACTGCTGAAAGATTGAATACACATGCGAACATCTTCTCCTCTCAGATTTGGGACTACGTAGAAGAAAGTAGAAAGCCTTCTACTCTCTTCTGGCTCTTCATATTTCCTATTCCTTCTCCATTCTACTGGCCCTAGATCTAATCTGTTCAGAATAAACAGAACTGTTTAAGTCCCCTGGTCATTTTCAGACAAAGCATAGAAATTGTGAAATAGAGTTTCTCGATATTTTTTCGTGGGTGTTTTGCATGTATATTTACACTTGAAACTGATTTCAACAGAAGATTGTTTACAAACACGGTTTTTCCCCGATGAGGTCGTGTAAGGTTCTCTGGCTCGTCGAAGCTCTCTTCTCTCTTGATACACCATATACTTCACAGGTGATACATTCATTTCCGCCATGATACATATCAAAAGTTGCAAATGTTCACACAAAACACTGCTGGAAATCCGCACACGCTATCACTAGCAATAACAACAAGAGCAACTTGTGTAATGACCACAAGCCGCCGCCTGTCTTATCACTGGCACTTTCAGCATTTTCCACTTCTCTTCGTTTGACACATTCAGAAAGCGACATCTATAAACTCTTTTTTTAACTATTACCACTAGGGTTGGCCCTTCCTGCGTTCTCCTGTTTGTTAACCATGGCACTTAAGACATTTTTTTCTTAAAAAAAAAAAAAAAGATTTTTGATTTTTTGATAATTTTAGTGTTGTCTATTTTTACTCCTCAATTAAAAAAATTACGTTAGATATAAGGTGCAATCTAAAATTCGAATTTATTTAAATACTTTTGTTCGGAAAATAATGCTAGACTATTCAACCTGGTAGTTGTGTTTAAAAGCTTAAAGGGTCCTAATTATCCTTCGTAAGATTTTCATTGGAAAATGCCAATGTCTCTTTCAAACCCACATTTTTTGAGATACAGGGAAATAATTGAAACGTCACTTTAAAAATAATTTTATGCTAAAGATCAGAAACAACCATTTATTATTATTTATTAGGAAAACTATTTTAGACTGTGTAAAATGACATTTCCTAATATTTTCGGATTTGTTGGAAACCTCGTACATAGAACAAGGCACTTCCGAGTAATATATGTGTACATATATTTCTTAATAGATTTTCTTAAGAATATCTATTTAAAACGGAATGTATCGGAATTCGAAATTTTTCAGTTATCTTTCTTTCCCCTTCATATACTAACAATTAAAATATATTATGAATTAATGTGGTCTTTTGTCTTTAGAATATTAAAGATTTAATATTAACAAAAGATAAGATGCAAAATTTTCTATTTATATATTCATATACCTGTGTTCATTTGGCTAACGCATTATATTTTAAAATATTAGGGGAAGTACTAGTAACATATATATTGCGAATTATTAATAAGACAAGAATTTAATTAATTTTCCTCATTAATTTCCTAGTAAATCGAAAGAAACATCGATTATCTCAAAAGTTTTGTTAGCTATGGATGTGTATTTTCCGGGTATCATGATTGAAAAATTAACAGTTATGTAAAGGTTTTACGAGTGCACTACAAACACTGTAACAACAAACAACTACAAACACAGGTGGTTTTCTTTATTTTTTAGGGTTTCGTTCAACTCACGAAACCCTAATGGTTCTCAGAAACTGTATAAGTTACAAACTTGAAATTTTGTGTACTTACAGCTGAATATCTACTGTCACGCTAAAAATCATAAAATTTTTAAAAAGTCGTATAATTTTAATATATAGAGATAAAAAACCAAGTATCTAACAGCCTTTTCCTATTAAATTTAAACAGTTTTCGTTATAGCAGTTGCCAACAATTAAAAATCCACAATAAAATTCTTTCTACAATAGTTAATTTTCTATTGAAAGATTTCCACGTGAAAAATGAAAATGAAATAAAAAGTTTCACCAATTGAAAAAGATTAATATGACGTCATATTGGTAATAACACGGAAATTTTCAAACATTTCTCAATAATACAAGGAGTATGAGTATGTGTCAGTACAGTAAGCAGGTTAATATGACGTCATTGCAGAATTAAAAGAAAATTAATCTGACGTCCTATTGGAAGTTTAACGGACTTTTTCAAATGTTTGCGAATCATACAAAGAGAGTATCAGTATGAGTAAAAGAGAAAGCAAGTAGATAGGACACAGCAAGTGATTATAACGTCCTATGAGTTTGAGGAACGTATTGAATCATGATAAAAACCCGATTATGGAAATGTTGGCCTATTTTAACATTTATAAGTTCTCTATACAACATGTTTAATTTTGAAATTGATTCTTTTTAGCACTTTCCAACCTAGTTGAAAAGTGCTTATGACTTCGGTGTGTCTGGCCGTCTGCCGTCTGGCCGTCTGGCCGTCTGGCCGTCTGCCGTCTGGCCGTCTGCCGTCTGTCCGTGCTCTAACTCCCGTAAATATGCTCGGATTGCTCTGCAATTTTTATATGTTATTGTCGTTATCTATAGCATGTTCCCTATTTCAACGGAAGTGTGTAGCACTTATAGTTTTTTTACAGGGACACTCAAAAGAATTCCGTTACATTGCGGTCTATGGGGGAAAATCATTTGCGGTTTATTTAAATAATGTTTCACTATTTTAAACGCATTGAAATTTATATATATCACTAAGGTGCATTAGAAGAAGCTTAATATGGAACAGGGTGTGCATAGCACTTATAGTTACTTTACAGGGACAGTAAAAATAATTCCGTTACATTACGTCTATGGAGAAAAATCGTCTGCGGTTTATTTAAATAATGTTTCACTATTTTAAACGCATTGAAATTTATATAGATCACTAAGGTGCATTACAAGAGACATACTACGGAATATTGTGTGTATAGCAGTCATCGTTCATTTAGAGGGACACGCAAAAGAATTATCTACTGTCTGTTAACAATAATTCCTGGAAGTGCGTTTTAAGTTACTGAACGCGATTTTAATGTTAACTTGCTTTTTGTCTATTACGTGATGTGTATAAATTCTGTAGATCCTATACAGGGCAGCACAAAAGTTCGCGAACACATTTCTGTTTATTGACAAACTCCAGACGGAGAATTTTAAACTGTGCTACGCGTTTCCTAACTGAACTAAAATTTAGCATCCTATCTAGTATATATACAAATCTATAGATCCTATACAGGGCTGAATAAAAGTATTCGGATATTTTTCAGAATATTGTATATGTTGGAAATTCCTGAAATTGTGTTTTTAAATATGTTATGCGTTTTCCAAATTGTTTACTTAGAAGTTATATTTTAGCTTATTAAACGGTATGATTTGTAAAATTATTTTGGAAGCATTGGAAAGTGCTACATAATCTATGCTTGACGCATGATTTTTCGTTCTTGTTTTAATATCGCATTTAGACCACATGACAGATATTATTATGACAGAGTATAATAGCAGGCTTCGCCCGCTATCGGGTCGGTTCAGATGTTCGAAAAAACGAAAAAATACACCGGTAAATTTTTATTTTATAAAAAACATGACTTTTTTTTTTTTGAAAATGAAATTTAATTGGATTTATTAAAGAAAGGATAAAGTGTTTTGAAAGAAATAATAAACTAAACGCTTTGTGATCTTCGATCACACTTACCAACTTGTTTATGCTTCTTTTTAACACTTTCCAACCTAGTTGAAAAGTGTTTATGACTTCGGTTTGTCTGGCCGTATGGCCGTCTGCAGTCTGGCCGTCTCCCGTCTGCCGTCTGTCCGTGCTCTAACTCCCGTAAATATGCTCGGATTGCTCTGCAATTTTTATATGTTATAGTCGTTATCTATAGCATGTTCCCTATTTCAACGGAAGTGTGTAGCACTTATAGTTTTTTTACAGGGACACTCAAAAGAATTCCGTTACATTGCGGTCTATGGGGAAAAATCATTCACGGTTTATTTAAATAATGCTTCACTATTTTAAACGCATTGAAATTTATATATATCACTAAGGTGCATTAGAAGAAGCTTAATATGGAATAGGGTGTGCATAGCACTTATAGTTACTTTACAGGGACAGTCAAAAGAATTCTGTTACATTACGTCTATGGAGAAAAATCGTCTGCGGTTTATTTAAATAATGTTTCCCTATTTTAAACGCATTGAAATTTATATATATCACTAAGGTGTATTTCAAGAGGCTTACTACAGAATAGTGTGTGTACAGCAGTCATCGTTCATTTACAGGGACACACAAAAGAATTCTCTACTGTAAGTTAACAATAATTCTTGGAAGTGCGTTTTAAGTTACTGATCGCGATTTTAATTTTAACTCGCTTTTTGTTTATTATGTGGTGTGTATAAATTCTGTATATCCTATACAGGGAAGCACAAAAGTTCGCGAACACATTACCGTATTATTTAACTCCAGACGGAGAATTTTAAACTGTGCTACGCGTTTCCTAACTGAACTAAAATTTAACATCCTATGTAGTATATATACAAATCTATAGATCCTATACAGGGCTGAATAAAAGTATTCGGATTACTTAGATGTTATCTTTTAGCTTATTAAACGGTATGATTTGTAAAATTATTTTGGAAGCGTTGGAAAGTGTTACATAATCTATGCTTGACGCATGATTTTTCGTTCTTGTTTTATCAACATTTTGACTGGTATCAATGTATTTCTTTATATTTTAACAGTTGTGTTTAGTGCAATATACGTACGATTTTATTAAATAAAAGTTTTCAAATAACAGCTGTTTTACATTTTAGCTAATTGTTTTGCTAAACACGTTACTAGACAAGCCACGTGAGCAATTCTTAAATAAATTTATTTACCACAAATTGAATGTGTATTAGATGTAGGTTGAAGTTATCATACATTGAAAATTCCAAAGTCACCTTTGACTTTGACGGCCATTTACGGCACTGACACAAAGAACAAATTCCGACTTAAAACAGAAAATTTTAAAGTCAATCCGATCCGATGTAGAATTATCCTGAACTAATTTGATAAAATGGCGCATTAAAAAGCGTAAAATATTCTTCAAACATCAATCAATAGTTGGAAACTTTAAAGTGCGGCATAGTATTTTAATATACAGATAGTCCCAAATAAAGTTTACAAAAACAGTAATTACTAAATAATTATGCACTTGATTCGGAAAAAATAAATAAATAAATAAATTAAAATTAAAAATTCTCAAAATAATCGACATTTAATCCAAACGAATTCTATCTGAGTTCTCTATATTTATATTTGTACCAAAATTACAATTGAAAGTACTTGTTTTTGTTTATTTATTTATTTATTTTTTTTTTAAGACTGGTTGATTTTTTTACATGATCACATGAAAAAATGTATTTAATTTCATACAACCATTATTTAATCTTTATCAATATCAGTCAATTAATAATCATCCATAAAAATACTCAGATTTATACATTTTAGAGAATATTGCTCAGATAGACCACAATATTCAATGTTTTTTGGAAATTCCAATTAATTTTTAGACGGTCGCTCAAAAATCTGATATTTCCCTGCGATATATTTATTATATAAATATATATTGCTTTAAATTTTAATCTGTATGGTAATAAAGCCTCATACTAAGACGTTTTGCCAAGTGATACTCAGATGTTTACACCATAAATGCATAATTATCAGATTTATACGTTTTTAAGCATATTGTTCAGATAGACCTCAATATTCAGTGTTTTTTTGCAAATTCCAATTAATTTTTGGACTGTTGCATCAAATATCTGATATTCCTTGCGATATATTTATTATATAAATAACATATACATTGCTTTAAATTTTAATCTGTGTGGTAATAAAGCCTCATACATAGACGTTCGGCCAATTGATACACAGATCTTTACACCATAAACGCATAATGATCACCTACGATGCAAATTCTTATTTCAAATCCCAAATAAGGCAACGCACAGTGGGGCGTTTTGAGGATCTAGGTGGACAAAATTATTGCGTTGAAGTTTTATTAGGTTTTGCTGGGTTTTCGAATGTATCAGTAATAAAATAATCAAACAGTGATAAATATTTGGCTTATTTAATTATTAATATTATTAGTAGTATTATTTATATTATTATTATTATTTATTTATGTTATAATATTGTATTGTCATTGAAACTACACATGTATTCAAAGTTTCAGCTCAATCGCATCATTAAAAGTGGTTTAAAATTGACTTGCAAGATTTGAATTAAACATACATAAATACACTTCAAGTTAATATAACTTAATGATTCGCAAACTTTTGCAGGAACTTTCTTAAGTTTCCAATGCTTTAGGAATGGCACTTTGATTTAAAAAAATTCTTATTTCTTAATAATGCTTAATACTGTATTAAAAGTCAAGATGAAGTTTGAAAACAAGATGGCGCTTATTTTCAAACAACAATAGGTTACATCTTGTGAAACACATGTGACATGTGTCCAGTAAACTTTTCAAATAAAACAGAAAGGTCACGACTTTCTTTCGAACTTACAGAAAAATAGTGCAGCTTTTGAAACTCCCTCAAACCAACTGCCTTCTTTACGGTCGTAGTTAATCGACATATCGGATTAATTCGACAAAACTCGTACGGATCTCGACAAAAGAGACATTCAGCTATTAGTATACACGGTAGTGTTAAATTCCGAGATAATCTGAAAAATGAATTTTGTCCACCTAGATCATCAAAACGCCCCACTGTGCAACGGTTTAAAGACCAATGCTTAAAATCGATTCTATGGCACGCCTGCTACAATTGTGATAGAACTAGAATATTAATAAAAATAAGGGTGATTTTATATCGGTATATGCGACCAAAAATGTCCTTGTAGTTTTTGAAATTTCAAATTCATTAACCAATATTTAATACAGTAGACTCCCAATTATATAACAGTCGTGGACATGGAGTATATCAAGAAGTCGAAATTGTCTCATAATCGAGGAGGACATTTCCACGGCTGTTAATGATTTTTCTAGTGGGAGAAACATGAAACTATGGCTAAATTTGATATGATTATAATAAATAACTTTTATCACAAAGTGAAAAAAAGTGACGGTTATCATATAAATCGACTTTTGTAAAGAAAGAAAACGGCATAATAGAGTAGAAAATTTTGTTATTAGCATATCTCTTTATTTTTGTGATAATTAAAAGTAAAACAATTTCAGAGGAGAAAATCAGTAATATATTTTACAAGCAATTAAAAGAAAACAATAAACTGTTTTTTGTTACAAGATAGAGGGATGTTCGTTTGTTGGAATTCAATTTTTAAAATGTATTTTTTTTTTATGGTCAAAGGTGTAAATTAACAACATAATAAATATACAGTAAAATAAATTTTATTAGGTTGTTTGACATGTTTCGGCTCACTATGAGCCATTTTCAAAAACAAATGAGAATATTCCATAATTGCACGGGCTTTGAAGTTATTATTTAAAATGCTATCATTTAATTTTCGTGTACTTTGTAAAAAATTATGCACGTTATCTTTTATGTTTACATGGTTGTTTATTTTTATATCTAAAACCCTGATAACGTGACATAAAAGATAGCGTGCGCACTTTTTTAAAACGTACATGAAAATTAAATGATAGCATTTTAAATAATAACTTCAAAGAGCGTGCAATTACGGAATATTCTCATTTGTTTTTGAAAATCGCTAGCAGTGAGCCGAAACGTGTCAAACAACAACAAAAGTTATTTTACTGTGTATTTATTAAGTTATTAATTTACATCTTTTAGCATTTAAAAAGAAATATATTATTACAAGGTGTTATAATTTATTAAATTTTGAAAATGTTTCGATCTATTTTTAATTATTATTGTGGAAATTTTCGACGTATTGAAGTAGTTCAATTGACTATATACCGACCCAATTGACTATATTTTGTAAGCATTTTTTTTTTCATTATTAAAGCTTTGTGCAATTCACTATAAGGTAATAAAAAAATTTCTTCCCAAATCTCGAGATTCTGCTACAAATTCAGATATGTCCGAACAAGCCATGAAATAGGTGAGAAATGTCGGTAAACCAAGTGTTTCGGATAATATGGAGTCTACTGTGATAAAATTCTCTACTCTCTATAGACTGATTTTCTAAACAAAACTTTAATGTTCAGTTTGTATCACAGCGCATATTTTTTTACGTTTTGTCCCAATACAAGGGGCCAACTATGTACATTTTTATAGAATAATGATCTTTTTATATTCAACTAATTTGTCTCATAAATACTTCATTAATATTGAAATACCTTTTTTCTTTAAAACAGTTCATCTCGTCGAGAAAAGGAGACGTTGAAAGACGAAGGTCAAGAACAATCCATCTCATATTCCGGCCAAGAAAGAGATCGAGAACTTCCCAATAATACTAACAGCTGGCGTGAAAGGGTAAGAAACGGAGCTGAATTAAACATCGAATACCAAGTTAGTAAAAATTACAAAGTGAAGAATAGATACCATTTAAAATTGTCAAATGAAGGGGGTGATTACCCGGAGCACTTAAATCCTTTTGATTCAGACAAAGAATATCCGGAGCCCTTAAATCCGTTCGCTGACAATGATGAATACCCGGATACCCTAAACCCATTCTTGGAGGATGAAGACGGTTATCCGGATGATAGAAATCCGTTCAGCGAAAAAGAAGAAAACAGCAATATTGCTAATAAAGATATAAATATCAATGAATACGAAATGCAAGATATCTCACCAGTGGTTGAAATTAGTAAAAAATCAGAAGTTATTTCATCCCAATTTTCACTCAAACCTATAAGAAAAGCTCCACAACCTCCTCCAAATCCTGATAAAAAAGAAAGTAAATCTTCTGCAGATACAGAAGTCCTTGACAACTTTAAGGAGGACTCTGTAAAGGATCGTGGTCATCATGAAGAAGTCAAAAATAAAAATACGGAGGAAAAAACGATTTTCGAGGAATTGGGGTCACAGATTAACGACGATCAACAATCAGAAGTGATTCCATCAGGTCGGGAAAAGGATAAAGTTGAAAACGTCTCCGTTATTAACAGTTTTAAGGACTCTGAAATTCGAATAAAAAATGAAAAGTGTTTAACTCTCAGCCTGGAAGATGTCGAAAATATCACCGGATTGACAATAGTAGATGACAACACATTTGTAGCAAGATCAGTGACTCCATCAGAGAATGAAGATGGTGCACGTTTCCCACCGTCATTGGAAAAGTTAACAAATGCCGCTGAAAATATTCGTTTGGTTACAAGCGTATTTCAACTTAAAGATAGAGAGGAATCAGCAAAAGTTCCTGGTGAAGAAAAGCGTTCAGCTCTCAGATCTCCAGATAGATCCCAAAATGTGAAGAATTCCGGGCCCATTGTTTTGTCGGTGCGTCCGTCAAGGAAGAAAAGACGCGCACCACCTCCACCGATATTGGAAACTTCTAAACAGGATACCACTAAGTTGGTGCGTCCATCTAGGAAGAAAAGACGCGCCCCACTACCACCTACATTAGAAAATGCAAAACAAGCTACCACTAAAATGATAGAACATTCCAGAACTGGGGTTCCAAACTCAAAAACCAGTGTAATGAGGAAAACATCAGTAAAATTCCTTCCATCGGGATTCCGGAATAAATCTTCAGAAGAAGTAAAGAAGAATGGTGCATCTCCTATGAGTAAAGAGATTCCAACACTTAAACCTACAAGACCGGCACCCCCCATTCCCATCCAAGATCTTCCGAAGTCTGAAATTCGCAAGAAAGGTGTCCGAGGTATATGGAAAAGATTTTGGCATCTTAAGAAATAAATAAAAAAGCGCCTGTTCCCCTGGTATATATTTATTTACTAATGAAAAAAAATAATACTGATATAAAAATATAGAAAAAAATATTACAAAACACAAAAAAATGAAAAAAATGAAAATCCAAAAAAAGTATAAAATGAGCAAAATAAAAAAAAAACTGAAAGAAAAGGAGAGTTCCAAATTTTACAAAGCTCGAAAGTAAAAAATGTAGGGAGAAATCGAATTATTTATGAATTATATTCAAGACACAGTATTTACTATGATATATATAAAAAATTGCTTTGTTAAAAAAGATTGTATGTGCCTGCTTCTACTTTCCGTTCTACATAAGAGAAAAAAAGAATGCAAACAAAGATTATTCAAAATATAATTTCAAAATTCGTAAATATAGAACTATGAACGAAAAAAATGCCACTTTTGGGAATTATAAATAATAAAAGAATCGCAGTATACAATAAAATCAATTAAAGATGCAGTCTTCCTGAAAATGAAAATAAAGAAAAAGAATTTCACATAGAGCAAGAGTATTGACCACTGAAATAATGTAAAATAGTCAGGATCTACAGAAGAAACATTACAACGAAACTATAAAGAAAATTCATCGCTAAAACAGTCTGGGTATTCCAAAATAGTATGAAATAGCTTGGATCTAAAGAAATCAGCAGAACAATAAAAAAAGATAAACCTACAATGAAAATACCAAGAAAATCAATCTCTATAACAGTCTCCAAAATAGTCTAAAATAGCCTGGATCAAAAGAAGTCTGCAGAATAAAAAAAGAAGCTAAACCTACAACGAAAATATCAATAGAAGAAGGATTACACCATAGGGTTGTTGCACGTAGTTCCATACGTGTCTAGTTTAAAGTATTTTTATCCAGAAGTCTTACAAAAAAATAAATGACAGATCAGTACCATAGTTAAAAAGAAATATTAAATTATACGTAATTTTACGTATTTACTCCAGCAAGAAATTATATTATTTTACGTAGTTTTACGTATGCACTACAACAAGAATCCATATTATTTTACGTAGTTTTACGTATGCACTACAGCAAGAATCCATATTTTTTTACGTAATTATTACGTATTACTACTATCCATGATTACGTATAATTTGTACGTATGGTTTCAGTAAAAAAAAAATCTAACCATAGACAGCAAACTACAGTTCCAACCATCTTATAAAATTATTTCACTAAACAAAATCAACAAAGAACGGGACGCAAAATCAGCTAAATAGAGATGGGCAAACAGAAATAAATTCGAAAACTAATACAAATAATAAAGAAGAATGCTCTATAATAAAGAAGAAGTTAAAACTGCAAAGTCTGGAATTAAAAGGATGTTGAAAAAAAAGAAAAAAGAAGTGGCATTATCAAAACAAAAAAATGTACTAACAAGAAGTTTACTGTCAAATACTCTATTTCGTTAATTAAAAGAGACTATTTTGTTAATGCCTGAAACTATCAATAAGTAAGAAATTATGAAAGGACTGTGGCACATTGAATTGCTCCCTGAAAAAAATGTCGAGCTTCTTTAACTATTTTAAAGTAAAAAATATATATATATATTGCAGGTGTACAAAAATTAAGTACATTCAAATTTTCAAAGAAGAAATTTTTAGTTTTTCGCACATTTAATCTATCGAAATTTAGGGGAACAGGCGTGAACAGGCAAAAAAAGGAGGTGGAATAGAAGAAAATTAAAGCGGCCTTGAATTGAGATGTTTTGGAGTTGCGACTTTTAAAATATTTTTGTCATAATATTGATTTTGAAAAAAGTAAAGATTTAAGATGAAAATCAATGAAAATAACTGAAAGAAATACATTTACAATACAAGAAAATTAATGAAAAAAAGTGAAAAAATTAATTCTACATGTAATTGAATACCTTCTGTGCAACAAATGTTAATTTTATTTAATAAAAGCAAACTCTCCACAATTCTCTATTTAATGATTACGTAGATAAGATATTATAACTAAGGGTTACTTGCACCCAGCTAATGTCTACTTGATACAAACATAAAATGTTTTCTATCAGTCTTGAGTCTACTGTATTATTAGCTAGAGCTGTGATGGAACAGCTGCACGCCAGCGAGCCAATTGTTACCACTATATTAAAATAGCCATCTTCTCCTTATTTAATGACAGAATTTCTGAGATTCAATAAGGCTATTAAAACTGAGCGATGAGAATCAGCCCGCTTCTATATATCTGTTCCATGAAAGCTAGTGTTGTTGCCAGTTACCATATTGGTGAATGATGTCAATGCTCTCAACACAATAGACTCAGGACATATTTCAATTATTCTGTTTTGGATACCAGTAGCACTCCGGGGCCCCAAGTAATGCCGATTTGCGGAGTATTAAGCATTAATAAGTTAATGAGTACGTAAACAGATATATATTTTGTTGTTACTATTATTTTAAGTTTAAGAAAAATTGCGATAATTTTCTTTGAGGAAAATCAAAAATTGGGAATTCCCATTTCTTTTAAAAGAGAGCGTATTACTTGATAAAGAAGATTCCATAAAGAACACATTTTAATTGGGACTTCGATCGGTAATAGTTTTCCTGTTTAGTTGAAATAAAATATTTTGTTTCGATTTCGCTTTTCATCCCCCTAAAAATAATTTCAGAACCTGTTGCAGGTTTTACTGTAAGGGGGCACTTTTAATTTATATTGTTTAATTAAATATTTTCATAATGGGTACTTTAATTATTTTCAGCACCCTTTAATTAGTTCAGCATTGAAATTTTAAGGACCAGAAATAAATGATATCTGTTTTTTATGAGTTATTTATTTTAATATATCCTTTAAGGCTGTTTTCAAATCCAAACTGACTATTTTACGATATACTTTTGAATTAATTTTTATACGAAAACGCATTGAATTGGCTGGCGTTCTTATTCAGAAACATTTTAATTTAAAGAATTAAAAGCAGAAGATCTTTCAGAAAATACTTTCAAAGTCAACGTTTTGGACCAAATTCCCGACGTCACAGTACCAGAAAGGCGAAATACGTCTCGGTGCATGATACGAATCGCTTATATCTCGATAAGTAATTCATTTATCAAAAAAAATAAAAAACTTATTTCTACTCCAAATCATTCCAACAGTCAGGACTGTTAATTTTATGCGTTTATGTTAAAAAGAGTCAGAAAATGTGTCAAAAAGTTATGCGTTTTTGAGCAGGTCATTTAGGAACTGGTGGTTTTACCCTAATTACACTGAAGTTAATAAGGCTCTAAACGCATAAGCCTACTTGTAAATGAAGAAAAATGCATCCTATATATTGTATTGACATTCATTTCATAATTTGCAATACTTTATTTTATGTAAACTAAACTTGTAAACGACATTAAAAAAAATACAGAAATAAGATAAACAAACCCAATTTCAAAGGCTGTTAATAAGATTTATCCGCTTGTTTCAGATTTAAAACCTGCGCGAACGTAAAGCTCCCGCGTTCAACTATAAATAGAAAAAATTTAAAGATTTTAAGGATAAGTTTTAGTTTTACGAAATTAGTGGTTGGAAATTTGCGGCTTATCTGCTCTTCTCTTTTATGACACACTTTTGCAGTCTTACTTTGCCTATCTCAGCCATAAAATTTGAATAAAATGGGAATTTGAGTATAATATTTATATTTCCATTGATGGGAAGTGACTTTTGAAATACACTGCTCAAAACAATTAAAGGATATTGCAGTTTTAGGAGGATTTTGTATCTGGGAAACTTTTTAGCTGATTGATACATGGTCGACAGACATAGTAGGTTATATGAGAATAAATTACACATGTTTGGCAGAAAAAAATGCATTTTATTGCGCATTTGTGTACAAAAGGAAAAAAACACAATTTGTGCATATGAGAAAAAAGAATAAGAAAAGGTGTTTTCTTCAAAGAAAATCATTTTCAGTAGGGGGTATGGTTTCCACGGGCGGCCAGCAACGTTGAACACCTTTGAGGCATGGACTCAATGAGGCTATTAATGACGAGTTGGGGTATTCTTCCCCACTCTTCCAGAAGAGCTCTTTCCAGTTCTTGGAGAGTTTGTGGGGGTTGTTGGCGGCCAGAAACTCGTCTTCCTAGAGCGTCCCAAACGTGCTCGATTGGATTCATGTCTGGAGAACACGCTGGCCATTCCATTCGAACGATTCCTTCCTCGAAAAGGAAATCCTCCACAAGGTTTGCACGATGTGGCCTGCAGTTATCGTCCATTAAAATGAAGTTATCTCCGATTGCTGCAGCGTAAGGGACTACAATAGGTCTGAGGATCTCATCCATATATCGGCGACCAGTCAGAGCTCCATCTTGAATGATGTAGAGGTCAGTGCGCCCGTCAATGGAGATGCCACCATACACCAACACTCCTCCACCGCCAAATCTGACACTTTCGTGCACGAACGCAGGATTATTCCTACTGCCACGGTCCCTCCAGATGAAAATACGCCTATTATCCGGATGCACAGAAAAATGGGACTCGTCAGAAAACAGAATATTGCTCCATTCATTTCTCCTCCAGTTGACATGCTCGGTTGCCTACACCCTGCGGTCGCGACGATGCCTTGATGTTAATCTAACACATACCATCGGTCGGCGAGCATACAGACCTACAGCATGGAGCCGGTTTCGGACAGTCTGAGTTGAAATCGTGGTGCCTGTAGCCGAGCGAAGGTGTTGTTGGAGAAGAGTAGCGTTCATGTTTCGGTGTCTCCGAGCTGTTAACGCTAAATACCGATCTTCATTGAGCGTTGTTGCCCGTCTACGACCTTGCCCTGGTCTTCGGCCTGCACATCCACTCTCCAAAAAACGGTTCCAGATCCTGTAAATAACACTTTGTGACACTCCAATGGCTTGCGCTACTTCGGCTTGAGTTTGGACCCCTTCTAACCTACCAACAATTCTCCAAGCTTCTGAATCTGTCAAATGACTTCGCTGAGACATCGTACTCATCGAAACAAAGCAATCACTGAATGCCGATCATCCTTGTCTTCATTCTCTTTTATCCAGTTGAAAGTCAAATTTCATTCGCTGCCGCTGAAGCGACGTTTTTGACGTCGAACTCAAAATTTGCATACTCCACAGTTTGAAAACCAGAAAAATTTGCATTTGTGATTCTCTTCTTCTATTTTCGGCAAAAAAAAATTTCGTTTATATCTTTATTTTATATAAAATTCAAATATCCTTTAATTGTTTTGAGCAGTGTATATAAGTCATAACAAATCTGTTTATATGCTTGTCTGTTTATATGTCTATTAAATGCTTGATAGCACAAGATTTCGAGATGAGGATGATGGAGCTTCGCATCTCATTTTTGAAGATTATGATATGTCAAACTTTCCGGAGAGATTAATTTTTATTGTTTTATTATCGCCTCACCAGCTGTTTCGCGTAAAAAACAAATTTTATTTTAAAACAAATATTTTGTACAATAAGGAAAAATGTGTTATTGCTTGCTCGTGTATATAAATATTTTGTACAGAATTACGTATTAACTGAATGTTTGGCCGCCGTTAATCTAAACGTCTACACTGATTCAGGAATTATTACATGCACAAATGTTTCAATTAATTGGTTTTATAAAGATTTTTATCCATCTTCAATGAGTTCTTCATGCTCATTCGACTTTTCTGAGAATAATTTAAGCTTTAATTAGATATTTAAGTTGCTTTAAATAAAAATAAATTTGTAAATTGTTATCTCAGTTAAGCATGCTGAAATCGTTTTATTTTAATAAAATTTTCAGAAAAATGTATAAAAAATTCTAGCATTCAATGCGTTTCAAGTCTGAAAAGATTAATTTTAATTTTTTAATTACATTAATGAATAAGAGGTAAATCTGTGTTGGCTATGAAAGCTTGTTTTCTTTTTATATAAAAATTAATTCTGCTTCAAAATAAACAAGAGTCCTACGAGGACTAATCTTTTACTAAATAAATTGTAAAATCTTTTATAATCTCCAAAATTTTTAAAGCGCTCAAATTATTTTGCAATATGCAGATATAAAGAAAATTCTCTACAACAACAAAATATTTTAAAATCATTAATATTTAACTAAACTAAAATGCAAAAACTATAAACATGTATAAATATTCTGGAATTTTTTTAATTATGTAAAAGTAAACGAATTATTTGACGTATTTCCAACGAAAAGTTAAAGGAGAAATTAATCCACATTTTTTTTAATAATTGAGTCCTTGAAGAACTGTTAGAATATTGTTATCCTAATTTGCATAAGGATAAAAAATGCGCATTATGAAAACAGATTTTTTATGGACAGTGGAGCACATTATTTCAACAAAAAAACATTTTAAAACTATTAATACTTAATTTAGCTAAAATGCAAAAACTACAAACGTGGATAAATCTTCTGGAATATTTTTTAATTATGTAAAAGTAAATGAATTATTTGACGTATTTCCAATCAAAAGTTAGGAAAAAAATGAATCCACAATTTTGTAGAATAAATGAGTCCTTGAACAAGAACTGTTCTACTGTTGTTATCCTAATTTTCATAAGGAAAATAAAATGAAATTTATGAAAAAAGATTATTTTTATAGGCAGAGGAGACACATTATTTTAACCCAGTGCTATGGGCAGGAAGTCGGTGTTGAAAACACTATCAGAAATGGATACTCAAATTCCACGAAATTTTCTTCGTTTTTGACGAAACTGTTTCCTAGGAAATGCTCCGAGCGAATATTTCGTCAAATCGAGTAAATTTGTATCCTCAAAAAAGTGAGGAAATTAATTTCGTGAAATTGCTTGTTCGAAAGTGTAAAAAAGGCCGGTGGTGCCATCTCTTGAAAATTTTAGAAGCATGTGTGCGTTTGATTTTAAATGTATCTACCGGATGTTGATGTGTGTTTATTTTTAGAAGGTAGATTGATTTTTATAGGTGCTGTTATAATTTCTGCAGGTTTTAATTAATAAGGCTAGATTATTATTATGGTTTTTCTATGGTTAATAAATAATTAGAATATGGCTTGATTAATAAAATTTATTAGAGAAATTTCCTTTGTTCAATGAATGATTAGCATATGGTCAAGTTAATTTGTTAGTCAGAAATTATAAATATGATGGGAGTTAAGATTTTAACACGTTACTGTTTATAGAGGGGAAAGGGATCAGTTACGCATATTTTAAATTTGATTGTTATATGAATATATTTTTTAAATAAAAAAGAGCTCCTTGTTTTGTGAGCGATTTTGTAACAACAAAAATAATTTGGCCGTGAATGGGAAAACAATTTCGTGAAATATTTGAGATTTTCCATTTAATTAAAAATCACTTAATTTTGAGACGAAATGATTGTCAAAAATGATGAAATATAGCTCAAGACTTGCTGTATCGTCGAAAGTGAGAGTTTTATTTTTGGTAGTGAGGGAGCAGTTTCGTCAGATATTTGAGGTTTTGCGTTTCTTCAAAAACCACGTGATTCTGTGACGAAATGATTGTCAAATATAATGAAAAAAAGCTTAAAGATTGCCGAATCGTCAAAATTGAGTGTTTTATTTATTAGAGTGTATAACAAAACATTACTAGTGAATGCATTAAGTGAAGACAGTGAAACGTAATTTATGATTCATTAAATAGGGTTGATAAAAATTTTCGCAATACCATCCAAACCTCCAGCTGAATAACTTTTTTATTAATGTGTTTTTACGAACTGTCCTCGTAAACGATATAAATAATGTTTTATTTCAATTGAAAAATATCAGAAACTTTTTTAGTCTTACTTGATAATACAGTGGCTTGCTTATGAGGAAAACATTCTTTTTAAACAAAAAGAGGACTCCATTTTACGCCGAAGCTAACACAAAAGGCAGGCTGCTGCACTAAGCTTCGCGTTCATCTCCCTTTGGACCACTAGAGTCACGTGATGCGTTTTAGTGCACCTGCTCCGTTCTTTTCCAAAACCTGCGTTGCAAAAAGTACATCACGCGATTCAAGCGGTTCCAAAAGTGATCCACGTGTAACGCAGTGCGGCAGGCTGTCTTTTTTGTCGACCTTGAATTTCGGCCATACACGAGATAAAAATCTATACTAATAAAAGAAAGTTTCACTCTGTGTGTGTGTGTGTCTGTTGGCGATGGGTAGGAAAATTTAGCCCACCTAGAAGGCTGGAAATTTAGATTTAGGTAGTCCAAACCCTCTCCTAGTGTACCTGAACGTCAGAATTTTAATATTTCAATTACTTTCTGAAATATTAATTAATATTCACAAAGAACTCTCATCAAAAATACGCTTTTATTCTCTATGGTTGGTTGGTTCACTGGTTGGTTGCATCGATTCTTCACAGAAGTAATTAAATAAACCAGAGTAGCGATGCATAAATAAGGATTTCTAACTAAATAGTGTCAATATGGATTGAAGTTATCAGCGTAGAGGAGCCATGCGAATGACACGCCACCTGTACATGACAAATTACACATACGTACCACTGATTGAAATATTTTCCAGGCACATTTTTCTTCACGATAATTAGTCGGGTTTAAGTTTTTTTTTTTACATGACATTTATTATTATGATGAAGATTGTTAATACAGAAAACTTTATTTAACAGATTCTTTTTTATATTTGCGGGAATGAAGATGGGCAAGGGTCTAATTACATTTAAGCTTCAAGGTGTATTTCTAGAAAGCAGTTACCAGAATTTCCGAATAATAGTGAAAGCCAAATTTCGGCCCGTCCTTCAACGTTTTTTCTGTAACTCTGCTCCGTTTCCATATCTCAGCATCTATATTTCCGATTTCAACGCAAGTGATTTCGAACATCATAATTAATTTAATAGTCACCCTTTATAACATTAAACTAAATTTATGAGTGGCGGTTACCACTATTTACGAATAACAGTTTTAGCCAAATTTGTAATTAAATTCAAAGCTTAAGGCAACGAACGATTTTTAAAAGATGCATAGTGGTCCTCCTAATTAGTCATTTGCTGAAGGGCACTTGAACATCCCCCCCGGGACCTCCTTCAAGGTTTTTCTCTAACTATGCCCCGTTTCTATATATCAGCAACTATCTTTTCGATTTCAACACAAGTGATTCCAAACATTATATTTAACTTAATAGTCACCCTTTATAACATTAAATTAAATTTATGAGTAGCGGTTACCACTATTTACAAATAAGAGTTTAAGCCAACTTTGTAATTAAGTTCCTAGCATAACAAAACGAACGAATTTTTATGCATGCATAGTGGGCCTCCTAATTAGTCATTTTCCGAAGGACACTCGAACATCCCCTTCCCTCGGCACCTCACTCAAGCATATTTTCTCTAACTGTGCCAAGGGCGGATCTAGAGAGTCTTCAAGGGGGGGGGGGGGCAATATCAGAAATTTGGAAGTTAATATCCGACCCGCAATCTTGGTCGGGTCGGGCCTAATTTTTTTAAATTGCGGGTCAGGTTTACTTCTACATTTTTGCTACGGGTCGGGTTTGGGGCGGGTTGATTCCTACTTGTTTACTGCGGGTCGGGGTTTGGGTCGGGTTAACTTGTTTTTGGTACAAAATGGGTTTGGGTTAGGTTGAATTCTACATTTTTCCTTCGGGTCGGGTTGACTTACATTATCGGGTTGGGTTTTTTCATTGTTGCGTGTCGTGTTCGGGTTGACCGGATTTTTCAAATAATGTCTGAAATATTTTTTCTGATAAAATCTATATGCAGTAAAAATTTCGTAATGGACAGTCCCAAATAGCGGAAAGCTTTATGTAGGGAATACTTTATTAATTTTTTTATTTAGTAAAACCTCCGAATTACGGACACCTTGGAGCCGTCGAGTTTATCCGCAAATTCAGAAGTGTACAGCAAGACATCCGTACAATCACTCCTGAAGAGCAGAGACAGTCCCCAATGCAAATATTTGCATATTTTTGTGCACTCCTCCGAGTAAGAGATAAATTTGATGGCATTGAGGTGTCCGTTATTTAAATGTTTTACAGTATTTGAATATTAATGAGTATATAGTTACTATATGTTTATATTTCTATATAAAAGAAAATTGAAATTAGAGATATAATAGCATACTACATTTTTTAATTCTATTAAAACATGGATTAATTTTCTTTCATTTCGGTTTCGGGAGGACGAAGAATTTTTTTCGGGGTTCGGTTTGGGACAGCCCAATCCACGCAGGTCTCTAGGTGGAATTTTAAGTTGTATGTTCAAAAGGTGGAGTTATTTTAAATGGGATTTTTGTAGTATCTTAAAACTTGTCCAGTGCACTAAATTTTTCAGGAACTCTAAAACCTCGCTGTATTAAAAATTACGGTATAAGAAACTACAGTAGTCTCAAGGGAGCGAGAGCAAATTTTTGAATTGCTACGGGCGCTTAAACCATAGCTTTTGCTACTGATGTTGTATTCTTATATGTGTATTAATAGCAATAATTTTGTAAATGTGTCAGAAAAAAGTGAGTTAGTTTTTGAGAACTAAACTTACAATTCATTAAGGCTATGGGCCCTGGGGTGCTATAATGCCCCTGACAGGTTGTCGCGGAACTATCAATGTTTAGTCCCCAAGTCAATTTATAGACCCCGAATGGATGAAGGCCAGAATTAGCATTTATCAGTCCGCAGTCGAACTGGGGACCTGTAGCATGGTAGCGAGAAAAGCTGACCATTACACTTACCGTTATTGAGAGTATTAACAAAAACAATAAGCAAATGTTGTAAATGCCTTTACCTTTTTAATCTTTATCACCCTTTTTAAGCGTTTTTTTTTAGAATGGAAGAAGCCCAATTTACTTCGAAATTTCGTTCCTTGTTCTGATTCTGTTTCAAATAAAATGTTGCTTGTTTTTTTTTTTCCATTTTTCCCCTGAATTACATATGCTTAGCCAGTTTCTCTCGCTTTTCGCAACAAACACATCAAATTTTGAATGCGAATCTCTACCACTTTGCACATGTAAGCAATTGCTGTGTCACTTGATTCTTTCTACTGTCACTGCTAGTAAATTACGGGGAGTGAAGGACAGGAGGGAGCGAAGATTATCGTAGGTTATGCTAACTTGAAAGTTGTCGCCAAATAGACAGTTGTAGGGATGGGTACAGTGAGACTGGGCGAGTTCTTCTCCCGGTAGCATCCCCTATAACGCAAACGACATACTGGACCTTCTAATAAAACGCCCAAAGAAACAACGAACACTTCAAAGATAGAACTATAGGGAAGAACGACATCACATTATAATACGAATAAAAAGGTTGTATAGATTTTTATTAGAATTATACAGCGGTTGGACGAAAAATATACAGCATTCATACAATCTTTTTTTGAGGCAATGTGTATCTCTGGGCACTTGGGGAGATACCTTCCAGAAGTCGCATAAAGGCTCAATTTTTTTAAGGTTAATATCATCATAGAGACAATTTTAAGCTTTGACTCATCGCTACATTTCAAAATTCTGTAAAAAAAATACTAACTGGGTATAAGACTGCTTGTTTCTTTACATCAAAGATTAGTTCTAATTCAGTAAAGACTGTTTTGAAACTTATTAACGAAACATATATTCAGTAGCTATTGGACGCTGGCTGAAAGAAGCATTTAGAAAAATCATTAAAACTAGCTTAGATATCTCGGTTGGAGGCCTACACTTGTCAAAATTTTCCTTCTCGGGCCAGGCCCAACCCGTACAAAAAATATTGTCCCGGGCCAGTATAAAAGCCCGAGCTCGGCTCGGCCCGCTCTAGTATAGAAGCTAAAAGTTTGCCTCAAGCCCAGATCTGCCCGTATAAAAATTTAATTGGTACTTCACCGCCATACTTAATTTCTACAAAACATGCCGATATTTCTGAAGCAACATTATTCTACAATTAAATTTATTCATAAAGCTCACTTAGTAATGCGCAAATTTTTTTTTCAGATTTTGTCGAAATTCATGGAATACAGAATGACAACAATATTAATGACAGTTAGATAATTGTGTATATAAACCCTCATTAAATATTTGAATTGTACAATTACATTCAGATGAATATTCATTAATATTAACGTAGTTTAGAATTAAAGAAACAAATGTCATAATTTTAAAGCTCTACAAAGGAAAAAGTACATTTTTACTTTCTTCTATATATAACAGTAGAAGTATTGTAATTGAAATTTTTTTTCGACTTCCGGTTTTCGAAGGATTTACACCGAAAGAGATCCCGAAAAACATGTTTTTACAAAATGTCTGTCAGTTCGTGTGTGTGTCCTCTTTGTATCATCGAAAGTGTATGAAGTTATGCATAGATTTAAACCAAATTTCATTTATAGGTTTTTGACTACGGCTAGCAGGTCGTACTTAAATTTGGGGATATTCCACCGGATGGGGGCTCTGCGATAACGATTTTTGTGCAATATGTCGTAGTTTAATATCGGCTGTTCATGCAACGAAGGTAACCCAACGCTTTCCAAGCAGCTGACGTAAAACAGAATTCTGTGATAGCGAATTTTGAAGTATTAACATGTATGAGATAGAAGAAAGTTTTGGATTGGTACACCCGACTAGTTAAAAATATATCTCTTTTATTTATTACACGAAATTAAATTTCTAAAAATTATGCTAAAAAATGCACAACGTCACTAAAATTTATACGAAAACAAATTAATACTAGTATGTTGTGGCTATCATAAAACTTTCTTCTATATAAATCAAATCGTCTGCATTAAAAATTATATGACAATCTATTCGTTCTTGAGACATAGCTAACGCGGAAATCGTGAAAAACAGATCATAGTGGCGACACCTGTAGCTCGGTATACACCCAATTCTAATAAAGATCTATTTATTCCAAGGTCAAACATAATCTAAAGTTTATTGAAATACCATTCGTTAATTCTTGAGATATAGCTATCACAGAAATCGCGAAAAATGCAGCATAACAGCACCACCAGTTGAGCAATTTAAACCAAAACATCATCAGCACCAATTTATGTCAAGGTCTAACTGAATACGAATTTTCATTAAATTCCGCGCATTAGTTCTTGAAATAGAGCGCCCACAAAATTTGTATCACATACATAGAGACAGACAAAAACATAGACGAACATTTTCTAAGAACAGTCAATTCGTGTTCAGGACCTCCTAAAACGTAGAAATACGTCAAAAAATTTTACAAATCCAATACTTTGTTCTTGTAAAGATAGATAAAAGCAAAAAATGCTACCCGAACATAGACTCGGGCGGAAGAATTTAGAGGTATGCACGAGCCAATAATACTTTGAATACTGGTCTAGTCAGACACGGGCCGAACTCTTAGGTTTTATACCTGGTCGAGCCCGGGGCTGGAAATTTTGGCTCGTGCAGGAAAGGAAGAAGGAATTCTATGCCAAACTCGTCCCGTAAAAAAGAAGTCTAGACCGACCTGGCTGGAGTCTACAGAAAAAGGGAATACCCGACCAGGAAAGAGTGAAGCACAGGCAAGGTCCGAGTTTCGTGAATGAAAATTAGCTCGAGAGTTTTCTTTGGGACAGACCCTTTCCTGCACAGACCTCTGATGTCGGTTTGCAGATCTTTTATTAGCACAAGGGAGAGGGGGAGCGATTGATCCGCCACTGGCCACAACCGGGTCGAATTTTTAGCTTTTATGCCGGGTACAGGCCTGAAAATCTCGGCCCGTGCAGACCTCTAGAAAGAATGAAATATAAGCCAGGCTCAACCCGAAAAAAAAGAAGTCTGGTCCAGCCCCAGTCTCCAGAAAAAGCGACGCCCAGCCCAGGCCCAAGTCTTAAAAAAATAAGGCCCGGTCCCGACCCGACCCTTAAAGAGTGAAAATCTGTCCCGGCCTGACCCATGGGTCGGGCCGGGCTTCGCCAGAGGCATTTTTCCGCGGAGGCTCTAATACTAGTATGTTGAACTGTTTACCGACCCTTTTTTAGCCCAAGGGGGGCGATCGCCCCATCACCCCCCCTTAGATCCGTCATTGAGCTGTGCCTTATTGCAATAACTGGGCTAATAATGTTCCAATCGTCTCAAAACCAGCTCAATTTTGTAGTGCGCCTACTATAGAGTAACGTAGGCAGCGGGGACCTGTCTCAGAAGTTCGTTCGGAAAGAGGTTTGTTTAGAACAGAATGCTCCCCTGGCGGTGGTAGGGGGAAATAAAAAAGTTTCTAGAGCGTACTAGCATGCCGGGTATACGGTTCCGAAGCCATCGTAGACCGTGGTCAGAGTTCCGTTTTTAAGAGATTTAAGTTTATTACAAGGGCTCAGGCAACGCCGGGCCGGTCAGCTAGTAAATGAATAAAATACAGCAAAAGCGTAACGTATTTCCTCCATGTAAAATTCGAATTAAAGAATGAAGAAACGCTGCAGAGAGGCGTGTATTTTTATGAGATTGGTGCAGTATGATGAACCATGTTAAAACTTATTCCTTTGCAACATATAACGATTGATTTATTTTAGTCAGGCGTGTTGGTCGCAAACACGAAGAGATTGGTATCGACTTCCATGTATCTTAATGTAATGAGTGTCTCTAGATATTCGTAATATTTTACAAACTAAAAACGAGATCTCGTGTCAATTTCCCATCAAAAGCCTTGCGTAATTTATTACACGAAAGGCAATATTGCCTTAAACTGGTTAGCATCTAAATACAGAGTGAGTTCCACATATTTTTGTAACGATTTTGGAAAGAGTAATATAAAAACAAAAATAAGAATATTATTTTCTAATGTGTTCAATCTGATAACCCCTTTTGTTGAGCTATCCTATTCCGTCTTGATTTCCATGATAAAAGAACTTTTCTTAAAATATCGAGCTTGATTATGTTCCACTCATGGAACATAGTCCATCCAATGTTTTAGGATGTCGCTTATAAGGAGTTTGTTTTAAAAGTGCAAATGCACAGTAATGCACAGGAGACATTTTGAGAAATTTGGGTCAGATGCATTTACAGGGTGTTCTAGAAAGGACTCCCCAACTTTTAAATGACATAACTTCGAAACAGTGAGAGATAGAAATGTGAAACAAGTTGAACGTTAAACAGATAGGTCTGGAATTTGTTATACACGAATTTGGAGAAATAGTTCCAATATTGGATAATAGGTGGCAGCACAAGCACATGGAACTTTAAATGGTACTCAGAAGTACAGAAATTTCATTCGTGCGTCTGTTTCATTGCTGATACTTGTAAAAAAGTTGTATAGAATTAGAGAATAATTCGGAATTCAAGAACATCATGCCGTATTCCTTGGAACAACGAATTTTTATTGTACTTGAATACCATCGATTAAATTGAAGTCCGACGATGACAAAGCGAAGTTTTCAAAAAAAAAATGTTAAAAAAGGTCCAGACTTGAAAACAATTCGCAATTTATTCAACACGTTTGAACGGGCGGGCTGTGTGGCCGATGATTTTGGCGGAAATATGGGATGCAGTCGATCAGTCATGACACCTGAAAATGTGCAAGCAGTCGAAGAAATTGTTAGACGTTGCCCTCGAAAATCCATAAGGCGAGTCGCTGCTGAAGCAGGATTGTCAAACACCACTACGCACAGTATAATGCGAAAATGCCTGAAGCTGTTTCCCTATAAAATACAGTGCCATCAAGCGATCACAAATACATCTCTACAACAAAAAGAAGTTTTTGCAAATGAGTTACTGCAGATGATTGATGAAAATAAAATTGATGTTGGTCATGTATGGTTCACCGATGAGGCCCATTTTCATTTAAAGGGATATGTGAACAAACAAAACTGGCGAATATGGGGCACTGAAAACCCGTTTGTGTGTCTTTCAAAACCACTGCACTCAGCAAAAATTACAGTGTGGGCAGGACTGTCCAGTAAAGGAATCATTGGGCCCTTTTTCAGGAGGGAAACGGTTAACGAATCTCGATATATTGAAATTTTACATCAGTTTATTGGAACATTTCAAGCTCTAGAGGATTCACCAGAGATTTCATGGTTTATGCAGGATGGGGTACGACCGCACCGTACTGCTATAGTGTTTGAGTTCCTCGAGGAATACTTCAGTGAGAGAATCATTGCTTTAAATTACCTCAATGTGACAGGTATTGGTATGGATTGGCCACCATATTCCCCGGATCTGAATCCATGCGACTTCTTTTTGTGGGATTACTTGAAGGACGCTGTTTATTCTAAGAATCCCCAAACGTTGGAACAGCTTGAACAATTCATCTGTGAGGCATGTGCTGTGCATCCATTTCAATAGAAGTATTGCAACAAGTGATTTCGAACTTTACCTGTAGGTTGCGTCATGTTGTTGCTGAAAAAGGTAACCATATCGAAACCATTGTAATGGGATTTTTATCTCAGTTCAAGCAGCTCACTTTCAGGAACTATTTCAGAAACACAGCTTTGTGATTGCAGCGCCCTCTGGTGTCCAATATTGGAACAATTTTTTTAAATTGATGTATAAAAAATTCCAGACCTATCTGTCTAACATTCAACTTGTTTCACATTTCTATCTCTCACTGCTTCGAAGTTATGTCATTTCAAAGTTGGGGAGTCCTTTCTAGAACACCCTGTAAATGGAATAGCCTCAATCCTCGTTTCTTTTATCATTTTTTTTTCTAAAAATATAGCAGTCGATTTAGAGGTAGGCTTGGTATAGTGGGCGGCGAACATCACGTTTTTGATATTTGATTTAAATCAGATTTTATAATTTTGTTTACAATTACTATAGCGATTTTTAAATATTATGCGGTAGTTGTTTGGGAGAGTTGGATTTTTTTTTAAACATGATACGCGAGCTATAATAATCTGTGAACGTACCTTTGTTGAGTAGGCATTTTTTACCTTTCTTCAATCAAATGTAAACTTTGACGTTTCTTTCGATTTTTATTAATTATGTCACTTAATAACACGAATACGTGTAAATAGGATGTCTAATTTTTGTACCCCTTTAACGTTAAAATTTCAAACGGAATACATTCATGGATCCTTTGTCTTCTTTTATTGGACTTTTTTTTTAATGAAAAAAAATAAAAGTGCGATTTTTTCTATTGAATAAAGAGTAATATAATACAGAAATTTTAACATGTGGTGCGTATTTGGGAAGTATTGTGCCGCTTGGAGAAGAAATCCAAAAGGCAGCCAAAATACCGTTTTCTCATTTTAACCAATTTTTATTTTAATTAATATATATTATTATATATTATATATTACAATATTATTATATATAATATAATATATTATACTATTATAATCTATTATATATATATTAATATATATTATTATATATTATATATTACAATATTATTATACATAATATAATCTATTATATATATATATATATATATATATATATATATATATTAATTATATTTTATTTTTATTATTTATATTTATTTATATAATATTATATTTTATTTATAAATTTACCAAATTATCTGACCAAATGCCAAAAGATCACAACATCAAAACATTTTACGCAAACAAAAAAAAAAAAAAAAAAAAATGCAAACATTTTTGGCACCGGATATGGGATAATTTCCCGCGTATTTTTATGTATGAAAATTATTTACACGTTTTGCCTGATAAAGGAGTATTAGACAGTATATTTCCATTTCATTAATGATTCAAATTCAATTAACTATATTAAATAGAACGGAATTTTTTGCCCATTCACTTCGGCACTTTAATTTTTACAGTCATTTACATATTAAGCAATTAAAATACATTTTTTACCTACCGAAATCATCGCAATTTAGATTCATTTTAGAACATTTGGTAGTTCAAAAGTCTGTCAATATATTTTTTTCATGGAAAATTTTCCATACATTCCCATACACTGTAAAAAAAGACAAAGGTTTCTTAATCTAAGAAAATACAATATAATCAGAAACGAAAAAATACAATAACATTTCAGGAGCCACCCACGATTATGAAAAGCTTTCTTTATCTGTAGAAACTTCAGAATCTAATATACAGGGTGATTTTTTTTAAGTTGTGAACGTAAAACACTATAACAAAAGAACCACTGATCCAAATGACCTAAAATTTCACCAGTATGCTCCCAAAGCACTGGGAATTTCTTAGGCATAGTTAAAAAAACTTAAAATCGTACCGACAGAGGGCGCTGTAAGGTAGCAGAAACAAAGAATATCGTCTGTGGGAGGAAAACAATGGACGGTACTTTGAGAAATCATCTTCCGTAGACCCTCTGTCGATATTGGACCTTTTCTTAAATTCTTAAGTGTCCTAAATCTCCTAACAGCAGTTGTTCCGCTGTCATTATTCTGATAATACAGTTTCACTAACAACGCACGGCCCGTCAATGGCGCAGTCATTGCGAGGATTTCCCTAGAATAATGAACACGAGATGTGCCTACTTCACGTTTTTATTGCCAATGTGCGTGTGCCGGGCGCAAGTTCGTCTCCTGACTTTACTGCGTGTACAGCGCCATCTGTCTGGGCGATTTTAAGGTTTTTTTTTTTAACCATGCCTAAAAAATACCCATTGCTTTGGGAGCATACTGGTGAAATTTTAGGTCATTTGGATCAGTGGTTCTTTTATTATAGGGTTTTACTTTCACAACTTTAAAAAAAAATCACCCTGTATATCGAAATATAAAGAAGACTTTATAAAAAAGAGTTTCTTTCGCTGCCACTGATTTTCGGAAACGTTTCCGAGTCGTTTTTATAGGGCATTAATCCGTTTTTTCTACATGGAATATAAGTTTATCGAATGTTATTAATTTTCAAGTGAATATTTTCATGCTCAACAAACATGTGTTACAAAAACAAAAAGACTTTCTAATTTAGCAGGATTAACATTAACATTACAATAAATACTATTTTCTTACTCTTTCATGTATAAATTTGGTTACGTAGCAGAAGATATTTGATTGAGAATAGATTGCAAAGTGAATTTTGCTAGAAAAATAATACACTATACTTATTTTATGTAAGCCACAGACTTCATTTGATTTTTGTTTTCTATATTCTGCTGTAACATGAAAATGCAATTATTTCTTTTATAATCACAGAAGTAAGTGAAAAATGTCTAGATCTCATTCAATTCACATGCTAATAGAATCCATTATTAAATAAGCATCGAAATGATTTGAACTTTTACCTCAGAAGAATAGCAATTTCGAATCTTTTCTTAAATCGTTTACAATACGCTGAATTCGTCTCAAATGTAATTTCTAGGATGATGTTCAAATAATTGTTCTTCCTTCTCGAATGTTTTCACAGAAATATGCATGAGGACAAATTTCGAACGTATCAAAATAATTTTTATAGGATTTGCGAGAGGAATTCATAAATTCTACAACTGGAATTAAAAAGAGAGAAATAATGCTAGAGATTTAAACAAAAGATTTTATTTACGTAAATAGGAGAGTTACATTTAATACGAAATAATTCATTTGATGAAATAAAAATGCCTTAGTAGAAATGCTCTATTACTGAATTGCGTAAAAGAAATATCCTTATAACTATAAAATATATTCATATTAACTAACGGTTTACTGCGTCGGATGAAGTGTCTCATTTCCAATTAAAATAGATCTTTGAATTGAAATTTGGATGAAATACAGGGTCACGAAAAATCGAAGAGTGTGGAAAATAGGATTACAAATATCTCGGCAACTCATGATCCGATCAACTTCATTCTTTATGCAATTTTTTTTTTTTGTCTTTTACAGTCACTCCTTAAAATAAGCAATTTCGAAAATTTATATATACCTTTTATCAGAACGAATATTTCGAGAATCCGAAAAAATAGTTCCGGATAATCGAGGTTACTGAAATTCAATAAGCTTCTTCTCATTATTACATGCTAAGTACATACCCAATTTCAAGTCTCTATCTCAATTTGTTCGGGAGATAGCGCGTTTACGTAAATGTTATATACGTCTAGCGCATTACGTTTTTGATATATGCATATTCATTACGAAGCAAGATTACGATAGCTCGAATATTTATAATAAGGAGGTGTACGCATTTTTCTTACCAGCAATTTATTACTGACAGACTCTCTGTAGTAGATGCACGTGACGATCATCAAATGATAATTTGGTGCTGATATGATTTAAAGTATTGAGTCGCTTTTAGAGATAGCTAGAGTGTGTTAGCGCAAATTCTATACATAAAAGTCATCTTTTGGAGAAATAAATTAAAATTTCAGACTATATCGGGTCAATAAATCATTTTTTGTCTTAGTCTATTTCCATTTCATAGGATTAAAATACATTTCTTACATTTATATCTCATATCGAACTCATTTTTCAAATTAGAATTCTAACGGTATAAAACGTTGTCTCCAAAATATCGAACTACGAGAATAACAGTTTATTCAGAAATAAAAATTCCAATAAATAAAACAGGCTTCAGGAGAAAAATCTAAGTTTCATAAAACATAAACACACGCGATGAAAAAAAAATCCATGCCTAGTTTAATGTATTCTTCCTATAAAAAGTGAAAAATGTTAATTTATGTATGAAAATCTCAGAGTGTATATATTTTTTCCTGCCTAACTGGAATTCTCCAAAACCGCAAAAAAGCTTTCAAATTTCCATTTCAAACTCTACTGGATAAATGAAACTTTACGAGGAAATGAAATATTTCAACCGGTAAACAGGCAATTTACGAGTCATTTACTTGGATTTTAAATAAAAATTTCAAGTGACAAATTAACATTTTACACTGCATTGTTTAAAACCTGCTGTATTTAAAAGATTTTTCTATGCAATATTTAATCAGAACTAGAAATAAATTGTATTTTTCACACTTTATTTATTTCAAATTGTTTTTTGTATGTAAAGATGGATTTTTGTAATCGATTTTTCACTCAATTTCGGATATGCTAAAATAAAAAATATATACTATATACATTTTTTTATTTTAGCATATCCGAAAGTGAGTGAAAAATCAATTACAAAGATCCATCTTTACATACAAAAAACATATTTTTTATTTTAGCATATCCGAAAGTGAGTGAAAAATCAATTACAAAAATCCATCTTTACATACAAAAAACATATTTTTTTATTTTAGCATATCCGAAAGGGAGGGAAAATTCGATTACAAAATTCCATCTTTACATACAAAACACATATTTTTTTATTTTAGCATATCCGAAAGGGAGGGAAATTTTCGATACAAAATTCCATCTTTGCATACAAAAAACATATTTTTTTATTTTAGCATATCCGAAAGGGAGGGAAAATTCGATTACAAAATTCCATCCTTACATACAAAAAACAATTCGAAAGAAGTGAAAGAGTGTGAAAAATACGATTTATTTCCAGTTCTGATTAAATATTGCATAGAAAAATCTTTTAATATGCCCTTTTTGTCCCACTCGACGTCACACACTTCATAAGTATCTTTGCGATTTTCTCCCACTAAACGTGGTTTGCGGACCCACGGTCGGTCTATAATAAGTTTTCATCCTCTTGATGCCTTATATCATCCCTCTTAATTTGTCGGTCGAACTTTGGAACACCCTGTATATACTTTTTATGGGTAGGGTATGCATAGCCTAAACATACACTACCAAACATGCGGATGACTATAGAAAACCATCAATAAGTAAACAAAACTGGCGAAAGTGGAAGTTGAAGTTAATGCTTTAAAGCTTTCGTATTATTATTATGTACGGTATTCAACTAAAAACAATAAACGCATTTTAGCGTATTTCCAGAGTTGCGATAATGTGAAAGCATTATAGCAAAATGTTAACAAGCCGTCATGACAGTTTTTGCAGGGCATTTAAATCGAAAATGCAGGAGTGGTGTATAGATTTTCCCTAATATCTCAGTAAATAATTATCGCACAATTAAAAAAATTAGAATCGAGTTATTCAGAATAAAATTATCTTTCTAAAGATGTAAAAATGTGAATCAATTTTTTTTTGCATTATATAAAGTCTGTCCTTTAAAAAAAAAGATACACTTTTTGAAATTTTTTTATATACTGTCTGATAAAGAATTTAAAAAAATTAAACATGGCTAAATTTTTACAGCTTGTTCAGACTAAGATTTTAATGTTGGGCCTCTTTCATTTTATCACTTTATTACAAAATGGCAGTCAATTAAGCGAGAATTCGAAATAAACCAATTTTTCCAAATATTAACACATGTTACCTAAAAAGAAAAAAAAAAGCTGACATATTCAGTGGAAAATAAAGCATTTTATTACATATTAATGGTTTAACTTAAATATATATATATATATAGATCATTCTAAAATTATATTATGACAAGAAAATCTGTAAAAAAAGAAGCTCATGTTTTGCCATAATTCTGCAATTGTTAATTTAAATTATTTTAAAACTAAATACGCGCTCCTTAGGTATTTTTAACTATTTTTATTATTGGTATTATGCACCTAAATGGTGCATAAAACACAATAAAACAAAAAAATTGACTTTAGTGGGAAATATTTGATGCTGTACTACCAGGTTGGTTTTTTTAGGAAACAATTCACTCTGTGTTTTTTTAGAAGACAGCACAATACTGTCCCCTACGTTCTGTATACATTTTTTTTTGACAACCTGCATATAACGAGAAAAGCTTCGACTGGATATCTGTACGGAAAAAAGGTGTTTTTGTAAGGTGCATTTGCATAAAGCTAAAATGATCAGTATTGATCGAATGTAATAAAAAACAAGTAAAAAAAGTGTAATGAACGACCCGCAAACCCGCAATTGCGGGGAGAGGAGGAGGGGGCGCAACAAGTTAAGAGGCGCAATATGAGAAAGTTTAAAGAGGTGATAGTTATAGATGGTTAGTTGTTTTTGGTTGGTTTATAACGGCGAATTATCTACTCCAGGAATATAGGCCCTTGGGGGGGAGGGGGGTGTCTTTCTAAGGGATCCTAATCCGTATTTACGGCAAAATTCGAAGAAAACCATGGAAAACTCCGAATGGTTAGGTCGACGAGCGCGCAGGGATTTGAACCCCAGCGCCTCCTGTCTACCAGCATTGAGAGCAGAACCTCTCAGCCACTGGTGTGATAGTTATAGAACGACATATAAACTTAATCCTTTATTATTATTTGTTTTTAAAAACAATACCTTATGCCGAATTCGAGGTATTCTCTTACTTTTCTATGTGGGAATAAAATAAATGAACAAAATTGCGCCCAGGCGAGTTAGATGACTTCTTCCATTTTAATTGGATGTGCATGTGTATATGTATATCTTTCGTTCCTGCGTCATCTGCTCACTGTATTTCTACTGATTTTATTATTATTATTATTATTCTAATATTTGCGGTTAGTGAAGGAATGAGTAGAGTGAATTAATTTTAAATATTTTCAAGTTAAAGAAAAAAAAAACATAAAATGGGAAAAATTATTCTAATTGTCTGAGTGACACGAAGACTCATACAC
Organism: Maratus michaelseni; assembly: GCA_963931845.1. Lineage (NCBI taxonomy): Eukaryota > Metazoa > Arthropoda > Arachnida > Araneae > Salticidae > Maratus > Maratus michaelseni. The sequence continues at coordinate 168,961,537 of OZ007588.1, forward strand.
AGCGCAGTATTACTTTGCCCCATATATAGCTACGATGGATATTAAAACCTTTCGTCAAGCATAACTCAAAAAATATTTAACGGATTTCGTTCAAATTATTACAGCAGGTACCTATAAAGGTGACAACGACGTCTATTTATTACCAAGAATAAATCTCAAACCGTTTGGAAATTATGTTAAAAAATAAATAAATAAGCACAATTAAAGTACATACGTCACGAAAATTTAGTGCATACGTCATTTTCACCGGCGGAGATTTTCGTAAATCCGATTTCAAAAGTTCATGGAGCAAAAAAATATGCACGCACTAATATTCAATACAATAAAACACATTTCCATTCAATAAAAATGAAAAAAAATCTGGAATTTTTTTCTATTTGAAGGAATGAATCCGCAATAACTTAGTATTAGAGATTTGGCACAAATCTCACCAATGGCAGCTTTTTTATTTCACTTGTGTAATTAAAAAAAATTATTTGATGTTTAAATAAAAGGTTTTGAATTCTGGCATTATTTCTTCTTTTTTCTTTTCCTTTTTAGTATTTTAAATGGAATTAGTGAAAGGCATGTATTTTTAATTAAATGAGTGAAAGACATGTATTTTTAATGTATGTATTTCAAATAGAAAGAGTGAAAGGTTTATGTTTAAATGAAATGAATGCAATACGAAGATGTTATGAGAATAAGATATGGCGATTTATCAACTGTGCCAAGTTGACATAAAACTACCAATACACCAAATGTTATGTAGTATGTGAAATGAAACATGACATAGATGTCATATACGCACCACGTTGGCGCGATTTTTTTTCCCCGCCAATTTTTCGAAAACTTTGTTTTTGAATATTATTTACAAATAACATGCAATAATAGCACGTGATTTTTTATTTCAATATGAAAATAAAATAACGTAAATAATGAAATAGCTTCTATTATTTTAAAAAAGGAAATAAAAATAAATAAATGATAGTTTGATATAAATAAATATTGATATACATAATAAAAATAATTTATAGAATTAAAATAAAAAATAAAAGTAAACAAACACAACAAACAGTTTTCGCCAAATTCGCGTTAAAAAATTGCGCCAACGTGGTGAATATATGACATCTGTGCCGGGATTTTTACCCTTTTGTCTGCGCTTTCGGAAATATAAAAAAATTAAAAAATACTTATATCAGGCGTATGTTTTGCATTTTTATACGGACCACTTCTCCATTTTAAGATTTTAAATGTTATTTACATCAGATATTTATTTCCTGAGATTCCCATAAGTTGTTTTCGGTAAGTTTTTAGTTCACTTATTAAATGTTTACAATTTGCCCCCTGACAATAACAATTATTTATCCCAAAAATACCTCTTAGGTTTGTTAAAAATGTTTGTTTACGTATTTTCATTACTTATTAAAATTTCGAAAATGGCATTACAATTTTATTTTAGCATCGTACTTAATTTTTTAAGATGGCGCAAAAATATGGCTTAATAAACGTATGTTTGTAAATATTTGAAAACATGGTTTTCAGTCTTCTAGAAAAAATTTGATAAGATGCTATAACTGAATTGTGGCACCATTTTTAATTTTTTCGCCAATTGCGCCAACTGGCACAGGACACGGAACGTTTCCCCATTCAGATACACAGGCAAGGTTGGTCTCAAACAAGAGTAATGCTAGCAACAATATCGTTTTAACTCTATAAGAGATACAAACAATAATGATATTAAATTCTGTGATTAGCTTTGAGTTCGATTACGGAAGTTTCTCCAAGAAAAAACTGTAGAAGAAGTCTTTTACATTTGTTTCGAATGAAGCTTGGTCAACAAAGTATTAATTAATAATACAAACAACACTAATATTAACGAGGTGGCGAAAGTTTGAATTTAAGTGTAAATATTTGGAACCCTTCCCCCCTCCCACCAACTCTTAAAAAAAATAAGAAAAATAAAAATAAAATTACAGCATTGAATTTAAAATGGCGTTAAGCTACTCTTTCTGACTTAAGCAATTAACTGCAAACCCGATTATGAAACTTTCACTTAACTATAACCAGGGACCGATTTAGAAATTTGGGGCCCTGGGCGCAGATGCGTATGGAGGGGCCCCCTTGCACAGATTCTTTGAATAAAAAAATATATCGAAAGCAGTACTTATTAAGATAACCACTACTGATTTTGATAATTTCTTTAAAATATTAATTAAAAAAATTAAATTTGATAATGATTAATTTACTTTTAAATAATTATTTGATAATTATGAATTTTTAATTGAATTTTACAATAAACTGTGTGGTGCTGATTATCTTTCTCTATGCAAGTCCATATATCTGGAATGATAAAGTATTCCACAACTAATAATAAATTTACCGCAGTACCAAGCTATAATTATTTAAAATATTAGCATATCCTATTAATCAAACGACTTTTTCTTTCCAATACAAGCTTTGTATGAAAAAAAAAAAAATGAACTAAATTTACACAAGTAACTAGCAGAACCACACGACTTTGTCCATGTTAACCATGAGGGCCTTACATGTAAAATAAAAATGAAATAATATGGTAATCCCAAAAATGGAGTTCTGTACATTACTTCACATAAATTGTTAAAAGACAATCAGCAAAAAATGAAGTTACTTTGACATATCATAGATAATCTCTGACAAACAGATTTTTTCGTTTTAATTTTGTTTTTTGACAATTAAAACTCTTTTGGCCAATAATTGAAAAACCTTTAGTAGCATTTGGGGGCCCCTGAAAATTAGGGGCCCTGGGCCCGTGCCCCAAATGCCCTGCCGTAAATCAGGCACTTACTATAACATGTATCTAATAGCCCTGAGGATACTTCCCAGTTATTCGGACTTTTAGGCTTTTTTAAAAAGCTTGACACAATTCGTGTTTAAGAAGTTGAGATTTATTGCCAAATTATATAAACAACTATGAAACTAAAACTAATTTTTCTGGTTTATGCATGTATTTTTAAAAATTGCATCTGATTATACTTATTAGATGAATTACTTCTGTTTGTATTTAATAACGGTAAACGGCTTCTGTATATTGAATGACTTGTGAAACTATTGGGAAGAGGTAGAGAGACGAGTAAACAAACGGGTAGACAGACGGATAGTGAGATGGGTAGAGAGATGGGTAGTGACAGAGATAGGCTAACGGGTTGCGAAATGAATAGGTAGACGGGTAGCGAGACAGGTGAAAAAAGGGTTGATAGAGGGGTACCGAGATGGGTAGAGAGACGAGTAACGAAACGGGTAGCGAGACGAGTAGTGAGACCGATATACAGGCATGTAGAGTAAAGGTTGAGAGACGGGTTGCGTGGTGGATAGAGAGACGTGCAGACAGAAGAGCACAGAGACGAGTTGACAGACGGGTAGAGAGAGGAGTATGTACACAGGCAGACGTGTCGAGAGACTGGTAATTAAGCGGGAAGCAAGACAGGTAGAAAGACGGATTGACAGATGGATAGCGAGACAGGTAAAGAGATGGGTAGAGTTTGGGTAGAGGAAAAAAATAATTCAAATGTAAATATTTGTCACAAGGAAAATGTTGCAACAATGAAATTAAATTCGCGTTAAGCCACGCTTGCTAAAATACGCTATTGGCTGGTAATCTGATTACGTAACTTTAAAAAGCTTGGCGTTTTATATGATCAAGCAAAAAAAATGGGATTACTTGCCAAATGTTATAAAAACAAATCTGATGGACGGTATTTCTTTTCTATTTGTTTAACAGTGTATATGGATTTATGTATGATATTTTGTAATGATATCATTTAATTTTCTCTTTTTCATTATGTCGTAATTGTTAATACTACGTTCTTAATAATATCACTCAGACTAATCCCTTTGAGGGAAATCCTAGTAATTTTACCTGTAAAAATCATTCTTCCTATGTTTACCAGAAATGTATGTAGATTTAAAACTCCTGATAAAGGTATGCAATTATTTTGATAGTAAAATTTTCTTAAACATTACAAAAGTTTTTTTAACTAAAGAAGTATACTTTCATAATGATTTAATGAACTTATTGTTAAAATCAAATGATATTTTTCCTGTTTATAGCACAATATTTGTATAAAACTGATTGGGGTGACCCAGTCACCCCGCATGTCAGTGCTGGGTGCGCGCCTTCTGTCGGGTTAAGGAATTTTCTGTAATCGGGTTCTTTGAATTTTAACTTGCTGTTTCAAATAACATTAGCTAAAATTTCAAAAGGAACAAATAGTAAAGCTACCTTTTCCTCCCGCCACAGGCCGGAAAGAATTTTTTATTATGCATTAACAAAATAACTGCTGAAAAGATTTATTCCTTTTAAAGTAACTAAAGCTTAATCTAAAGTAAAATTAAAAAACTTTTTTTTTTTTTTGTTAAGTTGCATTATTATTTTGGACTCACTCTATTTAACGATTCTTTATTTAAAACTCTTAATATCCAGTTTCATTTCTTTCATATTAAGTGGTTTTAGGAAAATTCACTCTAGCTAATTACCGTAATTTCTGGCGTGTAATCCGCAGATCAAACAATTCTGTTTCAACCCAGAAATCTTATTTTATAAAATGTAACTTACTAGATCACTATAAATATTTGACTTCAAGCATTGAATAAAATTTCCATGTCGAAGCATAATTATTTTATCCGCAGGTTATACGCCGGAAATTACGGTAATTATTATACGCCGGAAATTACGGTAATTATTTTGAGTGAAATTTCCTAAAACCACTTTAATATGAAAGAAATGAAACTGGATATTAAGAGTTTTAAATAAAGAATTGTTAAATAGACTGAGTCCAAAATAATAATGCGACTTGTAGAAAGAATAAAAACAGTGGGTTTTGTTTTCTTTTTCTTCTTCTGCTTTTTAAGTATAGTATAAGTCAGTACTTATATATATACTATACATTTATTCACTTTTACTTTATCTGAAAAGAGTAAATGTTTTCCGCAATTATTTTGTTAATCCGTAATAAAAATCAATAAAAATATCTAAATATCTAAATATAATAAAACTCAGTGTAACACGAAATACGATTCCGGGCATCGGGCACCCCTTAAATATTTTTCTGAAAAAGCTTTTTTGACCCCTACCACCATCCCCTAGTTTGATAACCATAACTCCATGAAAATTAGCATCTTATGTCTTGTATGTAAAATTATTAAAATATTGATATTGTAACAATGGGTTTAATGAGAAATTTGAACGATTCACCAAAAATGCCGGTAAAACATTGTTAATTCTAATCGTTTAATTTATTTTAAAATCCCTGTTTGAGGCTCTCTGATATATTTCAACTACTACACCACTGTCGTGATGTAGACAATATCTTTGTCTCTGAGTTTTTAATTGTTAAATAAATAAAATGAACATGTTTTTTGTCTAACCTATCCGTTCCATAAACAGGGCTTAATTTGCGCTGGAGCCTTCTTTGTTTTTAATAAATATTTAAATATTGGCCCGAATTCACTGGAACCCAGCGCAATAACGCTTCCGAAAAACGAATCCTAAATGACCCTTTCCTTCCCATCTCCAATCTTTTGTATCAAAACACTTACAAGTGACGTAATGTGTCGCTCATGTAAGAGATGGAGATGAAACAGGCTCGATTTTTATATCAGTCTTCAGGTTGTGGCAGGCTCAAGCTCAATCTGTCTTCATTTCCAAATTTTATTTATTTCCATTTCAAATCATTTTAATGCGGTTTTGATCAGAATAAAGAGTAAACAGAAATTTTCTTTTTTCTATTCTGCATAGCTGCAAATTATTCATTTTTTGTGTTAACACTCTTTCCGAATCCTAATCCCGAGCTTATTGAATCACAGAATTCTGCTATTAATTAACATTATGATTAGCAAAGGTTCCTATTTGGAAGTAATAATAACTAAAAAGTGGAAGTGTTGATAGCTTTTTAATACGCAGTATTTTAATACTGGTTTTTTAATACGCAGATAGATGTATTTAAAATGTTTATTTTGCTAAATAAAAAAACATTGCTTTAAATTCTGAAAATAATTGAAGTGACGACGAAGGGGGGGAGGGGGGGAGGGGTACGCTACGGTTGTTAGTACTGCAGAATATTAGGGCTCCGGTACTTTTTCTTTTTTTTAAATTCTAGGGTGGCTGACATTTTGAAACAAAACAGCACATTACAAAAAAACAACGATAAATTTATGGTCAATAATGGTCAAGCAGGTGCAATCCCGAATGAATACTCCGTGTTATTATAACTGTAACTTTGACTTCGAAATTTTGATACGTTGCATTTTCTATTTGTTGATATTTTTGAACTATGATTTACGCTAAGTGAAATGTTGTTGTTGAAGAGGGATTTTCCATGTAAATCCGAAACGTCCAATTTTAATATGTTTTTAATGTTTTATGAAAGTGTATTGTAATGTCGGTAATTTTAATGATTTTAATATAAATTTATAAGTTTTAGTGAACGCGATTTCTCGCAAATTATTTTCTTTCATTGTTGTAATCATTTTCCCAATCATACGCATAAAACTATATATTCATATCCATTAGCGCCAAATTCTCGCCAAACTTGGCGACAATTGGCGAAATCTCGCCAAATTTGGCGACAAAAATAAGTCTTCATAAATGAAGCCAACTTGGCTATAGCTCAATAATTTGGCGAATTTCTTATTCAAATTCATTGTAAACGAATCTTTTGTAAACGGTTTCTTTGCATTTTAACTTGCTGTTTTCGAGTAACATTAGCTAAAATTTTAAAACGAAGATATAGGAAAGCTACCTTTTCCTGCCGGTACAGGCCGGAGGACTTTTTTATGAGTTGTCGGATGCAATCTATGTTTTGCATTAAATAAAGTAAAACATTGAAAAACAAATCCCACAGGATGGGGATAGTTTGTTTTAGATAGATTTTAAGATAATTGTCCTATTAGCTAGTACACCTTCCGTTATTGTTTTGTGTTATTTTCCCCGGATTATGCTTTTCTTTTCTTTTGTTTACGAATTTTGTAATCTGGAGGCACGGTAGTGCCTCCGCAAAGTCGAGAGAGGACAGCCGTAAGCATACTTTTCTGGAAGCAACTCAGGGCACTTTTGACCCCCCCCCCCATATCTCCGCGCTGGAGTATCCCAAAAATTTTAAACTTCGTTTTTCTAGAGTATTTGGCACACAGGACCAAAATTTAAAATTACAACTTTCTGTCTTTTCTAGTTCAGACGGTATATGAACTCAAACATTCGATTTTTAGTCACTCACTCACTCACTCGTTCACGCGTCATCAAAAAGATTATGTAGATCCCGTAGCCCTAGAAACTTGACATTTGGAAAAAAGGTAGTGTTTAGGATACAAAGAAAGGAAAAATTATAAAATCCGGAAAAATCGAAAAAAAAACATTCGAAAATTCAACAAATTCCATCAAAATTGAAAATTGAAAATAATACGATCTTGTAGTCTTAGAAACTTAAGATTCGGTGTGAAGGTAGTGTTTAATATCCAGAAAAAGAAAACATCAAAAACACCAAAAAAATCGAAAGCAAAATTGAAAAAACGAAAAATCGAAACAAATCGAAAAATTTCAAATAATCCGATTTTGTTGCGCTAGAAACTTGGAATTTGGAATAAAGGTAGTATTTAAAATGAAAAATAAGGACAAATTAAAAATTCCGGAAAATTCGAAAAAAAAAAAATTCAAAAATTCGAAAAATTCGAAAAAAATTGAAATAATTAAAATAGTTTGATTTTTTAGCCTTAGAAACTTAAAATTCGCAGTAAAGATAGTGTTTAGGATTCAGAATAAGTTAAAATAAAAAACGCAATAAAATTCGAAAATAAAATAAAAAAATCGGAAAAATTGAAAAATAAGGAAAATTTGAAAATAATTCGATTTCATAGCGCTAGAAACTTGAAATTTGGAATAAAGGTAATATTTAAGATACTAAATAAGGAAAAATTCAAAAATATGGATGATTCAAAAAATACCCATAAATTAGTGCAGACGATATATGAACTCAAATTTTCGATTTTTTGTCACTCACACACTCACTCACTCTCGAATCATCAAAAAGATTGGGTAGATCCCGCAGCCACAGAAACTTAAAATTTGGAATAAAGCTAGTGTTTCGCATACAAAGAGAGAAAAAATTATAAAATCTGGAAAATAAAAAAAAAATAAAAAAAAAAACATTCGAAAATTCATAAAAATCGAACAAAATTGAAAATTGAAAATAACACGATTTTGTAGTCTTAAAAACTTAAAATTTGGTGTGAAGGCAGTGTTTAGAATTCAGAAAAAGAAAACATCAAAAAAAAAAAAAAAAAAAAAAAAAAAAAAAAAAAAATTGAAAATAAAATCGAAAAATCGAAAAAAATCGAAAAATTTCAAATAATCCAATTTTGTTGCGCTAGAAACTTGGAATTCAGAATAAAGGTAGTATTTAGGATGCAAAATAAGGAAATATTAAAAAATCCAGAAAATTCGAAAAAAAATCAGAAATTCGAAAAATTCGAAAAAGATTGAAAAAAATTTAAATAATTTGATCTTTTTGTCTTAGAAACTTAAAATTCGCGGTAAAGATAGTGTTTAGGATTCAGAATAAGTTAAAATAAAAACGCATATATTTAAGATACTAAATAAGGAAACATTAAAAAATATGGATAATTAAAAAAAAATCGAAAATCAAACAAAAAAAAAAAAAAAAAAAAAAAAAAAAAAAGAAAAGAAAGAACGAAAGAAAAAGAGAGAAATTGAAAATAATACGATCTCGTAGTTTTAGAAACTGAAAATTTGGTGTAAAGATAGTGTTTAGGATTCAGAAAAAAAAGTAAAAACACAACAAAAATTGAAAATAAAATCGAAAAATTGAAAAAAACAACGAAAATTTGAAAATAATTCGATTTTGTAAAGCTAGAAACTTAAAATTTGGAATAAAGGTAGTATTTAGGATACAAAAAAAGAAATAAATAAAAAATCTGTAAAATCTGTAAAATTCGAAAAAAAAAATCGAAAATTCGAAAAATTGAGAAAAATTCGATTTTGTAGCTTTAGAACTTAAAATTCGGCGTAAACTTATTGTTTAGGATACAGAAAAAGGAAAAATTAAAACACAATAAAATCGAAAATAGAATAAAAAACTCGAAAAAGATAGGAAATTTCAAAATAATTCGATTTTGTAGCGCTAGAAACTTGAAATTTGTAATAAAGGATACAAAATAAGAAAAAATTAAAAAATCCAGAAAATTATAAAAAAAATTCGAAAAAATCAAAAATTAAAAATAATTTTATCTTGTAGTCTTAGAAACTTAAAACTTGGTGTAAAGGTAGTATTTACTATTCAATAAAAGGAACAATTAAAATATTCGTTAAATTCGAAAATAAAATCGAAAAAACGAAATATCTTTAAGAAATCGAAAATTCGAAAACAATTTGATTTTGCACTGCTAGAAACATTAGTTTTAAGATAATTGTCCTATTAGATAGTACAACGACCCTAATTGTTTTATGTTATTTCCCCCGGATTGTGGTGTTCTTTCCTTTCGTTTACGAATTTCGTTATAGAAAAGTTCCGCTATGAGACTGGCTACGATATAGGCGATTTCATTATAGACAGGTTTGTTTTCTTTCACAGGTTGTACTATATTTACTTCACATATGAAATATGGATTGTTAAATGATGTTAGCTCCACAAAATTTTTCACAGCTCCCCTACCCTCCCGACATTACTGGCTGGTTATTGCTTGATAGTCCTTTCTAAATAAAATCATGGTGACTCTAAGATTCACTTGATTTATCTCTAAATTGAACCTAAATGATCCTAAGATGACGGATCAAATAATTACTATATTGGCATGACAATCAGGTAACTTAGAATTAAAATCGAAAAATCAACAAATTTATAAAAAGTTGAAAATTTAAAAATAATTCGATTTTGTAGTCCTAGAAGCTTGACATTTGGCAGAAAGGTAGTGCTTAGTACACAAAGTAAGGAAAAATTAAAATATCCGTAAATAATGAAAAAAAGACTAAAAAAAAAAACGAAAAAAAAAAACCATCGAAAAAATGAATATAGTTTGATTTATTGGAAATTTCTGGAAATTTTAATTTGGCTTTCTTTTTATACTAAAAAGTTCTTTTATGTTAAATATCAAGTATCTAGGGCTGCGAGTAATATCTCAGATGGATAGCACCTATCCTGGAAGCAATTGAGAGTACTTTTGACACTCCCACACCCATAACTTAGTGCTTGCCTAGGAACCTGAAATCTCTTTTTATCTACAGTACTTTGCAAACGAAACTAAAGCTTCAAATTTTTGATACCTGTATATAATAGGGACAGAGTTTGGGCTTAGCGAAAATCAGTGGATGATCTCCAAAAAGAACCCAAAATCAAGAAAAGGAGGATTACTTACAAAAAGAAGTGAAATCTCATCAAAAAGTCACCTGTAAAAAATGCAGCCAAGTCTCGTAACTCATTTACCGTAAAAAGTACTGAGATCGTATAAAGCCAAGTTTAACTATCTTATTAACTCTGAAATTTTCATTCACAAATCACTCCTAGTCTCTACATCTTTAATTAATTATTATTTTGTGACTTGGCAATTACGCAGCACAGGGAAGTTATTGCACCTTACTATGTTATGGGATGGGATGGGAAAATTTAATTAAGACAAATTATATATACGCACAGGGAAGTTATTAAACTTTAATATGTTATAGTATTATTTGATTAAGGCGACTAACTATATACATCACATTCTCGTGCTACGTAATTGCCAAGTCATAAAATAATAATTAACTAAAGATGTAGAGACTAGGAGTGATTTGTGCATGAAAATTTCAATGTTAATAAGATAGTTAAACTTGGCTTTATACGGTAAATTTTTACGGTAATTGAGTTACGAGACTTGGCTGCATTTTTTACAGGTGACTTTTTGATGAGATATGTAGTATACACATATCTATGTTAAAGTTCTTGACGTTTTATAATTTCCCTCTTTAAAAGTTGTGTATTAAAAATTTCTTTTTTTAAATGTAGAATGCTTGACATTTTGGCATCATAATTGGAGATGCGATAAATTGAATTATTCTGCATTTATCGAATTTTCTATATTTACCAAATGTTTCGCATCCAAAATGATCCTTAAAAAAATTATATGCATTAATTATACAAAAGGATTTTTTAACTTTTGCGTTAAAATATTTTTCATAGCAGGCAATAAATTTTATGAATTTTTGAATATATTGCATTATCTATTGATATTTATATAAGCTCATTTTTTACAAGCCTAGTACCGAGTATATAGTTCTCAGTACACCTATAATTAAAATCCACTTTTATCACAAAGGTTTTAATCCATAGGCCAATTTCATAGTCTTATTGCCTGCTGAGAATCAATTATAGTAGCGAAAATTTAAACAATCAAATCTCGAGTTAAGACCATCCCTAAATGAAATTATTTTACGTGTACAAGAAAAGAAAGCATATCTCAACGTCTTGCGACTACATTGTGACATAATAGAGGTAGCGAATGATGACTTATGTTTGTGGTGGGAGTAACATATGTCAGTTTTCGTCGAGCATAGATTTGTTAAAGGTCATGATCTCTGTTTCATTTAGATATTTTGAACATTTTCTGGTATTTTTTAACCTTTTCTAATTACGTTTGTAAAATAAGTATAAATTTAAACCCGGTTTTATCGAGGATAAATTTCAGACCTTGTTGACTATATTTCTCAGTAGACGAAATGGATAGAAAATATGAAATTTAGAAATTTTGGTTACTAGCGTCGTATTTCTTTTATGTTATTTATAAAAATGAAAAAAAAAAATGAACAAATATTTTCTCTTAATGTACAATTTGAACATTTTTCACAGATAAATACAATCAAATTCAACTTCTAATTCGATGCATTTTACAATGCATATTTTTTTCGCAAATATATTTTTCTCATGCTTTTTAACTTATGTCATGATTTTTTTCTTCTTCTAGTACACTTTCTTCAACAATGAATGGAGACATTCTGGTCAATGATGAGCCTGTAAAAACAGATACAAGTAATAAAGTTTCGGACACAGAAAAAAGTGAACTGGTAGATTGTGCTATTGGTGAAGCAAGTACACCCAGATCAGGAAAACGTAAAGCGAGAGATGGACAATCACCACAAACAATAAAGAAAAAGGCATCAAGTCTCCAACAAAGAAATGCTCTGCAGCAGTTAAATGAACTGAAACCGGGGCTGAAATACGTCGTAGAATCCGAGAAAGGATCATCACACAATCCTCAGTTTGAAGTGTTTGTGCATGTGAATGGCCGAGATTTTATTGGACGGGGTAATTCGAAACAAAGGGCAAAACTTGCCGCTGCTCAAGCCGCATTAGACACATTTGATATCCCCGAGACTGTCAATGTCAATGATCAAAGAAATGGATTTGAAGAAGAAATACTTATTTCCTCAGGTTCAATTACCGTGAAAGCAGATCCCATAAAAATTGTAAACGAAGCTCATAGGAAAACTCCAGTTGCGCTTCTCAATGAACTGCATCCTGGTTTGGCTTACAATCTCGTGGAGGAAAATCCGGCAAATCCAAGCCAGCGGTTTAGAATCTCTGTTGAAGTGAATGGTAAAACGTATGAAGGCACGGGACAGAAGAAGAAACTAGCCAAGGCTTTTGCCGCTCGTGCTGTTCTGTCTGCTCTCTATAAAGAGTGTTATAGCCTCTACGTAAAATTTCTCTCAGCTCAGTCCGATGATGACGATGATGAAGATGACGATTTGTTTGCTTTAGCTCAAGAACTTGCGGACAAAATGGAAAGTATGCACCTCTAACCACAAAGCATCCAAATGCCATAGCCGAACAATTCGGCAGCCTTAACCCCTTGAAGTGTGTGTGTGTGTGGGGGGGGGATATTATATATCCCACTTAATTGTAATCACCAAATGCTACAATGGCGCTAGAATTTTTAAAATAACATTTTGATTTTATGATACACGTACAGAAAATCTTTTACTTATTTTTAAATAAATTTGTTCGTAAATTCTGGTGTCATTCAATCATTTCAATATTTTATTTACAGAAGTACTTTGCCTATAAAAGGGGGGGATGAAGCCGTAAATGAGTGCATTGGGGGGAAATGATGATTTTATAATTAAAACTGTCAGCGAGGACTCTAGTGTATAATTGAAACTTAACCGTTTTGAAATGTATTTAGGTGGAAACTTTCATTATATTCCGACTGTTAATTTATTTTTATTTTAAACATATCTGAATTTTTTTTTCGTCACAAGACGAAAAAAAATAGCAAAATGGTTTGTTTCTCAGTATATGGTAAAAGATCTTTGAATTTTACAGAGTAAAACTGCACTGTTAAAAATTTGCGGCATTCTGTCCAGTCATTTGACCGCTTTTATAGAAAACAGTTACATAACCGTAATTTAATTCTATTCTGGCCATAATATGGGCAATAATATTGTCAGAATAGAGTTAAATTACGATTATGTAACTGTTTTCTATAAAAACGGTTGAACGACTGCACAGTTTACTGCAAATTTTTAACAGTTTGTCACTAGAAAAAAATTGTTAATTTTACGGATTTAATCTTTATTTGTTGCTAACTTTTTTTAAGATTTTGGTTGTAAAACAAACAGTTCACTGGCATTTACTTTAAAAAAAAAGTTTCTTACTGCTGTCCTGACTGAAAGATTTTTTTTAATACTATGTGTAATCAAATTACGCCCAGATTACGTCAAATTACGCCCTTTCAGATTCATGAAATTGTAGAGTCTTTAAAGTTTTGAATTTTCATAAAATTGTCGACTTTTCTTACAAAGTAAAACAGACTGTCTGATACAGTTCATTTTAGGGACAAAGGATACTTTATTGAGAATATATAACAAAGGTGTGAATAATCACTTGTTACGAAGAATACCACCTACCGAGCAGTGCTGTAGTTGGGTGGGAACGCCGTTCCCAGAAATATTTGGTTTGTTACTGTAAAAAAAAAAAAATCTCGTACGAGCCATTGACCTTTTTTTCTCCAGACTGTGAAAACTATACCCATTTCAATGTCTGAATGCGAAAGAGCATTCAGCTGTATGAATAACATCATGACCGATACGAAAAATTCACCCCTTATTGAAAGAGCCAGTTTATTTATATTCATTAGCCGTGTAGGACCTCTCTTAAAAGAATTTTGGAGTATTTGAACTATATGTGAAATCTTGGTTGTCTGAATGCGAAAGAGCATTCAGCTGTATGAATAACATCATGACCGATACGAAAAATTCACCCCTTATTGAAAGAGACAGTTTATTTATATTCATTAGCCGTGTAGGACCTCTCTTAAAAGAATTTTGGAGTATTTGAACTATATGTGAAATCTTGGTTGTCTGAATGCGAAAGAGCATTCAGCTGTATGAATAACATCATGACCTATACGAAAAATTCATCCCTTATTGAAAGAGCCAGTTTATTTATATTCATTAGCCGTGTAGGACCTCTCTTAAAAGAATTTTGGAGTATTTGAACTATATCTGAAATCTTGGTTGCGATCAGGAAGACGATTAGCAGACGAGACAGCTCGTCGTAAATCAGAAAGCACAGAAAGCCCCTCTCATTATCGTTCTTTATGGAAACTTCTAGGATAGATGTGGCAATAAGTTATATATGGATTTATTTCTGTTATTTTAATTAAATTTTGACTGATAATGGAAAATGTTATTATAAGATTGATTAAATATTGCTTTTAGATGAATACTATACAAATACAATACCATAAAAACAAGAATATAATAATTATAACTGCTAATTAAAAAAAGTCGGCTTTTGGCTAAATGTTTTAAATTAGCTTTTCGCTTAGCAAAAATACGGTAGCATCAACATCTACTCTATGAAAAGGTGAGTTCCCACAAATACTTTTTCCAAGTACAGCACTGCTACCGAGTGAAAAATGTCCAGACCGGGAATCGAACCCGGATCCTTGGCACAACGCACTGTTTTTATATATCTTTACTTTTTTCTATCTTTACAAGAAGAAAGTATTGGATTCGTGAAATTTTTTTACCTCCGGTTTTTGACGGAGTTATACGTTTTAGAAGATCCTGAACACGATTGGATTGTTTTTAGAAAATGTCTGTTTGTGACTCTGTCTGTCTGCCTGTATGTGACAAAACTTTTGTGGCCGCTCTATCTCAAGAACTAATGCACGGAATTTAATAAAACTTTATATTCAGTTAGTCCCTGTTATAGGTTGGTGCTGATTAGTTTTTGGTGAAAACCGCCCAATAGGTGGGTCTGCTATGCTGCATTTTACGCGAATTCCGCAATAGTTCTATCTCAAGAACTAATGCACTGATTTTAATCAAACTTCAGATTCAGTTAGAACTTGACATAAATAGACGCTGATTACGTTTTAGTGTAGATATCCCAACAGGTGGCGTTGCTATACCACTTTGTCATGATTTTTACGATAGCTCTATCTCAAGAACCTTGCACGGATTTTCATCAAACTTCAGATTCAGTTAAACGCTGACATAAGTTGTTGTTGATTAGGTTTTGGTCTAACTCTCACGAGAGGTGGCGCTGCTATGCTACATTTTGCAGGATTTACACGATTTTAGCAATAGCCATATCTCAATAACTAATGCACGGAATTTAATAAAACTTTAGATTCAGTTAGACCTTGATATAAATTGGTGCTGATTATTTTTAGTGTATGCGAAACCTGTGTGAGATGGAAGAAAGTTTTGGGATTGGCACATCCAAGTAGTTACCCTTGAAGTCATGTTGCGAAAAGGGTCCAATTTCAGCCATGTGCCTAGTCTTCAATGTGCCTTCGTTGATTGAGAAGTACAGAACCAGCACGCCACTACTTTTCACAAGCGAAATGTCTTTATGTCTTTTTCGTATCCATTGTACATCACTAACGCTCTAATAAAGGGCATCATCTATTCGTGTAGGATTTATCATAGATCGCGGGTGCAAGACCAGTCTTAGTCGACTGATTTCAGTCTCGGAGAGATTTTTGACTGTTAGTAAATTATACTTTATATATTTAAATTATAGCAATTTTACAAGAAAAAACTTTTAATCACTCTTTTATTGTAAGAGATCCATTTTTAGTGATAGTACGAGGGAAAGGCATTAAGTAAGTCACAAACGATAATTAAATAATAACTTGCAATGATATTCACTTCAAAACTATTTTTATTCCGCAACCTATTCTCCACCCATATTTATGCGCTTATATCACCGTTTCATCAGTGCCCCAACACCAGCTGCATGCGTTTCTTTGGGTTGCTGTGTCCACATTAGGACTTCAAGTTGAACCTTTTCATCATCTGTGAATATCATCTTGCAACTTCTTCAACATCCATCATACAGCTACGACTTAGCCCCAAGCGATTTTCATCTGTTTAGTCCACTAAAATATCCTCTTAGAAGCAAGATGATGTTCAAATATGATGAAATGGTTCAACTTGAAGTCCACATGTGGCTGAGACAGCAGCCCAAAGAATGTT
Source organism: Maratus michaelseni (assembly GCA_963931845.1). Taxonomy (NCBI): domain Eukaryota; kingdom Metazoa; phylum Arthropoda; class Arachnida; order Araneae; family Salticidae; genus Maratus; species Maratus michaelseni. The sequence goes on from OZ007588.1 coordinate 168,978,029, forward strand.
ATGCAGCTGGTGTTGGAGCACTGATAAAACGGTGATATAAGTGCATAAATAATGGTGGAGTTGAGAAATAAAAATAGTTTTGAAGAGAATATCATTGAAAGTTATTATTTAATTATATTTTGTGACTTACTTATTGACTTACCCTGGTATAAAGAAGTTGGACATTTTTATGTTTACGCCTTTAATGAACTGTGAGAGAAGACCAGTAAAGATAAATTAAAAAAAGACAATGAAAATCTTATAGTACATCCTAATTCATTAAGTTATATTTAATAATCGGAAAATTTTTCAGTGTTTGGATGACTTCTTGCACTCATTCCATAGATATGTGAGATGAGCAAACAAAATCTCACGAAAGAAGTAACAAATGGATTTTTTTCCTTATTCACATCACTAAAAAGAACGCTTGGAAAAAGTTTTACCATGCCCTATTTTATGGAGTAAAGATTAAAATTATGCGAAATTTAAAAGCACAGATACATGCTATCAAAGCGAAAGCGATCGTGTATGGTGCGAAAACGTCAGAAAAAATTGAAGCACGTTGGCATAAACAGTAGCAAAAGTTTAATAGAAACCTCATACAATTATCACAATGAAAACCGAAATTAGAACAGTGTCTTATTAATACAACAGTTTTGGAAAATACTGGTATATTTATTTAAAAACTGCCCAGAATTCTTATCCATTAATGTATATTTGCAATGTGAAATGAAAAGAAAACAAAAAAAGGTGCATAGGGAGCGGGAAACAATCTTGAAAATCCTAAACATCCAAATTATTCCAAATTATACCTGGGGCATTTTAGAATTTTTGAGTGTGGCCTCTTTTATATTGGGCAGACGAGCGTGCTCTTAGAATTAGACTGAAAGAACACCAGAATTATGTTAGAAGGCAGGAATGCGAGAAATCTACAATAGCTAAACATTGTTGGAATTCCAACCACCAGTGTAATTATCCAGAAGCTAAAATTATCCAAAATTGTAATTCAGTTTTGGATCTAGACTTTTACGAAGCTTACCATATTCCTAAACATACTTCTTCCTTAGTGAATGATATGACTAGCACCCCTTTTCTCTCGCACGTGTGGAGGAATCCTGTGCAGTGACTCCTTTTGACTTTCTTCTATCTTTACAAGAAGAAAGTATTGGATTCATGAAATTTTTCGACTTCCGGTTTTTGACGGATTTATACGAAGGAAAACGTCTGTCCGTGAGACTGTGAGTCTGTCTGTCTGTCTGTCTGTATATGACACAAATTTTGTGGGCGCTCTATCTCAAGAACTAATGCATGAAATTTAATTAAACTTTATATTAAGTTACTCCCTGATATAAACTGGCGCTGATTAGTTTTTGGTGAAAATCATCGCCCAATAGGTGGCGTTGCTATGCTACATTTTTTACGATTTTTACAATAGCTATATCTCAAGAACTAATGCACTTGTTTACATCAAACTTCAGATTCAGTTAGACCTTCGCATAAATAGACGCTGATTACGTTTTTGTGTAGATATCCCAACAGGTGGCGCTACTATACCATTTTTTATGATTTTTACGATAGCTATATCTCAAGAGCTAATGCGGATATTCATCAAACTTCAGATTCAGTTAGACGTTGAGATAAATTGTTGTTGATTAGATTTTGTTGTAAATTTCCCAATAGGTAGCGCTGCTATGCTACACTTTGCAGGATTTGGACAATTTTAGCAATAGTCATATCGCAAGAACAAATGCGCACAATTTAATAAAACTTTGGATTCAGTTAGAACTTGATATTGCCCTTGGATGCTGATTCATTTTAGTGTATGCGAAACCTGTGTGAGATAGAAGAAAATTTTGGGATTGACACATCCGACTAGTTTCAGTTAGCTGCGGTTAATTACGTCATTTCTTTAAGTTATATCACCTCTTGCTTTGGCCTTTTCATTCAAGCCAGTACTAGGGGCTATAACTGAGGGGTTCTTTAAACTCATTTTAATCTTTTTTTTTCTGCATTGAGGAAGGGGATCCAAGAATCTTCGAAACGGCCGTATGTGATTTTTTATGCCATGTTTGTACGGATTTCTCCGTTAAAACGTTGTTAAAGATTTTAGTTCACGTATCCAAATTAAGTCAATACTTCACTTTTCCTGCATGAAAATGTACAGGCTGTCCATAATTAAATGGCTTTATTTTAAAGTTGTCTGCAGAAAGGTATGAAATTTTGTGGAGGACATAACGAAGGGATGGGAATTTGTTTGAGCGAAAGAAAAAATAGTTCCAAATTTCGCCACCAGAAGGCGTTTTTAATGAATTACACATTTAGCATACATTTGCAATAGTTTACAAATTGTATTACAACAAAAGATGTTGAACAAAACTTTCTTCACGACATTAGCATTTTCCAAAGCAGAAAGTTCTTAGCATTTTCCAAAACACACTGCTATCTTACGATTCCGGTTGGTAGCTTAAAATGATGGCCATCATGTGGAACATGATATGTTGTAAAAAAATTTTTAAACCATCGCATATGTCTGCTTTAAATTAAATGTATGATTCATTAAAAAACTCTCTCTGGTGGCGAAATCTTGAACTAAATCTTTTTTTTTTCGGTCAAACAAATTCCCATCCCTTCATTATGCTCTCCACAAAATTTCGCTGCTTCCTGAACAATTGTTTCGCTTGTATACAATAAATAGCGTTGTTTAATTATGAACACCCTGTATATCCGTAAAAAAATTAGTGAATTTTTCACTTATTTAATTAAGAAAAAACAAACACTATTAATGAATTCATTGAACGTTCTTACCTTAAAATAAAACTAATATAAATTCCTTAGAAACGGAACGCTATAAATAATTCAAGTGATAAAGCAAGAAAGAATAACGAAGAAAATTTCTTATATTTTGAAAGATAATCACGGAAATATATTGTGAATGTTCTAATAATTTCCAGTTATAAAACCATATACGTAGATGCATAGGCTAACAAGCTTTATTTATCTTTTCCAGCTGAAAAATAATTAAAAAATATAATTGTTAATATTATTTCTTATGTTTGGTATAATTAATTATTCAACGCATTTCTAATACGTAGGTTTTTAAACAAATATTATACACATGCCTCATTGGCAACTGGTTTTTAATATTTTCTCGGTGTCTTATGATTTGTGTCTCACTACGTATTTTTGCGTAGAGTAGTTCTAAGAATTAAATAGCTTTGGCCTGTTATTATGTCACAAAGACTTTAGTATTTAAAAAAAGTACCCATTTTTTAAAATGGTTTTAACCTATTAAAATAATCCATTTTGATTTTGTAGTGCAGAATTAGTTAAAAGCGCTTAAATTTTAATATTTTAATTTTTTTCTCTGTAGCAATTATTTTGTACCTATTTGAAATTATTCAGTGGAATTTAAAACCGGTTTTCAATTTAATTCCTCACTGCGAAAAATGACACTTTCAAATCTGAGTAGATCGATGTTTTCATTTTGTTATGAAACTTTTTGTTTCAAATAGGACAACCCAATCCTTTCATTTTTGAAATACCAAAATTATTCAGAATATTGAAACATCATCATACTCAAAACCGAGCACATAGAGGTCAGTTCATACTCATTTTTGAAACATGGACATACTCAAAAGGGATTAGAATCAGTTCAAACTCATTTCTGAAACATGGAAATACTGAAAAATGAGCACACAGAAGTCAGTTCATACTCATTTTTGTAACAAGGACATACTCAAATAGGAGCACATCATGTTTTGTTCTTGAGTGTGTGCATGCTTTCAGAAATGAGTCCATACATGTTTCATACTTGAGTCATTTTGATTCGGAGCCATTTTGACTATGTGACATACTTAGATTTGAGTATTTTTTGCTCAGTTTTGAAAATATCGTTTTTAGAGTGCTGAAACTATTATTTTCAATATTTAAATGCTGAAAAATTTAGAAAATAAACAAAAAAGGACACTAAAATCTGTTTACAATTTCAATATTTTTCGAAAATGGCACATGCACTGATATTATTATCAACCTTCTTTATAAACAACTTATCAAAACAAACTTATCAAAAACTTATATATAAGATATCAGGCTACACTTATAAGCGACATTTTGTGCACCTCCATTATAAAGCAAAATCATGTCCGTGAGTAAAGTTAAAGGTCATATCGGTGTCATAATTATTTTATTCTTAAATAATATATATATATATATATATTACTCTGTACCACCTTTTAAATATTTATAATATCTGTGTCTTATCGAATGATTAGTTTGTGCACTTCTACTCCAATATTAAATACTTCAGCGATATATTTGAGCGAAATAAGGGGGTTAGAATGACAGTGGAGTAATTTAAAAATTTTGAAAATAGAGATAACCATATTTTCACTGAACTTATAATTATTTCTGTTCAATGTGCCAGTCAAATAAGTCATAGTTCACTTCACGCGCGTTGGGTATTTCAGGCTCAAATTCTTTAGGCAAATGAATCACTTTCAAACTAAGTGATTCAGTCACTCAACAATTGTGCAAAGTGATACCTGTGTGCCAGTCATAGGAAGACATGCATTGGGACATTCAGACTCGTATTTTTTAGGCCACGATATTCTACGCAAACAAAATGACTCTGTTTCGCAGAAGTTGAACAAAGGGTTCTCTGCGTGCGAATCGTAGGCATTTCCTGATTTTATTTTTTATTATCAGAAATTATAATTTTTTTTTCGAGATTATTATACCCTGCGCAAGTGCTCTTGTTTTTATTTATAATCGAATGTCTAGTTTTTAAATGCATCATTACATGTTTTATAAAGATATGAAGTGACTATATCCCTTATTAGGAGATGTGACAAAGGATAAGGAATCACTTAAAGAGCAAGATTAAGAAGCATGTGAATAAGAATTCTGAAAGGAATTAACTCATGAATAGGAAATTTGTCTATTTTCTGATTATTATCGTATGAGAGATGAAATTACTAACTATAACAAAGAGGTAACAACACTGATTTTGAGATCTTCTGCTCACAATGATTTGACTAAAATGCCTAATTTTTTGCATATTTTTTTAGAATAAATATTTAACGACACGGAAAGACCCGGAAAATTTCTGTGCAACAAAAAGTAGCGCCGACTTTTCTCGGCTTAATATCTTCAAGAATTTACGAGTCAGAGCACCTTATCCACAAATTCAGATTGTTATGGGAGAGTGAGAAAAAAGTACTTTCCACCGTTCAATATATACGCTTTGAACATAATCGCGCCGAGAATTACTTTTGAGGAAACTTACACATATATTTCTCATTAGCTGAGATTTTTCGGATTAAGACAGTCTAAATTTGTATCCGATGATCAATTTATTTAAATATATTAATTTGTGTCATAAGAGTTCATCACTTTTATTCTTAGCAAATCTCTTAAATTTTTAAACTATTTTTACTATAAGTTTTGGTGATATATTCATTATTTTTTGAAATGCAACATAATAAAAGCATACATATTTCCGCAAATAATATTAATATTCTGCAACTTTACTTTGATCGTATTATTTTAACAATCGTACCAAAAAATATAAAAAATATGCATATTCTTCCATGTAGACGTTTTATACGTTCACGAGTTATATCCATAGAGGAGAGGTTTACTTTCCCTTTTCTAATATCAATCAGAATATTCACTAGTGTTTTGAAAAAAAACTTATTATTATTCATTCCATAATGATATAATTAATTTTGTTTCATCTAATTCATTTTCTTAAAGGTGAGGTGGGGGGGATAAAAGGATGAATAAAAGTTGATAAATGATAAATAAAATGTAATAATTAGAAATTTCGTCATTCGCTGCCATTTTGCAGATAGTTAGACTAAATTTGTAGTTAGAGTCTAAACAAAATGTTAAATCTAATAGTCAGATAATATAGTAAGTCTAATAGTTAATATAATAAGTCTAAAAATAAGTTAATAAAAGTTAATAAAGTAAGTCGATATCAGTTAGTATAATAAGTTATTATAGTAAATTTTTAAGTTAATGAAAGAGTAAAATCAACAAGTAGTTAATAAATTAATAAAAAAAGTTAACAGCTAGTTAATATTTTAATAATCAGTAAATAATAAGTCTATAGATACTATAATACGCGTAATAGTTAATATAAACTGATATATACTAGCGGTTTAATAGTTTTTAGTAATAACTCAAAAAGTTAATAAGAAATGAATACGAACTTAATAATAATAAGTTAATAAAAAGTTTATACTATGTGTAATAGCTAAGCCTATTAGCTTGTCTAATAGCTAAGTCTAATAGTTAGAGTGTAAAAAATGTTTTTGTTGGCGAAGTTTGATTTTCTATTTTAAATAAAATAATTAAATATGCAACAGTTTTTTTTTTAAACTTTTAGCGCAAAATTTTAATTGAAACGAAATCTACTGAGATACATTTTCTTTTGTTTCTTAAAATTTATTCTAAACGCAGATACAAAAGAAAAATAGCTTAGCAAAATATTTTCATGTGTTGCAGTAATTTATTTTGTTATGAAAGCTAATGAATATTTATGACTCATTATGTTGAAGATGAATTCTTAATTTTTATCTGTCAAAAGAAGTCAGTGAAACGCCCTCAACTTAAAATAGTCTTAACGTATATTAATTGCCAATTATATGTGCCCTAATTTCTTGAAAGAAGTAATTAAACTTTTTCTCATTAGCTGAGATTTTACATATATTTCGAGTCTAAATTTGAATTTAAAGATCATTACATTTAAATAAAAATATCTTTTAAAAACGCAAAATTTTAAAAGACGATAATAATTGTCCTACATTAAAAATTTATAACAAAAAATAATTCAAAAATATTGCAAATAAACAAAAGAAGAATAAGATTGTAGTTACAATTAAAAACACAACAAAATTCTGTACTGACGATTTTTACAGACTTTTCCCAACGTATTTACTATCGTTCTAGTTATAATCTGCTATTACTATCTTTACGATTTTCGGAGATACGATACATTGTAAGATGACAAAAACAATTCTTAAGATAATCCCGTGTATTCTTATTGAATGGTTTCTGTGAATTGAGTTGAAAAATAACAAAAAAAAATTTGCTACAGAAGAAGAAAATTATTTTATTAAAAAGCAACGAAATATATAGCTTAATCATAGGTAGAAGTATTTTACCAATGACCATATCATGGAAGAAACGGATTCCAATTATAACCGCTTATAGAGTATGATATGATCTTATGTTTATTAATATAAAATTATTAAAATCAATTGCGTTCCATAAATTATTATTTTAATGCTTTTTAATCAGGTTAAAATAAGTTTAATCAGTATAATATCACTATAATATCACGTAAATGTTGAAGTGCACAGGAAGCCTTGAATTTTTTGTTGACTTTAGATGACAATGATGACATTGATTGCATAGACATAGACAATGAATTATTGATTTTACCTCCAGATCCCGATGCACTAAGTGACTGAGAAGATAGATGATTCCTCTACAATGAATATAGAAGAAATATTTCGTGATTAAGTACGTCCAGAAAAGGTTGAGGGCATGATTGAAATTTTTGTTTTTAATAGCAATGAAAAACATTATGTAAAACCGAAATGGGAAAAATGCGAACCCATGTTCGAAAATTTTCCGAAGGTATTTTTTCAAGAGACAGTTCAAAGTTCAAACTATTAAAATTTTTGTTGCTGATAAATCTTCTATTGAATTTTTTGAATCGATCTGTTTGAAGTTGAACTATGCAGGGGCTGACCATTGATAAATCAATTAGATATTCAAAGCAAAATAATAATAAATTGTTTGAAATAAGCATCGATGAAATGAAGCAATTTGTAGGAATTCTCTTCTACAGTGGTTATCATATTTTACCTCAAGAGAATATGTAATGAGAAAATTCACCCGACACTGGAACTTTACTTGTTAGAAAGGCGATGTCAAAGAACATGTATTGCAAAATTAAAAAGTATCTTCATTTTAATGATAACTTACAACTTGATTTGAGTGACTGATATTTCAGAGTGAGGCCACTTTATGATAGGCTAAACAAGTCTCTTCAAGAATTTGGTGTATTTTCTGAATTTTTAAGTATTGTTGAAAGAATGGTCCGATACTTTTGGAAGAATGGTTGTAAGATGTATATAAAATGGAAACCAATAACATTAGGATAAAAATTATGGATGGTAACTTCTTACAATGGATTCACGTATCATGTTATTTTCACCAAGGTGCAAAACACTGCAAAAAGGAACCTGTGCAGCAAAAGCAACAACCTATTTGTAAAAACTGTAACATTGAACTACTTTCTCCCATTCCACCTAAGTAACAACGAACAGTATCGGATTCTACCATTGTCCTATTTTCGGACAGCCTGTACCGATCAAACTAATAAAAGTTTGGTAATTGTCTAATTTTATATATATACATAGGCTTAGAGAAACACATAATTAAGATTTTATAAAAAAGTATATATTTTTTCAGTGTTTGGTATGATATGGGTTACGTCGCTACTACCCACGTAATTCTCATTGCGTAAAGATATTTATTTATGGGTGGGAGGTACCTCACCATTGCATATCTCTCTTCTGTTAATAAATACATGTTTTCATGGTTTAAATCTCTTAAAAAATCTAATGATTTAGCATTAGAGAGATTTAGAAAACATTGTTTATTTGGCATGGCTATCTCAATGTATGCATATGCTCTACTCATTTTTATTTGAAGAGGAACTGGCTATTTAATTCACCCGATCTAAGATCTATATCACATAAAGTTCGATAAATTTTTCATAACAATAAAACTTAAAGAATTTATTTCGGTTAAGAAGAAAAAATCACCCAGTCTACGATTGATACCTTCTTAAAAAAAGACAACCCTAGTGACCAACCAGAAAAAAATAAATTGACTACATTATTTACGTTTCTTCCTCCTGATCAAGCAACTAATGTAAACTTCCTTAATTTTTTCGTAGAATTTCAACTACATAAAATTTCTATTGTGTCTTTTGCTGTAAATATTAATGATTAAACACTCTGAAACATCTTTATTAATCTAACTACAAATTTACATCTGAATATATAATTGTTAATTATTTATCTATTATATTCGAACTACAATGGGTTTATCTGTCCATAAGATCATCGTAAGTTGAGGATTACTGTTTATTCTTCTTCGTCATTTTCATTTAGCTAGTGTCCTAAAAAGGAGGGACTTTTAAATAAATAAATGACTTGAAGACGGTTAGCGAGAAAATGCTCCGTTTGTCGTATCTTTACTAGAAAAGCAAAAAAATTTTAATACTGGAATTTCAAAGTTAGTTTAAATGTTTGCTAATTAATAGCGAAATAACCTAAAAAACTAAAGTATAATATTTTCGAAATATCTGCCAGTTGCAAGGACAACGCGACGTAGTTTCAAAACAAAACTAGCTTATACCCGTCAATTTGTGTTATCTGGAATGTCCTTAGATGTTTTGCGGATGTACAAGATAATGTACAAGTTCAGATAAACTTTATGTGTATTCTAGGTAAATTTTATATTTTAAGTATCTTTTAAATCGCAAGGATTCAAATCAGGTGAATATTGTCATTTAGTGTTTTCAATTTACAACGCCACCTACTGGCGAAATTGTAAATTAATTTTTAAATTATATGTTTAAACATTTATTGCTTTTTTAATAAATATACATCAAATGAGGTATTTCTATCTTTACCGTTTACAAATGTATTTAATTTTAAAAAAGGAACACCCGGTATATGTACAGAACAAGTATTTTAATTTAAGGATGTGAGTTATTTTGTAAATATGATTTTTTTGGAAGTTCTGAAAGCGAATTCGATTGAAGTTTTTTTTAAGTAATTTCAAGCCAATTTTTAAAGTTCAAACATCCTGTATAAATAATTAAATTTCATCATTTGTTGACGACAACACATGTATTGAACTAATTATTTCTATTGCGCCGCATAGTGATATTGTTTTGATATTTTTATTCTTCACATTAAGCCATAATAAAAAGAGTAAATGAAAAATATGCATATTTATTAGATACATTTTTTATTTCTTATAAGTATTTTATTTCATGTTTACAATATATAGCAAGATATATAAAATCTGTATATTTTTTATTGCAATTTACGGGAAAGACCCAGTGTCTCGCGACAACGTATGAACTTTTATTTATTATGACTTTGACTGTCACTGGATCACATTTTTATTTTATTGGTTTCATGTTTCTTTTAGCACTGAATTAAAAGATGTATTTTTTTCTGTAACGTAATTTTTATTAATTTTAATTATTTTCGTTTGTGTGAGCACCTTTATTTCACACGAGCTTTTATTTATTAATTACTTTTTTCAGATTTGTGTAAGCCAACTAATCTATATATAGATGTGCAAATTTCTGGGGATTTTTATATAAACTCTACCAAGACCTGGTTACCTCAAGGAGATGCGGGTCAAGTAACCTCGCTATTACTTTTAATTTGGCTCCAAAGCAATAGAAATATGAGAGCTTAAAATTATTTCAGGTTCTTTTAACTTCAAATTTGTGCCCAATGTGGCTGCAGAAAATGTCGTAGAGGTCCATATGTGCTTCTTCGCCCGGGATATGCAGTGAATTTATGAGACTCTAAACAATGTTTTAATGTGCACGATGACGGATGCACGCGGATATGGAAAATGAAATTGCTAGTAAGCAGTCTTGATTCACTTATATCCATATAGTATTAAAGCTATAAATTAGTCATATGCACATGGCAATCGACGCCCTCATCTAATAACATCATAAATGATAAAAGGTTATTGAATTTAATGAAGGATTAATTGTTAAATCTGCTCATTATCATTATGCAGTTATCATGTAATTCAAATAAAATACGATATGTTTCCGCTCACCTAGTTTATGAATAATTATCGTTTTACTAATTCAAATATTTAATTTAATAATTCACGAATTGATATCATAATAAAAAAATACATAATAGGATAATAATTAAAATAACTTAAAGATGTTTTAAAAACATCAATAAATGATAATATTTAACTGTTTAAAATGACTATTTAGCTTATAAAAACGTGAAGGTAATTTCAAAACTTTAATTTTTTGAAATATTCATTTTAATTTTCGCAATGTCTCAAATAAAACAACCACATGTGAAAACAAATAGCAAAAATAATTATAAAATATGTCGTGTTCAAGAAAGCTTCTCATTTCAAATGCATTCAAGAAACAAATACTTTTTATTACAATGTTATCTAAATACGAAACTCCTGCATTAAAAAACAAATCATTTGCATAATTTGAAGCTTCTCTATAAATTTCGTATTCAAATGTATTTTGAAAGACTGCAGCTGTTTTTAAATAGCATTATTTTTTTCTTTTCTTATGCTATTTGAATTCTATCAATTATTTACGAAAAAAAAAAATAAATAAAAAAAAAAAAAAAAAAAAAAAAAAACAGAAAATTTTAATTTTGCATTCTGTACACTTTACATTGTACAATTTGCAGTTGAATGAATATAGTAAGAAATGTTGCAATTTTGATGGATTCTTTTATAAAAGTTTTTTTAAATATTATTTTTTTCATTAATAGATTTTTTTATTATTATTTCTAGAATTAAAACTGAAACAGAGATTATTGTTCAGGCTTATAAAATTTCTCAATTTTTTTTTTCTGAAAAAAAAAAATAATTCTAAGAAGGTTGAATTATCTGTATTATTATTTATTTTATTTACTGCTTTTGATATTATTATTTTTTAATAATTTAAACAGTACAAATTAAAACCTTCAGAAGTTATAATACACGAAAAGAGAAACAGTTTGTGTATGGAAAACTTGTATTGTAATTAAATTATTCAGCAAAAATATTATCTATCTCCCACATAGCAATAATGCAATTAAAAAAATAATAGTAATGTAATTATTTTATAAACACTTAGACAGACTAACATTGATTTCAGCGAAATATCACAAAATTTTTTGAAATGCAAATAATGACTAAAAAACATTCCCAAACAACTCTGACCTTGAGGCTTCATAACTCAGCAAAAATCTGACAACATATATGATGCCATTGACGGTATTATAATACATTTTTCGTACATATCTTGATATCATCTCAATCCATACAAAGTAAAGTTAATCTGATTAAAAGTTTGCTAAAATGTGTACATTACTGTTAAAGATATCAGCAAAAAATAGAGATTTTTTTAATAAGATAATCTGCGTTTTTGATCGGGTAAACGGGTTTCGAAACCTTTTTTTTATACAAAAACTATTTCATGTAGTAGACCCTAGTGCTCTTATCAGTTTACACAACAATCTTCTTTAAAATAATTTTTTATCAATTTTCACATTAAATATCCTTCATAAAAACCGACCGAATTATATATACGTAGTTTCAATAAACCTTACATAAAAAAACCTTTGTTTTTGTGAAATGAGAGGTTTTATATTTAAACATTTCATGTAATAAAATTTCGCTGTTTTGTAATTTTTCACTCTCTATAAATTACAACTTTTTAATACATTTAATTTTAATTTATTTACTTATGTAAATTTTCCATGTCTAAGTCAAATTTCTTGATCTATGTCATCTGACATTTTCAACGAAAGGGGGGGTAACGGGGGGGGGGCTAATCCCCCCTTAATTTAGATAAATTGGTTTTTCATGCAGAATTATCCGATTTTCTTCAAATTTTGTATACATATTCATTGTAATTAGAGACTTTCCTGATTAGTTTAAGGGGTTCATTAGTTAACTATGAGGGGGGTAAAGCGGGGATGACCCCCCCTTAATATATTGTTGATTTCTTTATTTTTCGAGGGGCTTATTTCAAATTCTTTGAAATAAGAGTATAATATACAATTAGTGTGAATAGCCTGTGAACTCAATGCCCTCAGTTTTACTAGGCAGTTTTATTTTTATTTTTTATACTGAAGGAGCTAGAAATTTGAAATTTCTCATTGTAGTTACTTATAAGATGTAAATGCTCTCTAAGAACAAAATAAAAAAGAAATCAAAATTTAAAAGGGTGAAATGAGCGAAAAGCATTCTAAAAACATTCTAAATTACAATTTCTATGAAATCTCTGGAACTACCGAACCGATTTCAAAAGTGATTGTGGCAAACTAATCCAGACAACCCCTGCTCCAACATATATTTTATGTCAGTGCCTCTAACGCCAGAGGGGTGCAGGAGCGAAAAACGTTTTAAAATTGCGATTTTTTTTATACTGAAGGAGCTAGAAATTAGAAATTAGAAATTTGGCATTGTAGTTACTTATAAGATGTAAATGCTCTCTTAGAACCAAAAAAAAAAAAAAAAAAAAAAAAAATCGAAATTTAAAAGGGTGAAATGAGCGAAAAGCGTTCTAAAAACATTCTAAATTACAATTTCTATGGAAACTCTGGAACTACAGAACCGATTTAAATAGTGATGGAGGCAAATTGTTGGTGACAATCCCTGCTCCAACATAGGCTATATTTTATATCAGTGTCACTAATCCCAGGGGGGTGCAAGAGTGAAAAACTTTCTAAAATTGCAATTTTTTTTTATACTGAAGGAGCTAGAAATTTAAAAGTAGTATTGTATTTACTTATAAGATGTAAATGCTCTCTAAGAACAATAAAAAAAAATTTCGAAATTTAAAAGGCTGAAATAAGCGAAAAGCGTTCTAAAAAGAGTCTAAATTACAATTTCTATGAAATCTCTGGAACTACAGAACCGATTTCAAAAGTAATGGTGGCAAATTGATGGGGACAATCCTTACTCCAACATAGGCTATATTTTATGTCGGTGCCACTAACATCAATAGGGTGCAGGAGCGAAAAATGTTCGAAAATTGCGACTTTTAGGTAGATTTCGTAAGAAATACTACCTATTACATTCTCACCTAAGTTGGAAATTTTGAAAAATTTTTGCAGATCTACGCCGATCATGACTCCCAGAACCCAAAACCACCCCCAGTTCAAAACTTTATCTATCTATCTATCTATCTATCTATCTATGTCACTTTTTTCTGACCACGATAACTGGAAAAATTCTGCATAAATCTCTTCCAAACTGATACATAAAAGCAGGGTCATAAAATCTCAGTAAAGTTCGTTAATGGGCAAAATCGAACCAAGGGGGGGGGGGGAATGGGGGGGGGCTTTTTGTGAAAACAGAAAAACCCTCATAATTTCTTTATTTTTATACGTATCGAATCCGTTTAAAGTTATTATTACTTCTAGGAAAAGGGCCAAAAATTTATGTATGACAGATTTTTGATATAATTAAAAATTGCCCCAAGGGGGGGGGACAGGGGGGTTTTAGAAGAAAAAAAATCATAGCTTCGTCAATTCACAAGATATCAAATCCGCGTAAATTTATTATTAATCCTCTTAGTATTATCTAAAATTTTATATTGACAAGTTTTTTATAGGACCAACCGTTATAGCAAAAAAAATTAAAAACAAAAAAAAATCCCTGCCGGCTCCGCCTGCAAACAAGTTATTTTTTGAAGTAGGCGGTTCCAACTCCCGCATCTTTTCGAAACTGATACATAAAATCAAGGGGCATAAAATCTCGGTCAAGTTTGTTAATGGGCAAAATCGAACCAAGGGGGGGGGATGGGGGGGCTTTTTGAGAAAACAGAAAAAAAACATAATTTCTAAATTATGATACGTATCGAATCCGTTTAAAGTTATTATTACTTCTAGGAAAAGGGCCGAAAATTTATGTATGACAGATTTTTGATATAATTAAAAATTGCCCCAAGGGGGGGGGACAGGGGGGTTTTAGAAGAAAAAAAATCATAGCTTCGTCAATTCACAAGATATCAAATCCGCGTAAATTTATTATTAATCCTCTTAGTATTATCTAAAATTTTATATTGACAAGTTTTTTATAGGACCAACCGTTATAGCAAAAAAAAAATAAAAACAAAAAAAAAATCCCTGCCGGCTCCGCCTGCAAACAAGTTATTTTTTGAAGTAGGCGGTTCCAACTCCCGCATCTTTTCGAAACTGATACATAAAATCAAGGGGCATAAAATCTCGGTCAAGTTTGTTAATGGGCAAAATCGAACCAAGGGGGGGGATGGGGGGGCTTTTTGAGAAAACAGAAAAAAAACATAATTTCTAAATTATGATACGTATCGAATCCGTTTAAAGTTATTATTACTTCTAGGAAAAGGGCCGAAAATTTATGTATGACAGATTTTTGATATAATTAAAAATGGCCCCAAGGGGGGGTAAAGGGGGGTTTTAGAAGAAAAAAAAATCAGAGCTTCGTCAATTCACAAGATATCAAATCCGCGTAAATTTATTATTAATCCTCTTAGTATTATCTAAAACTTTTATATTGACAAGTTTTTTATAGGACCAACCGTTATAGCAAAAAAAAAAATTAAAAAAAAAAAAATTCCTGCCGGCTCCGCCTGCAAACAAGTTATTTTTCGAAGTAGGCGGTTCCAACTCCCGCATCTTTTCGAAACTGATACATAAAATCAAGGGGCATAAAATCTCGGTCAAGTTTGTTAATGGGCAAAATCGAACCAAGGGGGGGGATGGGGGGGCTTTTTGTGAAAACAGAAAAAAAAAACATAATTTCTGAATTATGATACGTATCGAATCCGTTTAAAGTTATTATTACTTCTAGGAAAAGGGCCGAAAATTTATGTATGACAGATTTTTGATATAATTAAAAATGGCCCCAAGGGGGGGGGGGGGGAAGGGGGGTTTTAGAAGAAAAAAATCATAGCTTCGTCAATTCACAAGATATCAAAATCAAAAAATACGTATCGAATCCGTTTAAAGTTATTATTACTTCTAGGAAAATGGCCGAAAATTTATGTATGACAGATTTTTGATATAATTAAAAATGGCCCCAAGGGGGGGGGAAAGGGGGGTTTTAGAAGAAAAAAAATCATCTTTTCTAAACTGATACATAAAATCAAGGGGCATAAAATCTCGGTCAAGTTTGTTAATGGGCAAAATCGAACCATGGGGGGGGCTTTTTGTGAAAACAGAAAAAAAAACATAATTTCTTAATTATGATACGTATCGAATCCGTTTAAAGTTATTATTACTTCTAGGAAAAGGGCCGAAAATTTATGTATGACAGATTTTTGATATAATTAAAAATTGCCTTAAGAGGGGGGGGGGTTGAAGGAAAAAATTCATAACTTCAATAATTCCCAAGATTTCAGATCTGCTTAAATTTATTATAAATCCTCTTAATATTATCTAAAACTTTTATATTGGCATGTTTTTGTAGGACCAACTCTTATAGAAAAAAAAAAAAAAAAAAAAAAAAAAAAAAAAAAAAAAAATCCTTGCTGGCTCCGCCTGCAAACAAGTTTGGTTTCGAAGTAGCAATTCCCGACAAACAGGCATCCCACGGTCTGCGTCTTCGATATCTACCTGTGCCTGTAGGCCGAGCCGTCAGGGATTTTTTTATACTGAAGTTGCAAGAAATTTGAAATTTAGCATTGTAGTTACTTATAAAATGTAAATGCTCTCTAAGAATAAATTAAAAAAAAAAATCGAAATTTAAATGGGTGAAATGAGCGAAAAGCGTTCTAAAGCCATTATAAATTATAATTTCTATGGAATCTTTGGAACCACGGAACCGATTTCAAAAGTGATGGTGGCAAATTGGTGGTGACAATGCCTGCTCCAACAGCCTCTTTAATAAAAAGCTATGCGTTGCTGATGACTGGGTTTTTCGCTAATTGTTGCAACAGATTAATCTCGGAAAATGAAACATTTGAAGTTACTGAAAAAAATAATAGCTCAAAAAATATTTGTCAGAAAATTGTTAGACAAACAGCGTTTGAAAGGTAAAAAATTGTATTTTTCTTTATATAAATTTGAAATTTAATGATTATGCCGTTTTTTAAATATTGAATTTCAAATATTACCAAATTTCCCAATAGAGTACCATAGCGAAACTTTCGTGCGTAAAAAGATAATGATAAGGGTGACGTGTCCTGACGTGTATATTGGCTATAGCACGAATCACAAATTATAGTAGCCTTATTATTCTGTTAAAATATAAAAGTTATTTATGAAATGTCAATATTTTGTTTGATTAAAGGTTCGTTAAAAGAAATTGACCAGCGTAGCGGGCGTAGCTTGCTAGTAATAAATAAAAGTTAAGTGGTGTGTGATACAGACAAAAATAAGCTACGTTATATAGGAGCCCCGTACTTAGAATACCTCAAAGAAATATTGCAAATAATAATAAAGTTTTACAGATATATATTGGATTTATCCTTAAAACAAGAATTTTGCTAAAATTATAAAAATCCTTCACGCTCGAAATAAAGCTTTAAAAACTATGTAAATACTCAATCTGCATAAATGCAATTTAAATAAAATTAACAAACTGATTATAACAAATAATAGCACCTTGTAATTATATATTTCTTTTTAATTGCTAAAAGGCGTAAAATAAAAATATAATAAATAGTAAAATAGGTTTTATTAGACTGTTTACATATGTTTCAGCTCAATCTGAACCATTATCAAAACAAACAAAAATATTCTATAAATGCACGGTGCAAGTTATATGAAACGCAATAATTTAATTTCTCGCGTACTTTTTTTTAAAAATACGCACGTTAATTTTTATTTTTACTTGGATGTTTGTATCCATATTTGTAACCATTGAGTAAATCGATACCCAATTTTTGTAAAGTAAATGATGCTGTATCGTTATTGTATTTTTACGTGTTGCAATCTCTATGATTTCTCTTATAATGAATTGATAGTGTAGATTCCAAAGGGAAATTATTTTTCTTTAATTGAAATTTATGTAGATGGTTTCTTCTTGATATAATCTTGCCAGGGCTGTGGTTTTTCTCTTATACTTAATTTCAGCTACATGATCCTTATTTCTGTAACTAAATTTCCTGCTTGTCATGCCAATATAGTAATTCTTTGATCCGTCTTCTTTAATAAATGGTACTTCATATACTCCGGAATAATTATCAAAATTAATTGGATCATTTTTACTGCAAATGATAGTATTTAATTTATAAAGGGTATTGGTATTAAATGGATATTGAAATGTTTAAGGCTTTATTTTACACATAGCAATTAAAAAGAAGTATATAACATACTTAATGTAAAAAAAAGTTGGAAATTAACAACCTCTTAGAAACTAAAACTTCTTATAGAAACTTTTCTATAAGTCATGTCATAATTTATTTGTTTTTGTAAAAAGAAATTATGAAACTTTTAAAAGCCAGTACTTGTTTAGGCTGTTTTATTATCTAAAAAAAACCTGAAATAGATTATAAATATTCAATTCCTTACAACTTTTATAAAGTATTTATTATTATATAAAATGAGAATGACCAATGTTTTAAAACACCGATTCTCATTCAAAAACGAATGTTAAGTCCCAAGGTGCTTGGTCAGTAGTCTTACCTCTGAAAGAGTCGTCACCTGGAAGTCATGTTCTAAGCTTGAACAAAATCGTTGTGTTTCCGATAACCTTTTGCAGCCGCATTAAATATAGTATTAAGTACTTAAATTACGTGTAAAACATTTTTTCGAAAAAAAATGCTTTCATCTATTATTGTAAGATCACCTACAGTTTATGACTCAAACCGAAGGCTATTACTTTTTAAAGGCAGGATTGATATTGAGACGAAAGACCACTTCGTAATTGTTCTTCTGTTGGCTTCAGTGTGAAAGCCATACATGTGCATGTGTAAATTAAATAAATGGTTAGGAATTTTTGAAGATGGGATTTTTGGTAGGTTTCCCAACTTGAAAAATTCAGAAGGTATACAGCTGACATTTAAAGGTATACAGCTGACCTCCTTTCTCTGAATAAATTCTGTTGGAAATTAGCTAAGATATATGCAGTATTCCACCCCTGTGGTGCATTGTTATATGGAAGCCGAACCGCCTTTCCCATCGTATTCAGCATGTGGCCCGATGTCTTGGTCGTCCAAAATGTATACGTTGACAACAACAACAACAGCAACTGTTATATAAAACTATTTTTTACCATTTTATCTTTCGTCTTAAGAAAAAAAAATATTCTTTTCAATAAGAAGGGACATTATAATAAACATATCGTATTTTTGTATTAAATGAGATCAACACATCCTCTACTAGTTGTGAAATATGTTATCAGAAGTTGATAGTCGTAGTGAAAATTTCAGAGTATGGTACAATTTCCTTTTTAAAACGACACTTAAATTTTTTTTAAACGTGAATTGAAAGAAGGCATAATTTACTGTCGGTTGGCTCTTATCCATTATTCTTTTTTTTACTATTTTGGAATTACAATATATAAAGGTGTTTATTTCCGGCCGACTATGTATTTGAAAATTTAGCTTTAATTTGAGAAACAACTTGAACTGTATTAACATTCAAAATGAATCCACAATTTCAATAAAACGTACTAATTTAATTTTAATCATCAATATCTATTTGATTAAAAATAAAACTACACTTTTTGTTGATCTTATGCCATCATATTGAAGATATTTTTATTAAATATAATTTATTGAGTGTTTTTTCTGTCGCTGCAATCGATATAATTCAATGACTATTGGTCTATTTCGCTTTTTAAAATATAACTAAATAATCAAAACAAAAAGTACGTTTTTTGCCCGATTCCCACGGCAAATGCTTACTGAATATGTATATAGTTTATTTTAATACAAATCAGATTTTACAATCTCAAGATGGTTTTTGGAAATATTTGGGTAAAATATATATTTCTTTGAAATTTTTTTGTTCAAATTATGACTTTCTTTAAGTAGAAATAGTAGTTTCAAAACTAATGTATTTTTTCAATAAAAAGTCTTCATACTCTCTTTATAATTAATGATCTTGTTTCTATTTTCAAAGTGTTAAAATATTTAAATCCAGAATTACTTTTAAACTAAATGAGAAATCTTCTTATATTTTTTTAGTTTCAAATACTATTTAAATAAAATTATCCTACGTTTAAAACATGAACTTTTCGAGTGTTTGTTTTCAATTTTAAAACATCTAACGGCGAGCAATATAGGACAGTTTTCTCTTTAAAAAATTCTTTTCAATATTGCCTAAAGCAACAATTAAAAAAAGGATTAAACAGTGTCTAAAAATATATATTTAAAGATGTTTTGTTTTGTTTTATTTTTTTTCCATGAACAAACAACTGTAGTCTAAAATGATTAAATCAAAACAATTTTTTTTTTAAAATATGCTACACTATATTTGCATATATTTAAATATACATGTTATTTTTTAAACAACAGACTACATCTGTAATTTAATTATCATACACCTGCTATGTTTTAATTAGACTTTGTTGACACATGTTAGCTCGACAGTTTTGTAATTGAATAAGTTGCTAAATATAAAAAATAATAGCACAAAAAATCTTAATAACACAATAAAAATAAGGAATGTGCAAGGTCATTTGAAAGAGCTTTGTCTTTCTTCGTCAGGTGCAAATAAGACGTGCAGCCACTTTGAAGGCAGGAGCAAGACATAGTAATCAAGTGTCTTGCTCCTGCCTAAGTAGTTGCACGTCTTCTTTGTGCCTGACGAAGAAAGGCAAAGTTCTTTCGAAAGACCTAGCGCATTACTTATTTTTATGGTGTTATTAAGAAGGTTTTTTTTATACTTTTATAGTATCACACCAGTTTATTCAATACTTTAATGTGTTGCTAAATATCAGTTGAAAAATATGGGTTCAAAGGCAGATTACTACACTGTAAAAAAAGGACGTGTTTCCTAATCTGGGAAACTATTACATAACCACGAACGAATATATACAATTATCTCTTCCGGGAAACCCATGATTTTCAAAAGCGTTCTTTATATTTAGAAACATCAGAAACCAATACATTTTCAGATTTAAAGAATCAGTTATAAAAATATTTTTTTTGCTTTCATCAATTTTTGGAAGCATTTGAGAGTTGCTTATATACATATATATATAAACTAATCAATTTGGTTTTTCACATTGGTTTTTTGGATGCTTTTACTTCTAGTACATTTACTTAATAAACATATTCTACAGACACACATGATAAATTAACAACACTAATATTAGCATGTTATTTTGTTTCTCTTTTATGTATAAATTGTGTTATGCAGTTGAAAATGTTTCATTAATAAATCATAGCATTCTAAAAACCGATGTTCTAGTTGGAGAAAACTGATTACTACACTATAAAAACGACTCGGAAATATTTCCGAAAAATAGTGGCAGTAAAAGAAAATTTGATTTTATGCATGATTCTTGATACGCAGTTGTTTCATTTAAAAATATAAAATCAGAACAGACCGGAACGTGCATACCATGCCCGGTGTATGATGACGAAAGAGGTGGGGTCGACATCTCTTTGTTTTCTTAGATAGATTTTCATTTAAAAATACAAATTTATACAAATTCGATATTGTATGCTGACTAAGGCAGTGGAGTGTCCAGCATTAGGATCGTTTGGAAAGATTTTTGTTTAAATATATAAAATCATTCAACACTTACGTTAGGTATGTTTAAGCTGTTACCACGGATTCGAGCAATACCGGATGGTTCATCTAATATTACAATAAATTAGTACGGTAGTCTAAAACTTTTGAACTTGAGAGATCCCTAAATTCGTAATTTCAAATCGCGTGAACAACTGTTATGTATTATACATATATATATATATATATATATATATTTGTGCAATAACGATCAAAGAATACCCATTTTATTGATATGAAAAAGTCCTGTTTAATGTAAAAATATATTAAGTCATGCTTAAAATTTAAGGAAATCTTAAATGCTTGTGTAATTACAAAGAAATATTTTAGACATTTTGTAAATGTAACATATTTATGAAAGTAAATTTAATTATTACAAAATTTATTGAAGCTTGTTTAAGTATAGCACATTGTTCATGTAATATTTGATCCGAATTGTTTGAAATACGTGGAAAACTATTTAGATTTTTCTAGGGACGACCAAAATTTTCTCGCGGACCACCTGGTAACGACTGTAAAATTAGTATGTTTGTTAAAAGTCCGTTTTTTCTTCTTTTATTGAAAACAATGCACAAAATCTAACATTATTAACAGCAGTAAAAAAAATTGTTCATACTGTACTTCTCGTCAATCAATTCAGAATAATAAAGTATATTGAGTAGTGTAAAGTCTTATACACTTTCAGAATTTTATCATTCATTAAAATATTTCCTATTATTAATTTTATACGTAATTAGTATTTAATTTGTCTTTCGCAGGTTTATCTTCCAGAGTGATAATTTATTTTGTAATATATACATATTTAACATTACAATAGATATCATAACTGTTTACTAGGAAATGTGTTTGTATATATGTATTTGGGACATGTTTAATGCAATATAAGGAAATGTATAACATAGTTAAACGGAAAGGTTGTATTATTAGTGCAAATATGGAAAGTAATCCTAAATTTAATTTATTAAAGCATTTGTTATTAGTACTTCTAAAGCAGAAGGTAGATGCATTGTTAATGGTGCAACCGTATTATACTCACAAAATATAGTTTATCCGTTAATAATCGAATTAAAAATAAATAATATCGACGAAGATTGCAAATACAATATAATGTATATTTGAAATGGTAATCATAATATTTAGAGTATAGTAATTCGATGCATGTTAGCCCTAGAATGGAGTTCATAAATAATTGAAAAGTGAATAAAGTGCACCGTGAAACAGTTATACTTATATTTCTACAATGGGTTATTGAACAAAATGAGATTTTCAAGAGGTGGATTACTAACGAAAGATTATTCCTACAAGTTTCTTGTGCATTGTGTTTTCGAATTATGTTTTAAAATACAGAATACTTAAATATATTCAAGATTTTACATTTGATGCAAATAACTAAAAATAACATTTTTCTACGTATGATTCTTGTGCGACATTTTTTTTTAACTAAACAATTTCAAAAGCAATCCTGGACAGAGTCCGTTGAGCTCCAGGAAAGCTCAGATGATTGACTGCTGGCACCTTAGGTGAGAGGTCTAATATTTTAAAACTTGACTCGCTCATTTGAAATTAAGAAAGAAAATTAACTTTAAATCCAAGATTTCGAATAAAAATTGTTGAGATAAGTAAAACTTCCTAATTACATGGGTAATGGAATTCTTTGATCGGAAATTATACACGTGAGCTGCATATGTTTGGACTGGATGACAGAAATTAAGACTTTGGAAGTGCATTGTGTCTATCAAAGTCGTTCAGAATAGCTCAGTCGATAGGGTGTGGAACATTTAATCCAAACGTCCTAGGTTCAGCTCTTAGCTCATGTCATTTCGCTCAGTTGTTATTAAAAATAGCTTACGCTTTTTATTCCAGGATTTCTAATATTATCAACCTACAAACAATTGGGTAAAAATTGTATGACGAAATTTCAGATTTTATTTGACTAATATTTCACTATATAGTTTATTTCATTGAACTATTTAGATTTCATTGAAATCTCAATAACTTTTAGCCTAAATTTTCATAACCCTATACTTGAAATTTTGCTTTTGTCCGGTAACAGAATAAGTGCATGTAAAAGTAACAATTTGAAAATTACAAGTAATACTTAGATGTTCAGCTATATTTTGAACATTCGCACTCTAATCTGATTACAAATAACGAGGTAACAATAAATTTAAATATACTTTATATACGATTTCCTTTTGTGTCTAATGGACAATAATTAAATAAAAAAACATTTTTAAAACCGGAAGCAAAATTACCATGAGTTGTTTACCTCTTCATTGGAAAACATACTGAAAGGATTTGCTTTTCTCAAAAAGTATCTTATTTTATGCATGAAAGTGCAATCAGATGTTCTATCATTTGGCAAAGTTAATATGCTAAGATTCTAATTTGTTCTTGCAGATCTGAAATATTTTTATTACTATATATAATATTGTAATATATAATAATTTTAAAAATATCAATGTTTTTCAATATTTGGAAAATAAATGGTAATGAGTTGTTCTGAGAGAGTTTAGTACCACATGTTATAATTTTAAATATACTCTACAAAAACAATATAAATAAATAAACTTTGCAACAAAACTCCTCACTTCCATTTTCTCAAAATTTCATTTTTATTACATAATATTCCCATCGAATAAAATATCAAAACGTGCATGGACATATATGATAAAAATTATACAGAACTTTTAATATCTTATTTTTAAGAGAGTAATAAATATGAAAAATTAATACACTTTCCTTAACGAAATTAAATATAATTGGTTTCGTATGTATGAAATTAATGACAAAATACTTTATCCGAAAAGGAAATTCAATGAAAACAATCTGCTTATTTTTTCTTGCTTTCTTCACTATGTTTTCTACATGAGTATAATTATAATTCAACTTTTTAAATATTTAATTTTGATTAATTTTGAAAGAGTTTATTAAGTGAAGCAGATTTTAAATAGAATGGCATTTCTCCGTTTCATGCAAATGTAGTGCTATGAATTATTTCTTTCGTTTTTAGAATTTTAGAAAAAACTGAATGAAACCTGATATAAGAGCCATTTGTAATTTATTTATGTCTGAAAAAATACAACTTATATGATACTGGGGTTATTTTTATTTATTTATTCAAAGAACAAATGTATAACATTTGAGTTATTTAATATATCGTTACAGGGAATATACCGAAATTAATTTTTCCAGACCTAATAGTGAGCATTTAGGCTTCTCACCACACACTCAATTAATTAAATATTCTTTATTAACAATTCCAACTTATCTAATATTTTTATTAACATTGTAAATAATTCAAAATTAATTTCACAAACTCTTGACATTTTCTAATATAATAAGCAAATATATAGGTAACACATATATTCGAAAATAACATTAAAATTACATAAAAACAAAAAAACTACTATACATCCATGCAATTGTTACAGATAATTCAGTAATAACTAATGTTATTTTATTTAAATACACTGAGCTCCTAATGTTAATGTACAGTCACGGGAAAGAAATATTCTATCCCTTAGAAAGTCTTGTTCAATTTTGAAATTCGTTATCGAAGTTATATGTGTTTTAACGTATACATTTTTGACAGAAATTAATTTATAGGAGCTTCAAATATGGGAATCCAAAATTACAGCCGTTTCCGTCAAGCAAGTTTTGAATTAGGCTTAAATGATTACCTGTCCTGCAATATATTTTGCAACTATTATAATAAGAAGTTTCAAACGTTAAATTGACTTAATCCCTAAACTATTTGACCGAATAAGATCACGTTTCGTATTGGAAATGAAAATTTACTGAAATATCTAAATATGTCTTCAAAATTAGGTGTTAGTATTGTAAAATTAAATATATTTTACAATTTCTATATGTAGACGACCCCAAACGGTAATCTGTATTATAACGTTATAGTAGACGTTATTACTAATGAATAAGTATCAATTACACTTTCACACTTTGATTTGCGGAAGCTACTAGGGAGTATTTTTTTTTCATCAAGACTATTCAAATTTTTGTGAACACAGTTATAAAGAAGTTAATATAGAAAACATGAAATTTGTTGTATAAGTTCCTCATACTTTGAGACACATTATAACAGCAATATAAAGAGAAATGATAACTTTCTTAAATATGCAGTGATAGCAAAAAAAGATCAAAACATAAAGCATCATACTCCCAGAACATGCCGACTGATATGGAGTTTGGCCATCTCAGACATCGAAATAGTTCGTTAACGTATATGGATGTATGAATAAATGACGTCGTGTTACGGCTCTTGTAAGAGCATCCCAAACATGTTCAACGGAATTATGTTACAGTAGCCATCTGGGTCAATCCGCACTACGAATGTTCTCTCCCTCTAATAATCATCATCGAAAAGCAGTATTCTGGGTTTCTTCAAATTATAGACCATGATATAAACCAGCTCCTGAACGATAAAGGGTCAAAGGACGTTTAATATACAACATGTCTGTACAGCTGTGTGGCTATATTACGCTTATCGAAGACATGCGACGGTGTATAACTAGGACACCCTTCCTGGACGCCGCGTCGGTGGGAATACTACTTATGTCCATGCGGGAACCCACCCACCCCCCCTTATCCAACAAAACCCAGCCACCGAAACCGGCCCAGATCAGCAAGCATTTATACAAATACGTATACAGTAAATTCTAAAATTTGGAATAAAATAAAATGACAAACAATGGCCGAATCGCCAGCGAAATTAAAATATGACAAAATACTAAATTAAACTAACTAAAATCGTAAAAATATAAACTGAAACGTAAAAAAACACAAGCTCTTTAAAACTATGCTACAGCTAATAAAATAAAACTAAATCTGAAATACACAAACTTATAATAACGTTGTTAGCACTTTAACAAACATGAAGATGTATAACATACCTTTGTACAAAAGTTAAAAGCCAGACGCTATTATGCAGGAAAGTTCAAAAGTCTATCATCAAAAAGCTATGATTAACATTACTGTCAAAACAGATCAAGCATAATAACTACACCAAAATGAATTTGTTACCCACAAACGAGTAAATTGTCCATGTTCTGGTAGGAAAGTCAAGCATTTCTTAGAAAATGGCTCGTCGATTATCGGTTTATGTGCTGAATCTAAAGTAGATCGAAACTTGCTGTTCCCAAGATGTATCACGCATGTGATTGGCTGCCTAACAGATGAGCGCTCGGTTACTGTGAGAACACAGACTGATATCCTTGAATTACATGTGAGACTTTTCTAGGCACTGCCGATTTGATGTACAATATTCCCAGAGCATGCCTACTGATATGGAGTTTGGCCATCTCACACATCGATATAATTCGTTAACGTGTATAGTACTAGCAGTAACGGACGTTGTGTTACGGTTTTTGTGAAAATTAGAAAATTAGACTTGCCAGACTTAGAATATTATTTTCATGAGGGAGAGTATATTTGTCATACATACTTCTGCGATCTCGCTGGTCCTTCATTTAGAATTCTCTCTATTCTAAAAAAATAACTAACGCTGAAGCTCCCGTAATTGAATTTAGTGTGACCTTTTCACATTATAAGATTATCCTGTAAAACAATTGCATATAAATACGTAAAATTTTGTAGATTTATACACTGAGAAAAATGACACTTTTAAATCTGAGTAAATTGATGTTTGCATTTTGTAATGAAGCTTTTTGTTTCAAATATGACGACACAATGCTTTTAATTCTGAAATACCAGACATACTCATAATATTGAAACATGGACATATTCAAAACTGAGCAAACAAAAGTGCATTCCTAATCATTCTTCAAAAATGGACATACTCAAAAATGATTAGAATCAGTTCAAACTCATTTTTGAAACATGGAAATACTCAAAAATGGGCACATAGAAGTCAGTTCATACTCATTTGTGAAAAATGGACATACTCAAATATGAGCACATGATGTTTTATTCTTGAGTGTGTGCATGTTTTCAGAAATGAGTATATACATGTTTCAAACTTGAGTAATTTTGATTCGGAGCCATTTTGACTGTGAGACATACTTAAGTTTGAGTATTTTTTGCTTAGTTTTGAAAATGTCGTTTTTAGATTCTCTAGGCATGTTTGATAAACAGGCTGAAGGAAGAGAGTTTAAAACGAAATGTAATTATAAGTGCTATATAAAGTTGAAATCAGTCAATATATTTCAGTTACATAAGTTTTATAGGATAAAAACTGCACATAAAATTTTAACCCTGTTTTATATGCGTATTATTGGCTAGATTGTGGTGCGCAATGTCGTATCTTTTTTAAATTTGTCTGAGTTATTTGTTTTTTTTTCAATTTATTTTTTTTAATTTCATTATCTGAGAAAAATATTTAATCCATACTTTGAAATAGCCATTTTATCTATTGTGGTCGGTTTTTGAAAATCCCGATTTTTCATGAAATTTTCAATTGAAAAATATTTTTACACGTGGATATTTTAAAATAAAGAAAACTTAAAATTAAATTATTACGTTCGAAATTTAATGGTGAAAAGTACATGATATTTAAAACGATATATTTAAAACGTCATTTTAAAAACTATTTTCTTATAGCGTCCAAAAGCAAACTAAACGTTATAAAAGCATGGGAGGCAGTGACATTTTTACTTAGCTATTTTATACAAACTGTTTTTCAAAATAATTATTGACCTTATTTAAACAATCATGAAAACAGCTATCAACTATAGCGGCAGCGATAGTTGCGGCCTTGGATACAAAAAATACCTTAGTCAACGGCAGTGAATAGTAACCCAATTACGCAAGATCGTCACTGGTCGTAATAGTAACATTCTATCTTCTGTAATCGGTTAATCTTTTTAAAACGAAGCTAATTAGTGCATTTTATTGCTTGTATGGTCTTAAGAAATACATTTAGTTTAAATATAAAGATGTAATTGAATTAACAGAATTCTATTATTTATAAAAAATCTTTCTTTTTGTGTATCTATATTTCAAAAGTAAACGTTTTCAAATTTGTCATTATTTTAAATTGGGCCAGATCTAAAAGCCTGTACATAAATTCGTATGTCTCTGCCCCTAGTTTATATGTTACCGTTTGTAGGAATATTCTGTTGTTTGCATTTGTATTGCAGAAAAACCATACAAAGTTGTTTAATATGTTAAAATGTCCCTCACAAAATTACGTAACTAACAGTAATTATAACAATACTTTT
Organism: Maratus michaelseni; assembly: GCA_963931845.1. Taxonomy (NCBI): domain Eukaryota; kingdom Metazoa; phylum Arthropoda; class Arachnida; order Araneae; family Salticidae; genus Maratus; species Maratus michaelseni. The sequence continues at coordinate 169,006,686 of OZ007588.1, forward strand.
GTTTAACTAAAGCAAATAACATAAACTAATGATACAACTTTCTTAATTATAATACACATTGTTACAACTGTGATTTCTTTTCGTGATAGGGACTGAAATCAAAAACTATTTTGGCAAATAAAATTCTTTTACAGGTTGCTAATAAATTGTATAATCATTTTTAAAATGTCAAAATGAATTTTATTTCAAAATTTCAATTAAAATTAATTTTAGATTACAATAAAACAAACAATCGTAAGCCATCCTAATTCATTTTTTTTTGTTTCAACAGAAAGTTATAAGAGTGCACAATACCAAATATGTAAAATATCGGTTACAATAATATCTACATAGCCAGTCATTTTTTGTGGAGATAGAATAAACTATCAAGCAAGAACAAAAACCATGCGTCAAGCCTAGATTATATAACACTTTCCAACACTTCCAAAATAATTTTGCAAATCTCTACCGTAAGGTGTAAGATGATATCTAACTAAACAATTTTGAAAACGCATAACATATTTAAAAATCCAATTTTAGGAATTACCAACAATATTCTGAAAAATATACGAGCTCTTTTGTGCAGCCCTGTATATGATCTATACATTTCTATATATACTAAATACAATGCTAAATTTTAGTTCAGTTAGGAAACGGGTAGCACAGTTTAAAATTTTCCTTCTGGAATTTCCGACAATAAACGAAAATGTACTCGAGAACTTTTGTGCTGCCATGTATACAATCTATACAATTTATACACACCAAGTAATAGACAAAAAATGAGTTAAATTTAAAAACGGGTTTATCATCTGAAAAAGCATGCCCAGCAATTATTATTAATAAGCAGTTATTTAACCGAATAATTTTGTGTTTCCTTGTAAATGAACGATGAAAGCTACACACACAATATTCTATAGTAAGCCTCTTGTAATCCACGTTAGTGATATAGAGGGTGGCAGTGTTTGGAGCGCACTGTAGCGCGATCTAATAGCCGAAATGGCACCAAACTTGGTATTTAGACTAATCAAAACATGGGAAAAAGGATTCCGTGAAAAAAAGTTCCAAAAATCGCCGCTAGGGCATTTTGTGGCGCTGCGGTAGCTTACAATAACGCGAATTAGCATAAAACACGAGTATCAAAGAAAAATGCAAATGTTGTGCGATGACAGCGCCAGTAATAGGGGATATAAAAGCAAGTAGTAGACAGCTCCGACAAATAATCTCAGCTGAAGTAAACGAGCTCCAGTGGACATGCCTCTCACGTTACCGGAACGTGCGTTACTGGTGAAGCTGTATTATATGAATCAATGTAATGCATCCTCACTCCTTCGGGAATTTCGAACCAGAGAAAAATTACGAAAGGGGCCTTTATCGCAGAATGGTCTTAAGAAAATGATTAAGAAGTTCGAGGAAACGGGGTCACTGACCATTTTCGCTGGGAGAGGACGTAAACAAGTATCAGAAGATGTAATAACTGATGTGGCAACTGCAATTGTCGAAGGATCGCAAGGAACCATTGCTGGTACTAGCAGCGTCCGGGGTGTAGCTCGACAATTGGACATGAATTATTCCACGGTATGGAGAGTTTTGCGGCGCGTTATTGGATTTTACCCCTACAAAATCAGCCTCTTGCACGAACTGAAACCAAGTGATTATGATAAGCGAGTGACATTCACTCTATCGTTTCTTGCCAGGGTAGAAATTGATGATGCTTTCCCATGGCATATTCTGTGGGGAGATGAGTGTCATTTTTATCTCAATGGGTCCGTAAACACACAAAATAGCCGAATTCGGGCTTCTGAGCATCCCCACACTGTGCATGAAATCCCATTAAATTCCCCAAAAGTCACTGTTTGGTGTGGTTTCACAGCCGAATTTGTAATTGGGCCATTCTTTTTTCAGATCATCACTCCGACAGGACCCGAAACGTGCACCATAAATGCAGAAAGGTACCATGAAATGCTGCAAACGTCTGTTATTCCAACTCTTCAGCAAAGAAACCGTCTCCAACAGACAATATTTATGCAGGATGGTGCTACGCCACACATTGGTAATAAGGTAAAGCAGCTGTTGCGCCAAACCTTCACTGATGATAGAGTCATAAGTCGGAGTTTTCCAGTTGCATGGCCGCCTCGTTCCCCTGACCTCACGCCATGCGATTTTTTGCTCTGGGGTTATTTGAAATCTCAAGTTTATGTTGGTGGAATATCAAATTTGTCTATTCTAAAGGACAACATAACAAAGACAGTGCGGAATATTCCTACTGATATGCTCTGTAGGGCTGTGGAGAACGTTGTCCACAGAATGCACGGTGTTATTTCTGAGAACTGTGCTCATATTGAAGGTGGTCTAATTCCTCACCGGGGAAGTTAATGCAGTAAATAAACATTAATAATTTAACTGTACGATTGTATGTGTTAGTATTTTTCTTTTCTCACATTTTATACATTGCAAAGCGCCACAAAATGTCCTATCGGCGATTTTTTGAACTACTTTTTTTACGGCATTCTTTTTCCCATGTCTTGATTAGTCTAAATACCAAGATTGGTGCCATTTCGGCTATTAGATCGCGCTACAGGGCGCTCCAAACACTGTCACTTTAAAAAAGATCACCCTGTATATCAATTTCAATATGATTGGAATAGTGAAACATTATTAAAATAAATTGCAAATGATTTTTATCCATAGACCGTAATGTAACGGAACGCTTTTGCGAAGGCTTTTGAGCGTGTAAAGGAACTGTAAGTGACTTAAATTTTATGCACACCAAATTCTATAATTAGTCTCTTGTAGTGCATCTCTGTTATATATATCAATTTCAATATGTTTAAAATTGTGTAACATCATTAAAATAAACCGAAAATGATTTTCCCCATAGACCGCAATGTAACGGAATACTTTTGAGTGTCCCTGTAAAAAACTATAAGTGCTACACACTTCATTTTCAATACCAAACATGACACATGTAAGCCTTAATAACATATATCAATTGCATGATGATTTGAGTATATTTACTTGAGTTAGAGCAGGCACAGACAGACAAACCGAATTCATTAACACTTTTCAACTATGTTGGAAAGTGTTAAAAATAGTGATTTCACGGTGCAAAATTTAAATACAACGTTAAGTTATTAACTCAAATCGAAAAACTAAATATGGAATTGTATAAGAAGAAATCACTTATTATCATTAAAATGAAAAATACATATGCTAAAAGTAATTGCATAAAACATAAATGCTTAAAAAACTTTTAATAAACAGACCTACTAGTCTCGCATAAACATACGCTGACATTATTGAAATTGGTAATGATAAATAAATAAATAGCATATTTAGTTTTATTCTTTTTTTTCGAAATTAATCTATTTATCTCTATCATCTTGCAAATTTCACTGTTACGAATACGAAATTACTTAGTAGGTATGTTTAGTAAAAGGCTTTTAAACCATTTTGTTTACTGTAATCCCTTTTACCATATGTATTTTGATTATTTTAAACCTAAATATGGTTGGGTTATTATAGAACTAAGCAAAACCTAATATGCGAGTTACATTAGTTTCTGATTATTTTATATTAGGAAATGCAAAAATATGCGAGGGTAAAAATAATACCCGTAAATGCGGTGTATGTGATGTAAACATGATTCAGTATAAATTTGTAAAATGTATATGTTGAGAAATTACATCTAAATGAAATTCAATGGGAAAGAAAATGCAAGAAAAAAATAAGTGTTTTGAAATCTCAATTGTGTTGGAGTTCCAAGAGATGCGCATAATTTCGTATTTAATGTCTTCTATAATAGAAATACCAGAGGGCCCGTGCGAAGATTTCGCACTGAAATCTAATATTTTTAGGTACTTCTCTATTAACCCGTTGACCGCTTTTCATAACAAAAAACTACCGCCAAACTGTAAGATTAAACGCCAAAAATGCAGTCCCATTTACTTGATGTCAGAATCATTATGCGTGTTTGTTACGTCATCTAGTGGTATTACATTCGACATTTGCGTGTATTTTTCATTATGTTTTACTGATTTAGTAGTTATTTTATTAATTAAAATAACAATTGTGTCCTTAAATTCTTATATTTTATTTATTTTTTGATATTCCAATGGCAACGTTCTCTCGTTTATTTGGCGATAGTTTTTTGTTATGAAAAGTGTTCGACGGGATAATAGAGAAGCATCATTTTTTATCAATATGTAATATTTATTAGATGCAGGTTTAAACTTCTAAACAAAAAGCAAGGATAAAAATATCTGCAATCAACATTTAGTTGTTAGTCAAGCCAGAATATCATCTAATTTATTCCATCAACGTTAGAATAAAAAATGATCCAAGATTGCTAAAGGCACGCGCGAGAAAAAAAATTAACAATCGTATTTTGACTGCATAAGAGGAATACGTCATCCGCTTAGGGAAAACCATGGGACTTTGAAATATAAATCTAAACATTTCAATTTCAATTTCGCTTTTTAATCATAAGTATAAAATAAACCCGTGCGGTGTTTTTTATAATAATTGCTATGAGCATCATATAATGTGGTATTTTATTTTTTTGGCAACAATAATTTCAGGAAAGCCTTTCATTTCTTTCATGAAAACAATGCCGATTAATTTTTTTTATTTCAGCAAATTTTAATCCAAACATGTTTTAACGAATTGTTAAGTGGGCTATGTCAGAAGCCTGTTCTAAAACCTTTCATATGGTATCTCATTCGTTGTTCTGCGTTTCATATTTTCTGAGTAAAAGGGATGTTGACAGGAGAAATAATATATAAGGATTTATTCACTAGCAGATACGCCCGGTGCTGCCCGGTCCCGCCAAAACATAACACGAAATGCGAAATCACTCTTAGAAATCGCTGCACGAAACCCTTCCACTGGTAACTCTTTGTCTTTCAGAAAATAAATAGAGAGATAGACCCAAAGCGGAAGTAAATTTAACACTGCCTCCTCAAATGTCTGGATCATTTGATTCAAAACGGGTCAGTTTTTGATCAAAATTTTAAAAAAAAGTTACCGTTTTATTTTCATAAATTTCGCATTTTAGGAATCAGAAAAATAAGCTGTGAGTTCCGATTCAATTATTTCAATACTTTTTTTTAATACTCCAGGAAGAGTGAAAATGAAATTTTTTCGTTGTCTGGGACTACCAAATCGGCAACTTTCTTTTGCGGTTTCAATAAAAATAACCATTTTTGATGCAGGCGCAGGAATCTTTTAGTTACACCGCCAGGAGATGCATTTTGGTCTAAACAAATTATCCGACACATGTCCTAGCTGGCTACGATACCGTGTATAGCAGGCATTCTAGGCACGCGCTACAAAATCTTTTAGTTCCAGTTTCCACTACCAAGTGGAACATTCTGTTCTAAATAAACCTATTTCAGAACGAAACTCCGGCACTCGTTCATGCTGCTTACGGCACCATGTAGAAGGCGTGAAATGCACGCGCGAAAAATCTGTTAGTTCCACTTTTCTCCGCCAGGGAGTACCAAATCTGAGTCTGAAATAATTAGCTATATCTTAATTAGTTCATGTTAAGTTGAATGAACCGATTCCTGTTGAAATTGGACCCATTAGAAACCGAGAAAATAAATCAACACCCCTGGATATTAATATTCATAAATGGTGTAACCAAGGACAGAAAAAATGATACCGAAGTTACCTGGGAGACCTCGGAAGAATGTCAGAAAAGATTTCGTTTGAATTTGACCAAGATTAAATGCAAAATCTTTTAGTTACATTTTCCACCGCCAGGGGGTGCACTTTAATCTAAACACACCTCTTTCCGAACGAAACTCCGGCACGTGTCCCCGCTGCTTATGACAACGTATAAAAGGCGTTCTGTGCACGCGCATAAAATGTTTTAGTTCCACTTTCCACCACCAGGGGGCGCGAAATCTATGTCTTAATTAGTTATCTATATCTTAATTGTTTCATGTTAAGTTGAATGAATAAATTTTCGTTGAAATCGGGCCTTTTGTTTGAATCGGACAAATTTTAAATGCAAAATTGTTTAGTTTCACTTCTCACCGCTAAGGCGTGCACTCAGTTCTAAATAAAACTCTTTCCGATCGAAACTTTGACACATGTCCGTTTTGCCTACGACACCGTATAGCAGGCGCATCATTTAGTTCCATTCTATATCTTAAGTAATTCGTATTAAGTTGAATGAACTAATTCTCATTGAAATTGGGCCCATAAAACCCGAGAAAATACCACTCGCTGGTCATTAATATTCATAAATAGTGGTAACCAAGGGCTGAAAAAATGATACCGAAGTTTATCTAGTACATGGGGAACTGAGAAAAGGTTTCGTTTGAATCGGACTAATAATTAAATATTTCTGAATTTGGAGGCAGGGTGGGGGGGAAGGAGGGAGTTTCGATCAGAGCGTTAACGCGATATTTAAACTACAATCGAACATTCATCTCCCCCCCCCCCCACACACACACACAGAATTAAATCTACGGCGTTAAAAAATTAGGAATTATTAATTTTTAAAACAGAAACAAAATAACTTTTTTTTAAAACATACAAAAAAAGTAAGTTATCGTTGTTAATTTCTAAAATCAAATACAGAACTCACGTATACATGAAAAAACTCTAAAAATCCCATAGAAAATTGGCAAAAATTCACAACTCGCTGTTCGAATTGCAATCAGCTGAGCTGACGACCTTTTCATCTGCCAATCACAATTGCCCGGTTGACTTCCAGCTGTGCCTACTATTCTATCAGCTACCAATCAAACACTGCCCTCCAATGATGTTTGACTTGTAGTGGGCGATTTGTGACGTCATTTGAAACAAAAAACGCTGCAAAACATGAAAAAAAAATATTACAAAATGAAACTAAAAGAAAAAAATCAAAAAAAAAATCGGATTAATAAATAATCCGCCCTTCCCTTTTAAAATTAAGATTTTTTATCTGTAAAGAATTATCAACTTTCTCCAAGCTAAAAGAGTATAAAAAATGGCGATTGTGAGTGTACCGGAGGCTGAAATGGAAGCAACAACCGAACCAATCAAGCGTTCTGGTCAAAAATACTTGTTGTCAAAGGAAAAAATCGCCAAAAAATCAAAAATCGCTGTACGACTTTCGCACAAACTTTATTGAAAAGAGGATAAAATTTACTATATTGGGCTAAATGATTGGAACCGGATTTCGGTTACTAATGTGGGTAAATCGCAGCGGAACGTCAAAAAACACTAAAAACCGCATAATTAAAATCCTGATTTATTATCTGTAAAGAATTATCAACTTTCGCCAAGCTAAAAAGAGAAAAAAAAATGCGATTCTGATCGTATCTGAGGTTGATATGGAAGCGCACCCATCGAACCAATCAAGCATTCTGGCAAAATTTCTTAGTGTCAAAGGAAAAAAATAGCCAAAAATTCAAAAATCGCCTTACGAATTTCGCACCAACTTTATTGAAAAGAGGACAAAATTGTCTATATTGAGCTAAAAGATTGGAACCGGATATCCCTTAATAATGTGGAAAAATCGCATCAAAACGTGAAAAAACACTAAAAATGGCATAAAAAATTTAATTAAAAAAAATCTATTCAAAAATTCCAAAATCTGGTTTCGGGGTACAAAACTATACGCATAAAGGTACCTTCCCACCAAATTTTGTAGCTCTGTGTGCAGCGGTCTCTTCAGAACACAACCGAGAAACAGACACACGCACAAACTTGCTTCTTTATTATAGTTGGAGATTAGCATTCAACATACGAAACTGTTTTATTTACTCTCAATTCAAATGAAATATTTCGTAATTAATACGCCGAATTCTATTGTCCCTTTCAGGTGACACATCTTTGAAAGGACTTCTATGCTTAAATTTTATGTAAATATGTATCTTGGCGTCGTTATTGGGATCTAGGATAGTTTACCTAGTCAAATCTCTTGGATTTTCTAATACAATTCTATAACCTTTTAAGTTTTATACGTCCTCCAAACAACCAAGAACTTGAGTTGGAATTCTTTTTGGACATAAAAATTGCATAAAAGCAGTACTAAGTGTCTTTTTTTTTAATCACTCTCTTTCGGTAAATACAATGCATTACTACCTAATTTTTGAAAATGTATGCATAAATTTACTTTTTGGGTGCTTTTGTGGGTTTATATGTACATATATCATTTGCTCATAAGGGTATTGTAAGCTAAGGTAATAATGATAAAATAAAATACAATAAAACAATATTTCCATTCATTCGTAATTTTTCAGCATGCAATTTTTTAAAAGAATAGGTGTAAATTTTTCTACCGTAAATATGAAATATACTTCAATTCAGAAAGTACTGAAGGACAATACCACTTTCTAATAATTTATTTTTATGAAGTAAATTTTATTTATTTTATGCTTCTTACACAAATTTCGAAGGAGCTATTGTGAAATATTTTCGTTATATATACCTTTGGTTTTGCTTTTCTTGAAATAATAAAAAGAAGGCTAATGAAGTAATTAGCAACATAGTAATTTTATGAGTATATTGCAGAAAGCGCTTTGAATATAAATGACAAAATCCATTCATAAATGTTTTGATAAACACGTATTCAAGGAAATTAAATTAAAATAGAACATTTAAATACAATCCTGAATAAAAAGATCAAATTATCTTGAAACACATTTTTCTCCTTAATTAAGATTAAAATTTAATTTCTTTCAGAAATTAATTTTTTTATTGAAATTGCACCTACCTTTTCAGTGCTGCCCTATTGTGAAGATATGTTTATTATTTCTACATTTCCGAGAATTTACAATAGTGATGAAATACATCTAAGACAATAGCAATTTAATTCATCTAAATTTAAATAGAAATGCATTAAAAACGGTTATCTTGTTCATTTAATTTATTATGAGAAATATATTTTTATATTAAAATATAATTCAGCTTTTCGTAGTTTTGAAAAGAAGTTTGAAGGCTATCTAAAATATACATTTTATTATAATTATGAAATAAACTTTCTTATATGGTCATTTTTAAAGGAAAAGCATTTGGAGGTCGATTTAAAAAAATCCACTTGGTCAAGTGTAGTATAATTCATGGGAAATATTAATTTGGACATTGGGAAAAGAAACCATGAACTAAATAAAGTTCAGCTTTTTGAATAGAAGACCTGAAAAAATCATTTCCATGTACTTAAGTATAAAAGATCTATAAAATGTAGACAATTACATAAAATAATTTGGTTCTTCTGTATATTTTATAGAATCTATAGTGTCATTCTGTCGTGCCTGATGACAAAAATATGAGCTATGTTTTCTTACAATTTTCAACATATTATAAAAAGTGTTTATGAAATAAGTTTGTCTGCCTACCGTTTTTCCGTACTTTAGATCTGGTAACTCTACTCGAATTGCCATGTAATTGATATAGGTTAATAAAGATACTTGTAGAATGTTATCTAATGAAAGTAAAGTTTGTAGCAATCATAGTTCGTATACAGAGAAGTCTGTTAGATTAAGGTCAGTATGGAGAAATGATTTGCAGTGTGTATTTAGATGATGTTATACTATTTCTAACATACTGAAATTTATATACATTACTGCTGTTCACTACAATATGCCTACTGTGGGGTATGGTGTGCAAAAAAATTATCAGTTCATTTACAAAGACACATAAAAGATTTCAGTTAGAATACTGAATGTAAGTGATAATTTCTGGAAGTGGCGTTTTTAATTGTGGTATGCATTTGAAGTTTAACTAATTGTATCCACATTATGTGGATTCGTATAAATTGTATATGTCATGTACTGGTCTGCACAAAGTAATTCGTCAGCATTACTGTCTATGGGCGTGAATTACGTAAGGGTGGTTATTAATTGTGTTATGCATTTCCCAGCTTAACTATATAATGTATATCAATATATATGTGTAGAAATTTGATGAATTCATAGGCAGGGCTACACAAAAACTAGATACATTGCCTTTATGTATGATAATTGTTGGAAGTGCGATTCTAGTTGTGCTACTTAAATTTAAATTTAACATGTGGTGTGTATAAAAAACGATAGATAGTATATAGGGCTATAGAAAAGAAATGAAGTCCATGTTCATCTATTTACGGAAATTGCTGAAGCTGCATTTTCATCTGTATTATTCATTTTCTAACTGAATGCAATTTTAATGTATTATTTAGTGTGATAAATTTCAGAACATTTAAACAAATCTATAGATCATGCAAAGACTTCAGAAAAGAATTCGAATAACTTTAAAACTATGGCGATTCTTAAAAATGGGTTTTCTGATTTGTTATACGTTTTGTAAATTTTTTACTTATTTATCATTTTTCAACTTAAAAAATGGTAAAGTTTCGTTTTAATATTCTGTATTCGTTGGAAGTTCTATAATCTATGCTTAAAGCAAAATGTTTCATTATTGTTTGCATTAAATCTGTTCCACATGGCATAAATATTATTTACACCAAAAGGTTTTTAGAAGAACAGCTATTTAAAAGTAGCCACGGATTTGCTCACTAAGCGGAAAAAAATGTGTGGTCTGAAGAAACTTGAATAATGGATTTACATTAGGATTTACAGAGTTTACATTAGATTTAAACATTTACAGAGGGGGCATAACTACTCGCACCAAACGTTAAACTATTGACTAATTTCTATTTTATTTTTCTAGTTTATGCATTTGTTTCATTGCAGTTAACTTTGGTTATTACGTAGACGTAAGGAAGTTGTTCGACAATGAATTAAAATATCTTTACCTCTTAAAGAGAAAATATATGTTTGTCATTAACAGAATAAAAAACATTTTAAAACCCTTTGACTGTCCAGCAAGAGGCTAAATTGTAATGTTGTTTTCTCTATTATTTATTTTAAGTGCTAAAAAAAGGTGATTATTCCAAAATTATATAAAAAACTTAATTATATGAATTAATGCAAACCTTTAGTGCATCAATCATTTCTCAATGTATTAAAACTGCATTTATATACACATAACTATATCAATTTAAAAAATGCTTGTGTTGCAGTGAAACCTGGAGCTTAGTGAACGTATTAACGCGGCCTTGTTAGTGAGAGGGTTTTAAGTAAATTAATTTATGTTATTGATACAATACTTTTGATCCTGAAAAATTGTAACGATACTCTTCATAAAAGTACTTTAATGGGTAACACACTTTTGAATGTGTACGTGTTCTGAATTTAAATGTTGTGTGTGAATATGAAGACTATTATGTCATCGTTTAAAGTTAAAATATATTAAATAATCTGTGGGATTCGATAATTCAATTGCAGTTTACAAATATATGATAAATAAACGGTTGTTTCCTAAACATTTTGAAAATTTCAGTGACTGAGAGGGTTTTGCATGGGCATTACCGAAGAGTTCGGAATACAAGTGCAATAATTTGTAGCACATCTTGTATGAGTGAATTAGATATTTTACTTGTATCGAAAAGATATCTTAAAGAAGGATCGGAATGGCTACGTTCCTAAGCTAAATTAAGCTAATTTTGTTTTCACACCTGCAAATTTAAAGTTATTTTTGAAACCCACGTAGTTTCGATTATTTTTATACATTGTATTAAGACGCATCTTCACATCCTTAAGTGAGATACAATTTTTTTTTAGTATTTAGACATTTTGAATAGCAGCATGGTTTGCTCCAACCTTAAATTGATTAGCTTAAATTGTCCACAATTTTTAAATTGTAGTCACTTTGTTCACTTGAAAACTACCGTATCTATTTTCTTTTTAAATTGCTGTTATTTGTGTTCTAAAAGCTGATGTGTTTAATCATGTTGTTCAACAACAATTTTGACGGAACAAAATTTGTATAAAATGTTCTTCTTTTATATAACTGAGGGAAATATTACGAATAAGTTTAACATTAAAGTGTGTTATTTACTATCAGCACACAAATAAAACTAATATCTATCCACTTAAACGTTAATTTTGAAAACGCCGTCTTTGTTTAACATCACAATATATTAAAAGTTTTACTACGTCCACTTTACTTATAAATACCATCTTTTAAAGTGAGAAACAACGATTAAAGAAATAAATGTAAAATATTTTTCGAAAAATACCCACCAGGGAAATTAAGTGTATATAAAGTAAAATATATATTCCACTCGGGATTCTGTTATTACGCTGTATTTCCATTTCAATTAATGTTAGCGGTATAATTGCTTGAATGCTTTCAACTTATGGATAAAATTTTCAACCGTAGCTTCTTTTATTAAAAAAATAATTGGTCTTATTATAGGGCATGTTTTATACATTAAATGTTGTTATGGCTTTTATATATAAAATATTTTTTTATATATATTAAAATAACATTTTTCTGTCACATTTCATAAAAATTGAAAACAGAAAATGCTTTTTAAAAATGCTGAAAATCTAGAACTTTCCATTTTCATCATTATAAAATTATTTCGCCCAATATATTCTAAAGTAAGAAACATTTGATGTACTATTTGATAATCCTCACACAGCATCCTCACATAGCATCTATGCAAGTAGATAAATTAAACAAAAATATTACAGGTATTTGATTATGACGTATCGCAAGTGACAATGTATGAAGTGGGCATAGAGACATGTCCAGTAGTCCGAAGATCAGTGAAAATTTATTGTCTTCATAGATGAGTTTAGATTTATCTTGTAAAATGTCAACATTGAATTTATGACATCCAAATGACTTCAAACTTTTTACCCTCCATCAAACATAAAAAATATTAAACTGAGGGATCATCTTTTCTATTTAATATGACAACGCATTGAATATAAATCCAAATTCATTGTTTTCCATGTAGAAGTATAAATGCTCTAGTTTATAAAGATGTAGTTCTTGTTTATTAATACACACTTGGTTGTTCAATAGAGTGTTATTTCATTCAAAAAGAGGACAATGCTCTCTGATAAATGGTTTAGCCGTGTCAGTGCAACGGAAATATGTGTTAAAAACAAACAAATCTGAAAAAAAGGAATTACGGCACTATACACCGACGTGACATGAAAACTAACCATTTTACGCAAACAATTCACCATTAATGATAATAAATATTATATGATTGACTACATTCTACAATGAAGTTGCCTCATAATCAACATGACGACTCATTATGAACCATTATTTAATTTTATATATTTATGTACCGTAATAAGAAACATTAGTAAGTACGTTTACGTAAAGTAAAAAACAAAAATCTTATTTTTGATTTCTTGTATTTGAAGGGCCCTACTAGTCATCGACATCTACAACATAGAAAATAGTCATATGGAATTTGTGAGCGTTTTTATTACACCAATATTATACAATAAATGTTTTCTTAATAGTAAATATTTGATACCTTATGGCATGACTTGACCCTCTTCTATTGGGACCACGGGCTCAAGAGTGTGTAATCCCTTTCCAGCTCGACTTCATAGTCTGTTTCGTCTTCTAGTTTATCATGACTCATCACTCCGATGTTACTGCAGTTGAGACACCCGTTGGAGCAGCAAAGCCCTACCTTCTTGCATCCACAATTTATTTGTCATTTTTTTGTTCACTTTCAGAATACAACCTCCCACAAAGCAAGGGAAATAGGCAGTGGTACAGTGATCACATGCTCAAAACCAGCATTTGTTTTCTTCCATTCCCCAATCTACAGCATTTGTTTTCTTCCATTCCCCAATCTACAGCATTTGACATCCAGCCAGTCATGGACCTGGTGATATTTACTTAAAAAGTGGTGTCGTGCTGCAGCTGCAGATGGTGGTAAAGCAGCAATGTCCGAACTGTATCAAAAGGCTTAATTCTTATACGAAAGATACCTTACGCGGTTTAGCAAAGGAACATTCGTCCCACTATAGCCGTACAGTGAGACAAGGAAAAGTCCTCAGCAGCTACAACCATCTCCTCAGTATCGTTCGAACCTTTTAATACAGTAACAACGTCAGCAGCATGTGTATTCTGCACAAGAGATTTTAGGAACTTAATTTTCCTTTGCATAAATAGTTCTGAAGGTGTATTACAACCGCTCATAGAATTTTAGGAAGAGGGTATTTTCTACAGCCGTTGAACTCACAGCAGTAGTTGAATAACATGTCGCTGAAGAAATAGTATCCTTCCCAGTTTAAAAAAAAAACGTTTTTAGCCCGGCAGGGACTTACCAATATGTCCAAGAGACCCAAGACCACCTACAATTTTCTTAACTACAATCAACGTCTCATTTGATGGCGTCAAGGACAAAGTAGTGTTTATAATCAATGTGCCTACGACTTCTTTTGCTTGATTGTTCGCAATAACTGCTCATGAGAACTTGCCAATAATCATAGATATTAACCGACACTTGTTTTTTGGATTAGAAAGAAACTTTTCTTTGGACATCGTCGGTAACATTGTGTCGTCCAACAATATGACAGTTGAAGCATGCATCTTTTCATGATCTCTGATCGTCGCATACGCTCTGCAACTTTTATAACATCTTGTATGTCATCAGGGTAGCCATCAAAGACAACAGCTCCTTGTGATTTACATTTTGACTATACGTACTCAACTTATTTATCGCAGACTGAAGAAAAAGACTGATTCATAATCCAAACAACCCTATGAAATAAAAAACACCATCAATGACGAATTGAACCCTTTCACTGAATCGCTTGTTTGTTAGGGGTTTGAATGCCTTTTCGAGAGTAGATTTGGTTCATTTTCTTAAGCCATTGTCAAATAGGGACAAGCAATGCTCATTTTTATTTATTTTTTAGTTATGAACGAAAAATAAATCTCAGATAGACAAGATTTAGTCAATTATATAATCTGTAGTATCATTAATGGTCAACGATTGCTTAAAATGGTTAACTTTCATGTTACATCGACGTACAATGTTATAATTATTTTTGCTTTTAACACCCATTTTTTGGCACTATCACGGCTAAACCATTGATCAGTGTTAACATTTTAAGACATAAAATGTAGGAAATTTATCCTCATTAATTTACTATTTGGTCGATTTTCACGTAAATGCACAGTTTTGGTGTTATTTAGAAAAACAAAAACAGAGAAAAGTCCGTTTTTTCATACGTTTTTTGCTGAAAAAAACGTATTTCTCGAGAAATTTCTTGTAAGCAAACCTCAGATTTGTGTTCTACGACCCAAAAAATACAAAAGGTAACAAATATCAAAACTTTTTTTTTATTTTCTAACAAATCACTGGACTATTATTGATAAAAGTTTTGTTTATAGATAAATAAAATCGCATTATCGCGGTATCAATAAAAATCAGTAAAATCAATTTTCACTTAAATAAGATATGAAAACACAAAACTCGAATGAAAATATTTATTAATTCCATTTTTATTCTATTACTAAAGAGGCTCATTCTAATAAGAATCTTTATTGTAGGTATCTAACGTATTTTGCAAATTATAATATATAATATTTATCGTCTAATGTTAGTTCGCTGTGAATACAGTATTTGAATTTTTAATGATTGGAGATGCGCCAAACATTTTAATTCAATAATCACTTGCAATACCTATATACAGAAATAGATACATTAATGTTTCGAAAAAAATATTTTTAAGGTTTAAATATTATATACTTACTTTAAAAGTTTTTAAGTAATTTCAAAGGAATACTGGCACCAATGTTACACATATAATATAAATAGTTTCTTAATTCCTCCGAAATACGAAAATGCTATCTAAATAATTTTCGTAACTGACTGTTTTTCACTGCACGATTTATTTCTCCATATTATGTAATAGTTTCGATTCTTCAAAAGCCATGCAATTTCAAAATTTTAATCGCTTAAACGCAACTTCTTTAAAAAACTTTTTACATATACTTAACAAAGTGTTTAAATCGTGGAATCGTAAAACTTTATGTATAATTAAATTTCCACATACTCAACTTATTTTATGGAATCTGTAATGCTATTAAAACTCAGATAACGTCTTTCTTAATTTATTTTGCGTAGTTTTACTACATCCTTTTATCACCTTGATAAATTCGTTAAAAGCAAATATGATGATAAGGAAACATCTTTTTGATTTTATTACTCGTTTATAGTTTGAATAAAACGTTTATTTTTTTTTATGCAATATAACCGACATGTACTGTACATTCTGACATCTTTTATGGTCAAATGAGTTTAATGCATATAAAGAAACGGTGCTAGATTTGGACACTGTACCAATACAGTGCACTTATAAATTGCAATAAAATAAACCATGATTTGAAAAATTGGCAGAGGTTCTCGATTCTCGTTGAGTTACGGATACAAACCTCTAGAGTTAACGCTTCTAACTACAAAGATTTCAAGCCATCAGTTCCGGAGCGAGATGATTTCAGTCAGTGTTGTCAGTCCGCTACTTACATTTTGTTTAGATTACTTGATTGCCACCACTTGTTTAGTATGTAGTAATATTTGTCTTATTTAATGACAGATTAAATAAAGGGAAAATAAAGCTTATTATACTATTTCACAAAAGTGGCGGCAATCGGGTAATCTGAATTTTTAAATAAAAGAAAACTGCCCTGTTAAACTGACGGCATTGAGCTCACAGGCTATTCACACTAACTGTAAATTGTATTCTTATTTCAAATAATTTGAAATAAGCCGTCGAAAAATGAAGAAATCGACAATATATTAAGGGGAGAACCATCCCCCGTTTCTCCCCCTTATAATTAACCAATGAACCACTAAAACTAATTAGAGAAGCGCCTTACCACAATGAACATATATACAAAATTTGAAGAAAATCGGATAATTCTGCATGAAGAATCCACTTATCTAAATTAAGGGGGGTTAGCCGCCCGTCCCCCACCTTTATACTTAACCAATGAACCCCCAAAACTAATCAGGCAATCGCCTTATCACAATGAACATATATATAAAATTTGAAGAAAATCGGATAATTCTGCTTGAAAAACCCATTTATCTATATTAAGGGGGGTTAGTCCCCCCGTCCCCCTCCCTTTATACTTAACCAATGAACTCCCAAAACTAATCAGGGGTGACAGTAAAACAGTTTAACAGTTTTAAAAACTTGCCTTACCACAATGAACCTATATACAAAATTTGAAGTAAATCGGATAATTCTGTATGAAAAATCTATTTATCTAAATTGAGGGGTGGGGGGGGGGTTAGCCGCCCGTCCCCCTCCTTTACACTTCACCAATGAACCCCCAAAACTAATCAGGAAAGAACCTTATCACAATGAACCTATATACAAAATTTGAAGAAAATGGGATAATTCTGCATGAAAAAACCATTTATCTAAATTAAGGGGGTTTAGCCCCCCGTTCCCCCCTTTATAGTTAACCAATCAACCCCCAAAACTAATCAGGGAAGCGCCTTATCACAAGCAACTTATAAATAAAATTTTAAACAAACCGGTTATTTTTGTCAAGAGTTATCGCGTTACGTACATACGTACACACGTACATACATACATACAGAACGGGCGGGCACATTAGCTCTCAGTCTTTGATAGCCTGTGAGCTAAAAAGGAGCCGACTGGTAACACTGATGTCAACTACAACAATTCGACCGGGTATTCATTTTTTCGTGATACCTAGTAGTTTCAAATAAGATAAGGCAAATTTTTTGCTTGTGCCTAATTTGAAGAAATTTCTTTGTATATTTTGCTTTAATATGAATTGTCATTATTTTTAATTATATTCATATAATTATTTAATATGAATTATGTCTAATTTTAATTTTTCTCTAACGTTCTTTCCCGTACCCACTACTAGTACCGCGAAATATCACCATAACCAACGTTGTACGTGAAACTTCCAGTTGGACTAGTTTCATATTTTGCATATACTTCTGTTTTTCGCAAACCATTCACGAAGGCAATGCTTTTCAGTGTCAAAATTGTGTATTTTCAGCCCAGTAAATGATTGTACTATTTAATAATGCAACGATGTGATCAAATAAATAATTAATGAGAAAATTGCTTTTTAACTCTGTAATTGGCCATATTTAAAGCAACAAGTAGATACATATATACATAATCTAAGAAAAAATGTGCATTTGTAGCTTCACTTTTATTTTGTGAAAATCGTTCAAAGTGAAACTGCGAGTTTAACAAGTTATACATTTTGCACATATTTGTTTTCTGCTAAGCAATCGCGAATACAATGATTTCTAATGTAAAAATTTAATATTTTTAGCACGGTGAAAGATTGTGCTAATCAATTTATCAACAATGAGATCTAATAAATAATTAATGTGAAAAGCAGCTGTGTAACTGAGCGTATTAAAAGTAACAACAACAAAATAATAATAAATGCATAAAGTAAGAAAATTGAGGTTCTATTTTAAATTTCACTTTTAATTTGCGATAATCATTCTAAGTGAAACTATGAAATGTAAAAGTTTAATATGTTCGACATATTTATTTATTTTTTACAAAGTAGTCACGAATGCAATGCTTTTCAATGTAAAAACTAAGCATTTGACACAGAAATTGACTATATAAATCTTAATCTGTAAATTTTGTATTAACACATTAAGCAGATATACACTTACTCAAATGAAGGAAATGAAACATGCACATTTGCAGATTTAGTATAAATTTCTAAAACTGCTTGAAGTATAATAACACTGAAAATAAATCCACAATTTCAATAAAAAGTTTTAATTTAATTTTAATCTGTAATGATTGTTTTATAATATATATATATATACATATGTACTTCAAATTTGACCTACACATTAACATCGGATACATTATTATTAATTATAATTTTGGAGTGTTTCTCTGAAATGCTTGAGACAGAGTTTTACGTATATAAATAAATAAAGTAATTTTCCAATCCAAATTGTCCAGTATCATACGATTGAGGTATACACAGTCACGTTTAAAAATGTGAATGGGAAATACATATTTCTTCCAAATCCAACTGATAATTTATCTTTTTTATAAGCATACACATATATTTTTCATGTATTTCTATATATGCCGAAGTTTTTATAAAATCACACTATTAACTTAGCGTTACTTTTATTTATTTTGTAATACAAAGATGCAAAAAACACTTCACGATGATAGCAAATAATTTTTCTTTTGCCTAAAACCTAATTTATTTCTTTATTGCAAAAAATAAAATGTAACATGCTTACACGCAATACAAGTCTTTTTTGTCCGTAAGATGTTTTTCGTTTACTTTAACGTTCTAAAGATATTTTTATAGATTTTTCAAGACTACAAAAAAGCTGCTTTTAAAGAAGTAAAAACCTTTATTATAAAAAAATAAGAACATTTCTATTTCGAATAAGATATTTATATTGACTACATCTCTTTCATTTTTTTTCTTTTTATTTAACCAAACTTTATTATCGGGGATAATGCATACAAAAGGGGCCTATCTGGACTTGAATGTCAAAATGAAAATTTCTATTAGTTTTTACAAAGCTTTTATCCAGCTTTTGTCTGAAGAAAAGCTTTCCTCAAAATCATCGTAAAAATACTTTTCGTTGTTCAAAGAAATAACATCTCAAAGAAATAAAAAAACACGTTAAAACTTTGTGTGCCTCTGTTTTCATGTTCTCTTGGAAAATACTTTCTACAATTTTTATTGCATTTTTCTTTTCACATATTATTAGGGTTCCATACATAGAAAATAGCAATTATAAGATTACTCCTGTGTATTTTTGTCCGTCTGTCAGAGCTTTTTTTCTCGTAAACTATGGGACGTAGAAAGTTCAAACTAGGGAAATTTACAAAGCATTTTTATCCACATATTTTCAGATTTTAGCCATTCACAAATATGATTAAGAGAAATTTAAGGGGGGGGGAGTAATAAAGTAACTTTGGAAAGAAAAGTTTTCTTTTTGTATATCATGTGGGGTATCGTGTGATAGATATCGTAATATCGAACTAAAAAATATATTTGTTTTAATTTTAGGAGGATTTTCAGAGGTATCGTCGACCCTCTATTTCCGAATCTACTGAAACTAAAATTATAAAAAAATTAAGGGATAGTAGACGTTTATTTAAACCTTGCAGGAAAAACTATAGGGCGATTCCACCGTTACGTGTGTGACTTTTAGAGAGTGTTTTTTTTTTTTGGAAGTGAAATTATTTAGATAACGTTTTACTTTTTTTATTGATATTACAGGGAACATACGGAATAATTTTTGTAGTGACACCTTTAGTTTAAAGTAATAATAATAATAATAAAAAAAGTAAATTCGTTGTTACGCAGGTGATTTTTCTGAATCACACACGTAACGACGACTTTAAAATCGGTCTTCTTAAGTTATGTAACATTGTTGAAAACCTTTTTTTTTAAAAATTAATAATTTAATATATTTTTACATTTAATATATTTTTTAGATTGCTCTCCAAAAAGAATTTATATGTAAAAAATATCAATAATGAATAGAAAGAAACTTTTGAAATTTATTAAAAACAGCGTTTTCGTATTAGCCGGATGTCACACGTTAATAGCCGAAGAAATCGCCAAAGAGTTTTCTGATTACAGCAGTTTTTGTATTCTGATAGCGGATTTTAGGATGATTAAGGCCGCAGTTCGATTAAATATTTGTAATATTTGTGTTTTATATGTATTACGTTATTAGTTCTTTGATGAAATTTTATTTTTGCTATGGAATATTAGCCGGAAATGTATGCTGAACTATTTATATTGTTTCAAGATGAAAGGGGTTAAACTTTCATAAGCGGGATGCATATGATAAAGATATATTTAAAAGAAACTCCTGTTTATAACGATAAAAAATTAGTAAATTTAGATATATTTTTCCTATCCGGTGGAATAAAATTAGAAAGTGTGCGATGTTTATTGGTGAAAAACATATCAGTAAAATAACACACACACACACACACACACATATATACATATATATATATATATATATATATATATATATAGGTCAGGTGTTGCAAGAATCAATATTTCGTCAACGTTACTCACGGTCAGGTTTAGCTTTGTAATGCTTTTTCTGGTTAAAGATGTAAGATATGTAAAATCACCAGAATACCCAGGTGACTTCTTATAAATATATAAGCCCTTTCTATTTTTATATAAAAAGTTTCATAAAATTTATAGTATCATTTTGTGATATTAAATTCATTGAAATGAATAAAGCAAAATATATTATATGCTGGTATTTAAAAATTATGCATGCGATGTACGTAAAAAACCATACGGAAATCACAAGAATGTTCATGTGACTTCTGAGTCCTTATAACTATATCTGCCCTTTCTATTTCTACTTAAAATGTTTCTTTCGATATAATGAAATTTATTACATTAAATTCATAGAATTTAATAAAATAAAATACATTATATACTCGAATTAAAAAAAATATGCTTGCAAATGTAAGATACTTTTAAAAGTTACATGTATTGGAAATTAAAATTTTCAAAATAAACATAAGCCAGAGATAACTCTTTTCCTAATTCTAAGCTACTTTAATTAGGACATGCCACATTTTTAATCCTCAGAATGTATGTTTCGTAGATTATACCTTCCTACTCCAATGCTCTAGCAAAATATTCCCCTGAAATGTGTACAATGTTAGATTACTGAATGGATTTTACTGAATATGTAAAGATTTCCTTGAGGGTAGATTGAATGAAGTGCAAACACCGAATAAATGAACTTGCGTATAAAGGATCATTAATTGTTTTCGTAAATTACTTCAGATGCGACGAAAGATATAATACTAAAGTAATTTTATCTTATGGGAAATACTAATTTTAATTACATAATAAATATAAATGAATATTAGATAAAAGTAAATTAAGTCTTGCACGAGTTCAATATAAGTACTTCTGATTTATAGCTATCTGCTCAATCCATCCAGAGGAAAATAATTCCTTAAACTTTTTGTACTTTTTCACCGATTCTGGCTCCCAGATACCAAAACTGCTCCCGTTTAAATGTTGATATATATATATATATATATATGTGTGTGTGTGTGTGTGTGTGTATATATATATATATATATATATATATATATATATATATATATATATATATATATATATATATATATATATAACATATATTTAATAATTACCCTATCTTAAATTTATTCTAAATCTCAATCACCACCAGCGCGTCAGTTTAATTCTTCTTCTCTCGTTTAATTTTTTTTTCGGCACTGATAATTATTTTCTGTTACAATGCTTTCTATGTATTTCGAATTCAGAACATTTTATTATGCCAGAAGTTACCAGAACGTCTTACCCGCCTGTTTTGGAGAACCGAATTACAGTCATTTGACTAATCCCCAGTTCCTTTGCAATTCGCTTTTTCATTGGGTATGAGCTTCGTATTTGTATCTCTAGGCCCTAACTAATAAAATTCCTTGTACTAAGTCAGAGGATATTTATTTCATAGTTCCGCGTATCTAAAAATACGTGGCTTCAATTGTTATGGAATTTCGATGTCGTATTCTACACAGCTTAATATATTATTTTGCTGACTCAATGTTACTTAATCTGGTATGTGAAATATGTCAGTTCATTAAGACTGGCAATGCCTCAAGCATAACTCTCCTACATATAGTGTTGACTTTCGTTTATTTAAAAAAAAACTTATTGCTACAATTGACTATTTTCTTAGGAAAAACTCCCATGATTTGTTTCAGTCATTGTCTTGCATAAATCTCTCGTACACGTCAACTTCCTACTATATATTTTTGACTTCATGGCCACATATATGCCATCAAATCAATAGTATCCTAAGATAATAGATGCTAAAATGTTAGAAATTGGATCACCAAACATAATATGATAAATAGATCTTCTACTACACGCATAAATTGGTCGCATCATATGTTATAGCTGTTCTTGCCTCTCATTTAAACAATAGTACATGCTCTACAATTTTTCGTCATGTATATGATATTTCGTCGCACAATGACCGCCGACCGAGTTCGTTGGCCAGCTTCCTCCGCCACCTCTTTCCAAATGGCGGCATTTAATATTTTAATTTAAAAAATACGTAAAAAGAATAGAAATTCAAAAGTTTTCTTTTTAAGTGTTCGGCCTCAATAGAAGAATTCGATATCATTTTTTGTTTAACTTTTATCTTAAAAAATGGCTTAGATATAGCAATTTTTGAAATTCTAGGTTAGCTGATTTTTCCAAACTCTGGTTCCATTTATTAGTTTTATTGAACGTTGTTCCTCGCAAAATTACTTTAATTGTTGCAACCATTGTTTCTACTCCCACACGAAATTTTGCGATTTAAGGTAAATTGCCACTATACGGAGAGTTGTTTTTAGCTGATTATTTTGGAAAAGATCTCATTTAAATTCAGTATTGACGAAAGCTTTGATTGAATCTTCGGGTTCCTATAATAGCTGGGGAAAAAAAACGAAGCATATTATATTCGTGTGTTTGACAAAAAAAATAGCTGATTTTGTTTAAAAAAAAAAGAATTAGAAAACTACCTTTTCCTGTCTGTAAAGGGAGACTTCTAAATAACCTCAAACAATGGATTGGTAATTTTTTTTCAGCTAATTAAAGAAAAAAAGATCGTACGTTACTCCTTTTTATAATGTTTGGAATATTCATATTTTTTCTATTGACATGATTTACATTTCATAATGTAAAATTATATAGGAAAATTACTGTCATGAGAAAACTGGCTACAGTACATTTATGAAGTATGTTTTATTAAACTTTTGGAATTTGATTAAATAAATTGATTTTACACAATGCAAGATAAAAGCAATGCAGGAAAATGTAATGTGATTTAATTATCTATGGGTATAAGGAACCAGAAGACATTTCAATGAATAAACCAATAATAAACCTCTTTCTAATTCTGTGAAGTTTTATTCAAGATGCAAAACCTTTTAAATTCAAGACTCAATGTTTGTAATCTTTAGATTTTTCATATTATTTCCATTCATCCGATTTACATTTCTATCCTAATACGAAATGATATAGCGAAATTTTCGTTTTTGAAAACTTGTTACATCACATTTATGGAATATATTCTAATAAAGTATTGGAATTTAATAAAATAAATTGCTTAATACA
The DNA here is from genome assembly GCA_963931845.1 of Maratus michaelseni. NCBI lineage: Eukaryota > Metazoa > Arthropoda > Arachnida > Araneae > Salticidae > Maratus > Maratus michaelseni. Next base: position 169,030,656 of record OZ007588.1, read on the forward strand.
GAATGTAATATACAAAATAATACAAGGAAATATATTTTGATTTAAACATTTATGAATATATCAAAACAGAAGACATTTAAAAATATAAGCTAAAGATAAATATATTTTTTAGTCTGAGAAGTTTTAATCAAGAGGCTGCAACCTTTTAAATCTTCAGAATATCTGTGTCCTGCCTAATGATAAGATTGTGTAATTCTACTCCAATTTAAAATGCCTCAGCCAAATTTTCCAACGAGATGTGTACCATACTTGATTAGCAACTGTATGTTACTGAATATGTAAAGATTTCCTTAAGGTTTTACAAAATGAAGTACAAACACCTAATAAATGAAATTGTGAATGAAATATCATTAATTGTTTCTGTAATTTGCTTCAGCTATGACGAAAGTGATAATACTGTTTGAGTTTAACTTCTGGGAAAAATTAATTAAAATTTAAATGTATGATAACTGGAATATCTTGGGAATGTTAACAGAAATACAACATATATTTTTAAAATAACCTTCTAAAGTATATTTGTACAGTAGATCAATTCATTCCAAAATAACTGCAAAAATGTTTGAGTTTAACTTCTGGGGAAAATTAATTAAAATTTAAATGTATGACAACTGGAATATTTTGGGAATGTTAACAGAATTACAACATATATTTTTAAAATAACCTTATAAAGTATATTTGTACAGTAGATCAATTCATTCCGAAATAACTGAAAAAAATACACAAGAAATTTTACATTTTAATTCATCAAATTATTTATGCTTCCTTCATAGATTAGTATCTCATTTCTATCTCTATATTAAATGTGTTTCAAATGTTAGTTATATGAATAGTTATTATAATAGATTGAAGGATTATGTTGTATTAAATTCACGGAATTTGATATTTAAAAATATTGTTTATTATAACTTAGAAATAATTTAGAAAGTGATTAAAATCTGTAAGGGTATACAAAAACAATTTTTGAGTCAAGTTAAAATAAATGCATATAAAAATAAGGTAATTGATATATAGTATTTGGCAAAAGAAAAGAAAATTTTAAAATTAACTCAAATAATACAATCATAATTATTGTCTTCCAAATTCGAATAAATTTTAATTATCCTGTACCACCTTTTAAATCTTTAAAATATTTATATATAATATTATATTTATATTATTAATATAATTAAAATTAGATTATGTCCTTCTACTCCAATAGTAAATGCCTTAGCGATATATTTGAGTATGTGTACATTTCAATATCAGCAAATGCATTACTGAATATATGACGATTTCCTGAAGGCTAGATAGAATAAAGTACAAACACCGAATAAGAGAAATTGATGAGGAAGGATACTTAATTGTTTCAGGAAATTGCTTGAGATATTACGAAATAGATATTACTACGTAATTGTATCTTATAGAAAATGATACTGTTTAAAATGTCTTGCATTTCAAGTAATGTTAGAGGAAAATATTTCAGGTAAATAGTTTCAGGTCGTCGAAAAATGGTGTACGCAAGTAAAAAAAAAGTTATAAACTGATTATTTTTAATGTAATAGTTGCATAGCCGTGACCTTCAGACAATGTACAGAAGCAATGTGCAGTAAAAATGCAAATTGCTCCAACATTCATAGTTTTCAATTTGAGTTTAGCCTATTCATGTAACTTGTATATCAGTTTCTACTAAATTGCTGTATTAAATTACTTTATAATTCACTTTTATGCCATGCCTGCAATAAGTTTCAAAGTACATGTTAAATAAAAAGAGTTGAACACATTTAAAAAAAATCATATCTTCAAAAGTAATTGAAAAAACGCATTAATGTCTGCTTAGAAAGTACTCGGCAATTCACCGAGATTTCTTAGATGTAAATGCTTTGGAGCTGTGATTTTGAGACGATGAGCAAAAGCGCTTTGCCGTGGAGGAAGCTTTATTGCAATTTCTTAATCAATTTTTAAGTTATGCTTTTTTGAAATGTGTGAAATATTTTTCGATAAATATGTGTACTGTAAAATGCGTACAACACAATATGAAACCTTTCGCGAATTTAGGAGAGTTAAATATGATTCTTTAAATAAATAATTTAAAAAAAAACTTTACACAGTGGATAGATAACAATTCCTGAAATAAATGAGAAAAATACACAAAGAATGTTACTCCATTTTTTAATATTTGATATATCCATATCATCTATATTAGATCTAATATATCCATATTTCTATCTTATTATGAAATGAATTAGCAAAATATCCATTACCAGAATATTTGTTTGGAAATCTTATGTATTTATTGTATTAAATTTGTGGAATTTAACAAAACATATGCGTATTTCATAATACAAATGAAAATTATATACATACAATTTTAATGTTAATGAAATCGTTATATGTTTATTAGAAAACAGAATTTTTAATGTTAACTCAAACAATACAGTGATAATAATTCTATTCCTAATACTAAGGAATTTTAATTAAGATGTGCCATCTTTTTAATTCTCAGATTATCTGTGCACTCTCTATAGGAATTGCATTTCTGCCCCATAATAAAATTGCGAAACGAAATATCCCAACGAAATGTGAAGAATGCAGGATCAGCAGACGAACATACTCAATATGTAGATTTCTTTAAGGCTATACAGATGTAATTTTTATTACCTGGATATGTTTAAATTCGAAATATATTAAATAAAATAATAATTTGTAATAATTATTTCTTTAATTTATGTGAAGTCTGATTTTTTAAATGTTTTTAACTTCTTAACCATTCATTTGATTAAGATTCATTTCATATGATTGATTCATTTGATTCATTCCAAGCCTACTAAAATAATACTCAAGAAATTACAGAATGTATACTTTATTTATGTATACTTTATTGAATATACTGACATTTCTATACTAAATATTAATGGCTTAGAAAAATATTCGAATGAATATCAAATGCTTTTATATTATATTTCGGAATTATGTACTCTATTTTTAAAATCATGTAGTTTCTCGGACTAAATTTACGAAATATAATATAAAATTGTATATAACCTAATTTATTTTATGTTTTACTAGTTAATTAGTAGTGCATGGGAATATAAACTTTTTTGAATTCTCAGAACATTTTCTTTTCGAAAATTAACTTAAGTAATTAATTGACCTTTATCAATTTTTCACTTTTTAATTCCAAGAAATTTTAATCAAGGTGTACGAACTTAAATTTCCAAACTTAAAAATTGAGGATATTAGAGTTGGCATCTCTAACGAAGAGATTATGTAGATCTACCTATAGGAAAATGGGTATAATTTATTATAAGCAAATGCACTTTGCTGAATATGAAAATATATTTTTAAAGCTAGACATAATGAAGTACAAACTCGAAATTAATGAACTTATGAAAGAGGGTTCAGTAATTGTCTTCATAGAATGCTTCAGGTACGACGAAGGATATAAAAATGAACAAGTTTAACTTCTAGAAAAAATTGATAAAAATTAAAATGCATAATAATTGAAATGCGTCTTTATTTAGCGCTATTACTATCGGTTTCGATTGAAACATTTAAAAATAATACGGTTTATGGTTATTTTACTTGCAATTTTTAGACTAAAACAATCAGAAACCATTTTGAATACATTGAAGACTTATTTTTATTTATTTTAACTTATTTTTACTTTTAAACCTCCAAGCTTAAAATTTGAGAATAAAAGAGTTGTCATCTCTAACAAAGAGATTTTGTAGATCTACCTACAGAAAAATGGATATAATTTATTATAAGCTACTTTTCTGAATATGAAAATATATTTTAAAAGCAAGACATAATGAAGTGCAACCTCCAAATTAATGAACTTATGAAAGAGGGATCAGTAATTGTCTCCTTAAAATGCTTCGGATACGACGAAGGAGATAATAATGAACAATTTTAACTTCTAGAAAATATTGATTAAAATTAAAATGCATAATAATTGAAATACTTCTTCATTTTCAGCGCTATTACTGCCGGTTTCGAATGAAACATTTAAAAATAATACGGTTTATGGTTATTGTACTTGTAATTTTTAGATTAAAACAATCAGAAATCATTTTTTGAATACATTGAAGACTCTTTTTATACTTAATAGCTTTAAAAACAAATAAACATTACAAGAAAAATAAAGATAAAACTTTCAAAGGAGTCATTTAATGTTTAATTGATTGAATACCAGCTAACTGAAAAATATACCTTACATATCATATTTTTAGTTCTCAAAATATTCATGTCTATATTACACGTACATTTCTATCCCAATAAAAAGTTGTTTGGTAATTTGTTAAATTTTAGAAGTTTGCTATATTACATTCAGAGAACCTGATGTATTAACAAAATATTATATAATAAAAGTTTGAAAAATTGCTTATAAATATAGGAAGACTACAATCTTTATGGTATCCGAAAACAACTTTTCAATATAAATTAAAATCTAACACACTTAACTTTAAGGTAACTGAAAATTTTATGGGTATAAAACATTTTTTTTTCTATATGTTACTCATAAAATCGACTGATAATAATTCACGCTACACTTTTATCAAATTTTAATCAAGTTCTACAATCTTCAAAGCATCAAAATATCTGTCTTCTCTATTAATTAATTTATGCACTTCCAAGATAACGTGTGTCAGAAAAATGTGCACAATGGTAGGTCAGCGAAAGAATTTTACTGAATATATCAAACATTTCCTGAAAGCTTGATAGAAGAAGTACTAATACTGAATGTATGAATTTACAACAAAAATGGCCGTTTCAGAAAATTGCTTCACATACAATGGAAGATACGATTTTCAGAAAGCTTAACATGTGGTAAACATTAATGAATATAAAAATATTTGATAATTACAATCTTTTATTAGTTAAAGATATATATTTCTGATTCCTTAATATAAACGTATGCGGTAGATTGATACAGAGCATTAATTGGTTTTTAGCTATAGTAACAAAAAATCTAAAAGTTAAATATTTTAAATCTTTAGAATAATCACGTCTTCAAATTAGGTGGGCTTTTTTATCCCAATATTAATTGTCCCAGCAACGTATGCATTGATATCACAACATAAAATGCTCTGAGAAATACGTATATCATTATATCAGTAAATGTATTTTACTAAATATATAAATAATTCATATAAGTTGTAATTTTTCCCACTGAGTGAAAAAGTATCCAAGCTGGGAGTTGAACACAAAATCTCTGGTTAATAATCCTGCACACATTTAGCTGGTTTGGAAAAAATAAAACTCAGTTGATTTTTGCCCAATTTAGTATTATTGTGTCGAAAACAATAAAAAAAAAAAAAACCCCATACAGATATACTTATGTCTAGAAAGTACAGAAACAGAATGAATGAACTTGTAAAAGTAAAGATCAATGATTGTTCCAGTAACTAGTTCTAGAAACTACGAGAGAGATAATAATGGACAATTTAAACTGCTCGAAGATACTAATTGAAAATAAAAATGTACATTAATTGTAGTCTTTGTCCAGTTTAAGATAAATAATACTCAAACTCAAAAAAACCCTTTTTGAGTATATTTATGCAGCGATTTATTAATTCTCAGTGAACTGAAAAAAAATACTCTAGAAAAAAATTCTTTTGATCCTTTAAAATAACCGTAATTAGTAAGTTCGTACAGAGTATTGATTGGCTCCTACCTAACTGAAAATGTATTTAAAAAATATCATATTTAAAGTACTTAAATTATCCATGTCTATTGTATTGATTAGACACCTTTTATTTATGAAATATTTTACGAATTTTAATGTAAATTTATGAAAATCTAATATAAGAAATGTACGTTATATAATACTAATTAAAAAATAATGCATGCAAATATAAAACTAATCTAATCAATACGGATGCAATAGATTAGATAATGTATTTTAACTCCAAAGTAAAATACCTCAAATATGTATTCCGAGGAAATCTCTAGAAAGCGATACCATGAAAATGAATTCTACTGAATATGTAAAGATTAGCGTTAGGCAGAGAAACTTATCGTTCAAACACCGCATAAATGAAATTGCGTAAGAAGGATCATTAATTGGTTTCGTAAATTACTTTAGATATGATTCAAGACATAACATTGTAATCGGTTTAAGTACTGGAAAATACTAATTATAAATTTTTAAAAAATGTATGTATATGAATTACTTAAACAGATATCTTCATACATTTATTTATTATACATTTAAAGTCATCGTATAATATTTTATATACCTTATTAAATTGTAAATTTTAAACTTTATATACATTTTACATCAATTTATCTCGATTGTCTCGATAATTTATCTGTATGTACTTTAAATTTTATGTTATATAACTATATAATTATCGTGTACTTATATAAATTGTACTCTATGTACAATATAATTTTTTTGAATTCTGCATAATCACTACATAGTATAAAACAAGGTCGCTTTTTCTGTCCCTATATCCCTATGTACGCTTAAATCTTTAAAACTACACAACGGATTTTGATGCGGTTTTTTTTAATAGATAGAGTGATTCAAGAGGAAGGTTTATATGTATAATAACATCCATTAAATAGTGGAGAAATACTGTTATTTTGAGGTTTTTAATGTGATGTCGTAAATAATTTAATTTTTTCCGCTTATACATTGCAAACGCAGGCTGAACCCTACAAGATTTATCAAAATAATGTACTAATTATTGTACACATTAAAAAGGTCTACAGAAAACACAAAGAGATGAAGGTTTTCAAGGTTAACCCGAAGCAAAGCGAGGGATGGCCGCTAGTGTTTATATAATTTTAATTATAAATTTGTATAATTTCATAAATAACTATAAAATTATCATACATTGATCGATATCTCCTAAACATCTATTTAATATTGAATATATAGTAACTCTTTACGAAGTTTAACATAGTTAGATACAGATTAAGAAATAATAAAAAAATAGAAAAAAGATTTAAAAAAAAAATAATGTAAGGGTTCATTTTTCAAGAATTGGTTTAATTAAAAAGCTGACAGATATGTTGCAGATTTCACATGTATGATAATTGGATAAATAAACATTTCAACATTTACAACAAGTTGTGAAATATGTAGAAATTTCATTTAAGAGCCTACATCAGTCATGCGAAAAAACGTGCAAGCTAATGTTAAGTCTATGGGAAGGTTCTTGCGCGATTTCTTGCTCGCAGTTTAATATTTTTAAATATATATTTTTTTTTGCATAGGATAGCTGACATCAATCTATAACGTTGTTAATTTTTACTTTTTCGATTTTGGTTCCAGATTTTTTATATAAGGGTACTTTCACTTTCAGAACCAGTTCCAACCGGTTTCAAAATTGAAAATGTCCGCTTATAAAAACACTAACCAAAATCAAAAAAGTAAAAACTAACAACGTTACAGATCGACCTCAGCTATCCTATGAAAAAAAAAAAATCATTTAAAAATATTAAAATGCGAGCGAGAAATCGCACAAGAACCTTCCCATATACTTAACATTAGCTTGAGCGTTTCTTCGCGTGACTAGTGTAGGCTCTTAAGGCTAGATGGACTGAAGTACAGTCACTTAATAAATCAATTCGTAAAAATATTATCGCAGCTACAATATGCTTTGTAATGTAAACATATTTGTTAAAGACCAAATAAAAAGAAATACAAACGCTGAATAAATGAATTTGTTTTTAAAAAAAGATTTTCATTTGCTTCAGATAAGATAAAAAGAATAATTGTGTACAATTTTAACTTCTATGTAATATAAATTTAAAAAAAATTCTTATAAATATCAGGAATTTGACAACTATGTTGCTGCATTTATATTTCTTGTATTAAATGCAGTGGTTTGAAGCTACTATAGCATATGTTATGTAATGTAAATGTAAAATGTTTACTTCTAGGTAGTCTTTCAATAATTATTTGTAATATTTCACTAAACGTTATTCTGTTCCATGTAAACAATACACAGACTTCGAAATCTTTATGTTGATGAACTTAATATTTATATTTTAGCATTTGCGATATTTTAGTATAAGTTGCTGAGAATAGTATTCTACTGTTTTTTGCTACTACATGTTTGTTGCGATTGCTTTGAAATTCCTTTATTTTAAAATTGCGTGGTTTTTAAATTTATTTTTATAACTTTTTACTCCAATATCAGATATCACAGCGAAACATCTATATTTCTATGTATGCAATTGCATTTTACTGATTACATAAAAATTTCCTCTAAACTAGACAAAATGAAGTACAAAACTGAATAAATCAACTTGTGTAAGCGGATTATTAATTATTTTAATAAATTGTTCTATATGTGTTGCGAGAGAGAATGCTGTGCAACTTTAACTTCCGGAAGATACTAATTAGAAATTAATAAATTTTTAAGACCATGTTTAATTTAATAAATATCTGGATACATTGATTTTTCTTTGTATTGGATGCTGGTAGTTTAAAGTGATAATATAGAACATTTATTACGTAAATGTACATACAAATAATTCATATTGAGCTTGTCTGGAAGTAGATATTATTTTAGAATTTATCTGGCCTTTATTCAATTTAGTATAAGTCACTTTCAAACGTCTATGCTATTATTTTAATCATTTTACATTGAAATATGAGTGTTTGACGTATTCTTATATGAATTGTAGGTATATATGTTTGTTTATTTATACTATGTAAGTTTTGGAGATTATTTTGAGAATATATTTATGTATCTCTGACTTACATGAATTATTTTTAAATCTTATTCCGTATTTACATTTAAAGCTATATTTGGACTTTAATCGAAATTTCCTTTGATTTAGCAATAAAGTAGCAAATTAGATTACTGCATTTAAAAATATAATTTTAATTATTACATGAATTCTTTACATCAGTTTACAATAATTAAATACTTTCTTTAATTTAGGTTACAATTTTAAACATTGTTTCAACACTAAAATCAGAGTTTATGCACATTTCATTTATTTTATGGTATCTAAAATGATAAGGAAAGAAATGTGTCTGTATGTCTGTGTGTTTGCGTGTACTGTGTTCTGAAGGGACGGCTGAACGCTGAACTACAAAATTAGGTAGCGGAGGTACCACTATATCTGTTATAATGCCTCTCGAAACCGATTTTGGATTTTTTTTATTACAATATTCTTTATTTAATGTTTTCTGTGATTTTTAGTGGTTTTTTCCAAGTTTCGAGACGAATTTTCTACATTAATAAATATACTTTGGTTCCAATTTTTTAGCCAAGTATATTAAATTTTAACCTCTTTTCAATAAAGGTTATTCGGATTTCGTATAGCAATTTTTGAATTTTCCACGAATTCTTTTAATGTGATTTATTTCTTTATTTATTGCCATTTTGCGTGGCAAAATAAATATACAACTGCGCTCTTGACTGCAAATTTGGGAATTTTTACAAATTAGGAAAATTAAGAAAACTATTTGAGGTATCTATTTGAATTCGCATACATACACAAAAAAATTTTTTGCTTCCGAATATACAATTTATCTAAAAAAGGGAAAAATCTTGGTAATGTTTCATAATTTGTGCAAAAAACTGCCAAATTATGACGGCATCAGTTAAAAAAATACGATAAAGAGCCAGACAGAGGTCGCCTTTTAATAAAAACTTAACTACAAAGAGATCTGTTTCCCGGCCGATCCCTCCATTTGCTTTGCGAAAATGGAAGGAAATAATGGCGAATTTTTACTAACGAGGGAAAATTAAAATATCTAATTAAGATATAGATTTGAATTTGACGATAGTAAGAGGAGACATCTGGTGGCCAATTTAAATTGGACTCCTTATTTTAGGTTTAAAAATATATTTTCCTAAATATAGACCACCATAGACAGACCAACAAATAGAGACCACCAAATAGAGACCACCATATAGACCACCAATCGCCAGTTACCACAATTTTCAAACGGTAAAGGCGAATTTTTCGCGAATTTTTTTAAGGTGCTTTTACAATTATTTCGCATTCTGCGGTGCTTTTTGACATTATGTAAAAGAATTTGGTTTCAAACGTTTATCCTAAGATATTAAATTTTCTTTTCAACGATTTTTTAATTTTAGTAATTTTTAATGTCATTTTCAATGCGAATTTTTACAGTTTTCGTCATTTTTTCGAGTACAGCGACGATTTTTTTGACATTCGGAAAAGTAATTCGGTTTCAAACATTTAGCCTAATATAACAAACATTCTCCTCCGTTATTTTTTATGTTTTTAATACAATTTACAGCATTTTTTCGTATTCCGCGGCGATGTATCGAGATTCGTATAAAGAATTCTGTTGCAAACATTTTCCGATTATAGAAAATTTTGTCCTCTGCGATTTTTGATATTTTAGCGAATTTTAATGCAATTTTTATGTTGTTTTCAATTCGATTTTACCGTTCTCTTTGTTTTATTATGTTTTAGCAATTTCTAATTTAATTTTTAGGTTATTTTTTCGATCCGCTACGATATTCGAAAAAAATAATCAGTTTCATAATTTTAGTCTAATATAATAAATCTTGTAATCCGCAAAGTTTGACATTTTTGACATTTTAAATTCGTTTTGTAGCATTTTATTGCCCATATTATAGTCAGAATACCGTTATATTACGGTTATGTAATCGTTTTCTATAAAAACGGTCGAATGACCGGACAGTTTGCTGCAAATTTTTAACAGTGTAGCGTTCCATGGCAATTTTACAGAATTCGTAGAAATAATTAAATTTTCAACGTTTTTCCTAATATACAGTATGCCCACTTAAGTCCCTTGCCACCCTCTTAACTTCGAAACGGCTGCTGCTATATTCATAAAAGTAATGTCTAGGTATGTTAAAATAGCCATGCGCTACTCAATGAAACCGCCTACGGCGCTACCTGGTGAAATGCTGTGGGATTAGCATTCCTATCTCGAAAACGGAAAGAGATAGAGAACAAAAGTGATTTACAAAAGTTGTAGAGCATCATCGATTTAGTACGAAAAGACACTTTGTGGACATTAATGCGAAGAATAGAACGAATAAAACGCGCATTTGTTTTTTCGTGATTTCCTACACTGTGACTGACAAAACGATCTTAGAAAGAAAATACAACTAGTTGTAATAATATACCTTTATTTTAGATGATTGAACTTATCACCGTCAGCTGCAATGCACATTTGGATCCTTGTTTGAATTTCACGTTGCAAACGTTGGAGCATAGATGGTGACACGTTGGCACAAGCTTCCGTAATGTACTTTTAAAGTAGTGCAATGTTTGTGGAGAGGTCGCATACACCTGCTTTTTCATAACTGGTTGTTTCTTTCTTTCTAAGATCGTTTTGTCATGTCACAGTGTAGGAAATCACGAAAAAACAAATGCGCGTTTTAACCGTTCTTTTCTTCGCATTAATGTTCCCAAAGTGTTTTTTGTATTAAATCGATGATGCTTTGTAAATCTTTTGTTTTCAATATATCTTTCCGTTTTCGAGATAGAAATGCTAACTCCGCAGATGGGCACCAGGTGGCGCCGTAGGCGGTTTCATTCAGTAGCGTATGGCTACTTTACTATACCTAGACACCACTTTTATGAATATAGCAGCAGCCGTTCCGTAGTTAAGAGGGTGGCAAATGAACTTTAGTGGACATACTGTATAGTCCATTTCGTTATACACGAGATTCAATACGATTTTGAGCATTTTTTCGAGTTTTGCGCCGATGTTTTGACATTCATGAACGAATTCCGGTTACAATGCTTCTTACCATCTTAGTAAACTTTAAGACTTTTGAAATTTTAGCAATTTTTATGCGATTTGTTTTAGGGATTTTTCTATTTCTAGGCAATTTTCCACTTTAGTAAAATGCATCCTGTTTCTATGTGTAGTCCCAATATAGTAAACTTTGTTCTGTTTCAATAAAGTTAATTCGGAATTCATACTGCGATTTTTGAAAAAAAAAATTCGAATTTTTAGTTTTTTGTGCTCTGCAAAGATTTTTCGACTTTCGTATGTGAAATTCTGTATTAATATGTTAGCCTCAATATAGTAAATTTGGCCTCTGGGATTTCTTATGTCTTAACGTTTTTGGGAAGTTCGCAGCGATTTCGCCACAATAGTAAAATAAATTTGGTTTCAATCTTCTAGAGCAATATAGTAAATTTTGTATTATTTCCAGTCCAGTTTATTCGGAATTCGTGCTACAATTTTTGTAGTTTCCGTGATTTTTTATTGTGACTTACAGAGTTTTTTCGCGTTTCATGCTATCATTTTTATGGGACCGAACAACACCGGATGGGTCAGCTAGTATATAAATAAGTACTCTGAAAATTATTGATTTTGGATAATTTTATTCATATTTTTAGAAATATGTATAGAAAGAAAAAATTTAATATATGACTCAATTTGTTGCAATATATCAATATTTTTCCAGGTTTTCTACAAATTATTTTCATGTACGGTTTAGTATTTTAAATGAAATAACTGTATTATTATACAATAAGTTGTCATATGACTGCATTTGTTCACAGAATTTACAGGAAAACTGACTGAGTTAATAGAAAGATATGAGAGCATTATGAAAATGTGTATTCTTTTATCTTAACACAAAATTTTGAATGAAGTTATATTTAAGATATTAGCGATTACTTAAATTTTGATAGGAGTTAATAAAATAATTGCTTTTGGTTCAGTTAAATGTCACAAAAAAGGTTAATTTAAATTAAACTAATACATTAGTTAAACTACAGGATTTTATTCATTATAATATGCAATTTCAAAGAGCAATTCTCGTTCATAGCTACTTACACGTAAGTTTTCGTAATAATGCCACTTTTACTCTGACAAAACAAATCATGTTATTTCGGAAAGGAAGTCACGTGTGTCATCAATCAAAGTTATTTGTTGCAGAGAGAGTAGACATCTCCTTGATATAAGTGGTGCAACGGATTGGGAATCCAAAACTAAGTTCCGTTTTGTGAGCGTCAAAGAAATGAATGCGACTAAATGATGAACTGTCTTGCATTCATCATACTCTCACCACTAAAGAAGAATTCGGAAATTACAGTTTTGTGACAGTGTGGTTGATTTAACATATACTGTTGGAAAGATTTAAGTAAAGACGAAATTGCACTCTAGCAACTGAAACGAAAGAAATTAATTTGACTTTTGAATTGATTCATATATGTAATTCTTATTATAGAAGTTATCTTGATACTGTTGAAAATAATTGTAGTAGAAACTTACTGATCCTTTTGTCACTTTGCAATACCAAATTTTCTAGGTTTTTTTTTATTAAGAACTGGAATTGCACAATTATTTATTAGAAATATGGAATTACGACAAGCACCTCTCATTGAAAGTTACTTATATTAAAACCTTTCTAATAATGTTATATTTTCTACGGCAAAAATATTTTAATTTGCAAATGGAGTCTCGTGTATCATAAATAAAAGTTATTTGTTTCCGAGAGAAGAAATATCGCCTTAATATAAGAGCTATAAAGGATCAAGAATCCAAAATTAATTTCCTGTTTGGTAGTGTCACAGAAAATAACGTGACTAAATGTTGCATTTTTTTGCGTTTTTTTTCTTTATTTTCAAAAATACTCCATAACATGCTTACACGCAGCAGAAGTTTTTGTTTGTCATATTGATTGATTTTCAATTTACCGATATCTTCACTTTATTAAAATTTTTGTTAATTTGGTAAAAATAAAAATAAAATCATCATTAGGAAATAGTTCAGTCACAATGTGACTTATTTTCTAAAAGATTCTAAAGTAAAGAATTTGGTTGTTTTGGTTTAGTTGATTTTGAATGCAATTTTATTTAAAACAAAAATAAATTACTCAATTTAGTTCAGAATTTTTGTTTTAAATTCAGTTATACAGCCGTACTCGGTTACAATGAATATGGGGTGACAGCCTTTGCTCGTTATATCCAAGTTCTTACAATATATAAAGTGAAGTTCCGTTCATTTATTCACTGTGTACGTAAGATAATACATGACAGTTTAACAAAGTCAAAAAATATAGGTAAATTAACATACTTGTAATTTTACTCCCTTATTTAATAATAAACTCCCATAAATTAATTTTTAAGCTGAATTTTCTAGGGTAGTAAAACTGAAGACTGCATAGACACATCTATTATAATTTTCTTTAAAAATATTAATGGAAAACACATATTTCTTTTCAAAAACTTAGTGATAATTTATTTTTTAGCAACATACAAATATATATTTCGTGTATTTCTTTCTATTCAAGAAAATTTTATTAAATCACAATATTAACTCAGCGTTAGTTTTATTTATTTATTTATTTTTTGTTTGTAATAAAAACATCTAATAAACATTTTACGATGATACAGAAAAAGTTTTGTTTTGCCTAAAACCTAATTTGTTTCTTTATTGAAAAAAAAAAAAAAAAACCCAAAAAAACAATGTATTTATGGAATTTTCCTGACTACCGAAAAGCAGCTTTTAAAGAAGGAAAAATCTTTATTCTATAAAAAGTAAATTTCGATTTTCTTTTATATTGACTACATTTCTTTCAGTTTTTTTCTATTTATTTAACCGAAATTTGTTATCGAAGATAATGTATACAAAGAGGCCTATCTGGGTTTGAATGTCAAAATGAAAACTTCTATTCGTTTTTACAAAGTTTTTATCCTGCTTTTGTCTGAAGAAAAGATTTCCTCAAAATCATCGTAAAATACTTTTTGTTGCTCAAAGAAATAACATCTTAAAGAAGTAAAATATACTTTAAAACCTATGTTTCCTTCTGATTTAGTGTACTTTTAGAATAGCATTTCTATGAAATTTATTGAATCTCTCTATTTACAAACTATATCTCTTTTATTTGCTATTTTATACAAAAAAAGTTAATAGTTGAATACACGATGCAAAATAGTATAACCAACTGAAAATATTGTTATTTATGCAATCTAATTGTATTTTAAAATATCTATTTAATAAAATTGTTTAAAAAATTAGAATTACAGATATTGAGCTAACATTCTCCTTGTATAGCCTGAATAACGCTAAAAGCTCAAACTTATATAAATATATTCCATTAAAAATTCTTATAAACATTCATTAAATTTTTCTTTAAAAAATATACACATGGAATATATGTATTTTTTCAAAATCAAAGTGATAACTTTATTTTTTAGCGATATATGCATATATTTTCCATGCATTTCTATACATTCAAGAAGTTTTAAAAAAAATCATGTGATTAAAAATTAGCCTTTTTTTCTTAAATAAAAATGCAAGATACATTTATACATTTTTTTACGATGATACAAATGATTTTTCATTGCTTAAAACTTAATTCGCTTCTTTATTTTCAAAAATACTCCATAACATGCTTACACGCAGCAAAAGTTTTTGTTTGTCATATTGATTGATTTTCAATTTACCGATATCTTCACTTTATTAAAATTCTTGTTAATTTGGTAAATATAAAAACAAAATGATTATCACTTAGTCAGCAATAAAATAAGTACATTCAATTGGAAATTTTGACAGTGTTATATTTAGTACAGTATTATTTAATTGACAGTACTATTTAAATGTTAACTTAATAAAAATATTAAAAATTTTGCTAAAGAGAATTAAAAATAAAATATATAACATTTTCGGAGCATATTCTAATACAACCTATAATTTAACTAATTCAACTTGATATTAATTTCATATTCAATATAAAATCAAAATCTGCCTTTTCGTTTAGCATCATAATGTGGTGTATTAATATATATGTTTGTAATAAAAAATATATATGTTTAAAATATATATAGGTTTAAAATATATATGATAAAAATACATATGTTTAAAATATAACTGCAAATGAATATTATGGAAAACAACAATGTAATAAATGAAAAATTTCTGGAATTTGTGCATATTTTTTTTTTTACATTTATCGTAAATTTACTGCTATAATAATTCTCTATATAACCAGTAAAAGATTTTTCAAGTTGTGCCATACGTAAATCCCCTGAATATCCATGTGAATTGCGACTCCTTATAACTATATGTGTCCTTTCAATTTCTATATAATATTTTTTCGATATAATGAATTCGTTACATAAAACTCATGCACTCTAGAAACTAAATTGTGGCTCTAGAAAAAATAGTTCCATGTCATCCTTATAAATTCTATTTCCCTTTGCTAGAGAGTTCAAGTCTCTCCTATTAAAATTCAAGAGCGTTTTCCTGTATTATCGTGGTCAAACTTATTTAAAAATCTCTGCAAGTGTATGTGAACACAAGAGGTTAGTTTCAATAACTATAATTCTAGTTTATGAATTTATTCTAGAAATCAAATATTAATTTCTCGCATTTCAAACTATTCATAATATAATGTATGTTTCATCACCTATCTCAATCATTTCGTCTATTCAGATTATTTGTTTACCTTATTCGCATAACGCGGAAACACTATATTTCTAGTTTAGTGATTTAGAAAATGCCCACTTATTCGTTCTAGATGAACGCGGTATAAGTTTTCTTTCAGTGTGGAATTGACTAAAACAAAACGCATTATATACTAGAATTCAAACATTATGCATTCAAATATAAGACAAATATAAATATTTACGTGTATCTGATATCAAAGTTTTCAAAATTATCTACGCCAGATATAACTATTTCCCTAATTCTAAGTATTTAAATAGGACATGCCAAATTTTTAATCATCAAACTGTATGTTTCTTAGATTATTCCTGCCTACTCCAATGCCCCAGTAAAATATTTTAAGGGAATGTGTACAATGGTAGATTACGGAATTAATTTTACTGAAAATGTAAAGATTTCCTTAAGGCTAGATAGAATGAAGTGCAAATACCGAATAAATTAACTTGACTATAAAGGATCATTATTATTATTATTATTATTAAATGCTAAAAGGTGTAAATTAACAACATAATAAATACACTGTAAAATAACTTTTATTAGGTTGTTTGACAAGTGATCATTAATTGTTTTCGTAAATTACTTCAGATACGACGAAAGAGATAATACTAGGTAATATTATCTTATGGGAAATACTAATTTTAATAACATAGTACATATAAATGAGTATTACATAAAAATAAATTAAGCACCCAGAAAAAGGAATTGATTAAAATTACAAAACATGTTTTGTTGAGTACATTTTGGTTGTTTTAGCACAATTCAAGTAAAATTGAATCATTTTACTTGAATTAATAAAACATTTTTTGCTGACGATGCATTTTTTTTTTTTTTTTTTTTTTTTTTTTTTTTGGAATTGAAAAAAAAAAAATTGTTGATTCAAACAAAATTTCCATTGACCTATATTTAAACAAAAAGTTTTGTTGGGTCAACCAAATTTTTGTTGATTCAACAAAACTTTTTTCTGGGTGAGTCGTTAGTGAGTTCAAGTGAACTAGTTCCTATTACTTAAAATGACAGCATGCAATGGGATGATAATATTTCTTCACCTAACAGAAATAAAATTCAAGATATTTTACTTCTTTTTCATCTCTTTAGAATATTCGTATGTTTTCTATTGATCCGATTTACATTTCTATCGTAATACGAAATGTTATAGAAACATTTTCCTTATTAGAAAACTGGCTACATTATATTTATAAAATATTTTGTTTTAATGTCTTGGTATTTAATAAAACCGTTTGATTATGATACAATACAAGATACAAAATGCGCGGAAATGTAATGTGATTTAAAAATTTATGGGTACAAGAAAACAACATTTTCAAAGATATTTCTAACGACAAACTAATAATAATTATCTTGCTAATTCTGGGATATTTCATTCAAGACGCGCAACCTTTTATTCCTCAAAATATATATCTGCTTCCTAATGATTAGATTGTGAATTCTACCTAAATTAAAATTCCTCAGCCAAAATTTCCAACGAAATGTGAAATCATTAATTGTTTCTGTAAATTGCTTCAGGTACGACGCAAGAAATAATACTGGGTGAGTTTAACTTCTGGGAAACATTAATTTCTATTTAAATGTTATGATAATTGGAATATTTTGCGGCTGTGAAGAGAAATACAACATTTTGCTTTAAATAACCTTATAGAGTATATTTGTACAGTAGATCGATTGATTCCTATCTAACTGTAAAAATACATAATTAATATAATATTTTAATTCATCAGATTACTTATACCTTCTCCATTGACCAAAGTAGCATGTCTATATCTATACTAAATGTCTTAGCAAAATGTTAGTTATATGAACAGATATTGAAGGATCATAAGGATTGATTTAATTTTCCATAAGATAATATTACCTAGTATTATCCCTTTCGTCGCATCTGAAGTAATTTACGAAAATATAACAAAAAAAATTTATTAAACTTAAAAGTAATTTGCAAAAAAGTGATTGATATTTTTATGTGTATACATAAACACTCAACACTCAACTATTTTTCACTCAATTTAAAAATAATGCATATAAATGGAAGGTAATTGCAATATTTACTTCGGCATCAGAATTTTTCTTTCAAAAGTATCTCAAAGAATTCACTCTTCATGATACGAAGAAATTGTAATTAATCTGTAACACCTTTTAAATCTTTGGAATCTCTTAAATTAATGAATAATTAGATTATTCGTTTCTACTTCAATATTAAATGGTTCATCGATATACGTCAGCAAAACGGGTATAGTCCTATAGCTGTGAATGAATTTTACTGAATATAAAGATTTCCTGAAGGCTATATATAATGAAGTACAAACAACAAGAAAAAAATAATTAGGAAGGATTCTTAATTGTTTCAGGAATTTGCTTCCGATATTACGAAATAAATAATACTAAGTAATTGTAGTGTATGGGAAATACTAACATTAAAATTGTATTGCACTTAAAGGAACGTAAATTGAATATTTTTGAAGCTAATGCACAGGGTCATCTAAAAAGGGTGTACGTAATTAAAAAAGTCATAACTGTAAAAGTAATTAAGGTAATTGAGCAAATAACTTGTCAATTATCTCATATTCGTTAGATGTAATAGTTTTCAGATAATTCGCAGAAGCAATGCACGGTGAAAATGCAGATTGCAAAGAAATTCATTGTTTTCCATTTCGGTTTAGGGTAGTCATGTAAATGGTGTATCAGTTTCTAATAAATCGACTATGTTAAACTACTTTCAAATTTACTTTTGTTCAAGACCTGCAATATGTTTCGAAATACACGGTTATTGAAAAGGGTTGGAATATTTAAATATATATATATATATATATATCCAAAAGTAAATGACGAACTCATCGATGTCTCTTTTGTAAGTACACGACAAATCTCCGAGATTTGCAGTTGTTAATATTTAGGCGATGCCCGATGTCGGAAGATTTATTGTGATTTCTTAATTACTTTTGGAGTTATGCTTTTTTTAAATGTGTCAATTCTTTTTTTCTAAAATGTGTATTATAACATGTGTATTAGAAAATGTGTAATGTAAAATTTGTACTATAAAATATAAAATATTTCGGGAGATTAAGAGATATAAACCTGATTTTTTAAAACAATGTCATGCAGTCAAAATATAATAATTAATCAAATAAATGAGAAAAAATACACAAATAATACTTGAATCTTCAATCTTCAAAATATCTATATTATTTATATTAAATAGATCCACATTTTTATCTTATTATGAAATGACTTAGTGAAATATTCCTTATCAGACTATTTGTTATGAAAATCTTATGTATTTATTGTATTAAATTTATTGAATTTAGCAAAACAAAATGCATATTGCATACCATAAATTAATATATATATATATATATATATATATATATATATATATATATATATATATATATATATATATATATATATATATGCATAAAGGGTTAATGTAAATCGAATCGTTATGAGATTCAGAATTAGTTTTTACAATGTTAACGCAAAGACTACAATGATAATTATTACATTCTTAATTCTAAGAAATTTTAATTAAGATGTTCTACTTTTTTATTTCTCAAAATACCTGCATCCTTTAGTAATTACATTATGAATTTCTGCTACATAATAAAATGTCTCCAACGAAATATGCACAATGCACGATTAGCAAATGAATTTAATGCATATGTAAAGATTTTCTTAAGGCTATATAGAATAATGTAGAAACACCCAATAAACGAATCTGTGTAATAAGGACCATTAATTGTTTCAGAAAAACGCTTCACATTCCTCGAAAGAGATAACCCTGGGAAAGTTTATTTCTGGCGATATTAATTAAACTCAAAATTTATAATGATTGTTTTTTTAGATAGTTAAAACCGTCAAACTGTCCATGTCTTCTCTATAGGCTAGTAAAACGTCAGATCATCAGTCTCAACGGCAAATTTAGAAACTTTTAAACTCACGTCACACAATATCTAATTTCCTGAAATCCTCAATTAATAATCTTAGATTATTTGCATATTGATAATCATATAAGATTTTCCAAAGATTCTGAAAATATAATATTTAAGAATGCCAAATCACCCTGATTTTACTAAATTTTCTCTTTCTAATATGCTATGAAATTTAGTTGATATCCAACGTATAAATCACATCTGGAGGAAAAATAGAAAAAGTCATAAATATTATTTTAAAATTGAAAAATGAAACAGAAAAATGTTTTATATTTTTTCAACAGATGCACATATAAAAAAATAAATAGAAAATTGGGAATCTCCGAGAAATTTATCGACAATATGTCAATCAATTTTATTCATTTAAGACACCGCATAGCGAAATTTTAACGTCCATAATGTAGCATTAAAATAAATTATTCAAATGTGCTATTTTTCTTTCAATGAATGATAAAATATTAAAATTGTTTGATTTTCCATAGAAAAGCATTCTGACTGATGTTTCATATTTTTCGAACGATTGAACTGAATTTAACTAAAAACTTTAGAACTGATCATAGGTACCGCAATCCTTTAACTAGTAATGTATGAAATAAATTTGATCATATAAAACAGTTATACGTTTATATTGGGTTTCTCTTTAAGTCTAGATATAATCCTAATCCTATCTTAATAATATTATAAATCTGATTGTGTGCAAATGTTAGGCTGAAGCCAGCGTCAAAATGGAGCATTTAATGATCCTGTGTTTTTGCATATAGGTGGATTATAACCCTCTTATGAATATAGGCTGGTTTTTGTTAATTTTATTCAAATATTTTTCTTAATCATTCCAAATTTCGTTATTTTCATAGAGAATAAATGAACATTTTTTCGTATAATATTTTAAAATGGTTAAATTTACTTTATCGTTGCTAATACTTTATCGTGGCCAAAACTAATTCAAAACCCTTAATAATAATTTTTACACAACAATTTAGTTTCAATTGAAAATTTTTCACGTGAAAAATGAAAATGAAATAAAAAAAAATTAAAATTAAAAAGAAGATTAAATAATATTATTAGAAATAAAACGTACTTTTTTTAGTTTTTAATAATAATACAAGGTTTAAATATGCGTAACAATAGGAAACAGGCGAATACGACGTCATACATCCAAAATAAAACGGATATGCTTTGATTGGTGACCTTGGGTTTTTTCTTCACTTTTTTCTTTTTTTTCTTTTGTATGGTAACAAAATTTGGCGTTTTACCGTCTTCGCAGGGCTAATATAACTATACAGTATTTTTTATTTAAATTTTTAAAAAGTAAAAAGAACTTAAAAAAGAAAATGGTTAGCAAATGTCAATAATATGCTCCGCAAAATTATCCATGTCAAAAATGATGTCATGGATAGCGAGAAATATTTATTTTTATTCTTAAAACTAAAAGATATAACTCGATTACCGAAAAAAAAATGACGAATGTTAATAGTTCCATTTTTGTTGATAAAACCTAAAGATTTAATATTATTTCGTTAAAGTAACATAATTTCCCCTATGCTAGTATTGAAATTAATTGCCTGGAAAAGAAAATTAACAAGAATTATGTCATTAAAAAGGGATTTCTCTGGGGGGAAAAGAGACGTCATATTTGAAATAAAGCGGAAATTTTCCTATATGTTTTAAAATGAGTGTGAATCAATTCCTTACATTAATAATCCAAGGATCAGTAAGTATAGAAAGTAGATGAGTTGCACGCCATCTTTATAACGAAAAATTTAAATGTTTTTTATCTATACTGATTATTAAGCATTAGTATCCGTTATATACATATGAGAGTTTTCTGCTAAAAATCATATCATAATTTTAAGAAAAGGAAAATTAACACGAATCTATTAAAATCTGACCATGTGTTTGTATTTCGCAACTACTTCTAAACTATCGAACGCAACGCGATTTACTTAATACTGGTTTTCATTGATCCGAGGATATCACACAAACTGTCAGAATTAAAAAAAATTAATTAGGTGCCAAGATTTTTTTTTTTTTTTTTTTTTTTTTTTTTTTTTGTAAATTTTAACTAAGTTTCTCTAAAAACGGAAAGTAAATTACTCCATATTTGTGTATAAAAAAAGGAGAAATAAAACAGATCATTATATTTATTACTCCATTTTCTCATTAAAACTGAAAAACAGAATTTATTTTCAGTTTGAATAGATGGTGAAAACAAAATCTTGATTTCAGTAAGTTATCCGTAAAATAAAAACATATTTTCACATATTCAAACTTCATGAATCAATTTACTCTGGAGAACAACAAATGTCAACATACTGTCATTTCGAAAACAAGATTTGTTTCAGCTATACATTAAACCAAGGAGAAAGAAAAAGAGAAAAAGAATGTACTATTTCCAATTAATATTTTTTTGAAGGATGGCTGTTAAAACGTTTCACAAAGGCGTTAAAAGTAAAATTGTTTATCAGGTAAAATTGACATTTGTTTTTACCCAATTCATCTATTTCCTCGATTTTATTTGGCCCTCCTTTTTGCATTGGTTGCAATTTCATTTTCGCGATTATTTGGCACAAAATTTCACTTTTTTTAAGACTGAGTTATGTCAAGGTCCCTATAAAAAATACCGTATTGTCTCTTATGAAATGTGATAAATAGTTTGTTAATTATTAACGTTTTTAATTATTGGGAGTGAAATATTTTGCTTAATTAATGTATTTATTCTTCTTTTAATGTTGCGTGAACGAAGTCACGGGTAACAGCTAGTTAAGTATAAACACCGAATAAATGAACGTCTTCAAGAAGGATCATTAATTGTTTCAGTAAATTCCTTGACATTCTTTCAAAGATATAATAAATCACAAATGTATTTTCTGGGAAATATTATATAAAATTAAGAATTTTTAATAATTAATTTTTTTTGTAGTTTAACAGAAATAATTATATTTCTTTATAAATAATATTTTGTAGTAGAATTACACATTGAACTAATTGATTCGTAGTTAACTGAAAACAGTCTGGAGAAATATTATATTTTAAATCCCCAAAATGTCTATGTCTTTTGATCAGACTCAAATTTCTATCCCAATATTAAATTTTGTAGCAACAATTCGATATGTTAAATACACTAAATTTGTTATAAATTAATACCGCATGAAAACATCCTATATAGATAAATATTGCTAGAAAATAAAATAATAATTTAATTCTATTAGATGATAAGAAGTGAATATACTATAAAAGAATAAATATTACTATAAAAAAGAATTTAGATATAAAGTGATTAAACTCTGTAAGAAACTCTTTAATCGAAAAAAAAAATTGTATATTAATATAAGGTGGCTCAAATTATTCTGTTTTCCAAATAACTAATTTTACAAAGTAAACCTAAACATTAGACTAATAATAATTAAGTTCATAGTTCTAAGGAAAAATAATTATGATATGTAAACTCATGTAAATACACATATTATCTGTGCCGTATGTAATGATCAATTAATGCATTTCTACTCCAGTGTAAAATATCTGAGATATATATTTTAAGGAAATCTGTAGAAGGCAAGATCAGTAAATGAATTTTACTGAATATGTAAAGATTATCTTTAGGCTAGATAGTATATACTACAAGCACCACATCAATGAACTGGCGTCAGAAGGAACGTTTATTATTTTGGTGAATTGTTATAGATACGATAGAAGATATAGCATTGTGTACTAGCTTATGTACCGTAAATACTAACATATATATGTAAAAAAAATTATATTACATGTATATGAATTCACATGTATATGAATATTTAAATAAATATCTTGAATCATTTATTTTATTATAAAGAACATAACACAAAAGGTTTAAAAATATCTTTTAATATACATGACATATGTTTCCTTCGCTCAAAGGGCGACATCGTCAGATGAAAATGATAAATAAAATATTCTCGCGAAGTTTTTGAAAATGATAAACATAAATCACGATATAACATAAATTGGTTAAACTGGAAAACGTGAAAATTATTATTTTATTTTTATTTCTATTGCTTTTTTAATTTGTAAAGCATCGTGTGCCAAATTTTAGATAATTCAAAAGAAGCTGATTCGTTGCAAATGTTATCGTTTCGCAAATATATTTCTATTGATTCACGGATAATGAATGGGAAATAAACTCTTGATGGAAAAAATATTTTACTATTCCTGAAATCAATCTGCAACGGCTCTATTCTATGTAGTCTGTCTAATGCAGTAATTCTGTCATATTTGATATCTCCCATATATTCTTTTATTCTTATTTTAAATTTTCTGTTTGTCATTCCTCCATCTGCCTTGGTGAATGGGATTTCATAAACACCGAAATTTTTTCCATCGCCGTTTGAGCGAAGCAAACATATGTCATCTATATTAAAATGTATTTTTAAACCTTTTGTGTTATGTATTTTATCATTTTAAGCAATAATTACACTTTAATTGAAAGTTAACATGTGATTTTATTATAATATTTGTAGAATTTGTTTGTCTTAAAATACTTTTGTTTTCCAGCAGAAGTTTTACCAGATGTCTAATGATTTAGTTATGGGTAACCCCTTATCTAATTCATCTAAAGTGATATATATATATATATATAGGCACTATTTTGAAGTTAAGTTACTTAAATTCAAAATATCTTCAGTTTCCATTTTATACTCGTTATACAGTGCTGGAAAAAATTATAAAGCCGATAGAAAAATTTACATAATTCAAAAAGTAATGGAATTGTTGATAACGCAAATTCTATTTTCATTTGCATGATCAACATTGCAATAATACACATAAACTTTATTTAGAAAAACGGAAGGGGAAACATAAATTATGCTAATTTCTTACAACCAATGAAAAACAACTTGGAAAAAAGTATAAAGCCGATTGTTCTAGCCTCATTTGGCATAATGCCAGACTTAAGAAAATAGGTTGCCATGAAAGTTTTGGTAAATGTAAACGCGTTACGTGCATTCATTTTGTATTTGGTTTGTTTAATACAATGCCAAGAGGAAAAAAGTTATCCGATGGTGAAAAAATTAAAATATTAACTTTAAATGGAGCTGGAATGTCTGGTTCAAATATTGCAAGTAAAATAGGAAGGTCCAAGGCTGCAGTAAACAGTTTTCTCAGAAATCCCGAAGATTACGGTAGTTAGAAGCATACAGGAAGACCGAAATCCTTAACTGTAAGGCAATCAAGACAAATCCGAAAGCTAGTTTGCGGACAAAAAATATCGTATACCCAAATTCAAGAACAGTTACAATTACCATGTACAAGCCGAACGGTAAGAAATGTTGTAAGTAACATTCCCATTGTTCAATTTAAAAAAATTAGAGGAAAACCACCTCTTCTAAGTTCCACAAAAATGCTCGCTTAGACTTTGCACGAAAACATGTAACCAAAGGCACTTATTGGAGAGATGTTGACTTTTCCAATGAAAAGAAATTTAATTTCGATGGACCCGACTGCTATAAATATTTTTGGCATGATTTACGACAGGAGCCTGATATTTTTTCAAAGCATCAATTTGGAGGGGGCTCGGTAATGGTTTGGGCTGCATTAGCTGCCTGTGGAACAACTCCAATTGTTTTCATGCATAACAAAATGAATTGGGTTATGTATCAAGAAGTGTTAAGAATTAATTTATTACCCATTTGCTCCTCTTATAACTTCAGGAGACTGGACATGTCAACAGGACAAAGCTTCCGCTCATGTTTCGAAGGCAACTAAATCTTGGCTGGAAGCTAATCAGGTGAAATGCCTTCAATGGCCAGCTCATACACCCGATCTGAATGTAATAGAAAATCATTGGGGAATTTTAGCTCGAAATGTTTACAAAAATGGACGAAAATTAAATTCAAAGTTAGATTTAATGAATGCTTTAAGAAAAATGCTGGAACAATACTGATGCAAGTACTTTGTGTGGTCTGATAGATTCAATGAACAAAAGACTAGTCAAAATCATCGAAAAAAATGGGTCTCACATCGATTATTGATGAAATACATGTATCGACTTTATAATTATTTCCAACTTTCCTTGTACAGAAAATTTTCTTAAGTCTATTAATCTTTTATTAATGTAGTTATTATTGAATTTATTTTTTTTCTTTACTTCCTTGTAGCACATAATATATATGTATGAAATTTCATAAATGTTCTAGATTTTGTTTTTTAATTATATCATATTTTCAAGTGGCTTTATAATTTTTTCCACCACTGTATGAGTGATTTGTTTGCCTTGTTTGATTTGTCTCAACATAATATTAACGCTATACCTAATTTATTGAATTCAATCGATCCATGCATCCATTTTACCTTTGAAAGTCAGCAACGGCTTGCTTTTCTTGACGTTCTGGTAATTGGACATGATTCTGAGTTTCCTACAACAGTTTTTCGTAAACCTTTTGCGGTTAGTTTATTTCTCATTTTAGGTGAAATTATCCCCCAGCGCGAAAGTTTGCTTTTTTCAATACTTTTATTTCCCGTGCTCGTAACATCTGTTCGAATTCAGAATTATTTAATAGTGAAATTAATTATATCAAAGCTATTGTTATGTATCGTGGTTTTCCCTTGGATGTCAATAACCGTATTGTATTTAAATAAATATTTTTATAATGTTATTGTGTTACTTTATTTCCAAAATATTAGTCCTCAAATTTCACGTTTTTAAATAAGTTTAGTTTCATATTTGTTTTTGTTTTTTCCGTTAATAAAGTTGCTTTCTCCAATCTCAAAGATCGGATTCCGAGTCATAATAGTTGGGGTATTTATAGAGTTTTTTTTTGGAAATGTGAACCCTCTCGTAATATGCAGACGAAACAGGTTAGATTAAGATTAAAAGAACATTCTCAGATTAAGATTAAAAGAACATTCTCAGATTAAGATTAAAAGAACATTCTCAGATTGAGATAAAAAGAACATGAAAATTATGTTAAAAGATAGGAATTAAATAAATCTACAATAGCAAAGTATTGTTGGAATTCGAACCGTAAGTTTAACTTTTCCAGGAGCAAAATTATTCAAAAATGCAATTCGGTATTTGATTTTGACTTTTACGAGGCGTATCATATCCATAAATATGTATTTTTGTCTCTACTTTGTGTGTAGGGATCACACGCTGTGATGCCTGTTTTCTTGGTGTTTTATTTTCTGGTACTATATAAACTCTTGCCCTTGCCATTTTTGGTCATTTCATAAGTCAGTACTTGGGGCTATGGGTGAACGTGATTCTTTGAACCCTTTTAAATTTTCTTTAAGCCTTTTATTTATTTATATATTTTTTTTACACTGGTGAAGGAGATTTGAGTTATCGTTGAGTAAGTTTGATGTAGTTTTAATGTTGGGATAATTTGAATGTGTGTGTTTTTAATGTGTTGTAAAATTTTATATCAAGTTAAGAGTAAAGATTTCTTTAAAGCTAAGCAGAATAACGTACCGTCACTGAAGAAATAAACTCGTGAAAATAAGATATAAGTTACAGTATTTTCTACAAAAAAAAGATTCTTTTAAAACCAAATAGAATGAAATACAAACATCGAATACATGAACTTCTATGAAAAGGATTTTCAATTGTACAGCAAATTGCTTCAGATCAGATAAAAAATAATAATATTGCGCAAGTTTAACTTATATGAAATATAAATAAAAAAATTCCTAACAATATGAGTAATTTGAAAACTATCTTGATACATTTATATTTGTTTTATTAAACGCAGTGGGATTAAACTAACACAGCATCTGTTATCTATAGTAAATGTAAATAGCTTATTGTTAAGTAGTCTAAAAATAATTATTTGTAGCATGTCATTAAACTTTATTTTATTTAAATTAAATGTACAAACTTTGAAGTCTTTATTTTGATGAATTTAATCTTCATATTTTAGAGTTTTCAGTAATTCAATATGTGTTGTTGGGAAAACAATATGTTTTTTGGAGTATTCTGTATTTTTAAAATGCATAATTTTTTAATTTAATTTTGCTTCTAATAGAAAACATCTATTTGTCATCATCAAACCATATGTTTTTTGGAAATTGAAATTTCTGTATTTTTAAAATGCATAATTTTCAAATTTAATTTTGCTCAAAATAGAAAACATCTCAGCGTCAGCGCTACAATTATATATCTGCAAAGCAAGTTTACGGAATATGTAAAGATTTCGTTAATACTGAACAGAATTAAGTACAAAACCGAATAAATCACATTGCGAAAGAAAAATTGATAATTCTTACAATAAATTGTTTTAGTTATTCTATTTATAAATTATTTCATTGATTCTATAATAAATTGTTTCATATATTCTATTCTCTATAAGTCATGTTCAAATTTCAATGTATATTTCTTTTAATAATTTGAATTTTAAATATAAATGTTTAAAATATTTCAATATAAATCGCTGTGTAATGTACTTATACTATGTAAGTCTCGCAGATTATTTTGAAATGTAATGTGTCTCTTAGTTACATAATGTTTTAAATATTGCTTTCTTCATTACAGTTAAAACACTCTTCTGACTTAAATCTAAAAATAATTTGATTTAGCAATAAATTAGGAAATGAGATTATTTCCTTTAAAATTTTAATTTTAATAATTACATAATTTCTTTACCTTATGTTACAAAATTTAAATACTTTATTTTATTTAGGTGACGACATTAATCATTATTTCAATACTAAATTCAACGTTTATACGTATTGCGTTAATCTTAATGTATATGTAAATAAATACTCTGAAAATTATTTCTTTTGAATAATCTTACCTATATTTTTAGGAGTATGTAAATAATGACATTTTTTTTCACATGCTAAATTCGTTACGAGATTTCAAAATATTACTGCAAGATTTTTACAAATCATTATCCATATATATATATATATATATTAATGTTTTGTCTTAACACAAGATTTCGAAAGATGATTTTTTTTAAGATATTGCAAATTAACTAAACTTCAATGTGAGTGAAGAAAAAATTCGTTTTTGATTGATTTAAATGATACAAAAATTTTTGATTTAACCCTTTGAGTGTTTAGAAAAAGGGTAAAATTGTAATGTTGTTTTCTCGGCATTTTGTTTTAAATGCTAAAAAAATATGATTCTTTCAGCATTATAAATAAAACTTAATTACAAATATAAATGTAACCCTTCAGAGTATTAATCATTCTTCAATGTTTTGAAAATTCATTAAATCTATAGAATTATATTATCTTAAACATTGCATATATTGCAGTGAAACATGGAGCTTAGTGAACGGAATATTACGTTCCACACGCTTAGAGGGTTAAATAAAGCTGACACATCAATTAAATTACAAGTTTTTATCTGTTAAAAATATGCAGCTTCCACGAGCACGTCTCGTTCATAGCTACTTAATGTAAGCTTTTGTAATTATGTTACTTTTACTCTGACAAAGTAAATAATTTTATTTCGGAAAGGAAGTCACGTATATCATGAATCAAAGTAATTTGTTGTCGAGAGAGTAGACATCACATTGATAAAAATGCTGCAACGGATTGGGAATCCAAAACTGAGTTCCGTTTGGGAGTTTCACAGAAATGAATGCGACTAAATAATGAATTGTCTTGTGTTCACCATACTCTTTCTATTAAGGAAGAGTTCAGAAATTGCAGTTTTGTCAACATGTGGTTTTTTCTTTAAAATGTACTTGTGGAAAGAGCTAAGACGAAATAGAACTCTAGTAATTGAACGAAAATAAATAATGATATACAATTACTATAATACAGACATACATTAAATACAATAATCCAACATGGAGTGAAAAATTAGCCAGAGCCAGGAACCGAACCTGGGTCCACAGAGTACCGGGCTGTCGCTCTAACCACTGAGTCACTCCGGCCAATTCCGGAGTCTGCAATTTCTCACTAATAAACCATGTTGGAGAGAAAGTCACCAGCCATCTAACATACAGCCTTGATGACCGGACAAACGTTAAGATATTTTACTATTCCACCGATCTACGAATATATTCGCAGATCGGCGGTCATCAAGGCTGTCTGTTAGATGGCTGGTGACTTTATCTCCAACATGGTTTATTAGTGATAAATTCCACACTCAGGAATTGGCCGGAATGGCTCAGTGGTTAGAGCGACAGCCCGGAACGCTGTGGACTCAGGTTCGATTCCTGGTTGTGGCTAATTTTTCACTCCATGTTGGATTATTGTATTTAATGTATGTCTGTATTATAGTAATTGTATATCTTTAAACGCTGAATGCAGGCGTTGTTTATGTGTGTTTTAAGAAAGTAAATAAGTTTCATATTTTTTTTCGATGATAGTTAATTACTGTTATATCATTTATCTTGATATTATTGAAAGTAACTGTAATAAAAGTAAACTAATATTTTTGTTGCTTTACATTACCAGACTTTCCAGTTTGTTTTGGTATCAGGGACTGAAGCAGTGGATTTATTTATTACAAATATAGAATAACGACGAATACATCTCATTCAAGCCTACATATATTGAAACCTTCATAATAATGTTACATTTACTCTGACGTGGTAAATATTTTCCATTTCGGAAAGTAAGTCATTTGTATCATTAGTAGAAGTTATATGTTTCCGAGAAAATACACATCGCCTTGATAAAAGTGCTATAAAGGATTGGGAATCCAAAATTAATTTCCATTTTGGAAGTGTAACAGAAAAGAATGTGACTAAATGATGAACTTTCTTGCATTCATCATACTTTCATTACTAGGGAATAGTTCAATCACAATGCGGCTTGTTTTTGAAAGGGTACTGAAGTAAAGAATTTGGTTGCATTAATTTAGTTGATTATGAACGCAACTTTATTTAAAATGAAACCAAAACTAATTTCCATTTTGAAAGTGTAACAGAAAATAATGTGACTAAATGATGAACTTTCTTGCATTCATCATACTGTCATTACTAGGAAATAGTTCAGTCACAATGCGGCTTATTTTTGAAAGGATACTGAAGTAAAGAATTTGGTTGCATTAATTTAGTTGATTATGGACGCAACTTTATTTAAAATGAAACCAAAACTAATTTCCATTTTGAAAGTGTAACAGAAAATAATGTGACTAAATGATGAACTTTCTTGCATTCATCATACTGTCATTACTAGGAAATAGTTCAGTCACAATGCGGCTTATTTTTGAAAGGATACTCAAGTAAAGAATTTGGTTGCATTAATTTAGTTGATTATGAATGCAACTTTATTTAAAATGTAAAGAAAAATCATTTAATTTAGTTTTTCGTATACAGTCGAGATCGGCTACAATGAATATGGAGTGACAGAATTTGCTCATTATATCCAAGTTCTCACAATATACGACTTCAAGCTTCGTTCACTTATTGACTGTGTACGTAAGATAATACATGACAGTTTAACCGAATCAGTAAATACAGGTAAATTAACAGATTTGTAATTTTACTCCCTTAATTAAGAGTAGGAAAAAATTAATTGTAATGAAGTACTTTATTTTATGCTATAATGTTTTACATGGTTAAGTAAAGGAATAAGAAAAATGCAATGAAAGAAGGAAAATAGATCACCCTTATCATTTATTTAATATTACTAGAAGTTTGAATTTTTTCCTGTTAAGTGTTTTTGAATCACTTTCATATAAATTTAGTCTAACTTATTACATTGTAAGGAAAATGTTATTGTGTCTCTTTTGCTTCTTGTAAGAAGCTTTGAAATTTCCTCCATCAATCAAAAGAAATAGCCTATGTTGGATCAAATATTATTATTAAAGTATTACAGTCATCCTCCCCATATTTATCATTTTATCATTTTCAGTAATAGTTTAGATGAACGAAGAAATTATATTATTTCTTCAAAGGGAATGAAGGTAAAACATGGACATTTTTTGTGAATCTACAAAATTTGCTTGTAATAAAAAAGTTTTTAACGATGTATTTTTGTATTAGATGAAGCTATTGATAACAAATTCCTCGTTTAACTGAGTTCACCTTACATCCGATATCGTTATAAACATGTTCGACAGAATTAATACGGTTTGATTAATTGTCAATGCTGTTTTATTTAAACATCATAGAATAGAAAAATATGAATATTAATCAATAAAAAGAAGAAATTTTGATCTATTGTGCACGCACCTGATAACTCAATTAAATTCTATTTTTTTTCCTTGCTACAACTATGCAACTGTGATGATCCTCTCTTATTTATTACTGCTTACATTCATAATCATGGTTCTTACACTGTGACGATGCATATATCTTTCGCGAAGGATGTCATGTTTATCATGAATCAAACTGAAATTTTGCTGAGAAAATAGACAAAGCCTTGACATAAGTGCTGCGGATGACTTTTAATCCAAAACTAATTGTCGTTTTGGGAGTTTCACAGAAACGAATATGTGATTAAATGACGAACTGTCTAGGATTTTTCATACTCTCACTATTACTCTGTTACTAACAATATATGGTTGCATTAAAAGTATTACTTTATAAATAATTTCTGTCCGAGCATATTTACGCAAGTTAGAGCATGGACAGACGGCAGACTGCAGACGGCCAGACGGCAGACAGCCAAGCAAACCGAAGTAATAAACACTTTTCAACTAAGTTGGAAAGTGTTAAAAAGCTAAAAATGCCGTCGAATATTTTATCAATAGAGAGTTAAAATAATATTTTGTAATTTTTTTTAGATTTCGTGATACAAATATATTAGTCAGATAGTAAATTTTTTCTACTAGTTTTTAGCAGTTTCGAGTGTGTTATTCTTCATTTTGTTATTTTCTGGAGATAACCTAATTTCCGAATGTTATATTGAATTTTTTTGGTTCAGTAAGTCGGCCGCTTACTTGTTAAGAAATGGAATATGTTACATGTACGTTTCACACGTTTCATTTTGCTCATGATACGGTTAGCTTTCCTTAACTGGACAGTCTGTTTATGTTACAGTACTTAGATAAATTTTACAATGATTTATCACATTACTACTAAACGATTATAAAACAGTGCTTCCGTTTTCATTTGAACATATTTTATGATCAAACAATGTTACCATTCAATATTACCAATCAATGATCTTTCAATGTTACCAATCAATGACCTTTCAATGTTACCAGTTAATGGCCATTCAATGTTACCATTCAATTACCATTCAATGCACCACTCAATGTCCAGTCAATGTATATTATGCGCGCACTGTTATACATTTCTATGGGTATCATCATATATATATCATTTCTCCTGTCAACATCCCTTTTTCTCAAAAAATACGAAACGCAGAACGACAAATGAGATAGCATATGAAAGAATTTTGAACTGGCTTCTGACATAGCGCACTTAACATTTCGTTAAAACATGTTTTTGATTAAAATTTGCTGATAATTAAAAATTAAATCGGCATTGTTTTCATAAAAGAAATGAAAGGTTTTCCTCAAATTATTATTTCCAAAAAAATAAAATACCACATTATATGATGTTCAGCAATTATTATAAAAAACTTCTGCACGGGTTTATTTTATATTTATGATTAAAAAGCGAAATTGAAATTGAAATGTTTAGATTTATATTTCTATGTCCCATGTTTTTCCCGAAGCGGATGACGTCATTTTCTAATGCAGTTAAAATACGATTGTTATTTTTTTTTTCTCGCGCGTACCTTTTGCAATCTTGGATCAGTTTTTACTCTAACTTTGATGGAATAAATTCGATGATATTCTGGCTTGACTAAAAACTAAATGTTGTTTGCTTATATTTTTATCCTTACTTTTTCTGTAGAAGTTTAAACTTGAATCTAATAAATATTACATATTGATAAAAAATGGTACTTCTCTATTATCCCGTCGACCACTTTTCATAACAAAAAACTATCGCCAAATAAACGGGAGAACGTTTTCATTGGAATATCAAGATAAATAAATAAATAAAATATAAGAATTTAAGGACACAATTGTTATTTTAATTAATGAAATAACTAATAAATCAGTAAAACATAATGAAAAATACACGCAAATGTTGAATTAAAAACCACTTGCTGACGTAACAAACACGTATAATGCTTCTGACGTCAAGTAAATGGAACTGCATTTTTGGCATTTAATCTTACAGTTTGGCGATAGTTTTTTGTTATGAAAAGTGGTCGACGGGATAATAGAGAAGTACCTAAAAAATATCAGATTTCAGTGCGTAATCCTCGCACGGGCCCTCTGGTTAACATTTAATGTACTAGGTGATTAAGTGGCCTGGTTTACACGAGGATTTCACATATTAACTTTTTTACGATATTTTTATTCCAGGTAGCGAATTCCTTGTTTAAGAATGGATTACTCGGTTGAATATTCTAGTTTTTTTTTATAATACATTTTCTGTACATACACATTTCCAATTTTTCCAAAACAGCTGGTGACTCGATACTAGAGTCCGGCATCGGGTCGGGATACCCTCTTTCACCCGCACCTGACCCGACCTGCTGGTTGGGTCGGGTCTTGTTGGCGCTATATTTTTTTGTTGCGGTTTGGGTTCGGGTCGCGTAAACTTCAATTTTTTGTTGCGGGTCGGGTTCGGGTCGGGTTGGAGGTAGAGGTATTGTGGGTTCAGGTTGACCCGCTTTTCCAAAAGAATGTACACAATATTTTTGCAGGTTAAAAATATGTATACAATAAGACCTACTTGACGGACACTCTCGAAAATTGACTTTTATGCTACTTGGAAAGGTTGAAAAAATTTCATTCTTCTAATTACTTGATCATAACTCGCTTTTTGTTTACAAAATGTGATCTGTGCAACATATTGTGAATGTAAGCGACAAATCTCAGTTGCAGTGTCATAGATTTTCCCATTGACTCTTGCTGATAAAACAAAATAAATTGCTAACTCACGAAAAGAATAATTTTTTTGCGGTTAACCCTTTATCTACTAACGCATTATTATATCTAATGTTTTAATACCGGGTATCTTCTGTGTGGACTACTTTTTCATAATTGTCATAAATTCATCTTTTTTATAAATTTTCATAATTAAATAGGGATTAATTTTCTGTTAATTCGGTTTCGAATCGGTTTCGGGTATAAATATTTTGGGGTTCGGGTCGGTTTCGAGGTGGCTTTAAGCAGAATTTTCAAGTTCGGGTCGGATACACAATCCGACCGATCCGGAATTCTAATTTCTTGTCTTCAATTTAGAGTGTAGATTGAATCTAAAAGTAGCGAAATAGTGACTACTTTTGAAAGTAATTTGTAGTCGGTAATTTTTAAAACAAATAGTCGTAGTTGTAGTTAACTACATGTTTGATAAAGTAGCTGTAGTTGCAGTTCACTACTAAAAAAAAATGTTTTTCAGATCCTCCACTTAAACACATTCAAATACGTATTTATTTTCATTGTTCTGTTCAAACTTTTCTTAAAATCCCAAGAATCAGACATGCTAAAACCTGAAAATAAGCCGGAAGAATTATTCAAGGTTGAACCTGACTCGCAGAATGAAAACAAGTCATTCCGACCCGAAAAAATAAATAAAAGCAACTCGACCCGCTGCAGGACTCTATTCAACGATCTCGAAGTCTCCGCTATTCCGAGGTTTCAACATATTTGAATATTAAAAAATATAGATTTGTCCATTTTTCTATATAAAATATAAAATTGGTATAAGAGATATAATTGTACATTACTTTTCATTATAGCATTAAATCATGATTTATTGTCCTTTCATTGCGGTTTGAGGTATTGCGGGTTCGGGTCGGGTTGCGGGTCGCCGAAAATTATTTTTGCTGGTTCGGGTCGAGTTGCGGGTCCATGATGTTTTTGTCGGGTTCGGGTCGGGTTGTGGGTTGACTTTAAATGGAATTTGCAGGTTCGGTTCGGATACAATCCGACCCGTGCAGGATCTCGATACATTTGTCCACTCGAATCTTGTGACAGCATTTTTTTTATTCTACTTAATTTTTTATCAAGTTCACAATTGCTCAGGTTTTCATGTTTTGTAGTAAACACTTTATTTTTCAGTGCACACCCTTCCATGTTCATTATTGTTACTAAATTTTTACACATATTTTTTCCTACGTTAAAATTTTAAGTTGTGCTTTTCAGTTCTCACAGGTAGCCTACAGATACATATACATATCGGATATAGCTTATATTACTTACATACGTCAGAATACTTTCGTCTCATTAGATTAATTTGTACTGTATGCTTTAGAAAAGTTAAGATTCTGTTTTCAATATTTTTAAAAGAGGAGAATGTTAATTACAGTTATTTTTTTTTCAATTAAGTTTATAAACATTTCTTATGTCACTACAAAAAAAAAAAAATATTTTTTTTAATTTTAGGAATAACGGTATTTAAATTTATTTCTACTAATTAAGGTTGCAGGCATTTCTTATGGCAATGGAAAAAATATTTATGTTCGTACTCTTTATTTAATAGTAAGGTTTTTTTTTCTGTTTCATATAGTAATAATTTATGTATAGTCTTTTATTTTATAGCGAATAATATTTTTGGGCCATAGAATTACACTTTTGTTTCGGGAGAAGTGTCCTCATACAAAAAGGACTCCACAAAAGACGTTTTACTTAGACCGTGGTCAGAGCAGAGATAGAGCGAAACATACAATCGTCAGTAGACATTTTGTGTGTGTGTGTGTGTGTGTGTGATTGGCCGTTTACAAATCATTACGCATTATAATTTCAAAAGGCAAATGTCTTTTGCCATTATAAATGATTATTATTGAAAGTAGAAATCCCTACAATTAGAGAAAGGATGCTAGAGTAATTTTGCGGTCTTGGATGATGCAATACCCCGTGAACTGCTAAAATATGTTACTATATATGGGAATCTCAGCTAAGTTTTGAGCGTGATCGCTTAAGTTATTGCAGATGTCAGCTAATAAACATCCGTTATATTATTGTGTTGAAATGAAAGCATAGTTATTGAGATAATGATTGCTTATATTGCTTGTATATAAATTAATGAACATGAAATGAGAATTAAATTTCTTTTGCATGAATAGTATTTTATTTGTGAGGGATAAAAAGTTCTGAAATTAGCTTTATAATATGTAAATGGATTTTCTATATTAACGTATGCTAATGGTTACATATTTTAACAACTATTACCAGCACAGTTATGGATTGCAATAAATTTTGATAAATTTATGTATCATCAAATAAATTACGGTATTTTGTCTTTTTTTGTTATTTTTATGCATATCTACGGCATTAGCATTATTTTTGAATAGGGAAACTTCAGTAGTGAAATTATTTATCTAGTGAACAAAGAAATAGCAATTGATAACTAAACTAATGAATTAAAGTAAGGAAATTCCAATTAAGATCTTGAAATTAGAAACGAAACAATATCTATATAAGATTTGGAACACACGGGGCGAAGATTAGTTTATCTTTTGAAATAAAGAGAAGGGCATTTAACCACTTCAACTGCAGCCCCGAGATAAGTCTGGAGTTATAACACTGTTTCCCTGTCACCGCAGCCATTGAAGTGTTTAAATAAATAAAAATACTAGATCTATAACAGGAACCTCCGTAAATATATATCACATAAAAAACCGAGAACAGCACTACTGAATACAGTATTGCTGTAAGTATTTCTGCAAGCTGTAAGTATTGCTGCAACAGTATTGCTGCAACAAGTACGGCGTCTTTTCTAAAGCACATATATAAATAGAAGCAGCACATAAGCAACGGTAAAGATTGAGAAATATATGAAAGAAGAAAATGATTTTGCATTATCATATCGTGTAATGACAATTCTTTATTACTTGTGTTCAAGCTTGTGTGTCTTTATTACTTGTGTGGCATTTTGATAAGATTTTGAGAATACAGGCGGGTGAGTATTTATGTAAGTTTTTGAAATCAATGGAAGGGGCATTTAAATAAATTAAAATCCAAGATGAAAATTAGCAGGAAACTCTGTTATACATGGTATTTATTATAAAAATGATAGATGCTTGTCTGTATGTGTTTTATTTTGCTGTGCTCTGAATAGATAATTTCGCACAGAGTTACATGGTTTGACCCTTTGTATTGAACCTAGAAAATGATCTTATTTATCACCTAAATATGGACTATTCAACAGGCAATCATCAAAAATAATTCTATGTCATTAGTTCTTTTTCTTTAGAACACACGTTATAACCGTCTGCTTATGTACTTATTAGAACACTGGCTACATTTCAAGAGGTGTCAGGTTCAAATCTCAGTGCAGACATATGTGTTCTTTGTATGAAGGATCCCCCTTGAAAGACAGATATCAGTATTATTTGCTTTTGTCTGCGTACGATGTCTACAACTACTTTATGGTTCAATGTTTATGGTGAAACAAATGCAAAATTATAGTCCATATAATGTGTCAATGTATATTTAAAAAATTCTATCACATCCTAGTTGCAGCTGCTACAACACTAAAAGTTGATTCAAACTAGCACCAAATGTTTTTGCAGAGATTTTGTATTAATACTTTTCAATTAAAAATAGGGCGTTTCTAAACCAAATCAGTTGGAAAACAATCGAGCACGCTAAGTGACGTCCAACAGCGAATCGTTCCCTATTGGTTGCTGGGTGAAATGGCTCAGCATTATGATATAGTAACCTTGCGCATACTAGCATGAGAAAAGTATCTTTTTTTACATGAACGGAAAACGTTTAAACGTTTATACGTTTAACAGCCGTGGTAAGCTCCGTATATAGGTTGTACCGTATATATGGTTTCGTATAATACGTATAATACGTATAATACTGTGCCGTATCATACGTATAAAAAATCTGTACTCCGTATAATACGTATTATACGTATACTCGTATAAACGTTTAATAGGAAGCACTAATTCAAACTAACACGAATCTTTTAGTAGAGTACAGTAAATGTGTCAAATTCTGTTGCATTAGAGGCTTCCCTTTCAAATTTCCTTAGTTATAAAATAATATTTCTCTCATATTGTTCGCATTTTCTGCATCTTAGCTGTACCTTGGCAATATTGGGCGTAATAACATAAAATAATGCCATCATGTTTTTGTATAATACTGTGGGTTATGTGACAAATAAGACCAACAATACGCTTGTCATTAATGTTGTGCTTATTTAAGTAACGTATATGGATATCTTAAGCCGTAATTTACTCTAAAGTAAGAAAACTTGTGATATTTTAAATTCCAAATCATTTTTTATACGTTTCAGCATTTACAGTTTATTAACCTGTAAAGCATCATCACGTCATACTTTTTATGTATGCTGCCAAAACAAAAAAACACTAAATACATTTACAAATAGGCACCTTATTTCTTATTGTATGGTTTTCATAAGCTTATATTGAATTTCTGTCAGTATCTTCGTTTTTTAAAACTTTACGTTTTCAAACATTTAACTTAAAAAATCGAAATATATGCTATTTGCACGCTTATAAAAACACCGTCACTTTAAAATGCTCTTATTTGAAACTATGTTTCATGCATATATCCTCCCGAGAGGAAAGAATTTAAGATAATCACTTCTTTTAAAAGTCTTTAACAAAGAAATTTAACGTTTTTCTTTTTAAGTTTATGTTTCTAAAGACAATAAATATTCATTTGGTCTGAATAGTTAAAGATAAGCGTGCAATGTTTTTTGGTTAGTTTTGTTTAAATAACGGTCTTTAAATTTGAAACATAAGGAGTTGATAAAATGCACAAAATTACATGGTAAGGATGATATAACCATAATAGTTGATTATTGACACAGCTGAAGTATTTTGAAATTACCAATCTGAAAATTTATAACTCATGCATAAAATATTTTTAAAAAATTATGATTATACATACCTATTCTAATGAAGAGATGAATATTTTAATTTAGAAGGAAATATGTTTTTTTGTAATTTTTTAATATAATCGTACAATAATTAGTTTTTAAACATGAATCCTAAATACTAGTGTTTATTATGAGTTATTTGAAGATCCTCTTTTAAGAAAACTAATTTATATATAATTTGCATTTTAAAAGTCTTTTGAATGGAAATTAAACCTGACATAGAAAAAAAAATTATTTATGTTTATAAAGATAATAAATATTCACTTTTTTTGAGTAACTCAAGAAATAAGTGGGTTCGTTTTTCTGTTTAAGTAGCAGACTTTCAATTCGAAATGTAAACAATAGCATTAACTTCCACTGTACAGTTTATATTGTCATAATATTTATACAGCCACAACAATTTTAGATTATACATTGAATATTGTAAAGCGAAGTCAATAATAAAATTCTGTTTAGTGTATTTAAAGGAAAAATGCAAAGGAAAAATGTATGATGATATTAGCTTATTTGAATGAAGAAATGTAATTTTTAATTTAGAGGGAAATATGTTGCTTCGTTTGTACGTTTTCAGAATAATAATAAAAATAAATAGTGAAATATGTATTAAAAATTAAATAACAACTGAACTCAAAGAAAATATGTACACAGCGTTCACGTTTAAGCAAATTTTGTTAATCATAGATTGCTGCAACCCATGTTTCATAGCGTGTAGAGGATATTTCGTGTGTATAGTTTCATACAGCAATTAACAATTCATTCTTCCAATAAATCGTACAATTTGGGCACCAGATAAGACGTCATAATGTTTTTCTATACCGATTCGTCGAAGATGTATGATTATGTAGTAAAATATTACGCACTCTGAGCAATAAATGTTGATCTACTCAGT
This sequence comes from Maratus michaelseni, assembly GCA_963931845.1. NCBI lineage: Eukaryota > Metazoa > Arthropoda > Arachnida > Araneae > Salticidae > Maratus > Maratus michaelseni. The sequence goes on from OZ007588.1 coordinate 169,071,612, forward strand.
TTATGCTGTCTTGAGAGAATACTCTGTATTGTTGTAAACATTGATCACCTTTTTAGTTGAGGTCAATTGCATACTCAACGAAAGTATGTACATGTACACAGCGTTCAATTTTTATAAAATGTTGTTAAACATAGAACGCCGCAACTTATGCTTCATGGCGTGTATAGTTTCACACAGCAATTAACAATCTTCATTCTTCCAATAAATCTTACAATTTTGGCACCGTATGTGACGTCATAATGTTTTTCTAAACCGATGCGTCGAAGATGTATGATTCTGTAGTAAAATATTACTAATCCTGAGCAATAAATCTTGATCTACCCAGTTTATGCTGTTTTGGGAGAATACTCTGTATAGTTGTAAACATTGATTACCATTTTAGTTGAGGTTAATTGCACACACAACGAAAGTATGTACACAGCGTTCAATTTAAAAAAAAAAATTGTTAAACATACAATGCCGCAACCTATGTTTCATGGCGTGTATAGTTTCACACAGCAGTTAACAATCTTCATTCTTCCAATAAATCTTACAATTTTGGCACCGGATGTGACGTCATAGTGTTTTCTAAACCGATGCGTCGAAGATGTATGATTCTGTAGTAAAATATTACGCACCCTGAACAATAAATCTTGATCTACTCAGTTTATGCTGTCTTGAGAGAATACTCTGTATAAGGTAAAGCCAGGAGAGATGACGCAGTCGGAGAGATTGCGCACATAGTGGTTTGGGGGTAAGGAGTAGAGTGAGCGTGCAGCGACTCCAGGTAATTGTACAACAACAGTAGTGGAGTGTCTACTTAAAAGTGCACGTTGATTGCTTTGAGCGTTTCAGATAAAGTATTGCTATTTTGTTTTGTTTTCCCAAAGTAAGTGCTTGAATTTTCACAGCTCTTCATCAGAATTTCTATACAATGTCAATAGTACAAAATATTTTAAACTTAAACGATTTATCATAAGCTACTAATCTAGACTAACAATGTAAACATCAGCGATTCGTTTTAGAAGAGGTCATGTTTAAATAACAGGCCGCGCAATCTCTCCTACCGAAATTGGAGAGTTTGCGCATTTGCTATTTAGGAGAGATGGCGCAGTGTTCCCATTCGTTTCCATGGTAGGAGAGATTACGCTGCTTATTGGTAAATTTGCATAAAAAAATGAAAAATAAAAATGGACTAATTTTAAGTTAAACGTGTTATTAAGTAGCATTATTTTATTTTTTAATCTTATCTGGACTTGCTTTTTCTGATTCTTTAATTTTTTTTCCTTTAATTAAAATTTTTTAATCGTTTTTTAAATTATTTCCTTTTTCTGATTTTTTTATCATTAGGTTGAAATATTCACTCCTAATACAATAATATTTGTTCACAAAAACCTTACAGCAATATCATTTAAGTGTAATTATTACTGTTAAAAATTTAATTGTAGTTATTATAAGTAACAATCTCTCCTACCCATCTGCGCAATCACACCAACCCTATAAGGAGAGATTGCGCAAAATAACTTTCTTGGTTTTATTACAATTGTTCTGTTAAATTGCAACATAACAACAAAATAGCAATGGAAATGCATAAAAAACAAATGAAGTAAAAGTTATTCATGAATAGTTTAGCAAAAAATTAAAATTTAGATTTTTTATTGCTATTCTTTTGAATTGTGCGCAGACTATCCTAGCTTTACCTTAGTTGTAAACATTGATTACCTTTTTAGTTGAGGTCGATTGTATACTCAACGAAAGTATGTACACAACGTTCAATTTTAAGAAACTTTTGTTAAATATAGAACGCCACAACCTATGTTTCATGGCATGTATAGTTTCACACAGCAATTAAGAATGTTCATTCTTCCAATTAATCTTACAATTTGGGCACCGCACACATCACAATGTTTTTTCTAAACCGATGCGTCGCAGATGGTGCTGCAGTAAAATATTACATACCCTGAGCAATAAATCTTGATCTACTCAGTTTATGCTGTCTTGAGAGAATACTCTGTTATAGCTGTAAACATCGATTACCTTTATAGTTGAGGTCAATTGCATATGTTTTACTTACTGTCCGTGTATCGCCTTTCTTGCAATATCTCCCATGTTTACTTTTCAAACTTGATATATGATCGCCATTCACAATGGTACATGTATAATTAAGCATAACGCATTCAATTTTAAAGACACTTAAATGTAAACTTTTGAAGGTCTTTTTCGAAGGAAAAAAAGTTTTCTATTCAACTAATATAGTCTAAAAGAGCCACATAAAATGTTTAAAATCATTGCAATTCTAAAATTAATGTTAGGATTGCTTCATCAGCATAATAATATTTCTTACGCTTTTTGGAGATATTTATAATTTACATTGTCCACTAATTACTAATAGGAAAAAGCTTTAATCTTTCTTTGATCATAGCATAATACATTTCTTAATACAGCTTCCGTTTTTACAGTTGACATACATTTAAAATACAACACTAAACTACTAGGGCTCATCATGTTCTGAAGCGCATCCAGTTGCGAGAACGGAACAAAATTTTATAAGATTATTAAACAAGTCCAAGGACAAAGACCTCGACAAAAAACAGCTGCATATATGCCCCTAGCGGTGACTTTTGGAACATTTTTTCTTCACGGATCCTTCATACCCCGTCTTGTTTAATTATACTACAAAATATAGCGCCATTTCCGCAATAAGTTCGCTGTACAAAACACGCTCAATAATGTCAGTGTAATTATGGACGTTTTATAAAACAAAAATGCAAAACAGAAAGTGCTTTTGTAACTTCTCAAACAAAAAAAAGAAAAAGAATAAGCACGATGCCTTTGTAAATACTTTAATATACCTTTTGTGGAAAAAACGCAATTTCATGAATTTTTTATCACAAAGTTTTTAAATACAATTACCTATTTAAATCCTAAAGGAATTGAACTAACTTTTTTGAATGTTTCTGTTTAAAAAGGCAATAAATATTCATTTGTTCCGAATAGTTGAAGATGAGTGTGGATTTAAACACTTTTATTTTGAACTGTTTAAATAACAGGCTTTAAATTTCAAATATAAAGAGTTGTTAAAGTGCACGAAAGGGATGGGTAGATAAGCATTGATATTCTTCCACCTAATAGGATCAAAAATGTTTTTTTTAGATGTTTGTATTATTTGCAACTAAATAATGATGTAGATTTAATGGCTGGCTGTTTGATTTTTCTTTGAAGACTATTTAAATTTGTTATATAATATCATAAAAATAGGTTTCTCACCTGGTCGTTACTTTTCCTTTTACTCATAATGCCTTTTAATCTTGCTATTTCTAAAAATGGCAGACAATATTTTAGTACCTGATAAAGAAAGACAAAGTTCTTTCGAAACGAGTTGTATTTGACTAATTGTTAAGACAGTTCCGAGACAGTCTTCCCTTTATGTGTTTCACATCAATTCAGGTCTTTTTTTTTTTTTTTTTTTTTTTTTTTTTTTTTACGTCTGTTAAAGTTTTCATTTTAATAGTAGAGATATAATTTGTGATATTTTATTCTGAAAGCTTCCTAGATAGTTTTCATTTTATTTTGCACTGTTTGAACACAAATAGAGAAAAACGCTTAAAGAAAGAATTTGTAGATACAAAAGAAAAAAGCACCAACAGTAAGTAAAACATTCATATATGAAGCAAGCGTATTTGAATTTTTAAGTTTGATTCTAGTCAACAAAAACAAACAGATTCCTGGATGGGAAGTTGCGACATTTAATTTGAAATTCAAACTCAGGGGCTAGATATTTCGAATGTAAAAGCCAAAGGTCTCCCCACTTTCTTAAACATTAGTTAATATCGTATATTAATCTTGGAAATAAATTAAATTAAAATTATACATTATTAGAACATCTTTATTTCGAAATTGAAATTATATGAAAAAAAGTAAATCTGGTTTTAATGTTCTTGGGAACACTGGAGCTTCAAAATTTAAGGAATAACGTATAATGAAAGATGTGTTTTTTCTTTCATTCTTTTTTTTACTGAAAAAAATGTATGTCTTGACGAAAATAATAAACTCTGCTATGAATTTAGGAATCGAATGTTTCTGTAAAATCCAAAATTCCACATAAAAAATTCAAATAGTGTGATTTTTATAATTTCACGATTTACATTTTACAACTTATTTAAATAATGAATGCCCTTTTCTCAGAGAGCATTTTACTCCTGCTTTACTACGATTTGCTTTATCGATTTCATTTATGTAAATATGAATACCGTGTGAACAATATTATTTTCGATGCAAATACAGCAACATCTAAAAAAACGGCAAACAGAATCAAGCAAGCATATTTGAATTTTTGATTTTAATAAATAAAAATAGAAATATTTGGGCGATAGAAATTAGGACTTTTAATACGAAATACAGATGCAGCTTTTAAATGCTTCAAACATAAAATCTCAAGATCACTCTATTTTACTGACGACAACTTATCTTAAATAAATTAGTCTTTAAAATAATTGAGCTGATTTTCAAAATAACAGGAAAATTTTTATTTAGAAACTTCAGTTAAAGGAACATTTTAATTTAAATATTCAAAAAAAAAGAAAAAAAAACTTTATTTTCTATATAAGCTCACAGTAAATGTCCTTTTCCAAGTAAAATGTTCACGTAAATGTTCCGTCATGAAAGTATTACATTAGGTCGCTGGCGTGATTTTACAAACAATTTTAACAGGCAAATCCCGTTTACTGGGATCTCTGCTGACAGCCTTTCTCTGTAATTTTAACATGTTATTAAGTACACAGATTTTGATCTTATTTTTAATGAAATAGAATCAAAATTATCTTAGTTTTCTTTTTTACTTCATAATTTTCTTCAGATAAGTTATAAGGTAAAGTTTATAAAATAATAAAGAGTATTGTTAATTTTAAAAGCTACTGTTCCTATAAAAATAAAATTTCCAAATACAAAAAGAAATAGTATTTATTGTAATAATAATTTTATATTTAATAAATGCCTTTTTTGACAAAATTTGTTTTACGTAACTATGCAAATCCAATCACCAGCAATGACAATATTTTTCCTTCATAAAAAACTAAATAAATACTGAGGAATTCCGTCTTATTGTGTTTATGCAAATATGAATATCTGCCAGAACACTGTATTTGTGGATACAATAGTGAACTGCAGCAGCGGAAACTAAATAAGAAGCAAGTGTATTTAATTTTTTTCTATTACTATTATTTCAGTTTATAAAAAGAAACAGACTTGCGCATGCACAGTTGCGACATCCATTTAAAATTCAAATTCAGAGGCTAAATACTTCGAATGTAATATCCAAATGGCCTCTCTACTTTATTAAACAGGAGTTATTTGCTTATGCAAGACTTGAAAATAAATAAACTAACTTTCCAGATGATTGAAAATTGTATGCTAAAAATTAAATATTAAAAAGTAAAAATGAGAATTTTCTTTTAATATTCAATATAACAAAATATTTAAATTCACGGAAATTTATCTTATAAGTTTATGACAAAAGACATTTTTTTCAAACTGACGGTGAAATCTCGTAAATAGTACATAATGATAGTATATTTTGGAACATTGGCATGTTGTTACGAAAAAAACCTGTTTACTAAGGACAAATCCCGTTTATTAGCGAGTTTTTCTGGGATCTCTCCTGCCGAGCTATTCCCGTGCAATAAATTGGATAGATTTTATATTGTAAAAAATTACAAATGTTTCTTAATCTTTGAAAATATCACTAGAACTACCCTGTTTCTTGTTTACCTAGAATTACCGGAATAAGCCACAATTGGCCCATGGATGAATCAATGTTATTCTTGTTTTGTATGGTAGATACAGACACGCAATAAGATTTGATGTGTAATACAATGATTTTTAATTAATGATTAATAACGTTTAGCTTCCATAATAGTCAGATACCATCAAAGAAAATTTTAATTTCTAATTTCAGAATCGATACTTTAAGATTTTGACAGCTCGTATGAAATGTAAAATAAGAAAATCTTACAAATAATATGCATTTAATTATCAATTTGAATTTCGTAATATAATGTTCCTACATATTAATAAGATATTAAAACTAAATAAAAAGTATATATTTTACGTACGGTAATTCTAGGTATACAGACCTGTAGATAAAAAAAAATTCGTCTGATTTCAACTAAATTCATGTTAACGGTGTATTCAAATCCAAACAGCTTATTTTGAGACACATTTGTAAATTCATTTTTGCTCTAAAATGCATCCAATTCGCAGGTTCTCTTATTCAGAAACTTTATAATGTCCGTACTGTCTCGATTTTTTTATAAAGGCAGAATATATTTCAAAAAATGCTGTCAAAGTGGACATTTTGAACCGAATTTCCCGAAGCGACAGCGCTGGAAACAAAAAAATGATCGTACTGTGAAAATAATTGTCTGTAAATCAATTTCTAATTAATTGAACGAAAAATAAAAACATGGGGCCCTTATAAATGTCTTTATAAATCACACCGCCAAGTTTCCTGTTGTTACTTTTAAAAACGAGTCTGAGAATGTGTCTCAAAATTTTGAGTTGTTGAGCGTGGAAAAATATTTTTTTTGAATACCGCCTTAAGGCATTATACTATATATTTAGGAAAAGTCAAGCTATTAAAATTTTTATTTTGAAAAACAACTGTGATACGAGTGAAAAACCACGTCTTGGGTGTTAGATGACCCGTCTCGTCGTTCTAGTGATATAAAAACAAAGTAAAATATACAATAACCTCTTTAGAGTTATCCACGATTCTGAAAAAAACTTCTTTAAAATTAAAAATCTCAAAAAGCAATATATAAGAATCATTTATAAAAACAAAATTTCTTTTGCTGCCACTGACTTTCACGAAGTTTTCTGAGTTGTTTTTATAGTATATTAACAAGTTTTCTCAAACAGGAATATCGATTTTTAGGATTCTGTTAAATCTGAAACAAACATTTCCAGCTTCGTAAATGAATTTATGCATACAGGGGCAACAAAATAATATAAATTTAACTCTTAATATCAATGTTGTTAATTTATCATGTTTTTTTGCAAAATCATTTTTGTTGAACAAAAATATGTTTATTTAAGTATGGATAACATGTAAAAATCCTGCATTCCGTGTTCGTGAAAAACTATTTGTTGCACAATGAAAACTACTCTGAAACTTTTCCGAAAATCAGTGACTGCAAAAGAAACTTGAATTTTATAAATGCTACTTTAAATCTATAAAAAATATGTAAGTATTATTTGTAAAGATATCGAACGCTTTTATGAGGAGATTATTGTATAATTTCGTCCGTGGTAATGTTATATATTTCTAGACTAAGAAACATTTGGCCTTTTTTTTTTTTTTTTTTGCAGTGTACAGTGTTTATAATAACACTAATGAGGTCTTCGAAAAATGAAAAAAAAAAATACGACTAACGAAAAGGATGATTTGCTTTTTTTTGAATTCTTTATATTTTTGTAATAAATTATAAGGTAACATTTGAAAAATAATAAAATGTGCTGTAGATTTCAAAATCTAATGTTCCAATAAAAATGAAGATGCCAGACAAAAATTAAGTGTTTTTTTTTTTAATATTCATTTAACATTTAAGTAATATATTTAAAGAATGAATGCTTTCTTTGACATAATATTTTACTATTAAATTTTGAAAATTGGAAATTAACAATAATATTTTTTCCTTCGCTGAAAAAAATAAATAAATACTCAACAAAAAAATTCAATTATGAAAACTTGCGGATGCCATCTGTGCTTTTCGTGTTACAGAATGTACGTAAAAACCAATTTTGCTCACTAACATTAGTAAAAAGCATTTTTATGTAAACAAATATTAATAATGTTTTATTTTTTTATTTATTAAATGCGATATTTTTGGATTAGCCGCATGCCAGGTGTTAATATTCGAAGAAATTGCCAAGGATTTCTCTACTTACAGAAGTCTTTTTTAGCCTAATGAATTTAATCGTTTAAGCGAGTAGTTGGAATACATTTCTGTTTAATTTATGCTTTATTTATATTATTTTATTATTTTTTACATTTTCCCTCATAGTTGTAAAGTGTTTATGAATTCAGTTTGTCTGTCTGTCTTATGCCTGCCTGTCCGTGCTCTAACTCCCGTAAATATACTCGGATGGCCATTCATTTTTAATAAGTTATTGAGGTTCACTATAGAACATTCGGTATTGAATATGAAGTGTGTAAAATGTGTAGTTCATTTACAGGGACACAGAAAATAATTCCGTTACATTACGGTCTATGGGTAAAATATTTGGTGGTGCATTTTATTGATTTACGATATTAGAAACATAATAAGATGGACATATAGATGGACTATAACATGCTTTCTCTGGAGAATAGAAAATGTAGCATTGGTAGGTCGTTTACAGGGATGCAAAAAATTATTCCATTACATTATGATCTATCGGGAAATATCGTTTGTTATGCATTTTAATGATGGCATTATATTTAAAAAAATACGAAACAACGGTAGTGCACTGTATGTCTTCTATAGATTATACAGTGTATAGTATTTATCGTTGAATTACAGAGACACAGAAAGGAATTCGGTTAAAAGACGGACTAAAATCGACAGCTCCTGTAAGTGCGTTTTCCTCTGTAGCATGCATTTTAAAAATGATCTAAATTTAAGTAAATGTGGTGGTGTTTATATATTTTATAGATCATATACAAGCGTACACAAAAGATTCTGCACACATTACCGGATATTGCTAAAAATGCATTTTTACAGATTTATGTGTTTTGAACTCGCTTATTTAGATATAACCTTCCATTCTAGGGAAAAAAAAAATGAAAATTCTTAGTAATATGCTGTAAGTGTTGGAAAGTGTTTCAGAATTTATGCCTGATTTTTCTTTTTTGTTTTATTTAGTGATGAAGGTTTAGCGGGAAAGAAATGCTGAACAATTTATGTTGATTCAAGCGCTAACGGGTTTATCTTTCGTAAACGGGGTGCACGTGGCAAAGATAAATATAAGAAATCTTTTGCTTGATTTTTTTTTAACACTTAAAAAAACAGTAAATTGAAATACGGTTTTCCAACACATTACATTTGAAAGGATGGTTTTTTCCTATTGCATCGTGTAAAAAATGAAATTTTGAGACGTTTAGAACATATGCGAAATTTGTTGATTAGATGTTGTCATCACCTATAAGACGTCTGTGTTCTTCACGAGCATGTTTTTGCTTTTTGATAGATAGAAATATCCGATTGAACAATGAATTTATTGATACTAATGAAAGCAAGAAAGTATAAAGCGAGGATATTTGAATTTAATTTTTCACTCCAGTCAACAAAAACTAACAAAAAATAAGTTTAATTAAATTTGCAAAGTTAGCATTCAATATAAAATTCAAATTCAACGCCGAAATACATTGAACGTAAAAACCAAAAGATCTGCGCAATTAAGTAAACATGAGTTATATTCGTGTTTGAAGCTTAAAGAAAATGAACTGAATATTTATATGAGTTGAAAATCTTTTTATTAAATTTAGTGTTATAGAAAAATAAAGTTTATTTGGGACATTGGAGAGATTTTTAAAAATTTTGAAAACTGTATTTAGTTTCCTTCGATTTAAATTGTAAGGTAATTTTTAATAATAAATTCTGGTCTGTTATTCGGAATCTAAAGTTCTTATAAAGAGGAGAAATTATAAGAAAAAATGATTTGAAAAGTTCAAATAAATTATTTCAATCTATACTAATAAAGTTTCGCTCTCTGTGTGTGTTTGTCTGTCTGTTTGTTTTTCTGCGATGGCTAGCAAAATCTAGCCAACATAGAAGTCTGCAAATTTAGGTGTGGATAGTGCAATGTCTAGTCTGTTGCACCTGAGTCTCAGAATTTTAATATTTTGATAATTACCTAAGAAAGTAATTAGAATCTTATTAACCATCGCTTCCAAAATACCATATTTTTCTGAAAATGGTGCAAAAGAAATGTGAAACCGCAAAATGACGTGTGTGTTGGAAGAGGGAAGAAAGATTTTAGGTTTGCTGGAAAAAGATCGGGTTAGTAGAATGATTTTTAACTACGCCTTTTTGACACATGTCAAAATAACAGAAACTTTAGGTCTTTAGACACGAAAATTTTCAGATCTACATAAACAAAATATTGCAAATTCAAAAAATCAAATGTCAAATAAATCCACCCACAACTGTCAGAAATATTAATTAGAAATGTCTAATTTTTCGAGCAATTTAATCTTGCAATGAACAACATGTTTTTGATAAAAATTTGAACAGCCACAGGTGTCTGGATAATGAAACCACAAGAAAAGAGGTAGTAAGAGATTTTTTAGGTGACTCAAATTCAAATTAACAATTCTAATTAAGCTACGATTTGAAAATTAACACCTTTCATATCCTCTCGGTTTCCGCATTACAAGTTTGAAAAAATTAAGATTATCTGATTCTTATAATTGCGTGGGGGGAATTTATGAGAATCGTGCACTTTGTGCCAAGTCTTTGAAATTTGGTATAGTCTTAGGTATGGTTTTAAAATTTTAAGAAACCATCGCAAACAACTTGTGTGCGCCCTCTGGTGGCCTGTTTACTAGAAATACAATATGACCGCCATATGTATTGGTATTGTTAATATAGATGGGCTTCTATTAGACACAAAAACTTAAGCAATACCACTTTTTATAGGTTCAAGAATACGAGGAATCCATTTCGAAATCAATTTCAAGATTATAACGTATCTGACTAGACAGTAAAATACAAGGTAAAGAAGCAATTTTTTTATTAATTTGATGTAATTTATTAATTACAAAATATATGATTGACAATATAGTTGACACAACAAAACATCAATGGTTGACACAAATATAAAAGAATTTGACGTAAGTTACAGCTTTCCAACATGATATCTACTTGTTACATCATGTATTATGTGAGCTGTTTGTACAGCCTTCTTGACACTTGCATAATGGGCTGCACCGTATCCCGGCTCGATAACATTTACATCTGCGTGTGCATGAGACCAAATAACCACGATTCAGTAGCAATGAACATCCATGGCTTGCACCAGGAAAATCAGTCCATTTGGGTGCTCATTCTTTGGTTCTATCAATCCATTCGCAACCCCATTTACTATAATCAGGAATATCATGTGATTTGGACAGCGACATCTTCCAAATGAATGCGGTAATGAGAAGAGCTTGCTTTGTATGCTGAAATAAAGCACATTGTGATGGTGGTATAGATTCAAGAGACTTTAGGCTTTGAGTAAACATCAATTTCCTTGCACCTTGAATCTGCACCACAGTTTTTGCTGTACATCAGAACTGTAAAACGTTCAAGATGAGACATGTGCTGTGATTGTAACGTGAAACTATTCGGTGTCTTCGTGATGTCAATGACGTGTCAGTGACCTCAGGATAAGCAGCCCATGCATTCCATGTCATCTTTTTATCTATTCCAAATATCGATGATGTTACATTGCACCCCGCAAATGCATGAAAAAAGAGAATGGCTTCGGAGCGTTCAGGTTCAAGCTGTTGACAGATGTGATGGATTGTAATCTCTTTAAAGGCCTTTCGAGATCCAAAGCCTATCCATAACTGTGACATATTCAACCGTTTGAAGTGATGTAAGGCCAGAATAATTATGTATGTGCCCACTGTGATGAGGTACGCTTTGCATGTCCTTGATCAGCTGCGTGTTGCACGTGCAACATCATTCTGGTGTCTGTTTCTTCATGCTGGCTTGGAGACATGGTTGATATGTCACTCGTTCTGTTGCTTAGCACCTGATTATACTTTGTGGGGAAAAGTTAATACCGAGCACCAGTGGTAAGTTCAGCCATTTTCTCGCTGAGGAAGTTAAATAAGTCTTGTTTATGGCTGGAGTTTGATAAAAATTTCTGCTATGCTGAACACTTTTTTACAGGTGTTTTCTCAGTCACACTAGTTCGACGCCCTGAAGTGTCAGCTCGTTTGTCCCTGGTTTGTGATTTGAGACTACCATCGTGATATGTGTCCCAGACTGCATCTACTCTTGTGATGTTAGGTGTCATTTTGCTTTCTATAAATGGCAGTAGGTTCATATTTATATATTCCCCGAAAACTGTGGCACGCAGTGGTTTTTAATATGAATAAATGCGGGCATATCGAATAAAAGCACTGATGCCTCCTAGAATGATTGAAAGCGTCCCGGGTCAGGCATACCAGGAAGGCACACAAGAAGAGCAAATTTCCTTCCTGACAGTAATTTTCCCTCATTAAATAATGAAGGCGGGTCAAGCTGGTTCTCGTGTCTGAAGAAGTCATCTATGTGAGCTTGTGGTCGTGCTTGCAGATTTAGAAATAGCTTCGTGATGAGCGCTGCATTTTCCTTCGCTGTTCCCAACATACTGTGTCCTTTCTTCAGATTTGCAGGCGGCCAGTTGCTGAATGTGTATATGGTTTTCCTTGGAATTGTGTCTGAGAGGTGTTTTGTAGCACTTTGAATCCTCACAAAGTCGTTATAAATGGTTTCGCTCGTCTCCTTGGCTTCCTTCAGGCACGTAGCAACAACAGGATCCATGACCTCACCAGTCCACACTTTGTCTGTTTGGCGGTAGAAGATTCCTGATTAATGGATCGTAAGTTTGCTGATGGAAAGTGCTTTTTGATGAGTCCCTGGCAGCACAGGCTTAAATTTTAAGCTTAGTATAGAACAATGCGTGATAATGAATATCCGCAGCATGGGCATCTTCAGCATTGCTTGCAGTATTCAATCGTGCATGCACTACCAATTCTGTCACGACCATTCGAACAAAATTTTGCCGCAGTTAGCACTACTGACACGATATATTTGTTCATCATATTGCCCTTCGTACTTCTCACAGTAGACACAAATAGGGTTTATTAGCATCGATGGTTGCTTATAATTCAATCGCGGTTTTTTGGGACTCACTGTAGCCGAATCCATTTCTCTCTTCTTAAGTTGTCGTTGTAGCAAACAAAAACGAAAAAGCGCCTGGCATCCATTATGGTATGTTGCCTTATTTATCTTTATTGTGTTCGCAATCCCAGAACCATCCTCTAAATACTCCATAATCACGTCAAGAGGCATAGGCATCTCATTATCAACAAAGTTTTTCAAATCTGCTTTTAGTACATCATATGCTTTGTCATGATACACTTTCTTATATGGACATCGTAAGCGTTTTCGGATATCTTGCTGGCACAAACAACACAAAGTCCAATATGCCGTTTTTCTATTTTTTCCTAAATTCATGTTTATGTTTATGTTGATATGAAGAAATACACTGTAATTTTTCTGAAGTCATTATTCAGACTGTTCAGAACCTATAAACCAGGAAAAAGCACTATTATATCTTATACTGCTGTTATGATATTATATTACTCAATTATTATATATTATTATATTATTGTAAAGATCATATTCTATATTGGTATTATATTATTCATTTATTATTCATATATTTTACGATTTTGTGTCCAATAGAAGCCCATCTATTAAAAAAATACCAATACAGATAGCAGCCATATTGGATTTTTAGCAAACGGGCCACCAGAAGACGCGCACAAGTTGTTTGCGATGGTTTGCTAAAACCTTAAGACCATATCTAATACTACACCAAATTTCAAAGACTTGGCACAAAGTGCACGATTCTTGGAATTTTCAATAATTCCAATCCTGCTATAACCGAACATATTTATTATTTCGCATTAATTTGATTGCAGAAAAAAAAATATTTTAACTTTTTTTTTCTTTACGAGCAAGCATAGCAGACAAGATGTCTGTTATCTCTTGAATAAAGAAAGATACAAAACAAATAATAATTAAACCTTGGAACGGTGCTATTAGAGGCTGTATAAAATTATTAAAAATCTTGGATTTTTTTATTGGAAAATTATGCATCCTTTCTTAAAATGGGCTGAGTGTTAAAATTTTCAAAAAATCAAAATAATCTACAAATATATTTTAATTTTATAAAACTTTTGATTTTTCTGAAAAATAAATAAAAGCTTATTTGACAATGGGAGTCATAATTAAAGAAACGTTTGCATCGGGGTTTTCTTGAACAAATTATTCCTTATATTTGCAAGTATGAGGAGGAGGGAGGGTTAACGCCTTTTTATTTAGTATAGCATTTATTGTACTTCGTCAAGCGCCCCCTGGTGGTGACATTTTCATTAATTGAGAACTTTTAATAATAATTTTTAAAAAACGTATTGCTCTGATTTAGACAAGACAAATTTCGTTTAAAAGAAATTGAACCACTCCCTTGATATAATGGGTACCCGTGTCGAATGTTCGTATAGAACAAACTAGCGTCTCCTGGCGGTGGAAGGTAGAACTAAAGGACTTTGCAACGCGTGCGCACCACGCCTGTTACACGGTGCCGAAGGCAACGGACGACATGTGTCCGAGATTCATTCGTAATGTGGTTTGTTTGGAACATATTGCTCCTCTTGGCCGCAGAAGGTGGAACTAAAAGATTTTGCAACCCGTGCGCAGCACGCCTATTATACGGTACCGCAGGCAGCGGGAACATCTGTCGGAGATTAGTTTAGATCCGAATGCGCCCCCTGTCGGCGGAATGGGGAAATAAAGGATATTCTGTACAAAATCGAGTTAAAGATATAAAATCATACAAACTTTAGGTTTGTTTAACTTTATTATCATGGGACCGGGCAACGCCGGGCGGGTCAGCTAGTTTAATTGTTTTACTTTTCAGGATTACAAAATTATCACCAAGAAATAGAAACAACATAGAAAAATAAATAAGCGTTTGAACTATAAATTTGTCGATCAAATGAAAACAGCAGCGACCACAGCAAAATATGAAGCAAGCATATTTGAATTTTTATTTTTGACTCTAGTCAATAAAAGCAAACAAACTCCTACAATAAAAGTTGCGACCTTTAAAACAAAATTCAAATTCAGCAGCTAAATACTTCAAATGTAAAACCCTACAACTCTCCTCCTTTTATTAAACATGATTTATTTTCGTATATGAGGCTTGAAAATACTAAATGAACTGATTTTATGCATGATTGCAAAATCTTTATGTTAAAATTGCGTTCTGGAAAACAAATCATTTTTAGTTTATAAATATTCGTAAGCACACTACAGAGAGCTTTGAAAATATACGAAAGTAGCAAGCAATCAAAGAGATGGATTTTATCGTTTGTTTTTGTTGTACTTTATTTTTTCTGGCAAACTTATAAGGTAACTTATGTAGAATAGAAATTTAAAAGAAATCCGTGCTGATTTAGGGATTTAAAGTTCCTATAATTATGCAAATTACAAAACTTAAAAGCTAAATTTAGTAAAGTGTTTGTCATGCAAATAATTTCACATTTTAATTTTACTTGTAATAACTTAAAAATTTTGAATCAGAAATAGATGTATATTGAAATGGAAGTTTTTACGAGAACATTACCGTTCATGAAAATAAAATCTTTTTTTTTTTAAATTTATATAATGTGCTATGGAATGGTTAGGTAAAATTCGAAATATTTAGAAAGTTGTAGTACATAGAAAGCGAACACAGACCGGCTGTAACACATACGGGAAACGGTAGGACACAACTGCATGCATGCTGAAATCCTTGCTTCGTAAGTATAAGCCAGGAATCACAGACTAACTTTAGGTTACAAAATTTAACGATTAACTAAAAAATATTCAAGCTCTTTTTTTATAGTAAAATCATAATCGCGTCTTTGTTGAAACGACATTTTTCAGGATGATGTGTAAAGTAGGATTTAAATGGATAAACTAATCGACTTTCTTTTTAAAATTACACATTATATATTTTATGGGGTCATGAACCTTTCATATGTAAAGTAATAAGATTAATATTTTTTTTAAGACACGTTGAAATTAGAGTAAAAAGGACAAAAAAAAAATGTGAGTTTTCTCCGTTGATTTATCCTTCTACTAAATGCCGTTGAATATCACTAAAAATAGGTTCATGGACATCCGAAATTCAATATTTTTTACTGAAAAAAATTATTTTGTTTGTTTCAGATGACCCTGAGAAGCTGTACACTACACGGTGCTGAGTGATGCCCGCAATAACATACCCATATGCAACTGACACTATCTCTATCAATTTTAATAAGTATTGTATAATAAAATTACCTTTGTAGTAAAAATTGATAATATAATGAATAATAAGTGGATAAAATCAGTTTTTATGTTTTTTTATCTTTCTATTATTACAATACCTCTAAGCACTTCATAAAATATATCAAATATGTGTGCTTTTAATTAAAACAGAGAATAAAATCATCACTTCAACTAAAATTTCAATTTATTTTAATTAACTTTTCAAATTTAGGCAATATTTATTCAAAATTTATTTAACACTAGCTGATCAGTTAGGCGTTACCCTGAAATCAGTGACTTTCTTTTGCTTTTTCGATAAGATAATCATTTCCGGCGCATATTCTGCGCTACAACAAACCTCGTTATTGAAGAAACTCCGACACTCGCCCTCGCTGCCAACGGCCCTATATAGCAAGCGTGGTACGGATGCGCTGCAATATCGTTTAGTTTCAATTTCCACAGCTAGGGTGCGCGAATACAACTTACTTAGTTATCTATATCTTAATTAGTCCATGTTAAATTGAATGAGCCAATTCCCGTTGAAGAAGATTCCAAACATTTTTTAGAACACTTTGTTGCCCCACTTTCAACCACCATATCGACCACACCCCCACAGCTACCGACATTCAACCACCGTAGTGGACGATGAGGGACTCGAGGCTACTACCACACACAAACACCAGTGGTCTACGCTGGATAGTTGTGGCTACAAAGTGAAATATATTGACACACACGTCGTGATTTTTTACATCAGTCCAATTTCAGAAAGTTCAGTTCCGGTTTATAATTTGGACAAGACCTGTTCTTCTAATTATCGCTGAAGCAGTTTTGGGATCCTAATGTTTGAACATTCTGGTTAATTTAAAAAAAAATCGAATGTTCCGTAAAGACAGTGATTTGGGGGTAGACAACCTTAAGGTTCGATCTTATTGCTATAGAAATAAATCCTCAAAACAGAACTTTTAAAAGGAAAGTGACTCGAATTTTCGTACTCATACCAGAAAAAAAAACTGGAAACCTTGCATAACCAGTCTGCCCAGACCACGCTAGATTCGAACAAGTGAACATCCGACCAAGTTCTTAAATTTAAAACCACCGTACTAACAAGTGGATAGCGTTGGCAAATATACTAATATAAATTAGCGCTTAAAACATAAAATTCCGTTACAGATTAAAATAAAAGCCACAGAACAAAATTTAGTGAATAAATGCAAACAGATTTGCATGAGCGAATTTGCGACCATTAAATTAAAAAAAAAATCAAATTCATCTAATAAATATTTGAAAGAAAAACACAATAACATTCTTCATTTCATTAAAGAGGATTTATTTTATAATATCAAGCTTCGAAAAAAATTAGTTGATTTGCTACATGATTCGAAAATCTTTATGTTAAAATTGCAGTTATAGGAAAGCAAATTACCTTTAATTTTTTTATAGTTATAATGATACTGTAGAGCTCCAAATATTTTAAACTTTAAAGAATTTTCAAACATATATTTCTTTTTCTTTTTTTCTTCTGCATTTTTTCACATACATTATAAGGTAACATACCTATTTGCTATGAACTTTGGAATCTAATGTTCATTTAAAAATAAAAATAATTAATTTCAAATAAGTTGTTTATGGTAGCAATAAATTAAAGTTTACAATTTAAATATATATATATATATATATTTAAAGAAATAGAAAAGAATTTTACAATATTTATTGATATACAAATTGAACACATCCTTCATATTAAAAAATTTAGGTAAATTTCTGCATTTGAACGCATGTAACATAAACATTACTGAAATATTATTTCTCTTAAGGCAGATTGATTTTTTCTTAATATTCGATGTATTTGTACTGCAAAAAAAAAACGAGAAGAATAAATTTCTATGCCTTTAGACTATACCTTTAGGTTGATCAAAGCTAACTTCTGGGAAATTAAATATTCTCTACTGTGAAACATTCATGTTCAAATTTGACAACAAAAATATATTCTTAAAAATGTCTTTTAATAAATGTTTCTTGAACATTGTCAGCAACTATAGAGACTGTTCGCACATTTATTAGACAAGTTTGTTTTGGTGTAAAAAAAAAAAAGACTGCCTAGAGAAATTGTTTGTTACAGCTAATATCTTTTTAAAAATATAAATTCTGAAATTTCTGTTTCCATTCAAAATGAGGCTTTTAAATATCCAATGGATTGAAGTCAATATTTTTGCACCTTCCGAAGAGAATCATTCGTATTCGGTTATTAAAAAACGCTGTGAAAGGCATGTTGTTTTTATATATAAAGCCACAGTAGGTCAATATGATAGGGATAAACGTGAATGTATGGCTTCAATTGGAAAATTTGTTCCAAATATGTACCCAAGAACAAAAAGGAATTCTTCGAATATTGCAAAGGTATGAACTTTTATGGAAAAAAAATCATCCAAGTAAAATGACTGTTACTAAATCGTTATAACACTCAGTCTAAACTGTTATCAAATTCATTAACATTGGTTTGAATTTTAAAAAGACCAAAAAACACAATTTTTATCGTCTTTCTCCACTACATATCGCCGAATGTAGAACACGATGCAGAATTCTTTATGAGAAGCTTTTATCAGGAGAAAAATGGATAATGCTGTTACAAAACATGAAGCTCGGGATTATGTAAATGATTGTAATAAAAACAAATACACTTATTATCATCAAATAGGACAAAAAATCTTAAAACATAGGTCAATGTATCTAAAGAATGTGACTAAGATTCTTGCTGGCTTTGCATAAAATGTCAAATTAAGAATAAAAATAGAGGAAAAAATTATTATATGAACTACTCATGCTATCAGAAACATATTATACTACCAGTCTTGAAACATGAAATAACATCTCTTTACTCTCAGTGCCATCAATCTGTTGAACGTCATCCAGACAAAGAAATCAGCCACACTTCACAATTCATTATTAATTTCCCGAATAAAATGGAACGGGAAAGGGTATCAGGACTATACCCTTCACTGATATACCTGCTAAATATGCCCAACCCACGGATTTTTACGCTTTTGGACTTTTAAAAAGCGCGTTATCCAAACGTCGATCTGCAACCCTTCATGTACGTTGGAAATCTGTTCAAGAGAAATGGGCCAAAACAACTCTTCTAAAACTACAAAAGGCATTATTGTCGTAGAAATTATGGTGTAGAAAGATAGTTCAGCTTACGGGTTACCAAATTGAAAATTTAAAATACAAATATTTTACATACAATATCTATTTAAGTACAATAAATTCGTCTATAAAATGTGTGAACCAGCTTTGTATTGCCCATTACCTACCATGAACACTTCTATATCTTAAACAATATGATTTCCAATATTTTGACTTTTCCAATATTTGATTTGCTTCTTATGCAAAGTTGTTATTTTAATTTCTACATAATACTTTTTTTTGTATTGTAAACTGAAGGAAGAAAATCGTTTTATGCGTCTGTGTGCATATTTGAAGCAAAGTATATGTTTTTGTATTCTGCGTACGCTCGATAGATAAAACATTGTGATCGCTTCTCTAATATTTTATCGCTTTTCTCGGAATGAAAGACATATTCAACCCGAATTTTCATGTTAATTCTCTGTAAGAAAGCTGTATCAGATTTGTAATCAGAAGGCTTGTGAGTGTCGGGATGAAGGTTTATGCTATCCCATATGTGGATAATAGAATTAATATTTATTAAATAAAAAGAGCAGAATAGCAATTTGAACTCATCAACATGATCATCAAATAATTGTCTCACTATTTCTTGTCAAATGGCATTTTGTAAAAAAGTATTATGCTGTTGCAAGATTCTATCTCTGTTCGAAAACAGAGGAGCTAAGAAATGGCGAACTTGGTCTTCAATGCTTCTCAAATAATCTGCAAGGATTTATGGTGCACCATACAACAACAGTTAGTCCTCATACCCTTCACCGTTAACGACACCGAAAACCAGATCTTTCCAATGGATTAACCAAGTTCTGATGTTAATCGTACAATTCTTCTCTTGAAATCTTTCAATTTATAATAATTTTTCAGATACAACATTTGAACGCTCAGTAGTACATAAGTGAAACATTTTTTCGCTTAGAAACTCCTGACATTATCTTTTTCGATTATTACTCAAGCAAATGGTGGTTTTATAGAATATCCAAAACCTTTTTACTTACTTCTATCTATAACAGAAGAAAGTATTATAAAGCGCGATATAAACTAATGCATGCAATGTAAACTAATTAAAATTTATCTGGTAATTTTCTATGCCTATTCATAACGAAGCTTTCAAAATGATACCCATTTCTCTAGATACGAATGACGAATGATGTTTCCATTTTTTTTCTCAAACATTATGTTTTAGCATTTTACTAATTTCTCTTTTTTTTACCTATCTGTCGATTTCTTCACAATTGTATTCGCATTCACCACCATATTTCCGGATTTTTTTCTAAAAAATTAACTGGGTTATTCAATTATGTAGAGCATTAGAAAACATTATCTAAATATTTTATGAGCTTATATCCATGCCTTGGTTATTTTAAATAAATTTAGATGGATGTTATTATTATGATGGATGTCATTATGTATTTCCCAAAACTATCTTATAAATAGCATTGTTTTAACTTAAATCGTGCAATCCGTAATAGCCTATATATCTCAATTCTCAAGAGGGCGATTCTTAAAGGATGCAAGTGTTACGTTTTGAAATTGAATATATTGTCATGTTTAGTGCATAATTAAGTTTTTTCACGGTAAGAATATAAAATTAACTTTTTTATTTTTCATTTTGTATAAACATGACGAAAAGTAAAGAATAGCTAAGAGTTTTCGTGAAACAAAGATGCATTTACAGTACTATTTCTATCACAGTGTCAATGAACATATAATTTGTATTATCTTTCATGGAATGTTTTAATAAACAGAAAAAACCGTTCAATAATAATATTTGTAATTCACTAAGAAATCAATAAGCTACAAATGTAGTTTAGATAAAAAAAAATTAGAGGTGTCCTCTTCAGATAAAGCACAGCGTCCTAACTATGCTGAGGAAGCAAAATGGGCCAGAACATTTTGATGCACACTCTTGTAGTATTGGTTATATTCAGTTAAAATATTAGTTATATTGAATCAATGCTGCAGTCTTACGAAAAACGTCCATCAGCATTGATTAAATATTGGCTTCATATTGAAAATATTTGCTTTGTAACGCCAGATGTCAAAAGTATTAGCAAATCTTTTAAAATACTCGGGACTATGTGCTAAATGTTTTTTGATATATTATGCAATAAATTAGATATTATGCAATATTGGGAAATTGTAAGCTGTTGAAATGCAAATATTTCATACCAATGGTGGCTAAATTTGCTAAGACATACAATATATAAAAATATATACACGATATAACCAATAAAAGAGAAGATTGAAGCAATACATACAGACTATATATTCTTCTTTTTAACACTTTCCAACAAAGTTGAAAAGTGTTTATGAATTCGGTTTGTCTGTCTGTCCGAGCTTTATCTCGCGTAAATATACTCAGATTTCCTTGCAACTGATATACGTCATTGAGGTTAACTATGACACGTGCGGTATTGAAAATTAAATATGTAGCCCTTATAGTTCACTTACAGGGCCACTCAAAAGAATTCTTTCACATTACGTCCTATGGGGAAAAATCATTTGCGGTGTATTTTAGTGATGATAATATATCTCAAACATGTTGAAATTGATATATATCACTGAAAAGCATTACAAAATGCTTACCATAGATTATGGAGAGCATAGCATTCATCGTTTATTTACAGGGAAACACAAAATAATTCGGAACAGTACTGTCTCTGAACAATAATTTCTGCAAGCGAGTTTTCCGTTGTAGCACGCCTTTTTAAGTTTAACTATTTTTTACATATTGATTGGTGTGTATAAATTCTATAGATTATATACAGGGCTGCTCAAAAGATGTCGAGTGCATTATCTTTCATTGACCGAAATCGAAAAATGGAAATTTTAAACATTGCTGTGCGATTCCTAACTGAACTAAGTTTTAACATATTATGTATAATATAATATATACAAGTCTATTGATCATATACAGGGCTGCACACAAAAATTCAGTTTTTTTCGATTATTAATGCTAATTACTGAACCTGGGTTTTCCAGTATGTTATACGTTTTCCAGAATTGTTTACTTATACATCACATTTCACCTTATTAATCTATGAAGTTTTGTTATAGTATTCTGATTGTGTTGAGAAGTGTTTCATAATCAATGCTTAATGTATGATTTATCGTTCTTGTTCATTGCTAAAAAAAGTAAAATAAAAAGATTATAAACAGTAAAATAGGCTTTTTTAAACTGATGACATATGATTTATAGCTCAATCTGATCCATTATCAAAATTTATTCAATTTATATCAATCAAATTAATATCAAAAACCAAATTTTTTATTTCTTTTGATAATACCTCAAAATGAGCTAAAACATTATGACAACAGTGTAATAAAACTTATTTTACTGTTTACAATATTTTTATTTTACACTTTTTAGCAGTTAAAAGAAGTATATAATTACAAGGTGTTATTATTTGTTATAGTGGACTTTACATTGTTTAGTTACATAGATAGTTTAATTTTTTTAGGAAAGCAAACTGCATTTATCATTTGTGGCAGCGAAAGAACAAATTCTTAACTTTATTTTAAGCATTTTTTACGTCATGACAAATACAAATGATTTTTTTAAAGATACAATAGTTATATGTAAATCGGTGCCACAAGTATTTTTGTAATCATCTAAATAAATATTTATAAAATGTTCAAGATTGCTGAAATGCAGCTTTAAGACTAAAGATAAAAATCTATTCTAAATAATAAAAATTCCATTTCGAATAAGAATTCTACATCCACTACTTTTCTGTCATTTTTTTCTGTTTATTTAGAAGGAATTTGTTATTGAAGACAATGTGTACAAAGGAGGCTATTTGAAGTTGAATGTCGAAATGAAAATTTCTATTATTTTATACAGAATAAAATTTCATTCTTCTTTTGTTAGAAGAAAAGGTTTTCTGAAAATCACTGTATCTAAAAATACGGTTTTACCTGTTCAAATAAATAAAACCTCAAAGTTGTAAAGAATACTCAAAAACACTTGATTCGCTTTGTTTTCTTGTACTCGAAGAAAATGCTTCCACATTTGTTCTTCCACTTGTATAGTCATATATATCGGTAGATTTTTTTTATAAGAAAAGCATGTCCATTCTTACAACCCATATTGGTTCTGTTTAGACACAATATAGCACTAATATTGCATTCATTGTTGTCATATGCAACAAACTACCAAAAAATTAAATGATCGCTTTACATTCAAAACATTTGCACTAAAAAGTATTTCAAAACCTTTTAGCTTTGCCCTGGCAATATTGACAAACATATTCGCTAGTATTGGCACAATCTTTGCACATTATCAACTTCTCAATGTTGAAGCAATATCATATGCCAATACTAGCTATGATATAAGCAATATTGGTCAAGATATATACCATTTTAAAACAACTGTCCATTATTGATATGCTACTGCGGTAGCTTCCATTTTAAGGAAAGGAAATACATTTTTCTTTTTAGACAACAAATTTATGACAAAATAAAAAAGCATATCCATTTTTCAAATTAATATTTATCATGCTGAGACACAATATATCACCAATATTGCATTTATGAAACATAATGAGAAAATCTTTACTCCTTAAACTATATCCTGCAATGTAAAAATAAAATGTTATTTTTACGATACAACAAAATCATGCAATGTAGTGCAACAAGTTTTTTCTTTTATTTCAATCATCTAAAGTGGTCCTTATAACAATTTTCAAGAGTGCTGAAATGCAAAATTTAAAAGAAAGAATCAATGAGCTTTATTATAAAGAAGTAAAACTCTTTTTCGAATAATACTTATACATTGACTACTTTTCTGATGGGTTTTTTCTGCTTATTTAGGCGAAATTTGTTATGAAATAAGGCCATTTGTGCAAAGGAGGTTGTTTGGAGTTGAATGACGAAATGAACATTTATTTTGTTTTACAAACAATGTTTTTATTCTCTCTTTCTCTAAAGAAAAGGTTTTCTTAAAATCAGTATATCTAAAAATACTTTTTTATATGTTCAAAGAAATAAAATCACAAAGTAGTAAAGGATACTTAAAATTCTTTGATTAGCTTTCTTCTCTTGTACTTGAAGAAAAAGTCTTTCCTCAATTTTTCTTCCAATTGTTTACTTACATATACCTGTATAACATTTCTTTTATCAAACAGAAAATACATTAGACTTCCAAACCATAAGAATTAGTAATATATAAGAAAAATATAAACCTGCTCAACAAATAGAAAAAAGAACAAAAAATATTGATTGATGTATCTTGTGTATTTTTCTTTTTATCGCTAAATATATTTTTATAACTTTCTAAAATGTACAGTTCTGGAAAAGAAAGTGGTCACACCATTATAATTCAGCCACAAATCATCATATAAAAATTTGACTCATGACATTAGTTTAGAAATAGGAACTTCTAAATAACGCTATGATTTAAATTTCGTTATCTACGCATAAAAATCGTACCAAACTTTACCATTTCCAACAGTAATATCTAATTTTAACATTATATTTGAATTTGTCGAGTCATTTTACTGCAGAATATCAAACGCACAATTATTCATTCTAATAACTTAGGAATTTTGGAGGATTAAAGTTTTGCACTTCTAATGTTAAATTACCATTTATTCGGGACAAAACATTATGGGTATTTTTTAAGCATATCTCAAAAACTACTTGACGGAATGAACTGTAATATTGAATTCACATATTTAGAACAACTATTATATATTTATTTTTGTTAAAAAAATGCATACGTTACAATTAAAGTTTTTCGAAACTTAGTTTTGAAGTTGTGTATATTTCGAAATTAGTTTTGAAATAAAAATATGCATTATAACCTATAAATATTTTACAATACTTGAAGGTACAGAAACCTCCAATGTACATTTCTACAATTAAAGCTCATTTAATTAAGGCTTTAATTGTACATTTTATTGTACATTTTTTTGTTGGCTTTGGGTCTTAAAAGTATATCCTCATTGCAATCTGTTTTGTAACGATTTCAAATAAATTGAACATTTCACTCGCAGCACCTTAAGAATTTCAAGTGAACACAATTCACTCAGACAACCTTTTAGTAATTACATCTGGTCTGTTTTGTGGTATAGTTCAACTAAATAACCATATACAAAAAAAATGCATAGAACGAAAGCTATGTAGATTACACATTACTGTTTTATCTTAATCAAAATAATTGATAAAGAAATACTAGGTTAGAAATTTAATAAATGTGAAAAAAAGTATTCAATCCTAAAGTAAAACCAGGGACTTTTTGCAGAGGTGTGTCCCCGGAACTATCAAGCTCAATGACTCGTATAGAATTATTTATAAATGAGTTCGATTGAGGCAAAAGTTTAAGTATAACCTCTGTCTTTTTTTTCTCTCTCTCACTTTTTTTATGAATTTTTATCGGTAGATTATTCTGTTAAGTTGTCTCATATGAAAAACCGTACGTTGTTATGAATAGGATCTCTATGTGAATTGTGTTCACATGAATTTGTCCAAGTAGCTCAGTTTGCAAAGGGTTCATATTATACGCAAAATGTCACTGATTCAACTGCTGTGTTGGATACATTTTAACTTAATTTTCAAATTTTCTACTAGTACGATTTCTTTATCAATCAGTTTTATTGAGAGATAACCAGTTAAGAGAAATGAAAACTTCTTTTTTTATTTATAAACAGTTTCTTCAAATCTTTTTGTCAGAAAAAAAAAAATAAAAAAGATTTTCAGAACATCAGTGTATCTAAAAATTATTTTTTTAAACTAATAATAAACATAAAATGTCACAATACTAAAACGCACTAAAAAACAGATCAATGAAAATCTCATAAGTGTGATTACTCAGTCCCCAGTATACCTGTCGGCATTTTTTTGCAATATAAATTCTCATTTAATGTTAAATTGTTTTTCTGTGATTGTTCTGCAATATTATGTTACTTTTTCTGTGAAAATCTATTTTTTTAATCTTTAAAATGGAATTTTAATATCTCAAATGTCACTACTGTCCTCTGTCTTCAACCCATAACATAATCAAGAAAAAGATTAATAGACAATAATTATTCTAAAATACAATGGATTTATTATAAATATGAATCTCAGGGAGCATTATAATATAATTTTTATAGGGGTTAAATGTGTAAAAGATTTTTCTCAAATTTTCACCCATTTATGTCCTCACACATATTCTAATAAGTTACTATTTCATAAAAGAAACATACTGTGTCTGGAAAAAGACGGACATTTCCGTGAAATCGTCACGTTTTATACAAAGGCCGCTGTGCGTTACATGTTTGTCTTGCTTCTGGCCGCTTGAATCACGAGATGCAGTTTTCGTTACGCAAATTCAGGAAAAGCTTGAATGCAGGTGCACGAAAAGTTAGAATCACGAGATTGTAGCGATTGGAAGGGAGACGATGAACGCAAAACGTAGTGCAAAACTTTTTTTTTTTTTTTTTCCCATGACAATTTCGATTTCACACTAGACGAAGTTTGTTTTGGAAATTTTTGCTAAGATATTTTTGATATTTAAAAAGATTTGACGGAAAATTCGTGATCGGCAGGGAGGGAGACAACTTAAATTTTTCACAGTACATTATCAGTTCTAACTCTCTGGTTTTCAAAGAAAAAATTGTTCGTCTTAATGTGCATTATCATCCTTTTTATATTGTAAAACGAGCTTATAATACCCTGTATAATGTATTTGTTCTAAAAAAATTGGATTTACAATTAAAAAAATGTACTCATTACATTTTAATCTTCCGAGTGTCACGAAAATACAGGAAATAGCTATTTGACTCTTTTTTTTTTCAAATTATGTTTAAAAAACAAGCTTAAGGAGTCTTCATAACACTGAAATATTACCAAAATCCGAATCTCTTGATACTAACATATAATTTTCTCATCCTATTTCTCTTTTTTGGTAAATTTTACCGTAGCATGAGAAATGAGAATTCATGCACTCATATAGTTTAGGAATTATGAATGTTTAAAATTTGAAAATCCTAATGTAAAATTCATTTTTAATCGTGAAACATATTGTAATTTGGGTAGTTTTTAAAATGTAAATGAAAACCTACTGGACAGATTTGAGATTCAATGGTGGATTTTCATATTTGAAACTTCTAGAAATTGATTTCTGTTTAAAAAGTTATTGGTTAAAAATGTTCGAAAATTCATTAAATGATATACATCAATCTGAAATATATTTTTGAAAAAAATGAATTGCTACATATATGCATTTTTTTTACAGAAATAGATTTTTAGCCGCTACAAATATGCGTATCCAAAATTTACAGCTCATTCTGCCAAGTAGTTTTTGAGTTATGTTTTAAAAAATATCACCATTGCTATCGGTTTTGTAATGATTACAAATGAATTTAACGTTAGGAATTACAATCTTTAAACATTTGTAATTCCTAAACCACATCACCGAATGACTTCCCGCTTGGTATCGTAAGATAAAATTTAGGGAGAATGATAAACATTATGTCAATATTAATTCTTCGTATGGGCAGTATAATATTTATACAATTTAAGTATGATGACCACTCTTAAGTTTGAACTTGTAACACAGTGATGGAACAGTGCGCACCAGAAAACCAAATGACACCACTAAATTTAAATGTTATTAAGGACAGAATTTCTGAGATTTTTTAAGCCGAAGAATACTAATAAAATTTAGTGGTGAACATTGCTCAAATGCTGCGCCACAGTTCCATCCCTGTTAACATCATTTGAAAAAAAGGAATGGATAGTTCCGTTCAGAAAGCTATTTGAATAAATATTTAAGTTTATTTTCTGAAACAAATCGGTGATTAAATGTATGTGGCTTTCTATTTTCTTCTTTAGTGTGCTGTACAATAACGACTGAAAAAATGTATATATTGAAATGTTTGTTTCAGTTAATAAAATTATTTTTAGTTTGGATTGAGTTAATCATATACTTGTCGTCAATAACCATTCCCTCTTTTTATTGAAAGGCATTTTATTCATGGAGTAACACATTTATGTTGTAAAACTAACTGATAGTACAAAGATGCTTATATCCCGTCTATTAATTTCCACCTCAAAGATATATCCTACATAAATGTTACAATGTTAGATCAGCAAGTTAAACTGCATTGAATATGTAAGGATTTTCTTAAGCCGAGGATGAATGAAGTTCAAATACCGATTAAATGAATTTGTGAATGAAGGATCTGTAATTATTTTAGCAAATTACATCACATTCGATAAGATCAGTTATGGAAGAGTTTAATTTCTCTCTGGAAAATATTTATTCTATATTAAAATGGAGTTTGTAGAGTAAGATGACTGTCAATTTAAATATTTGTACTTTTCATTGTTTATAGAAAAATCAAACATGAATTTATAGCGTACTCTATTTAAATATATGAAATTAAATACCCTTATACAATACTGCAATTAAATAAGACACGAAATTTAATGCTCGAATCTCGTGGCATATAAAAGGGGTAAAAGTATACTGATAAGATTCGATATGGTATAATTCACACGTTTTCATTGAAATATTTACTGGTATTATTATTTGATGTAGCACTAACTCGAAAACAAAGAGCACATTTTCGTAATAAAAGTAAAAAAAAAAAAGAACAAGAGTAAACACATGCTTCGTAGAATCAATAAGGCTTAGGATATACAGTGTTCAGAGATATTTAAATGCTGTTCATCACTCTAAATTATTCAATAGAAAAAAACCTAAATTTTAAAATTTAATTTCAACAGCAACACCTTGATTTTATTAAATTTTTAGACATAACATGAAAACAAACCCGGAAAAATCAAAATTTTCGTCAATTACGAATGATTATTTAGGAAGATAAAAATTACTGAAAAATGAATCAAGCCAAGTAATATTGGTTATTTAATTACAACTCGAATTGTACCTTATTTAATTCATTTTTCTTTGCATTAAATGATCTCAAAAAATGCAAAAGCATCTTTAATGGTAAATCTATTTTTATATACAGGGTGTTTCTAAATGAATATCGGGGTTTTAACACTTGGTAGTATTTATTACATAAAACTTAAAATTATAATTAATACATAAAATGAAAGACCTACTCAAACAGTTTTACCTACAAGCTTACAAGTGTTCAATGTGAACACCTTTCGTCACACAGCACACATCACACATGAAGTGGATAGCTCAGTTCTTCCCAAACGTTAATCAGTGTTTGTGGGGTAATTGTTGCAACATCTGCCTCAATCCTGTTTCTTAGGTTGGGTAGGTTAGCTGGTAGTGGAGCCACATACACTCGATCCTTTATGAACCCCAACAGGTAGAACATGGCGTCACATCAACATGGCGGGTGAGATCATATCGGGTGAGCGTAGAGTGGCGTTTGGGAAGAACTGAGCTTTCGACTTGATGTGTGCCGTGTGACGAAAGGTGTTCACATTGAAGAGTTGTAAGTTTGTAGATAAAATGTTTGAGTTGCTCTTTCATTTTATGCATTAAGTATAATTTTATTTTTTTATAATAGATACTACAATGCGTTAAATCCCCTATATTCATTTAGAAACACATTGTATTAAGGTTTAATTAATATTGTAACTATTACAAGTTTTAAAATATTCATGGTGCTTTTTTAAATAACAGCTCTCGTAGTAATCCGTACATCAATCTATCGGCCTGAATATAATGAGAGCAATGGAAAAAACATTCCGCGAATAACGTAG
Organism: Maratus michaelseni; assembly: GCA_963931845.1. NCBI lineage: Eukaryota > Metazoa > Arthropoda > Arachnida > Araneae > Salticidae > Maratus > Maratus michaelseni. The sequence continues at coordinate 169,101,536 of OZ007588.1, forward strand.
CTCCAACAGTTACCTTTAAGGGGAAAGGCGGCGGCGCTGGTATATGCTGTCCAGGTAGAAATTTGAAACAACACACATAAGTAAAACAAAAAATTTAAATTCACGACAGTACACAAAATTTCAATAAACAGACAAGTAAATAACAATAAAAAAATTTTTTGCAATGCCATTTTATTTCAGCAATTTCTCTTTTTCTTAGTGTTATAAAGTAAAAATCAGTAGTAAAGATAAAATTTCAATGCAATACAACATTGTTTAAATAAATTATTTTTCCGGCGAGGAAATGGACCTCTTTCAATGTGATCAACAATCTTGTGGACCAGACATTGCATCCTGTACACAACTTCTCTACAATCGAACTTAATGTGTCGCAAGGAATATTTATCACAGGTTCGTCTAAATATTGTTTGTCTAAGTTCGGGAGCCCACCAAGATAGTCCTTGCACTTCAAATAACACTAGAGAAAAAAGTCACATCGTGTTACACCCGCGAAGCGAGGCGGCCATGGAACTGAAAAAAAGCGATTTATGAAAATTTCTTTTATAAAATGATCCCGGAATAGCTGTTATACCGATAGACCATTGCATGCTTGTGCTATACATTATCTGATATTGACATTGCCTTTGTTGCAGTTGTGTAATAACAGAAATAGTCAAAATACCATGATATATTTAGTTGGTATATGTACACGTTCGTGGTTCTGATCGAATAATATTCTAAAAAAATCGTCCGATAATGAACTGTAAATCCCCATAAAAGTGTGAATTTCGGTAAATGCAATGGGATTATCTGAATTGAATGCGGATTTTCGGATTTCCATATTCGAGAACTGTGACTCCGTTCAACGCACAAATGAGCTGAAATTCCCAGAGAATTTTTTTATGGATAAGAATCGTTGACATGAAACATGTAAAGAAAACTCAGAGAAAATGATAATCGTTGACCGCATTCGTTGTGTTTATAGTTCATTCTGGCGGCATATCTTCCATGTATATAAGTGAAGAAATTCTCACAAGACTTTGCATAGTTTCGAAAGGTTCAAAAGCAATTATTACATCACTCCCCAGGCGCTGTTTCTACCAGCAGTGGTTTCCTGTTTGCCTTAAATATTGAAGTCGTATTATCAGTAATTGCTCCTTTGACAACGGTATCTTATCAGGCTGCTCATACATTTTGTATAATCCGTTCTAAATTTCGTAAATAAAAGGCGCCACGATGCCATAAAGTTGAAGAATGCTAAAAGTAACCTATGAAACTGCAACTTAGGTAACTCCCTTTTTATTTTGCATTCTATTATACTGTTTAAACGCAAATAATGTTTGTATTTTGAAACTTTGATGTTCATTTGAATATTTTTACAATTTGAGATAAAACTTTGCAATTTAAAACAAAAAAATTAAATAATTAAAAAAATAATGCATAAAATTTTATGAGCTACTAACAAAGCATGTTGCTTAATTCCAATTTATATTAATTCATAAAATTCATAAATGTTACAGTTACGGAATTCTTTACTAAGCATCATATGTGTGTATAGTATATATATATATAATACAACTGAACTTTTTCACATTATATATATATATATATACATATATATATAATCATATATATATATATATATATATATAATCATATATATATATATATATATATATATATAATCATATATATATATATATATATATAATCATATATTACGTTATTAATTTACTAATCAGAAAGTTTTTTTCCCAGTTAGATTAATGTATTTTAAAATATTCTACGATATTTTTAGTACATTTAAAAACAGCTTACTTTGTTCATTACTTCTAGTTTTAGCAGCTTAATTTTAGATTTCCCTTTTCATATTTACTATTACAATGAGAAATTCTGATTAATTGGTACTTCATACTAAAACTTTATTTATAAGGTTACAATTACCTTGACGAAGAATCTCTTTTGAATTTGGCTAAAAAGTCACGTGCATCATAAATCAAAGTAATTCGCTGAAAGGAGATTGAACACATCCTTGATTTAATTGTTTCAATGGAGTAAAAATCAAAAGAAAAGTAATATGTTAAGATAGTGTCACAGAAAATGTTTTTAATTGAAAAACGTCTTGCTGTAAAAGCCCACTAATAATGAGAGAATTATTTAAAACATGAATTTGCTTATGGAATAAGGGCCTGTGTTACAATATTTCACAATTAAGTTTAATATTTTACAGAAATGCCGAAAAACTATTAATGTCATCGAATAAAAATTTCTTGAGCAACTAGTGCTCAGTACAATATATACTCTTCTTCCGATCTTTTCTCCAATTTTGTCTTCCTTGACAAGTAATACAATACTAGTTAGGTGGGTAAAAATGTAATAATAATAAGTTTAGTTTATTGTTTTATTGTTTTATTTAAAATAAACAAACTTGTATATTATGAAGTTGCAATTTTTACACTGGGTAATCATTAATCATTCCACATAGGTGCATTTTGAGCAAAAATTCCAATTTTCCAAAGTTTTGTAACATAGGCTCTCATCCCAGACAATCATTTAATTATCATTTAGTTGTAATACAGTTCTTTAAAAAAATATTTTTAAAAGTTAAATGTTAATCTAATTCCAATAACATAAATAATTTGACATACAAATCAAATAAAAATTTTAACAGAAATTTATAATTGATTTACAATGTTACTCAGAATGTCTGTCTTATAATGCTAGCAATTCCCACGGCTTTCCATGCATAGTTCTTGAAATATACCAAGTTAAATGGAAAAAAAATGGAGGTAGAATTTTCTAATTAACATATATTATGTAAAATTACATAGAAATCGTAATTTATAACGTCTTTACAAAGTTTTCCGATCATTCCCCCTCTTAAATTTCTAATTAAACAAAAACCTCTTTTGTGTGTGCAATTGTGCTTTAACAATACCAGTCATGTGTAATTTCACGTTTTTATCAATAAAAATTCTATAGAAATCGTAATTTACAAAGTTTTTTTAACGCTTATTGCGGATTTCCTACTTTTAAATTTCGATCTTTTAGAAACCGCTCTTAGAAAGCATTTATATATTATAAATAACTAACATAAGAAATTTCAAGTTTCTAGCTTCTTCAGTACCAAAAAAATCACAGTTTTAGAATGTTTTCGCTCCTGGGTCCTTTTAACTTTCGATTTTTTAAAACAGTTTTGTGTAAGTATTTGCTTCTTAAAACTATCAGCCATGTCAAATTTTAAATTTGTATTCTTAACAATTCCATAGAAATCGTAATTTAGAACATCCTTAGAAAGCTATTTGCACATTTCACCCTTTTAAATTTCGATTTTTTTTAAAGAAACCGTTCTTAGAGAGCATTTATATCTCATAAGTAATAACCATGCCAAATTTCAAGTTTCTAGGTTCTTCAGTAACACAATAATCGCGATATTAGTACGTTTTTTGCTCCTGAACCTCCTTGCTGGTAGTGGTGTCGACAAAGAACATAACCCATGTTGGAGTAGGGACTCTCACTATCAATTTCTTAACATTACTTTTGAAATCGGTTCGGTAGTTCCAGAGATTACCCCCTACAAACAAAAAAACGTTACTTCTTTCTAATATCAGTATAGATTTATTAGAAAAATCAGACATCATTTTTAAATATTTAAACTTTTTTTCGAATAATAAGAAACACTAATTTGACAGAGAACTTATCATTAATAGAATCATCATACAAAAACTTTAGCTAAAAGATTTCATGTACAAAAACAAAAAAGAAAGTCATTTTATTTTGCAAAGGTAGTCGCGTGCATCACGAATTAACGTAGTTAGTTCCTAGGAGAATGGATAATAATTTCGATTTAATTGTTTCAATTGAGTGTAAATTCAAAAGACATTTCAGCTGCGGAAGCAACAAAGTAATGGATCCCACGATGTGATAAACTGCTTTTCTCTCACCATACACAAATCATCAATAAATAGTTTTAGAGTTACCTTTTAGTTAAAATTCAGTTAACTTAGAAACGTGACTTGTGTAAATAAATCTACAATGTGTAAAGTAGTCAACCTTCTAGAAGCATGAATAATTAGAAGAAATAAAAAATATTTTTTGATCTTTTCAATGTGTTTATAAACAGCACATTTTTTATTTTAAGTGAACCTGGTTAATTTAATCAGAGTTTTCCTTTTTGAAATCTGTAAAAAGTATGTGAATTACAATAACAATTTATCCTTAAATGACTTTCACATTGAAAATATAGTCGTAAACTTGCAGTTGCTTGGAAAAAGCAGTTTAAAGGAGAATGAACTCACTGGTTTAATTACTACTATGCAATGGAAATTTAAAACGAAGGTCTGTTATTGTAATGTCATGGAAAAGAGTACCAATAAATAATAAATCTCTTTGTCCAGAATTTGTCCAAGGGTTCAGAAATAATTCTTTAGTTAAAAAGTATTTTTTGAAATGTAAAACAGAATCGTTTGACGCAACAAATGGTAGTGTTTTCGTCATAATGTAATCGATTTAATTAATATATAATTACTCTAAATGAAAAATCATTCATAAATATTTTATTAGTTTACCGTTAATGCGTTCTACACACAACATATATATTGTTCGTGTAAAATTATATAAAATTCAGGAAGTCATTATTACGTGAAAAATCAAAATAAAACACACAAACACACACATTTATATGTATTCGGTCATCCGGAAGTTCTAGATTTTTTAAAAAGCGAAGTGCGGTTTCGTCTAATCATTTAGCTACTTTCGAAAGGAAAACTTTGAATGTCCCATATCTGTAACTTTGGTCGTTTCTGCTTGCATAATTCGTTCCATAATTCTTGTTTTTGTTGTGACTTAATATTTGTTTCTGTGCAGTGCTAAGAATGGAAAACTAAAAAGTTCCTTTTCGTCAAATTATGATTCTTTATTTCAAAACAGGTACAAATGCTAGTCAGACTGCTCGTATAACTTGTGCAGTATATGGAAAAGTGCTGTTTCAGATGACACAGTTAGAAGGTGATTTGAGAAGTTTAACCGCAGACATTTTACCCTCGAGGATAATCGCTCTGGACGACCATAAATGAGAGTAAAGGAGGACCTTTTTTAAAATATTCTATAAAATGATCATGTACTGTACTTTTTGGAAGATTTAGTAAGTGTGATAATTCATGAACTGTGTAACGTGGATTTTCAGCGATGCCTTCTTTAAAGAGTCGTCTTTTACACATGATGGTCGTCCAGAAGGGCATCATTTTCGAGGCTGCAATTGCCGCGCTTAAACTTCTGAAATAACCTTCAAGCTGCGTCATCTGAAACATCACTTTGTTCATATACAGCACAAAGTTTACGAGCTGTCTGGATAGCATTTTTACCTCTCTTGATATTAAATATAATATGACGAAAATGAGCTTTTTGGTTCCTCATTCTTAGCACTACACTGAAACAAGGATTATGCCACACATCTGTTTCAACATTCAGTGGAATGGTCATACATAGATAAGGCAGAAGGTATTAATTATTTACTCAGAGGTATAATAATTTTTAACACACTTGCTATAATTACTTTTAATTCAAAATATTTCGTTATGAATCATGGAAGCTGTTTACTATACTACATTTAAGAATGTATCGTAAGCTTTTATCGCCTTTTTTGCTAATATATAGAAAAGTTTAAATCCTTAAAAAAAATGGAAGTGTTAGTATGTAATACGAAAAAAGCATTATTTTCAGAAGAAAGTTAAAAATAATAGTAAACTTGCGAATATTTGGAATAAAATAATTTAATATCTAGAATATCGTTTAATTTTGAAAACTATGCATTGGATTTATATTAATATTATTAAATATAAAATTATATTTAGATACTTTTCAGACAGTGTTTCTATAAGTAAAATGCAATTAAATAATCACACCGCGCTTTAACATATGTTAATACGTCTTTTGTTCACATATTAAATTTAATATTTTTAATATTTTTCTTTAACGGAACGGTCATTAATAATGCTTTAGGTATCATATAAAAACATTTCTCGATACCATTCATGAGTATAAATAAATTGCTATGAAAAATGTAGTCAGATAAATGAGTTTTTAGTAGTCTTTGTGAAAAATGTTCTCGACATTAATGACTCCCTTAGGAATTATTCTAACTTAATGAATTCTTTTTACAATCCATACTTCCGCTTAATCTCTATGTAATGTGAGAAGATACTAGATATCAATCTTCATGTTTTATATCGGCAAAAGGTTGATTATTTGAATTTTCTTCTTCTATTGACGTTCATCAAACAAACAAAATACTTTTTTCATTAAATTTATTTCAATTATGAAAAGAAACAATTATCAAGTTTGAGAGAAGATGCATAATTAAAAAAACACCCACTAATATTAATCATTATTACATGATTATACTTTATTGAAGACTTGAAATTTGAAAATTTGCTATTACTATTTCGCTACCTACATATGAACGTTGATTAAAAGTGTGTTTTAAAATTTTAGTCGTAATTGTTGGTGTTTTTAAGCATATTTGCTGATTATTTTGGTTTACCTTAAGCATTAAGTACTCAATAAAGCTTCATCACTCACTTAATATTGTTTCTCTAAACAACACACTGATACATTTAGTTTTGTATGAAATTGTGAAATTGTGAATAAGTATGTCATGTTAAGTTTGACCTTAGTGGTAATCTTGTTAGATTTTGATACATTGCTGACTTAAGCGAAAAGATTGACTTAAACCACTTCTAGAAATACAGAACATTTTCTATAAATTAACTATTTATGATACATTGAAGCGATACCAAATTCTAAAAGGTTATTCCACAAAGCTGGGATAGTATCATTAATTTTTTTTAGGAGGGTGCATTCGATTGCTAGACAATGATTGAGTTGATGAAGTACCAATCCTTTGATTTCAATATAATTTATTTCATAAAAACCTTTCATTTTTGAAGATCTAGCAAATAATATTCCTCGCAAGAAACATTCTGAATGCTTAGCTCATCCTTGATTATATGGATTACATTTTGTGAGTTTTATAATGCAGATAGTAATAAGTGCGTCTTGATTGCCCAAAGAACCATTATCTCATTGGGAACCAAATTGTTTATATATAGATCTACTTTGACTGTATTGAAATATAATCATACAATATTCTTCTACATAATAGAGTATCTGATCCCAAAGATAAAATCTAATTATATAATTTTATTATTTTTTATTTAATTTCCAATTTGTCAATGAAAATGCATTGGATAAAAAAAAATATAAGCAATATATTTTACATTGGAAGAATTAGTAACAATGCTTATTCTCTCTATGTTAAAAAATCATTTAATTCCATTAAATTCATTAGTTACAATAATCTTATCTGAGTTAATTGACTTTCCTCCATTTAAAACTAGTGAATAAGTATGTCAAGTTAAGGTTGACCTTAGTAGTAATCTTGTTAGATTTTGATACATTGCTGACTTAAGCGAAAAGATTGACTTAAACCACATCTAGAAATACAGAACATTTTCTATAAATTAACTATTTCTGATACATTGAAGTGATACCAAATTCTAAAAGGTTATTCCACAAAGCTGGGATAGTATCATTAAATTTTTACGAGGGTGCATTCGATTGCTAGACAATGATTGAGTTGATGAAGTACCAATCCTTTGATTTCATTATAATTTATTTCATAAAAACCTTTCATTTTTGAAGATCTAGCAAATAATATTCCTCGCAAGAAACATTCTGAATGCTTAGCTCATCCTTGATTATATGGATTACATTTCGTGAGTTTTATAATGCAGATAGTAATGAGTGCGTCTGGATTGTCCAAAGAACCATTATCGCAGTGGGAACCAAATTGTTTATACATAGATCTACTTTGACTGTATTGAAATATAATCAAACAATATTCTTCTACATAATAGAGTATCTGATCCCAAAGATAAAATCTAATTATATAATTTTATTATTTTTATTTAATTTCCAATTTGTCAATGAAAATGCACTGGATAGAAAAAAAAATACAAGCAATATATTTTACATTGGCAGAATTAGTAACAATGCTTATTTTATCTATGTTAAAAAATCATTTAATTCCATTTAATTCATTATTTACAATAATCTTATCTTAGTTAATTGACTTTCCTCCATTTAAAACTTTTCGTCACCGCAATTATTTTCTATATCACACTAATTACTATATTCAAGATTAGCAGTCACGACATTTATCATTAGAAAATTATAGGGTGAAATCTTGAGGTTGAAACAAATAATCGTTTTTAAATATAACTGTCTAATCTTTATTTAATTTATTTTTGTGTTCTTTTAGATTATGCTAATGAGAAATTATATGTGTAGTTCTAGTTTGAAATATTCATAAAAATAATTGTTTTCAGAGAATTTATTTGCATATGTAAAGTAATTGTGTGTAAAAAAATTATATTTTTGTGTGTTATATAAATATATAACTATAAACGGGTAATGAAATAAACATAGTTTAATTTTTTCTTATTGATTTAAATTTATATAATTAAATGACGACCCATTTTCTAGAATTTAATAGAAACCCGATATTACTCATAGGCAATGCGTGCGCATGATTAAATGCATTACGGAGTTTCATTTTCATGAATAATTGAAATTATGTACTTTAAATACAGGAACAGTAATTTATCATTAGAAAATTCCATGTTAATATGTCAGACTGAAACAAATAGTTTCTCATAAATATAACAACATTATCGCAATTTAATTTGTTTTTGTTTTATTTTAAACAATCATTTTTGGAAATATTATGTAAATACACGTAGTTTGAGATATTTTGAAGAATAAATTGCATATATTTGTTTTAATTTAATGCAAAAATACATAACTTCTATTTATAAAATTGCTTGCTTTAATCTGATTTTAATATTTGTTTTTAGGTAACTAAATGATGTTTAATGTTCATTTTTTCTATTATATTTTCATTAAATGTAAGACGGTTGAAGTGGTATTTTACTATGCAAATTTTAGCTAAAATTGCGTACTCAAATATGGCTTGTAAGTAAAATATACACAATAAAATTTGTTAAAGAATTTTTATACAATGTAAAATTAATCTCTAATATCAAAACAATATTTGCTTTATTGCTTATATTGTTACCCAAAACTGCTCCAATATTAGAGTAATTGCTCAGTATTTGAAAACAATCATATTTTCAACGATTATTATTAAAATTTTGATTTTATTTTGTTCTTCTGTTGATTCTTTTTCTAGAAAAAAAAAGAGAAATGTTACGGTACAAACTGAACATCCATACGTCATATTGTTGTTTTTTTTATAATTTTGTAAAATATGATTCTACGGGACAGGCGATAAAAGAATAATTTTATAAAGTTCTGTGCTGAGACTACGATGCGTTTTGCTTTGTGTTACATTCCACTGAGTACCACCAGGTGAAGCTTTCATTTATAAGCATTTAACTTTCATTTATAAACATATTTCTAAGTTATAGATACTATATATGAGCTAGAACAGTACTGATGTGTAATTTTACTAAGAATCAAAATAACGAATCAAACTAGATTTGACATTGTCAATGCCGTTCTTCTTATACCTGAAAAGGAGTTTTAATTACTCTCTCTTTACTGAATCACTTTCTGTACGATTGATTACAAGAAATAGGGCTAACATGTTTTTTATTAGGAATCCCGCTGATGAAGTATAGCAGGTGAACTAATCGGTTTCAGTAGGGTAAAGTGTAGAACTTGAGCAAATGTATAACACGTAGTAAACATGTTTTTGCTGTGAAGTTTACAGTATCTAGTTCTGATTTTTCCTTAGCAACCTTGAACTTGAAGCACTATTAAAAAATCTATATATTTAAAACGCTAAGCGATTTCTTTCGACAATCCGTTAGGACAAACTACTGCATCAAATTACACCATTCTTTTTTTAAATGAAAGATATTATGACACAGATGTGTTATCGTGCATTCGTTTGTTCGAAAATTTAATTAATTAGCTGTAATTTTCAATTAAACATTTACTTCTGCTTATGACGTCATAAAGTTGACAACTCCCACTTTTGAGGGCATAGAGTTTTTTCCCTGAACTCTGTGGTTCGCCAATCTTTTGACATTAACTAATATAAACTAGGTAATATTTTAACATTGTAGTATAAAATCTTAAAAAAAAAGAAAAACTTAATTAGCTAGAATATAATCATAATAAAATATCTAAACGTAAACATATCAATATGAATAACAAATGTCACGTAAAATGTTGCAATTTAAATGATTCCAATTGAAACAAGATTTGGAGAGTTATCTTTGACGGCCAGCTAACATAAAAGTACCTATTTTATTTATTTACACACATATTCAAATTTATTATAAAACACTAGGTTGGCATACAAAGCAAAAATCGTCATTTAGGCGCCAAAAAATAACCCAGGTGCGTCTGCGATATCTGTACTGATTTAATCAAAATTATTTTGGTTGCACCGCATATTGCAAAATTAATTAAATCCATGATTATTGTTTCATTCTCAGATTAAAAATAAGAAAATTGGTACTTCTCTATTATCCCGTCGACCACTTTTCATAACAAAAAACTATCGCCAAACTGTAACGCCAAATAAACGGGAGAACGTTGCCATTGGAATATCAAAATAAATAAATAAATAAAATACATGAATTTACGGACACAATTGTTATTTTAATTAATGAAATAACTAATAAATCAGTAAAACATAATGAAAAATAGACGCAAATCTCGAATTAAAAACCACTTAATGACGTAACAAACACGTATAATGCTTCTGACATCAAGTAAATCGGACTGTGTTTTTGGCGTTTAATTTTACAGTTTGGCGATAATTTTTTGTTATGAAAAGTGGTCGACCGGATAATAGAAAAGTACCAGAAAATTTAATGTTTAACGAAATTCAATTATTTGATCGATCGCAAATTTCGGTTCTTTCCCGTTATACCGACACCATGCCATACATGTAAATATATGCTTGGCGACAATGGTGTCCGTATAATGGAAAAGTACTCAATTTTTTCTTAGTTCGGGCTATACCAAAAACAAACATTTTACAGGTAACAAAAAATCGCCGAAAATGGCTGCTTCATCAGCTGTTATGACAGCAAAGTTGGATAAAATCTAATAACCTGAATTTTACAACGTTTATGCGAAACACCACAGAGAACACACGCTATTTTTATATAAGTAGGGTATATTTAAACGAATAAGAGAACTAACAACTTTCAATAATATAATGCATGAAAAAGTAAACAACTAAGTGGTTCAGCAAATGATAAAAATATGTATTTCTTAATATAACTATAAAATACAGAAAAATATTCTGGTACCATAAAAAATATTCATTATCCCGTCGAAATTCCGTGCATTATCCCGTCGTCCGAATAAGAAAAAAAATCTATATGCAAATTAGGTACTTTTCGTATAGCCGGCGCCAATAAAGTATATATATATATATATATATATATATATATATATATATATATATATATATATATATATATATATATATATATACATAATAACAAACTCCAATGGAAAATTACTTGGAGAATCATTATCACAAAAGCCAAACAAAATCTATAAACCACATAAATTCAATACTAGAAAAACAAAACTATATACATTATATATATTTGTATATATGTATGTATATATATATATATATATATATATATATATATATATATGCTTCATTGACGCCCTGCTAACCGAAAAGTACCTCAAATAATTCGCCAAACTGTAACGCCCAATAAACAAACGGAAGAATGTTGCCATTAAATCTCAAAAAAAGAATAATAATAATAATAATAATAAAATAATTAAGAAAAGCCCCATTTACTAAAGTATCATTTATCAGTAACTTTTAAGAATAAAATTTACAATATATAAATGAAAACAGAATCAAAAATAATCTTGGATATTTATTTATTTACATTATTTCTCTTAATTATGGAAAAGGAATAATCATCCTGATTATGTAAAGGAATGAAGAAACCATGCAAATAAATTACACTTGAAAACATTAAAAATCTCCTTTATCTGCAGATTGATTGATTTATTATTGTAAAAAAAATTCTTCATCTTTACATAAAAATTGATTAGCTTAAAACAATAGATGCGTTTCAGAAAATATGGATTTAAAACGAACAATGATTAAAGAAGACATTTTAAAAATTTTGATCAAAACATTTTAAAACTTTTTTTAACGTCGAATTTCGACGGTGCGTTTGGGGAGAAGCAATGCACATGCGCATAGGAACTCATTCGGTTGCATTATCACAGGGGGGGGGGAATGTGTGCCTTATTTAATATGTTCTTTTATTGACTGAATATGAGATGAACGTAGGGATATGCTATTTGTATGAAACTTCATAGGTTCAGGAAATTTTCTTTCTTGCCGTGGGGAATAGGGCGGTAATGTCAAACTGATTTCCATTTTGTTTACGGATTGTTTGTTTGGAGTTGGCATCGGAAATAATAACGTAATTCACTGGGGGAATTTTTTTTTTTTAATAAAATATTTGAAAGATTGTTTCATAAGCTTCATAAGATATAGTACTTATGTAATAAAGAAGCTTATTTTACTAATATTGCTATTGTAATTTTTTCCGTCAAGTTTTGACGGGTACCATCTAGTATCATTTAAGTACACAACTGATTTTTTCAGTTTCAGTATTTTGTTTAATTCCAGCTTTTAAGTACTTACAAAGCTATTTCACATATCTATACAGCCACATTTTTATTTATTTAAACAAATGTTTTCCAAAAACTAAATTACTTTGAACAATATTTGTTTTAGGTAATTAGGTTTAAAGTCACATATTTGCACTCGCAGAATAAACAGGTTTGATCATCATTTTAAAGTGAAATCCGATGCATTAGATATAGCTATTATTGAATCGAGATTCATAACCTGTTCTTATTTATTAATAGCTAGGGTCAAATCTACTATAAAAATAGGTGTACTACTTACTATAATTTGCTTTTTTCAACAGCTTACATTTTTCATGTGTTAAACGTTAAATATCTTTTTTACTATTAATCTTTCGAAGATGCATTGAAATAGATTAGAAGTATAATTGGGAATAACACATAAATTGGGGCATCTACTCGAAGTGCACCCTGGCCCACTATATTTAAATATGAATGATTCGGGATTAGTAACTGGCACTTCTTTACAAATATCCCGTGTTCAATGTACTACAGAAACACGTCTGAAACTATCTGTAACTATACTCTTACCATTACCTTATGTTAAATAGAAGAAATCTTTTATTAGAAGCTTTAAATGTTTGGACATTTCAAATACAGAGTCGCTAAGTATGCGATTTTCAACTTTAAAAGAAGGAAAGAAAAGCTAGCAAGTTTCTCCGCAAACTCTTTAAAATACTTCTAGTGGCAAACACTTAAATTTATGCATTTTCTCATGCGAAAAAAAGAGTATAACTTTTAAAAAATCTTTTCCAAAGAAATTGAACTAGATTGGAAAAGAAAATGTTTTTATCCCTGGAGTGAATAAATATTCATTTCTTCCAAATCATCAGAGAGGTGTGTGGAATCAGAAAAAAAATCGTTTTGTTTAAATGACAGTCTTTAAATTTGAAACGTTAGGGTTTTTAAAATACATTAAATTGCATGGAAGAGTTTATACAGTATTAATGTTTGTATAGTTGAAACACTTAAAGCTTATTTTACATCATTTATAATCCAATATAAAATTAAAATTTATGAACAATTAATTCTAAAGATTAAATATATTCTTAAAGTTTGAAAGAAATTGTATTGTTTGAATTTTTTTTTATTATCGTAATTTATTTTTAATAATAAATACCATTGCTGATTACTAAAAGCAAAATAAAATTTTGAAAATGAAACAATATATTGAAATGCTACTTTGCTTTTTTTTACCATATTAATAGCTAATACGTTGAAAAGTTTTCTTTATATTATATTTATTTTTTGAAAAATTAATACATAAAATCGATAAATATCACTGACACTTTATCTAGCAATATTTCATTTGTTATTGCTAGTTAGTCTCTAATAAGTCACATATGCCTAAATTACTGAGAAAATAAATTTTTCAGCTGTTGGTTTGGCGTAATCAATACTGGATGGTTCAAAATACTGTGTTGATTATCTATTGGATTGTCCGGAAAAATTCGCGCCGGTTGTGAAAATCAACTTGTACCGGAAAATTCTATCATTTAATTATTAGACATTTATTCCGACATCCAATGTCTAATAATTAACGGGAAAAATTTGCCTATACAAACTCTTTTTCCCAATCGGCACGAACTTCCTTGACAACCAAATATTAAACTAGTAAATCTACAGATCAGAGGCCTCAACGTCAGCTCTACAAATCATTGTTCATTAATCTCACTAATTTTTAATATAATCTGTATAATATTTGTTAGCCTAAAATTAATTTTTTTAAAGTTATTTATACATTTATAAGAATATAAGGTTTATTGAAAGTTCCAAAAATTTTAGAAGTATCACATTAAACACAATTTTATGTCTGATAAGTGATAGGATAAACTACTTCTTACTGTATTTTTTAGAATAACATTACATATCTTCAGGAACCCCCCGTTGTCACTTTAATTTTATATTATCAATTTCCAGTAATTGTGCGCTTTCATTAAACGAGTATATGTCTAGGTGCATTTACTATTTTAATTTCATTAAATTAACCATCTCTTTGAACAGGAGATTTTATCCTATCCTTAAAAGAATACTTATTTTTCAACCACTAAATATCATATGTTGCTGAAATTGAATAAAATTCCGTGTATTAAATATGCTTATACAAATGTAAATTTCTCGTATGAGATTTATATTCCATTTTCACATTCAATGTTTTTATATTTTTCGTTTGGAAAGCGGATTTGGTCATCTTTCTTTAGTAGTTAAAATAAATTCTCATCTATTTCATTAGAAAAAGCATATTAAAAAATTAAATCACCCGAAAATTAGCTATGTTATTAATAACATTTCGCGTCAAAATAATTCACTTATATTTTCCTTTGTTGATATTCTTTGAAATATAGTTGCTTAGCAACCATTTAATGAAAGAAAGAAAGAAAATGCATTGGAAATGTTGTAAAAAATGAGAAATTAAAATTTTCATATCTTTCAAATTAATGCACAAAATTTCTCAATAATTTATACAAATAATTTAGAAATTCTAATAAATATATTGGAAAATTTTCAAACCGATCAAATTAAATTAAGATATCCATTTCGTAAATGTAATATCCATAATTTAGCATTTACAATTATCCCAATGCGTGATTTTCTTTGCGCGGAATGTTAAAATTAAAAAATCGTCTGACTTCCCATTGAAAAGCATTATGACTTAAAATAAAATGTTCTATATTTTTCGAAAGAATGAACCAAATTTAACCAAAAACTATACAGCTAATTCTGGGTACCTCGACAACATACCCACCAAAAATCAACCTATTCGGACCCTTTTTGCGGCAGTTACCGCGGAACAGACAGACAGACATACAGACAGACAGATAGACAAACAGACAGAAACCAAAGACTTTTCGGATCTCAACAGTTCACTGACATTTCAGCAACTACTCATAATAGAAACATTTCTTACAGTTATATAAAATGATACAAATCAAGCATAATTTTTAGATATGATTTTTTTATGGAAATAAATACAGAATGTTTGAAAATTATACATAAAACCTTTGAGGGGATATAGAGCAAAATTCAGACGTGTAATTTACTAAGAAATAAAATATTGTTAAGAAATCAACACAAATTTAATTTAAAGGAACCAGTGGTTACCGGATTTACAGAACACAGATAAAAATCATTTTTCGAAAAAAAATCTAACAGATTTTTCACGTTTAATATATTTTTTAGATTGTCCACTCACAATACCAAAGAGCATTTTATATGAAAAATATCAATTGGGCATATATATAAAGTTTTGAAATTTATTAAAAGTGATACTATCGATCATCCGCATGTCAGGGGTTAATAACCCATGATTTATCTATTTACAGCCGCCATTATTATTCTGATTATTTAAGCGTTTACATTAGCATACTGTAACTCTCTTATTTATGAACCGATTTGAATGTGACTGAGTATGAGTATAGGACATAGCAAGGTCTCGAGAGAGTTCGTTGGACAGCTTCATCCGGCATCTTGTTTCAAAATGGCGGCCAGTTAAAATTAAAAAAAAATCAAAATTCATAAAGATGTACAAATAATTATAAATTGAAAAAAAAAATGTTTCCGCTAAGTGTTAGATCATGCTACATGTATTCCGGAACATCTTTGTTTTGGCTTTATCTGAAAAAAAAAGGTTGAAATATGGCACTTTGAAATTCTACGGTAGCTGACATTTTGAAACAATCGGATTTTTGTTATGCTGTAACTCTCGTATTTATAAACCGTTATGAATGTGACTTATCATGTGTACAGAACTTATTAAAGTCTCAACCGTGTTCGTTGACCAGCTTCATGCTCCATCTTGTTTCAAAATGGTAATTAAAATTAAAATTTTGTAATTAAAAAAAAAACAAATAGAAAAAAAAATGTATAAAAAATTATAAATCGAAAATGTTGTTTCCATCAATTGTTACGTCGTGATACAAGAATTTCGGAGAATTTTTTGTTTTGGTTTTTTTTAAACAATGTCTGAGATATACATGTTTTAACTTCTACGTTAGCTGATATTTTGAAACTATGTAATTTTTGTTGTGCTGCAACTCTCACGCTGAAATTCGCATTCAAATTGAGTATGAACGAAAATCGGGAATGAATCATCTATAATCAGGTTCCAAGAATTTTAGCTTCGGGTGCTTGAGTAAAATGAATTAATTTTTTAAAAACATGGAATATGAAAGCTACCTTTTCCTCCTGGTACAGGCCAGAAGGACTTTTTTTAGACTATCTCTTCCTCTGTTTTCCACTCATACAATTTCATTTTAACTATATATATACATTATATTGCCAAAGGTGACCGGTCACTTGCGAATTTAGACGTTTTGTTAACTATCTAGAAAAATACATGAGGAATTAACCTGAAACTGCAGGTGTGTAAACAGTATATTTTAGGTTATATATTTCCGCGAAGATTTTTTCACGAAACCCCATAGAGGATTGTCAACAAATTGAAAAAGAACGAATATCTTTTGGATAACCCTGTAAAAACTAATGTAGCAAAGGCGTTCAAACTCGAGATTATTAATAAGTGGTTTATTGTAATATACTGTGTTCATTTGTATGAGGATAGCATGTATACTCGTAGAGAAATTAAGGTTTTTATAAAAACAGTCCCAAATTTCACCAAATTTTTCGCTTATAATTTGCAGAGTTCTTAATATAAAAAAAAAGTTATTTTGAGAAAATATGTCAAACAACATTGTACATAATACTCTGCAATCGGAATTTAAAAATAATAAAAATTGGATACAAAATGATCAGGTTTACTAAAAAAGGTTTCACTGCGCATGCGTGAATGCAATCAAAATATGCATAACGTATTAGCTAAGTATATACAGCAACTTTTGTGAAAGTCTCAAAATCATAGCTTGAAAAATCTGAAAATGATCGTCGATAGAATAAGCTCGAAATCCGTTGTTCCCAAAACGGAGCAAAAATATGAGGGGTTGTATCAAATATCTGTTGATTAGTGCCAAGATAGCGTACAGAATATTGCACGTACTACTGTATTTGGATACAACCCCTCATATTTTTGCTTCCTTTTGGGAACAACGGATTTCGAGCTTATTCTATCGACGATCATTTTCAGAATTTTCAAGCTATGATTTTGCGACGTTCACAAAAGTTGCTCTATATACTTAGCTAATACATTATGCATATTATATTTTGATTGCATTCGCGAAAGCGCAGTGAAACAGTTTTTAGTAAACCTGCTCATGTTTCATCCAATTTTTAATATTTTTTAATTATGATTGCAGAGTATTATGTACAATGGTGTTTGTCATATTTTCTGAAAAGAACTTTTTTTTATATTAAGAACTCTGCAAATTATAAGCAATAAACTAGGCGAAATTTTGGACTGTTTTTATAAAAACTTTGATTTCTTTTCGAGTATACATGCTATCCTCATAAATAGAATACGGTATATTACAATAAGCCACTTATTAATAATCTCGAGTTTGAACGCCTTTGCTGCATTAGTTTTTACAGGGCTATCCAAAAGATATTCGTTATTTTTCAATTTGTTGACAGTCCCCATTGGGGTTTCGTGAAAAAATATTCGCGGAAATATATAACCTATACTATACTGTTTGCACACCTGCAGTTTCAGGTTAATTCCTTATGTATTTTTCTAGATAGTTAACAAAACGTCTAAAATCGCAAGTGACCGGTCACCTTTGGCAATATAGTGTATATATATATATATATATATATATATATTAGTGCAAACAACAATAGCTACATTGAAAAATACATCTCTTCTTGCTCATAATGCATATAATGTACGCAGTTAAATTTGAAAATGTGGCATAACTCATATAAGAAGTGTGAAACATTTCTTCTTTTTCTCTTTCAAAAGCCGTCATAGTTTTTTCAAACACAGTTCTGAAAATCCTCGCCCATGTTCTGTATATATATATTTCACGATTTAAGGAATAAAGCTGACACATTGCAGTGGCAGCTCCATTTTTATCTCAATTGGCTTTATAGATGCTTGATATTAATTTGTGCTTCTCAGCTGAGGGCGGTTCCACGCTAGGAGTTTAAGGTGCATTCGTCTTATTCATAGCAGATGTCGTTGTAAGTAGGCAGAATAAATACTCTAGCAATCACCAAAACGCCTTTATTGGCGGCTTAATAGGCTAGGCGAAGATCTCTGGCACATTCTCCGTCGTTTCGGATCTTATGACAGGTTCTAATTAGACTTGGCATTATAGCAGCAGATGTATTAATTCAAATCACTCGAAAATGAAAATACAGGCCTTAAAAGCTGTTAGGATTAATCCACTTTAATAATCCATAAAGAAGTATTAACAGAAAAAAGATTTGGTCTCCATTATCAGTACCAGGGACGCATTCGAAATTATTAGGAGCTCAAACGCCAAACACCGTCTTCGTGTGTTTCTTTTCAACTGATTTTCGGAAGCACGTACCGCGATATATCGCTTCGAGGATAGCATGAATACAGAGATCACGTGACGGCCGATGTGCCAATGGATGACCGGGATTCTTTACGGGAAGGGTCAGAATTTTAGGTCGAAACGGCTTCCGGTCCAGAAGCGCGCTAAAGAAGCTTCGAGATCTTTGTATCGTGTTTTATAGACTAGCTTTGAACCGGATGAGTTTTAAGATAACTGATTATTGTTAATTACTGAATCGAGGCTATGGATTAATTTTTACGTTTACGAAAAGGAAAGAAATTTAAAAAAAGAGAAATGGTTTATTGATTTTGGATCAAAAGAAAGGAATTAGAATAAATGGAATTAGAATGGAATTAGAATAAAATGTTTTACATTTTAAAATAAGAAAAATTCTTTATGATTTTGAGAGGTACATTTAATATCGGAATTTATTAAAATAAATTTTTAGGAATTTAGAAATATAAAAAGGAAATAATACTTTTTTATGAATGAATATTAAGAAGCTTTTAATAATTTAAAGATAAAGACGCCATTTATTTAGTTAACTCGTCGTCATAAAAATATTGAATTTAGATATGAGGTAGATAATTACGTTTTATGTATTTTTAACGCTGAATAGAAAAATTACCTTCACTTTTAACCATCATGTCAAGATTTTTCGCAAATCGTAAATTTCAAGGTTTAAAAATAGCGAAAAATATGATACTATAAAATAGATGTAATACTTTTTTATTCAGTTTAATTTTATTTAATTCAATAGTTTATTCAATTTTTTGGCTTATACTGGGTTTTTTACAACTAAATAGCTCAGGGGTCCGATGAAGTTGGGAGGGGTGGAGGGATCAATTTTAATTCAGCTTTTTAACTTTGAAATTTTCGATTTGAGAAAAATCCGACGTGATGGTTTAAAATGAATGTCATTTTCGGATTCAGCGCTAAAAATACATTATAATCAATTTTCAAAAGCTAAAAAACATGGCACAGTGTAATCTAACAGCATTATAAAATCTTAATTGATTCTGTTGTTTTTCATCCCTTTATTTAACAATAATTCTGTTATTTTTATCCTCTTATATGTTCAAAACAAATTGTATATTTTGCATTAATATGGCAGAATGATTACAGATTTCACATTTATATTAGATTACACTGTTAATTTTGCTCTCAATTATTTTTTTTTATATATCTGACGATTATTTATATTTCTACAACATTTGTGAATGACTCCTATTTCGCAACAAAAAATATGCTCCGACTTTAAACAGCTATTACTCGGTCAGTTTTAATCGCAGATGAATGGGACTTTTTTTTATCTTACTTGTTAGTGTCACAGTAAATTTTTGCTAAATATGACTTATAGGACCGGAGCACCGTATAAAAATTTAAATTTCGTAATTTTTTAATAAATATTTTTCTTGACCCAAATCGCTTTCAAAATAATTCTTTACCTTATTTAAACCATTTTTGTAATTGGAAGTATGCATCTAGGAACAGCGGTTACGAAAATAAAGGTCGGTCAAGTTATACGTGGACACCCTGTATATACAAAACAAAAAATAATCAGTTCTATGTATCCGTATTGGTTGATTTTTGTTTTCGAGAACGTTCTATGGCCGCTGATTGGTTGAATCATGTATCTCGGCTGCTATTGGGAATTTCTAGAAAATTCTTTTAGATTTTAAAAGCAATTGTGTCGCCAAATGTCGCCAAAATTTGGCGAAAATTACCAAACTTGGCACTTCCTTTCATTTGGTGCCAAGCATGCGTTTTGGCATTGCTAATTTTGGAAGTCGTAATTATCTTGCCAATGTCGCCAGCATTTCGAAAAATTTGGAGATATTTTGCGAAATGCTCCCAACTTTGTTTACTACCAACTTCTCAACAACTTAATAGCTATTTCAACCTTCATACATACACAATGAAATGCAATGACCCGTAGAGACCCCAAAAAGACGCACTAATCTAATTTTCTAAAATATGTGACTTAGTCCAATGGTCTTCTAGTGCCCGAAAACGGTAGGATAAAAAAAAATTCAAAATCGTTTTAGATGTTTTTTTATATAAAATTAGCTTGACAGTAGTGGCACAAAAATGACCCACTAATCGAATTTTCTCGATCATGTGATCCAGCCCAATGGTCTTTTTGTAATCCTAAACGGCAGGACACAATTTTTTTCAAAATCGTTACAGCTGTTTTATAGATAAAATTAGCTTGATTAGTAGTGACCCAAGCATGATCCACTAATCGAATTTTTTTGAACATGTGATCTAGCCAAACGGTCTTCTTATGGCCGAAAATGGTAGGATAAAATTAGTCAAAATCGTTAGAGTCGATTTTTAGATAAAATTATCTTGACAAACTGTAATCCAAAAATGACCCACTAATGGAAGTTCCTGCAACATGTGACCTATCGCAATGGCATTCTCATGCCTGAAAACGGCAGGGTACAAAATGTTTTCAAAATCATTAGAACCGTTTTCTAGATATAATTAGCTAGACCTTGAGTCGTAGTGAGCCAAAATGACCCATTAATCGAACTTGCTCAAACATTTGATCTAGTCCAATTTTCTTGTCGTGCCCGAAAATGGCAGGATACAAAATTTCGTTAAAATCGTTAGAGCCATTTTGAAGATAAAATATGCATACACACAAACAGAAACATAAGATTTGCCCGTATTACTGATTGATTAACCCTCACCTGTTTAGTCTAAGGGGTTTTAAAAAGTTTGATTGAAAACAGATGAAGCCGTACCATTGCATTGAAAGCATAGACCTTCTAACATATTTCTGCTCTGAGGTTGAAAGCTAAAGATTTCTTTTAAGAACTCATGTTTTCACTGCTAAATATGCATATTTTTTGCAAAATTTTAAAGAGTGCTTGGATACAGCTATATTTATATCCGATTGAAATGCCAAAGAGTTCGGAAGATGAGAACTTTTGTTTATTGCTATGATAAAGGAGCCGACGCAAAACAAACAAACAAACAAAAAAGCGAGATAAAAACATTCCTTTTACAACTAGATAACAATAATAATTCTTTGTACTACCCATTTTTCACAGACATTATTTTATTTCAAACACATAAACAAACATTGGACATGTTAAAAGTCTTAAAAAATACTTTTAAAACTACGCAAAACTAGTTGTATTTTAAAATACATCTTCAGTTCTTCGATGCATTTAAAAATAGCTTCCTTTGTTCACTATTTCCATCTTAATCTTAGCTGTTCATTTCGATAGATATATTTAGAATGAGGACATTTCATTAATTGTCGCTTCAAATTAAAACAACATGTATCAAGTTACATTTACTTAGATGAAGAATTTTATTTTTGTTTTGGAAAGGTAGTCACGTAAATCATAAATCAAAGTAATCTGCAACAATGTGATTCTTTAGATTTTAGAATAACTTCATTTAATAGAGTGGAAATTCAAAGCAAAGTATTATTTTGAGAGTGTCACAGAAAATAATTCCTCTAATTTATAAAATGGAAGGCAGTAAATACTCACTAATCATAAGAGAAGAGTTGTTTAGTTATAATGGAGTTCTTTAAAATGTTTTAAAATTTTAAGAGTTAACCTAATTCTATGAACACAAATAGTTGGATGCAGAACAGAAAACTGTTTCAATATATGATTATGTTTTTCATTTCATGTGCATTATCTCTATCATAGTTAGTCTGTCCTTTGTTAGAATATTCTGACATTTAAAGAAAAAAAAATTATACATACTAACAAGCAATAATTAGGGTAAGAAATTCTCATTAAATGTTTCGTCATTCTGAAGCCATGACTATAAGTTTAACATTATCCAGACAAAAAATTCGCTTAATTGTGGAAAGGAAATCATATATAGCATAAATCAAAGTAATCTGTTGGGAGAAGAAAAGACACAGCCTTGATTTAATTGCTGCAATTAAGTATAAATCCAAAATGAAGATTTATTTTCGCAGTTTCAGCGAAAAAATCTCTGTATATCATAAATTTCTTTGAAGTCAATACCACTTTGCATTAAAAAAAGATTAGATTTAAGCAAAAAAACATAACATGAAATGTGTAGAAGACATATTCGGCTAATTTATAATTTTATATATATATATCTTCTTACCAAAAGCTTTACTATAAAACAATTTAACATTATTTTACATGCTCTAAGTTCAGTTACTCTAAACGGTAATTTCCATAAACGATAATATGGAAGAAAATTATGAAAATGTTCTACAAATTAAATAAGTAATTATAAATTCATTCTGGAACACATTCTTTGAAAGGTAGCGCGCACGGTCACGATAAGAAAATGCGACACTGAAATTAATAAAAAAAATAATAAAATCCAATTTATAGGGAAATATGTCACAAGTATTATATACACATAAATACGCATCGTTTTTTAAATTAAAACTCTTTTATAATTCATCATCATATGGATCGTATGATTATCTATACACAATATTGGGTTTTGCGTATGTGTTTATTACTGATATAGGAACATTCATTATCGGTGCACTGTAAAATTACAAAAACGATATTACAAAAATTCAGTAAATCCATGTGGTTATTCACGATTGTCTAAATTTTCAGTTATTCCAGAGACCTTTTAAGAGAAGAATCAGTAAGCTAGAAAAACAAAATAATTCTGAAATTGCGGGGATGACAACAGATGAAAATAAAACAAAAATTTCAAATAACGGGCAATATAATCGGAAATTTCTCCAACTTTATTGAAATGAAAATATCAACAAAAACAAATCGATTTTTTAGTAAAGCAATCAGCACTACAACTTCGAATTTTTAATATCTTCTTCTGTAAACATAAATCTATTCTTCATTTCTCTCAGTATTTTTTTTCTGTTCCATTCATTTAACTTATTGAAGAAAAAACAATTGAACAACAAGCAACAAGAAACAACAGAATAGATTTTAATATATTTTAAATTGTTTTGGTAATAACTAATTTAAAATTTAAACGCTCTTCAAAAACGAAAAACAGAAAAAAATTATAGTTACGTAATTACACAATAAAAGAAAATCTAGTGTTAGTTTTAAATTAACATTACTTTTCAACAATTAATTTTTCAAAAAAACAAAAACGAATAAAATATAGCTAGCAAAATAGGAAGAACACACAAAAAGTATTTCCGGCCTGTACCGGGAGGAAAAGTTAGCTTTCATAATCAATGTTTTTAAAAATTCGACTTATTTTACTCAAACACCCGAAGCTAAAATGCTTAGAACCCGGTTATAGAAGATTCAATCACGGTTTTCGTTAATACTTAATTTGAATGCAAATTCCCGCATGAGGGTTACAGCATAACAAAAATCAGATTGTTTCAAAATGTCAGCCACCCTAGAAGTTCGAACTATCATATGTCAGCTATTTTTTAAAGATAAAAACAAAACAAAAAATGTTCCGAAATCCTTTTATTACGATCTAACACTTAAAGGAAACAATTTTTTTCAATTGACAATTTTTATACATCTTTTTTTTTTTTTTTTTTTTTTTTTTTTTTTAAGTTTAACTTGCCGCCATTTTGAAACAAGTTGGCGCATGTAGCTGGCCAACGAACTAGGTCGAGACCTTGGTATGTTCTGTACACATGATCAGTGACATTCATATCGGTCCATAAATACGAGAGTTACAACATAATAAATATCAGATTGTTTCAAAATCTCAGTCACCCTAGAACCCAGCTATTTTTTAAGACATAGCCCAAACAAAAATGTTCCAGAATCCTTGTATCACGTTCTAACACTTAACAGAAACAATTCTTTTCAAATTAAATTTTTTTTGTATATATTTTTGAATTTTTTAAAAATTAAAATTTTTCAACTGGCCGCCATTTTCAAACAAGATGGCGTATGAAGCTGGCCAACGGACTCGGTCGAAATCTTGGTATGTTCTATATACATACTCAGTCACTTCCAAATTGGTTCCTAAATAAGAGAGTTAAAGCATGAAATACGTCAGATATGTATATATATATATATATATATATATATATATATATATTATATATATAAAACTGAAATAGGTAGCTTTTTCTAATGAGAACTGCCTGATATTTTTGTAAAATGTTCAGTACTTTCCAAGAAAATGGACAAAAATAGCGATTCCTTTTCATTGATTTCGCATCTACACTTGCCACATTTTATCTAATATTTTTTTTTGTCCAATATTTTATTTTAAAAAAATCGAAAAAGTTGAGGACTTATTATCACATTTCTGATTAACTCCTATGTATATTGTTTCTACAATGTGTGAAGTGTTTCCATCATTGTCAGTACCTTTTTTCTTTTTTTGACATCTTTATCAATAATTGAACAGTGGGAGATTTGACGAATCTGGGCGATCAAAATTATTTTTTTTGTTAAGCTAATTTAATTGATTTAGTTAATGAAAAACAAAAAGTAATTTAGTAATTTTAGTAAAAATAATTTTGCAAAAATAATTTTGTACTATTTAGTATTATTTAGTAAAAGTAATTTCTGTAATTTAATAATTTAGCCGAAAATATGTTTTTAAGTGATTCGTGTTTTACAGCCTTATGCTTTTATTCGTTAAACAGAAATAAATAGCAATATAAAAATAAAACTAATGCTTGTTGGAATTAATTAAAGACCCATTTGCATCTAAACGCACCATTTTCCTT
The DNA here is from genome assembly GCA_963931845.1 of Maratus michaelseni. NCBI lineage: Eukaryota > Metazoa > Arthropoda > Arachnida > Araneae > Salticidae > Maratus > Maratus michaelseni. The sequence goes on from OZ007588.1 coordinate 169,127,315, forward strand.
TTAACTTAAATTTACTAAAAATTCATGTAAATGAATTAAACCCTTGCATTTGTGTTACTCCACTGGAGGGACATCCAACATATGACTTTTAAATTGCCAGGACGGCAAAGAGCTAATAACCGTCTTACTTTAAAATGAAGAAAACCTTGAGTATTTTTTTCTGCACAAATTTATGTATAACTCTTATACAATGTTTAAGGAAAGGTAATTTTCTGTTAAGTTCTTGCTAATTTTCATAATCGTTTCTGGACAGGTTGGTGTAGGAATAGTAATAATAATAATACACCACATATTGTATGGAAAAAGCAAGACAAATTGCAAGTGGTATAATAGTGGGAATTAGATCTAACCTAACAGCAGATTTTACTGTTATTAAAAACATGAATGCAGGTGAAGATAAGACTGAAATAGTCAGGATAAATGTATGGAAATCCAATTTGCACTTTAGAATCTATTCCCTATATAGTCCACCGAATAATCATCTAAATTTGGGGATTCACATTAAAACAAAAACAATTATTATGGGAGATTTTAATTCTCACTCGGAAAGATGGGGGTACCTAGGTTCCAACGGAGCAGGAAAAAAGGTTGCAGAATTTCTCGATTTACATGAAGTGGAATTCTTATTGAATCCAGGAGATACCCCCACGTATTTACATTACAATGGAAATACTAGTAATCACGATCTTATAATCACATCTGAAGACCTTAGTGAAAGAGCAGAAAGAACTGTCTTAGAAGATCCCGGTTTTGGGCACAGAATGGTTCTGATCCGCTTTAAGATCCAAAAGCAAAATCGGGAGAAAACAAATTATAAACCTTCTTGGAATTTTAAGAAAGCGAATTCGGAAGTTTTTCAATCATATCTTGAAACAGATATAAATACTGAACACATCTTCCACCCATGTGCTACTTTTGATAGTGTCAATAGGGATTTAGGCAGTGTTATACTTGAAGCAGTTAGAAAATCAATCCCACATACTAAACCAAAAAAATCCAAACCATTTTGGAATGAGAGACTTGGTAACTTAAAGAGAGCACGAGATAGTGCCAGATGTAAAGCGGAAAAAACTAAGCATAAAAAAGACGTTAACGGTTGGAGAAATCTTGTTAAAGAAATGAAAGCTGAAGTAAATTACTTAAAAAAATCGTCGTTCGAGAATTTTATCACAAACATCGATTTTAAAAAAGACGGTAAGAAAACTTATAAATCCCTAGCAAAAATGACAAACAAACAATGTACGCAGAAAAAGTAACCTTTTCGTATAGGGAATAAACAGTTGGTGGAAGACGGAAAAATCGTGAATGCTTTTATCAAGTTTTCTACTGCCCAAACACAAAAATCAAAGAAAATGAAGCTTTGGGAGAAAGTACTAAAAAAGGAATTGAAGGAAACAATGGCAGAAACCCGTTTTCAGGTAGATAAAATACTTACTGATCATTTCACTATAGACGAACTAAATTTTGCAATAGCAAAAGCAAAAGTCAAGAAGAGTCCCGGACCGGATAAAATTTAAACAGAATTCTTGAAACACTTGGGACCAAAAGCACTACAACTAGTCTGTTTAATCTATCCTGGGAAACTTCTTTTCCAACAAAGTGGAAAAAGATATTATAATCCCCATTTTAAAGAAAAATAAACCACTTGAACAACTTTCCCGTTATAGACCTATTTGTCTAACTAGTATATTGTCAAAGATCATGGAAAGAATGGTAAATTAAAGACTTATATACTTCCTAGAACTTCCTGAAATAATCGATGAAGCAGAGGCAGGCTTCAGAAGACACCAATATATTAACCAACAAGTTACAAGATTGACACAGGAAATTAAAGATGAGATGGATTACAGCGAAACCGTTGTCGCTGTTTTCGTTGATTTCAAGGCAGCATACGACTATATCTGGAGAGCTAGATTACATTGTAAGCTCCACAACATTGGAATTAAAGAAAATATGTTGAATTGGATACATAGTTGAACTACACAAAGTTTTTGTACTGTTCGATACAAAAGCCAAACTTTAACATGTAAGCAGACTCATCGCGGACTCCAACAGGGAGGGGTTACTAGTACGTCGCTTTTTAATGTTTACATTAACGACCTTCCTCAAAAGCTAAAAAGAATCGAAGGAATTAATTGTGCGATGTATGCAGATGATTTAGTCATCTGGACCTCCGGAAAACATAGAAAAAGGGATGAATTGATTGGCAGAATTAACAATGCAATGATGGTACTGGCCGATTGGTGTAATTTAAATGAAATGCAAGTAAACATTGAGAAAACTGAATACCAAACTTTTATACTAAGCCACCAAGAAACGGAAATGACCATAAAGTATATGGACATACCTATTAGGGAAACCAATGCCAGTACATTCCAAGGAGTAACATTTGATAAAAGACTATAATGGAAACACCATATTGCAAATATTTCAGAAAAGGCTATTAAGAGATTTTCAATTTTCAAAAGATTAGCAGGAGTGATGTGGGGCTGCTGTAGAGACACCCTTAATACTACGTATAATATGTATACTAAGCCTTTGATAACGTATTGCTATGAGCCACTGATAACATGCTCAGGGCTTTATATCGAAAAATTCGAAAGAGTTCAGAATCAAGTTTGAAGACTGATAACCGGTGCAATTAAAACCACACCGATCCAGGCAATGCTGTGTTTGACAGATAATAAGCCTATGAGGAGATTGTTAGAGAAAAGGCATTAATTTTATTTGAGAAACTTATTAGACTACCTTCAAATAATTACTGGAGAAAATATAATACAAAACAATTAAGAAAGTTAAAAACTCAGCAGGGATTCATGCAGAAAGTGACTGAGTATCGATTTGCACTAGAAATTCCTAGTAATTCTGAAAAGCCGCTTCCAATGTTGAACCAGACAGGGTTACCTTGTATACGAGGTAACTCCGATTTGCTGTATCCAATTAGGAAAAAGGATGCTGGGGATAAAGAGATATATGCATATGCAATGGAAACTATTTTTACTAGATACCCCATAAAAGAATGGCTTCACGTTTATACGGACGGCTCCAGACTCCTTTGGAAGAGAATGCGGGTGCTGGAATCTATTCGGAACTCTTCGCATTTTATGCATTCTTGGGAACAAACACAACACCGTTCGATGGAGAGGTGCAGGCTATCTGTATTGTCACACAACAGCTAATTATACGAGAAAAATATTTCAAAAAAGCAGTTATCTTATCGGATTCAATCTCTGCTATTCAAGCAATAACTTCCTTTAATATCCCCGACTCAACAAGAATTGATGACTGCAGGAAAAATTTTAAACAACTAAAAGAGAGTGGAAAGGAAGTGGAACTACAATGGATCCCGGCCCATTGTGGAATATACGGGAATGAAGCGGCTGACCAACTAGCCAAAAAAGGAACTAAAATAATACAAACACTAAGCAATGAAATACCTTTCAAATCAGTATCAAGAATTATAAAGGGAAAAATGGATTCTCAATATGAAAGGAGAAAAGTAAGTGAAATAGAAAATAAAGAATGGAAAATGCAATTTCTCACGTCCCTACAGCACCAAGAAGAACAAGTGTTGCCTTATTTAGACTTGCCACTGGACATTTGGTATTCTTGAAAGTCCAAATTGCCCTATTTGTGGAGAGGATGTAATCTTGAATGCACAGCATTTACCACTGTGCCCCGCACTATCAAGCAACAGTATATCTGGCTGATATTGGGAGGCCAGGGAACTAATATGTGGGCCTCAGAACATCAGCCTAATTGATTGTATTCCCTGTTTACAGTTGACTTTTTGTTTTCTCTAAAATCTGTATATGTCAATCTTGTTTCGTTTGTTTTTCTGTTTATTCTTCAATTGAATTGGTGGCATATAATAGTGTATAGATGTTTGTCTAAGTGCTATTGCTTTAAAAAAACATTTTATTTCATCCTCATACAAAAACATCATTACCGAAAAAGTAATTTTCTAGAATGGGTAATTTTTATGTATGTTTGGTAATTTTTGGGTTGTATGATTTTAAATAGCGGTCTCCAAATCGTTATTTTGACATTTGATTGTCGTAGAAAAAAAAACTCAAAAGATAAATAAAAATTAATGCAGAATATCTAAATGTATGTTATATCGACAAACATTTGTGTAGCCGTTACATCAAAATTTCTGTAATCTTGCCGCTATTTTTAAAACTCCATAAGTAAATTTAACTCAACTAAATAATAGAAGAAAAAAGTTCTATAAAAATTATAATAAATTACTTCGATCGTTTGAAAAATGCTAATAAGAATACAACTATGATAAAAATGTAGTTTTAAACAGTTGTTACAACATTTATATATAATGACATAACAATATATAATGTTTTTATTTGAATCCGTATATCTGCAAAATGAACACGTATGACCGCTTTGCTATTATACATATTAATTTGGTTTCAATTTCAGCTCATATTATAAATATAAATTAAAAAGCAAGATGTGGAGAAAGGTTCTTCTACATAATTCTAAAATCAACCTTCTACATATCTTTGCACTACAATCGTTCAGAAAAGGAGCACGTTTCTGCTCTAATCTACGAGCATCTGAATTCCATCATCCGTTCTTCTGTGATCATGGAGCCAGCGAAGGAAAATGACTTTTTCACCCTGTCTTCCTTCTTCCGGTTTGGAAACAGGGCTTGTAGCGTCACTTGAGTGGAAAATTTACAAGAAGCTTTCACGCTTGGCAGTAATCCTTTTTATGATGCTGACCGAAGCGTAGCAATTTTTTACACGATAAAATTAATTTTTTTAAGTAAATAATCTTCGTCTGTTTCCCTTAAACTGCAGTGCCATTAAAAACAATTGAGTGATCTTCTGTTGGTGTCATCGGATTGTTTTTTTTTCTTTTTTTTAAGTGTGTAAAAATGAATTGTGGCTACATACTATGTGTAAGAGCTTTACACGTGTGGTGACTGCATTTCACGATGCATAGGTTTTTCAAGATTAAGTGCTTATAATTGTGTCCACACGTGAAATCAAAAGAGGATGAAATAATTTCTGTTTTTCCATTAGTCAAAATAATAATTCTCATACTCATCAACTCCAAATTTCTTCGTAAAAATATCCGTAATAATACAACCAAGCTTTTTACAATTATTCGACAAATTGTGCTTTAGTGTTTTTTTTTTTTTTTTTTTTTTTTTAGTAAATAATTGATGTGCTATTGTGTTTTCACGAAATTAGTAGGCTTTTCAAAGATAATTATTAATAATTTGAATTTAGTATATATTCTTGTGATGAAATTAGATTAAGATTATTCTCACAAAGATCTGTATTAGAGCATACAATGTCTGTGTTGGCTTAAACAAATGTCACTAGTTCCTACACAGATAAATAATACATAGTTCATTTACTCTATTTGATCTGATTATCAATCCTGCTTATTTATATGTCTTTTAGGTAGAGCTCGTAAGAAATTCCACCTATTACATTCTCCCCTAAATTGGAATTTTTGAAAAGTTATTGCAGATCTATGCCAATTATGATTCCCAGAACCCAAAATCACCCCCAGTTCAGAACTTTATCTATCTATATATCTATGTCACTTTTTTATGGACACTATAACTTCAATAATTCTGCACAAATATCTTCCAAACTGATACATAAAATCAAGGGGCATAAAATTTCGGTCAAGTTCGTTAATGGGCAAAATCGAACCAAGGGTAGGAGGAAATTGGGGATGCGTTTTGAGAAAACAGAAAAAACCTATAACTTCTTAATTATGATACGTATCGAATCCGTTTAAAGTAATTATTACTTCTAGGAAAAGGGCCGAAAATTTATGTATGACAGATTTTTGATATAATTAAAAATGGCCCCAAGGGGAGGGGGGAAAAGGGGGTTTTAGAAGAAAAAAATTCATAACTTCGTCAATTCACAACATAATCAAATCCGCTTAAATTTATTATATAACCACTTAATATTATCTAAAACTTTTATATTGACAAGTTTTTTATAGAACCAACACTTATAGTAAAAAAAATTAAAAACAAAAAAATCCCTTCCGGTTCCGCCTGTAAACAAGTTAGATTTCGAAGTCCCAACTGCAGCATCGTGGCAAAAAGGTCATTTCTTCCGGAATTCCCAACAAACAGGCGCCCCACGGTCTTCGTCTTCGAAATCTACCTGTGCCCGTAGAACCGTGCCGAGATTTTTTTTTTATTATTATTAATATGCTTTTTTTCATTGTTAATTTTTACGTAATAAAATTAAAAAAAAAAATTCTGTTTATTCAAACTTACGCATCATAATTTCAGTGTTTAAATTTTATTAATTATGCAACAATTATTATTCAAGATCATGCCATTCTATGTATTTAAAATGTTAATTGAATTAATCGCTACCTAATTTATTTCAAAATACAACGCTTATAAATTTTTGCTATTAAATATCTATTATAATATCTTTCTTATCTCAAATTCTGAAATTTAATATTATAATGTTTATTAGTAGCAAGTTACCACTTCATTAATAGCAGAAGTTCCCCCTATACAAGACTTGGTAATTTGGAATGCTTAAATGAGTCTTAGGAACAGCAATATTTGCATAGCTTTAATTTAAAAAACAGACATATCCGTAGCCGCTTTCAACAAAAACGTAAACATAGTTGTCATCCTCCCAATTTTTAAAATACCAGTAAAATCGTACAGAAATTTTCGCTTTACTAAAATGCAGAAATTGTCCAATTAAATAAAACAAATATTTTTACATACAATATTGGAATGAAAAAAAAAATCGGGAGGTTGGCAACTTTGCATACGCATAAAGGCATAGATTTATTACTACCAAAAGGAAAGTTGCTGGGAAATATAACTAAAGGCTCTGACTTTTGGAAATTTGAAAAGAAAAATAATGAAATAAATTGCCGTATTTCAAAGAATTTTTACAATTACTAAAACTGAATATGTCTCGATCAATATATTAAAAGTCTGTGCTCACTTGTCTTCCTCTTTACAATTTATAACAATTACATATCACGTACTTCCCGAAATAAAGATATTTACTTTCAAAAGACAGCGTGTCACTTTGCAAAATGATATAACGCCCATTCATTGAACACAATGTTCTACTTTCGACTTGTAGAGAAATATCATTGTTTGTTTATGTGAGGAAAAAATGGTATCACATGAATCCTCAATGATTCATCTTTATCATGTATCCACTTCTTCGTTCATATGTTGTAATTTACGAAATCGACTCTTGGTCAACCAGATACCAGAAATCTCCCACAGTGGGGCGTTGCTTTTGTCCATGATAATAAATTTAAAGAAACATCAAGTTTGAATGATTTTATATTTTTAACACTACTAAATATCAATTAAAATTTTAAAAAAAAATCGAGAAAATTAATTGATATTTAGTGATAAAGTCTCTCGCAAAAATAAATTTCCTTGTTTTTTTTCAAAAACTGTCGTTTTATAGTTAAAAAAATAGTTCTTGTTGCCCGAACTCTTTGAAAGTTTTATCTGTTGAATGTATAGGGTGGACCGCTCGCCTATTTAAAAAAATATGTTTTTCTCCAAATCAAAATGGCAATGTGTGGGAAAGTTGCTCTATCATATCCTCATTCTGAATACAAAATATATTTGAAAAATATTAATATTAAATACTGCCCCAAGGTCATTGAATATTGAGAAAAAACGTAAACGTGCTCGTCTATGATTTTTTTTTTCACCAAATCAAAATGGGTGGTGTGGGAAAGTTGCTCTATCATATCCTCATTCTAAATATAAAATATATTTGAAAACTATTAATATTAAATACTGACCCAAGGTCAATGAATATTGAGAAAAAACGTAAAAGTTGTGCATTTTTCCATTTTTTGTCTCAAATATACAAACTATTAATAATAATTTAATTTAAAAGGATGATCATCGAATTATTATTATTATTATTATTATATATTTATAGTAAAATTATGTAATATTTATATCAAATTCACTTTTATTATATTAACTAAACGACTATATATTTTTTAGATATATGAAATTTGGGTAATCGTAATTGTTTTATATTTTTTACTTTACCTATGTAAGAAAATATAATTTCTAATTATTTTTAAAGAACTATTGTAATAAGGTAAAAATAATTTACTATTACAATTTACAAGCAATGAAGTTACAATTTTATATTAGTCCATACTGTTGTTTGGTTTCAAAAACTGGCATTTTTTCCGGAACTCCATGCAAGTTTTAATGAACCCATCGCGTCTCAAAGGACCACAAACAGCTGAAGAAGCCTACGTAACAAGTTTCACACATATTTCAGTGGCTTGATTGTGACAAGGGAATAGTTTAATCTTAGGTAAGATGTCTTCATCTATTGCCTTTGGATTTAGGATACACTTTGTAAGAATATTATGATCTAATTACTTAGTTAATGGTGGTTCTGTCACGGTCACTTCAGCCCAATTTATAAAATCGATAAGCCAAAGACTAGGCTCCAAAATTGATCTCAGGTAATTTGAACGTACGAAAAGATTTTCTAGACTTTCGAGATTTTGTTATTCTACGTAGTACCAACACTCTTATATAGTCCCTATCGTCAGCCAACATGGCAATCAAAATATTTTCCGGATGACAAAAATAACCATTTCGTTGAATTACGGGATCTATTATTGTTTGTAATTCCTTTGGTAAATATCATGATAACATAACTGTTTGATGCAAATTCTTAGCTCCGTAAATGCATGAAGGCTTAGTTTTAATTTGAAACCATATAGTTGAATAAACTCTTAGTATAAAATTTGTCAGAATTAACAAATTTTCAGACGGTTCACTTGCAGAAACGCATAGCCTAAGAAATTTATTTGCCAATGTAAGCCCTTTAGAATGCACAATTTTACCGGATTTCCTTTATACAATTTTTTTGAGACACAATCCCGAAGAAATTGCTTCGCATATCTCAAGCAAATAGAGTTGATCCGTGCTTAAATCATTTTTATTAGTAATTTCTAGCAAAGCACAGCTTATTCTTTTATAATGTACAAGAGGAAGAAGTTCACAATCTTTTAGAGGTTTGCCAATAGGTCCTGTAAAACTTTGAGGCCCATTTGTTGTACCGTCAAGATGCTTGAGCAAATGGCTCAAGATAAGCTCATTGGCATGTATTTGACAAATAACCATTGAAGTGGTTTTTCTTCCTTTTCTTCTAGAAATCGCATGACACCTTCTTTGTAACCCGTGTTAACTGTAGTTCCGTCACTGCCAATTGCAACAAGCTTACTAGTATCAATATTTTTTGTAGTTTTTTTTTTATTATTTCTTCACTTAAAATCAAAGCCTTTCCAGATTGTAACGAAATGTGCCCCAAATACTCAGAACCTGGTTCCTTTATTAAGCATATAATGCTTGTAAATTGTAATAATAAATTATTTTTTCTTGTTATTCTTCATCTTCAAGTATAATTTTAAAAAATATTTTCTTACGAAGTATAAAATATAACACAATTTTGTTGTTTTGATTATGCTTTACAATTACCCAATTTTTATACATTTTTCAAAATTTTGTCATTGGGTTCAATTGTATAAGACACCTGGATTTTATATAAATGTTACATAGTTTCACTATAAGCGTATAATAATAATAATTTAAGAAGAATACTTTAAAATTAATTTAATATTAATAAAATTTGTGCATTTTATATGTTTGACAAGAAAACGGGAAAATACACAACTTTTACATTTTTTTCTCAATTTTCAATGACCTTGGAGCAGTATTTACTATTCATATTTTTCAAAGATATTTTATATTCAGAATGAGTATCTGATAGAACAGCTTTCCCACCCCGTCCAATTTTGATTTTAAGAAAAAAAAAATTCACTCCACCCTGTATAACGGTTTTACAGCCCGTGTGAAAATATCGTGAAAAAATATTTTCATCCAATTGTAAAAGAAATATGTTTTCTTCTCGCTTTTTTTTGTTTGTTAGTTTTCACGTCGGCTCCTTTAAAATAACAATAAAAAGTAGTTATCATCTTCCGAACTATTTGAAATTTTAATCCTTTATAAATATAAGTGTATCCAAACATTCGTTAATATTTCGTGAAAAAATATGTATATTTAGTAGTGAAAAATCAGTCGTGAACAGAGCGACGCCACACCGAAACTTTAAGAAACACAATAAAGAAATAAATCAGTAGTTTTTTTAAACATTTTTATTAAAAATCACATGACCTGCATTCGTTTCGTGTTTTTATTCGAAAATTTTCAGATTTTTTTTTTTTTTACCCGTCGGATTATTTCGTCAATGTTGTAGGAGATGTAAATTTGGACTATCGAGAAGCTCTAAAAAAGTTGAATCGAAATACGGACATTGTGTAACTTTTAGCGTACAAAAAGATCATCTTCGTGAGACGCAAAGTGACCTGCGTTCGCCGGTATTTCTGAAAGGCTTATAATTCGTATTTTTAAAACGATTGGACTGTAAATTGGGAGAACGTTTCAGCTTATAAATCGTATTTTTTGTATGTCGTTATCACTAAAGTTGCGTCTGTAGGAGCATTACAAAGTAGAAAAAAGGCCTTTGGGAAAACGACCTTTTTTTCAAAGGGTTAACAATGATGTATTTTCGATTTGATTACGTCATTTATAACGAAAGAGTACGATATTTCTGAATATCTCTTCCTATTTGAACTGTACCGAACGGTTTGTTCGATTTACGTCGATTGAAAACTACGAAATAATAACATGCCAACAACAAAACTCGCTTTCGGTTCTTCATTTCTTCTGGATGCGTAAATTGGGTTCTGGTCATACCCGAGAAATTGTGCCAGCTCGCAAAGAAAGAAATGAGATTTTGAGGAGTTATTAATTTAATGATATATAGGCTAATTATTTAAAATTTACAAATCTGAACCTCAGGTGCATCAGGACCTGCCTCAGAGTATACCCACCCAAAATTTCATTCTTCTACATGCGGTAGTTTTTGCTAGCCATCGTTGACAGACAGACACACAGAGCAAAACTTTCTTTCATTAGTATAGACAAGTAGTATAATATAGAGAAAGGGCTTAAAATGAGCTACACACTTTGAGAAAACTTACAAAAGCATTTATTTGGTGTTCTATTTGTATTACGAAACAAAACAAAAGTGTTCTTAATGCAAATGGACGCTTTGAGGAGCTAGCACTGTTATTATTAGTAATTTAAAATTTATATAGTTTGTAATATGATTTAGTTATTTTTTTACTCATTTCTTTTGTGTGTGCTTTCTCTAAAAATCCCGTTCTTATAGTACTACTGGATTGAAAATTTTCTAAATGAAATGTTCAAAAATAATTTTGAAAAAAAAAAAAACAGAAAACTTTAATGCCTAGAATAACCTATATTTTGGCAAATAAATCATTTGATTTATAGCAATATTAGATTAATAAAACGTACTTTTAGATACTGTTTAACAAAATGTTTCTATGAGTACATTTCAATAAAAAAAATTACACAGCGCTTTAATGTTATCAAAATAATTCATTTGCTCATTCATCAAATCTAATATTTTGAATATTTGTCTTCAACATAACACTCATTAACAATGCCCTTTTGAATAATATAAAAATTCTCTGGATACTTTTGATGAATATAAATAAATTGCTAGGAAAATTTAGTCAGATAAATGATCTTTTAATAGTCTTTGTGAAAAATGATCTCGACATTAATGACTCCCTTGGGGATTCTACTAGCTTAATGAATTCTTTTTACAATCCATATTTCAGCTTAATCTGTATGTAATGTGATCAGATACTAGCTATTAATCTTTATGTTTTATATCAGAAAAAGTTGATAATCTAGATTTTCTTCATCAATTGACTATCATTATACAATTGTAATAATATTATTTTTTCAGTATATTCATTCAAATTATGAAAAGAAGCAGTTCTGAAATTTTAGACAAGAAACATATTTTTTTTAAAAATCACTAGTATAATTCATCGTTAGATGATAAAATCTTATTTTAGACTTGAAATTAGAAACGTCCATTACCATTTTATTATCCACATTTGCAGGTTGACTAAATCTGTCATTTACAATTTAGTCTTAACTTTATAATTTTTAAGTATATTTGAAAAATGTTTTCGATTTTAGTTCACTTTGAACACTTTTCTATAAAAGCTGAATATTGCTTATCCACTCCTTAGTGCTTTAGAAAGTATACATAATACTACATAAAAATGTATAGTATATGTATTATAATCTATATATAATAAACTCCGAAAGCAAAAAAGTTTTGGTAACGATTCCGGACGCAGCCACTTTGGTCTGCGAATCGACCGTAGTTAAATGTTAGTTAGCCATGTTAGGGTTAATGAAAAACCTATGCTAACATATGACAGCTAAATGACAACATCTTTTACTTGAAATCATGTCTGTTTAGCATATTTTCCTATAAAACATGTATATCATATCCTATTATAATGTTTTAAGTTCTTAATTAAAATCCAGATTAAACATTGGAATCCCAGATATAAACAAACGAATACTCTTGCCATTCAGCAACACAAATTGAAATGAATCACAAATGAACGACTCTTTGAAAGCTTCACATCCGATTTTGCTCTTAAAATATTTGTAAAAGCATATCAAAGCTTTTAAATATTTTAATTGTGTTTAAAACTTTCAAAAATTATTTTAGAAGTCATCTATGGACAAATCCAAGAGTAGGAAAGTATATTGTAGGTAATCATTCCAGAGCGAACCTACTTCCATATCATTCTACTTCCATGGTGAACTCGAGCGTAGCGAAACGCCATGTTAGGCTTAATGAAAAACATATGTTAAAATATGACAACTAAAATGTAATTTATTCTGCCTCAAACCATGTCTGTTTAGCAAATTTTTATATAACACATCTATATGAACATTTTTGTAATAAATTTTTTCTGTAAACATTATTTTCAGAAATAGCGGTGAAAGCTTTCGTAGGGAGGCTTTCCGGTGATCGATCCAGTATTATATTACGCTTCTTTTTTAAATATTTTGGTGAGATATACCGGCAGATAATACAAACAAATTTTGAAATTTTGTTTCCATCGTAAATGAAGATTTTTTTCCTTATGAAACGTAATTAAAATAAAAGGAATAAATAGTACCGAGTAATTTCCATTTAATTTTCTTATATAATCAAAAAATGAGCTATGTGGTGAGTCACGCTTTTAGAAACTCATTGATAACACTTTTTTACAAAAACTTTCTCACATGGATAATTTTTTAATATTTAATTTGAATGTTTTGTCCAATCGTTGAACTATTTCAAAAATTTAAAATTGAGTAAAAAAGAAAAAAATCCTTATCATTTGCATTTGTAGAAATCATTTGTCAATTTTAAAATGTACTTTTCTACAATACACACCTTTCAATAATAAAATCTCCATGCTGTTTGTTTGTCTGAAGTCTTACTAGTCAGCACATATCAACTTTCTGTCACTTTTGACGGGGGTTATATACTACTACAATATAAAAATATACACTAATGTCCAAAAATGAAAGGGCAGTGACCGATTTTTTCGATGTTAGGCGTTTTGTCGAATATCTACTGACATTCTTTACGAATTGCCCTTGAACTTCAAGAATGTAAAGAACATGTTTGACTTCATACTTTTCAATGACGATTTTGTCGCGAGGGCAATTCGGGGAGGCAATAAAAATTTAATATTAAAATAATATTTTCGATCATCCATGTAACAGAAAATGCTCAAAATGATCAGTCACTGTAGCAAATGACTATGTAGGTCTTGTTAATTTTTTTTTTGCATTTGTATAAGAATAGCACGCATATTCTTGAAAATGCTAACGTCTCTGTTAAAAATTCATTTTTTAATTTTTTTATAGTATGCAGAGTTTTCAACCGAATTTAACACCGTTTTCCAAAAACTTGACAAAGAACAGTAGAAATAGTATATTGCAATAAAAATATTAATATATTGAATATTTGATGTTATATGAATATTTGTATGATATAAAGTTTAACTGCGTATTCGCGAACTACAGCAAAAATTTTTTTTTGTCGTGATTTGGTAGCCAATAGGGGGATTTCCTCCCCAATTTATGAATTAGCTCACTGTACTGCTTGTATCTTTTTGCGTTTTCACGATATTTGACTGTTTTTTTTATAAAGGTTGCTCTATAGAATTGACTACCAAATCCAGACAAAAAATATTTGCATAGTTCGCGCATGCGCAGTTAAAATATATTTCATACAAATACCCATATCTCATCAAATATTCCATATATTAATATTTTAATTGCAGTATGCTATTTCTACTGTTCTTTGTCAAGTTTTGGAAAGCAGTGTTAAATTCCGTTGAAAACTCTGCATGCTATAAAAAGCAAAATTAATATTTTCACAGCAACGTTAACATCTTCAAGAATATGGTTGCTATTCTTACACAAATTCACAAAAGTGTTGACCTACATATTCATCGTGTACAGTGATGGATCATTTTGATCATTTTCTGTTGCTTGCGTAAACGCAAATAATATTTTATTATTAAAATTATATTACCCCCTAATTGTTCTCGGGATTAAATCTTCTCTGAAAAACATGAAGTCAAGCATGTTCTTTACATCCTCAAAGTTCAAGGGAATTTCGGGCTCACGAAATTCAGTAGATATTCAACAAAATGCCTGAAATTGAAAGTGTGCGGTTACTGCCTCTTAATTTCTGGACATCAGTGTATGTCATATAGATTATAATACTATATAGACATATATAATATTATTTGTGAATAATATACTATGTATAATAATATATATTTTTATGTTATATGTATAGTATGTAATGTGTATAATATGTACCATGTATATTATTTAATGCATATGTCGTAGGCTAATTGGGTAATCCGGCTCTTTGCAAAGAGCCGGTCTAATTGGAGAATCCTTTCCCTTTTCCCAATCAGCCTGATGTTTTTCAGGCTTATTACAAAGAGCGTAGATAGCGTTAGGCTAATTGAAAAATGACCATACTTATTTAGAAAATGGCCAGTTCTTTGTCAAAATATGGTGTTGTACCGAACTCGAACCTGAAAATTCCATTCGAGTCCACTCGAACCCGACATAAAAATTCCATCGGACCGTAACCCGATCCTAAAAGGACAAAATAAATACCTTCGAGTCACAATCCGAACCCGAACCAGAAAACTCAAGTTAACCCGAAATCCGACAAAAAAATCATCGAACCGTAACCCCATCCGAACCCGACAAAATAAAATCCTTCATGTCGCAACGCGACCCGAACCTAAGAATTCGATGTTAACAAGTAACCCAACCCGAACAAGACATAAAAATTCCATCTAACCGTAACCAGATCCGAACCCGATAAAATAAATTCCTTCGTGTCGTAAACCGTCCCGAACCCATTTAATAATTAACCCGAACCAGGAAAAAATTCCATCGAACCGTAACCCGATCCGAACCAGAAAAATAAATTTCGTTGTCATGCAACCCATAAACAAAACTGAAATATTAAGTTAACCCAAAACCGACCCGAACCTGAAAATTTAATTTAACCCAAAACCTAACCCAAACTGAAAATTGAAGTTAGCCATCGAAAAAATCCATCGAACTGTAACCCGATCCGAACCCGACAAAATAAATTCCTTCGTGTCTCAAACCTATCCAAATCAGAAAATTCAAGTTAACCTGAAACCCGAACCGAACCCGATAAAAAAAATTATCGAACCGTAACCCGATCCGAACCCGACAAATTAAATTTCGTCGTCCCGCAACCCGATCCGAAACTGAAATTTTAAGTTAACCCAAAAACCAATTTGAACCTGAAAATTTAATTTAACCCGAAACCTAACCCAAACCTGAAAATTAAAGTTAACTCGAAACACAAAGTCGAAACGCAACTCGTTCCGAAACTGAAAATTGAAGTTAACCCGAACCCGAACCCGTCAAAAATTTCATCAAACCGTAACCCGATCCGAACCCCGTTAAATAAATTCCTTCGTGTCACAACTCGATCCAAGCCAGAAAATTCAAGTTGATCCGAAACCCGACCCGAACCCGATAAAAAAATCCGTCGAACCGTAACCCGATCCGAACCCGATAAAATAAATTCCCTCGTGTCGCAAACCGACCTGAACCCGAAAATAATCGTTAACCCGAAACCCAACCCGAACCAAGAAAAAAATTCCATCGAACTATAACCCGATCCGAACACGAAAAATAAATTTCGTCATCACGCAACCCGAACCGAAACTGAAAATTTAAGTTAACCCAAAACCGAACCCGAATCTGAAAATTTAATTTAACACGAAATCTAACCCAAACTGAAAATTGAAGTTAAACCGAAACCCGAACCCGTCAAAAATCCATCGAGCCATAACCCGATCCAAACCCGACAAAATAAATTCCTTCGTGTCACAACCCGATCCAAACCAGAAACGAAGGAATTTGTTTTGTCGGGTTCGGATCGGGTTACGGTTCGATGGATTTTTTTGTCGGGTTCGGGTCGGGTTTCGGGTTAACTTGAATTTTCTGGCTTAGATCGGGTTGTGACACGAAAGAATTAATTTTGTCGGGTTCGGATCGGGTTACGGTATGAAGAAATTTTTGACGGGTTCGGGTTTCGGGTTAACTTCAATTTTCAGTTTCGGGTCGGGTTGCGTTTTGATTTTGTGTTTCGAGTTAACGTTAATTTTCAGGTTTGGGTTATGTTTCGGGTTAAATTAAATTTTCAGATTCAAATCGGTTTTTGGGTGAACTTAAAATTTCAGTTTCGGATCGAGTTGCGTAACTGCGAAAGTTAATTTGTCGGGTTCGGATCGGGTTACGGTTCGAAAGATTTTTTTATTGGGTTCGGGTCGGGTTTCGGGTTAACTTGAATTTTCAGGTTTGGATCGGGTTGCGTGACGACGAAAATTATTTTGTCGAGTTCCGATCGGTTTCCGTATCAATGGATTTTTATTTCTCTGGTTCGGGTCGGCTTTCGGGTTAACATCAATTTCCAGGTTCGGGTCGGGTTGCGAGACAAAGAAATTTATTTTGTAGAGTTCGGATCGAGTTACGGTTTGATGGAATATTTTTCCTGGTTCGGATTAACTATTATTTTCTGGTTTGGATCTGGTGTCGGTTTGATGGAATTTTTATGTCTTGTTCAGGTTGGGTTACTGGTTAACATAGAATTTTTAGGTTCGGGTCGTGTTGCGACATGAAGGAATTTATTTTGTCGGGTTCGGATCGGATTACAGTTCGACGGTTTTTTTTTGTCGGGTTCGTGTCGGTTTTCGGGTTAACTTGAGTTTTCTGGTTCGGGTCGGGTTGTGACTCGAAGGAATTTATTTTGTCCTTTTAGGATCGGGTTACGGTCCGATGGAATTTTTCTGTCGGGTTCGGGTCGACTTTGAATGGAATTTTCGGGTTCCAGTTGGGTGCAACACCATATTTTGAAAAAAGGACTGGTTATTTTCTAAATTGGCGTGGTCATTTTCTAAATAGGCATGGTCATTTTTCAATTAGCCTAACGCTATCTAGGCTCTTTGCAATGAGTTTAAAAAAAGGTCACGTTGATTGAAAAATAAATGACCATATTCCAATTTGCCTAACGCTATCTAGGCTCTTTGCAATAAGCCTGAAAAACATCAGGCTGATTGGGAAAAGGGAAATGTTTCTCCAATTAGACCGGCTCTTTGTAAAGAGCCTAGGCTGTTTGCAAAGAGTCGGATTTTCCAATTAGCCTACGACATATATAATGCTAGAGTATTTTTACAGGTATTTGTACATAATAAATTATAAGTAAATAAAATTAAGGACCAGCTTTTATTATAATGTACATAAAGGAAGAAAAACGTTGAAGGACAATTGATTGAAATAAATACCTTTTTTTTTTAAGAAATAAATTAAATTGGGAGTTAATTTTTTTTATCAGTTTGTTTAAAAAAAAATAAAATTGGTAAACAATTTTAAAGCCATCTTCTTAACCAAAAAAAAAAAAAAAAAAAAAACATTGATCTCACGGTTATCTTGGAATCGAAACTACATCCATTCATACAACACGTGGAACGTTTAAAACACATGCTACGGTTCAATCGAAGCACTTATGCTTATTTCTGAAACAAACAATGACATTTATGTCATCACATGCACAATAACATATACGTATCACTATTGGACTAATGATTTTGCCCCCTAGAGGTCGCGCAGACAAATTTCAAATATTTCTTCTTACAGAATATTGTGTTGTTACCGGAAATACGTGAAAGTTCCAAAAATTAGGTCAATTGTGGCACAGGAAGTGTGTTAAAATTGGATTACAAGATTTAAGCCCAACGAATATACTAAGCAAGTTAAATAAAATCATATAATAGCAACGTTAATGTTATAGCTAACCATAGAAACAATCTCATCAATTTTTGATGTGTGTCTTATTTCAGCGACAAAATCCACCGTAAACATTTAACTGAAATATATTCGAAATCAACACTTTATTATACATCAGCAGGATTTTTCCGCTACGTTGGGTCGGTTTCTCCAAACGAAATATACCCGTGAATTTGATCTTCTTTTAGGTAGCTTTCAATACAAAAAAGTCCTTCCGGCCTGTACCGGGAGGAAAAGGTAGCTTTCCTATATCTTCGTTTTAAAATTTTAGCTAATGTTACACGAAAACAGCAAGTTAAAATGCAAATAAAACGTTTACAAAGGATTTGTTAATACTGAATTTGAATAAGAAATTCGCCAAATTATTGAGCAATAGACAAGTTGGCTTCATTTATGAAGACATATTTTCATCGCCAGATTTGGCGATATTTCGCCAAATGTCGCCAAGTTTGGCGAGAATTTCGTGCTAACGGATATGAATATATAGTTTTATGCGATGACACAGGTCAGATATATATATATATATATATATATATCAACATTTGAACCGAGAGTGGTTTTGGGGTCTGGGGGTCATGATCGGTGAAAATATATCGAAATTTTCCGGAACTGCTTTCCTCCGAACGGCTGCAATAGGTAGCTTTATACTTTTAGGTAGCTTTCAATTCAAAAAAGTATAAAGGTACCTATTGCAGCCGTTCGGAGGAAAGCAGTTCCGGAAAATTTCGATATATTTTCACCGATCATGACCCCCAGACCCCAAAATCACCCTCCGTTCAAATGTTGATATATATATATATATATATATATATATATATATATATGAACTATGTCATACGATAACGCTCGTATTTATAAATGAATTTCGATTAAACTAATTGTGTGTATTAAGCTCACCAATGTATTGACCGAGTTCGTTGGCCAGCTTGGTCCGTCATTTTGTTTCAAGATGGCGGCCATTTAAAAATTTAAAACTAAAATAAATATACAAAAAAGTTAAAAATTCAAGTTTATTTTTTAATTAAGTGTTAGGCTCTGATACAAGGATTCCAGAGCATTTTTTGTTTTACCTCTATCTTAAAAAATGGCTGAGATCGAGCAGTTTGAAATTCTAGGGTGGCTGACATTTTGAAACAAGACAGCACATTACAAAAATTTTCATTGTTGTAATCATTTTCCCTATCATACGCATAAAACTATATATTCATATTCGTTAGCGCCAAATTCTCGCCAAACTTGGCGATATTTGGCAAAATATCGCCAAATTTGGCGATCGAAATAAGTCTTCATAAATGAAGCCAATTTGGCGAATTTGTTATTCAAATTCAGTATTAACGAATGTTTTGTAAACGTTTGCTTTGCATTTTAGCTTGCTGTTTTCGTGTAACATTGGCTAAAATTTTAAAACGAAGATATAGGAAATCCTCCCGGTACAGGCCGGATGGACTTTTTTGTATTGAAAGCTACCTATTGCAGCCGTTCGGAGGAAAGCAATTCTGGAAAATTTCGATTTATTTTCAGCAATTATGACCCCCAGACCCCAAATCCACCCTC
Source organism: Maratus michaelseni (assembly GCA_963931845.1). Lineage (NCBI taxonomy): Eukaryota > Metazoa > Arthropoda > Arachnida > Araneae > Salticidae > Maratus > Maratus michaelseni. The sequence goes on from OZ007588.1 coordinate 169,147,218, forward strand.
CGTTCAAATGTTGATATATATATATATATATATATATATATATCTGATCTATGTCATACGATAACGCTCGTATTTATAAAGCAATTTCGATGAAACTAATTGTGTGTATTAAGCTCACCAATGTCTCGACCGAGTTCGTTGGGCAGCTTGGTCCACCATTTTGTTTCAAAATGGCGGCCACTTAAAGATTTAAAACTAAAATAAATATACAAAAAAGATAAAAATTCAAATGTATTTTTCGCTTAAGTGTTAGGCCGTGATATAAGGATTCCGGAGCATTTTTTGTTTTACCACTACCTTAAAAAATGGCTGAGATAGAGCAGTTTGAAATTCTAGGGTGGCTGACATTTTGAAACAAGACAGCACATTACAAAAGAAACCAACGATTATTTTATGAGTTTTAGTGAACGCGATTTTTCGCAAATTATTTTCTTTCATTGTTGTAATCATTTTCCCAATCATACATAAAACTATATATTCACATCCGTTAGCGCCAAATTCTCGCCAAACTTGGCGACATTTGGTGAAATATCGCCAAATTTGGCGACCAAAATACGTGTTTATAAATAAAGCCAACTTGGCTATAGCTCAATAATTTGTCGAATTTCTTATTCAATTTCAGTATTAACACGAATCTTTTGAAAACGGTTTCTTTGTATTTTAACTTGCTGTTTTCGAGTACCATTAGATAAATTTTAAAACGAAAATGTAGGAAAGCTACCTTTTCCTCCCGGTTCAGGCCGGAAGGACTTTTTTAAAGCAGTATGAACCTTTAACTTGATTGTCCTTCTGCAATGCTGTAAAATGAAACGAACGCTATCGCGCTGTTATATTTTCTAATTTCTGCACAAAATTTGGGCTATTAAAGACCAACTCGTTTTTTTTAATCATTTACAGTAGGATTTTCTAAAGAACGATATAACAATATGCAATATACTAAATGTATCCCTGGAAATTTAACATTGCATGTTCCATCGAAATCCATCCTGCAGAATTTTTTATAAAGGCTTGTTTCGTAGGTTCAACTGATTATAAAATTTTCCCCCCTAATAAGCAAGCAACGTAGAACGATTATACAAAAATCGTTACTTAAACATGCAATATGTCATGAACTATAGGACAAAAATAGACGATAAGAGACGATAAGAATGTACTTGGTACCATTCAATTCGGCATACAAAAGCACCTTAAAATATGTTATCATTTGTCACATAATTGTAATACCCGATTTTTAAGGATTTTTTTAAATGTTTGTTACCCTTTTTAGGTGTGGAGTTTTAGAAAATCACTTCTTAGTGTGCCTCTACATCCTAAGAAGTATTTTTTCCACAATTCTCCTGTTTGTAGATTCAGTAGTTTGGGCTGCCTGTTGTTGTTCTCCCCAGTAAGAAATTTCATTTATATATAGAGAGTAAAGAAATTCCGAATTATCGTGGCTACTGCATGTAAACTGAAATGATATTTTAAGATATTTCACATAGTGTAAATGCGATTGTTTGATTGAGATAGTGAAGTACCAATCCTTTAATTGAATAACAATATATTTCACAGACTCCCCGCATTAGTAAAGATCTAGAAAATAACTCTCCTCGCAAATTGTTTGCACAGTGTTTCGAAACTGAGCTTTGAATCTCTGCGATTACGTTTCTGTAATTTTGTTACATAAATATCGGCGTGAGATGGTTGTCCAATATTCGCTAAATAAAAACCATTATTTCAGTGGGAACCAATTTGTTTCTATATAGATCTTCTTTTATGATACTATATTACAAAGATTTCGAAACAATGTTCTCGTAATGTAGGAACACATTTCATCATTTATGCGGTGCGCATGACTTTTCTTTCTCGATTAGGTAGTAATATCCCCATATAAACTCTTTTTAAAATTATATAGGAAGAAAATTACGCAATATCTAGTACTATTAAAATATTATATAATGGATATGCAAGCAAACATTGAATGTATTCTTCTTAACCGGATAAGCTGATGATGTTAGAAAGTACTTTTAAACAAATAATAAATCTCCTCCAATAGCGACTTTAAAACATTCATTATAAATGATTAAAAAAATAGATTCTGAATTAAAAGTACCTATCAAATATATATTCCAATTTCGAGGTGACAGACTCTGTAATAACGGTACAAAGGCACATAATTAGCAACTTCATATAATTTTATGTTCTATAGTTTACGTAGAAAAAAAATTAAATGCAAAAAATAAAATAAAATAAACATATGTTTCAGAAAAGTAACTTTTAAACAATTTTCTTTTATAAACATGTCTACATTAATTTTGATCTTATAACACAATTTAAATAGTCATATAGAGATAACATTCGCATATATGTATATATATATATATATATATATATATATATATATATATATATACTATTTCATTTAAGTATACAGGGTTAGTGAAAAGGAAGAGCTTAAAATTTTCTCGCTTATTTTGACAGGACTTTGTTGCAAAAAAGCTCCACTTTCATTTTTGAATACATTGGAAAATTATAAAAACTTATGTAAAACGACAATCTGATTATATATTTGAGATAATCTGGTACAAAATATAATAATATGCATTAACTGTCGACATTAATTTGCGAATTAACTACGAAAACGTATTGGGATCCAGTTGAAAAAAATATTTAATAACAATGTTTAATTTGCGCCTATAATAAAAAAGAATCACTAATTTCATTATTTTTATTAGCTACAATAATCTCGTCTTTATTAATTATTTTTCTGTTATTTAAAATTCTGCTTCGCCGCAATTAGCATTTGCTATATCATATTAATTACAGCTTTTAAGATTAGCGGTCAAGTCATATATCATAAGAAAATTACAGGTTAAACCTTTCAAGTTGAACAATTTATCTCTCATAATTATAACTGTATTTTATAACTATAAACTGTATTTATACTATATTTAATATCTTTCTGTCTTATTTTAAATAATTTTTTGCAAGAAATTATTACTGTTACTTGTTATTTTGAGATGTTTCATGACAAATGATGTTTCCACAATTGTTGTTTTTCTTTTTGTAAATTTGTACAATTATTTTACGAACGTATACAATTTTGTATTATTACAAAAATATGTACGCATACGTACCTATTAAAATAACAAAATTAATATTTATACTTTTTGGTTTGCCTTTTTTTAAAAAAAGGGAAGACCGCACAAACTCTAAAATTTCTTGGAAATCTAGTAATACTTATAGAAAAAAGTACGTTTAATTAAATGCGTTACAGATATTCCTTTCAATGTATAAAGTTAATTATGCATTTTAATTAACATTTTAACAACCCGTTTATTAAAAATAACAAATTTATTTTGAAACTGTTTTAAAAGAAATAAAGACGTACCGTATATATTTGAAGAATTAACAATTTTTATTCAGTGCCTATATTAAAAAAATAATTTAATTCCATTAATTTCATTATTCGTAATAGTCTTATCTTCGTTAATGGATTTTCTTTTATTTAAAATTCGCCTTCACCGGCATTAACATTCTATCTATCCCGTTAATTACTATTTTAAATACAAACGTTCATCTCATTTATCTTTAGAAATTACAGGTTAAAACTTTCAGATTGAAACAAATAACTGCTTATAATTATAACAGTAAAAATTTATAAATTCGTAATTTTCGTTTTATTTTAAACAATGTAACTTTGCAGTTTGTTTCTATTTTTCTAGATAAAAATTATTCTTTTAAATGTGTGCAAAAATTTAAAAAAAATGCTATTATTTCTAATACTTTAATTAAATCTTCTAAAATTTATTTATAAATAATGAAATGCAATGTTAATTGCAATGTTGCATGAATTGCAATGTTAATGTAATCCATTGCATTTTCATTAACTATAAAAAGATACGTTTTTGTGCAATAAATAAAGCGATGTTTTCATTTAAAACATTTAACTAAATCTCCGTGTTAAACTCTGGCGAGTGAGAGAAAAAATCTTTTTACAATAGGTTAACGGACTTTTCATATTTTATGCCAATGAGCTTGGACAATGAGCTTGAAATAAAATAATTAAAAAAAGAGAAATCTCAACAATTTAATTTTTTTAATCTATATAATAACATTTTTTAATTCAATAAATGAAAAATATTTATATTTCATACAAAACGGCAGTTATAAAAAATGTACTTTTTAAATTGAAACATGTAAAAACTGGTTTATGAATTGTTCAGGCATTAAAATTGGAATTTGATCAATACAATATATACATGATTCAATCGGAATTCGAATCCGCAGCTTTCTGACTACTACCCATTTTTCTAAGTATTAGAGAAGTACACTAATGTAAGGAAAGTACATTATCGGGACTTTCCCATAAGTCGCCTCAGTTGAAAGATTTAGGATGGCAAATTTATGACCAGAGACTCGCTGGCGACAATTTTAAGCCATAAAAGTCAAATAAGAAGAACTTTGATTTAAGTTGGTCTGGGAGATAATATCAAAGAACACACACGTCGTTCCGAGAAAAAAAACAACACGCTACAGCAACAACTGATGCATAGCCATTGGTTGGGGTTGGTAAGGAGGAGGTGAAACTGACCCTCTGTTATGCAAATTTCAGTTAAAACGGGAGATCAACTACCCAATGAAAAAAAAAGAAGGATGGGCTTAAAGCACTGTCATGCAAATTTTGGGCAGAACAAAGTACGGCCCACCGTGGTCATGAAAAAGCAGTTGTGAAAAAGAATGAAAACAGAACACACATCGATATCAGAAGCGAAAGTGAGAGGTGAAATAAAATGACGCGATGAATTTTGTGCGGTCCGAAAGAGGAAAATAGAGTGAGTGGCAATTCTGATGGTAAGAAAGCAGCGAACCCGAACAACATATATGGAGAGTGGTGAAGTTGCGCTAAGTTTTGTGAAATGAACATTTTCAATAAGTGCAGCGCTATTTAGTTAGCGGAAAGTGTGCTCTGATACAAAGAGGAACCTTCTTCAATCAATGTGTATAGGTAAATATGACTCTGACCTAAGTAATTCCCCAGTTTATTTGATTTTATCAAAATATTATAAGAGAAGCTGGTAGTGTGACCTTAGTCACAAATGGAAGTCAGTATTTTAATTGTAAACAAATAATGTTGTCAAAGATCAATTTAAATATAAATACAAACAAATATAAGTATCTTTTGCAAGGATCAAAGTGTTAATGCCAATATTATAGGAGAAATTTTGTTAGGAAATTAAATCAGATGTGTTCTGATAAATCTTTTTTTTTCTTGAAATAACTGTAAATATTGTAAATAAATAATAGTGTTAATTATTTGGAGTCTTCTCATTTAAATTATCTAGTATGTGTTTGTTTATTTAGATTTCCATTTTAAAAGTCAGCTAAGGGCAAGAATGATCATTCTCAAAAAGGGTAATGGGCTACTTCGAAATTACACGAACATATCCAAAATTTAATCTCTATGGATTCCTTTTATTATTATTTTCTGAATAAATTAATTTATTCTATTAGCCAACCCCAGAGAAACCTTTATGTATTTAATTCTAAGCTTTAATTCTGATCAACTTGTCCCAGCAAAAGGGTTATGTTGGAATGGGCAGCAATTAGAAGGGAAATTAAAGGATAAAATCTTAAATAAATATTATAACTGAGCCATGCATATTTCTCTTCAACATCTGCAATTCCTATATAATTCACTGGTGCCGTCCAGTTCTTAATTATTGTTAATTGAGTTTTCAATTTTAATGATTAAAAATTGCAACTGGGTTATTGTCAAACATTAAGTTAAATACCTTTAATGTATTCTAAAATACAGGCTCATGTTAAAAGTAATCAATTTCAAATTTTATATTCAAATTGTGCAAATTTACAATCTATATAGTATATTGCAAAATAATAATTATGAAACTGTTAATTAGAATAATTTCAACTCTTTTATTTTAATGATAAGTTATTGGAAGATTAAATGGAGATTTTTTATTTTGATGGTTTGTTTGACTTCCTCTAAAAGGCTCCACTACCAGCAAGTCGGTGATTTCGTAAATATCAGTATTCAACTTAGAAAAATCAGTATATTCGTAATTGTATGTATATTTTATGTTACTCTTATATGAACTTTGCATTTGATCTTTAACAGTATACTGAAACATTGTGCTAAGAAAGTAAATCATAAAAAAAAAAAAAAAAAAAAAAAATCAAATGATAGCGTAAAATGATATGAATAATAAAAAAAAATAAAAAGATAAGGATTTATGTAGCAGATAAAATAGTGTATTAGTAGATTGTTAATGCATATATATTTTGATACTGTATACTTTATTGTATAATGCATTTATATTTTGATATCTTTGAAATTTTGCAAATGTTTACACTTGGCTTAATAATATTTTTAGGGGTAAGAATTTCCATGCATTTTTAAAGTTAGATTTAGAATTCAGTATCTAAATAAATTTTAATTATCAAAAAGCTGAATGCCAAAAAAGAATCGTAGAAATCATAGAAATAGCTTGAACTCGAGTTTTTCTGGCGTATTAACGCGAGGGCATATAAAAAAGTTAAATAAAGAAAAGCAAATTGATTCGAGTAACACGATGGCAGATCCATCAGTGGACACAATAATTTCTCTAATCCCGAATTTCGATGGGAAAAAGTTAAGTGATTGCGAGTATTTTCTCAGACAATTTGAGGACTTAACTAAACAAATATTAAAAGACGATGCGAAGCTTACAATTTTGAAAGCAAAATTGTCGGGTACTGCGAGAGAGAAACTCTCACAAAATAAATCGCTTATAGAAGAGAAAAACTACAACGAATTCAAAAAGAAATTGTTAGATTTATTTAAAATCAAGAAATCATTTACGCAGGTACAGACTGAATTTTTCAATCTGAAACAGAAACCGGGACAAGACTTAACAAGTTTTATTAGCGAATTCAAAAACGCAGCGTCTCTTTATATAGAGAAAAGCCATACAGAAGTTGATCCGAACGGAAACGGGAAATTTTTGGACTTAGTAAGATTGACACGATTTTTGGATGCGATTAGACCGGATTTAAGTATGGATTTAAGGAAAACCTTTCCCGATAATTTTGAGGATGCTTGCAAAACAGCAATTAAATTAGAAGAGGCGTACAATAATATAGGGGCAGAACAGGTAAATACTATAACAGCTAACAATGAATCGCAACTTTTTGAGAAGTTATTGAAATTAAATGTAGAAACGGCGGAGCAGATTAATAATTTATCAAAAGAAATAAATAACATAAAATTGGGAACAATCGAAAAAAGAGAGGAAGTCGAAAAATTTTGTAATATCTGCAAGAAGGAGTCACACAATGAGGATAGTTGTTGGTATAATAAAGCTAATAAAAACAACAACCAGAATTATAGGCATAGATTTGTAAACAATAGGGGTAATTACAGAGCAAATTACAAGAATTATAACCAGTATGAAAGACACGATTCTCACAATGCATTTCCGGAGGGTAATATTTACTATAATCATGTACCAAATGCTCAACCTTTTCCACCCCCACCACAACAACATTACAACACGCCGTATACTTATTATCAACCTGACTTTAATAATTATGATGCACAGGGGTATTACACTCAACAGAGAGGAAATTATAGAGGTGCACAGAGGAATAACTATCGCAATAAATATACGGACTCTAGGGAAAACAGAGAAAATCATACGAACAGTAACAAGGATAGTAATCAAAGGGGTAAATTTCAGAGGGGCAATTATAAAAGATACAAGCAGAACAAAGATAAGGATGCGGAAAACTAAATACGAGACTTGTAAATACAGATAAAGAAGACCCGAGCAAGTCTCACGATAGCGGGCATACTTTAAGGGATAAAACTATTGCAAGTGTACAGAACGATACAAATGAACTTCCTCTAATTAAATTTAAAATTAAAGATATTGTAATTAACAGCCTTTGTGACTCAGACGCACAAGTGAGCTTGATCTCACCGCTTTTGTTTGAAAATTTAAAACAAGCAAATATAAAATTTAAATATTTGGGAAATCAAATTAAGATTCAAACACTTACAAATTCACTGATTACATTCAAACAGTGCATTAGAATGTCATTTAAATTACAGGACACTTTTGTAAAAGGAACTTTTTATGTTACAAATAAAGATTTTGGCCGCAAATATCAATTATTACTAGGGTACGATTTCTTAAAAGAAAATCAAATGGTTCTAGATTTTGAAGAGAAGTATCTTAAATTCAAAGGAAGAAAAATGGCATTAAACATCAAAGATTCGGAGGACACTGGGGAAGTAAATACATTAATTACAGAACAAAACACAAGGACTAAAAAATACAGAAAACCTACAAAGGGGAAAATGTTTGCAAAAACGGTAGGCCATAATATTATAAACCCAGGGGAGGAAAAATTTGTAAAATTAGAATGCCCCATAAAATTAAAGGAAAATCAAACATTTATCCTAGAACCAATACAGCACAAAAATAAAATTTTCTATGAAAGATCTATCCATGACACCCCAAATAACAGAAAAATAAATATTTTAATTAAAAATATTACTAATAACAAGATACATTTAGAAACAGGTATGAACATCGGGCAAATTTTCACTAATTTGGAATACAAACAAGATAAATCTATAGACAATATTGAGCAAGGGAGAATTTTTGAGGTCAATGCATTAAATTTGGAAGATGTACATAAATTAAGAGAGGCAGAGATAAATGAGGAAGATTTTGATCTTAATCATTTACCATCGGATGTACAGGATTCGTTCAAACAAATTCTTTTAAAGCATGTACACGCTTTTTCGAAATCCTATCAAACTTTAGGTCAATGCTCACTGGTGACACCAAAGTTTACACTTAACCACGACTATCCTATTCAAACAAAACCCTATAAAGTGCCACAAGCAGTGAAGCAATATGCAAAGACAGAGATAAGAAAATTATTAGAAGCGAAAATCATCGAGGAATCGGACTCTAATTACGCATTTCCTGTCATTTTTGTAAGAAAAAAAGCTGATAGCAAAAACAATCCTAAATTTCGAATGGCGGTAGATTACCGGCTGCTAAATCAGATTTTAGAGCCATATTCCTATCCGATTCCAGATATTAAAGAAATTTTACAGAATATTAGTGGGAAGAAGTACTATATAGTATTGGACTTACACAGTGCTTTCTTCCAAATTAATTTACGACCTGAAGATAGCCAAAAACTATCGTTTATCACAGAAAATGGTAAATTTCGACCTCTGAGACTTGCGTTCGGAACTCGCAATTCGAGCGCCTATTTCGCTGAACTGATAAATAAGGTATTGGGTCATTTTAACAAGCATCAGGTAGCCTACTTTATTGATGATGTTTTAATAGGGGCTGACACTATATCAGAATTATTAAGAATTTTGGAAGAAGTGTTACAGGCGCTAATCCAACATAATCTAACAATTGAGCCATCCAAGATGCAAATATGTAAAGATAAAATAGAATTTCTTGGTTTTCAAATTCACAAGCACGGCTATTCACCATCCACAAGGAATATAGATAAAATTAAAAGTTTAGTAAGACCTAAACCAAAAAAAGGAGTAAGGTCACTCTTAGGTTTGGCTAACTACTTTAGAACACTTATTCCAAAATATGCGGAAATAGTAAACCCATTAGTTAATCTTACTAAAGATAAAATTAAATTTAAATGGGATGAAAATACTGAAATGGCCTTTAAGAAAATCCAAGATGAAATTATAAACAACCCAACATTACATCCTCCTGATTACACCAAACAATTTACTTTAATCACAGACGGCTCAAAAATTGCAATTTCAGCGGTACTGGCGCAGGAAATTGAAGGAAAATTACAACCTATTGAATTTTTTGGGAGAAAATTACGGGAACCGGAAAAGAATTACCCGAGCTTGAAATTCGAATTATTAGCGGTTCATGAAGCGGTGTTACACTTCAGAACTATGTTGGAAGGCAGACACTTCAAGATTCTCACCGATTCCAAGGCTCTCACGGAAAATTTACATCTAGAGAATCAGTCCGATTTGGTTAAAAGATGGGTGATAAATCTCAGCGATTTCTCTTATGAATTCGATCACATTAAAGGGGACACCAACCCAGCGGACTATATTTCGCGAAATATAAATAATATTATTACGGATACAAATTTACACAATAGTTTATTTTCCGTTAATCCCGCATTATCTAATGAGAATATTAAACAACATCAATATTCAGACGAGAAATTAAGCAAAATAATTCAGAAAATAGAACAAGGTAAAGAAAACAGAAATACCAAAAGGTATACTTTAAATGAAGAGAAGATGCTAATTTTAAAACCGGGGAAACAGAAAACAGAACTAATTATAGCGCCGGATGCTTTAAAGATTGCTTTGATGGAAGAAGTGCACAAACCGCATTTTGGTTTTGACAAAACCTATGAAGCCATGAAAAGTAGAATATTTTGGCACGGGATGTATACAGATATTCGAACTTATTGTGCCAATTGTGTACCATGTAACACCGCAAAGCCACATAAAAAAATGAAAGTTCCTATTCAAAAAATGGTTAAGGACCATGAGATAGGGAGTGTATTACATGCGGATATCGTCGGAAAGCTTCCACTTACACTTCGCAAGAATAAATTTATTCTCACGATTATGGATTCTACTTCAAGATTCCTAGAAGCCATACCTATTCGCAATGTCGAGTCCCAGACTATTCTCAATGTCTTTAATAAATACTTCAGTTATTTTGGATTGCCAAAACAGTTAAAATTAGATAATGGGCCATATTTTAGGGGAGCGGTATTCAAAGAGTACATGCGTGCTCTAAACATTGAAATTCGCTTCAGTTCAGTTTACAGAGCCCAAGGAAATGGACTGATAGAAGTCGTGAATCGAATACTGAAAGGATCACTGACAGCCATGGCACAAAGTTCCTTACAATGGGACATTCGCCTAGAGTTTTTCAAACTCCAATACAATATGGCGAAGCACAGAGCGACGGGATTTTCACCCGCCTTCCTTTTTTTGGAAGAAATTTACGCACTCCTTTTACTGCACACATGCCAACAGAACAAATTCACACTCAGACATATGTCAAAAACCGAATGGACCACATGCAGGAGGTTAGACTGCAAGCGTTGGCACAGCAGGAGAAAATGATGGCTGAATATGTGACAGAGGAAGACCTTGATAAAATAAAAACACTTGAACTAGGACAACAAGTTTACCTTAAGTCCATTAACCCTACTGTTTTACAAAAAAAATTTGAAGGCCCATTTAAGGTGGTTCGAAAAGTGCGAAATAACAATTACATTTTACAAGATGTAACGGAAGAAAGTAAAGGAACTATAAAAAGACACATTGACAGACTCTGGGCACCAAAGCATGCTGACAGGTGCAAAACAGAGGAGTCAAGCTCATCGGAGGAAGAATAGTGGGAATAAAATACCATTAAAAAGGGGTAGCGATGGCATACTCAACTAGGGTTGAAAAAAAAAAATAAATAAATAAGTAAAATAAAATAACATAAAATAAGATATCCCTGGCACATTTTTCAAATTTTGATAAGAGATAATTTCATAGTAAAAGCGACCCAAGGTATCACAAACAATAAAAAAAAAAAAAAAAAAAAAAAAAAAAAATCACATAATCAATTGAATAAATATTTGGATAAAGACAAATAAGCAAGTAAAAAAATAATAAATCCCTAGGCTAGGTTACGCAGGGCAATAAAATCTCTGAGGCGGTGTGAAAAATTTTGGTGACGTACCAGGTAGGCGCGGAGTGGGGATTTGTTTATCAACAAACATCCCCAGTTGCCATGTCAACAAGCATTGCGGACAACTTCGCGGAAGGAAGGGTCAGTAAAGATAAAAATAAATAAATAAAAATAGATAAATGAGGGTATCACTTACTCTGATGATGTCTTCTTCGCGAGGGTGCACTCTTTGGGTGTGTGTCTATTCCTTGGGGGATAATCCAGGCGTCCCTGACACACACCAATTTTTTTCATATTACACCAAAAAAAAATAATTAAAATTCACAAACACACACCGGGGGGGAGTTTTCCATATGCGTCCCCCGGTCTTTTCCTGTTGACACTGATACATTTTTCCTCCAGGGGCGTGAAACGGTAGCAGTTGGTTCCTAGCTCGTCCGCTTGGTCAGGTTGGCAGGGGCCACATCATAAAAAGGAAAAAAATCGAAATCAGTAAACAGATAAACAAATATCGAACATTCGTTTTTCATGGTATCATTTTGTTTTAATTTCGTGTTTTTTTTTTTTTTTGGAAAATTTAGATAACGATTTTAAACTCTTAGAGAACGATAAAATAATAATAGTAATAATAATAATAATAATAATAATAATAATAAGACGAAAGGAAATAATTCAGTTAATTAATTAAGTGATAATGATAATAATGACAGAATTTATTTTCTTGTTTCTATAAATTAAGGCTCACTTTTCAAAAGACTGCATGAAATTGGGAAATGAATCGGTCAAAAGATCATTTCATTCACATTTGCATGGTAAAGCCAAGCCGTTTGAAAAAAAAAAAAAAAATAATAATTAACTAATTAATTAATTAAGTTACATTATTTTTTTTAGTTTAACTAAACAATTTGGATTTAACATTTAATCTCATTAACTAATTCGTTAAGCTGAGTTTAAAAAAAAATAAAAATTAATAATAATGAATAATAAAGTATATATACATATAATTCCAGCTGTGTAAATTTTTTTAATTACTAGGATGCTAATTGCATATTAAGTTCCAACACTAATTGGAAATTTTTGCGGGCAAAAGTTTCTTAACTGCAGTAATTGGTGGCGGGCAATTAATATGTAATTAAAAACAATAATAATAAATAAATAAATAAATAAAAGTTTTTTTTTTTCCATTTAAGTTAGGTTAAATGTTCTAAGATGTTATTTATTAATAAGTAGATCGGTAGTAAAAAAAAAAAAAAAAAAAAAAAAAAAAGGAAAGAAATAATAATACGAAAAAAAATAATAAGAATAATAATATTAATAATTATTATAATGATTAATAAATAAATACATAAATTTTATCGGTTTTAACATATTTAAACATTTTTTTTTTTAAATAAGCATTTGGAGATAATCTTAAAAGTTGTCAGTGATTCAGAGGCTTTTAAGTACTATGCATTTCAACGTGGGCTGCTCATCTAAAGGGGAAACGAAATTGATAAGATTCCCATATGCATATTTATGAAATTAATTCGATAACTGATTTTAGGAAATAAATGTATGGCATTCCGGTAGTGGACATATACCATTGAATAATCATTTAGCGTGGAGATGACTTAGTTCACACGATCTTGTAGGCTTGAAATCATTTTTTTTTTCCTCCTTCTCGCTAAGTGTTTGTAATTATAAGGCCGTGATTAGATGATAATAAACTTTCAAGGATATTTGTTTTATATAAAGATGGTAATTTGGTAACATATTTAACGGGAAATGGATTTTTGTCTTAATATTGAATTGCATGAAAGACCACGTGCATGTTATTTGGTTGATCTCAATTTACGGGTCAAGACGAAGGGTAGTTTAAACAATTGGCTTATAGTCAGTTTTAATAATTAAGCTTTTAATATATATCAAAAAATTATATATATAGATATAAATATCATTAAATAAATAAATAATGAGAATAATAACTCGTAAACTTACATCATAATTCGCAGCCATACTCCATGTGACGGGGCAAATCAGGAAGGTAGATCTGGGGTGAGTTGAGGTGTTATGCACACGGAAGGATCGCAAACGCTATTCACCTGCAGGATTGAAAAAAAAAAAAAAGGGGTGCGTTCAGGGGGCGTGTTAGAAACGCATTATCCCAGGTAAAGAAGCATTTAGGTGTTGAACCGGTCGTGGTATGGGATTAGGCCAGCATTTTCAGGTGTACGAGGAAGGAATGAATCACCTGTTCAGTAGGGCTACATGATTGACAGAAACGGGGTGAGTGTTTGACCTGAGGTCACGCAGCTTTCCGATTCTTATCATTGAGTAGAAGTTTTTTTTTTTTCTTCTTTCTGTCGGGCAGAAAAAAAATGAACAGTGACAGAACGGGGAGTTATTATTTTCAACATGTTAGAATTAACATGAGAATTTTTACGCTTAGGCGTTTAAAAAAAAAAAGAAAAAGAAAAGGAAATAGAGAAATAAAAAAAAAAATAAAATAAAATAGGAAAGAAGGGAAAATTATTAAAGAAAAATTTCTTTTTTTTTCTTTTTATTCATTCTTTGTTGTTTAATAATTCGAAAGAATTGTATGTATATAATAAAATTACAACAATCATATGAATGGACAATACAAATGGTAACTGAATTAATCCATAAAATTGGGTCAAGTAGTAGATGAATATCATAAAGTTACAACATCATGAATGTGTCATGTTTTCAGATTGCTAGGACTGTTTTTGTGTCCATCTAAAATATTTGTCTGTTTGCATTTATTACTTAGATATAGTGCTGAATTCATTCATTAATATGTGTAAATATTGTAAAGTGGAAGACATGCCATTTCATCGAACTCAGAAGAGTATTGCTATTATATATATATATATATATATGTATGTATAGATATACATTTGTTCCTTTTGGTTTGTTTTGGCCTAATTTTAGTTTAAATTTTAGTAGCACTAGATATAATTAAATAATTTGAAAAAAAAAAAAAAAAAAAAAAAAAAGAAAATTTGAGAATGTGGATGTACAGTTTTATATTGGATTAAACTCTTTGCTCTATATAAATATGTATATATATATACATATTTTGAATGTATACTCATTATCATAATTTTTCTCTCAGGTATCTTACATATTCAGTTATGTATGTGTAATTGTAAGATTTTGCCTGAATTGGGTTTTATATATTGTATGATGCATGTATTGTGTTAAAAATAATTATCAAGAATCATTGTAAAGTTGAATACTGATCCTTACATATCACAGTGTATTATATCTTTTTGTTTTGTATGGTCTGTTTGGCTATTTAGATATTTTGAATTTGGTGAGTGCTCTATCTTAGACACACCGGTTATATTTAACCACAAAATTTAAAATTTTTGTACTAATGATAATATTTTATCTCTAAATTGTTTGGGAATACTTAGGAAATGTGTACATATATGAACTGTTCTTTATTAAAGTCACACAAGTAATTTACAAATGAACATTTTCCTCTGCATGAACTTTAGTCTACAATATGATTCTGTATAGATGAACGTGGACTGATATCATCTATGTGATCTATAGATTATCTGCAATGGTGATGGACTTCTTGGGTATGCAATGCTAAAGAAAACTGGACGTTTTCTTTCTTTTAGTACGGGGGGAAAGATAATGTAAGGAAAGTACATTATCGGGACTTTCCCATAAGTCGCCTCAGTTGAAAGATTTAGGATGGCAAATTTATGACCAGAGACTCGCTGGCGACAATTTTAAGCCATAAAAGTCAAATAAGAAGAACTTTGATTTAAGTTGGTCTGGGAGATAATATCAAAGAACACACACGTCGTTCCGAGAAAAAAAACAACACGCTACAGCAACAACTGATGCATAGCCATTGGTTGGGGTTGGTAAGGAGGAGGTGAAACTGACCCTCTGTTATGCAAATTTCAGTTAAAACGGGAGATCAACTACCCAATGAAAAAAAAGAAGGATGGGCTTAAAGCACTGTCATGCAAATTTTGGGCAGAACAAAGTACGGCCCACCTTGGTCATGAAAAAGCAGTTGTGAAAAAGAATGAAAACAGAACACACATCGATATCAGAAGCGAAAGTGAGAGGTGAAATAAAATGACGCGATGAATTTTGTGCGGTCCGAAAGAGGAAAATAGAGTGAGTGGCAATTCTGATGGTAAGGAAGCAGCGAACCCGAACAACATATATGGAGAGTGGTGAAGTTGCGCTAAGTTTTGTGAAATGAACATTTTCAATAAGTGCAGCGCTATTTAGTTAGCGGAAAGTGTGCTCTGATACAAAGAGGAACCTTCTTCAATCAATGTGTATAGGTAAATATGACTCTGACCTAAGTAATTCCCCAGTTTATTTGATTTTATCAAAATATTATAAGAGAAGCTGGTAGTGTGACCTTAGTCACAAATGGAAGTCAGTATTTTAATTGTAAACAAATAATGTTGTCAAAGATCAATTTAAATATAAATACAAACAAATATAAGTATCCTTTGCAAGGATCAAAGTGTTAATGCCAATATTATAGGAGAAATTTTGTTAGGAAATTAAATCAGATGTGTTCTGATAAATCTTTTTTTTTCTTGAAATAACTGTAAATATTGTAAATAAATAATAGTGTTAATTATTTGGAGTCTTCTCATTTAAATTATCTAGTATGTGTTTGTTTATTTAGATTTCCATTTTAAAAGTCAGCTAAGGGCAAGAATGATCATTCTCAAAAAGGGTAATGGGCTACTTCGAAATTACACAATGCAATGGGGGGAACATATCCAAAATTTAATCTCTATGGATTCCTTTTATTATTATTTTCTGAATAAATTAATTTATTCTATTAGCCAACCCCAGAGAAACCTTTATGTATTTAATTCTAAGCTTTAATTCTGATCAACTTGTCCCAGCAAAAGGGTTATGTTGGAATGGGCAGCAATTAGAAGGGAAATTAAAGGATAAAATCTTAAATAAATATTATAACTGAGCCATGCATATTTCTCTTCAACATACACTATTCACTTTCTCGGGCTATATTCTTTTCAAGAGTTTTTATTACGTCCGCACAAGATAATTTTATAATTAAACATTTGAAATTTACGTATAATTAAAACACAAAGTCGCTAATTATGCGATATCCAGCATTTAAAGAACGAAAGATATGTAACAAGTTTCTCTGGCAACTCTTTAAAATACTTTTCGTGGCAAACACTTAAATGTATACCCTTTTTTATGCAAAATAAAGAGTATAAAAGTGCGACTACTTAAAAAAAATATTTTGCAAAGAAACTGAAGTACATTGAAAGAGAAATTGCTTTTGTCTCTGGTGGGAATAAATATTCATTTTTTCCAAATCGTCAAAGAGGTGTGTGGATTCTGAAGAAATTTATTTCGCTTTGTTTAAATCACAGGCTTTAAATTTGAAACGTAAGGGTTTTTAAAATGCATTGAATTGCACGGAAGAGTTGATGCAACATTAATGTTTGTATAGCTACAGCGTTTAAAGTTTATTTTATATGGGCATTTGGTAGCTAATATATTCAACATGTATTTTATAAAAAACATATTTTTCAAAAAAACTAATATATTTTTTTAAAGCTAGAAATAAATTGTATTATTTATAATGTTTTATTTTTATTGTATTTTATCAAAAACTATAAAGATGATTGTGGATTAGTAATAATTAAAATAAATTTTAGAAAAATGAACAGTAATTAAAAATTTAGTATTATTCTTTTCATATATTAATACTGAATATGTTCCTAATATGTTTAAGAAAACTTCTTTTTTAATATATAATATTTTCAAAAACAAATATATATATATATATTTTTTTTTTAAGTTAGAAATAAATTACATCCTTTATAATGTTTTATCCTTGTTGTATTTTATCAAAAATAATAAAGATCATTGCAGATTGGTAAGATTTAAAATAAAGTTTAGAAAATTGATCAGTAAATTCAAAATTTACACTGCAAATTCTTAAACACAAAAATAAACACATTTAAGAACACTTTTTTGTCACCAAATTAACAACACATTACATGTGTTGTGAATTTGAACACTTCATATACAACACAATTTTTGTGTTGTAATTGTGTTCTTAATATGTTGCTATCTAGAAATGTGTTCTAAAAATAGTGTTGTTAATTGTGTTGAAATAATGTTGCAAATAGTGTTGATGAAAATGTGTTCTTACACTAGTGTTGTGCCGCACAACACTTTGTCACCAAATTAACAACGCATTGTAAACACAACACACATTTAGAACACTATAAAACAACATATTTAAAACGTTTTCAAAACACTTTCTACAGGATGCCCTGAAAATTACAGAGTTTTAAAAATGAAATAAGAGACAGTTTGCTTTATAGAAAAAAAATTGTAGGAGATCACTGAGTGAGTTGACTAATTTTTACCAAAAAATATCAATAAATGAATTGCTGGGAAAATTATGAAATTCGTTTTTCTTAGGCATCATCTATATACTCTCTCTTCCATCATTGAAGAATAATTTATTTTATTTAATATATAAAACCTGGAAGATGTATAAAAATATTACATTTTTTACTTTTTTAGAAAATATTTTACTTACCCAATCTAAGTGCTAAGAAAAAATAATAACTTCATGCATTAATATCCTGGAAAATAATTACTTTTAATAATTATTGGCATTTGGTTTTCATTTTTAAAGCTGTCTTTTCAAGACACCCAGTAAAACAAAGATTAACTGTGCACTTTTAAAACTACAGGAGACACATGGCACCCCCTAGGGGTGAAAGGCTTGTCTCACTGGTGACACATCTAGGAGAGCCAGAATGGCACACTTAACTAGAGTGAAAGGATGACACCCCTAATACAGGGTGCTCCAAGGGGTGAAAGGATGGCACCCCAGGAGAGAATAATGACATCTGTACTCCAACGTGCCCAACGGCACTCCAAAAATGAAAGCATCCCCCCACACCCTTCCCCCACTTGTCTAGCAATTGTATTGAAAAGAGTTTGAAAATTCGCATACTTAAAAAAGAAAAAAAAGCGATACATATATAATTATAATGCAATGTTTAACTTAACTGCTGCAATAAACTTAACGCTGCAATAAACTGATTAATACTTCATTTTCTCTGTTCAAATTTATACAAAGTTAAAAGTTGATCATCTCATGTCAAGGGTCGATCCAGGCAAAATTTGGGACCTATTCAGAGCTCCTTCGCAAAAATCTATTTAATAAAACAGGCTCCTTCACAAAAATAAATTTAATAAAATGGCCCCTCCAGAAAAATCAATTTGACAAAATGGGACCCTTCACAAAATTCCTTTTAATAAAACAAGGGCCTTCAAAAAATTCCTTTTAATAAAATAGGTCTTTCACAAAATTCTGTTCCATAAAACTTACTATTTTTATTAATTATTTATTATTTTGTTATGTTTTAAAATGTGTAATTTGTAAACAATCAAGTTCACCAGAAGGGAAAACTTTAGCAAATAGGACTTTAAAAAGTTTTTGTTATGTTAATAAATGTTTGGTTCGAAAGATTGTTTACAAATTACACATTTTAAGACATAACAAAATAATAAATAATTAATAAAAATAGTAAGTTTTATGGAACAAAATTTTGTGAAAGGGCCTATTTTATTAAAAGTAATTTTCTGAAGGGACCTGTTTTATTAAAAGTGATTTTGCGAAGGGTTCCAGTTTATCAAATAGATTTTACTGAAGGGGGCCCAATTTATTAAATTGATTTTTTGTGAAGGAGCTCTGAATAGGCCCAAAATTTTGTCTGGATCGACCCTTGACATGAGATGATCAACTTTGTATAAATTTCAGCAGAGAAAATGAAGTATTGATCAGTTTATTGCAGTTAAATATAAACATTGCATTATAATTATATATGTATAGCCTTTTTACCCCTTTTTTAAGTATAAGAATTTTCAAATTCTTTTCAATACAATTGCTAGACAGGGGGAGGTGGGGGGCATTTTGTAAAAAATATAATACATTTCATAAAAATAAACTTTATTTTTCACAAAATGCCCCCCCCCCCAATATATATATATATATATATATATAAAATAAAATAAACCTCCTGCAAGTCATTTTACTTGCAACTAAATTTGTTAATAAATGTTTTCAACTTGTAACTCCCAGCCTAAATTGTGAATACATACTTTCAGCTTAAAAATAAAATAAATTGTTACCTTCAAAACTGGTTAGTATTTATTACCATTTTTACTAATATTGTTATTTTAAGTTATATGTAGTACAGATATATTTATTTATCATTATTATTTTAATATGGAAAAAAATTCTTTTAGCTATGCGAGTTAAACATATTTTCATAAATCACTCAATCATCTAAGACATTCTTACATCCAGCCACACCATGAAATGTTCCAGTGATTTATTATTATTAATATGTTATAGTACAGGAGACTCACAAAACATTTTTCAAGATAAGACACATGTACAAATGTAAAAATATCAATTCAGGAATTACGATTTATTAATTTTGTTAATAATTCATAATGTGTAATGAGGAATATTATTAGTTCATTTCATGATCAAGCACAAGCTCTAAAAATTTCAATAGTAAAAAGTTTTTGATTAATAAATATATTTGCAGAAATTTATATTTTATCAAGTTTACTATTTCTTATGTATACATATTATCAAACCAACTAATTTAAAATTGTCAGATACTCAAGTTAATACGTTTCAAGTTAGTAAAAATCAATACTCGGTAAAGCTTGTGAATTCTTCAATTATTTAAATTTCAGAAAAATAAGAAATTGAACTAATTTTTCAAATATAATAACCTATGTTTCAGCTTTTTTTTATTATAATGCAAAATTAAATTTATTTATGGATGGTAAGCATAACAAAAACTGTGCGAGAAAATTCATTAGATAAAAATATCAATAAAATGAAATTATTATAAGCTCTACATAAATAATAATTTAAAATACAAGCAAATAGATGAGGCGGTATCATTCAACTTTCACGAGATAAAAATCTGAACATTCGACATCAAGATTATGACTTAAAATGTCTTATCTTGAAAATAATGTATTGAGCCATTTATAATACAACATATAAAAATTTATTTAATAATAAAACATGATATAAAAACACACTGAAACATTTCACATACCTGTATTTAAAGTGTATTCCCATAAAGTGTATTCCTGTATATTTCCATCGTTTATTTATTTGCCATCAATGGCGTTATTTAGTCTTTAAATGGCGCACATGGCACGCGAGCGCGATACACTAGAATCCAACGGCAGCCATACTTGTACAATCTTCCTCTCCCGTCTCTTATGACGGCGAAGTGAAAATGAAGGAAAACGCATCATATCGCATTCGCAAAAGCCAGACACGCTATAGGGCGTCAATACTTAGTACGTGTTTCAAAAGTGTTGCATAAAGCGTTTAGAATCTGAATGTGCTCTTAAAATAAAACGACAACACAATCTAAACACATTTTCTTCTCTAGTAATTTTTAACAACACTTTTTGCACAGTCTTTTTCTTAACACAACACATTCGCAACACATTCAGAACATAATCCATACAATTTTAGTTAGAAGTGTTTATTATTATGTTTAAGTAGCGTTGCAAAAGTGTTTCACGAATTTGCAGTGTAATATTATTCTTCTCACTTATTAATACCTAATACGTTCCTAATAAATTGAAGGAAACTTCTTTTTTTTATACCCTTTTCATAAAATAAAACCTTAACCTTATAATCTATAAAAATTATTCACGCATTCTCTAACAATGTTTGATTTTTTATTGATAATCAGTCCCCGATATCTTACATAATGTCTTAATTACTAAAATTAAATAAATGTACTCACTTGTGGAGACCCGGAGACGTTAGGGACTTTTCTCGATGAGCGGAATTGTTTACTGAAAACTGATATTCAAAATTACAGATGTCGGATATTACATTTGAGATTACATCTACTTACAAAATCAGAACACAGTTAGCCCTTTGATAAATTGTTTTCAGCAAATAGATGGCGTAAAAGAGTTGATTAAATTGAAAATTCGAGGAAATAAAAACATATTTTTAGATATTGAAGCTTCATAAATCAATTTATTCTACGAAACCAAAAATTATCAACCGACATATTCACATTTATATAAATCATTACATCATATATTTTTTTAGATTTAGGTAGACAATTATTCTCCCTATTCCAAGAATAGAATTTAAGGAAAACAAAATGCAATAAATTCTGTGTAAGGCGGACTCCGTGGAAGCCAGAAATCTAACGCGGAAAGATTTTCAAATCTCAGCGAATACATAGAAAATATCAATAATTCGTGATGCATAGGCCGGAATCTGCATAACGCGGAAACGAAAGAGCTTTTACGGTCCCACTGGAACGAAATTTTTGCATAAGGTTTCAAAGAAGCTATTTTAAAAATTAAAGACATTTGGTTTATAAAATTTTAAAACTGACAGATACGTTAAATACTCATTTTCGAATATTTGTATTAAATTCATTAATAGATTAATAAAATTAATTCAAAAGAACAAATCTGTTTTTTATTTTTAAGGAATACTTTTTATTCCATTATTTCCGATATAAAATCGCATATAAAAGATTTCGATACTAATAAAATTGTCATTTTCGAAAATCTATGTCTTTTCTGAAGTACACTTATTATGCTTTAAGGTTGTACTCAAATTCAAAGCGACAACCTTTTGACACATTCCTTAAGTAATTTTTTCTTTAAGCGTAAAATTTGCAGGTAATTTTATTCAAGTAGTTCAAAGAAATTTAATAGCATTTCTCATTTTCATAAGGCGGAATACTGTCTACGACGGAAAATGTCCTCGGCCCTGATTGATTCCGCCTTAGAGATAGTCTACTGTATTATTATTAATTAATTACGGTGTGATAAAACGTGCTAAAAATGATGGTTTATAGCGTAAAAATGACATTTTTTTCTCTTGTAAAGCGTTTACTTTATTAAAAACTAAAATATTTTTTTTTAATGTAAAAGTTTGTCAAAATAACGTCAGTTTTATTTCTACAGCTTAAAAATTCAAAACCAATCTTAATAGAACAAAATATTTTTGATAAGTAATGTTTTGTATCAAAATTCACGTGATCTGAAAATTGTTATTTTCGCAATTTTTATTTAAAACCCATTGTAAAAATGATTTCTTTCTTGATATTTGGTATTTAACAATTTTTTGTTATAATATTTTTCTAATTGTTCAATAATATTATATTTCATTCTCCCACAATATATCGATAGATGTCATGCAATGTAAATGCAACAAATCGGGTTTCCATGTAGCTAGTATATATTAAAATACAAAATTTCATTTTTATACGACTCCATTATCCTATTACATATATAGACGAAAATGTTGCCGTGATTTTAAGAGCAATAAAAATACTTTTCTTTTACGATAAAAACTTATCGAGTTATGACAACTTGAATATTATGAATTTTCACTTTATTCTAGCACTAAAAATGCGATCTTTTGTTTTAATAAATTCTAAAATATATGCTTAGTAAAACATAAAAGTTAATAAAAATTACTTTCATTTAGTTTTTTGAAAAGATGTAGTTCGTAAACGCCAAAAGAAATAAAAAATGCGCTAATAAACAATTGAAAAGTAATCTTAAAACGCACCCGTGTTGTTTTTACCGTTTCTATCCATTGCTTCTCTTCAAATTCCATATTTTTCATATGTATTCCTACTTAAAATTAAATTAAATTTAAATTAGAGTTATAAGCAAAACGCACTTTTTTTTTTAAAGCGGCAGATGCAATGTCCATATTTTTTGCAGTAGTATAGAATTTCACATGCGAAGTGTATTACTATAATTGGGAAAATTTGCTAAAATATCAATTATTTTTCTTTCAAGAAATGAGTTAAAATAAATTAATGTATTCTATAAAAACGATTTGAAAATTATGAATTTACAGATAATTAATTTATTTTCGGAAAGAAAGGAAAAACTAAATACTGTTGAAAAATTTCATACAACATCTGATGAACTTGATTTCACTTATATAAATATGAATACGTCTTTGAATGGTTTTGGTATTGTTATCATCATCCCAAAACCTGGTTTCAGGCTTATAGCCTGATACCATGTTTTGGGATGATGATGATGATGATAGTTTTGGTATTGTTACGGCCTATTATCTGCAAAAGAGAGAAATGTTGTCTGTTCTTTCTAAGGGATGTTAATCCGTATTTATGCATGTCTGAATAAAGAAAAATAAAAGATCAACAACACGGACATTTGGAAAGGTTATCCCGACGAGTGTAACTTGGGTCGAACCAAGCACATCCCTTCTACCAGCTTTCTGAGCAGAACTGCTGAGTCGTTGACGGATTCGCTTCTTTAAGCGGAAATATCGAGATTGTGCAAAACAAAGAAGCAACAAATGTTTAGTCAAGCATACTTGAAATGTCACTTCTGAATTCCCACAGTAAGAACAAATATCTCTATGCCTTGAATATTGCGGCTTTAGATTAAATTTTAGACCTTTAGATTAAATTCAATTTCAATAAAATACTTCGAGCATAATATCAAAAACGTATCGCCATTGCATTAAACATAAATTATTTTCCGGTGCGATGCTTGGAAATAAACAGCCTGATTATGTGCATGATTTGAAAATTAAAGGGAAATAATGAATTTTGCTTCTATTACTCGTAAAAGCACTAGATAAAGCTAGGTAATGAGGTAATTGTAAAAATATGACTTATAATAAAGAACCTAACACTCTTAAAGATTTTGGTTTTTATATTTTGAGTTTCTATTATGAGAATGATTACGGGAAAGATCACTCTCTGTAATTTAGGAACTACCAATTCTTCTATATATAGCCCCACCAGTGGCTGAGTGGTTCTGCTCTCCAAATAGATAGACGGGAGCTGCTGGGTTCAAATCCCTGTGGCACTCGTGGACATAACGGTTCGGAGCTTTCCGTGTTTTTCTTCGAACCGTGCCGTAAATTCAGGTTAGGATCCCTTAGAAAGACCCCCACAGAGGGCGCTCCCCCTAGGGCCTCTATCCCTCGAGTAGACAATCGGCCATCCTAAATCGACCATCCAACCAATCTTCTAAATATATTTGTAAAACAATCAAACAAAGAACGACAATTTTCATAAAACCTATCGATTCTGTTGGAACATCATGATAATTTTGTTTATACAAATATCAAAATTAAATAAATGTGACAGAAATTGATTCCATTTATATAAAAATCAATACTTTTTAAAATGAAGGGATTGGAATTGCGCAAAACAGTTCATTGACAAAAGTTGAGCCAATCATATATAAACTTTATTTCTAACTGCTTTCAATAAAAATAAACAGCTTTACGCAATGAAAGCTTCGAAATTTAATTTAAAAAAAAATACTTTGATCATAAAAGCCAAAATATCTCTACGCTGTTTTAAACGTATTTTTTTTAATACAAAGCTTGAAAATAAATGATATTCTATATGATTGGAAAAATCTTTATGTTATATTGGCAGTTAAAACACACAATAATATTTTATGTTTTATTATTCGTAAAAACAATGGAATACGTAATCTTAAAATTGATGAGTTATAAAGAATTTCGAATTTTAACGTCTTTGATTTCAGTTTTTGTTGAAAAATAAAGGCGAAGTATTTGGTTTTTGCAAAACGAAGTCGGAAAAAAAGTACAACCAAGCAAAATTGCAAATAACTTTCTGAATCTACACAGTAAATAGAAACAGCTTTATGCAATTAATGATGTCACTTTTTATTCAAAATTTAAATCAAATGAATATACTTTGATAGTAAAAGCCAGATGGTTTCTACACTCTATTAAACATAAGTTATTTTCAGATAGGAGGCTTGAATATAAATCAGCTGATTTTGTACATGATTGGAAAAATTTTGATGGTAAAATTGCAGTCAAAGAAAAATAACAAAATTTTAGCTTAAAAGTTAAGTGTTTTTAAGAGTACAAAATACTCGTAAAAACACTGGAGAAAAGTTCGTAATCTTAAAGTATGCGAATAATAAAGTACCCGACACTCTTAATGTTTTTTTAAAATATATTTTTACACCCAGAAAAGGAATTGATTAAAACTACAAAACATGTTTTGTTGAGTACATTTTGGTTGTTTTAACAAAATTCAAGTAAAATTAAACCATTTTACTTGAATTAACAAAACATTTTTTGCTGACGATACAATTTTTTTTTGTTTTTTTGAAATTGAAAAAAAAAAAAAAAAAAAAAAAGAAATGTTGATTCAAACAAAATTTTTATTGACCTATATTTAAACAAAAAGTTTTGTTGGGTCAACCAAATTTTTGTTGATTCATCAAAACTTTTTTCTGGGTGTAGCATGTATTATAAGAAGATTATTGAACCGCTAACTCTTTATAATTTGAGAACTACCAGTTCTTCGAAGTATATTTATAAAACAACCAAAATGAACATTAAATTCCTTGTTTGAGAAAATCACGGACTTACGATAAAGCCAGTCAGATGATATAGTTTATTTAGCAGTATCTTAAATGATGGTTTAAAACAATTTGTGTTTTTAATACATATCTGTGTATTTATAGTAAATGAATTTAGTGTAAAGGTACATATTTTCTTTTATAAAAGTAACTGTTATATAAATAGCATTCTTTAACTTCAATCATACAAAATTGAATTGACTATATATCCTAAACCTCTGTTGGGGATCGAAAAGTAATGCAAATCGCATGCACGCAAAACAGACCGTTTTGTCATCTTTTAATCATATTGCATCTTTTTCAATTCCTACTATTAGCTCACACTCTCTATATATTTATATATCTTGTTCAAATTTTCAATCGTTAATAAAATATTTGCTATTTATCCTATCAAGTTCAAATAAATTTTTTTAAACTTGTACTGGATGACAATTGATATTAATACAGTTTTTTCAAATATTAATTCATTAATAAAATTTAATTAATTAATTTTAATTTTATATTTCATTTTTGTTCAAAAGTAAAGACTCACTCCATATTTATAGTCTCACCTTCACACGTAAAAAGATAATGGGTCTGTTCACGGACGAAGATCAGGCGGCCTTGCGGGCGAAGGAGACTATAAATGTGGAGTGAGTCTATACTTTTGAACAGAAATGAAGTATAAAACTAAAATTAAATAATAAAATTTTATTAATTAATTAATATTTGAAAAAAACTGTATTATCGTTAACTGTAACATCGCTATGGCACTTTATTGTGAAGTTTGGTAATTTTTGAAATTCAATATTTGAAAAACGGCATAATCATTAGATTTTAAATTTATATCAAGAAAAATACAATTATTTTAACTTTCTAACGCAGTTTGTCTAACAATTTTGGGAGAAGTGCTTTTCGAGCTATTAATTTTTCTTATTTTAGCTATTTATTTTTTATTTAATTTTTAATACATTTCAAAAATTTCTCTTATGTAAGATATTTAGCAGGATATAAATTTAGGAATAAATAGCGTCAGTGGCGAAGCGTGTATATCGCTGGAAAAAATTTCTATTTGACGTAAGTAGGAATTGACTTTAAAAAAAAGTTTTTATATTACTTGTTTTAAGAGAAAATAAAGAATGTCAGAATGTTTTTTCAACAGTGTTTCTTTTAAATGATGCATACAATATTTTTTAGTATATTCGTTTTCTTCAATCAATTCCTAATGTGTTTGTAAATGCGAGATATATTATTTACCAATTTAACTGCATAAGCTCATTTATTGCAATATTTTCAACCATGTATATCCGAACAAAAGAGCGAAATTTACATTTTTATACCCCTAAAAACACATTAAGGTGATTTATTTTGAAGGTATGTTATGCACAATAATTTAGGTACTTATAGATTGTCTTATCTTAATCATATTTAACGACCATTCTTTTCAAGAATGTTTTCATTGTCTTTCAAAAGAGGCATTGATGATTCATTACGTAATCAGTAATAAATAAATGGTATTTCCAGAATTTTGGTGTTATTTGTTTGAGTCAATCATTTGTATATTTTACATTATTATACACATATTATCTATTAGTAGACAAATTTTAATCACCGCTTTTACATTCGGAATACGTAGCGTGAAGAGTGTATTGTACAAACATTTAGTGTTGTAAAAACTTTTTTTAAACTTATTGAAGGCATGCATCCATGTTCTGAAAGTCCAGTGGAGTCACGTCAGATATATTTTTCTAAATTTTAATTAAATAAAAATATACTTAGTAATGACAGACATGCATGATTTACAGGTGTGGGGATATGTCCATTGTTTAAGAAGGCTATGCAGGAAGGTTGAAAGCCCATAATTATTTGAAGTTAATACATTTATAGATGGCAGATTACCTAACAATGGACGAGGCATGATGGCGACGCATTGAATGAATTACATCCTGGTCCGTCGCTATCAAGTGCCAAGTGTATTTGCTCATCTGCACCCTGAATCGGATTTAATTTTGGAATAAAGTTTATTATTTTTTACGGCTTATTTTTTGTATATCGAGCGTCCTAAAAAATCAATCTAGGGTTTCTTATACGATTATAGCCACGCTTCCAACACTTTTTCCAAGACCGCTATGAAAGGTCATTTTATTCCCTACACCATTTCCAATGCACAAACCGGTTTGAAGGTGAAACTAGCCTAGGTTACTTTTTCCCGAAATTCAGACCTGCAAGCGGTTAGGTCAGTAATTCAGCTTTTACTCATGATTCAGTTCGAGAAATCAAAAATTACATTTCCAATGATTTTCCAATACCCCTATGAACGGTCATATTATCCCCTACACCATTTCCAATGCACAAACCGGTTTGAAAGTGAAAGTAGCCGGGATTCTTTATGTTCTTGCGTGTGGAAACGGGTGCAAAATGAAAGCAGGTATGATAGCTGCATATCACCCCTCCCTAAAAAGGCAGTTTTATTTTAGAGTGATTGGAAATGATACTTAAGAGTTATTTCACAAGAAACACGGCATATAATTTTAAATCCTTCTATGTAATTATTCGATAAATGACACATTTTATTCAGAAATAACTGTTGTTTTAAAATCAATGTAATTATAATTGAAATTGATATAATACTAAAGAAAAATATTTTATGTAAAATATATTTTGAGTATAATTTTTGCTTTGTCCTAAGATATACGGATAGAAAAAGTATCTAATTTTTCTAAAATTTAGATAGAAACTAGTAGTTATTTTATGAGCTCTTCTAAATATTTAGTAAAAATTTCTATTGAAATGACACAGGAACATTAGAGAGAGTCATTATTTTAGATAATCATTCAAATGAAACTGAACTTCAAACAGTTTCTTTAGAATCTATAATTATTATTATTATTATAATAACAATAGACTAAGTTTTCCACTAAGTGCAGAATTATGTTAAAGATAAATTCTGCAAAAACATGTTATAGAATGCCCCTATAAATAGTTGCTGTTAAAAATAAATAAGTAATGCATATTTTATAAAAATAAACTAAGTTCACGTTTGTATAGATTCATAAATTATTTAAATTTCCTATGATAAAATTGGAAATTCAGCATTTATGTTGTTTACGTGCTTCAATATGTTAGGTAAACTAGTGATCACACGAAAAATCACTTGACCCGTAATTTTCTCTAGCACGTTTTCTTACAAAAGTTCAGAATAACTTAAGGTTTAATGATTTATCTTTTATAGCCCCAAAGAAACTTCTCTTTCAAAGGAACATCTCTTCACATCTTTTTCAAAAATTTCAAAATTTGGTGTTTGAATATACTTTTATATAAAATACAGGGTGATTATAAAAAAACTATCCCAATATATGAGTCCTTAACTATCGCACCGTTCATAGAAACTGACTGAAATTTTGGTTTTAAGTATTTTGAGGTATGCGCTCAAGAATCGTATGAAAAACAACAGTTAAACTCTAACAGTTACGGTTACAGTGACAAAATTTTGAAAAATTCCAATGGCAACACCAATTTATTTTTTTTTGAAACGTGATCTTCATAGGGAAAAACCATAAAAAGCGTTAGAACGGTACCTGTAGCACGAAATTGCCGGCGCTAGACAGACTAAGAAGAAAAGTGAAAACAACCAATAAAGCACAGAGAAGCAACAGAAAGTAAAACATTTTATTATTCAGTGTTATCCACCATATGCCGCGTGCAACGTGTCTTCGTGTGTGACGGGGAGAATTTGTGAAACGCAATAAAATGTTTTGTTTTCTGTTGATTCTCTGTCCTTATTCGTTGTTTTCACTTTTATTCTTAGTCTGTCTAGCGCCGGCAATTTTCGTGCTACAGGTACCGTTTCAACGCTTTTTATGGTTTTTGACTATGAAGATTACATTCCAATAAAAAAAAAATAGGTGTTGCCATTTGAATTTTTCAAAATTTTGTCACTGTAACCGTAAACTGTTGTTTTTCATACGATTCTTGAGGCCATACCTCAAAATACTTAAAACCAGACTTTCAGTCAGTTTCTGTGAACGGTGTGATAGTTAAGGACTCATATATCGGGATAGTTTTTTTATAATCACCCTGTATATCATTAACAGTTATAGCTAAGTATCCCAAGTATGATTTCTAATTTTAAAAAATTCTATATCCAAATTATAAACATTATTTCTTATCTTATTTCTCAAATAAACATAAATTGAATCACTTTCATTTTGCAACATTTAAAGATTTTTTTTTCAACATTTAGAGTTGCATATATAGCGGAATAAGATCCGAATTTATTTTGTTTTTCTTTCTATCTCGATATATATGTCAAAGGGAGTAAAACTGGACAAAAAAACATTTTCACTTTTTTTTTCTGTTTTTGTCAAATAATTGAGGCATTGACATGGAAAAGGCAGTAAGTCAATAAAAGCACGACGGTGGCGTCTTATGAGATTTTGAGATTTTGAGATTTTTAATATAAGAAGTAGTAAAAAGTTGTGCTAATGGCATGGAAAGAGCAGAAAGTCAGTGCTGAATGTAGTTTCTTGATACATGGATCTCATATGCTTATTTTTTGCGAATAAAACTTTGTAATTTAGCAGCGTAAAACCGTTTATTGCTTCAGTAAAATTAGGTTTTCTTGACTTACTTCCTTTTTCATGTCAATGCCTCAATTAATGTATTCGGCACATATATAAAGAGCAAAAATGTACTGTCGAAAATAATAAAAGATAGGTGTTGGATAGTCCTTTTTTTTTCTTTTCAAATATGTGTCAGAAAAAAAAATTCAAAATGTGATATGGTCCATTTTTGCTCTCATTGCATAATATATGCTTTAATATATATTGTGTCGATTGATCTTAATGGTAAAAAGTAATACGAGTGGTTACAGTTCATATCATAAAACTTTTTTAACGAGCCGCGCACAGTAAATGAGAAGTTCGTACAACGCCGGAATGTAGTTATTTATTATACAGTGTGTCCATATTTAAGGCTCCCCTATTCAGGAATGTCTACTGTCATAACAATGCATCAGAAAAGTGTCAAATTTTGTGGATGATAACGGATAGGAAAAACATTCAACGAAACAAAACTAGCTCATAATATGGCGAAAAGAGAGTGTTTTATTGATAAAATACGCATTTAGCTATACTTTTCCATGTCAGTGCCTCAATTAATGTTTTCGGCACATGTATAAAGAGCAAAAATGTACTATCAAAAATAATAAAAGGTAGGTGTTGGATAGTCTTTTTTTTCTTTTCAAATATGTGTCAGAAAAAATAATCAAAATGTGATATGGTCCATATTTGCTCTCATTGCATAATATATGATTTAATATAGTGTGTCGATTTATCTTAATGGTAAAAAATAATACGAGCGGTTACAGTTCATATCATAAAACTTTTTTAACAAGCCGCGTACAGTAAATGAGAAGTTCGTACAAAGCCGGAATGTAGATATTTATTATACAGTGTGTCCATATTTAAGGCTCCCCTGTTCAGGAATGTCTACTGTCATAACAATGCATCAGAAAAGTGTTAAACTTTGTGGATGATTTAATAACGGATAGGAAAAACATTCAACAAAACAAAAACTGGTTCAAAATATGGCGAAAAGAGGGTGTTTTATTGATAAAATACGCATTTAGCTACACTTTTTAGTTGTACAATCTGGAGGCATGCCAGTGCCTCCGCCATCTCGAGAAAGCACAGCCGTAAGCATCCTTTTCGAAAATCAACTGAGGGCACATTTGTCCAACCACCAAATCTTTTCGTTGAAGTTTCCCAAAAACCTGAAACTTCGTTTATGTAGAGTCGTTTTCATAGGTGACCAAATTTTAAATTTTCATGTTTTTATCTTTTCTAGTTCAGACGATACATGAACTCAAAGTTTCCTTTTTCTGACACTCACTCACTCAAACATCGATCATAAAAAATATAAGGTACATCCCGTAGCCCTAGAAACTTGAAATTTTAAATACAGGTAGTGTTTAGGATACTAAATAAGAAAAAATAAAATAATTCAGAAAATTCGAAAACAAAAATTAAAAAAAAATCGATAAATTGAAAATAATTCGATCTCGTACTCTTAAAAGCTTAAATTTGGTGTAAAGGTAGTGATTAAGATTCGCAAAAAAGAAAAAAAAATGAGAAAATTCGGAAAATTTTAAAATAAAATAGAAAAATCGAAACATTTGAAAAAATCGAAATTCTGAAAATAATTTGATTTTTTGGTACTAGAAATTTGAAATTTGGCAAAAAGGTATGGTTTAGCATAGAAAGAAAGAAAAATTAAAAAATCCGGAAATTTCAAAAAAAGAAAAATATTCTTTCCTATAGGCACAGGTAGATTTTAACGTTGCGTACTAATTTCACCAACAGGGACTAAATCAAGATTAGAAATAAACCCATTTTAACTATTTTATCTGACCGTTTTTGAGGAGTTTTTCCCCATTATAATCCAATTCGCACGCGTTTAATAATGCAATCCTATAAACAGCATCTCTGAGTGCTGATAAAACTTTTCATCATGCCAATGATACCTTTTTAGCACTTTAGTGGCGGATTAACGGAGATGGGATTTTTTTCTTGTAACCCCTCTCCCCACTTTTATTTCTTTTGCTGTAGGCGTTGGTCCTATCAAAACTTGTCAATAAAAAAGTTGTAGATATTATTAAGAAGATTTATAATAAATTTAAGCGGATTCGATATCTTGTGAATTTACGAAGTTATAAATTTGTTCTTCTTAAACCCCTATTTTTTTCACCCTTGATGCTATTTTTAATGATATCAAAAATTGTCATACATACATTTTTGGCCCTTTTCCTAGAAGTAATAATAATTTTAAACTGATTCGATATGTATCACAATTAAGAAGTTACGGGATTTTTCCTGTTTTCACGAAAACCCTCCGCCTTTCTACCCCCTTGGTTCGATTTTGCCCATTAACGAACTTGACCGAGATTTTCTGCCCCTTGATTTTATGTATCAATTTGGAAAACATTTGTGCCGAATTATAGAAGTTATCGTGTCCATAAAAAGTGATAAAGAGATAGTTAGACAGACAGACAGATAGATAGATAGGTAAAATTTTGAACTGGGGATGATTTTGGATTTTAGAAGTTATTATCGGCGTAGATCTGCAAAAAATTTTCAGAAATTCCAACTTAAGGCAGAATGTAATAGGTAGTATTTCTTACGGAATCTACTTAAAATCGAAATATCAAAAATAGTTCGATTTGTTAGAATTTTCAGGAATTTTCAATTGTGTCTTCCTTTGTGTCATATATAGTGGAATATATTCGTTACCTTTCATGTTCCTCCTTCTGACATGTTAAATATGTTATTTTATTGGTTTGAAGCGTAACGCATGAAATTTTCTGCGCAAAAAATTAATTCAAAATTTTATCTACTAAAAATTACATTTTATGAATAATATGTGAGATTTTGCTCATACATACATTAACTGTCTCGCTGGTATCGGAATATACCTGCGCTCATAGATTATCTGAAGATTATGTCTCTGATCCGGGTGGTTTTTAAAGTCTTTCAAGGTAGTAAGAATTTTACCATGTTAGATGCTTTTAAATTATCTAAATAAATGGTAATTGACGGTTCTATGTTTAGCAATAGGTGAGTGGTTCAGAACATCGTTGTAAACGTTAATAACGGGATGCCAAAAACTCATGTTTAATTGTGTCTTCCTTTGTGTCATATATAGTGGAATATATTCGTTACCTTTCATGTTCCTCCTTCTGACATGTTAAATATGTTATTTTATTGGTTTGAAGCGTAACGCATGAAATTTTCTTCGCAAAAAATTAATTCAAAATTTTATCTACTAAAAATTACATTTTATGAATAATATGTGAGATTTTGCTCATACATACATTAACTGTCTCGCTGGTATCGGAATATACCTGCGCTCATAGATTATCTGAAGATTATGTCTCTGATCCGGGTGGTTTTTAAAGTCTTTCAAGGTAGTAAGAATTTTACCATGTTAGATGCTTTTAAATTATCTAAATAAATGGTAATTGGCGGTTCTATGTTTAGCAATAGGTGAGTGGTTCAGAACATCGTTGTAAACGTTAATATCGGGATGCCAAAAACTCATGTTTAATTGTGTCTTCCTTTGTGTCATATATAGTGGAATATATTCGTTACCTTTCATGTTCCTCCTTCTGACATGTTAAATATGTTATTTTATTGGTTTGAAGCGTAACGCATGAAATTTTCTGCGCAAAAAATTAATTCAAAATTTTATCTACTAAAAATTACATTTTATGAATAATATGTGAGATTTTGCTCATACATACATTAACTGTCTCGCTGGTATCGGAATATACCTGCGCTCATAGATTATCTGAAGATTATGTCTCTGATCCGGGTGGTTTTTAAAGTCTTTCAAGGTAGTAAGAATTTTACCATGTTAGATGCTTTTAAATTATCTAAATAAATGGTAATTGACGGTTCTATGTTTAGCAATAGGTGAGTGGTTCAGAACATCGTTGTAAACGTTAATAACGGGATGCCAAAAACTCATGTTTAATTGTGTCTTCCTTTGTGTCATATATAGTGGAATATATTCGTTACCTTTCATGTTCCTCCTTCTGACATGTTAAATATGTTATTTTATTGGTTTGAAGCGTAACGCATGAAATTTTCTTCGCAAAAAATTAATTCAAAATTTTATCTACTAAAAATTACATTTTATGAATAATATGTGAGATTTTGCTCATACATACATTAACTGTCTCGCTGGTATCGGAATATACCTGCGCTCATAGATTATCTGAAGATTATGTCTCTGATCCGGGTGGTTTTTAAAGTCTTTCAAGGTAGTAAGAATTTTACCATGTTAGATGCTTTTAAATTATCTAAATAAATGGTAATTGGCGGTTCTATGTTTAGCAATAGGTGAGTGGTTCAGAACATCGTTGTAAACGTTAATATCGGGATGCCAAAAACTCATGTTTAATTGTGTCTTCCTTTGTGTCATATATAGTGGAATATATTCGTTACCTTTCATGTTCCTCCTTCTGACATGTTAAATATGTTATTTTATTGGTTTGAAGCGTAACGCATGAAATTTTCTTCGCAAAAAATTAATTCAAAATTTTATCTACTAAAAATTACATTTTATGAATAATATGTGAGATTTTGCTCATACATACATTAACTGTCTCGTTGGTATCGGAATATACCTGCGCTCATAGATTATCTGAAGATTATGTCTCTGATCCGGGTGGTTTTTAAAGTCTTTCAAGGTAGTAAGAATTTTACCATGTTAGATGCTTTTAAATTATCTAAATAAATGGTAATTGGCGGTTCTATGTTTAGCAATAGGTGAGTGGTTCAGAACATCGTTGTAAACGTTAATATCGGGATGCCAAAAACTCATGTTTAATTGTGTCTTCCTTTGTGTCATATATAGTGGAATATATTCGTTACCTTTCATGTTCCTCCTTCTGACATGTTAAATATGTTATTTTATTGGTTTGAAGCGTAACGCATGAAATTTTCTTCGCAAAAAATTAATTCAAAATTTTATCTACTAAAAATTACATTTTATGAATAATATGTGAGATTTTGCTCATACATACATTAACTGTCTCGCTGGTATCGGAATATACCTGCGCTCATAGATTATCTGAAGATTATGTCTCTGATCCGGGTGGTTTTTAAAGTCTTTCAAGGTAGTAAGAATTTTACCATGTTAGATGCTTTTAAATTATCTAAATAAATGGTAATTGACGGTTCTATGTTTAGCAATAGGTGAGTGGTTCAGAACATCGTTGTAAACGTTAATATCGGGATGCCAAAAACTCATGTTTAATTGTGTCTTCCTTTGTGTCATATATAGTGGAATATATTCGTTACCTTTCATGTTCTTCCTTCTGACATGTTAAATATGTTATTTTATTGGTTTGATGCGTAACGCATGAAATTTTCTTCGCAAAAAATTAATTGAAAATTTTATCTACTAAAAATTACATTTTATGAATAATATGTGAGATTTTGCTCATACATACATTAACTGTCTCGCTGGTATCGGAATATACCTGCGCTCATAGATTATCTGAAGATTATGTCTCTGATCCGGGTGGTTTTTAAAGTCTTTCAAGGTAGTAAGAATTTTACCATGTTAGATGCTTTTAAATTATCTAAATAAATGGTAATTGGCGGTTCTATGTTTAGCAATAGGTGAGTGGTTCAGAACATCGTTGTAAACGTTAATATCGGGATGCCAAAAACTCATGTTTAATTGTGTCTTCCTTT
Organism: Maratus michaelseni; assembly: GCA_963931845.1. Classification (NCBI taxonomy): domain Eukaryota; kingdom Metazoa; phylum Arthropoda; class Arachnida; order Araneae; family Salticidae; genus Maratus; species Maratus michaelseni. The sequence continues at coordinate 169,183,645 of OZ007588.1, forward strand.
GTGTCATATATAGTGGAATATATTCGTTACCTTTCATGTTCCTCCTTCTGACATGTTAAATATGTTTATTTTGTTGGTTTGAAGCGTAACGCATGAAATTTTCTTCGCAAAAAATTAATTCAAAATTTTATCTACTAAAAATTACATTTTATGAATAATATGTGAGATTTTGCTCATACATACATTAACTGTCTCGCTGGTATCGGAATATACCTGCGCTCATAGATTATCTGAAGATTATGTCTCTGATCCGGGTGGTTTTTAAAGTCTTTCAAGGTAGTAAGAATTTTACCATGTTAGATGCTTTTAAATTATCTAAATAAATGGTAATTGGCGGTTCTATGTTTAGCAATAGGTGAGTGGTTCAGAACATCGTTGTAAACGTTAATATCGGGATGCCAAAAACTCATGTTTAATTGTGTCTTCCTTTGTGTCATATATAGTGGAATATATTCGTTACCTTTCATGTTCCTCCTTCTGACATGTTAAATATGTTATTTTATTGGTTTGAAGCGTAACGCATGAAATTTTCTTCGCAAAAAATTAATTCAAAATTTTATCTACTAAAAATTACATTTTATGAATAATATGTGAGATTTTGCTCATACATACATTAACTGTCTCGCTGGTATCGGAATATACCTGCGCTCATAGATTATCTGAAGATTATGTCTCTGATCCGGGTGGTTTTTAAAGTCTTTCAAGGTAGTAAGAATTTTACCATGTTAGATGCTTTTAAATTATCTAAATAAATGGTAATTGGCGGTTCTATGTTTAGCAATAGGTGAGTGGTTCAGAACATCGTTGTAAACGTTAATATCGGGATGCCAAAAACACATGTTGTTTTGCATTTTCTTTATGGAAGGCAGTGCTGATTCCATTGGATAATTCAAGCCGCTTCTGGCCGATTTCTTACTTTAATTCACTTACTTCTGAACGGTATCTCAAAATTAATAATTTGGTTTTGAGGTCACAGCGCACAATATAGGAATCTCCTCCAGCCTCATCTAATGCACAGAAAAAATGTCTTCGGATATTTACTCTGTTTAAAATAGGATGTATGGGTTTAAACTTTGATGTTCTCCGCTTCACAAAATTTTAAACTCAATCAATTTTCAAATGTGTCTTTCTACTTTCATTTTCTTTAAAAAACGCTTATTCAATTGGGAATATCAAGCAAAAATTTCGTTCAATTTTTTTATGAACGAATGCGACATCATTACATCGTTTTTTTTAACGATTCTAAGTTGATGTGATCACGCTCATACGGCTGAATCGTTCATTAAAAAATTTAAGATCCCTTGATTTGCTATATGTTGATAAAATTTAGTTATTGCCAATATTTCATCACTGTCACTGCCAGACGGTTTTCCTGAACGCGGTGCATCGCAGAGACTAAAATTGATTGCACAGAACTTTCTGAACTGCTTTTAGTACGGGGAATCGTCAACAGCAATCTCATCATTTACAGAACATATTTTCTTTTTGTGTCTGCAAGCACAATTCCCTATATGCCGTGTATACAATGCTTCGCCGTGTAATGCAACTTCAGATTGTATTTACTTATTTTTAGATTTATTCGCCGTATTATGCGTAACCCTTATTTTTCAAATTATTTATTTATTTTCCAAATAAATAAATATTCATGGGATGTTAAGCATGAGAATAACATAGCGAGTATTAAAAAGTATGAAACCTTGTCATAAGTATAGAAATTAAAATAAAGGAAAATAAGCAAATAAGCTAATGAAAATAAGCAAATACGCTAATGAAAATAAGCAAATATGCTAATAAAATAAGTAAATGTGGTGTGAGGGCATACAATACAGCCAAGCCTGTGTGGTTGAATCTCCATGTAAAGAGTTTGGAATTATACTCACGTTCATTAAAAAATTACGTTTTCTTCACTTGTTCATTAATATACCGAAATTTCAATTCTTATGCTTAACTTTTAAGCTTTCTTTTTATACTCGGCGGTAATACGCAGCGGTAAAATCTAATTTTTTTTTCAAATGTGCGCGTTAGATGCTGGAGGTATATCGAAATTACTATTTATGTTCTGTCTATTTTAATTCATAGCACAAATTTAAAGACAAAACCAAGTAACACATTTTTTTTTCACAAGTGCTCACTAAAGTTCCTTTTTTCCAAAAAACATTACAATTTTCAAGTGTGCAATAGATTAGCAGAATAAGAATATGTAGCGGTAAAAATGGGAAAAACCTTTCCAGAAATGCAACAAAGGTTAATAAAATATTTGCGTTACCGATATAATGAATACAACATCTTACTAAGAAGTTTCCAATGAATAAAAGGAGGAATTTTGATTATTATTGTTTCCATTTAGAACTATGAAAATGACAAGTATTTGGAATTAGACACTGTTGCTGTTAGAAATAATTCCTCATATTGAATTCAATTAGAATCTCTGCAAGCACTCGAAAACACAGATGTTCAAAACAGAAAATGCAGCAGGAATTTTTCTTCCACTTATTGAAATATCTCATGAACAGATCCGCGAACATAAATATCTTGTTGACTATTACATCCAATTATTTTCAAATGCAGTACCCAACTTATCATCTTTAAAAGTGATAGTGAATTAATGACTATTTTATTTTATACCATCAAATAATGAACAAAGTAAATGAAAACATAGAACTTGTATAATTGGTGCAGCAAGTAAGAAATCACAGCTAATTAGTGGTGTATTATGTGTGCTTCGTCATGTGTGCTCGTCTATTTGTGCAATATGCCAGAAAACTCCAATTAAAGAGAATCCCATGACTCTAAAAACAGTTCAAGGACTAAAAACAAGAACATTCTCTTTCTTTTGAACTGAAAAACATTTAAGTTAATCTGCCTACAAAACTCATCTGGTCAACACATTTAAAAAGAGCGAATGGCTCTTGTAATTTCTAAAATATGAATATCTTCTTGTAACTTACTAAATTTAATCTAAGATTTAAATTCAATTAACTGTAAAATTACGTAATACATATATTTTGCTTATACACAAAATGACTTATTATTTTAGTCAATAATAATTTCCTAAACCAGTTCTTTTATAGAAACATAGTCACAAACGATTACAGTGATTTATTACGTGCATTGTGAACTTGCCCTGGATTACATTCTATTTTGGATATTACTATGGCGATCATCGAAAGAAAAGGTAGGACAATTCCAATTTTCATTTCCCAATTGTTGATCAGTCTCAATAGTTATTTACTTCCTGAAAAACCAATTCTTTGAGATAACGCGCAATCGAACTTACACTTCTAAGAGTTTCTTCTAAGGACCTATTAGAAAGAGTAAAAGGGATTCTTTAATTATTTTTGACTTTCTGAGAAAATGCTCCTACAAAAGTTAAAGTTTGTATGAAAATTTTCTAATTTTCAATGTTTGTTGATTTAGATTTTTCCAAAAGCAGTGACAGATTTAAGTATGGAATCCTAAAAAAAACTAAAAAAAAATCGGTAAAATGGAGAAAAAATAAAATAGAAAGGCAGAAGTTTTTGAAAACAGATGACATGTAAAAGAATAATCATCAAATAAATAGATTTAAAAAATCACTTCCTTAAAAATCTACTTTTAATGGTTATATTTTTTTCTTTAAATTTTGTTTAGCACTTTTTTTCTCCCTCTTTATACAAAATATATTGGATTTTGCTCGTAAAAGGATCGCAGATGTTCGAAATGCGTAAAAAGGGAGCGTTTTAAAATAGTGGATTTAAATTTTCAAACTGAAAAGGATGAGTTTTTATAATTATTATTTTTACCTATTTATATAGAGCGATGTTTAATTATGTGATATTGCTGTAATTTCTAAATTATTTGAAGAATATATTTTTCTTGTATTCCTCCTACTAATGTGAGAAAATTGTTTATATATGTTTTGGATTTTGAAAATATTACAGAAAACTTAAAGTTAAATAGGATTTTTATGGCTTAGTAAAATTCCCTTGGATATATAAAACAATGTACTGCCCATGTTTTGTTGCTACATCTAAGGTTGAATTTTGTTTTATTATCATTTTTAGTAGCTTTTCATAGCTAATAAAACTAATTTCATGTCCTTTTTTTTTTCTTTTCAAGCATAAAATTTAAAATGTAGCGCAAAATTCTGTTTCTTTTATTTTCAAAACTTATTTTAAACTAATATCACATTTCAAGTAGTTATATTAATCTAATCTGAAACAACATTCAGGGGAAAAAATAATATCTAGAAATAGTTATAAATGAGCAAACTAGATTTCCAAACATGCTATTTTTATACAATAAATGACAAATCCCAATAATAAAAGTATCCTAATGAATAAAAAGCCTGTACATGAAAGCATACAATTCGTTTTTGCATCCAATAACAGAGATTGTCGTCTAAAAACTATAAATTTTGAACTATGACACAAAACACATCTTCGCGTTGATAGTTTGTAATTGCTGTCCATTTTCCCTTTTTAAATTCTTTAAATCTCTAAAGAAGCTGTGGATATTTTTATCCGTGTTATTATTAATCCCAGTAAAATATTTTGTTGCAATAAAGTGTATTATTTTACATATTTAAATTACAATCAATAAGCAGTCATATATTACGAATGTAAAGAAAATCATTTATGTGGTTTTTGTCATTTGTAAAATTTAACTAAAGAACAAAGTTTTTTAAATACATTCAAAAAGTTAAATATATATATATAATTAGTGACTCTAGATTTTTTAAGTTACCTTAAGTCTTTGACTTTTCTCATACTGTCTCTGCCTTACACTTTCTATTATATTCTAATTTAACGGGAATATTTTGTATTATTCAAATATGTTGATTGTATTCTTTGAGTTTGCAAATGTTCTGATTGGTTTTGTTGTAGGCCTGTTTTACAATTTCTTTTTTTAATCACACTATACTTTCTCAAAACCAATTAAGCATATTGAATGTAAGAACACATAAATACGTTTGAAACAAGCAAATCGGTGAATGAAAGAATCCAAAGAAAATTGAAAGCTAACCGAATACAGAGTAATAGATATGTGTTCCAGTATTAAGTTATTTTGAAGGTTGCAAATGTAATAGGTACATTAAGTATTCGAAAATAAAGTATCTAACACAATTAACTATTAAAAAATGATATAGTTTAAATTAGAAAATACAGGGTCGTCATAAAAATTCCCCTATATAACTAACTGTACTAACCACTCAACAAGTCGAAAATAAATGTAAGATATTGTTATTTGAAAATATGTGCTCGATGTCGTGATGACTTAAAGCAATAGAGCTGTCACAGTTACGGTTACAGTGTACAAATTTCAAAATTTTCGAATGGCAACACCCACTTTTTTCCTGCGCAGTTTCATCAGCGCATTGAAAAACCATAAATCGCGTTGAAACGATACACGTATGACACAACTTGCCGGTATAAAACATTTGCAAAGAAGTTCATTTAACAACAAAATATCCGTATAACAATTAATTCCTTAATCAAATAATTTTTATATTTACGTTTATTTTGCGCATTAAAGTTTTGTTACACTTGTAACAAAATCAATTCTTTCAAAAGTTTAATTAGGCCATTCTCCTGATTTCTTCCGAACATTAATATAAAGAAGTATTTTTTTGAAATTCATTAAAATTAATGCAATTCAAAACAAATTTATATTTTGAATCTGAAGGGGAGTAATTTTATTTCTGAAGTGAAAACGACTTTATTGCGTGATATAAGTAAATTTTTGGAATGTAAACAGACAATATGTCGAGAAAATTGCAGTTATTAAATAGTATTATTTCATGAAATTTAAAAGCAGTTACTTTAACAAAAGATAAGGTGATTGCTTTTCTCTCTTTAAGAACTTGCACGTCAAGACTTCCATCCACCTGAATCTCAAACATTTTGTGATGATCTTCTTAGATAAAAAACAGTTTTTTTTTTTAATTAACAGTTTTTAAAAGATAGTCTAAATTGTGTAGCATGATATAAATTGAGGGAAAAAAAAAGAATAAAATAAAATGTTTCCATATCGAAGTCTATTTACATAGTTTCTTGGGTTGGGTTGGGTTGATTATTGACGGCCAATTATCGACACTAGGGATATAGGCCCGGGGGGAGTGCCCTTCATGGGGGTCTTTCTAAGGGAACCTAATCCGTATTTACGCATGGAGAAGATCCACGGCTCGAAAGAAAACCACGAAAACTCCGAGCGATTAGGCCGACGGGCGCGATTGGGATCGAACCCAGCATCTCCCGTCTACCAGCTTCGAGAGCACAACCTCTCAGCCACTGGTGGGGCCCATAGTTTCTTGTCTAAACAAATATTCAATATTAAAAAATAAACTAGTTTTTTTAATTATTTTTTAACTCAATTTAATGTTTTTTTAACAAATAGAAAACTTTTTATTACACCTTTAAACTTTTATTTAAGCAGATAATTCGTTTATCAGACTTTATGTAATTTCTATATTAAGAACTATTTAATGAAAATAAATTATTTATAAAGATTTTCCGAAATTGCGTTTTTCACAAGCTTAGGTAAAGAAGGAAATAGCAGTATAAATACAATATAAAATTCCTAATATACCTATGTATGTTTATATATATATACAGGGTGTCTTAAAAGTCTGGAAACGGTCGAATATTCTAATCGCAAAATATATCCCGAGAAATATACATAGGATTGAAAAACGGAAAATATGTGTTCAATATTTTTTAAAAATCTATTTAGGGATATCAAAGTTGTCCCGCCAACTCTGTTCCCTGTAAGGAAAGAGGGTCAACTTTGAAATCTTAAATGATAACCCCTCCTCTTTTATCGCAGATTCGGATTCTGCGAGACAAATTACGTAACTTTTGCATGTAACATTTTCATCAGAAAATCGTAGATGGCGCTAAAATCGAGTGAACTGCAGTGAGAATCATTTCAATTGAGAAGTCTGGAAATGGTCGAATAACTCGAGAAATATACATCGGATTGAAAAACGGAAAAATACGTGTTCAATATTTTAGAAAAATCTATTTAGAGATATCAAAGTTGCCATTTTCCTGAAATACTGACTTATTCGACCGTAACCAGACTTTTCAATGGAGACGATTCTCTCTGCATTTTACTCGATTACAGCGCCATCTACGATTTTCCGAAGAAAATGTTAAATTCAAAAGTTACGTATTTTTTCTTGTAAAATCCGAATCTACAATAAAAAGTGGGGTTATTATTTAAGATTTAAAAGTTGCGTCTCTTTCCCCCTTACGCGGCAGAGTTGGGAAATCAACTTTTATGTCCCTAAATAGATTTTTCAAAAATATTGAACATATTTTCCGTTTTTCAATCCGATGTATATTTCTCCAGTTATTCGACTGTTTCCAGACTTTTCGGACACCCTGTACATGTATATACATATTGATCAGCTTATCAAATTGCTTTTCTCTACATAAAATAATTTATAACACTTTAAGTTATTAACACCATACTTGAAAAAAAGTAACTTAACGATAGTTGACGAAAAAATACTATTAATAAGAAATAGATACTTTTATTGCTCTTTTATTTATTATAATATCAAATCAATAATAAATATTTTTCACCCTTTTGAAAATTTGTTTATGTAAAATAAAATAATCTTTTTCTTGAACTGTTCAATATGTGACAATTAATATCTTATAGAAAATATAATATAAAATGAAATAGAGTAATGCCAATTAATTAAGTTTCTATAAGACAAATAAATAAATACTCTTCCCAACGAATATTATGTTATTGTCTATTATATAAATAGATTGAAATTTTTTATCTATGCTACTTAATAAGCTTATAAATAAATTAATAAGCAAAGAAAGAATGTTCACAAATGTTTTTAAGTTTTATAAATGTGTTTAAATATCTATTGTAACAGTGAATTTTTTTTATATTTACAGAAAGACGGAATTTGTTTTTCATTATTCCTAGTGTATTATTATAGTTTAAAAAATATTTTTTGATATATAATTTTACACGGATGATGTTCTTAGCAAAGAAAGGTAGTTCACTGTTTTAAATTTCATAAATGGGTTTAAGTATTTATTGTAACAGTGTACTTTAAATATCTATAAAAATATAGAAAAATTATTTTCATTATTTCTAATGTTTTATTATAATTGAAAAATATTATTTTTTCATATATAATTTTCTACGGATGATGTTCTTAATTATTTGCTCATTAAAACTTTTAAATTAATATTCATACTTTCGAATTATAATTTTAAATTTACATATTTCAACAGATTTTATAGTAATTTCCTGAATTTCAATTATTGAATAGTTAATTCATACTGATTTATATGTAACGTATCCTATTAAATGAATCAACGTTCATACAACTAAAACCCCATACTACTACCCACCAATTGATGGAAATATAATGCTTAATCACACATTCCCTTTAGGAGCGATGTTAATTTAATGCATTGTCACAAATTTTGGTTAATTCAAGAATGAATTTATATATTAATATTTAATCCTATAGAAAGTTTTGGTAAGGTCGGTACTTTTCATCCTGGCTGCGTAGAGTTTGCCGAAGCGTTGTTATTTAATACCCACAATGAAATACTATTTTACAATATGTTATTTTATAGAAAATATATTATAATGTTATAATATTGTGAATAATTAAATTCTAAATATGTAGTATTGATTCGGAAATTCGGGGCCGCCTATGCTCATAAAATAATGAATTTGATAGTTATATATATATATATATATATATATATATATAATTCATCAAAATATGAAATGATTAAACATTTCGGAAAAAGGTGTATATAATTATTTTACTTTTAAACAATTAATTATAAACATTAAAAAATTAAATATTAAAACTACACAGGCAAAAGAGCGTATGTTTATCTTCAGCGGACGCACAGACAGAACTAACTATATCGTAACTAGAACTAAATAGATAGTTAATTCTGTCTGTCCGTCAGCTGCAGAGAAACAGTCTTTTGCCTGTGCAGTTTTAATATTTTATTGTTTTAAATGTTTGTAGTTAATTGTTATAAAAAAATTATAAATACATCTTATTGTGAAATGTTTAAAAATTTCATTATTTGATGAATTATATGCTTGTTACATATCATATGAGCTGCTTTTGCGCCTGTAATGCAACGATTATCATTAAATATATTTGAATTAAATATATATATATATATATATATATATATATATATATATATATATATATATATATATATGTAACATATATTTAATAATTAACATATCTGAAATTGAATCTAAATTTATCAAAATGCTATTATTCATTTTGTTTCTCCATTTCTCCTTTTCAAAAATCTAATTGATTTCGACGAGTATGTTTTATTTTCATTTTGGCATTACGCCAGTAATATTTCCCTTTTCGAATCCAAATGCTCTTTTTCTTTCATTGGATTAAACATTAGTTTCCAGATGGTTCTAGAAATTTTATTCCCGGCCAGAACATGTCTTTTTACAGGATTTCTGCCTCTGCGAAGCTTTTTTGCATTCCCTCACCACGTATTATAAAACCTATTGCACACCTCAGAACTAGCTTTTCTAAGTTTTTCAGCATGCATTAAAGGATTCGAAGCATCGTTTTTCCGTCGAATCATTTATAGTTACAATCGTTGATGGTTGTTTACATTTTTATCATAAGAATGTGTAAATTCCCTCTAAATATTTTACACCAATGCCATGACTGAACCTTTCAGCTCACAGTTATTGTTGGTGCAAAACTTGTTATGCAGAGTCACCAACTGCGATTAAGCTTTCTTTCGATTAAAATAATGTTAGCCTTTTTACTTGTTGGGTGAAATTTAATTGTGTTTTTGATTTAGTGTGCTCTGCTCGTACCTACTATTTTAAAACGACTGCCAAATAATTATTACGAATGATTTAAAGTTTGCATTGGCGTATGGTAAATTACATCTTTCTACAATCTTACCTTATACCCGCCAATGTTCCACAAGTGGAACATAAACTGTGTGATGCTGAATCGTTTTAAGCATTTGTTTAATCTGTTTGAAATTTCAAATATTTATTTTTTAATGATATGTTAAAACGGATTATAAGGTATTGTTCAATAATTTTTTGTGGTTCCAATCCTGGAGTTTGTTAAAATGCAACACTGTGCTTACTGTTGCTTACTGTTTTTTATGAATTTTCATGTATAAATTAATATTTTTTTTTTAAATTTTGTTTTTGTTTCATTCTCATCTGAATGCCAATGTTTCACATGTGGAACGTCGGCGGTTCAGAGTACAAAATTTTATTATTGTTATTATTATTATTATTATTATTATTATAAATATTATTAAGATTTTAATGATTTGTATGCAGTTTGGTATAATTCCAGATATTGTAAAATTAATCTAAATAGTCCAGATAGGTTCAAATTAAAATAATTGTGCAATAATTGGGGTAAATAGGGTTTTACCATGATAACTAGCTAAATAGGCTGACAGTATGATAGATAGGATAAAATTAGTCTAAATAGGCTAATTAGGGTACAGTTAGTCAAGATAGACCCAAATTAGAACTATTCGACTGTAATTTGGGTAATTGGGCCATAGTTGGGTTAAATAAGGTTTTAGTATGGTAAATAGCTAGATAAGCTGGTACTATGCTTGATAGGGTAAAAATATTCTCGATAGCCTAAATAGGGTGCAACTAGTCTAAGAAGTTCACTTTACTTTGTTTTCTTTGTTTTAGTATGCATGCAATGCGTTATTGTTTGGAAATAAACATTCGCCTTAAATATATAAATGTTATTAGAACCGCCAAAGTTTTACAAGTTGAACTTACCTCTAACTCCACTTCTCTTTTACATAAAATCCCAAAATGTTGCACACAACATTAGAATTAATCTAAATTATCAAAAATACAATTTCAAATGAATCTGAGACGTAGTTCATGGTGCGGTGGGTTAAATATTAAGATCAGATTTAAATCACTTGAGCCTCTTAATCCATTTCTGAGGTATATTTAGTGGCATCTGAATGGCAGTAAATTTGCAAAATTAGTGATGCGATAAGGAAGCCTCATAGGATGTATCATAATAATACGATATATATATATATATATCGGTAGTTGTACAGTAAACTTTATTTTCTGAGCATAAATATCTCTCTATTCTAAAACAAGAAAGAAAAATCATGCGTCAAGCATAGATTATATAACACTTTTCAATGCTTCCAAAATAATTTTACAATTCATACCGTTTAATAAGCTGAAAGATAACATCTAAGTAAACAATTTGGAAAACGCATAACATATTTAAAAACATAATTTCAAGAATTTCCAACGTATACAATATTCGTAAAAATATCCGAATACTTTTATTCCGCCCTGTGTAGGATCAATAGATTTGTATATATACTACATAGGATGCTAAATTTTAGTTCAGTTAAGAAACGCGTAGCACAGTTTAAAATTCTCCTTCTGGAGTTTCTGTCAATAAACGGAAATGTGTTCGCGAACTTTTGTGCTTCCCTGTATAGGATCTACAGTATTTATACACTCCACGTAATAAAGAAAAAGTGAGTTAAATTTAAAATCGCGTTCAGTAACTTAAAACGCACTTCCAGAAATTATTGTTAACAGACAGTAGATAATTATTTTGTGTGTCCCTGTAAATGAACGATGACTGCTATACATACAATATTCTGTAGTAAGCCTCTTGTAATGCACCTTAGTGATATATATAAATTTCAATGCGTTTAAAATAGTAAAATATTATTTAAATAAACCGCAGGCGATTTTTCTCCATAGACGTAATGTAACGGAATTCTTTTGACCGTCCCTGTAAATTAACTATAAGTGCTAAGCACACCCTATTCCATATTGTGCTTCTTGTAATACACCTTAGTGATATATATCAATTACAATGTGTTTGCAATTGTGTAACATCATTAAAATAAACCGCAAATGATTTTTCCCCATTTACCGTAATGTAACGGAATCCTTTTGAGTGTCCTTGTAACAAACTATAAGTACTACACACTTCAGTTGAAATAGGGAACGTGCTATAGATAACGACAATAACATATAAAAATTACAAGGCAATCCGAGCATATTTACGGGAATTAGAGCACGCACAGACGACAGACGGCCAGACGGCCAGACGGCCAGACAAACCGAAGTCATAAACACTTTTCAACTAGTTTGGAAAGTATTAAAAAAAGGGAACACCGCTGTCGCTGCTGTAAAATATTTTTTTTATGACTGGAAGTCGTTCTCGTCCAATATTAAGAAAAATATTCTATATAAAAATATGAAAAATGTTAGTTTTATCTAGAAATACTCGATGAACACGCTGAAGCAGACAGCTTTCAAATCGAAAAATTATTTAAAGAGCTATTTAATGTTAAAATATATCAAAATAGAGTTGTTAAAAATGTTTTATAGGGCAAAAAAAAAAAAAAAAAAAAACTACGCACAGCAATTTAACCATTTTTTCCTGAGGCATGCATGACAATCTTGCCTTTGCAATGTGCAATATATATACAGGGTGATTATAAAGAAACTTTGCCAACATCTGCACTTCTAGCGGCCGTTCTATTTAACCGATCAAGATGAAATTTTAAATATAGTTGTTTGAAGGTATGCGCTCGAGATTCTGTGAATGGCAATACAGTGGTGCTCACGGTTACGGTTATAGTTACAGAAACTCGAAAATTTCGAATGGCAACGCCTACTTTTTCCTGTCTCAAAATGTTCAGCGCATGCGAAAACCCTAAATAGCGTTGAAACGGTACCGATATGTCCAAAAACAAACGTGTTATGCATACACAAAGAAGAGTTCTGAAAACCGGCCAACAAAACACGATCTGTGCGCACGCAGTAACTTTGCATATGACACAGGCAAGATACCAATCACAGAACGCCGTTCGCCAGATATTCAGCGGAGGAAGCCTATAAAATACCAAGCGGGTATGCGAAGTCGTCATTCATGAACTCGCACATGCCGACGATATGACTCTTCCTGGGAAAGTTCGCGGTGAATTGATCAAACTCTATTATCTAAATGGGATGAACGCTGCGGAAGCCTTGCGTGTGTATCGCCGCAATCATCGACAACGACGTGGGCCATGTACTCTGCAAGCTGTGCGTGATTTAGTGCGCAAATTCGAAGATACAGGCTGCACCTGTGACAAACCGCGCTCCGGACGGCCAACAGTTTCTGAGGACGTTGTCATGGAAGTGCATCATACAGTGACTACAGGGCACACAGAAACTGCAAGAGGATTATCGCGCTTGTTGGATATTCCGAACACAACGGTCCGCAAGCTCTTGCGCTCAGTACTTCACATGTTTCCCTATCGATTTCAGCGCGTCCAGATGTTGCAGCCGGGTGACCCACAACAACGTCTGGACTTCGCAAATGAATTTTTATTACGATATGATGCTGATAACGACTGGCCACTTCGCATACTATGGACGGACGAGGCGCATTTCACCTTACATGGCAACATTAACACAAAGAATTGTGTGCACTGGGGAGAGACGAATCCTCACGCTGTGGCACCAGTACCATTATTTGACGCCAAAGTGACTGTGTGGTGCGGCATTACAGCTACATTTGTTCTCGGCCCGTTCTTCTTTGAGGAAACGACCCCAGCGGGTCCTGCAACATGTTCTGTAACAGGCTCTCGGTATGCAGCCATGCTGAAAAATTCTGTACTACCGGAGTTGCGTCGGCGGAATGCACTCAATGACGTTGTTTGGATGCAAGATGGTGCACCTCCACATATAGCGAGGTCAGTTAAAAGGCTCCTAGATCAGCATTTTGGTGATCGCATCATCTCACGCCATTATCCTATTCCGTGGCCTGCGCGATCCCCAGATCTGACGCCTATGGATTTCTGGTTTTGGGGATATCTCAAATCCAGAGTTTACCTGTGCAATCCGCAAACATTGTCGGGCTTGCAGGATTCTATACGGCGTGAGATTAGAAACATTCCTCGCGTCATGTTGCGTTCAGCGGTATTGTCCGTCGTCTCCCGCATGCAATGCGTAATTGCTTGTGATGGCACCCATGTGGAAAATGTTTGATGCCAATAAAGGTTTTCTTTTGTCTGATATGTGTTCTCATCATTCAGCAGCTTCTTGTCTCTGTCGAATGCATTATTGCTCGGTGCGCCTTAAAGAACGGTTTGTATGTCTATAACACGTCGGTTTTTGGACATATCGGTACCGTTTCAACGCTATTTAGGGTTTTCGCATGCGCTGAACATTTTGAGACAGGAAAAAGTAGGCGTTGCCATTCGAAATTTTCGAGTTTCTGTAACTATAACCGTAACCGTGAGCACCACTGTATTGCCATTCACAGAATCTCGAGCGCATACCTTCAAACAACTATATTTAAAATTTCATCTTGATCGGTTAAATAGAACGGCCGCTAGAAGTGCAGATGTTGGCAAAGTTTCTTTATAATCACCCTGTATATTCGTCAGCGTTGTTTGATCTGCAAGGTAAAAATTTTAGGTCCGTTTGGGCGATGTGTTGGTGGCGTTCGGTAGTAGGAGCGGGAAATACATTCAAAATGACACGGCGCCGGTGGATAGAATGTACCCGCCAAAGACCATATTTGTCTATTTTCAATTTCTTATAGGGACAGTCTCAAAAAGAAACAAAATCGAAGAGCCTCACAAACTAGAATGTCGTTTAAAGGCTTATATCATATATAAATATATTTTAAGTCGTAAAATTAATTTAGCTTATTCATGGGAACTTTTACAAACGATCGTATTTGTCACTTACGGTATTTTGTTTCAGTGTATGGACACAAAAATAAAATAATTATCACCCCCAAATCAAAATTTCTTAATATTCTGAAGATTACTTTTTAAGATTGATCTGAAATACATATTTTAAATCGTTCATGTTAACAAAATGTATCTGTTGTTTTCCAGGGAAGAATTACAAATTTCTTCATTTGTTGAAAAATCTTTATTTAATCAAATAACTCGCAAAATATTTAAGGGGTCATAGGACTTTTAAACCTTCAAAACCTTCAATATTTGAAAACATATACTTATTAAAGAGTAATCATTTCTGAACTTTAAAACAAAATGAAAGACTCACTTAATAGTTGTTATAAATGGAATTCTTTTAAGGAGAGAACTTAAAAGTCATTTTTCTCAAAATGTGGTTTTGGAATATATCACGCAAGGTATTTAAAAGCTTTTCGTTATTTTTCTATAAAAAATTCCCTGATATATTCCTAATAAAAATTAAATAAGCTCCAAGAACATGGATATTGCTGTTATAATCATAGAAAATTGTGTATGATATTGTGTATGGTAGGCTTTATCATGTAAACTAAAATTTCCATTTTTTGTTGTTGTTCATAACTTGTTTTTTCTTTGTGTTATATTGCTAAACTTTTTAAAATTTTATATAAGCATGATACATTTTTCTAAAACTATAGTAATTTCTTAAATAAGCACTCTTTTACGTTCATTGTCTCTCAAGTATAATTTATACGAAAATATTTGTTTATTGAAAAAAATCTGTTTTAATCATGCACGTAGACTGTAATTCAAATTTGTTGCTCAACAAGTTTTAAAACTCTTATAACAAATATTTTCCCCAATATAATCTGAAAGAAAATATGAAATGAAAGAAGAAACATGTAGCTATTACCACCTTTAAAAATTGTATTATGCAATTTATAATTTTTAAGGCATAAAATAACAAAAATGGTCATTTTATTCACTTTTCGAAAAATTAAAAGTCCTACGACCCTTTAATTTAATACAAATTTATAATAAGAACATTTTGTATGATTATGTCATTATAACAGCAATATCCATGTTCTTGGAGCTTATTTAATTTTTATTAGGAATACTTAAGTTTACAAATTAATTGTCGACTGGGACTTTAGAGAAGACGTCATGTGACTGTTAAACTACTGTCTATAAATAGCCAGTTTGTAACTAGTTTTGAATAACGTATCCTGCTACAATTCTATTTTTGGACCTAATTTATTACCACAGTAGATGTAGATGAGATTATATTTTGAGTATAAATTTATTCGAATAGTGAAATTGGCAATATTTAAAAGCAGATTACTGCAGCAAAGGAATGAAGATAAGATTAAACAATTAAGTGTATAAGATTAAGAAATTAAATGTAACGGGATGAAATATGTACGTATGATGAAGTCTATAAGAATGAAAATGCAAGTGTATAGGATTGAATATGCAAGTGTATAACAATAAAGATGCAGTGTATAGGATTGCTGGTCGCCAGTATAAATGCGAGATAAAGTCTATCAGATTACTGGTACTCAATAATGCTGCTCAAAACGGATTTTTACACACACTAAGAAATATGTCAGTTTTTTTACAACTGGTATGTTCGAACATCGTGCAAAGGGTGTGTTTACCAGCATTGTTTGATCTGCAAGTTAAAAATCTCAGGTCCATTTGGGGGATGTATTGGTGGCGCTCGGTAGTATGATTGGGAGATGTGTTCAGAAAGTCACGACGCACAGTGAAGTATTTGAGGCAAAATCCTGGCACAAATTACTCAATGTGTGTTTTAATGTTACAACCAATGCTGTTGACATTATATTAGTAGATACACAATGTTCTACATACATAAATATATGGATTTATTTACAAAATAAATATATAATACAACGTTTCCTAATTGTTGAAAATCAGCGAAAAAAAGTACAGCAATTTGTGGAAAATTACTTATTCTCCGTCTTCTTTTAGAAGGAAAGTATAACTTAGCTTACTATTCCGCTGCTATCTTCTATGTTTTAACGATGATTGTCTGGTTTTCTTATATAAAAACATTAAAATGTTACCCTATATATTTGACTACTGAAAAAATATATAAAATACGGATCTTTAGTGAATGTTCAGTTAAAAATTAATTTACACAGATACTCATATTTCAAAAATAATCTATAAATTCATAATTTCAGTATTTTCATTATATATATTATTTATTATATATGACAATAATATATAATAATATATATATATATATATATATATATATATATATATATATATATCATTATTATTATATATAATATTATTTTTATATATTGTGTTTATGGTATCCTACTTCAACTTCTCAAGTTTAAGAAAAGTGGCGAACATTTTGGTTGAAAGCCCAACATGCTATAAACACAAAAATCTGAATTTCTGAAAAGTTTTAAAGAATCATTCATATTTTCATGAATATACATGATTTTCTTACGCAAATTCATACAAAAGTTAGCAGGCATTATATATGTCTTTGTTACAGTTACAGATTTTTATAATACATTACAGACTTCGAATACTATACGTTACAGGGTAACTACAAATATAATTTTTTTATTCCATTTGTTGTTGCTTTCCCAACAGTTCTTGTAACTAAACCGGTACTTTTCCGTTATACGGACACCATTGTCTCCAAGCATACATTTACACAAATTTAATACATACATTTACATATATTTACATACACACATTTACATACATTTACATACATATATTTACATACACACATTTACATACATTTACATACATTTACATACATATATTTACATACATATATTTACATACACACATTTACATACATTTACATACATTTACATACATATATTTACATACACACATTTACATACGTTTACATACATTTACATACATTTACTTACATTATGCATATAGCATACATTTTGGCATGGTGTCCGTATAACGGGAAAGTACCACTAAATCATTACTCAAAAATATAAGAGTGCTAAAACACATTTTAGTTACAGTTTCTGAAAATTCATAAATTCAATGCGTTATACATTAGTAGATTTTGGTAGCCCAGATATGGAATTTTTACTGTTCTACTTGTTTTATTGTGGAGAATTGTTTTCTAAATACAACATATAGGATCCAGGGGTCATGTTATAATTTTATTTCATAAATTTTTTTTAATATTATGACGAAAACAATTTTTGTATCATGAAAAATATTTGAAACATTTTTGCAGTTGGAAGTGTACCTCATAAAGTAAACCTTAAATAAGTAGCTATTTATCTACGATAATAGGGGACATCCTGCATATTTATAGTGAGTAATAGGTTTTCCGTGTCAGGGAATTACTTTTTTTTTTGTCTTTCTTCTCAATACTTTTCTTAGCTTCCAACATCATATTTATCATATATATATGTATATTTATTTATCATGCTTTGTACTAGACCCCATTGATATATTTTCGTTTTAAAATAAATTTTAAAATATCAGTTAAATTTTAAAACTAACCGCATTTTAAAAAAATGCAATTTAATTTATAAATATTTCCTATTTAATTAAGATTGCATTTCTACTTCTTTTAGATATTGGTAGCTTATGCAATGAATGAAATAAAAGAGTTTGATAGAATTCAAAAATTTGAATATTTTCTTATTTTACAAATCTTTTGAATTCATTGATTGAAACTGGAGACAAATATAATTTAATTTCGAAAGTCTCAAATAGAGCATGCTAAACCAACCTTAGATTACAAATAATTCGGTACAGGAGTTGTATTTCAATAAATTTCGAATAAAATGTAAATTTCCCTGCATTTAAAATACAGAAATTCGAAGAAGAATATCAATCATATTAGTCTTTAATCTAAATTAAAATTACAAGACTTCACAAATTTTAATAAGCTTATATATATATATCGTTTTAATTCAAGAGGACTATCAGATATTCGTTGTAAAAAAATCACACAGTCTAAGACAAAAATAAATAAATAAACAGCGTAATCATTTTGCACGCGATATTTTACTCGTAAATTTTTATTTAACGGTAATCTTCTATATAAATAAAGTAATATAAATATAAATATCTCTATAATAAATAAATAATAAATAGTAATATAAAGTATTATAAATATCTCTAAAATAAAGTTTCGCTCTGTGTGTCTTTGTGTGTGTATGTGCCTGTCTGTTGGAGATGGTTATCAAAATCGAGCTTATCTAGAAGCCTAAAAATTTAGATTTAGGTAGTCCAAAAGCTGTCCTGATGCACATGATGATCAGAATTTTAATATTTTGATAATTAGCCTAGATATTATTTAGAATCTCATTAAACATCGCATCGAATGTCATTCTTTTTTATCAAAATAACTGAAGAAAAGCACTCCTGTTCTCGGTTTGCAAGCGGAAATTAACAAATTCGAAATTCGTTTACTAATTAGCGAATTTTAAGAAAAGTAATTAAGATGTCGATGTGAAAATTTATGAGCAAGAGTTTTTGCATCCGACGATGCAATTTTTGAAAATTTCGGACGGTGATTTTTCTTAATTTTTGCAACGGCATTAAAAAAAATCCGAGAAAGCTTCAGACAGGTATCAGCTTTCATTAAAAACTGAACTATAAATTTTCTGACCGATCCTTCCATTTAGTTTGCGAAATTGAAAGAAAATCGCCAATTTTTACTAACGAAAAAAAATTAAGATAATTAATTAAGATATAGATTTGAATTTGAGGATGGGAAGGGTGCCATCTCTTGGCTATTTTAGCGTAGCGTCTTCGTTATGTTCTAATTATCGGAAAAATTTAATTATTTTTTTAATGATAGCGTTAATGTAGGGAAAGGTGGTTTTCTTCAACAAATTATTCGTTATATTTGCGTGTATGGGGAGGGAGGGGTACTCCGATTTACATAAAATGAATTCCATTGAAGATATTTAACATTTTTAGCTTCTCCCGTAGCGTTTTATAAAGGTTTTTATAGAGAAAAACGGAAATTTCAAATGACGATTTTCGTAAAAATTAAATTTATGTTCCTAATAAAAATACACAACCCGTATTTACTTGATGTATACCAACAATCAAAGTAAATGATTTGTTGTTGAATACTTGCATTCTTATCTCGTGTTCTATTGGCCCGACGGTCACAACGGGGTTTGGATGATTCGACTTTATTTCGATCGCGTTACATATTTTAGTTCCACCTGGCACCGCCAGGGGGCGAATCATTTTCTCGAGTTCTATGTGACCGATTTCGACCGGAATTGGATTATATAACTCCTTTGATACAGCGGGTACCCATGTCTGATTTTTGTAAATAACAAATTGAGCCGCCTGTCTTTGGAAAGTGGAACTAAACGATTTTGCAAGGCGTACGCAGCACGCCTGCTATACAATGCCGGAGACAGTGGGTACATTTGTTGGTGTTTCGTTTGGAAAGTGATGTGTTTGGATCAGAGTGCGCCCCTGGCGGCGGAAGATGGAACTAAAATATTTTGCCGCATAAGCGCTGTACGCCTACTATACGGCGCCGCAGGCGACGGGAACATGTGTCGTAGGTTCGTTTATATCAGAATGCACTACTTATCAGCTGAAAGTGTAAATAAAGGATTTTCCTCGCGTTCTCAGCACTTTTAAATAAATAATTTCATTCTAAATCGGGTTAAAGATATAAAATCATACAAACTGTAGGTTTGTTTAATTTTTTCACGTCCCGGGAAACGCCGTGAAATGTCAGCTAGTATATATATAAAGAAGACATTTACACGTAAATGAAAAATAAATTAATTTACCTACGATTAGTTTAACTTTAAAATATTATAAAAAATTCTAAAAGATAAATGCTTCATGTATCATAAAGTTATAGAAAATATAAGTGCAATTACGAACCAAAGAAATACTTACACTTAGTGATAATTATTTTCGAAGCTTTCTGATTTCAAATACATTATGTTAGCAGCATTGACAGTTCATTCATTGATTTACTGTTTGGAAAGCTTTTATAATATTAAGTAAATAAAAATTAAACAAGAATGTAAACATATGCGGTTAGCATAGATAATGAAATATTCTTCAACACATTTAAAATATTGTAGCAAAACTTCACAGTTAACTAAGATAAAGGATGCTGTCCAAGTAAACAATTTTGGAAACGCATAATACATTAAAAATCCCAATTTCAGTAATTACCATCAATAGCCATAAATATATCCGAATTATTTTGTGAAACCTTGTATATGATCCATAAATTTATATAGATAGTACATAGTATGCTAGGAGTTCAGTTAGGAAACGCATAACACAGTTCAAAATTCCCCTTGAGAAATCACCGTCAACAAACGGAAATGTACCCGAGATTTTCGTTCCGCACTGCATATGATCTATACAATTTATACACACCAAGTAATAGTAAAAAAAATTGCTTTAATTTAAAAACGTGCACCACAACTGAAAAAGCACTTCCAACAATTATTTTTTTATAAACAGTACAGTAACCGAATTCGTTTGTGTGTCCCTGTAATAGAACGATGACAAAATATTACATAGAAAAATCTTCTTGTTTATCGCAGTGATATATATGTAATAATAAAATGTTTTGACCATTTTTTATTAATTAATTTATTCCAAATTCTTATAATTCTACTTTTTTCCCTGTCTTTTAAATATATCTTAAATCTAAATTCTAATTTTATTCCATATTTTTAATCAACATATTCTCTTAATTCTTATTCTAAAAATCTTAATCTGTTATAAGTTTCACATATTTGTAAAAACGACTAATTTATTTCTTCTTTGAGACATTCAATTTTTATTTCGTTAGAACGTTTCTTAATATCATTTTAATTTTTATTAAAATTATCATTCGATATCCCATAATTAATTTCTACTCGAGCGACTAATTTTTTCACTTCAAAATTATGCCGAGTATAATAACAATTTCCACAGCCTTGCAAGGAGCTCATTGGTTAATTTTGCCCTGCATTGGCGAAATATCCATTCGCCTCGCTACGTTTAAAACGCTGTTTCGCAGCCCTGCAGCTCAGAATTTTTACGTTTTTGAATTACTAAACAAAACCCGTCACTTGGAGAAGAAGTGTCTTTAAATTGATGTAGATCTCTAATAAATGTAACACCTTCATGACTTTTTCTATGGCGTAGCACAGATCAGTTATAAATTCTGAACTTGATACATAGTGGAATTGTTATTGTTTGGTGAAGTGTCAATACAATTATTGATAATAATGCAGCTTTCTGTTATTTCTACGAGAAAATTCCCAATGTATTTCATAAACTTCGTCTTACATCTGGAGCCTTCGACTGCAAACACATGCTTTATTCTACAAAATTATCGCTTTCCGGAATTAATATGTTGATATGGTCTGCGTCCATTCGTCGCGGCGACAACTCATCGCAGCGTCATTTCGTCGCAGCGTCAATTCGTCGTGGTGTCAATTCGTCGCAACGTCAATTCGTCGCAACGAAAATATATTTCAAGGCTGTGATGATAAGAATAAAGATAATTTAGTAAAATTATTTAATGATGTAAATTGTTAGTTAAAATTATCTATATCTAAAAAAGAAATTATCCTTAACTAATTTTACTAAATGATCTTGAATTTTATAATAAAAGATTTCAAAAACATTTTCGTTGCGAAACCACGACGAATTGTCCCTGCGACGAATTGATGCTACGATGAATTGTGCGCGATGAATTGTTCTGCGATGAATTGTGCGCGACGAATTGACGCGACACCTGTTGATATACTTCACTATGAAATGGAAAATCATTTCATATATAATTTTATTTCTATGTTTCAAATAGTATAACATAATTAAAATACATCGCAAACGATTTTTCCATATAGAGCGGAATGTGGTGGAATTATTTGTGTGTTCCTTAAAACGAACTACGCATTTCGTTTTCAATATAGAACATTCCATATAAAATTTCCAAAATTGCATGGTAATCTGATTATATATATATGAGAGTTAGGCTATGGATAGTCGGCAGACAGACAAACTGAATTCATAAACAGTTTTCAACTATGTTTGGAAAAAAATATATTCAAACACTCTACATGTTTCGGCTTTACTGAAACTATTTTCAAGTCAAATGATAATATTCTACATGTGTCTTGAAAATGGGTTCGGTGAAGCTGAAACTTGTAAAAAGTTTATATATAAAGGTTTTGTACTGTTATGTTTTACCGTTTTACTTTTATAAATTAATAAATAAAGTATATTATCTTTGCGTGTTTGAATTTGTTATGCATTTGTGAATGGACTTATTATAAAACGTATATTTATTGCTTTTTAACTATTTTAAAGAATCACTTTGTGTTTAGAATCGCCATTATGCTGGCCATTTAAGAATCTATTTATAAAATTCGCTGTGCACAAAGTAGTTTTACGAAGAACGGTAAATATTCGTTGAGAAATTATCTTAAGAATAAGGATATTATTGTGGAATATACGATTTATTATTCTTAATGTCTATAATTGCCTTTTCAAAAACGGATGCTAGCAATAATATAACAACTTTGTTTCTGTTTCGTCGTGATTGATATTTATCATTAATGAAAACTTCCTAAAGAAATTCATTTCCTTTCGTAAATTATTCTGTTTTAAAAAAAGAACATTCGTGCGTTAAATGTGATATGCTAATCCGAGTTGTTTCGGAGAATCTTCAACGAATTCCAAAGTATACACTTATCTATCACTGTAAAAATTCATTTATGGCGTGACTTGGATAAATTAATCTTTATACCGGACAAATAGAACTTCATGAAAATTACCGTCTTTAAAATGTGCCAATTTCTTTAACCTTTAGGATGTAAGAAATACAATGTTCCTAAACATCATTTAAAAGTATATATTTTTGTTCTGAAACATTGCGTGTCAACCATTTTGGTGAATTTACACTGTATATTTTTATGATAAGAAATTTTGCTAAATTCACAAAATGTTCTTTCTTTTATTTACTTTTCAAAAGTTTTTAAATGAAAGAATGATTCAAAACAGATCATTGGTGTCACGTAATTTGAATGATATTAAAATAAATAAAGTAATGCACAAATGAAACTGTTTTATGGAAACAAAGGGAAAAATAACAGAACTTGGATATTATTTCATATAAAAGTTTATCTGTAATATGCTTAGAGAAGATTGTTTACTCTATTTTTGAAATTCTGAAAAGTCCAGTGTTGAAAATAAAGAAAACTCTCTTTCAATTTTTATTTCCTTCTGTGAACAAACGCATGTGTATGCGTAGAGTAATGATGACAAATGGTAACAATATTGTAATATAAAATATATCTGTAATATATATTTTTCAAATTTAATCTTTCTATATTATTTTTACATTTTGCATTACGTGTACTTTTTTAATGTAGGCTTCATCGTCATATTTCCTGTGTTAGGATAATACATTTTATATTATCTTGTGTCCGAAAGTTGACCCTTCTTCACTAATATTTATCCTTGATTTTTTTTGTTTCACGTCTAACAATTTTTTGCTTCAATATCGATCTTAAAACATTACTGTGCTTTTTGATATATTCTGTTTATATCCTCAACCGAATTTTTATCTTACTTAATGTTTTGATACTTATATCTTTGGTATTATACGTCCATAGTGATGAAAACTCTTACAAATACTGTCAATATTAAAAACATTAAATATCTGATTGATGATCATAGGATCAGAAGAGAAAGAAAAAACTATATCAGGTACTAATTATTGTTGCAATTATCTTCTTCAATTATGTAATGGAGTTAAAATTTTACATTTATAAATGTAATTAACTATGTAAAATATTTGCGTTCATAAATTGCTTAATATTTATTATTAACCTCATACACTAATGGCGCTGCACCACGTACTCTGCAATTTTATTTTAAAACAGTATATATATGCTGTTTCTAGTACGGACATGTACTGTTAGAAGTGCAAATGTAATAAAGAAGGTAAAATGTTCTTGATGTATATTAAAAATGTATTTATGTATATTAAAAATGTATTTGAAAACGATAAAAAACTGGGCTGCACCGCCATGTTCCATAAGGGGCGCCCGTCAGCGTCTCAACCACCGTGCCCATGTCCTGAGGGACATATAACACGCATGACGGGATCTGTCTTTCCGTATGCGTTACGGTCAGTCGGGGCACCGCCACATGCGCATCACCCTGATTAAACCCATGTGCGGACGACATCAGTCGTTACGACAAGCGGTGGATCCCATTAAGAGACCACCGCGAGACACTTGGGGATGGGCCGGAATCCCCCAACAGCTCCGGAGCTGAACACCCAAAAGGGAGTCAGTTCCTTTGCCTTAAATCAGGTTTTCCCGACCCGCACTTGTTTTGTCATAACTCGAGGGATGTGGTGACCATTGTGTTAGCTGTGCTTAAAAAGGAATTTTCAAAGACAACTTAACTCTTATTGAAATTGATCTTCAAAGTCTAAATAGATAATACGAAGAGGGCGTTTGACATATTTGTTTTTTGTTGAGATCAAATCTGTCTAATCGTAATCGTACACCCAAGCGGACAAAAAATTCATTTTATTGCAACAAGTTTTTAGCGTATTTGTTCTAATCAAACAAAAAAACAAGAATAATACCTGTTAAAAAATATGTATGTTATATTATGCTCAAAGAACCGAAAAACATATGAATACACAGAAGAAATATTTTATATTGTATATGCATGACAATAATCTGTATATTTTATAGCAGAAATCAGCATGCGGTACATGGGGATATGTGCGAGACTTTGTATAAGTGTGAGATGTTTGCATGCATTTGATAACTTAAATAAAAAAATATTGTATCGAGTTCTTTATAATGAAGTGTATTCAAAATACTTGTTTCGCATTACTGCAAAATCATATATGATGTATTTTCACCTTTTGGTATCAATTAATATTTACCTATGTAATGGGCTCTGGCAATCTGGGAATATTTCTTGATTAAATTGTATTAGTATTATTGTCTTTTTGGTAAAAATGTTTTTATTCTCAAACAAGTAGTTTTCTTTTGAAGAAAGGATATATATATTATGAGAATAACGCTATTGAAGAACAAAATTAAACATTTTAGTACTAAGGCAAACATAAAAAATGTTTTAAAAGGAAGTATTATCTCAATTATAAAATAATGTGAAAGATTCCAATATTTTATTAAAATATTAAATAAAAACGTCAAAATGAACAAATTGTAATAACACATTCCAAGCATTTTTATTTAATGCATTACTTTTTTGAACAAATAGTAAAACTGAATATCGGAAAAACTGAAATTAAACAAAGATTTTTATAATTCGTTGGCAGTATGCCTGCAGAGCATTGCCGCCCTTTTTTTACTTTGAACTTAGATATTTTACTTAATTAGATTCATTGCACTGTGTTTTTAGAAAATATAATCAGCATTAGTAGTCACTGTTCTAAATTTCCATATAAATGTGTTATATTTTTAAGCTTTTCCAAAAGAGGAATTTATTTTGGTAGCATGTATTATCGAGGTTGCGTAATTTATTTATTTTTATCATCTAAAAATTAAATACATTTATTATTTTTACTTCCATTTAAAAATTTTATAATCACATGGAGTTAAAAATATGATGAAAGGTTATCATTGAAGTTAGGATAAAGAGTATACTTATTCTTATGCAGCCAAATTGTTATCCATTTTTGTTCTATTTTGATTTTTCACAAAACGTTACACCAATATTAAAAAAGATATAACACTGAGAGTTTTCGTTGATCTTCCAGCTTTTTCATTCTATTTTTCATTCCCATTTTTTTTTTCTTGAAAATTTAATTTCACTTAAATGGACAGTAAATATTTCTGCATTTCTTTTTAAAAAATAAACAATATCACGTCATAACTGTCATTAACATTTTGTTTATTAATCTTTTCTCAGAAGTATACAACTGACTTATTTGTTTCAGAATGATTCAGATAGGAATTAGGCTACTGAAATGTGTAAAACGTGCGTTACTGATAGGTTTTACGGATATTTTCTCGACATCAATGTACTTAAAAATAAAAATATAATAAAATAAAATGAAGTGAAACTTTATCATCTTCAAATGTTCTGGTGTAAATCATTAAATTTAAATAATTCCTATAGATCTTTAAATGCAAAAAAATTTAATAATCCACTTCATGGTAATAATGATAATACTTATTTATCCTCTTGCCTAAATATGTTATCCAAGTGTGATAATAAGATTTGAACTTTTCGTAATGTCTGCAGTGTACTTCTCTATTTTGTGTTTTCTTCTCTCACGATCGACATCACAATTTCCATGGCACATATCATGTGATGCAGATTTTTATGCTAATATGATTTAGTATGTCAAAGCCATTCTTTTTTATTTTAGAAAAGAATTTCTGCAGATTTTAAATTTTATTTAATAACACTGAGACATTTCTGTAGCTATACAAACAGCTATCTCTATGTACTTTTGTAACTATATTACATTTAGTACACGTAAAGAATATTCCAATTTGTAGGTATTATTTACTAACATAAATATAGAATAGCTAATTTTGCATATGCTGAGGTAATTTGGTGCCACATTTTCAATAATTATATTCAAGATCTTATTGTATGATATGAATCTTTAAAAAAAAATTACAAGTACTTACACATGTGTGCAATACTTACATAAATACATCTCTATTATGTAAGTAGCAGTCATTTTCAGGAAGAGGAAATATATTTCCTGGAATATGTCAAAAACTGTGCAAAATGACCGCCTTCCGAAGTTTCGATATCTCTCTACTTACATGAAGCCACAGAAAAGATGAGATAATGTACTTATGCATAAAAAATTGTACTGTCCTCTTGAAAGCATACTATAATATGTATTGCCTTTCTTCCTTTTGCATCTTTAAAAATGACCCAGTAAAAATAATGTTGGTGCCACCCCGCGGCGTAATTTGGTCTCTCTGTATTTTACTTATACATTGATTTATTTTTAATGTAGTTTTATTATGTTTCGGATTGTCATTAACATTTTGTTTATTAATAATTTCTCAGAAGTATACAGCTGACTTCTTTATTCCAGATTGATTCAGATAGGAATGAGGCTACTGAAATATGTATGACCTGGGACTTAACTTGTGTTTTAAAATGTTTACGCGTGAAACTGTTGGAAAAAGATATTTTTTATATAGGCCTATTATTCAGAAGACTGTGTAATGTCAAAAATTTCATTTTCATTCTAAAATGTTTCACTGAAGCCTATATATTTGAGTTGGGTTCATTTTGTCGTCTTTGTGTAGTACAACAATGTTGATAGCTATTTTTAAAATATCATAATATCCATTCTAAAATGTTTCAATCTATATTATTGAGTTGTATTAACACCTTCTAATTATAATTTATGCTTTCACTGATGTACCAAAAATGTGTGTCTTAAAACTTTTATTTCAACTAACCATGTTCTATTAATTTTTTCATTGTTAATTTTGTTTGAAAGGGCTTAGTTTGTTAATTTAGTTTTAAAGAGTATAAATATTATAAATTTCCACATAGCTTTTAAAATTCTTCATGTAATTGCTATTTCTCTCAAACTGCTTCTTTAAAAACATATACTCTCAAGGAAAAAGTCACACTCCTCTCATGTTATCTAATTTAAAAAATTAAAAGTGGCCTGAATAGCATATTGCTAAAGGTAGAGAATGACATACACCTTATTATCTTAAAATATACAATTGGTGGTGTGCAATGGTTAAAACTGTGACGGTGTTTCCTGTTTTTTCTTTATAGAATAGCTGTAACTTACTAAAACGTTCTTCCGGCCTGTACCGAGAGGAAATGGTAGCTTTCATATTCCATATTTTTAAAATTCAATTCATTTTACTCAAACACCCGAAGTTAAAGTGCTTGGAACCCGATTAAAGAAGATTCAATCCCTCTTCTTTTATGAGTATATGTTTAAAATTATCTCAAATGGGTGTTTTTAAATTCAGGTTGCCCGTAGGAGACATCTACCCACCCAACCGGTTTTGGAATTTAAATGTGAATATTAAACAGATAGGGGGATTTACTTTTTTCTGCCAACGCCTATGGGTGCAAGTAATTTTTCAAGGACTATATATTTTCTGAAAAGCATTTTTTATTATTCTTATTATATCAAAAATAAATTAGGTAAGGTGATTCTCAAATTCCCTGCTCAACAAAGTAAAACTTTCTGACACTTATTCTGACTCATTTTTAAACGCAAAGGTATAAGATTGACAGGGGCTATTGAAGCAATTTAGGATCGAAATGAGTTTGATAAATATATTACTTATTGAGTTGTAACGAGACGACAGATTTTTATCTCTTCTCTCACTGTCGCTCCGGAAATTTGGTTCAAAACGCCAACTTTGTCAGTATTTTCTTAAAAATTTTCTGCCTTTACTAAAAATGGATAACTCTATTCGATTACGTAATTTCTGAACAAGAAAACTTGCCCTTTTCCTATTTTTCCGAATAGAAATGAATTAAAAAATGTGTAAGAAAGTAGCTTCTCTGGATTTGAGAACAGCATTAATAACAATTACTTGTTCATTGCCTTCTCTCTCTTTGAAATGGCACCATTTATTACCAATGTTTGCATACATATTTTTTAATTAGTTCCATGATTTAATGCACAACTTTGAAACTCGATCTACGATCTAATCAGGGCCGGCGTAACCATCGGACAAACAAGGGCGGCTGCCCACGTCCACGCGCCAGTTAAATCTTGTTAGAGGGCCCGAGCCTCTCTATACAATTCGAAATAACGTTACATTGTGTAAAATTACATCAATTTGTTTTCTAATGTTTTTTAGCGAAAAAAAGTTAAAATTAACTTGATTTTTTACAGTAAAAGTTGATAAAAATTGTAAAAGAATGCATAAATGTGAAAATCCTGAAAGTAACCTTAAACGCCAAAAAAAAAAAAAATATTAAAAATATTCTACAGGATAGTATTTATCGAAATTATAAATAATTATACACATTACAAGTGACAGAAATTGCATCCCATTTTTTCTTGCACTTTATATTAAAAATTATTCTATGATAAATACAAATTTTAAAGAGGATTTTTATTAATCGAATATTGCAGTAAGAGAATTTGAGCCCCACTAAGCGATTTGTCAAGGACTCGCGCGACATTGTACCGGTCCTGGGTCTAATCAAAATTTAGTGGATGGAAAAGTAATTTAAACAACATTCATCTGTTCAGAGACATTCTCTAATATTGCTGGCATATACAGTGGCAGGATTGTATCACAAGTACTGTGCATATCACACAATTATATGAAATTCAGACACTTAAGTGTCTGAATTTCTAAATGTTTTAATTTAAGACATATCATCATTTTTCACGCATTTTTCTAAGTTCTTTTATATTCTTATCATAGTAAGACACTTATGTGCCTTAAATTCAGACATATATGATGACTGAAGTTTCACATGCAGACACTTAAGTGCCTGAATTGCTTTTTCATGCGCTGACCGAATATGTGTCCGAATTTAAGACACTTCTATTTGCAGAATATTTTTTTGCAGAATATTTTTTTTTCACTTTAAATATAGTTTTTAATAAAATTAATGTTGTAAATGTTTTTCTAAATGTAAAATAATATTGGATGTCTTTTTCCCTTTAGAAATTTGGAGATGTAATGCAACGTAAATACAGTACCCCGTAATGTCACGTAGCACGTATGTAAATATTTGCTGATGAATGCACATAGCCATATACATTTGAATGAAATTAATAGTTAATGTAATTCATATGTAAATATATATTAATTATAATAATTGCTAATTGAACCAAGAAAGAATATTAACTCTATGAATAATACTTCCTGACATGCAATGAAATCATACAAAACTATATTTCTTACATCCGTTTACAAACACATCATTTAGCAAAAAGCACATAGAGCACTTTATAGGTACACGGACATGATCTTCTAATTTTCTTTAGCTTATGAATGCAAATAAATAATAATAATAATAATAATAATAATAATAATAATAAGAGTGTGAAAATAAATAATGATTTATTTATAATATGATGGTGCATTTAAACGGAAATAGCAAATTTGAAGTATAGTTTAAATTTTCTGTGTGTTTGAATATGTAATTAGATAAATATAAAATAAAGCGGTTTTTAAAAACTAAAAATAATTATTACAAATGTACTTTTAAAGAATATTGCGAATGATGTGTTGTTAAAAATATACGATATAACGAAATTAGCTTTTAAAAAAAATCTAACTTAAGTTGATATTTTATCTCAAATTTCATCATTACAATTTTTCTAAGAACGTTTAAAACAGTGCAAAATATAAATCAGTAATAAGTTTTAATAATATATAATGAATTTCTATTCAGTAAGAAGTGATTAAAACAGATGAAATTTTACTAGAATCGTTCGTAATTACTAAAATAATAATAATAATAAAGTATTTAAAACGGTGTACCAAAATGCAAGCAACATAGATGTTTCAGGAAATGCAAGCATTTCCTGAAACATCTCGATAAACTTACAGATGACACATAAATATGTACGACATGGTTTTGCTCTGATTTTCATTATTTTATTCTAAATATACATATTAAATTCGAACACATTTATTTGAATGTATCTTGATAAATATACCAACAAAATATTTGATACCTCTGAAGTCATGAAGTTTTATGCTTTGTATTAAACTTTCTTATGATGTAATAACGATTGCAACCAATACCGGTGCTATAACCCAGATAATGCGATTTTTATTTCCTTTTCCCTAAGCTTTATTACTGGATTTTATCACTTTAATTATTTTGTTAAACGTCGGGGTAATGAAAAGTAAGCAACTCTTTGACTTCGTTAGCATTTATTAGCAGGAAAATTGATAGATATTTAGATATTTCTTTCGTGGGATTTTAAGTACGTTGGCTTTTTATAAATTTGTTTTCGCAAGAGGAATTAGAAAAAAAAAGTTATTTTATAAATATGTTACGCTATATACAAATTATTTGTTTTGTGGTGGGATCGTAAAAATACTGTATTCGGAGTGGCAGGAATATTCTCTACATCTATAACATCATAAATGAAGGGTCAAGAGAAAAACCATGATAATCCACTTTTTGTAAAATTTCAATCTTCGTAAATGTAAATGCGAATCTTTAAGAAACACTTTCAAACATAGGTATAAAAAAGAAAAAATGATGAAAACCATTATTAAAAGTATCTATTAAGGGGAAAAAACGATGAAAATCCTTACAAAAAAAGCATTTAAAAATAAGTAGAAAGAGAAATGCGATCAGTCCCATTTTAAATACGCAGTTAAAAATAGGTATAAAGAGGGAAGATAGATGAAAGCGATGTCCATAAAAAAAGAACTATAACTATGCCAATAACTTATTTGTGATGATCATAGTTTTTCCACTGAACTTTCAAATGTTATGATAAAAATGTTTTAAAATGTTGCGAATTCTGCGAAGAACTGGAAAAACTGTGAAGTTCTGTAGAGAGAATTGAGAAAGATATCATAGAAGACTAATACGCTGATCATCAAGAAAGAACTTTCGTTAAAAAATATTTAACAACACTTCATGATGTTCTGTAGAGAGAATTGAGAAAGATATCATAGAAGACTAATACGCTGATCATCAAGAAAGAACTTTCTTTAAAAAATATTTAACAACACTTCATGATGTTCTGTAGAGAGAATTGAGAAAGATATCATAGAAGACTAATACGCTGATCATCAAGAAAGAACTTTCTTTAAAAGATATTTAACAACACTTCATGATGTTCTGTAGAGAGAATTGAGAAAGATATCATAGAAGACTAATACGCTGATCATCAAGAAAGAACTTTCTTTAAAAAATATTTAACAACACTTCATGATGTTCTGTAGAGAGAATTGAGAAAGATATCATAGAAGACTAATACGCTGATCATCAAGAAAGAACTTTCTTTAAAAAATATTTAATAACACTTCATGATGTTTTGTCGACACTATTACACCTTATTATATTTAATATTATTTTACTCGCCTACAAACATAGATAAATGCTTTCACACACAACTATTTTAATTTTTGTAGAATTCTGAGAGATAGATTTCTTATTTATTGTGTTTTAAAGACTGCATTAATGATTTTTTTTTTTAATTTGACAAAACATACAAATAAGAAAAACCTAGTTTTGAACTTCTAATTATTATGTTGACTTTAAGAATTACATTTTAGTACAAGGATGATATATGTTTAAATCAAAATATATATCCCATTCGAAAAAATGTTCTCGAATCTCAACAAATAAAATTTACATTGTTTAATTGAAAACACAGTATATAGAGATTGCAAGTTTAGTCATTTTAGATATACAACTTTATGTATACCATTTTATGTCATTTTATATATATTTATATTTTATATAAAACAAAACATTTGTCAGTAAATGAATTTGTTTTAAAGTGCGCGAGTTACCAAAAAAAACAGTTTTGAGAAAAACACAATAAAATAAATAAAATTCAACTGGAATCTGTATTCAAAATGATACAATATCAATATCAAATCAACATTTAGTCTGCGAATTCTTAGAAAGTACATATTAAACGTAGAGGCAGATAGTAACACATTCGCAGCTCACGTGGTGTGAGAGTTCGGTTAAAAAAAGAAAAAAACAAATGTATCATCTTTGATTTGTAAAATATTAAAATAAAAAATGTGTAAACTACTTATAAAATACATTGCAATTCAAATAAAATCGTGGCTTGATGACGTCATAAACTTTGAAGGCTCGATTACTGAATTGCTTAAAAGAAACATCCTTATAACTCCGAAAACAATAATCCTATTAACTAGCGTTTTATTGCATTTGATTAAGCGTCTCCTTTCCAATTAAAATATATCTTTTAATTGAAATTTTTATATACCTTTTATCAAAACGAATATTTCGAGAGTCCGAAAAAAATAGTTCTGGATAATCGAGGTTAGTGAAATTTAATAGGCTTCTTCCCATTATTATATACTAAGTACATACAAAATTCCATGTCTCTATCTCAATTTGTTCGGGAGATAGAGCGTTTACAGACACACAGACACACAGACGGACGGCAACATTTGTTTTTCGAAAAATATGTTTTTCGGAATCTCCAGTGTCTGAAACGTGTAAATCCGTCAATTTTTTTTTTTCGATTTTCAAAACGATTACAAGATTTACCCTATACTACATATGATGGGTAAGTAATAATCCGATTAAATCGGGAAAAGCAAATGACTTTATTTCCAGCAAAAGCGATGTCTAATGCAGAAGAGACAGAAACCCTACGAAATTAATTTTCTTTCTGTGACAATCTAAAAATAGAGTTCACAGCATGACGAATGATTCGTTTAGAGGCACATGACGTCACACATTTTTTTACATTGAAAAGTGATAATTTCCACACTTTTGACTGCATTTCGTATTGTTAACCCTGGTTTTCCAACAACTATAAGTAACATTTGAATCACAGGTGAATAAATCATTTGTGTTTACTTCGATGGAACGAGACATGTGTTTGTGTGGTCAGCCGAATTTCAACTGAAGAGATCTCAATATATATGGGGCAAAATCTCACTGTCTCCGGATTTTCTGCAAATATCTCATTTTTTAATATTTCATATTATTTTCAATTTGAATTTTTAATATCCAATGATATATTGCTGAATAATAATAAGTAGATGGACATAAACTTTAATGAAAAATAAATATGATATGGCAGTTTTTATCAAACAAAACAAAAATTGTAAGTGACAAAAGTGACAGGGACAGTAATGACATTTTCTGCAATTTTGCCACTTTAAAAAATAATATTTCTGGAATCTTGTATACATTATTTTCAGAGCCATATCAAACCTATGATTAAATGACTGGATACTGGTTAATCTATAAATATCAATATTTAAATTAACAATGGGGACAGGGGACAGTTGTGACCAGGGCTTTACAAATTTGAAAAAATCTGGTAGCCAGGTATAAATTCTAGTCGCCAGTAAAAAAAATTTAACACCCGCCCCCCCGTTATTGATTTTTAAAAAGTACAAACGTTTGCTTAGGAATTAAGTCAGAAAAAATAATAACAAACACAGTTTAGAATTATTAGTTACATAGTTTATAATAGTGCATAATAACTAAGTTTTCTAAGGAAACTTATCAAAGTTATATATTTGTGAAAAAAATAATAATAAAGGAAATATTGTAAACTCTGAATTAACCGACATGTTCGGGAAATGCTGATTGCCGTATGCTTCAAATGTTCAAATAGTTGAGTGCTACAAAATCTATATCGGATGAGAGGGCATCTATAAAATAGTGAAGCCGGAAAACGATTATATGCCTATTTAGCCTATCAAAATAAAAAAGTCAAATAATTCTGATTTAATTACTTCAAAATTTGCATTTAATGACATTTGCAATAGTTTTGCCAAATTAAAAATAAGTTAATTTTTTCTGTTGTTGTTTGTTTGTTTGTGTGTGTGTGTGTGTTTGTGAATATAATTTCAAATTTATTTCTTAATATTTTGTAACTTTGCAGCATCTATAATGAGATATCTTACAAGAAATTTAATTAAACGTTGTGATGTTCGCAAACTCGAGGGCTATTAACGCGTAATATTACGAGTTATTACGTAAACGTTTGTTTTCGTAGCTAAAAAGGAAAGAAAAAAATATATTTTCCCGCGCTGGATTAAATCGAAATCAGCAGCCGGCTGAGGTTTATTTTCATCCAACGATCTACGATAAGAATTAAAAAAAAAAAAAAAAAAAAAAAAAAAAAAAAAAAAAAAAAAAAAAAAACTTTTTGAAGTGCAATCAATGATTTTTTTATTTCCATTTACTGCAGATAATAATCCAAACAATGTAATTATAAAATACTATTGAGAAACAACTCTGAACCAGACACTTGTCGCCAAGACAGAGTGAAGGCAATGTCCAATGCGTGTGGTGCAAACAGACGCGAGGCGCCAAGCATTTTAAGCCGGGAAAAAATATTAAAAATAATAATACATATTTTTATTAAAATGAATTATTCTTGAAATTTTAATTAAGTTTTATAGATTTACTTCGAATGAATTACTTATAATCACTTATATGTTATTATTCTTTTAAAATGAATGTAATAGATTAAAAGTTTTAATTCTGAACACAAAAATCTGATTTGAAACATACAAAAAAGTAAGCATTTTTTATCATTGCATCCAATTTTTAGAAGCCACATCAGACTATTTGTTATTGAACACCTCTTCTCCTCACATTCTAATCACATGACTAGCCGACTAGAGCGGAAAAGAATGGCGTTTTATGTGCATGAAATGGAAAATGCCTTTTTAACTTCGCTTTAGAGAAAATGTCGTTTGTGCTCATTTTTTAGTTCAATTTTTGTAATAAATAAATAAATAAATGAAACAAAAAAAGTCAGATTAAAAAAGTTAGTCGCGAGATAAAAAAAGTTGGTCGCCAGTGGCGACCTGGCGACCGCATTTGTCAAGCCCTGGTTGTGACAGTTAATAAAGTTATGCTTACATTTTCCATATTCTTCTCAATTCAGAAAATCTGCTTTATGAACAAATTGCAAGCAATGTCGACTTATAAAGAACAACATGTGCTCCACTACTGGGAACAGTACTAAAAATGACTGCATACTTCCGTCTCGTGGAAATATGAGGATATTCATACATCGAGTCAGTGACCAAATAAATGAGGAACACAACTTTAAACCTGACAAAAATGAGTATTACGCATTTCACTCATATAAAAATTATATAATTATACTTCATGAGATTCATCCTTATAATAAATGCATTATTTTTACATTATTTTAAATAATTATTGTTTGTGGATGGTTTTAATGATCAAGTTATGGGTTAAGAACAGGAGACTATAGTGACTTTTGGCATGACATGATCGGCAGTGTCAGAAAGGTATATTATCTAGCTTTAGACTTGAGGTCTATTCTAAGTCGTTTATACACTGTCAAGTATAAGATATGTAGGTTCACTTTAATTTCGTGGAATAATTAATTCCGTCATTTTTGCAACTGCTAGGAAGGAGAGAATGTATGATACTTAGAGATTTCTCTCTTCCGAAAACCATGACAATAGAGGAGAAAATTTCGCTATGAACGGGGAAGTAATCCTGGCTGGTAATTTTTGGCGAGTCAAGGAATTAGTGACAGATTGGTTAGTTACGCAATTGGGAATACATTTCTATGAATTTAGACGAAACAATCTTTTTTTTAACAGTAGTATATAGTTTTTTCGAATTTGTCTTTTTATTGCTCGAAATCTTATATAAAGAGTGCTCTTCATATGTGTAAACGGGCATAGGTATCTAAAACAGATATAGATGTGTGCGATATGTTGGAAGTTTAACCGCTATATATTTCCCTACTCTGCTTATTTTAGTTACAGATCAAATAAAGACATATTTGCATTCTTGAGACACGCACTCATAAATTGACGATAGGCTGGCAATTACATCAGATAGGGTGCTAAATAATGGTTGTTTTTTAGTGCGTTTTTGTTTTAAGAAGTGATGATAAATACATTAAAATACTTATCGTGTTATTGCAATAAATTCTGCATAAATATATAAACTAAGCAGTCCATTTCAGTCTGAGGGGAAACTTTTCTTAATTAAATCTCATTTCTATAAAATTTTAAACTTTAGCTTTGAACGAACAATTTATACTCATGACTCGCCGTTTTGAAGGATTAATAATGGAACTGCAATATTTCAAAGATTTAATTCCTATTAACTTAGAAAGGGTGTCACGTGCACAACGATTTTAATTTGATTTGTTACCAAGAGAAAAGCCACCGCCTTGTTTAACTGCTGCAAAGTACTGAAAGCAGAAACGAAGATCATGTTTTGTATTATCCTCAATAAAGGGTGTTATTAAAGGATTATCTCTACTGCAATCGTCATTCTTCACCCATTAAAAATTAGTTATGCTCTAGTTTATTTTAGCTAATTCGAACTATACATATAATTATTTATATAATTATAAATAATTATATTTAAATTTTTATGCATTACACAAATTTAATTTATTAATGATATAATGTTTTAATAAAACGAAAATTAAACAGTATTATGTTATAAAGTGCAACATGCATACCTTTGAATCACTTTCTAAAACATCTGTTGCTCAATTTTTCAAATATCAATCCAAATTAATTCAAGTAATTCATACGGAATTATCCTACAAATGGAATTTATGCTCTCACTGAGCAACACACTGAATATAACGCAGCGGAATTACGTAAGGGATATCACGTTTTGGTTAACGCAGATTTCGGCTAACGGATGTGATTCCGGAACGAAATAGCTTTGTTAAACGAGGTACCATTATTTCTATAAAGCAGTCTACTTATTAAAAATGTAACAAATATACTAAATAAGTTTGAATCGAATTAAAATTATTTGTAATTAAAGTTACCAGTACTGTAGCACACCGCGTCAGATGTAATTGAAAAGTAATAATAATAAATAACAAAACAAAAAAAATTATAAAAATTCAGAAAAAATTAAACTGTTAACTATGTTTTGGTCGCTTGGGACACCGGAAGATATGAATGGATTTCAATAAAAAAAAAAAAAAATGTAAACTTAATATACAGGGGGATTATAAAACAACTATCCCGATATATGATCCCATAACTATCATAGCGTTCACAGAAACTGAATGAAATTCTGTCCTAAAGTATTTTGAGGTATGCGCTCAAGAATCACGTGAAAAACAACAGTTAAATTCTAACAGTTACGGTAACAGTGACAAAATTTCGAAAATTTCAAATGGCAGGCTTTCTGTTGCTTCTCTGTCCTTATTGGTTGTTTTCACTATTCTTCTTAGTCTGTCTAGCGCCGGCGATTTTCGTGCTACAGGTACCGTTCCAACGCTTTTTATGGTTTTTAACTATGAAGATCACATTCCAATAAAAAAAAAAGTAGGTGTTGCCATTTGAAATTTTCGAAATTTTGTCACTGTAATCGTAACTGTTAGAATTTAACTGTTGTCTTTCATATGATTCTTGAGTGCATACCTCAAAATACTCTAAACCAAAGTTTCATCCAGTTTCTGTGAACGGTATGATAGATAGGAGCTCATATATCGGGATAGTTATTTTTATAATCACCCTGTACATAA
The DNA here is from genome assembly GCA_963931845.1 of Maratus michaelseni. Classification (NCBI taxonomy): domain Eukaryota; kingdom Metazoa; phylum Arthropoda; class Arachnida; order Araneae; family Salticidae; genus Maratus; species Maratus michaelseni. Next base: position 169,222,555 of record OZ007588.1, read on the forward strand.
AAGACAACTTTTGCACCCCGTCGCTGATTCGATTATCCAGATTTCAATTTTTTGATCCACACTACGTGTAGATGTCAACATATAACTAGGATGTTTTCGTATCTTCATAATTTTAAAGATAATAAACTTTATTTTCACCTACTGAGTATGAATAGATAAATGTACAGCAGGCAAAAAATAACAAGACGTTGAAATAATCGATTGATTCTGCTACCTGAAAAGTTTTTTCCATTTTTGCTTCGCACACTTAAACGAGGCTACATCTAAAATTACTAGACTAGCTCAGTTAAAAAAAATACACATTACTTACCTATGCTTAAAGAGCATATCCTTTCAACTGACATATTTTGCAGCAATACAGTACTTCTCGACTTTCTCCCGTTGCTTAAAGTCATTTTGCCAAATACATTTGAAATGCTGTAACTGTTTTCTCTCAATTTCCAATAATGTGAAACCTACAACCTTTTAATAATATATTTATATTAAAGCAATAAAGTATGTTGGCCACACTGTAAAATTAGAAATGTTTCTTATCTAGCAAGAAGATTTACAACTACTTCTTCCGAGTAACCCAATACTCTGGGAAGCTTTCCTTTATTTTCTGAAACTTACTGTAGATTTCCTTGAATTAAAGAAGCGTTTCTGAAATAAATGTATCTTTTTTTGTACGTAATTTTCAGCAATATTTAATAGTATTTGTTGTATTTTAATGTATTTTCCTAACCCAACGAGAACACGAAATATCGATTTTTCGGATGATATGAATTCTCAAGTAAACATTTTCATGTTAACAAGCAAATATGTTAAATTGATAGCTTAAAGTAAACATTATTCTATTACAATTCCATCTATAAATTCTGTTACGCAGCTGATATTGTTTACTTCAGAATTGTTAGCATCTGAAAAACAGATATTTTTTTATGATACCTGCATTTAGAAAACTAATACATTCACTGTACAAGCTACATTGTGAAGATTTCGAAAATTGCGGGAGCAAAAGTAACTTTTGTTTCAGAATGTTTTCTTTTAAATCTCGAAAATATTCATTTCTAAAATTAAAGTAACGCTTTTCGTAATAGTAGGTAACTCGGAAAAGTTTATATTACCTTTTACTATAATTTCTTTGCTATATAAAGAAATACTTTTGTTTTTTTTTCAACATCGTTAAATTTAACGAATATGGAATGATAAATTGCTGCGGTTTTCAAAATGTACAGACGTATTTCTCAGTGAGATGGTGTGCTTTGTTATTTTTAAAGATTTGTACTCCCCATAATCACTCAAAGTCTCAAGGCCTCAATCAAGTTCTTAAAGTAGTTGTAAAAAGGTTAAGCTTGAAGATGGGCAATTTTTTTCATTCACACGTACTGTTTATTTTTAAGGCATTATCTTATATTTAAAAATATGTGTATTAATTAGTGCCTAATATGCTTCCGAAACATTTGAAAATTCGAATATTTCCCAACTTTCGTAATATTGTAAAACTTACTAGTGGTTACGATATTCGAAATTTAAAAGTAGAGTAATCTCTGCATTTCAAATTTTTGTACATAGTTCTGGAATAAATTTAGATTAAAAAAATATATTATTTTGCTATTGTTTGCTTATTATTACTATATGTAATTTATCTGCTATAAATCATCAAGTATTTATTTAAATTCCTACTATTAGTTCCTAATACATATCTTGTTCAAATTTTCAATCGTTAATAAAATATTTTCTATTCATCCACTCAAGTTCAAATAATTTTTTTTAAACTTGTAGTGGATGACACTTTATGTTAATACAGTTTTTTCAAATATTAATTCATTAATTAAATTAAATTAATTAATTTTAGTTTTAAATGGGAGAAAAAAATTCCATTGTTTTCATAAATGAAATGAAAGATTTATGTCAAATGAGTGATGCCAACAAAAAATAAAATACCGGAACGATGAGTATAAAATAATGTTCAATAAAGATAACGTGGGACATTAATGCTGCACGGGTTTATTTTATATATTTATGATTAAAAAGTAAGAATTGACTTTAAAAAAATTATATTACTTGTTAGTGATACATAAGAAATATTCATCTTATAACTAATATTGTTTTATATTAGAGAATTGCGACAATTTCAGAGAATCCCTGACATGCATTAAGGAGGAGAAAAAAATATGTGCCCTACTTTAATCTTTCAAGGTTCATTTAATTAAATCCGACATCTTGGTGTGGAACAGTTAAAGATGGATTTCGATGGCATACTAATAAACTTTATTCTGTCACGATAAAGGGAAAATTCACTTAATTTCATTAGCAACAGTTCATCTTATCTCCCTTAATGGCTTTTCTTTGGCCTTAATTTTGCTTTCACCTACATTAGCATTTTTAAAATCTCATTAATTATCTATTTAAAGATCTAGTCAAATCGGAACGAAATTGCCTGTTAAATTATCTTTTAAAGTATAACAAATGGAACTAGGGTTATACAGAATTATGTAAATTATTTTTTTTTTCTTATTTCTGGGTAGATTGATTTTCTAAAAGGGTCAATAGAATTGCATTTTCTAAATTAAATTTTTATTGAGAACATTGAAAGAAAAAACTTCATAAATAATAATAATATGGAATGGGATGTTTATTAAAAAGATGAATATGTATATATATATATATATATATATATAATAAAAATAACTGTTGAACTAAACCTAAACCATTGATTTTAACAGTATTTTTAAATTAAAAATACATTTAAAATCAGACATTTAATAAAACTAAAAACAACACATTAATATCACATAATAAAATAAATTACGGTAGGCGTTTAAAACTTTAAACACGATCTTCATCAGCACACATATCAATCGAAAACCAAAGCTATAAAAAAATATAAGTCTATGCGTATTTATTTGTTTATTATAAAAATTTTCTGTGCTCCCATTTGGGAATAATATGTATAGAATATACTACACCGGCATTTTCCATTTTTTTTGCGGGTTATTCCATAAAACAATTTTACCCGATCGGCAGCATAAATGTACTGCATTTGGGAAATTTCAGACTGTATTTAGCGTTGCACTGTTGATGCTTGTTGCATCTTTGCCATTCAGTGGTCCATATAGTAGTTTAATGTTATCGGCTTTGGAATACTTTGGTGGATTCCACACAATTTCATTTAAGCTTCATATTGAAATTCGCATTACTTTTTCTTCATCTTTTGTTGGAATTGGCTACAGCCGTAATTCATTATGGCTCAGCGACTTCCGTCTAGAAAACAAGACCTTCATCAGCAGAAAGTTCTTGTGGTTGTAGGTTTTACTGATTTATTCTACCTTTTAACGGTATAATTTGTACTCACAGGCAATTTAAGAAGAAGTATTGTTTTGTCATCCTGAACAATTTACTTTTTATATCAAGAATTCAAGGATTTACAACAACTGGTTCCAATATACGTTAAAAGTTACTGTAATACCACTTCCTAATCGTCAATTTTATTGGATACATCGCCAATAAATAGTCATGAAGGCAATTCTCGACAACACCCATATGTCGATTATACACTCAAACAATATCGAGGCAATCAATTCCCTTCCTGGTATTGTCAAATTTAAAGAATCGCTTCACTTTAATTATATTCTTAGAAACATCAAAGGAATAATCCAAGGTTATTATTTTGATACTGTACCGCTGAATAACATTAATGTCAACATTATCCACTGGTGTTGATTTTACCTTGATTTTTTTTTCTTTCCTATTCATTTCCTTCTCAGTCAGGCAGTTAAAAAATGTCAATCGATTGACAAGCATAGTGGAAACACTGTGAATATTTTTCTTGGTTAAATATACAATCAAGTAATTGTCTTTATAGATTTTGTGGTTTAAAGCAGGGGGTACAATTCTAGCTAATCGAGCGACTACATTACTTCCAGTCCCCAGATCAGGTTTGTCCTGTTGAGGAGTGCACTGTTCTTTGTCACCAAAAATATTGAAATTATAGTGCACATGTGATACTCCTGACGGCACCCATATTTTATATCCCTATTTGGGGGGTTTTCTAGTGGTTGTAGGTTTTACTGCTTTATTCTACCTTTGAATGAGATAATTTGTTCATCGCAGGTAAGTTTTTTTTAACGGTATTTTCTTACAAGCTTGTTTATTTTTTTTCTAGAACTGGTGCAAAGTTTATAAATTATGCATGTACATTGAGTACTTTCATCAAAATGCAAGTATATGCATCGCTTTTCAAAGCGGTTTAGAGTCATGTCATCAGGAATTTGAGCAAATGGAATTCCAAGAACTCAGTGTCTAAGAGTTCTTGACAAAGGCATCCATAGCAAAACTCCAACAAAACTCTGTAACTGTTGAACACTTGTGGTTAGTGGCTTATAGGCTGTTTTGTACCAATTTGATAGAAGAATTATTCCGAAGGAAAAAAAAACTGAATAGATTGCACTGCGTATCTAGCTTCAAAGTGTATTTATTCTGGCAGAAGCTATTTTCCAAAAAAGTGATTGTATTATCATCGGTATCTATTTTCCATGCATTCCATTTTATGTTGCCTATATAATAATTCTGGGGCAGTTCTAGTATTTGGAAGATTGGTTAGACATTTCTTGTAGCTCGTCATTAGAAAGTCCATAATCATCATTGTCACTTTGTAAATCCTATATCTGTATGAATGTATTCCCGTAAAATGATCTATTATTTATTATCTGGAGATTATCTGGATCCATAATCTCAAAGAAAACATTCACGTGTTTTATAATTTATACGCATAATGTACCATGAGGAAATAATCATAAAGTTACGCAAGAAATCCAAGTTAAAAAATTTTTGTAATAAAGTTTACCTGATTATAATTGTATAAAAACAGGAGAATGGTTAGTATATTTATTTATCAGCGAATTCTGTTTGTTATTATTGTCAAAGAACAACTAAATCTGTCACTTCCAATGACGTATTCGTAAGCATAGACTTCTTGCAAAATTGTATAATTGACCAGACTTTGCTGGCATTACTCCAGTTAAAATATTTAATAGTGTTTTGTAAGTGATGGAAAAGGAATACTGTACATCGGATGCATTGAATATGCACTGTACAAAGTCAATGCAAATAAAAGAACATATCGTTTTTGGAAACAATATGCAGTAGAGGGTTAAATATTAAATCACCAACGAGTATATGTCACATTATGACAACATATTTTGGTGAAATTCTACATGCTTCATTTAGAGAAGATGTCTGTAATCTTGAAAACCTACCTTCCAGAAAAAATTTTCTTTTAAAAATTTGAAGTTCGATTTAAGTAGTAAATCTGCAGATCAGGAGACTCAACGTCAGCTCTCCAAGTCATTTGTTTTTTAAATCTCATTTTTGATATCATTTAACATCGTACAATCCGCAATTATTATTTTTTCAATTGAATGCATATTTATAAGCATATAAAATTCTTCGAATGTTCCAGATATTAGAATCATTAAATTAAACACGGTGTTATACAATGAAATTCTGAAATTGTGATGAACTGCTTTTTATTTTATTTTTAATAAATAAATAGGCATTCATCGCCCCATAGTCTCATTAAATTTACATTCGTTTTCATTAAAAAAAAATATTTCATCAAAATAGTGCGAGTTTCTTGAATTTTATTATTTTACACTCTTTGAAATACGGTTGCTAAGCAACGTATAAATAATTACAGTGGAAAGTAAAAATAAACGTTTTTAAAAATTGTAAAAATTATGAAAATAAGATGTTTATATTTCCCGAACAGATGCAAAAACATTTTCAAATATCTTAAGCAATTGATCTCTAAATTCTATTAAATTTATTGGCAAAAATTTTAAAACTTTCGGAAATCCATATCGAGAATTTAGCACTCATAATTTTACGTCTAAATCCATTATGTAAATATTCCATTTTCATTTCAGATAAAAAATTATTAAATGGGTACTTATGTTTTACTCGGCCACGTTAGATACATTTGCAACAAGCAGGACGCCAATCATACTCATTTCTTAACCCTTATCATTTGACAAAAATATAGTTTGAATATAACAAAGGTTGTGAATTATCACTTACAACATAGCTTAGAACGAACTTTAATTAGAACTATATAGTTTATTTATTTATTACAGTTTTTAGTTTATTTTTTATTATAATTTATAGTGTTTTTTTAAGTTTCTATTTTATTGTTTTTTGTTATTTATTTATCATAATTGAATTTATTGTTCAATTATGATAAAAATGTTATATTATTTATTTTAAGTTATTTACCCTTTTTAACAATGTTAACTATTTAATAACGTTAAATTACTGTTTTGAACATGATTGGTAACGCTTAACCAGACTGGCAATTGACAACAGTTTTGGCTATCTATCGCCTGACCCGGATAATACGTATGTACCATTAAATGAATCACATTATTCAATATTTCCCCACCACATCACAGATGCTACTATAAAATTGTTTTTTTTTATTCTACTGTAATTCCTTTTATTAAAATATTTCTTTTATTATCATGTACTTTTAATTTTTATTAAATGTCTTATTTTAAAGTATTTTTATTTTTAAAATTATGATTCAGACATAATATGTTTAGTAAAAATAAATTTTAAAGTGAATTATTCTTTTTAAACTTAAAACGTAACTTTTAGAATTTTAAATTAATGTAACAAATAAATAAACAAACGAATAAATTTGAATTGAGTTTATATTCACCCCTAATCCATTGTGTGGAATGCAAATGCATATATAAGGGATTTCATATTTGATTCAATCGATCGAAAAATCTAAAAGGAATGGCATATTAAAATAAAGACATTTTAAAAATTCCGTTTGCATGTATTAAAATATACATCTGCATACTTTATTCAGTGATATTGTATAAAGTAGAAAACTTTTGAAGAAAGATATAACTTATAGTGGAGATTCGCAACTTCCTGCAACTTACTGCAACTACCTGTAACTTCACTAATTTTAGTACTTTTGAAATAGAACTTATGAAAAATAGGTTTAAAAACCTCTGAATCCGATACAAATATTTTTGGAAGTCAAAAGATTATCAAATTATGTGGATAAGAACCATTAAAGTCATTCATGAATACATTTATATTACGACAATATGGAGATTTATTACCTTTCTCAATTACATTGTTATACATATATTGGCAATGAGAGTTTATGCCGTTTCAAATTTCGATTATATTTTCGTGAAATCCTTAAAATACGCGCCCAGTGGTTAGCTTGCTTCCACCAAAAGGAAAATATTGGGCAGATGTGTGCGGGTTTTGTAAAAGTGCGATCTTGGCGTGGTGACTATGCAAGATTTTCAGAGTTTTCCTTGTAAGGGAAGGATAAATCTGCACACTTTACCTTCCAAATCCCTCCGTGAAAACATTCTCTAAAAGAAAAATGGTATAAACTAGCCGATGCTAATCATACTCCATTAAAATGCGATAATTAAGACATTCGTTGAATATTTGAGGCATTTTTTGTGTAAAACTTTTCAGCTGTTTTAATTAAAATATAATTCATAAATTTAGTATTTTAACAGTTTTTACTGTGTTATATAAAGAATAAATTTTAAAAACTTTGTACTCTTTGAAAACTCAATTATGGATAAGAAAGGGTAAAAACATAATACATTTAATTAGCCGATCGTTATAAATTCATAATTTAGTCAGTAGATCAAAAATTTCCTTCAGAACTGATTAATTATTAAAATTAGCAGAAAATTAAAATATTACAATAGTAAACTCAAATAAGAAACAATTAAATATTTTATAGCGTTCATTTAACCTCTACCTTAATTTTCACGAAATTATTTCAAAGTAATTAACCCTTTTGTAAATAGCCGATTTCAATTATTTTCTTCAAAATGAAATCATATTCTCATATAAAAGATTAATAGAAAAATTTTTCAACTGTATCCATTTGCTTTTATTCGCCAAAATTTTTATATAAAATTTTCTGTAAACGGTATGAAAGAAAAAAATCAAGTTACGTATTGAAATATATTAATTAATAATTAAATGATTTTTTTCTTTTTCTTCTGCTATGTCATTATTTAGCCTGTATTATTATATTATTGTAGTACTAAGCAAAATTGGATTTAAAAAAAGTTAAAAAGTTGTGAAATACTACCGTACCTTGAAATCTGAAAATCTCGGTGAGGATAGTTAAAAGCATGTCCTGATAAATCTGAGACTAAGTATTTTAATATTTTGATAATTAGTCACTATATTAATTAAAAACTCATTAAACATCGCAAAGATACGATCTTTTTTCTGAAAATGGCGTTAACTGCAAAAGTAAGAAATGAAAGTAGATACAGACGTTTCAATGAGACAGGAAACAAGTTACCACAATGCATTTTTACCAGATGAAGATTCCAGTAAGAAATTTTAAGGTACATAAAAAATATTCGTTCGGCCACATATTAGCCGCCAACTTTCTATTTTATGGAAAAAAAAATTAACTTTCATATACAAAATATAAAAATGTAAATAAACAATGCTTAGAAAAATTAAAAACTGCACTCGCAAATTTTAACGTATGTCCAAATCTTATAAACTATATAAGATGGGAATTTGAAAATTGGTATATATACTCAAAATCATATATATTTTTTAAGAAATTCGAGAAATCGAAAAGTTCGACTGGTAACTTTTTATTTTATCCGAAATCTGTTTTTTTTAATCGGAAAATAAAATTTATTTTGCTTTTATCCTAGCTTGAATCCACAGACATTAGAAGGAAAAGCGGGGCTAGGGGAGAGGAAGCAAATTCACATTTCAATTTTCACCTCTTCAGACCTTAGTTATCACTGTTTCAGAATATTAATCTCCAAGGGGGGGGGGGATACTTTTTTTTCGGTTTCCTGGGCCCAGTCACAACAGGATTTGGCTCATTGAACTATATTTTCGATAGCATTAGAGATTTTATTTCCACTTTCCACTACCAGAGGGTGCATTACTATCTCAAATTTTATGGGTCCGATCACAACGGGGTTTAGCTTATTCTACTTGGTTCTACTTGGATCGCTTTACAGATTTTAGTTCCTCCTTCCGCCTCCAGGCTGCGCATTGTTATTTCGAGTTCTATGGTCCCGATCACAAAGGAATATGGCTCATTCAACTTGGATTTAGATTCTGTTATAGATTTTAGTTCTATGTTCCACCGCCAGAAGGCGCATTTTATTTCGTGTTCCATGGGCCCGATTTTGACGGGAATTGGTCCATTCAACTCCACTCATACAAAGGGTATGCATATCGGCTGTTCGTATAGAACAGATTACGCCGGCGGTGGAAGGTGGAACTAAAAGATTTTGCAGAGCGTGTATAGCAGGCCTGCTATACGGTGCCGAATGCAGCCGGGTCACGTGTCGGAGTTTCGTTCGGAAGGTGGTTTGTTTATAACAGAGTGCCCCTCCTTGCGGCGAAAGGTGGAAAAAACGTTTTTGAATAGTGTGCACAGCATCCCTGCTATACGGTTCCACAGGCAGTAGGGACACGAGGCGGGGGTTCGTTTAGATCAAAATGCGCCCACTGTCGGCAGAAGGTTGAAATAAAGAATTAATTTTCCAACGAGTGCGCTGCACTTTAAAAAATAATTTCATACAAAATCGGGTTAAACAAAAAAAAATCAAAGAAAGTTGAGTTTTGTTTTAATTTATTATCACGGCCCGGGTAACGCCGAACATGTCAGCTAGTAAATAATATAATTTTTTTTATATTTTGTTTTAATTTTATATTTAGAAAATTTATTTTTATTCTGAAAATCTTCTCAAAGTGGAAAATTGTTTACAGTCATATTATTATAAAAAAAAAATTAGTACATTTGTTTTACCTCATGGTCGCGTAGGACAGGTACAAGACGACGCAGAGGCAATGCAGCGACGACGGTAATGACATGAACTCTCTTATTAGAATATTTAATGTGCAAGACTGATTAGAGCATGGGCCAACGGGCCTATGGCATTCTGGCCCTTGCTTTTAGGATAACACAAATTTGGTATGCAAATTTCTTAAATCTGGTATTTGTAATCTATTTTGATCTTGTTTTGATTAAAATAAGTAATTTGTACTTTTAAAGCGCGATAAGATTGAATATAAAAAATAAATTTAACTAATTTATAAATTCATATTTGTACACTAGGCGGAAATTGTTTATTTAATTATTATTATTATTTTATAATATAGAAAAGAAAAGGAACGCATGAATACAAGACTGGGTCCCCTCTTTGGCTCAATCGGGTCTTCTTAATATGTATGTATGTATTAAAGTATTAGTCAAACATATATCACCATGATAAGAATTTATTTTTAGGAGAGATATATAAAAAATATGTAAAAATAATTTAACAAGTAGATGACATTTTTTATAATAATTCTGTATATGTCGTTAGATTTAGTATTTGAACGAAATATTAACATTAGAATAAAATAATGTCGAAAAAAGTTGTTGCTATTTAAAATTAAAAAATAAATTTAAACTTTTTACTTATACTATCCCCAAAGGGCTTATATTTATATAATTTGATAATATATGTTATTTGTAATGACCGGTTCTTTTTTATAGAATGATTTACGGCACAATTAATAGCATATGTTCCCATTTTTTTACAACAGTTGTTTATACATTTTTATTTTCATGTACAGTTTCATAAATATTGGATTTTTATTCTTGTATAAAACGTCAGTAATACTTTTATTAGTCATGCTCTAGAACACTTATCTCGCATGAATATTTTTACTTTACTACTTACTTTCCCCCTCTTTATTGTTATTTAATAGCACGTTATATTTGGAAATTTATACTTTCGATAACAACGAAGAAAGTCATATTTCTTTTAAATCCACGAAACACTTTAATGTTTTGGAACAAATGAAAATTTATTCACCCCTAGAGAAATACTTTTATATTCAAGTATACTAAGTGTTTCAAAATACATAAAATTTTTTTATATATTTTTACTTTTAAAATCCTTCTATCTATCAATGTATATATTATGAATGTTTTCTAGTATATATATATATATATATATATATATGTGTGTGTGTGTGTGTGTGTGTGTGTGTGTGTATTAAGTTTAAGTATAGGGTTTGTGAAAACCTTAATACAGACCCTCGAATTGATTTATACTTTAATTATCTTCTTTCTTTCATAGATTTTTCTTCTTTTAACTCTTTAAGGGGGTTAGATAAAGCAATTAGTGCTATAAATATATGTGATGGATTTTAACTTTGTCACTCTCAAATTGCCATTATTTCCAACTTATAACATCAGTTCATAATAATGCTACCCAGCTGTACAAGCTCTTTTACAATTAATAAAGCAAATTTTAGATAATGGTAAATTGAATAAAACAATTTGTTTTTCCTTTTAAAGTATGGATTGATGGAAGTAAAATGTTAAAGCACTAAAGAAGTTTTTTGAATGTACAGAAAAATGTCTGTGTGCTACAAATACAAATTTCTATTATCGTTAATTAAATATTTTTAAAATATAGCTATTTTGAAGTGTTTTCTTTAAGTCTTTAGTTTCCACATAGAATGCCCCATGTTTATTTTCATGTTTTGAATTGCTGTTAGATTTTTAGCAATCAAATAAAACAAATATATGCGATTTCAAGGATTTTTGGACTGTTATTTGTTTGTTATAGTACCGCACATTGTAATGTGCATTTGACACAGGATAACTCCTTGATAATTCAATCACAAATTTCTAAAACAGTTATATCATGTCAATATTCATCTTTTACATTTCATTGTAAATTAAAAAAAATAGACAACCACGAAGTGTCGTTCGTCAAATATGCACGTTGCAACTTGGTAATATTTTTTAAAGCACCTGGTTATAAGATCAAGTGTTATTCAGATGTATAGTTACCTTCATTATTTCACACGAAAAATGGATATAAACTTGTCTTTGGCAGATTATTAAGAATTATAGAACGAAAAGGAGGAGCATTCTTAAAAGTGCATTGATGACTGAAAGGTTAAGAGAAAAGCTGATATATTATTGTAATTTCTATAGCCCATATTAATGTAATGTAATTACATTTTATAACATGATAACATTGTTTCTATAGAGAGAATTTAAGTTTACGAGTAAAAACATTTAATTACATCATATTAAATATTAAATACATTTACTAAAATCAGTAAACTATTCATCTGTCGAGTTAACCTTAACAACGGAAATTTTAAAGAAATTATATAATGTGATATATTGTTAATATCTCCATTGATTCACATACATTCAAATAAAATGACTTTGAACTGAATCCAAAGACAAGCAGCAAAAAAAATAAAATATTCCTACTACTGTTAAAAAAGATATCTTATTTCAGAAGTATTCAAGAAAGAAATACTTTTGATTGCAACATTATTTAAAGGAGTTGCTCATACATTTTAAAACAAGACATTTACATAATTCGAAACCTCTGCATAAACTTTGAATTCTTTTATAAAACTTGCAGTTACTTTAGTCAAATCCTGTTTTTATTAGACTTTTTGTGTATATTTCTTGTCTTGCTTAAATAACACACAGATAATAATAAACATTTTAAAGCTTAGTAAAATTTCATTTATTGCTGTTTGCGTGTTATGAATTTCATAGCATGTTGACGAAAAATCTTTTTTTTAATTTTTTTTTCATTCTGAAAATTCTGAACATACGAATATTTCACTATATTAAGTCAGTTATGAACAAATTAAGCAAAATTCCGTTAAGTGTGTTAAACAAAAATATTTTTCCCGTGACAGTATCTGACACATTTACAAGCTAATTTTTAAACGAAAAAGCTGATAGACACATGGGAATATGACGGTTGGAGTGCTTTTGAATCCAATTGAAGAAATTAAGCATAACTCAATTAAGAATGTTTAAAAAAATTCGTGAAAGTGTCTGGCCCATTTACGAATTAACTTTTACGCGTAAAATCATAACACTTGGGGATATCACGATTGAAGTTATTTGAATCCAATTGAAGTAATTAAGCAAAATTCACTTAAAAGTGGTTTCAAAAAATATATTTCCTGCAAACGTTCCTGACACATTTTAAGCGTAAAAGCATGACAATGATTTTTCATCCATTTTTTTTCTTTTCTTTTTATTTCATTTTTGAATAAATTAAGTATGTTTGAAGACAAAGACTGTTCTCTGTCAAACTTTTGTCAGGCTGTCGTGACCGGAAAAATACCAACTTTCACAGCATGCCCTGAAAATACTCTGTTTTTATCTAAAAATGTTAAAACAACTCATTTTATTATTTTTTTAATAGGAGCACCTCACAATCTAAGGAGTATACGAACCAAATTAGATATCAGGAATATGTCAGAAGGTATCCAGTTTGTATTTGAGAACAATCTCAAGAATGTGCGTAAATCTAAAGCTTACATAATGTTATCATTTTTATTTTAAATGTTTTAAAGCTTCTCGTTTCGAAATAAGTATTTTTAGTGTAATTCGATAATGTAAAGAAATATATCTAATTTTGAAAATTTTCCCAAAATATTTATTATAGAAAAATATAACGATATCTTGTTTATATTGGAGAAAAAATTAAACAATTTTTATTGTCATATTAGAAGAGTCAATTTATACATAAATTCAAATATAACTTTAATGAAAGTTTTCAGCGTCACTTTTATGCGGCGAAATTCAACAGCTTGTTTATCGTTTATTGTAATTCATGTTCAACATTTATTTTTTTTTATATTTGTGTTTAAATAACAAACGAAATTTTGGAGTAACTTAAGTTTTCTCGTAAAAATACAGGTTTTGAAAATACAATTTTGTTTTTAAAATCTTTACAAAAATTCATCATAAATTGAAGAGCAGTGAAAATTCGTCATTTTGTAGCTAAATGAGAAGAAAGAAAAACTGGCAGTATTAAAACAATTATTAAATTTTAACTTATGAATTCATATCGATTATGCAATACATAAAACGTGATCGCTCTGAATGAACAAACAGTAATATTTAACTTTATGAATTTAAAAATGTAATTTATTCTTATCATAACACCAATGGTTATATATCTACCCTATATATATAAAATCCTAATGAAACGAATTTGTGAAATGATTTTATGAAACGACTGATTAAACGACTGATTATGTTTCAGGGCTATTTTTAATAAAATATTAAACGCTTGATGGTGAAATTAATACCAATTGTCCATAAAAATCCGCGAATGTCAAAACTGGTAATAGAATTTTAAAATTGGAATTAGTTTTCGAGATATTAATTTTTTTCTAATTTTAATGCCATTTCTGTAATGATGGCAAATAATTACTCAGTTTTTTTGTGACAAAAAAGGGAAAAAAATTGAAAAAGATCCCGATAAGGATTATTGATTTCTTTTTATTCGTCATTTTCAAATTGAAATTGAATTTATCTTTTATTTCAATCGATAATGAAGACAAGATTGTGATTAAATTATGTTTTTCAGGAAAATTTGAAAAAATAAAATCACATTTCTCTCGTTAGGATTCAATCGTCTGTCAGCATTTAATTTAATTTATAAACTGAAAATATTTCGAATAAATTCATCCAAATGACGTCATTTATGTAAACGCAAAAGAAAGTTGGGGGGGGGGAAGGAATTAATAGTAATTATTATTTATTGATATCATTTTGTTATTTTTTTGTAAAATTTTATTAAACGAATTTATAAAATCACTAATTCGGATATTTCAAACGAATTTATAAAATAATAATTTCTTAACTGAACGGAAGGAGAATAAAATATCTTGCTTGGTTTTCTATCCTACTTGGTTTTCCCGCCAAGCTTTTAAAAAAAGCGTGAGGACCCCTATAATAGAAAAGCACCAAAAGTTCATTGGGTTTGTTTTCATAACTTTTGGCAACAAATCTATGTATATTGACGAATCTATCCCTTTTTGAAGCTCGAATTACGCCAAACCTAAAAGCAAAGTATCCTTTACTGGAAAAGTACCCAATTTTCTTATGGACAGTATTCAAATGACATAACATGGTGTAAAATTATCGCGGATAGCAAATTTGTTTAAATATCTCATCAATTGATGCCGAATAAATTCAGGCATGCATGCACAAAATATTTAATTAATTTTGTATGATAAATAATTATTAGAAAATTCGTATATACATATTATATAAAATAAATAATTTACATGTTTAAAATAACATGAAAATATGCATGATGGTGCACTAAAATAGAGAGAAAATTAAAACCTGTTACTGAAAATGTCTATAACATAGTACTTTTCAATACCGTGGTTCTTAATGTTATTCACAAGCGGATGGAATTTTTCTCATCCTTAAACGCAAAGGAAGAATAGAATACAGATCGTTGTTATGAAAGTCCGAGAGGTAGCCACAATTTAAGCCTACCCATTTTATACAAGCTGGTTTTCAAGGTGTAATTGATTTTATTTATCAATGGCGAAAACAGTCGTCAGTTGTCTCAACAGCTGTGTATGAGACAATGATAATCAAAAAATGCCCCATTAAAACGTTAAAAGCATGGCAACCCAATTACAGATTTACCAATATTTTTAAAATAAAGCACGCTGTCATGTTTTTAGAGGCCTCGAAGTCTGAGCGGGGTTTGGCGAGCGTAGCTTGCAGGGGGTAGGCCCCCTAGTATGTATATATATATATATTAACAATTCAGCTTCCAGCTCCATGTCTCATATTAAAAAGGTTTTAATTCACTATTCGATAATGAAAAACTATCTATAATATACACCAGAAAAATATAAAGATTGCCGACAATGTTTTTTTTTTCCCAAGGTACTGTATTTCGATTGCAGGTAATTTATTTTACGATTTTCCAATGCCAAATAGAATTATCCTAAAAAATATTGACCAGGGAACATTTCGAGAAATTCCTAAACTCTTATATGTAAAAATGGACTAAATTTAATTTCCTCAAATTTTACATAAAATTGAACTTAACATAATAACGCAACTTCATGATACAGCTTAAAAAATCTATTCAAATCTATTTCAAATAGATTTCAGTTACCACGTTCCATTTTATTTTTAGGGGTTCTAAACATTACTAACTTTAGATTTTTTTTCGTGTTTGTGACGTCGTACCACGAAGTATTTAGTTGAATAATTGATAGGCCTACATAAGTATAAAATAGAGAAACACTTAAATAAAACACCAGAACATTCGATCATTTTTTTAATATCCAAAAAAACCACTTTCTTTTACCTGAAAAAAATATCATTACTTAAAAATTATAAATGATAACAGAGGTGTAATACATTCATGCAAAAAAAAATAATAATAACAGTTGCATTATCAATGATGACAATCGAAACGATGCGATTTATTGCTTGCGACCGGATAAGGACCATTTCACTTATATCTTTCTAACAGCAAATTTTAAGATAGTTAAAATGATATTTATTTTCGTATTTAGAATATTAATCCATTTCATTTTGATATCAAAATTATATACTGATAATTATTTATGAGTCTGATCAGAAACTTTTGAGGAATTTTCGATGTATTTTTTAAACCTGACAAAGTGAAAATAAAATATTTGACGAGTCACAAATAAGTCATAAGTCACAAGCTTTGAGACAAATCGTATTAATATCTGATTCTTCATTTGACTTACCTCTATCTTTATACACATTAGATTTCGTGTTAATAGTCAAATGATATACAAAATAAAATCAGTCTAATGCCAAACATTATAAAAACAAAATCCATTTTTCTATAGAAATATAATGCGATTTTTCTTTTACTCCTGTATAAACAATGAAACTAAAAGTGTTGAAATAAAATTGTGACAAGAGTCAATAGAAATACCGTTGTACTTTGAATGCTACAGTCTTAATTATAAATGAAAACTTATTGGCTAGAAATTTTGAAAAAATCCAAAAAAAATTTCCATTGTGTAAAAGAGGAATCATTCTTTTTTTTTTATCTTGAATATAAATAACCTCATTGCCTTAAAATCTTTATATTCAAATTGGAGTTAGTTTTTTAAAAAAGAACTGTAATATATTAACATTATTTTAAACTGATCAATATTTATTAAAAGTAAAATGTGAAGCAATGATATTCAAGAATAAAGAATGGTTCTTTAGTTTTTAAATATCTTAAAAGAAAATATTTCCAACCAGTAAAATTGAATTAAAGTATTTTTATTAAAAATATCGTAGTGTAGTATTACTGCAAGAAGATCAGTACTGTAATCTTGTAATTTTATTTTAGGACAAAATAGATTGTAATATTGAGGAATACTATTTAATCTAAATTAAAACTAAAAATAGTGCTATTTGAAATTTTACTTTAAAAAGTAGCTATCCCTGCACATAATTCTCCCATTTCTTATAATTTTAGTATTTTTGTTCTGCGAGGTAAAATGTACGGCACGGTATAGATCATATATGGGTAAAAAATTAATCACGCTGTCTCGAATTCGCGACTGTGCTTTTATATAACTGGTAAATTGTTTAAATAATCTTTAATTAATAAGTACTTACCTGGAAACCTTGGGACATAAAAAATAAAGCCCAAATTCGAAGTGCGTCCATAACTCCAACCTCTTCAAGTTTTCATTTTTATGAATAACTACTCTCTACAAACGACAGTTTTAACACTGAGCAAAAAATACTCAAATCTGAGTATGTCGCATAGTCAAAATGGCTCCGAATCAAAATTACTCAATTTTGAAACATGTATATACTCATTTCTGAAAACATGCACACATACAGGAATAAAACAACATGTACTCATATTTCAGTATGTACATGTTTCAAAAATGAGTTTGAACTGATTCTAATCATTTTAGAGTATGTCCATGTTTCAAAAATGAGTATGAACTGACCTCTATGTGCTCAGTTTTGAGTATGTCTATGTTTCAATATTCTGAGTATTTCTGGTATTTCAGAATTGAAAGCATTGGGTCGTCATATTTCAAACAAAAAGTTTCATAACGAAATGAAAACGATTTACTCAGATTTGAAAGTTTCATTTTTCTCAGTGTAATAAAAGTTTTGATTAGTGTACCTTATTCACTGGCATATTTTTTGCACGTTTTTAACCAATTCTTTAGTTCTAAAAGTATAAGTGCAAATATTTTAATAGCATTCTTTATCTGGTAAGTGCAACTTAAGTGAAAAGACTATTGACTATCAATTAAAAGGAATATAGCATCTTATTAAAGGAATTTATCATAGTTTCAAGAATCCTTAAATAGTTTTCGAACTGCGATAATATAATGCATAATAATAAATAATATAATAGTGTTTTTGAGCATTCTGTAATAAAATATGGAAGAATCCTTTAGATAGGCGAGCGACTAAAGAAAACAATTTACCAGGATTTTGAGATTACTTGTATATTAGTGCAACTAAATATTTTATGCAATTAAGTATGGAAATACTTAGGTACATCTGATCAGATGTATTTTACAGATTACCGGTCATAAATTTTCATTCAATTTTAATTGTTTTCGTAGCATATATGTTTCTTTAGGATAATATCAAGTAAGTGTATCTTTTACTCCGAATTATTCTTCCGTGTTTAGAGAAACATTCTATCATGAATATACATTTTTTCGTTAACAAATCAAAACGTTTGTATCACATTGCTAGAGATATCGCATTACCATAGATGCAATAGTACCTGCACACAGTTGTACTGTAATCATAGAAAAGGCACCGTGTGAAAAAGTAGAGAATTTATTTTAAGCAATTAAACTGAATTTTTAAAAAATATAAATTCATAAGGAAGCATGCAGTTTTATTACCTCAAACAAATTCGGAATGCTTAAATTCATCTTTGTCAAATTAAAATAAAAGTAAACACACATAAACATGTGATTCTATTACCTAAAAAATGACTACATAAAAGATGACTACCTAACAGATGGTACAGTAACATACTGTTTACAAGAATGTGATCTGAACATTTGTTTTAACACCAGTTTTAATTATAAATCCTGATGAAGGCTGAGTTCGCAGACGAATGCGTCCGATTTATTTTAATGCTTTAAAATCTAGTTAAAATTTTAGTCATCTTTTAGTTAATGGAATCACATGTTTATTTGTGTGTCTTATAATCTTGATACGAAATATACGCGAATTCTTGTTTTTTACCAAACGTTTCTGGTTGTGTTAAAAATAGACGAGAAAATATGTTACGTAAATATTTTCGGTACAAAAGACATTATTTGATACATTTACTTACACTGTTAAAAATTTGCAGCAAACTTTCCAGTCATTTGACCGTATTTGTAGAAAACGATTACGTAACCGTAATTTAACTATATTCTGTCCGTATTGTTGCTCATTTTACGGTCAGAATATTGTTAAATTATGGTTATGTAACCATTTTCTACAAAAACGGCCAAATGACTGGACAGTGTGCTGCAAATTTTTAACAGTGTATAAAAAAGCTTTTCAAATACGATTAAAAAAATCTTGAAAAAAAATTAAAACAATAATCATAAAATATTATAATATACAGTGACTTCCTGAACGCGTTAAATCGCCTACATTTTTGCAGTGCAACGGCATACTATATTCTGCAACTTTTAAAATAAAATCTTTTTCACATTAATCAGTCAAACATAATCGATTTTATATCCATTTTCTCTATTGAGAACTTAAAAGAGGATTTTATGTTTTTTTGTATTATACAAGGGAATATTGTTGATGTTTCATTCCGTATTGCATTTTCCCTTAAGATAACCAGAAATAGAAGTTGTGTGTGATTCGTATGTTTCATTTAAAAAAAATTATACAGCAAAAAAAAAAAAAAAAAAGTCAATTCCATTAGCAAGCTGAAAGCTATTCGTATAAAATATCTAAAACTTTATATATATATATATATATATATATATATATATTCCCTTAAGATAATCAGAAATTGCGTGTGATTCGTATGTTTTATTAAAAAAAATTATAAAGCAAAAAAAAAAGCCAATTCCATTAGCAAGCTGAAATATATTCGTATAAACTTTATATATATATATAAGCGTCTTTTCGTGTTACAGACGTCATTTCTCTAATTTTGTTTTTACAAAAAAAAAAAAAAAAAAAAAAAAAGTTTTATTTGAATTTATTATGATATACGATAGCATGATTATGACATTGTCCATTATAATGTATCTGTTACGGACAAAACCCGAAATCGGCCAGTTCGCGAAGCTCGCGAATTGGCCAGATGCCGTCGGCCAGTTCCCGAAATAGCTATGGGTAGTTGGGCAGTTTGAATGTAAGTGCTTGACAGGTTCGGTATTGAAAATGAAGTATGTAGAGTTTATAATTCATGTACAGGAGTACTCAAAAATAATATGTGACTTAATGGTCTATGGGGAAAATTAATTGCGGCGTGCCTTAATGGTGTTACACTGTTACAAACATAATAAAATGATATGAATTTCTGAGGTGCACTAAAACATGCTTCTGTAGAATAAGGAGCAGAAATAATTTATCATTGATTTACAGGATCACACAAAATAATTCTATTACATAATGGTGTACGGAGAAAAATGTTTGCAGCGTATTTTAATTATGTTTGTTTATTTGAAATATGCTGAAATTGATATACATTGTTGATTTTTACTACAATAATTTTTTCTGTAGAGTATTAATGTGTATATCAATTATTGTTCATTTACAGGGACACATAATTGATTTCGAATGCAATACTGTGTCGAAAGTATTATCTATTAGGGATGATTGCAGGAAGTGCGTTTTTAGTTATGCGTTTTTAGGTTTAAATAAAGTTTTGCATACTACGTGGTGTGTATAAATTCTATTAATCCTATACATGACTAAACAAAATAATTCTTAAGCTTTACTATTATGATTTTTAAAGGGTATATTAAGTATGCTTTTTAATTTGGAGTATGCATTTTCAAGCACAAATATAGTATTTAGATTACTAAGAGAAGTTTCTAGAATATAAATTAAATCATATACAGGGATATGTAAAGAACTTGATACTTGTTTGCCTATGAAAAGTAATTCTTGGAAGTTTGTTTTCAGTAGTTTTATGTGTATTTTTTTCTAAATTAAATTGTAGCTTAATATTTGGCGTGTATAAAAACCTCTAGGTAATATACTGGTCTTTACAAAATAATTTAAGTACATTTCTGCTCATTGGTACAATTTTAAGAAGGTGTATTTTCCACTGTGTTATGCGTTTTCTAGCTAATCTAAATTTTAGAATACTATGTAGAATATATACAAATCAGTACATCATATACAGGTTTCACAAAATAATTAGAGTGTTTCTCCGGCTATGCACAGTAGTGACTGAAATCTGGCTTTCAAATGTGTTATGCGTTTTCTAAAATGTTTACTTGAGTATCTTTTTAACCCTATTAAACGGTTTTGTTAAAATATTCTATAAGTGTTGCAAAGGTTTTCATAATCTATGCTTGAAGCATATGATTTTTCTTTCTTGTATTTTCATTGATGACATTTTATTATAAAGATAAAAAATAAAATATTAATTTGCATAAATGGTGCTTGTCAAGGGCATTAAAATTGAACTAACATCAGGTATATAAGGAAAACATTAATTTAAAAACATGAAATGCAGCATTTTCCTATGATTGCGTCAAAAGGAAATTATTTTCATAAATTTTTAATTCTGCCACTCTTAAATTAGGTATCAAAATTTAACCTGTGATAATGCAATAAATTGCACCTGTGATAATGATGTCATTTTTAAAAGACATTCGACTGAAAAAATATTGTTTTATTCAGAAAATGGCAATATTTGACTACGATTGTGTCCAAATGATAAAATTTACATTGGTATTTCATTCCTCTGATATTGACATCAGACCCAAATGTTTTACAATATGTTTCTACCAGAAAAAATGGAATCATGTTGAAGAGAAAACACACATTTTCTTCTATAATGATGTTTGTCATAAATTGATGATTGCCGTATGAACGATTTCTGGGCGCGAAGGGTAGAGACCCGTTACAGAGAGGTTTCTCGTTACAGTGATTGCCGTATTAAAGTTTAACGGTCTAGAAGAGCACAAAAGCATATTTTAGTGATAGCTGTAGTAACAGTTAAGAGGATACTTCACTCGCACGAAGACACGCGCTGGCTAATATTAATCCTATAGGGGAATTTTTTTAAATATCTCGTTTGCATTTCAATATTTTTAAATGATTGTTTTTGCCTTGGATAGCTGATATTAATCTCTACGCAGGTCATTTTTTTTTTTTTACTTTTTGGTTTTGTTTACAGGATTTTTTTTATTATGATGCTACTATCACTTTTGGAACCGGTTTCGAATGTGAAAGTATCTTAATAAAAATAATATGTAAACAAAATCGAAAAAGCAAAAAACGACCTGCGTAGACATCGACCTAAGCTACACAATGCAAAAGAAACTTAACTAAAAATATTGACATATAAAAGAGATATTTAAAAACAAATCTCCCATAGGATTAATATTAGTGACATGGGAGTTAACATGGGAGTCCGCAGACCAATATCAAGAAAGGTCAAGGTTTTCGAATAGATGTAACTGTAATCTAATTTTTACTTTCCTCTATCTATAATAGAAAAAAATATTGTAATCGAAAAATTTTTTCGACTTTCGGTTTCCGACGGATTTACACGTTTTAGGGGTCGGAGATCCCAAAAACAAATTTATACAAAATGTCTCATTTATCAATGAAAAATGCTTCTCATTTTTTCTTTCGAAAATATACATAATTAAAAAAAAATACGGCATTTGAAGTATTAACATGTATCAGATAGAAGAATGCTTTGCGATTGGCTCAACCGACAAGTTTTCTTCTGTTAAATAGAGAATATAAGCACGAAATAAACAAAACGTATTTTTTTTTATCAGAACTCTACGGGCAAAATAATTTTTAAATACATCAGCATAAATACAGAAATATAACAACACATATTAAAAATGAAGAATTGAAACAGTTTACTATTTTTCCTAATCAGGGCAAGGGTTTTGCCCCCTGTATCTTCCGTTTAAGATAATTTTTAAAAACATGAATATAAAAAGAAAAACATATCTAAAAACGATCTTTAACGGGGGGCAAAGGGGACTTTGACCCCGTGACGAAAATTATTAATTACTCCTCTTTTTAGTGTTTAACTATTTTACATTTGAGTAGCATAAATTTTACTATTGCTTTCAAAATCACAAGAGAAAAAATCATAAATTTGAAAATCCAGCAAGTGGCATTTGGTCTCCACTGACCCCTCCTTCCCCCATCCCCCCCCCTGTTTTTCAAACTTTTAAACGAATAATAATATTTTGAAATTCCTCCATACAAATACTTTGGATTAACGTTAGATTATTAATAATAATAATAAAAATATATTTAAACTAGTTTTTCGTTTCAAATAATAATTTTGGACAAATAATATTTTTTATATGAATCATAAGAAATTGTATTTAAAATATATATAGAATAGCCTTTTACGATATTTATATAAAATACTATACTAATACGAATAATACAACAATCACAATGAATCCTGAGTCAGAGAGGCAGGAAATTAATTCTTCAACAGATCACAATGAATTCTCTGTATCAGAATAAGTCACAGAAGCGAGAAATTCTTCATCAATTCTTCATGTAACTTCCTTTCCTATCACGTGTCACGTGTGCACGTGAGTGTCACCTATCGGGCAGCCTTCGATCACTATTTTGTATATTGGCCAAGGATTCATTGCCACTTCGCGAATTGGCCGGCCAAAACCCGAAATGCATTTTTCATTTCATGTACTTCGGGCTTTGGCCAGGAATCTTGGCCAATTGGCGAACTGGCCGGCCACTTCGCGAAATGGCCGAACTTCGGGTTTTGGCCGTAACATATCTAATAGATTTCAGGATAACATTTCATTATTTATTTTTATTTTTGGAACACAACATTCTGCTACATGGAAATGATAAAGTACATTTTTATTAGAAACTAGCTGAAGTACCCGGTCTTGCCCGTGATTTTAAATCTTCACGTTGAATGTTTTATTTTTGTTCATAAAGATCAGAAATCAGCTATAAGTCCCTTAGCGGTACAGATGTCACAGACGCACCGGGGTTTCTTTTTGGTTCCAAAATAGAGATTTTTGCCTGGCGTGGCAACTCGTCGATTTTGGCCGGTAGACCAGATAGTGCATATTAATCACAACTCTCTCGTATTAGTAGCTGAGTCAGTTGTATCTTTGCCAATGCGTGTGTGTTTGTAATAAAAAAAACATTATGTGTGTTTTAAAATAAATTATAATTGTTGTGTATTTATAACAAAGTTTGTGTGTGTTTTATATTAAAATAATTTGTTTCATAATAAAGTAAATTGTTTCATTTAAAATAAATTGTTTCATCTATATTAATAAAATATAGTTTTGCTCTGTGTGTATGTGTTTGTCTGTCTGTTCGCGATGTCCAGCAAAATCCTGCGCACCTAGAAGTCTGAAAATTTAGGTGAAGATTGTCCAATGCCTCTACTCGTGCACCCAAGTCTCAGAATTGTAATATTTAAAAAATTAGAGTAGTTGTTAATTAAAAACTAACAAAAAATTACAAACAAAAAAGCACTCTTCCGAAATCCTTGCGCTCATACTCAGAAGCCCCCTTTTCGCAAATTCTGTGAAGATAAGAAGCAAAGCTCGAGTCACTCGTTTCTTTTTCCGCTTTACTAAATTCGCCACTGGCGAACGGCTGGAAATACGAAAAAAGGTATACACACTGTCAAAGAACGTACATTATCGTATGGAACGAACCGGTTGGTTCGAAAATAATTTTCATTTAACTCTTTCAAAAAAGTAATCCAGAAACGTCGAATTCATGTTTTTTTATTTTCTCTCGTTTTCCGAGCTTCGCATCTGCCGGGCTACGAGAGATACGAAAAAACAGAGTTAAAGATATAAAATTAAAGATCTGATATCGCCCTTTTTAAAGCCACCTTGTGTTTTAAAAAAATAGGAATGTTAACTCTTCAAAAAAACATATTTTCTGTACGCTGCGCCATTTCGCAATTTTCGTGATTTCGCGAATATTTAAAAATTCGTTTCGGCGGTTCCGAGCAAGTTACGAAAAACTAAAAATACCAGACAATATCTACATATATTTTCTTTTCGACATCTACAATTGTTTTCAAAAAATAGGAATATTAACGCGCATAGGACTCGCTTTTGCGAATTCCGATTTTGTACGATATATAAAATCGCTCATTGCCTTTCTAATGCAACCAAACAAACACAAACACATTAAGAACATATATGTTCTATTCGGGTTCATGCAGAAACCTTTAGTTTAAAAAAAAATAATAATGTTAATTCTTTCGAAAACGTTTTTTACCATACGTCAATTTTGCATTTCGAATATGCGTTCGAATATGCGTTTATAAACACGATATGAAAAAATAAAAATACCGCGACTGATCTACTTTCCATTATTTTTTAAGATCTGGTATCAGTTTCAAAAAATTTGAATTTTAATCCTCCGAAAAAGATATTGTTTCCAAAACTCACTCACGCGATTTTCGTTTTTCGGCCCAGTTTAAAAAATCGGCATCGACTCTGGAAATGAGAATACGGACAAACAGAAGAGCCCAGATCATAGCCACGTTTATTTTATTCGAAAACCTTTCTTAAAAAAAATATCTATATTAACTCTTTCGAAACTGGTCGTTTGCGTAACCCCCTTTTGCAATTCCGCTATTTGGCAATGTTTACTCTTCCGTCACAGTTTTTTTTTTTTTTTTTTTTTTTTTTTTTTAACGAAATATGTAAAATCCGGCAGGAAAAGCTTAAAGTGAGTACATCCAGATGTAGAAAAACGATTTCGGCTTTAAAAAAATCGAACATTATGTTTTTGAAAAAAAAAAATCTTTACCTCAACTCTTTTTTGCCGATTTCCGTTTTTACCGCGCATTCCCAGATAATTCGAAGTTTAAAAAGTGTGTTTGTTTTCAGCGTAATTTTCTTTTTTACTTACGACGTCAAACCAGAAATCATTGTTCATTTTGCGTACAGAATTCAATGCACGCATGATTGTTTTGAGAAATAATAATATCTCCGTGGTTAAATTTGAATTCTACTAGGATATTTGGTTGGGTCGAATGTTTTGAAAAGGCCTCCTCCAATGGAAATACATTGCCTTGTTTACCATTTTAGAAAGCTTTAAAATATATCAAAATAAATTATTTTTTATTCCATACTTTTTTTATTCTAAAATTAGTTTGATTAACTCCCGGATCGGGTTTTCTGTTTCTGTGGAAGCGTCGTATATTAAAATTAAATTCTTTTTTGGGTGTCACCCTAGGAATGTTTCGCTATTATTTTCGCATCGAAATAATTACTGTTGACATTTTGCAGAAAAATAATTATAAATACTAATTTTCGTTTGATTTTAGTAAAATTTGTTTTTCCTGAAAGGTAAATATTTAAATTACCTAGCGGTACAAATATTTTTATGATTTTCTTGCATTTACTATTTTTAATCGTGGTTTTAAAATGCATCTTTTTTTCATTTTCTGGGAATTAAACGTTGCCATATGAGAAATACAAATTTTCGACTCGATGGTTCAGTTGCAAGGGTTGTTCACTGCCGAGATTAGGGTGTCTTAAGGAGAAGCAACATGCTTCAACCAACAACATATACCATAATCCTTTGAATTATGGGATATGTTGTTACTTTTCAGATTTATTGAAAGTTTACCTATTCTTGATTTATTTTATAGCGTTCTACTTGCCCTACCAGCACAGGGTTTGTACGACGGGGTTTCGCTCATTCGAGATATCCTGAAATATTTTAGTTCCACTTTTTATCGTTAGGGAGCGCTTTCATATCTCGGGTTCCATAGGCCCAATTAAGACGGGGTTTGACTCCTTCGATTTGAATTCAATAGCCTTACATATTTCAGAAATGCTCGTATAGAACATATTGCGCCCCCTGGTGGTGGAAGGTGGAACTACAGGAGCATCTCGGGTTCTATGGGCCCGATTACGACGGGGTTTTTCTCTTTCGACTTGATTTCGGCAGCCTTACAGATTTCAGTCATGTTCGTAAAGAACAGATTATTGTTATCAAGGGTATGAGGAACGCCGGGCGACTCAGCTAGTAATAAAATTGAAGTAAAATGCTCTTTTCGCAGGCAAAGTCTAACATGCATTGGAAAAGGGAATTGTCGAGAGAAAATGACGCAGAAACCAAAATTGAGCCAACCTCGATGCGTCTGCTAGATCTGTTCCAAACTACCTTTTATTCATCATTGGAGCAATAAAATCTGAAAATGCATAAATGCTACGATTCCTTCAAGTGTAACTTTCCATGTAAATAAAGCATATGTGTTGCCATTCTAAAGAAATAACGTTTGGATTTACATTTTTATTTTGAGTTTTAATTTGCGTAATTTTCACTCTTTTTTTTTTTTTTTTTTTTTTTTTTTTTTTAACCGACCGACGAGAGATTGAAACCTTTTGCTGAAAAGTTGTTTCCGAGTATTTTGTTATTAAGTTTTTCATGATTAAAAAATATGGCAAATACAAAAATTCTTTGAATTTTATTTTAAAAAAATCTTAAATCTTTATTTCATATTTTTACTAAGAATGAGCTCTAGGGACCTTGACCTTTGTGGAAATTCTAATATACACGCATACACATACGTATATATGTGGAATAGATTTAAATATGGCGAAAATTAATTCAGAGAACCTCAAAACGTTAAAATATACCAATATATGAATAATCGGGTTTTTATCATGTTTCAATACGTGTCCTCAAACTCATATGACGTTATATATTCGCCTGCTGACGTCATATTCCTCTGATTTCTGTACTTACTAATATTTATGCTCTTAATATTATATAGAAATCTTTGAAACTGTCCATTATGTTTTCAATATGACGTCATATTCATCTTCTTTTTAATTGTTGATTTTTTTTTTCATTTTCATTTTTCACTTGGAAACCTTTCAGTAGAAAATCAATTGTTGTGGATAGATTTTATTGTCGATTTTTAATTGTTGGCAACTGCTATAAAGAAAAATGTTTAAATTTGATAGGAAATGGCTTTTAGATTGGTGGTTTTTTATTAATTAAAAAATAACTATAATTTATTTTAATTCCGGATTTCTTTAGTTGTCTCTGCCGTGTTTTAATACACCTGTACGTAACATGTCACAGTTCTGGCTTCCAAACTGTGGATTTGTATCCAAATACAGATAGACAAATTTTCATTTTCATATATTAGATAACTCGCTGCTATTTTAGTTATATTAAGGTGTACTGAAGAAATTTGTTTAACTGTATTATGATTTAAACCAGTATTTAAAATATTTTCTGTTAGTGAATTAAAATTTTTCTTATATTTACTCTAAATTTCAAATACATTAGTAACACAAATACTTGTTTGAGACTCTATTTCAGTAAAATATACATAGCAAAGTGTAAAAAGTCTTATAATCTTATGCAATAAGTTTCGTAGCTCAAACTATATTCATTCTGTATTCATTTTTGACTTTCTGTACTCATACGGTGTAAAAAAAGTAGTGTAACTTAATAAAAACCCGAATAATGAAATATTTGGTACATTTTTACATTTTGAGATCCCTTCTATATTTTGAGAATACTCTTTCCCTTCTTTCACAACCATTCCTTATGTGTGTGAATTTGCATACTTATATATTAGAAATTCCTCACTTTTCCAGGTCCGGAGAGCTCGTTTTTGGTTATTTTTTTATGATGTCGGCTTGTAAGCGTATGTGAGTGTCCAGCGATAGCGCACAAAGCATGCTTTCGATTGAGCTCCCATATGGTTAATATATTAGAAGCCGCTGTTACAAGAACAATATTCATTTATAAAGAAATCGGCCCAGTGCTACGTTATCTAATCCTTTATTTAACCATTTTACAACCATTCTGTAACGATACCCCATAAACATTTTCTCTTATATATCATTTAAATTATTTTGTTTGCTCACGTTCGTTTTACACCGATACAACTATGTTATTTTTTTCTTTTCTGAAAAAGATTTAATTTAAATTTTTTTTTAATAGGAATTAATTTCAGCACGGACGAAATGAAAATTTATCGAAAGTTACGCGATTTGAAAAATGTCTAAGCTTTGTGAATGAAAGTGCACGTTTTTTCTTCAGCATGAGGCAATTTTCACCAGTTGAAAAATTTCACCTTTGTAAAATTATACTATGTTTTTATTTATTGTTATATTTCTATTTATTTGAACAACATACAGTATTCTGTAAAGTTGTCGGAAAATCAAGCGGAATCACTTCAGATTTTCTTTAATAATATTCTTGCTCGGACATCAAATTTGCTTGCTACAGAAACTTTATATTAACGTTTCGTATCATTTAAAAAAATTCCATTATTTCTAGCACATTTATATAACATTACCTATAATGGAACACAAAATTATTTTTATTCATGTTAAACTTTGAACCCACCATTTATATCACCTAGGACGTTAAACAAGGAAATAAAAATCTGTGATTCTACAGAATGGCTATAATTTAAGTTCACGTGTTTGAATGGGTCTACAAGCTAAAGCATTCAGAATATTTTTTAAAGATTTGGAAATAATAATATTTAGAGCATGCAGAAACATTTTCTGGAATTAAAAAAAGAAATAACTTACACATTTTCCGATAGACAGCGCTGTGTGTTAATATATATATATATATATTAATGTCGTGTTTCCAAGTTCAAATCCGGGAAAAAGGCAGTCGTGCTCGTGATAAATAGGGTTAGCGATGTTATTGGTTTCCCTTTTAGTTCGCATCAGGCGGCCGGGTGGTATCATCAACAACAAGAAATGTCAGTCCATATTTTTGTCGAAGAACTTTTTATTTCCAGTTTAAGACATCTCTTCAGGGAAAATGCTCATTAGCCAACGCTAAACGAAAAAAAATACAACGTTCCATTATTTTCTAGAATCCGTCCCGATTCTTTTAGCAAACACCAGCGTCGAAAAAATCCTCTCCGAATCAGGATGATCGTGTTTAAACTAGCTTGCGTAATAATACAGAATACGTCACGTGACCCACTTCTATCGAATCAAAAGGTCTCTTTTGGAACTTTATCAATATTTCCGGTGGATTTATTTTGTTGTAAAATGCAAAAACTTTCTACGCCCATCCAGAATATTCCATAATCTCGTACCAGATGCCTGTCATATCAACAAACCAGCTTATCTGTTTTTGAGGCTGTAGCTAAACTTCGAATTTAATACGTAATAAAAATAATAAGAAGAAAAGAAAATGAATCTTTATAAAAGGGAAAAAAAAAGAAAGAATTGAAGTTTTTCGGAAATATTTTAATAGACATTTGATATTTAATAATAGGATAACTTTATGAAATAAGGTTTTTTGAGCGGAATATTTTAAGAGATACGATATTTTAGCATTTAAATAAAGAAGTTATAGCAATTTGACCACACGGGAATAATACTAATGAATTTTAATAATGGATTAAAATAAAGATGTTCTATTTAAAGAATAAATTAAAAAAGCTATCGCCATTTTTAGAATAACTACATTCGAATAAATATTATTAAGTGGATTAGGAATAATTGGCTTTACATATGGATAGTAAAAGGCTATTTTAAGAATGAGAATTATTTTAATAAGCTGGGTTATATACCGAATATTATTGAATGGACAAATTTTATAGAATAATTGCGGAAAAAATTTAAATTTTGTAATATATATATATATATATATATATATAAGAAAAATAAAAGAAAAATAGAGAATTTCCTACCAGCTAAATTGTAGAAATTTTTTATAACAAATTTCACAAGATTCTAGCTTAAGGTTTTAGATATAAAGAGTTTATGAGCATTAAAATTCTGTTCAAAAGAATAAACGCGCTGTTTTAATTAAGTGTTTTTTATCAAAATAGTAATACTTATAGCGCTGCTATGACAGAATGCAGTAGGCTAAAGAAAAATGTTATAACATATAAGTCATTTTTAGGTGCGTTCGTAATTATATAAATACGGTAGCACCTATTGTCGTCGCTTGGTCCGTCCGTCTGTCTGTCCGTCTCTCTGTCCGTCCGTCCGCATATAACAACGCAAAAACTACCCAACCGAATGGTTTGGAATTTTAGATATATTATTTTTGCAGAATTTTGTCGAGACACTTCAATTTTTTTTAAATCGAATCAAAACTTTAGGAGATATTAATAAAACTATTTATTAAGAAATTTGAATTTTTTTTTCAAAATCGGTGCTTTCTTGTGAGAGGAGCTTCCGAGGTTGAATCGTCAAGCGACCGACATACTTACTTTATGACAGAAATTAATCTGCAGACGATATAATTCATTTCACAGAATTAAAAATCATCAAGATCTGAATATTTTTATAACTAGCTATAGTACGAACGCACCTCATTTGTCACGTTTGACGTATAATTTCCAACTTGTTTTTTTAATATTTGCTAATAAAACATCTCAAACATTTAAACGCCATCTAGCGGTAACATTTCGAATTGATAATTTTTATTGCATAACTCGTTTTCGCATACTCTAAACAGTGTAAATACCAAATCTTTTAAAAATATTCCCGAATAGTTTAGCTTGTAAAGCCCTTCAAACACGTGCACTTTAATTATGTTCACCTTGTATTTCTACCATTATATACGTATTTTCTCAGAATCTGAAAAATAAGCCTTAAATATTTAAATCGTGTAGTTAAGGAAAATACTTTATAAAATTGTGAATTATTATAAGATTTAGGGCATTTTTATACTAAATGCATTTTACAGATATTTTTTTCCTTTTTTTGTTTTTTAAATCTTCTAAAATAGACAAATATTTCTTTTCCAAATGCTATCAACTAAACATATTCTAAAACCTACTCATATTCAAAATATATCTTTTTCGAGATATTTATTCAAATTCATTGCACTGAAAATATTATTTTATTGGAAAGAGTATTTTAAAATACGGTGTACAAATGTCTTATGTAAACATACGATCTGCAAATATAAGACATTCGTATATATATGTGGATTTAAAATAGAATACCTAGAAGATATATATAGAGAAAATAATTTAGCTTTTTCGAAGTGTACGGATAAAATTATATATCATGATCTTTTAATATGTATTCTGTTTCGATATTCCAAAATCATATCAAATCTGACATAAATATGATTTTATGTAATTTTAATAAAATGTAACGATTCGTGAAAAAAAAATCTACTGTGTCATTATCGATCAAAATATGCACTGCAATACTTTTAAAGATAAACTTAAAAAAAGTCCTCTATATTAATCTGCTTCTTTAATATTCATTGAAATCTAAATATATATTTTTAGCTGTAATTTGTATTATATATATTGGTTTAAGTATCTAACAAGAATTTCATAATAAACGTATTAACAAAATTCTGATAAGTTTATAATAAACTCTCCAGACAATAAAATAAAATAAAATAAAATAAAATAGTCACCTGTGTGCGGGAGTACAAAGATAACCATATACCAATACTGATGACATTGTAGAGGGGTCGCGTGAGGAACTGAACCTGGAACGCTGCTCTGTACTCATCACAGTTAGAAGGAGTGAGTATGATGTTGTGAAGTACGGAAACAGCGAGTAAAAATGGATAAAAAATAGTATATGTCAGTGTAACAAACAAAAAAAACCCAACAAACAAAAACACAAAAACAAAAATATGTGTTTACAAATATCAATGTGTTTACATTGTGTTTAAAAAACAAAGAAACTGTCGCGGATGTTTGTGCCCACGACCACAAAATGCGTAAAATTGACCTTTTTGTTGGTATATTAAAACAGATAGTCTAATGTGTCTACAAGGAATGCTTTACCAGTTATATACATAAAATACGGCGTTATAATTGTGTTTCAAAAATTTCATCACGCATAATTTCCAAAGATTCGTGTTACGCCTTATCAATGAAAATCTTGTTAAAAAAGACAACATTTTCTGCAGTCTGGTAAAGAAGGTTTATCACAACGTATTTCCGAACGAAAATTGCGAATTTCTTAATATGAACATTTGGAGCGGGACGTCTCACTATGGCGTATCGAATCGAGATTCAGGCTTTTCAACACCTTCCAATATAGATGAAAATTGTTTATGAATATGTTTTGCCTGTCCGTCTGTCCGAGTTCTAACTCGAGTAAATATAGTCAGATTGCCATGTAATTGATATGTCTTACTGAGATTAATTATGGCATGCTCAACATTGAAAATTATATGCCTAGCATTCATAGTTCATTTAAAGATACACTCAAAATAATTCCGTTACATAATGGTACACGGGGAAAAAAATTGTTTTCAGTGCATTTTAAAGATGTTACACAATTTCAAACATATTGAAATTGACATTTATGGTATGAGTTTTTGTATTTAACGAATCTTTTGCACATCACTTAGTATGTATAACTTATATAGATCATATACAGGGCTGTACAAAAGAAGTAGAATGCATTTCCGGTTATTGACGGAAATTGCTGAAGATTAATTTTCAACTGTGTTAAGTGTTTCCTAATTGAATTAATATTAGAACAATATATAGTAAATATACAAATCGATAGATCTTATGCAGAGATTCACAAAATAATCCGGATTTCTTTTATTATAGATGGAAATTGTTGAAATTGTTTTATGCGTCTGAAAAGTTTTTTGCGTTTTCTAATCTGATTACCAAGACATCATCTTTCACTTTATTAAACCATGAAGTTTCGTTACATTTTTCTGATTATATTGGAAAGTGTTTCATAATATATTTTTGACGCATGATTTTTCTTTCTTATTTCAGATAATGCAGCGAGTTGAACGTACCGACGGAGAAATAAATCATTCAACTCTCAGTATCTGGACGATGTAGTTCGGATATAAGTGGATTCTTTAATGGTTTGTGTGTGGGTGGGAGTGGTCGTACAATGACTAAAGCTGACCATTGAGGGGACAATTGATATGAACTATTCTGTTTATTTCAACAGTCTCGGCAATGATGCCTTACCTTTCATTCAACTTTCGTATATTGTGTATGCAGAGGACGCACTCATATTACAATTTGCCAATAACCGTGTTAACAGGTCTACATGCATAAGAGATTGTTTTGATGAAAACTCGGGAACTCTGACGAACCAAAACTGGTCTGAGTAATCCCTTGATCTTAACTTGATTTTAACCAAACATAAGACTGACAAAGCAAACCCTCAATTTGATCGCCTTACGCGATCTACTCATGAGCGAGTTGAGTTATGTGGATGTGATATACAGTGAGAAATTTATTGGTGTAACCTTACCAAATGTCGGTAACTAAGTTACCACCAAAAGTGGGGTAAGGAAACATCACCTGTAATTTGTTGTAATGAAATACTAACGATTAACTGCTGTAATAAAGCACGACCACTGATTTGGTGTACTTTAATACTAAATTGTGTGTTCTAGTATCTAATTTAGGATATGCCATTAGATGCTGCATCATATCAAATTTGGTGTTCGGGGAATTCACAATCCCATGTTATACTTATGGAGAAAATCTGTCGCACTTTTATGGACATCTACATAAAACTTGCAGATTTTTCTCTTGATCCAGAAGGGATATTAAAAACTCTCTCAATTATCAAATCTGTAATTATTGAAATCCTTCCTATTTTTTATTTTAATTATAAAAGTTAATTACGTTTCTAAAACAACGTATGTTACTTTTTTAATGGATATAAGAAAATTTGCAGTCCCAAAATCTCCGTAAGTTTTATGTAAATTTCCAAAACAGTGCGACTCCTATTTTTCATAGAATATCATTGGAAGGCAAATTTCCGGTCAGAGACTAGAGCTAAGCCTTAAATAACAGTTTGTTTGGTGCTGTAAGAGTTTATAT
The DNA here is from genome assembly GCA_963931845.1 of Maratus michaelseni. Lineage (NCBI taxonomy): Eukaryota > Metazoa > Arthropoda > Arachnida > Araneae > Salticidae > Maratus > Maratus michaelseni. Next base: position 169,257,390 of record OZ007588.1, read on the forward strand.
GACGCTAAATTACAACCATTACAATAGCAACATTGTTACCTCCAGTAATAAAACATTAAATCAATTACAGTAGTAATTAAAAAGAATTCATTGAGAAATTTAACGATGATTATTATGATCACATGAATGTTAAGTCCAAAACTTAGTCAGTAAATTCTGTTACTGACATTGTATGCCCATAAACACTGATTACATGCATAAATGCTCTACATGGCATTAAAACATGTGTTACAGTTTATTGTATGATTGCATCAATTTTTTGTAATGTTATACTTTACTGCATATTTTAAATCAGAGATTATTTTGTAGTTTTCGTATCAAAAACACAATTTAACAATGGAGCCATGTGAAATTATTTGCACTTTTCTTCGCTAGTAGAAAGGTATAAAAGACTTTCAATATATCACTCTAGAAGTGTGAGTCATCCCCCTCTCACATAAGATTTAATTTTTATAATACTAGTAACCTGAATATTTTGCGTTCTGCAACAAGCATACGTTTTGCCAGTTAGATGTGCTTGAATCACGATACACTTTGACCTCACTCTGCCAAAGCATTTTTTTAATTGAAATTATGTTTGTCAAACTATAAAAAAAATATAAAATAATTCAAAACGTTACATTTCAAATCCAATACAGCCGTAATATAAAATTAACGGTTTTATACAGTGTGGTACTTAAGCTTTTGTATAATTGGTATAATTTGTTTACATACATTTAAACTTTTTAGTTGGTAAACATGAAAATATCACGTATAAACAAGATTAAACATATAATTTTCATTGCTGCCCATGTAGGGCTTAAGGATGGAACTTGACCTCCCCCTCCCCGAAGCTCTTGGTATAATAAAACTTTTTATATATTTTGTGAATTAAAAGTAAGCTTTTATAGGATATTTGAAAGATAATTACTTACTTACCCATCCCCCACCCTGGAAGTGCTGAGCCTTCCCTCTAAATGTAGTCACATGGGCGCTCATGAACGTATTAATTATGTTTTAACAATTTAATAAACACAGGAATAGAAGTATGACTATATTTTGTTTCAATAAATTTAAAATGAACTAAACTAAAAATAAATTATGTCTGAATAATTACTATGGTTTTACTTCATCACGAATATTAAGGCAATAGAAATTGTTAGTATGTTTGCAGATAACTTTGGAAGATGTTTTAAACACACAAAGCTCTATGTACTTGTTTTGATGTCTCAGTGTGCTTCAAAGAACAACAAAATTCATTTTCTTTTATTAAACATTTGAATGCCTGCTTTGCGCGTAGCATCTTTTTGCAGGGTCCATTGCTTTGTGACATAAATCACACTTCAAAGGCAAACTTTCACACTGGGATCAATGATAAATAATCATATTTATCTTAATTGCATAAATGTTTGAAACCTCTAAATTTTAAAAGAGAATGGTTTAGATATAATGATTAGCGCAATAATTTTATTTAACAAATATGATACACTATGATATTCAAACTTTTCTCGATAATCTATTTAATGCATAACATAAGGTTCTTAAACAATAGTTGTTAACGGATAAACACAACTGCATAAAAAAACTGTAAAAGTACAGTGCAAATGGAGTACCGTATACATCTAAAGAACGAGGAAAAAATTTAGTAAGAAAATATATTAGAAAATTAAGGAAACTCATTTCACTACAGAAGATCGTTATCACTTTATGGAAACGATTTTCACAATTAATTTTGAATATATATCTCATATTCTTTGCGACAATTTTACTCTAGTATATAGCCCTGACTCTTGATTATATTTCTGGATCGAAAGTTTCATCATGGGGGCTTTTTCTCTTAGTACAATCATATCAATTTTCTACCACACTTCTTTGTAAACTTTCCAATGCGTTCTGGATAGCGCTTTCTAACGCTGGCTTTAACAGAACACACAGGTGGTGAAACATAAAAATGTATCGTAACACTGGATGGAACATGGCTTTATTTAAATGCGTTTATCAAAATAAGAGCAATTTTTATCAATTAATAAAAAATAAATAGAAATAGGTTTGGAATGTAAAGAAAATTTTCCAAAGATATTTATGGTTGCTGCTGGATTTCGTTACGAAATTAAATTAAAGGTAAAAAATGCAATAAAGCTAAAGTGATATCATTTTATTATCAGCAAAATATTTTAGAAGCCATTTTTGAAGAATAAATTCCTGCTTTATATGAAAAAGACATTAATTGAGCTTCATATAACAACGCCTCCCAGCCACTCTTTCATAACGTAACTAACGCATATTTACTAGAGAAAGAATCCCAAATGGAAATAAATTGTGTCTCAATTGAAGAAATGCATGTAAAATCACCTGACGTACCCTCCCTTCCCTCATCAATGACTTTTTCTGCATTTGGATTGTTAAAATGAATTCACGAACATTGAAAAGACTTTAGAAAGTTTTACAAGGGGTATCGGGAAAAATTGGCATGACTGTAAGAAGAAAATTCTATTGCGATAGAGATTTCGAGCCAGAGAACCATCCAGAATTAAACCAAAATCGGTACACTTACTATTCAAGAAAGGGGAAGACGAATGGAACAATAAAAAAAAATTAATTGAAATAATCGTCGACAGAGGGCGCTTTTGAGAGTGAAATGTAATGTGTAATATTGTGTACTGTGGAGGTGTCGCAAACCTTGATAACTTTACCGTATATCACAACATGTGCGAAACATCACTCCTGATGCGTTACATTCGGCAGTTGAGCACGTCGTGCACCGCCTGGATTACGTTTTCCAGCACAATGGTCATATGGAATCTGAGCATGATCGGCACCGCCATGCGAATGCGTAACCACATTCACTGTAACATTTTCCAATAAATGAGGTGTGCCATCCGGTTTGACGCCTTAATTCTTTGTTCTTGTATTTGTATTACACATTAAATTTCACACTCAGTAGCGCCATCTGTCGGTGACCATTGGATTTATTTTTTTATGGTTTCATTCTTCTTCCCCCTTCTCGAATAGTAAGTGTAAGGATTTTGGTTTCATTCGGGTTATTCCTTCGATCTACAGACAGCTCTAAATAGAGATACTTATATTATAACCACCCTGTAATTTTAAACATTCTTTTAAATTAGTTTTCGATTGCACTTGACTTTTTCTTTTCTTTTTTTTATTTTTCTGATTATAAAAGATTATTTTAAGTATATGCTTCTGTAAGTGCACGAAAAGAACGTCACTAATGTAAATGTTACGATTTACAGTTAAAATCTATGATTTAGTAATATTCTCGCTTATACACTAAGATATAAATAATTTGCATATATATTAACATTTTTGTATCATGCATATCTTTTCAAATAGGTTATTTAACAGAATTAAACATTACCGCTTTAAAAATTTGAAAGATACAATTAAATAAATTTTTGAATGTAAAACAAATCTCAATTCTCTTTTCTCTTTAAAAATGGATTATGCTTTAAAATAACAATTGTTTTTTTAGAATAGATAATTTAAATAGTACCTCTACTTGAAATACACAAATCCATGATTTATATTTTTATGTAAAATGAATATTTTTAACATGAGTTACTATTTATTTTTTTATTTTACATCGAACATTAAAAATTGTGCTTTGATGGAAGAACACTTCTAAAATAAATTATATAGAATATTTCCTATCGGTTTAAATATAGTTTAGCATGTTTGCATAGACCCATAAAATATTTAAAATACTTAAGTTAATAATAATGCTAAAGCAGCATTTATGTCGCTTACGTGCCTCAAGGTTTAATGTAAATATAGTGATTGCACGAAAAATCACTTGGCCCATACTTCACGTTCTGTCGTAAAATTAAAAACAAATTTAAAGATTAATCTCTCTATTTATAATTCAATGTTTGAGTGTATCTTCTTTAAACAAAACCATAATATTTTGAACAGTTTGCACGAAACTTGATATGCATACGTTTACGAACAATAATAAAATTTCTCTCTTCTTTTATGACTTCGCAGACCACTATATTTATCCATATTTTCTACGTCCTGCCATAATTTACATTTATACAAATCTATTTTCTTTCATTATCCAATGCAATATTTTCTTTCATTTTATCACAAAAGGAAACTGCATATGTACAATATTTTTATATGCCAATAAAAATTCAGGCACACTTGCTATATTTTTGCAATCGAAATTCACGTTATTACGATTATATAATGCGCTCTGTCCATACATAAAATATAAAGCCTTTACCATATATGTGTATCCAATAACGTAGTACCTCCATTTAAATGTATTTGGGGTTAAAACATCGGCTATATAATACAGACATTTCAATTTAAAGAAAGAAAATGAAGGAAAAACTACAAAAAATAATAATTTTTAATAATAATTAAAAAAAAATAATTTCAAAAATATGACGTCATTTTCAATTAGACGCTTTCAGTGTTATGCCAAACAGGTTCTAAACAAACGGTGGCACTGTCGATCTCGTATTTCATTTGTGTACTACAGCTATATTTTATAGTTAGGCCTTATAGGTAAGTGTTTTATTACTTTAGATACAATGCTAACAATTTTTACGATTTATATTAAAAAGGAAATGAAACATTGCAACTGGTTATTCCGAGTCACCAAAATTAATGATTAACGTCACGACTAAAAGTGTTTAGAAAATGACATGTAATTTCATGTAGATTTAGTTTTTATGAATGAAAATATGAAAATTAAAGAGGCAACGTTACATTTTGCAAAACATTTTAGCGTCGGATTTTGATATATATGATAGATTTAATGTGCAGATAGCGATTCTGCCAGTTAGCTGGCGTACCAGAAGGAAGGGGGGTGGGTATTGCCATAGCAACATCGCACAGCTTTCTGCAATTTGAAATAAATGATAATCCGATTACTGACATTAACTTGAATCGAAATCATCATCAGTAATTCGATTGTCATTTATTTCAATTTGCAACGACATACGTATCTTTGGCAATACCTCCCGCTAGAGCAACAGCTGACTGTATGTTTCGTTATATGCACCATCTAATCTATCATATATATAAAAATCATCGATGTTTTTTGCAAAAATGTAATGCTGCTTTCCGTACTATAAGTTTCGATTTAAATATATTTCGGTACGAAATATAATTTCACTAATTTATACGCCATTTGGTTGATTTATTTGCATTTTTTTCCTTTTCTTCATGGAAGCCGTATATTTTTATGTTACGCACGTCAAAGAAAATCTGCATTCTCACTTAAAAAGCTGAGGGATTTTTGTACGATTGCATCAAATTACCGTCATTAATCCTCAATATCGTTTTAAGGATGTATGGGTGCGAATGCGCATATAGCTCCATTATTTATATCGCCATATTATTGCATTTTTATTTATTTTACCTGGAATGCTTCCATGATTAACACGGTCATAGCCGGGTTATTCTGGTAGGTACGTATGTTTTAATGTATTTTCAGTGGAACATGATGGAGAGATGAACCTCTCATCATCTTTCATTATGAAAGAACACTAAACAATATAATTATGCATAAACAGTCAGAGTTGTCATACAAATATGATATTTGATATCGAAATCATTGGAACAATGAGATGACTCTCAAAACCCTATTCATTTTATAAGAATATTTTAATTAAAATAATTAAGTTTTTATTCTATATATATATATATATATATATAGTTCACTGTAAACAACAGATACATTGATAATGAGATGGAGACATAAGTCTGCACTTTTACAATACATCTGAAATAGGTTGGCAGATTTTATTGCTCAAATATATGACAGTCATAAATCTGCCTTGTACAGCTGCAGAGAAACATCATCCGTTTTCCAGGAGTCCTGAGACCACGTGACCAGAGTAGGGGTCAAAACGGTGGACTAATGAAAAAACATGGTTTTGTTCAAGGAGGACCAATAGACGAAAAAAGACGGCCCACAAAAATTAAGAGGAGGAGAAAAAACATCGCCCCCTCAGAATTGAAGAGGAAGAGAAAAATTCATCCAAGATTCAGTTTGAAGTTTCTTAACTAAGAATGAAGGTTGTGCAAAAAAATGCACATTTGCTTTAGTCATTTTGACTATGATGCAAGGAATATATTTTTATTTGTGTTTGTGTCGTCGTACAAAAGAACGTGGAGCTGATAGGACGATGGATGACCTCTACCTAGAAAAAGGTATCTCAAATATTATATATGCTCGTAATAACTGTGCATAACATTTTAATTGTTTGTGGGAAGAATATGATGCATGCTAATGCACACAGGGATTGTTCTCCCAGGAATTTTGCATCGTAAAAAAATTAGATTAACCTTCAATCAAAAATAATAATGTTAAGTATTAAACTTTTTTCTATGCTATTTGTAAATAGCATTTTTTTGTGAAGCAAGTAGTATACGAGTAATTAATGATAATGATTGTTTTTTTTATATTTATTTTATAGATTAAATGTAAATATCATAGTTGTTTGTCATATGACACACATTGTTATATTTACAAAAAAATTTATTATTTTTTATTATTTTAAACCAAAATAATATAGGTTTTCTTTTTTGTTTGTCACTGTCTGTGACTTTTTCCGATTTTTTTTTTTTTTTTTGGTGTGCAAATTTATATGAAAATTTGATTGGGACAATTTTTTTTTTGTCTCTCTCTCCTATCTAACAAATTTTGTGGCAAATCTTAATTCATGTAGAGAATTAGAAGTTTTGATTCTAGTAATGTTTTCTAACAAAATTGTGAAATTCAAATAAATCCCCCAAAATGATAAATATATATAAACAATTTTTTTCACAATATCAAAATTTATGTATAAGGCAAAATTGGACAAAATATAAACATCAAATATTCAGAATAGTCATACAGTAAGAGTAGCACCTGAAAACATATATTGGTCAAAATAACAATAATAAGATAGAATTTTGAAGTAGAATTTTTTTTATTTAATGAGGAATAATCTGTTTACCGATGAGAAGATTTGTAAAATGAGGAAAAGGTAAAATATTTGCATTCAAATTTAGTCAGTGGGTAATAAAAGATTACATTTTATTAAAAATACCACAGTTTTCTAGAAACAGTAATGTTTCAAAAGATAAATTGGCTAAAAGCAAAGAAAAATATTCCAAAAATTAAATAGATTTTTTTTTCTTTTAAAAAAGAAAGAATGATTCTGAAATCAGCTATCTCGGACATCAAAATAATTTGATAACAGTCCATCAGTAAAAGGCAAAGTGAAGTCAAAATTTTCACTGGATAGCACATAGTGGAGCAAATAACCGTAATTTTTTTTTGTAAGAGAAAGAAAAAAATAATAAATTACGTAAGTCACTGTAAATATAAAAGGCAGAGACTTAAAAGGTATGTTTCCACAAAATACAATAATTGTATAATAAAATATTCAAAATGTGAGAATTTATATAGAATAAATAAATGTACTCTGAAATATGTTTAAAAGAGTGTATAGCATGTGACTTCTAGGTCATTGCATTTCAGTTTAGGCTGAGTTTATGCACGAATATATAATTTTTTTAATTAAATTAATTTAAATCTTTTAAATATATTGGGTGATGCAAGTTGCATTAAGGAAAATCCCACAGTTAGTACATATCATATTCCTGTTTCACAGTCATTTGAATTAAGTGACAAAAAAAAAAAAAAAAAAAAAAAAAAAAAAAAAAAAAAACCATCAGGAGCAAATTTTGACAGAGAGTCATTTAAAAAAAATATATATTAATTAAATTCTTTAAAGATACAGGATTTAGTTTGACAGTTGGTTTATTAGAGTTAAGGTGCATAAAAAAAAAAAAAAAAAAAAAAAAGATTTTTTTCGTTCAGGGCAGTCAGGTTGTCTATGTAAACAAACGGGACAGCAGATAAGCTGGATTTAAGAAGAGAGGAATGAATGAAATCTTTCTCACCAATTGGATGACGCCAAGTTGGGGGGAGTCTCATTTCCTGTAAAGCTCATTTCAACCCAAGGAGGGTGGTACTTGAACAGCGAACTTCTCTTTTCTCTGAAAGAAGAGAGCAATAAATATCAAGGTGTACACGTACAGAGAACAGTCATTAAAATAATTTATACAACATTTCCATTTAAATTTAGGATTTGTTGTTGAGCGAACATTCTTTTCGATTCAAGTGATTTCGAAAGTTAAAATTATGACAGTATTGAGAATTTCTTTTGATTTTAATCCTGTTTGAAGAATTTAGAATTTCGTAATTAATAATTCTTCCAAGTAAATTAATTCATTCTCATGTCGCTCATAAAACTACAAACTTTAGTAGAAGCAATAAAAAAATAAAATAGTTCAAATAAATAGATTTCAAACTTATTTTACTAAGTAGAAATTCCCAAAGATTAATAACAAAACAAATAAAGAAATAAATAAAAGGGAACTTGAAATATTTATAGATAATAAGAAATAAATATAAATTTATTTATTATCCCGTATCAAATATTGAAAACTTCCATTTTAAATGATCATAATATAATAAGTAATTGCTTTTAAATTATTGTTAATTGACAATTAAATAAGCGGTCATGCAAGTAAGTTTTATTCAACAATTCACGAATAAAAGTTACACAAAAATTTTGTAATTAAGTTTTTTTTATTAAGATTTTAAGGACAGAATTACTTTAATAAAGATTCAAAATTATTCCTTAAATACCATTTGTTAGAAATATTTTAAATATAAAATTCAATATAGTATGTGGAAAAAAAATTCGTTTTAGACATTAATTTCTAAATCAAAATCGGATTTAAAATTTTTCTTTCATTAAAAAGTAATGAAAATAAGATAAATAATGTAAAATATTCACTATGTTTTAAGATTTTAAACTTGTTTTTCTAAATAAAAACATAAAAGAATTACATTAAAACGCATGGAGAATTATATTTTATAAAATTTAAAAATTCAAACAAATTATTAAAAGTGGAAATGGTACGTACTTTAAACGGATGTTGAGTGCTCCGGGTTTTTTTTTTTTTTTCAATCATGACGATTTGGTTTCGCTGGCGAAGTCAATTCAATTTTCCGGCCGGATCATGAAAGAATTTTGGAAAACAGGGGCATCTTTCGACGATTCCAATCAGTGGTACGAACCTAAAAATTTCATAAAAATATTATATAACTCAATAATAATTATATTATTTTTTTCACAAGATAATTTAACATTTTTCAAATTATAAACAAACAAATACTAAGAATAATAATACTAATATAATGCATGAATATAAACATTTGTGAGATCTCACGCAATTAATTCAAGTAATCATAATATCGCGTATATTTGGATAGACATAAATAAACAAATGATAAGAATCCAAGCAAAAGTGATAAATCGTGTCAGCGAAATTAGATATCAGTTTTCACTAGAACAAACAAACACTTCAGTTAGTTAGTAAATCGCGTTGTTGATGTAACTGGGAGGAGATTTGTAACCAGATCATGTTTTTTTTTTCTTTCTAAGGAAATTTAGTGCAAAAATAAAATTTTTTTTGGTACTTACAAAAGCATAAGATAAATCTTGGGATCCAGTCTGCTAATAAAGTAAGATACAATTAAATATAAATAATAATGGAAATTAAAGATATTGGATTAAACATTTGTCAGATAGCAAATACATCATTTTGTAATGAGATATGGGACTATTTGAACACCGATAGAACATTAGTAGAATTCAGGATAATTCATTATTTTGAATTAATTTCAGAAATTTTATTTTTTCTGAGAAGGCCATGGATTTAGTAGATGAACCTCTCATCATCTTTCATTATGAAAGAACACTAAACAATATAATTATGCATAAACAGTCAGAGTTGTCATACAAATATGATATTTGATATCGAAATCATTGGAACAATGAGATGACTCTCAAAACCCTATTCATTTTATAAGAATATTTTAATTAAAATAATTAAGTTTTTATTCTATATATATATATATATATATATAGTTCACTGTAAACAACAGATACATTGATAATGAGATGGAGACATAAGTCTGCACTTTTACAATACATCTGAAATAGGTTGGCAGATTTTATTGCTCAAATATATGACAGTCATAAATCTGCCTTGTACAGCTGCAGAGAAACATCATCCGTTTTCCAGGAGTCCTGAGACCACGTGACCAGAGTAGGGGTCAAAACGGTGGACTAATGAAAAACATGGTTTTGTTCAAGGAGGACCAATAGACGAAAAAAGACGGCCCACAAAAATTAAGAGGAGGAGAAAAAACATCGCCCCCTCAGAATTGAAGAGGAAGAGAAAAATTCATCCAAGATTCAGTTTGAAGTTTCTTAACTAAGAATGAAGGTTGTGCAAAAAAATGCACATTTGCTTTAGTCATTTTGACTATGATGCAAGGAATATATTTTTATTTGTGTTTGTGTCGTCGTACAAAAGAACGTGGAGCTGATAGGACGATGGATGACCTCTACCTAGAAAAAGGTATCTCAAATATTATATATGCTCGTAATAACTGTGCATAACATTTTAATTGTTTGTGGGAAGAATATGATGCATGCTAATGCACACAGGGATTGTTCTCCCAGGAATTTTGCATCGTAAAAAAATTAGATTAACCTTCAATCAAAAATAATAATGTTAAGTATTAAACTTTTTTCTATGCTATTTGTAAATAGCATTTTTTTGTGAAGCAAGTAGTATACGAGTAATTAATGATAATGATTGTTTTTTTTATATTTATTTTATAGATTAAATGTAAATATCATTGTATATACTGTGAATAAACTAATTTTAATGTTAAAATTCAAGATTTAATTTTTCTTCTCTTTGGTGATGACTCAGTTTGTTTTATTTAATTTTGATTTAGCGATTTTTTTTTCTAGATGAATAATTTATGGAAGGACACCAGCTTAATCTTAACTTCATCTTTCTCTTAAGGTCATGTTCAACTAAATAATCACAACGCTTTAATTTAAATTCTATATGCTGGTATTTCTTTCAGCATCTCTACATGACCCAGAGAATTTATTTGGTAAATACGATCATTTTTTTTAATGCTGAATTCAAAATTACAATTAGCTCTTTGTTGATTTTTATGTGGAATGATAAATTAATTTTTTAAAATCGTAACCTAATGTACACTTGGCAATATCATTCCAGCAGAACATATTTGTATCTCTTTCAAAAATTCGCAAATTCTGTGACCGTTGAATATAATTTTGTTATTGTTTTCTATTTACATTATTTGTGTAGTTTATTAACACATATTGGATTTTTTTTATGTATTTTTAAACGCGTGTTAAAAATTTCAAATTAAATTTGTACATTTTTACGACAATACATGTATTAATTTTCTTTCTTAAATTGCAATAAATATAAAGTTATAATATTATGAATGTAGGAAAGTTCATTTGTTTGATTTTTTATCAGGTTTTTCTAAACCTTAATTAGTATTTTTCGTATTACCATTTACCGTAAAATCCGACGTATAATACACCACCAGCGTAAAACGCTCACCTATGATTTGAGACTGTATTTTTCTATTTTTAGGTATATACGCTGTATAACGCGCAACCTTTTCATTACAAAGAAACCTGAAATATACCTATATAGGCGATGTTCTTATCTTTTGAAGTCATTCATTCCAAGGATTTCCCCAGGCTTTCGAACAATGGTATACTGAAGTGACAAGCGATAGGGGGGAACAATATTTTAAAACACAAGCACATTTTGCTTATAATATGAAAGAAATATCTTACTTTCCACTTACTAAATCCTGATTGAATCACCTCAGACAACTAAAATTATTAAAGCTGTTAATCTTTTTTATACTTTTATGTACAGCTATAATACACTGTTAACATATAAAAGGTAGGATTATTGCAGTATTTTAGTTTCGATATAATCATTTTAACGAAGATGCAACTCCGGTACAAAATTAAAACCAACTGTTCTTTTTAAAAGAACGAAGAGGACGAAATAATTTCCCAAATGGCGTTTTCATGCAGGTTCACGAGAAAGGATGGATAAAGGAAAACGGTGTAAAATTATTCATAAGGAAAATTTGGCAAAGCGTCCTGGTTCCTTAAATAATCCAGAAAGCCTTTTAGTTTGGGACATGCTCAGATCCCATGTAACACATAATATGAAGAAATTGATGAAAGAGTGTAACACAGAACATGAAAATTATTCCAGGCGGATTAACGCCATTTTTCAGCCTTTAGTTGTGTGTACCAATAAACAATTCAAAAGAAATTTAAAACGACAGTCGAATGCGCGAATGTTAGAAGGTGACAAAACATGTACAAAAGGAGGCCAAATTCTTCATGCCAGTCTAGATCTCATATAACGCATAATACGAAGAAATTGACTAAAGAGTGTAACACAGAACATGAAAATTATTCCAGGCGGATTAACGTCATTGTTTCAGCCTTTAGTTCTGTGTACCAATAAACAATTCAAAAGAAATTTAAAACGACAGTTTAATATGTGGATGTTAGAAGGTGACAAAACATTTACAAAAGAAGGCCAAATGCTTCATGCCAATCTAGAAATAGTGTGTGAGTGGATAATAAAAGCATGCAATGAAATTAAACCTGCCCTAATTGAAAAGTAATTTAAAAGATGTTGTGTATCTAACAAACTAGATGGAATGGGGGATGGTTACTTATTTATGGATCAGAGGACAGTGATGTTGGAGATGAAACTGAATTCGATAATATACATACATGAAGATATAACAGAAGTCGAATATGACATATTTTCATGTTACCTAATAATGAAAATATTTAGGTCCATAAGATAATGTCATTTCTTTTCAGTAAACAGTATTTACGGTACATGTAGAAATCTAAAATTTATGCTCATATTTTTCTTATCTTCATTTTTATAAAATACAAAGGATGTGAATTATCACGTTACTACATAGCGTACAATAAATAGAGTGAAAAAATGTCCAGACCGGGGTTCGATCCCGGATCCCTTAGTACAGCGCACCACGTGCTTTACCAATTAAGCCATCTGAACAACTTCCAGTCTAGCATTTCTCTCACTCTTAAATGGCTAGGCTACAACCTCGTAGCACAAGATGGAACACGTCAATAATGAGCACAACTCCATTGGACAACATGAGAAAAATTAAACCCAGTACCGGTGAATAATTATATACTAATTAATCTTTCAGCAGAGCTGAAATCACGCTGTAAATTAATGAAATATAAAGGATGTGAATTATCTCTTTACTACGCAGCGTACAACCAATAGAGTGAAAAAATGTTCAGACCGGGGTTCGATCCCAGATCGCTTGGTATAGCGCATCAAGTGCTTTACCAATTAACACCACTACACTTGGTGCGCTATACCAAGGGATCCGGGATGGTACCCCGGTGCGGACATTTTTAAGTTGACATAGTAAAGTGATAATTTACTTCCTTTGTATTTCATTAATTTACAGCGTAATTTCAGCTCTTCTGAAAAATTAATTAGTATATATTCATTTTTATATTCAGCGTATAACGCGCACCCATAAATGTTATCTTATTTTTGGTATTACACGTGCGCGTTATACGCCGGATTTTACGGTAAATAATATATTTTTGATAGTTATTGAAATGTGCGTAATTACTGACACGAATTTTGTTATTAATATTATGATCCCTTCGGAACACATCCAGTTTTTTCACATTGGTGGTGTGTTGTTTGTATTATCTTATATTATCAACCCTAAATTTGTCTTGAAAAAATTTTGAAACAGACTTAATGTTTCAAATATAGTAAATATTAATTATATTTGTTATAGAAATTTTATTCTAATTTGATTTCCTTACAAATGTAAGACTTAAGCGTTAATTTTAATATTAACATTTTATTAACTTTGTATCAATAGTGTATGGTAAAAAAAAAAAAAAAAAATGTATATCATGTTTGAGAATTCTGCTTAATGTCGATTAAAATAACAGCAATTTTTAAATACGTTAAAATTAATACATTTCAGAAAAATATATTTTGAACCTTAAAATAATCATTTGTATACCTGAAGTGAAAATGACTTTATTGCGTGATCTAAGTATGTTTTTAAGATTGTAAATAAAGAACGTCGTACCAAACGTCGTGTAAATTTGTGTTTTAAAATCTTATTATTGCGAGCACATCGTGGAATTTAACAGTAGTTACCTTAACATAATATAAGGTAATTGCTTTATTGTGTTAAAGAACTCGGATGTTAGGTCGTTCAATTCTATCTCAAAGACAGTGTGATGCATATTTTGAGTAAAAGTAAACAAATATTTTTATTTTATTATTTTCGATTACAATTACATTGCATGAAATAAATTCTAGAAAAGAATGAATGAAGTCGAAAGTGTTTACATCAAAATTTAATTACACGTATTCTTAAAAAAATAATAACAATTCTAATTTAGTAAAATATTATTAGCTTAGATAAATAACTTAACTAATTAATATAAACTAGCAGGCTACGCCATCTTTTCTGGTCGATTTTTACAAACGATTCTCGAATAATTAAAACATCTTTTAGTTCGACCTTCCTCCGATAAAGGGCTCATTCTGTTCTAAACTAACCTCCCTCCTTAACGGGGCACCGCTGCCTACGTCACCTTATAGCAGACGTGATGCGCACGCGCCACAAAAATAAATTGTTCCACCTTCCACCACCTTCCATCCTATCCATCTGAACTGCCCTCTTTAAAATATTTAGACAATGATCTTTAGAATTACCAAATATCAGTAACTTTTGAAACAGAAACAAAACGACGCGTTTATTGGTTTGACTCGCACTTTAATTTCTTATAAATTTTCAGAAATTACCTACAGTTTTGTAAAAATTAAGTAGAATTACTGGCCAATTTTTCCAAAAAAAGAATTTTTGGATGAGGAAAATGTATTTACTGGTATGTGTTTTGAGTTTTGCATCCGTACCTCAAATAATTTTTTTAATATTTGCAAATTAGTTAAAACAAACCACTTGTTGCCATCGTAAAAGAGAAATAACCACTTTTATGCAGCCACGTACCTGAACGTTATATATATATATATATATATATATATATATATATATATAGAGAGAGAGAGAGAGAGAGAGAGAGAGAGAGAGAGAGAGAGAGAGAGAGAGAGAGAGAGAGAGAGATTAACGTTCCCTAAGTAAACTGAAAGCATTTTTTTTGTATTATTATTATTATTTTCTTTGACCCTCGTTTATCGCCAAAAAGCATACCGTCATTTTAATTTATTGCAAAAATCCATTCAATTAGTTCTTAAAAATTTAACATATAAATAAACTGCAACTAAACTGTAAAATAAAACTATTTAATTAAGATTAAACTTCCACTTCTTTCAAATAATAGGAAATTGGATCCTTATGCAAAGAATGAATGTTCTAATTTATCGTGTACCATTTCAATATATTCTTATTCTGCGAATTTCTTGGATTCACTGTTTGAAACGAAAGAGAAAAATAATTTAATTTTAAAAGTATCAAATAGTCGCAAATAATAAAAATAATTGGTTTTCAGATAATTCATTATCGGAGTTATATTTCCGTGAATAACAAATGTGAATTACATGTTGCTGTTTTTAAAATATCAGAATTGAAGTAATTTTTTTTTTAGTTTGCTAGTCTATATTTTGCCTTTTCCATTTATTAAAAAATAAAATAATACAATTCCTAATGCAAGTTTATTAACTTATATGTTTTTTTTTTAAATTTATAAGCCAATAAAACATTCATTGTAGAAGGAAACATTGTTATTTGTTGCGGTAAAAGGAATTTAAAAACTCATACTAAGAAAATGTAAAAATTACATAAGTAACCTTGTCTATTTTCTACATGTTATTGTACTAGTATCTTTACTATATTAACAATTATAAAAGTTAAGGCAGATCATTTACACATTTTAAATTCATTTTTTTATTATATTTCTTTTACCAAAATGTCTACAAGCCTTGGAATCTCCAAAGCCAAAAATTTCAGACAATTTCAGATTAGAAATATTGGACTAAAATTTTTATTCAAAGTAAAAATATTTCTACTACTGATCGCAGAATTTGTAATATTTTCAGTGATTCAAAAAAGCAAAAGAATCTATTTGAAAATTGTGGTGAAATTGTACTCACGTTGCCATTACCATTAATTTTACGTCTACCTATAAGAATTAAAATCCCAAATTGCTTTAAGTTTGTATATAATAATCTGCACATATAGGAAGATAAAAATATGACAATTATCTGTATTTGGCGTACTGCTTTTTGGAGTAGAGCTATTTGAAAATCTTTCTGTTATCAGTACTAAAGCATAATGAATATAGATATTACCGAATGGCTTAAAAAGACATAATTTTGAAAGATTATGGTATCCACCTACGCGGATATGAGAGCTGAAATTTTAAGTAAATATTTTTTTTTCTCTTTTCAATTAAAAGTTGTGTAATATGTACCTCAAAGTACAAAATCGATGTACTTAACTGCGCAGCTATAATTATTTACAATTGGAATTGTAACGAAAATTTAATTTTTAATTTTATTATTTTTCACATTCCTTTAATTCACTAATAAACACTGTGTACGTAAATGAATATCCCAAATTTACAAGGCTATTGAAACAAATAAGAGAAAGTGCAACTTTATTGTTCATCGGAACTCAGAAATAACAGTTGAAAGTTTAAATTCAACACAGTTTATAAGTGTTCAATGTGAACACGACTGTTATCGAGGCGGTACGATAACTCACCCCACACTTTTTTCAGCATGTCCGGTGAGACTCTTTGAATAGCTGCAGATATGCGTGTCCTAAGTTCGTCAACGTCAGTTGGTAGCGGTGAAACAAACACCTGATCTTAAATGGGGCCTTACAAAATAAATAAATAAATAAATAAATAAATAAATAAATAAATAAATAAATAAATAATAACATGCAGGGATGTCAGGACTGCAAGGAGGCCATTGATGAAGAGCAAGGTCGCGCCATCTATCGCCATTTTTGTAAGCTTTCAACTGTTATTCTTGATTTCCGATGAACAAAAAGTTTGTACTTTATTTTTTTTCTTTTAATATCTCTAAATTTGGGATATTCATTTATTATATTAGAACATATTTAGTATTTAATATAATATTAATATTTAAATATATTATTATTTAATTATACGAAAGCTGTAAATTAAGTAATGGCAACATAGGTATAAATCAATTTTTAATGAACTTACAAGTACAATTGCATTACATTCCTTCTATGTCATCACCAGCAAAGCTTATAACCTTTTGCCAAATGTCGGGAAGCCGTTGTAGACCAGTGGCAAGGTGTTGATTGTTGATGTGAGCCACCGAGCGCCCTATTGCGTGGAGTACAGATGACTCAGACCATCCTCTAAGGATAATTCTCGGACAGTCCATCGGCGGTCTATGGTAAGGAGACCACGCAGGATGTCAATCTGCACTTGAGGAATGGAGGGCCGACCTGTGCGTTGCAAATTCGCAGTCTCATTCCGACCCAAACGAAATGCTTGAACCCATCGTGCTACTGTCCTATACAGTAAAGCATTTGTGCCACAGGCTTCCACTAATCGTCGATAGCATTCTGTTGCATTTTTGCAACGGGAAACCACGATTTTAAGCCACGACCGCTGATCACCTTTTGAAAACATGCTTTAGAGCGATGAAAACGAAACTCCTCACTTTAACGCCACACAACAACTACCCTTCTAAGCAGATCGACTGTTTTTTCACTCTCCACATCGACACACCTCACAGCTTCCATATCCTATTTGCGCATGCCCACCCTTCTGCGAGTTTCAAGGTTAAGTTGCCACTATTTAATTTACAACCCTCGTAGTAAAATTTAATACTTTTTTTCCATTTATCATTCAGCAAATTGTGGACACCAGTAATATTTTCAGCATCTATATGGTGATTCGTTTAGCCTTGACTGAAACTGCTGCAATGAAATAGTTTTAAAATTTGTCAAATCGTGAACTATAATTATTGTATTAACTGAATATTTTATTGCAGTCATCCTTATTGAAAAATTAAAATAATTTTCAGTTAGCCGAATACATTTTTTTTTTTTAAGAAAGAAGAATCATGTTCTATTTTTGTACACAGTCAAAATATTTCACAACAAATATTTTAGACATTACAACGTAAAATCTGTAACAGTTAAAATATTAAAAAAATTAGGTATCGTTACGATATCCACATATTTAGAGCTTTTCATGTACAAACGAAGTCCCGTGTGTCATGTATATTCTGTTAATACCGCCGTAAGGGAAATGTATCCGTAAGCTAAGTATCTGTAAGTCATACAGACACTAGATAATTTATAATTTTCAAGATCTGTAGATCAATTATATTTAGTTTCTAATATAATTGTGTTCTTATAATTATTAATTTTGACTTCTATAAATTCAGTTAAGTTATTTTAATGAAAATATTTAATTTAATGCCTAAAGAAATTTAAATATTCCTTAGTTTTTACTTATTTTTTAACGAATGCAACTTTTCCGTATTAGTAATTCGTCCTGTATTGATACAAAAATAAAATCAAGGAGTATATTTCATTAAAATTCAAATAGCTCAGTGCTTTTAACAGTAAAGTATGACAACAAAAATAAATTCAATTCGTTATTGACCTTAAAAAATGTACAACTTTTATTTTTAAATTTATAATATTAATAATGCTCTCAAGTTCTTTTTTCATACTCGGCTATCTAATATTAAATCAAATCGCTACCGAAATTGTGTGTTATCTTATGTATATATTTATTTATTAACAAAACATATTAACTTTAATTAAACTTAACTCCAGTGCATGAATGTCTATTCAGTTAATTTGCGACTTTCATTTGAACTTAGTTATCTTGATATATCTTCTTTAACTTTAATTAAACTTAATTAAACTTAATTAACTTTAAAACTTAATTAACTTTAACACTTAATTAACTTTAAAACTTAATTAAACCTTATTAAACTTATCTAAACTTAATTAACTTTAATTAAACTAACTCCAGTGCATGAATGTCTATTCGGTTAATTTGCGTTTTGCATTTAAACTTAGTTACCTTAAAAAATCTTGTTTCTATGAATATATACTACAATGGATATCATTACAATCTTAAGCTGTTAAAATTTGCGTATTTGTAGTTATAAATGTAATTTTTAAATGCTTAAAGTAATAAGGTGAGATAACGATTAAATAAGTTCAACGTTTAAATTTTACATTACTTGAGGACTGCTGGATTTTTGTCACTGTCCTGTATGAAACAAATCTAGCCTAAAATTGCAAATATTTTATTTTTTAATCTGTAAAAGCGAGATCACACCAATATATTATTTAAATATAATTTATATGTAATTGAAATAATTTCAATAGAAATTTTCAATTTTCAATTTGATCCACTTCAACGCAATGATATTAAATAAAAATCTTTAAATTTTTAACTACATGTTACAAAAACTGTTTTGATTATATTTTAAATGTATCAAAAATACTTTTAAAAATTTAAAAAATCGACTTTGTTCATCTTAAATTATTCTGTAATTTTAAAGTCCTTCGTTTATGCCAGGACATAACACGAAGTGCTAACACACTATCTAAGAGACTACGTTTAAATTATGTACTTGCAATTCATGAAATTTTCTAACACACAAACCTAAACATAATTAATATATATAAATATATATTTCAGACAATTTTTTTAGAAATTTAATTTTTTTTAGAACATGCATAATTAAAAACAAAACTTGCTAAAGATTTAAAATCCCATGACACTTATTTCCAGATAAATTGTTTAATTTAATTTTGTATCAAAAATAGTATTAAAAATTTTGATATGAAAATATATTAGATATATTTAAGGTTACAGGGGAAACAAATAATTATATCTTTTTTTTATCTATAAATAAGTAAAACTAGTTTTTTAAATAAAATTCCGATTGTCTAACAAACGTTTGATTGTGTGTGATACACATACTCGTAATATATTATCAAAAAATCAAAGGAAAACAAATCTTTCGTTTCAGTAAAGTTTCCCTTTTCCTTTAATTAAGTAAAACGTCGTTCAAAACATTAAGTAGAAAAAGCATCTATGAAAACTTTTATCAGCACAGTAGTTCCATTTAAAAAAATTTATACCGTGAACTACCTTTAGAAAAAAAAAGAACTTGTTATAAAAACTTCGGTGGATTGAAATTGCATTTTTTACTTCTTAGTTAAGTTTTAAAACATAAAAATCTAGAAAAGAGTATAAAATTTTTATTTATCGTTTTAAATGTAGAGGAACACTTTAAAGTTACTTAATTTTATTGATGCCTGTAGAATATTTATACGAAATATATCAATTTGTACATTTTTTGTTCTTAATCAAAAGACATCTATAATGTTTATTGATATGACAAATATATGTTAAAGGAATAAAAGGGTAGTTTAGAAAATTACAGTCAGCTTAATATGCCAGGTAATTTTCATCCAGTTCAAAATTCCTTTGTATATTTATTCATATAAATTATTACTTATTTTGTAATGTCTGGCCTTTGAAATGTATTTAATGTTTTGTTATCTTCAGAAGTTGTACCAAAAAGAATATCATCTATCACTATTCAGGATGTAGTATTTTTTAATATCATTACTAATACTTTTTAACTTGCGTGCATTATGTTACAAAATATACTAGTAGAATTTTCTACAAATTTTAACATTTGCACCTTAAATGTATATACATTGTTTAAAAAAGTCAAATGTTTCTCAATCTGCGAAAACATTATATAACCACGAGCTAAATTGATCAATAACCTCTTCGGAGTTATTCCGAAAAGCATTCTTTATCTTTAGAATCCTCGAAACAAACATATTTTCGAGATTTAAAGAAGCATTTATGAAACTCAAGTTTCTTTTGCTACCACAGATTTTCGGAAACGTTTCCGAGAAGTTTTTATACTGCATTAGTTAGATTCTCAAGCCGGAATATCGGATTTTTTGGATAATATCAATTTTCAGATAAACATTTTCAGCTGCGCAAATCAATTTATATATGCAGGAGTGACACAATAATTTAATTTCTATGTTAGTGTTAATGATGTTGTTTTATCATGTTTGTCTTTAAACATCTTAATCGAACATGAAAATGTTTACTTGAGAATTGATAGCAGTGGGCATTATGGGACCTAACATTTTGATAATTCAGTGAATTTTTATAAGAAGTGCGGGTATTACATTTCAATTTATTAAGTGTCACAATGTGTACTCATTGCTGTTTACTGAATTATGAAGCTTGTAGATCAGTATTATTGAAAAGCGAATGGCAGCAAACTGCAGAACTTTTTTTTATGTTAACATAATTCACAATACCAACGTTGTTTAGTTACAAATATCGTTACAATGTCTTTTTGGGTAAGTTTGGAGTAAGATACTTTAAACTGTTTACTAAGTAATTGGATTACAATCGTAGTTTACTATGGAAAATGTGTTCGTCGTTGACGTGTGTTCTCATCTTAGACATCATGTGCTAATCATTGTCAGATACTCTAGATTCATTTCTCAGATATTCAATAACTATAATATGTATGCATGACAACTTCAAGAATACAGTGAAATATCCATCTATATATAGCAGCATGAAGAGACTTTTCCGCTTTGTGTTATACGTTTGCATATGTTTATATATAATGTTAAATATGTTATGCTCAAATATTTATGAGGATAGATAATTAATTTCTCACGAAACTACACTCGTACTATTATATGGAGAAAGAACACGATATACTTTCATATATTTTTTACCTCCAGTGAGCTTTTTATTACTTAAGAGTAGTGTGTTTACATATATAAAGTGTCTCATGAAAATCACGTGATGTAAAGTTTATTTATTTTTCACTAATCTGTATACACTCGTTATATTACGATGTTACAATTAATTGAGATGTTAAATTACTTCTTCAATTAAAAAAAAATAATTTCACTGTGAAAAGTTGAGTTTCGTTGTGCGCAAACTGGTATATATTTTGATTTGTGAATCTTTTTTTTTAAATTAATTTTATATTTCCAAATGTGAAAATCTCAAAACTCTTATTGCAAACATTTTCTGTACAACAATAACCTGAATATTTTTGATCGGCTTGTGAAAATGTTTGCATAATACTTTATCTTTTTAAGGCTTTTTCAGGTTTCCTTGAAACAAGAGATTGAAATCATATATATTTCAGTCTTTTAATCAATAATCACAATTAAATATAATAAGATATCAATATTTAATAACTGGAAAATGCAACATTTATGGTAGAATTATTCGCAGCTGAACCACTCATTTAAACAATGCATATGATGTCAAAAAAATTGAGGCGTTTTTAAACTTCTGTAATCCGTAAAAATCATATAGAACAAAGAGCTTTCGGACATTATGGAGTGAATATAGTTCTATTTAGTACACATATATATCTATCTATACTAATAAAAGAAAGTTTCGCTCTGTGTGTATGTCTGTGTGTCTGTTGGCGATGGCTAGGAAAATCCAGCCCACCTAGAAGGCTGCAAATTTAGATATAGGTAGCCCAAACCCTCTCCTGGTGCACCATTAGTTCAGAATTTTAATATTTTGAAAATTAAAGTAGTTATTAATTAAAAACTGATCAAAGATCACAAATAAATACGTCATTATGCAAAAGCTAGCTGGCGCATGTGCAGAAACCAATATCCGTATCTTCCGGAATAGAAGAAAGAAAGCACAACACATCCTGTTTTTGTTTTAAGTTTTTCTAAATTCGCCATGGGCAAACGGTTAGAAATACGGAAAAACCGTCTACATATTCTGAAAGAAAATACTTTTACGTCTCAAACGATCCGGTTGGTTTGAAAAAAATTTACATTTAACCCTTTCAAAAAAAAAAATCAAAAAGCATCGAATTCATGTTTTTTATTTTCTCCCGTTTTCCGAGCCTTGCATCCACCGAAATACAAAAAATACGAAAAAACGAAGGTCACCAAATTAAAGAACTGACTTTGCCCTTTCCAAAGCTCCCTTTGGTTTTAAAAAATACAAAAATTAACCCTTCTAAAAAGTATATTTTCTGTATGCCGTTTTGTGATTTTTGCGATTTTGGCAATTTTTAAAAATTGCGATTCGACGATTCAGAGAAAGGTACGAAAAACTAAAAATACCAGACAATATCTGCAATTATTTTTTTTTCAACATCTGTATATATTTTTTAAAAATACAAATATTAACCCTCAAATAAAAATTCGTGCGCAAGACTCTCTTTTGCGAATTCCGATTTTCTATGATATGTAAAATCTGGCATCGGCTTTCTAAAATAACCAAACAAAAATCAAACGCACCTAAAGACATCTACGTTCCATCGGATTTAGGCAGAAACCTTTAGTTTAAAAATAAAATCACGTTAACCCTTTCGAAAACGTTTTTTACCGTAAGTCAATTTCACTTTTTTAACTATTTCCCCTATCTTTAAAAATCCGAATTGGCGTTTATAAACAAGATACGAAAAAACTAAAATTACCGCAACTAATCTACATCCCTTTGTTTTTTAAAATATGGTATCCGTTTTGAAAATTTTTATTTTAACCCTCCAAAAAAAAATCCTTTCCAAAACTCACTCACGCCATTTTCGTTTTTCGGTTCAGGTTTAAAAATCAGCATCGACTCAGGAAATGTGAGTACGGACAAACAGTAGACTCCAGATCATAGACGCGTTAATTTTCAATAAAACGCATGATTGGGTTTTAAAAAATATCTACATTAACCCTTTAGAAACCGATCGATTACTTAACCAACTTTCGCGATTTCCGCTATTTTGGCAATGTTTACCCGTGGTTAAATTTCAATTCTACTAGGAAATTTGGTTGGGTCGAGTGTTCTGAAAAGGCCTCTTCCAGAACAGACTGCGCCCCCTGGCGGTGGAAGGTGGAACTATGGACCCGATTACTACGGGGTTTGGTTTAAGTTTCGTATAGAACAGATTATTAATATTTTTGGCCCGTGCAACGCCGGGCGTGTTAGCTAGTATATATATATATAATCAAGTTCCTTTGCACTTGAAACCCAAAGTGCATACCTTTTTAATTGTAAAATACAGAGGAACCAACATCCTGTAAGATTATCGGTCTTTAGTCTGTGACTCAACTAATTTACAATATAGTTTTTTTCCTTATTTATTGTTAGAAATGTTGCGATTAAATAAAGAGTAGATAACTTTGGGAATCCGTTTTGCCACACAACTTTCTCAGAAAACGGTTTTTTTAGCAAGCATTCGGCAATTAAATATAATATTGATACCCGAAGTACTTTATTCACTTTGTGTCATTTAACAATTTCAAATAAGAAAAATACTTTTAAAATTTTCTACAAAATGCCCCTTTTACGTTTATGATGTGTGAAGGACATAAAAATATTAGCTTCAAAATTCCTTAATTTAAAGAAGTTCAAGCTCTAAAATTAAACAAAATATTTTGTTAAATGCTATTAAACAAACAAAATATGATACAAAATACACTTATTTTAAGCTCTAATTTCATTTGAGAATTCTTAAACTTTTACCTTTTGGAGGAAACTATTCTATCTTTTATTAGAAGCTATTCAATTCATGAAATGCAGCTGTTAAATCTGGAGAATACCTACACCAATTTAAATGATTCGATTTGCATTTATATTCCCAATACATATAATGCAATGGTGAAATATCTTACTCGGAATATTCACTGCTGAATAAGTTAAGGAAGCTGTAGTGCATATGTAAAGATTCTCTTAAGGCAAGTCAGAATGAAGCGTGAGTACAGAGTAAATGAACTCGTAATAAAATCTCTTTTAATTGTTTCAGTTAATTACATCGAATTCTATAAGGATGAACGATATTAGAAATGATTATTTTCTGGAAAATGCAAACTTCGGCTTATTGAGTATATGGAAATGTATACATGTCAAAAAGAATATTTCTTTCGTTTATATAGAGAAAATAATTATATAGGAAATATATATAGTTTTAGATAGTAAAGCTAAATATTAGCTAATTAAGCTCCTAGAAAATATCATTTTCTCGAAACTACAAGTTGCAATCCATTCTGTATTTGGAATTTTATAGATATAAAGCAATGTTTATTTCATTTATATAGAAAATAATTAAAAATGTAATATTTTTTTGTTTTAGATAATAAAGCTGAATAACAGCTAGATCCAAGAAAATATTAGTTTTTGGAAAATACAAATTTTATCCTATTGAAGGTATTGAAATTTATATATAGCAAAATAAGATTTGTTTCATTTATATAGAAAAATAATTTAAAAGAAATTATTTTGTTGTTTTAGATAGTAATGCTGAATAGTAAATACTGAGGTAGCTTTTAAGAAAAAGATTTTATAAACAAACAACACGATACTCAAAGCACAATTTTAAACCACAATCTTTTTAATCTAATACACATTAGATTTTACCGTTCAAAATAATCTTATACTTTTTATCACAAAGTGCGAAATATTTTTTCAGTGTTTGCAATACACAAAATATGCCATGTTTAATCATATTACCTTTAAAAAATACTTCTCAGAACTTTCATAAATTTTAAAAGTTATTATTATTCAAAAAGTTAATTATTGAATAATGTTTGTTTTAATAAAGCATTCACAAAATTTTTACTTCCTCAAGACTTTAGACAAAAGGTATGAATATGATGATTTTTAACGCAAGAAAAACATACTATTTTAAATAAAATTATTTTTAAAACATTCATTTTCAATTTTTTAAATTTTTCAATAAATTAATATAGAATTTTTTTTTGTTTCAATTCCATTTTCAAGTTGGGTTTAAAAATATGTAAATTGCTAACAATGACTTAGAAAGGTTTGGGTGGCAACGATATAGAAAGTTTTGGGTGGCATTATTGAAAAGTTTCAATAATATACTTTTGATGATATGCAAGAATTAATTATTACACTATAAATTAGAATTATCATTAAAATAATACACGAAAATATATTTCATTATCTATTTTCTAAACAAGACACAATGGTCTTCCTGCTTCTTTCATTGTAGAAGCACGTCTTTTTGCGCCTGACGAAGAAAGACTCAGATCTTTCGAAAGGCCTAGCGCATTTTAAAAATTTTGATGGTGTTTTAAGAAGATATTTTAGTTGTTATTATTATACACCAGTTCCAACATATTTTATTTTATTTTCTAAACGTCCATATTATATGAGATTTTACTATAAATGCAACAATACCAGGTGAGATTGTGAAAACTTATTTTTTTATAATGGTATTGATGTTTAAGTATAAAAAATGCTCATATTAACGAAATTGAAAAATTTCAATAATGTAAATGGGGAAAATATGTAATAATCAAATATATATTACAAATATATATAATATATATACGTAGGCGATATGAAGTATGACAAACAAATTAAACAAATTAAGAACATACTATTTTAAACAAAATTATTTTTAAAAAATACTCATATTTACGTTTTCAATTATTGAATTAATTATTATGTGAATTTATTTATTAAAATTTTTAAGCTAAGATTTAAAACAAATGTAAATTGTTAACAAATACACTGACACCGAAATTACATCAAAAATAATTTCTGGGGATACTACGGAAAATTTTCAATAATGTACTTTTGAAGATACGTAAGTATTAATTATTTCACAATTAATTAAAAATTATCTTTAAAATAAACATTTATAAGATTCTTTTTCTAAATATTTATATTACAACATTACTAGGTGAAATTGTGAAAGCTTACTTTTCATTTAATGAGATTGATTTTGAAGTAAAGAAAAAAATATATATATTCTGCTGGTATTAACGAAATTGAAAAATTGCAATAATTTAACTGTGGAAAATATGTAATAATAAATCGAAGATACGTAGTGGATATGAATATGATAATTTGAAACAAGTTAAGAACCATACTATTTTTAACAAAATTATTTCAAATACATTCATTTTAACATTTTCAAGTATTGAATTAATTATTTTATAAATTTATTTAATTTAATTTTCTTTTTTATGCTGAGATAAAAAAAGAATGTAAATTGTTAATAATTGCTCTGACGCAGAAATGATATCAAAAATAATTTTTGGTGATATTATGAAAATTTTTCAATAATATAATTTTGTATATTCATAAGAATTTATTATTTCGCTATAAATTAGAAATTATCTTTAAAATAACTAAAAATCATAACATATTTCATTTTGAAATTTCAAAACCAGGATCGTTGGTTCGATTCCGTCCTGGACATTTTTCACTCTGTTGGTTATACGCTTTGTTTGCAATATGAAAATTCACTTATTTAATATTTAATAATTTTTGGACGTAATTTCTCTGCTAAAAATTAATGGAAAAATTAGGCTATATCAAATGAATTCTCGTTTTTTTAATACACTTTCTAATTCCTATTGTTGAACATGAAATGTCATTTAAAAGGATGCATGTCCCTCTATATTCTATAACTAGTAAATCTGCAGATCAGGAGCCTCAACGTCAGCTCTAAAAGTCATTGTTTTCTAATCTCACTTTTCATATTATTTAGCATCTTACAATTCGCAATTTAATTTTTTTTGTTAGGTACATATTTATAGGCATATAAAATACTTCGGAGGTTTCAGAAATTAGAAGCGTTAAATTAAAAACGATTTACGGAATGATATTCTCAAATTCTTATAAACCTCTTATTCTTGTAATTTTTTAGATAAAAATATGCATTTCTTATTTTGATATTCTTTGAAATATGGTTGCTAAGAAACTAATAAAATACAGCGGAAAGAAAAAGAAATCCATTTTAAAATTTATGAAAAATAGGAAAATAAAATGATTTATATTTCCCGAACAGTTGTAAAACATTATGCAATAATTTAAACAATTAATTTCTATATTCTAATAGATGTATCGGCAAATTTTCAAGGCTATTGGATATGTTTAAGACCTCCATATCGAAAATTTAGTATCCTTAATATACTTTTAAATCCATTAATAAAATATGTGATTTTCTTTTCAGTTAAAATTGAAATTTGAAAATCGTCTGCGTTCCCATAAGAAAGCATTATGACCTAAAATGAAATGTTCTATATTTTTCGAACGAATGAACCAAATGTAACTAAAAACTATAAAGCTAAATCCGGGTATCTCACCAACATACACACCAAAAATAAACCTAATCGGACGCTTTTTACGGCAGTTATCGCGGAACAGACAGACAAACAGACGGAAACCAAAAACTTTTCGTGTCTCCACAGTGAGCCTTCACTGACGTTTCGGCAATCATACAGGCTTCAAATCCTTTTAAATCTACTCACAACATACGCAAAAAATGATCTTTTTATAAGTCAAATTTCTGTCTTTAGGATAAGATTAGGTAAAAAAAGGTGATCGTATTAAGAATCTATGATGAGTTTGAATTAGGTTCACTAAAATCATAATATTATTAACTGAAATGTTTAACCTAATTCCATAGATTTTATCGTTGCGCTGTGTGATTTTGAGAACAACTGATCCTTATTATTCCAGACACTGGTACATAGATAACTTAACTACTAAATGTAATTAGTAGCAACTATAATAGAGTAAAATATAAATTTAATAAAACATAACTACTGAAATGTGCAATCGTTAAATTTTAAATTATGAATTTATTAAAGAAGAATATATTATAGTGAAAAGATATATACAAAAGATTTAGACGTTAGATTGTTTATCATTATATTTGTCTTACCCAGACCTAATATTAATTTTACCTTCATTCATTTTCATTAAATAATTACAATCTGACATATTCATATATATACATATGTTTATCTATAATACTAATAATAAAAATTACTTTAAATAAATCACTAATTTATGGGTTATATTTTACCTTGCTTAAATATGCATTACATAAATGCAATTATAAGTACATATTCACAGAATGAATTAAAATCGATACTCAAATTTCCTATATAGGCCGTTGCAGCTGAGAACACTCGCATAATGTCGGCCTCTTTAGAGAGTAAGTTGCCCACTTAAAAGTTCCGTTGATGCTTTTAAACAGAAGTTCTATTAGATAAGTGTCTTTCTATTTTTGTACACCTGAAGTCTTTAAGCATTGCGGTAAAGTCATTATTGTGAACTGCCTATTCCATTTCGTTGTAATCATTTTTTCTTCCGCTCCTCTGCTTTTTCGCTTCTAGTCATGTATACATTTTTTTCTTTCTTGTTAATTCAGATCTTAGACTTCATCTCGTATCAACAGTCGTTCAGGATAAGTTCTGATCTTCTTGATAGATTTCTTTTCTTTTCCTCTTAGCGTTCTCATAGGATTTTTCCAAACATTTCTCAGGTGGTCTGTTCCATCAAATTTGAATGTTTCCGCCAGCAATATACTTCTGAACTTAAATATCACATGTTGCTTGTTTGCTTAATGGATTACTCTCCATTTTTCTGTAGGCTTTCTCCTTAGAGTTTCGATTCAGGAATTCCTTCAGGCATTCCAAACTTCATAATCTTCTCGCTGAATTTTAGATTGTTCTCGCTTATTTAATTAGTGAAACATGAATATGAAAATTTAGTTCCTGCGACTATAAATACCTATGATATAAAAAATGGTTTAAATGCGTATTTTCATTCAACACCTATATATTTACATAGTTATTCCTAAAATCATGGATACTTTATACACCTTTTTATCTTCTGCGAATGCGGTAAGGATTCGTATTGAATCTTGCTTGTATTACTCCGCTTCAGCATTAAAAAAAATAATGCAAATTATTTTTTTTTCGTTAACTGGAACTATTCTATCTATAAAAGTCTATTAGTAATAGAATGTTGTAATATTCAGGAACCAGTTGCTGTAGAGAAAACAAAGATGTGAGACAAGCATAAAATTCTTCTGTGACTGGAACTGCAAAAATAATTCCTAAATTTATATACCGAAATGGAATTAATTTAGCAAAAACAAAACAAAACAATGCACTTACATTTGTTTTGGAATATAAATTTTGAAGAAAATATAAGCAAACCTATAGCCATGAAGTTTTTTGGCAGGCATTTTATATAGTAAATACAGTTACAAATGGCATACTCAGCTCAATAATCACAGTCACATATGCGAAATAATTATACAGTAAAAGTAATTCAATAATTAAAATACAAATGTTTTTTTTTGTTTATATATATGATATACATTTTGGTTAAATATGAATATTAACCGTGTGTTTACTGCATCTTACATAAAATGTAATAACAAACAAGAACTTTGTAAAGTACCTATCCTTGACACTATACTTCTACTTTACGTATTATACATAACTTTTACGTATTATATATATATATATATATATATATATATATATATATACTTTTAAAAAAAATATTTTCTATAAACATTATTATCAAAATATATCACAACATTTCTACTATCATTAACATATAATTCAATAAATATACATTATTCCTTCTAATAATTATACGATACCAGAAAATACATGATTTTGTTTCTTATTTATTTACCTTTTTGCCATAAGAAATAATACTTAATAATTTTCGGACGTAATTTTACTGGCAAAAATTAATTAAAATATTATTAGGCTGTATCAAAAGTATTTTCGTTTTTTGAATGCGGTTTCTCATGGCTATTGCTAAACATGAAATGCTATTTAGGTATTATACATGTCTTTCTATATTCTATAATCATACAGGATTCTTTCTTTCAGTTTTTAGGTCACATAAAGAGTTATACAAATGTTGCGATTTTATGCATCTTAAGGCATGGCTTAGTTGCAACTAGGCCTGAAAACCAATAAAATTGTCTTAAAAATTCGTGCAGTTTTAGGCCAAGACAGCAGTAATGTCCGGACAGTTCAAGACAAATCCAAACATTTTAAGGAAAGGGACCTCAGACTTGAATTCGAACCCAGAAGTAAGAGGTGAATTTCCACCAGTAAAAGAGAAAACTAGTCGTTGGGGACCACCGTAATACTTACACATCATGGATATGCCTAATATAAAATATGAAAATAAAACATGGTTAAACTCTTTATAAAATGCATTGCAATTCGAATAAAATCCTAGATTGATGACGTCATACACTTTCTATTACTGAATTGCGTAAAAGAAACATCCTTAGAACTCCAAAAATGATAATTTTATTAACTAAGCATTTACTGCATCGGTTTAAGCTTCTCATTTCCAATTAAAAAATATCTTTGAATTTAAAGTTGAATGAAATACAGTGCCATGAAAAATCGAAGAGTGTAGAAAATATGATTGCAAATATCTCGGCAACTAATTATCCTATCGACTTCATTCTTTATGCAAAATTTATATTTTTTTACTGTCTTTTATATTAACTCCTTAAAATAAACAATTTTGAAAATGTGTATATACTTTGTATTAGAACGAATATTTTGAGAGTCCGAAAAGAATAATTCCGGATAATCGAGGTTACTGAAATTCAATAAGCTTCTTCTTATTATTATATACTAAGTATATACCAAATTTCAAGTCTCTATCTCAATTTGTTCGGGAGATAGAGCGTTTACAGGCCCACAGACAAACACACAGACACACACACAGCCCGACGGACAACAATTTTTTTCCCTAAAAATATGTTTTTCGGATTCCCCAGTGTCTGAAACGCATAAATCCGTGATTTTTTTTTAAAACGATTACAAGGTTTACCCTATACTACGTATGATTGGGAAAGTAAAAGAGGATTGTGCATTCTCCACAATCAATTTTGTTACTAAAAATTAACCAAACTAAACATTCAACAATTTTGAATGTTTAAATGTGTACTTGTGTTAATTTTTAGAGAGTGCGAACAACATGCTTTGTATCAAAGCATTTATAAAACGAAAATACTTTTGATACAACCTAATAATTAAATATGCACAATTATATACAATAAATTTATTAATTATATATAAGATACGTAATAATCAATTAATATCTTTATTCAATGAACAGTTCATCATTTTATGTATTTTCCCGTTCCGTTTACATGAATAAAAACACTCAGAAAATTTCTTAAGGTGTGGTCTGATTTAGAAAATCATTTAGTGTTTACCTTTTAAACTGTGTTAATGAAAGATAACTATAGGATTATATTCATGACACATGGCGTAAATGATATAATTATGTTGAATTGTTTTCTTCCGTGACTTTTACTCCATTCATTGTACAAATTGTTTCAAGGGAAAACATGCCATTACGAACGTTAACATAGATTTAATGATATACTTAAGTAATTAAAAGATCATGATATGCCAAAATTAAAATATTAGAAATTACGTTTCCTTAAAGGCTATTTCTTCCTTGTACTCATTTATTTTGAAAATAGATTGAGCTGTTTTACGAGAAAATGATAATAAATTTGACATTAATGATTATTTCTAATTAACGGTTATTAAAAATGGCCAATTAACGACATAATTCATTGAGCTATCATAGATTAATTCCAGGTTCATGATAAATTATTTCTAACTAAATTTTTTATTCATTACTTGCAAGATAAAGATAACATATATTAAATGAAAAATTTAAGTTTTCAAGTATTTAATCAAAATAATTTTTGATTATATATATATATATATATATATATAGTGAGATTTAATTGCAGATGGAATAGCGTTATCTGTTCATACTGGGATTCTAAAAGTTATATATGTTATATTAAAATTTTACTTCACGATATTCCTTTAAATTATTATAAATTCCGACATTATCCTTATTATCATTATTTTCCTTTTTCTTAATAATAACTATTATTTATTTCTGTTTAATTTCCCTACAAATTCAAAACGCGTATATTAATGATTATCTTATTCAAAATTTTAATCTGAAACATTTAGTCCCCTCATAAACTTTTATCAACAATTCAATCTATAATTTTCTGAGAGAAGCTAGTTTTTTTTTCGAATGTTTTTAAAGGGCATTTTGTTGCTTTTATTTCCAATTTTAATTCCACGGATTTGACTTCCCGCGTCTTTTCGATGCTAGACTTTATACTTTGAAAACATTGCATTACTAGGCATGGGATTCATTCTCCTTCAAACCACTCTCTCGCGCGGCATTCGCTTAGCCGCCCATCTCTCAATGCGCGCCTTACACCGATTTGTTCGTTTCCGTACTACGTCGATATCTGTCGCCCTCCGCTAGTCTGACAAAAAGCAGATGCAATGACTCTTGAACTCAGAATTATGTCTTGTTTCAAGTGCTAAAAGATATGTTATTTGGTGCCTGCAAATCTTGTAGTATTCGAAACTTGCTTTTTAAGATCATAGAGCACGATGTAGCGATTCATTCCCAAGCCTGAGAGCTTTACGAATATTTTCCTAATTTATATTTGTTTTTACGTTTTCATGTTGGATGAAGAAATACCTTAGAACGACATCTGGCTTATTTTTTCTGGAGAAATCATATGATTGTTAAATTCATTGCCTTGCTAGTTACGCCTAATTGTATAGATTAAAAATAGGACTGCAATCTAACACCTTGTGTTCTTATTTGGAATTTCCGATATCAGCTATTATCAAATATTTCACGCAAGTTGGCTGGCTTTGTTGACTGCAAAATAATACAACTGTTCAAAATTTGCCAGTATTCTATGAATTTGACGCATCCATACCCAACCCTTCATTTATATATATATATATATATATATATATATATATATATGTTATCATGAAAGACCGAAATTGGAGAAAGTCGACTTTCACCGGTGAATGTCAACAAACACCAAATACGTCGGTGAAAGATCGAATATTTCATTACATTCCTGTACAATCGGACCCTCACCGGTGTATGTCGACAATCACAGATATGCTCTGGTGGAGGTCGAAAAGAGAGGAGCTTGAATCTCTTTCTCCCTTGCGGTAGCTAGCGTGAAAGTGTGACATCACGAACCGTACATTCAGGTCCGGAGAGAAGTTTTACTGACCTGCGCGCGCAGCACGATCATCGAGAAGGCTCTGAGCCGACAAAGAGGCGACTGGCTGTTTCCCGTCAAATCCTTTATTCTGGTGGAATCAGTCAGCTTTGTCAGTCTTATGCAAGGTTTAATGGTGAGAGCAACGTTTTCTTATTTTTTTTTCCGATACCCTAATTTATACAAAATGGATACTGCAGTGAATCGTGATCCTTTTCTTGAAAAGTTAAATGCATTAATTGCGGGTAAACGAGAAGACAATTGTTTTTATTTTTCTCAAGTAAAGTACTCTAAAATACTTTCTGAAGTGGTTTCTGCTAAAACTAAGTGCAACACACCTTTGGATTACAGACGATTAAAACGTTTTGACGTTTTAAAAATTAATGATGAAGATAAGTTAATTGTACCATTAAAACCAGGAGAAACGAATATACAGTATTATGTTACCAATGAGGAATTGTTCAGTATACTATATGAAACTCACACCAGAATAGGCCACGGAGGAAGAACACGTATGCTTAAAGAGTTTCAAAATAAATACAAAAATATTACATATGAAGTTGTAATGTTGTATTTAAATTTATGCAAACAGTGTCAAATGAAACACAGTGCACCTAAGAAAGGTATTGTTGCGAAATCAATGATAAGTGCTGAGTTAAACTCAAGATGTCAAGTTCATCTGATAGATATGCAGTCAAACAGAGAGGGCGAATATAAGTTCATAATGGTGTATCAAGATTATTTAACTAAGTTTGTCCATCTACGACCTTTGAAAACTAAGAGGGCGGAAGAAGTAGCGTATCACGTTCTTCCAATATTTTTAACATTTGGTGCTCCAGCAATATTGCAATCAGATAATGGTAGAGAATTTATTAATCAAGTCATATCTGAAATATGCGCTATGTGGAAAGATGTTAAGATAGTTCATGGAAAGCCTCGTCGCAGTCAAACACAGGTCTCAGTTGAAAGGGCCAATCAGGATATACAGAATATGCTAACTGCATGGATGAACGATAACGATACAAATAAATGGTCAGAAGTTTTACCCTTTGTTCAATTTGCCAAGAATACTACATACCACGAAGGAATACGCCAAAGTCCTTATAAAGCCATGTTTGGCATTAAAGCGAAAAGAGGCATATCATCGTCTTTTTTGCCTAGCGAAAAATCGCAAATATCGAAACCGAAGAACAACTTGAAGAAATTGCTAATACTTTTGAAACCGAAGAACAGCTTGAAGAAACTGGTAATACTTCTGAAAAAATTTGAGCGGTGGTCATACTGAAAACCATATTCCAAAGAAAAATATTGAAGAGGACTTGCAATCTACCACGTCTTCACATCAAGTTCTGACTGAAAAACACGAGTTAATTTCTATAAAAAGAGCGGCCGTGAAAGAGAATATTCTACTGCAAGCAACAAAAATGTTACTAACCTCACAAAAACAATTTCCTCCTGCTCAAATTGGTGATACTGTACGAATACAAGTCCCTCATGTCGACCGTGGTCGTACAGATAACCGAAATGTGTTAGCGGTTGTTGTTGGAATAGAAGACTCCGACTTCTATAAACTTGCAAATGAAAATTGTACCCTCAAGCAGTAATAAGTTCGTAATTTGTAACGAGAAGTTACTTTCCATAGATGAGATTTAGTTTAAAGAAATTTCGCTGAAAGAAGCAGCTGCAGCTATTTCGAGAAGCGGTGAGCAAGGCTATACACGCTGTCATTGCCAAAAGGAAGTGTTCCACAAATAAATGCAGTTGTAAAAGCAAGGGCCTCTTGTGCAAGTCAAAGTGTCATAATAGTTTAAGTTGTTGCAATAAATAAGATTTGAATCACATAATTCAGTAAGTTTTTTATTACTATTATTTTATTTTCTCATTTAGACCGTACTGTATAATTGAGTAAGTTTTTAACTTCTATTATTTTCCTTTCTAATTTTGAATGTACTGTATAATTATATTAGTTTTTAACTTCTATTATTTTCCTTTCTCATTTTGAATGTACTGTGTGTTTTAAGTCCTTAGTCATTCCTCTCAGAAAGAGAGGCGAAAAATTTATCTCGACTGAATTACGGAGAAAAAAATATAAATCTCGAACATGTTCAACATTCACCATTAGTGCATGGTGAATGTCGACATTTACCGGTGTAAGTCAGAAATAAGGGTATTTAGCAAATATTTCGGACATACACCAAACGACTATGTGTTTGTTGACATTCACCGGTGAAAGTCGACATTCTCCAGATTTCGGTGTTTTACCGTAACATATATATATATATATATATATATATCACGAGAAACTCGCAGCTGGTTAATGATGGTGAATGATTGCAGTCGATTGATCGAGCTGAATTACGCTGAAGTGACTAGTACTAAACTCCATATCTGTTGATTTTATGCATAAATTTTGTTAACAGGTACTATTCCCATCTGTATACAGGGAATTACAAGAAAGATGGTCAAGATGGGAAAGATGGATTTCTACTAGTACTTTAATAAAAAGTACCAGTAGGAAAACTAGTAGAAAACTAGTAGAAAAATTATGGATTGGTTGACGGGAGTATTTGTTTGCCAATTTTTCTTTAATTATCTACGTTAGTCATATGATGTCTGAAAGAAAAATGCCCCCAATTGGTCATCATGAATGCTTTAAGGAAAATACCAATACTGAATTTCTTTTGAAAACAACTACTAAGTTGTTATAATAAAAATTTAATCATTAGTATTCTTATAATACAATACAATTTGTTCTTTTTGCGGGTGTGGGGGGGATATGGGAAGCTAAAAGGAGAAGAAGAAGACCTCACTACCTTCCCAAATCTTTGAAAATTCAAGAATATGGGTCACTTTTGACCAATTTTAACCCTTTGGCATCCTCTGAATAAAACAATGATTACGCCCAAGGGGGGCCCGGATCGGTAGCCCCGCATGCCCCTGTGTTAGTCAGGCCCTGATTATTTAGTCCTTTATGCTATAATTAGAAACTGTACGTATTTTATGTGTAATTGTATTTTTGTATTCTATATAGAGCATTCTTTACAACTTCACTTTTTAGGGCAGTTAGACTTTTACTGCTCACTATCAAAAGAATGGTGAAAAGGTAAAATATGGTTTACATGAATGAACACAA
Organism: Maratus michaelseni; assembly: GCA_963931845.1. Classification (NCBI taxonomy): domain Eukaryota; kingdom Metazoa; phylum Arthropoda; class Arachnida; order Araneae; family Salticidae; genus Maratus; species Maratus michaelseni. The sequence goes on from OZ007588.1 coordinate 169,294,399, forward strand.
GCAACATCAATAAAATCTTGTGAAATATTTTTACCCATCTCTATTTTCTTATAGAATTGGCATTTATATGGCTGGCAAGGGGAAGCTGCAACTATACCAATTTTGTAACTTGGGTGGAATTTGTCTATGCTTGTTGATCTTGATTTTTTGGTGCTAAAAAAGTGTTTCCATATCTAGGAGATGTCGCTTACCTGATTCGAACTCTTTCAGTGTCCAGCGAAAGAACAAAATTGTAATGTTGTTTTCTCTGTATTTTATTTTAAATGCTAAAAAAAGATGATTATTCCAAAATTATTTAAAAAACTTAATTCTGTATATGAATTTAATCCTTGAGAGTATTAATAATTAGTAAATGTATAAAAACTGCATTATATCTGTAGAATTAAATTCATTTAAACAATATTTATATTGAACTAAAATCTGAATCTTAGTGAACGTATTAAAACGGGCGTGTCAGTGAGGGGTTAAGATGGTGGGCAATCGGATGGATGGAAATGAGGAAATCACAAGCCGGTGCTGGTAGACGTCTTAATCTGTCTCGTAAGGTGGTCCAAAGACTCTGGGATCAATTTGAGTTCAAATTCAGTATAAAGAAGATTTATTTCAAACCACTCACGGATTACAACCATTACACAGGATCGCATCATAGCTCTTTTGACCCGAAGGAGGAGGGGGTCTACTATAGTTTAGCACATTTCAGATAATGGTAACGCAATAGGGATGACAATATTTACTACTACGGTGCACAGACGTCTTTCCGATTAAGAACGCTATTCAATACGACACGTTATATGTGTCCTTATTAATGGACAACACCTAAGTGCCCGTTTATGTTGGCCAAGATGGCACATTACCTGCAGGAGACAACAATGGCCCTCCGTATACTCTTCACAGACGAGTCCCGGTTTGCTTTGGAGAGTGATTCAGTTCGTGTGCTGAACTGCAGAGAACAAGGCATCAGATTCTATCTTTGTAAAATTGATGAAGGAAACAGTTATAGAGGAGGTGGACACATGCTTTAGGCTGAAATCCCTCTGGTGGTTACAGTCTCCATATGTTCTATAAAAGAACTTTGACTGCTGTAAAATATCGGGACGGGATCCTTGCTTCGTTTGTTACAACGTATGTTGATGCTATTGGTGATGAATTAATCTTAATGGATGATAATGCCAGTTCGAATTGAGCTACATTCGTTGATAAATATCTTGAGGATCAAGGTTTGATGCGAATGGAATGGCCAGCTCAATATTCGGGTCTCAATCCAAAACAGCATCTTTGGAACTATCTCAGCAGACAGGTAGTTGCTGTAATTCATTCCTTGAAGTCATTAAATGAGCTGGAACAATCTCCTCGCGTTGTTTCTCATTCTAGTGTCCGACAACTTAATTGACAGTATAGAAATTTGATGCCACAAATGCACTACAAGTAGGGCCGGGTTAAGGCCGTATTAAAAGCCGTTTATGTAATTTGTTTTTCACAAAAAACTGCCATTTTTTTTTCTTTAATCAAACGCTGAACTTTTGCAAGTACTGCAATTTTTTATTTGTAAATCATATGTGGTGTTAAAATTAAATAAATTAAATAAATAACTGTTTAAATCAAAATTCTTTTAAATTTCATTTTTTATCTTTTTTTTTCAAATTAGATACAAAAGCCTGGTTGTACCTTAACTTTTGGAGGCCAGTATATATACGTATATATATATGCATTGCACTTTACTTTTCTATTACACATATCTCATGCTATCAATTTTGTACTGATATGCTACCGATTTTGTAATTCATAAATATGGCAGTTAAGTGTACTTTTGAAAAACAAAGTAAATTAAAATAATGTCTATCACTGTATGTATACCATTCTAATATATTCTAAGAACACAAAAAATTATATCCCAATTATCCGAAACATAAATTTACGAAATATATGTTATACCATTGATATTTACTTTAAGATATCGAAATGCAGATAAAAATGTATAGGAACTGTTTTTTTTCTTTTTTTAAAATCTTCTAAAGTAAGCAAATAATTCTTTACCAAATCAGCTCAGCCAAAAATACTACAAAATCTACTGAAATACGAAATATATCTTAGTTGAGATTCTTATTCATAGTCATTGCACTGAAAAGATTATTTTATCCAAAAGGATATTTTAAAATACGATGTACAAATGTTTCAGGTAAACATTCTATTTTTAGGTATAAATCCTTCGTAGATATATAGATTTAAAATGGAATCCCTAGAAAACATTTTTGAGAAAATAAATTAGCTATTTTGAAGCGTACAGAAAATAGAAGTAATTTTGTATATTTTAAGGTTAATTTTGCTTTCAGAATAGGGAATTTTATCATTAAAGATGTTGTGCGCATAATTTTATGCAATTAAAAAAATGAAATGATTCATGAAATCTAGCCTATATACAAGCTTGTCAGGAAAGAATCATCAGACTACAAAAAATAACATTTACCATACTTAAAAACAGAAAATTATAATTATCAAGCGAAAATATGCCGGGACCAGGACTCGAAAACCAATGTACCCAGTTTCGAGTACTGATCCCGGCAATTTTCGCTCTGATGGAAAAAATCTCAACTATGATACTCCAACCATTGGATATGATTTACCTAGTTGTATATACTTTCTTCTATTCATTATGACCTAATTACATGGTATACAGGAGTTTCCGTGCTATTTCAAGATTCATCATGTAAAGGCTTTGGAAAAAGCTCGGATGAATGAAATTAGCGCTGCAGTCCGCAGCCTTTTCCAATGCCAATCTAGAATATCTTCAGGATAGCTCAGTAGGGAGAGCATTGGTACGGCAAACCAAAGTACACAGGTTCGAGTCCTGATGCTGGCAAATATTCGCTCTGTAGAAAAAAATCTCAACTATGATACCCCAACCATTGGATATAATTTACCTAGTTGAATATACTTTCCTCTATTCATTATGACCTAATTACATTGTATACAGGAGTTTCCGTGCTATTTTGAGATTCATCATGCAAATGCTATAGTTATAGTTCGGATGAATGAAATTAGCGCTGCACTCCACAGCCTTGTCCAACAAATAAGTGTGAAACATGCCAGTCCAGGATATCGTCGGGATAGCTCAGTAAGGAGAGCGTTGGTTTGGCAAACCAAAGTACCCAGGTTCGAGTCCTGGTACCGGCATATTTTCGCTCTGTTGGAAAAAAAAATCTCCAGCCATTGGATATGTTTTTAAAAAGACTGACTTTTTCTATTTGGAGGAAAGTAACGTATATATTTTTAAATAACATCTACGTTGGCTTTATATGTGAAATTTGCTTTTAATATCTGTAAATGGTAGTGTAAAGTAAAAATATATGTAAAAATGATATTCCGGTAAAAGAAATAATTACGAAGGGAAATGCGGAGGCTTTTGGATCTGGGAGTGATTGAGGTCGAATAATCAGGTTACGCATTACAGATAATCTTAGTGGAAAGTCTGGGGTAAGACCCTCTTCCGTGCGTAGATTAACGAAATTTGAATGCAAACAAGATAATGAAATTTTCCGAAATACCCAGTATAGAGAGAGTGGTAGAAAATGTAAGAAAGGGACGTTTATTACAGTAGTTGATTCGACGAAAATGTATTTCCAGATAGTGATATCAAAAAGGCGCAAAGGTTTGCAGCTTTTGCGACACTTTTCAGGACGTTTTTACCAAACGTGTTGATGTTCGGTCACCTAAATTCGCCATTTTTGTTTTGCATTCTACATGCGAGAGTTTTGGAGGGTCTAAAAATATTTGCTTTAGCCTACGACATGACTGTATTATATTCAATCGACGACATGACTGTATTATATTTAACCTGTTATAGGCATTTGTAAGGTGTAGAGGAGATTCAGAAACATTTAAGAGAGGTGTAATCCCGGTGAAGCCATCTCTATTTTCTGCCCATATTATTAGACAGTAATTTTTTCATGCATAATATCCTATTACTAGCTTCATAGAGATGATTTTAATGTGTTAATAGTTAAAATTATTATAAAACATAAATTATAGGGTAATAAAAAATAAAAAATCAAATTAAAATAAATGAACTTGAAAAACATAAAACTTGAAACTCGAAAAATGTGAATATTTTGTGGAGTATCATTTGGTGGCAATCAATGCCTCTATACATTGTGGCATGATGTTAATACAAATTGAATAGTTTCTTGCACCTGTGGATGATGATTACATGTATGGATAAGTGTTTCTGTCAGCTGGAATTTGTTGGTTATGACCTGTTTGGACAACTCTCTCTTCATCAGCTCCCAAACATTTTCAATGAGATTTATGTGTGGTGAATTACCTGGGAAATCCATTACAGGAATATATTCTTGTTGCATGTAGGCCTTGACTGATCGTGCTGTGTAACAAGAAGTTTCATCTTTCATGAATACAAAAGGTTCCCCATTTGGAAATCATTCTTTTAATTCCGCTAACAACCGATTTTGTAACATCTCTTTGTATTGATCTTGTCTCATAGTTCCTTTGACTATGTAAAGGCTTCCAATGCATTTGCCACTTATGACAAAAAAAAAACTATGAACATTGTTTGGTGCTTCACAGTTGGCACAACACCATCTGGATGACGTTTTCGCCGGGGCGACGACGCATAAACTGGGATTTGTTAGATAAACTTTCAAATTTGCTTTCGTTACTAAAGCAACATGAAACAATTAATTGTTAAAATGTCATATTTATCTAGTGGTTAAGGACATTGTTAAATGTTTTAAGTAAAGGTAAAATAAATGTAATTTTATAATTACCGATTTCCAATACTATTTATTCTTGTTTTTATGCTCTGTTTTCCACTTCAGCCACATAGCTTTCAATTATTTGGTTAATTTTAATTTTTGTAACTGGTCTAAATGCCTTGAAATTCATTGCTGATTGTTATCTGAGCACAGATCATTCTGACACAACAGCATCAGACTCTCCGAGCTTCGATTTGATCTGTTTTGTACAATGTAGTTGCAAATCTGATTTTCATACAGATCTTCTTTAGGCATCGTTCTGTTCGCATACCAAATTTATAATGAACTAATTATTTTTAAATTGGAAGCATCAACTTCATTGTTTTTGTTGCACCTTTTATTATATCATATTAATTTCTATACTGATATTGAATGTATGTAAAATGAATGCAAAAAACTGATAAGAAATCACATAAATAATATGTTAATTCATATTTGAAAAAAATTTTTTTTTTTTTTTTGTTTCCCTCAGTTTCAATTCACGGGGTTATACTTTGTTTATTTATAAAACAGGAAATGTTTCAAATTATTTTTTAAATGCGGTTTAATAAGCTTTAAATAAAAAAGTAGAATGTACGTTAAATTAGTAGATTGTATTAAACACTTGTAACGATTGTAACGATTGTAACACAATTTTTTATCATTTTAGAAGAATTTTTTCATGATCTGTCACAATTAACTTTCTTTCCAGAATGATTTAGATTTACTGTTGAAGTACTCTTATTGAAGAAATTCTTTACTATAATATTTGTTTTATGGGGTATTTTAAATGGAGTGTGATAATTTAAACAGACTTTAAAATATTCTAAAGCAAATATTTACTTCCCACTGTATAAATGCATTTATTGCGTGATTTAGTTACATTAATTTCCACGCGAGAAACAGAACAATTTGAAAATCACCGTCTTTAAAGTGTGTTAATTTGTTTTATTCTCACAAACGTAAAAAAAGCAGCCCACATTTAAAGATTTCCAAATTCCATTTTTCTATTTTAAAAAGGTTGCGTGCCAAATAATTTGGAATTCTCATAGTATAGTTTACTGAAAGGGAAATGCAATTTCGAGTAAGACATCTATAAATACTACAAGCTATTGGAATGAAGCCATTCATTTAGTGATGCAATTATAAAAAAATAATAAAACAAAATACATAAAAAATATATATATATTCAAAAAATGAGAACCTGAAACTATCTGTTTGTTTTTTTACTACAAAAGAATACATGGCATGCTAAAATGTAAAAAAAAAAAAATAAATATAAAACGTGTGATACATATAAATATAAGTTCGTGTCATTCTCTTTTACAAATTGTAGATTTCAAAAACTTAATAAATATCAATATAAAATTCGGAAATTGTTTATAGGAAACTTTGATAAATAAATATTTCCCCCTTAAAACTTCACGAAATTTTAAAAATAATATATATTGAAGATTTCCAAAAAAGTTCCCGAAAGTTATTTTTCTAAAACCAGTTATTTTATAGGTGATTAAACTTTAATTTGCGTTTTATTTCATAATTTTGTAACATGTTTTGATTCATAAGTAATTTTCTTTCACCATTCTTTTAGTTATGCTTTGTTTCATAATTTTATCACTGGTCAATATTAAAATTGAAAAACACATGGTTTTCCTTAAAATTATGATCGTTCATATCGGTAAAATTCTATTGTTCACTTAATTACTATTTCTGCAAGAAAGCATTATTTCATAATATGCAAATATATTGATGATTTCATGGAATAGTTTGTGCTTGTCTTAAATTAGATCGATTTAACAAAGATTGAAAAAAATCTTATACAATCTGTTCGGTCCGTATACAGGGACCGGTCTAAAATAGAATTAAATTAAGTAGCAGAGCACGTGGAAGCCCAATGGCTGATATTGGCAAGGTAGTGACAAAAGTGTTGGATGTAGATATAACACATTGATAAAGCAGTTTTAGGTTTAAATGAAACTAACGTTTATTTACATATCACAAAATAAATCAAGATTATTAAATATAACAGACAATTTAATTAAATAAAAATATAATTAATGACATATGGCATGGTAACAAAAAAAAAACCACAGGTGGCAAAAATATGAGTATGAGCATAAGATAATTGAAGCTTTGAATATATTACATACTTGTAAAAAAAAGTTCATTTTAAATTAACATGATAATTAACTGAATGTAACGAAACACCAAATTGAAGCAGGCCTTTTTATCAGTCACTATTGAGTTGATGTGATGAATCAAGATGTAAAGCAGTCCACACATTATTAATCTTTGAAGTGAACACAAATCACCACGAACGGAAGAAAACTGGAATCAGCAGACGAAAAAAAAAAAACACTTTAAAAACGTTTAAATCCATCATTGTACTCAAAAACTTTATAACGCCGCTAACATCGTTTTATTTGGCAGCTACACATATCGTTTAACTACTGCTGCTTCTCTCTCCGCCATCCAAATGACCTTCACCTCCCTTTTTAAAATAGCATCAACATACCGCTTTCGGAAAACGCCCCCCTTTCTAATGTGCTAAGTTGAGTAGTTGTTAAACTTTCTATTGGCAAAGTAATTTAGAGTGCCTTTGAAAACCGCGGCACGGTGCCAGCGCATGCTCCTCGATTGCGTTATGAATGAAATGACGTCGTAATTAGCGATAGCAACTGAATCCGGAAAAAGGGCTGAGAAAACGATAGTCGATGTGGGAAACGATATCGAGAATGAAGTTTGGAAAATAAACATTATAGGCGATTTGAAAAACGACAGAAAGATATGAACGATACCAGAAATGGAAACGATAGCGACTGAAATTAATTACTGAAGAAAACGAATACAGAATTGAATGGAAATTAGGCAAGTATCAAAAGGGGACATTATAAGTTTCAAGGTTCAAAAATATGTATAGGGCTAACACAATCAAATTAAGAAAACAATTACGTGACCAACACAGAAGTGTGAAATTGTACTGACAATATTTCATATTTATTCAGCATTCTTACAATTCAATTGCTAAACTATATTTTTTAGAAGTAATACACTTTACAATAGCCCTCAAATGGACACATAAGTAAAAAATATCAATTTAAAGACTAATTTATTTTAAAGAAATTCTATATAAGTGTTTAAAGTATATTTTTCTAGGAATTCCATGCTGAATAAAGAATGTTACCTGAAATGTTTTCAGAATGCATTATTGTATGTAGTTAAAATGCAGATCCGTGTAAAAGCATCAAGTGCACACATAACAAGAGAAAAAATCATGAGACAAGCATAGATTATTAAACACTTTCCAACGTTTCCAGATTTTTTTTACAAAACCCCGCTGTTCAATAAGGTACAAAATGTACCTAAATAAACATCTTAAAAACGCAAAACACATTTGAATATCAGATTTTAGAAATTATCGTCTACAGCTGAAAAAGTACTCAAATTCTTTTGTGCAGTTCTGTATTTAATTCAGAGTTTTACATTTATTCTACATAGTATGTTAAAATTTAATTTAGTAAGAAAACGCACAATAGATTCAAAATTCCCCTTCGACAATTTCTACCAATAGATGAAAACATACTTAAATTATTTTGTACAGCCCTGTATATTATCTATAGATGTTCATAAATGCTACATATTAAGCTAAAATTTAATTGTGGCTAAAACAAGCGCGAAACTACTGAATCACATTTCCTTAAATTATCATCAATGCGTCCTAGTACCTATTTCTTTGCGTGGCCATGTTTATGATTTTATTTATATTCACAACCATCTCTTAGTATACTAAATATATTCCAGCTTTAAAATGTATAACCCGATTAAACACAACAGTTAAGCAATTCGCGCTCATACACAGTAACACTTACCATTTCTTTTGTGTAGTCCTGTATATGATATGCATTTATACAAATCACGTAGCATGTAAACATTTAGTTAAATTTAAAAACGCAACAATCATTGAAAATGCTTTTCTATCAATTATCGCTAATAGACAGTACTTCTGATACAGTACTGTATCCTAAATGTTTTTCGTGCCCCTGTAAATGAACGATAAATGCTTTGCATATTATATTATACAGCCAGTATCTAGCAGTAAAAACAAGGTGCGCCGCCAGGCGTCAGAGTGGTGCCCGTCAGGCACGTCAACCTTCGCACCCATGTCCTGAGGGTCATATAACGCGCCCGACCAGGAGAAGCCTCCCGTAAGCGCTGCGACCAGTCGGAGGACCGCCAACTGCGCATCACTCCAATTGAACCCTTGAGGTGACGACATAGGTCGTTACATTACTCGGTAGATCCCAAAATCAGAAGAAACCACCACGAAGACACCTGATGAATCGCCAGAGATCCTCCGATGGCTCCGTAGCCGGAACCCCATAAGGGGAATCGGGTCCTCGGCCAGATGTCAAGTATCCCCAACGACACTTGCTTCGCCGCGGCTTCCGATTGTCGAGTCCTAGGGAAAGAGGAAACTACTACTTCATCGGGGCGAGGTGGTATCTAGCAGTAAACCTCAGTAATGTATATCAATTTCATTATATTTGAAATAGTATGACGGAATTAAAATGGACTTGAAATATTTTTCATAATTGACCGTAATGTAACGGGGAAATATTGACTGTAGCAGTAAACGAACTATAAATTCTACACACTTAATTTTCTATAGCGTTCGTACTATAATTAATGTCAATAACATATAAAAATCACAGGCCAGTTTGAGTGCACTTACGAGAGTTAGAGCACGGACAGACAGACAAATCGAAATCATAAACTATTTCCAACTATGTTGAAAAGAGTTGAAAAATATATATATATTAAAAATGACAAAAATAAATATTTCTGTAAACGTTGTATTTAATTAAGTAAAGCGCTTTACGAAAATATAAGCAATGAAAGGAGTTCTTAAAAGTTTTATAACCGCAATAGTTTCATTTTTCAAGATATCATGTATCGTTAAAAACGTTTCAAATATTTCGGTCCAGTTGACATTTCTTTATTTACGTCATACTAAATTCTTACAGATATAAACTCCTAAAGAATATTAAAAGTACTTTTGCCATTTGAAGTGAAGTGGAAACTTTTTAAAACTGGTATAATTTTATCGATAGCTCCTGAAATTCTATATAAAGTTTTATTGCATGTGGATGCGTATTTGACATAAAATTTTAACTTTTACTGATATGAACAAGTACTGTAAGAATATTTTTTGTGTAAATTTTATGTCAGTGGAAAAATTATTATGTAGACTTTTTGGCAATAGATAATATAGCATACATGAAAAAAAATGGTATTTTTAAAGAATGAAAATAATTAATATATATCCAAAAAATGTATCATAAAAGTATATTAATTTTGAGAGAGCCATGAAAAAGAAAGATTTGAACTTAATAATTTACTACCTTTATTTAATAAAGTGAACTAAAACAAGATAATAATATTGTACTGATAGTTAAAGATTACATTTCAGAAAACATTTCTGTTTAGAATTTATTTAATAAAAAATATTTGACAAGAAAATAATATATATATTGTATATATTTACAATATGCAAGTCAAAGACGTATTTAAAAGTGCGAAAATATAAACGTTAATGTTTCTGCGATGAAAAATATTACTACGTGGATTATCTTTTTCTATTAATAATAAAACAAATAAATCTGCATTAGAGTACTTTTTAATAAAAAAAATGTTTAAAATCAATCCTGTTACTTCTAAACCAAATAAAAAGCAAGGGGGTAAGTATGATCGAAGATCACTCAAAGGGTTTCGTGTAATATTCCTTTCAAAACACTTTATCCTTTCTTTAATAAATCCAAATAAATTTCATTTAGCAACCAAAAAAAAAAAAAAGTCATGTTTTTTTATAAAGTAAAAATTTACCGGTCTATTTTCTCGTTTTTTCGAATATCTAAACCAGCCCGATGACGGGCAAAGACCGCTATTATATTCTGTCATAATAATATCTGTCATGCGGACTAAATGCGATATTTAAAAAAAAAATAATTTCAAAATTAAACATGTTGTACACCTTCAAAACGTTAAAATAGGCGAATATTTCCATAATCGGGTTTTTATCATGATTCAATACGTTCCTCAAACTCATATATTTACTATTATCTATAACTCATATTAATACTCGCTTTGTTTTATTCTCAAATATTTGAAAAATCCTTTAATCTTCGGATATGACGTAAGATTTTCTTTTTAATTCACTAATGAAGTTATATTAATCTGTTTTGTGTACATACACATACACCTTGTATTATTGAGAAAATTTTCCGTTTTATTACCACTATGACGTCAATCAATTTTATTTCATAATAATCTTTTTTTCAATTGATGAAACTTTTTATTTCATTTTCATTTTTCATGTGGAAATCGTCTGATATAAAATTAATTATTGTAGAAAGATTTTCATCGTGGATTTTTAATTTTTGGCATCTACTATAACAAAAAATGTTTAAATTTAAAAGGAAAAGGCTGTTAGAATTTTGGTTTTTTATCTCTATTTATTAAAATAATACGAATTTTTCACATTTTAATATTTTGAGCTCTTCATAGCTGATATTCAGATTTATACACAAAGTTTCAACTCTATAAGTTACATAGTTTTTGAGAATAGCTCTGTGACGGACAGACAACAGAGCGGGAGTAATAGGGTTTTGTGAGATGAATGAAACCCTAATTATAAAAATGTGAGATTGAAAAAAAAATGAAATTATAATGATATCTAATAAATAATAAATAAAGATTAGTTAAGAGCAAAATCTTTAAGTAAACGGTATAAATTTCAGGGGAAAAAATCAAATGATGTACTGTTCCAGAAAATCTAATTACATTATTTATTTATTTTTTTATTTAACCACTTAATTTTTCTTTCATACAACTTACACCTATATAAATAAATTTTAATTATTACATTCCACATCGAATTGAATACGCTTGGTTCATGAACTATAAGCTCTTTAGAATATGTGTGCCAATTTAAGCGATCAGAATTACTTTCAAACCCATCACATAATATGTCTTATAGAAATATTCAATCAGAAATATACATCGCTGAATAAGCAAATGAAATTGCAGTGCATATGTAAAAGATTTAACGAAGTATAAATACCGAATAAATGAACTCCTCAATAAAGTGCTATAATTGTTTACTTAAGTTACTTCAATCCAGACAAGTAGCAATGATATTAAAAGAAGTTAATTTCTGAGGAAATATATTTTCCGGTATACATTCCAGTATTGTTATCTATATTATACTTTCAATATACATTATCTTGTACAAAATATATGATTTAAAAAAAAGAATAATGGAAAGTTAAAAATAATCTCTTATTATACTTACCATGTTAAAAATCAGAAGATAGTTGAGATTTTAACCAAAACATTTCGTATTAGAATAATTAATATTACGTAATTACCCATTTCCCAAAAACCGAAGCAAAAAATTTTACAGAGTGGAAACGTGCAAAACATACAAATTATAGACAAAATGTTTGAAATGAACTATTAATAAAAAATAGAGTTTATATAATTTTTAATTAAAAATTTTCATTTCCATTTCACGAAATCTAAATATTAGAAATATTTAATGTGTAACTATGTACTTAAATATAAATAATTATATTTTTAATATTACACATTTAAATATTCTCCATTTAAACTATTGAACTACAGTGCGTGTCAAAATTTTAAGCAAAAGAGAAATTTTCAAAAGAAACTTTAGTTATGCATTCCAATTTAAATTCATGTTCATATACGCTAGCCATTATTGTTTTAAAAACATATTTAACGTAATTATGCTGTAAATGTTATCTGAAAGGATAAAATTTAACAAAAGAGCAAAAATTAGTGTGTCAAAGGTTTAGTTTTATTTTTTGTAGAAAGATAATAAGAAAAAGTTAATACTTGATCATTGCACCATTATGTTTAATGAACTTAAATATATGGCGTTTTATCGATAAAATCAGATTATGTAATATTTTTAGCTTGGTTTCAATCCAAGCGTTCTCAATGACATATCTCAAGTCTTTAATTCAAGAATACTGCTTAATCTTTTGGTAAATTGCATGTGTGAGAATACACTTATATATTTTCAACTAGTCTGGAGTAAGTCAGGAGTAAGTGCTCGTTAGTTAAATAATGATACCATACTCGACCTCTGACGTGGAGTTGGAGGTAAGTATTGAAGATTGTAATGTTGGAAAATAGAGTCTTCTGTATCTAAAATATCCCTAACAGAAAGCAAATGACTACCAAATGTCTCTTGATCATTTCACCATTATGTTTAATGAACTGAACGAATATATGACGTTTTATCGATAAAATCAAATTATGTAATATTTTTAGTTTGATTTCATTCCAAGCGTTCTCAATGACATATCTCAAGTTCAAGAATACTGCTTACCCTTTTGGTAAATTGCATGTCTGAGAATACACTTATATATTTTCTACTAGTCTGGAGTAAATCAGGAGTAAGTGCTCGTTAGTTAAAGCATACCATACTCGATCTCTGACGTTGAGTTGGAGGTAAGGATTGAAGCATTATAATGTTGGAAAGTAGAGTCTTCTGCATCTAAAATATCGCTAACAGGAAGCAAATGACTGCCAAATGTCTCTATATAGTTTTTTGAGTTTTGACTACCACTGATGAATGTTGTGAACGTCTGCCCATTGAAAGATATAGATTCCCATAACATTACATAACCATATTGTCTACTAAATACTTCTTTTCGGGGCTCATGACAATACAATGCAAACCCATAAAGTGTGTCTAAATTACATTTTGTTAATCGCTGAATATGGCATTCAGCTACTTATCACTAAATGACATATGCTGTATGGCTCACTGAAATCAAACATTCCTTATGATGTGGTTTCAAGCATGCTAACTGAGCCATAATATGGTTTTACATGTAACCCGATTCTAATCTTCTTCTGTGAATCTTTTTTTTCGATATCTGACCTCAAACTGTATTTTTAATTTGAGAAAAAGAATAATTACCAATTGAAGTTTCTGATGTGTTGCTCTTCCCGGATGCTGGTCATCCATGACCTTCGTGAACGGCATTTTTGTTTGAATTCTTCACCACGAGACAAAACTTGACAAAATCTCCGTTTTCATCTGTTTAATGCAGCTGCAATTTCAGAAACTGGCTTATGCTCTGTTCTCATACTCCAGATTTTAACATCCTCCTCATGTGTGAATTCTTAAAACTTTACCATTTGATATTAACACAAAATCAAAAATATGGCGCTCGTTATAAAACTAAAATCCATTTGTATGCGCAACTAATTACAATATTTTATAAAATATGCATAAAAACAAATTTGTGCTTTAAATTTAAAGTATATAGCGTAGTTGAACAGGGTGTTAAGAATGCAATTAATAACAAATACAATTGAAATATTGAAATAAAATGAATAATTAAAGTTTTATTTAAAAACTCTTGCTGTGTTTAATGTTTTGACATGCATTGTAATAAACATATGTACTTATTTAAATTATAGAATAGGCATTTTAAAACTCTACATAATATGCTTTACAGATAAATTATATTAAAGCGCACATCTCAAAATAAGCAAATAAATTTCAAGTGTATATGTAAATTTTCCTATTAATACATGTTAAAGCAAAGTCCAAATACCAAATAAATGAACTTATCTATAAAAAATGTTGTTAATTATTTCAGTAAGTTACATGAGATTTCTTAAAAAGTAATGATATGGAGATAGATTAATTTCTGAGCAATATATATTCCGAACACAATTTTTTTTTCATATTACGAAACTAATAGATTTAAAGACAAATATATTTCCGTTTTAATGGCATCTTTTGTTTTTTTTTAAAAGTTGATAGTTACTATTTCAAAAAACATTTTGTATGGAGCTCGTTTACGCGGCAGTTTTAAAATTTTTCATATTTTCTTAACTTTGAAATATTTGCATTTTCTTCCTCGACGAAAATACAAAATCAAATGAAAATCAAATAAAAATATCCCCTTATTTGAGACATCTGTCATTTTCTAACGGTGTCTATAAAAAATATTAATATTAACTAATTATAAAAAAATCGAAGTTCGATGCGATGTCATTTATGTTTTCTGATTCATTTTCACATTTTACATTTTTTCTACATTTTGAAACTTCTATCCATCACTGTAAAAAATGACCAATGTTTCTTATTTATTGAAAATATGCTATAACCACGAACGGAAATATAATATAATCTTCTGAGTTATCCGAAATTTCAAATAGCATGTTACATTGTCTTTTGAATCCCCGGAAACGAATTCATTTTCAAAATTTAAAGAATAATTTATAAAAACAAATTATTTTTAGCTGCTCGAATTTTCCAGAAACGTTTCTGAAGGGATTTTATAGTGTATTAATTAGTGTCCTCAGGCTGGAATACCTGTTTTTCGAATGTTATCCATTCTCAAGTACACGTTTTCAGCCCCATGAGTTAATTTATACATGAAAGAGTAAAGAAATAATCTTAATTTTAATGTTATTGTTAACGCTGTTAATTTTGCATGTTTGTCCTTTAAACATTTTATTGAGCATGAAAATGACACTTTAAGGATTTTTTCTTGTTCAAATCACTATTACAAAGTTTTAAATCTATTTTAGGCTTATCTTTGTTTTTCAAAGTATAGTAAAGATACATTAAAAAATTATTGTTGACAAAATTTTGAAAAATTATACTGTTTATTACTAAAAATGAATTTTTATCATAAATATGGTCAATATCTCCTTTAACTGACATCATCCTTTTTCTGAAAAACCAATAGCTGAAAAATAAGTTATAAGAGTTTAGACAAATAATTTACCACTAGATGATATTTCTTTGCAAAATGTTGCAAGAAAATGCTTATGTGAGTTAGATTTCTTCTGAAGTGTAAGTTACTGGTTAGGTGTCAATAAGTCGGGAACTCACTCTACTTCAAAAGAATTTTTTCCTGGAAGTCGGTACAGGGTTTCGTAAGAATTTGTTTTTCTCTCTGTCCCTTTGAAGATATAGTTTTCCGTTTTATGAGAATTGTGCTTTCAAACATTTTTTGGGGAGTTTTCATTTCTGCGCGTGTTTAGTGAGACGTCTACATTGTCAACACAGGTTGTGAATACTGGAATGTATATATTATCTCGTATTTTTAAAAAGCGAGGGGCGGATAAGCGTGTTATGTTATTTACTTTTCTATCGGAAATTTTTTGTCCGAATGAAAAGTTTAATGTATCTACATGCCAGAAATTAAATCAGCAATTATTATAAAGGATGTCCCTTAGTCCGTTTGGAAAGATTTACTTTCAATAAATATAAAATCATACACATTCGAGGTTGGTTTTTAGGTGCGTTCGTAATTATATAAATACGTAGCACCTATTGTCGTCGTCTGGTCCGTCCGTCTGTCTGTCTGTCCGTCCGTCCGCATATAACAACGCAAAAACTACCCAACCGAATAGTTTGAAATTTAAGATATATTATCTTTGCAGAATTTTGTCGAGTCATTTCAAATGTTTTGAAAATCGAATTAAAACTTTAGGAGATATTAATAAATATATTTATTAAGAAATTTGAATTTTAAAAAAATGGTTATTTCTTGTTATAGGAGCTCCCGAGGTTTAATGGTCAAGCGACCGAGATCCTTATTTTATGACATACCTTAATCTACAGACGTTATAATTCATTTCATAGAATTAAAAATCATCAAGATCTGAATATTTATATAACTAGCGATAGTACGAACGCACCTCATTTGTCACATTTGACGAACAATTCCCAACTATACAAATATATATACGACAACAACATATATATATATATATATATATTTATATATACATTACAATTCCTTAAAAATCTTAAATTTCATGAAATATCCCGTGTGTGTATTTTTCAAAATAATTATTTTTAAAAATTAAAACTAACTAAAATAAGTCTGGTATAACAGTCAGATAAAAAATTTAATTTGTGAATTTTTTTTGTATTATGTAACATTAACAGCATAACTTTTGAAGATGCTTAAAACATACGTGTCTTCATTTTATGTAGTAGAAATGTTGCCAATTTCGTATGTTTTAACGAAATTTTTGCTTAAAAACATGATAAAAAAGAATGTTTCGATACGGAAAATGCCGTAAGTTCATAAAATTTGTTAATTCGAAATTAATAGAGAGTTAAATTAGGCACGCATGATGTAAATGGTGTAATTACGTTGAAATGTTGTTATTAGTTTGAGTTATTTTTGTTCGTGACTTTACTCACTTCATCATACAAATTGAGTACACCGAGTAAACATGCCATTCGAGAAGTTAACAAGAATTTAATGATATACATTAATAATTAAAGGACATTAAATGTGTAAATTGAAATTTCAGAAAATATATTTCCTAAATGGATAATTCTTGCTTGAGGTCATTTATTTAAATTTTCATTTATAAAAAAAACCGATTTGAGTTATTTGATATGAAATTTAATTTTAAATTGACATGATAAATTTAATGGTAAAAAAGTACATTAAATGGTGGACAGAATGTGACATACGTCTATAAACCGCCCTACACAAATTTTAGAAGATTATTCTTATTTATACTCCTGATACATCATCTGCTTTATGAAGATGGAAGTGAATATATAAATATAAAAATTAATCACAATAAATCTGCAGTTATATGCACTTTTAATTTCATTATATGCAATATAAAGAGACAATTGCATAAATAATAAAGATTTAGTTAAAAATGAATAAATAATAAATAAAAATAATTTCCAAATAATTAATCACAATAAATTTGGAATGATATGCACTTTTAATTTCGTGTATAATTTATATTAATATAAATAATATTAATTCGTATTAATTTATAATATGCAATGTATAGGAACAATTGCCTAAATATTAATGAGTTAAATGAAATACGTTGAAATTGGTGTGAAACAATAAGAACTAAAAGATCTTCTTAAAACACCATAAAAACTTTAAAATGCGCTTGGCTTTTAGAAAGATCTGAGTCTTTCTTCCTCAGGCGCAAAAACACGTGCTTCTACTGTGAAAGCAGCAGCAAGACTGAAATGAGAGATAAGGGAGAGGAAACAAGCTGAAACAATAGCCAATAGGAAAGTAGAAATCAACAGCCAATAGGAAAACAGAAGACAACAGCCAATCACAGAAGAATAATTGTTTGAGATTGTAAAGAGATTGTTTTGATTCTACTCTTCTGTGATTGGCTGTTGTCTTCTGTTTTCCTATTGGATGTTGATTTCTACTTTCCTATTGGCTGTTGTTTCAGCTTGTTTCCTCTCCTTATCTCTCATTTCAGTCTTAATGCTGCTTTCAAAGTAGAAGCACGTGTTTTTGAACCTGACGAAGAAAGACTCAGATCTTTCGAAAGGCCAAGCACATTTTAAAGTTTTTCATGGTGTTTTAAGAAGATCTTTTAGTTCTTATTAAAGAGTTAGTAGAAAAAGAATAAATAATTAAAAAAAATTATTAATCACAATAAATTAGGGATTATATGCACTTTTAATTTCGTTATATGCAATATAAAGCGACAATTGCATAAATTTTAAAGATTCAGTATAAAATGATAATTTAGTATAAATTTATCTCTCTCTCTCTCTCTCTCTCTGTATATATATATATATACGGAAAAATAGTTTTAAGCATTTAATTTTTCTGTTTTTTAAACATAGTTATGTTTTTCGCAAACTTATGTCATATCATTAAACACTGAAACCAGTACTTTAAGGTGTGGTCCGGTATGAAAGATCACGTGAAGTTAAATTCATAACACGTGTTATTGAGAGATAACTGGAGATTTAAATTATTCACAACTGACGTAAATGTTGTAATTATATTGAATTGTTTTCTTTCGTGACTTTACGCCCTTTGGGGTACAAATTGCACATAAAAGCATGTATGCCATCAGAAAAGTTAACAAGAACTTAATGATATGCATTACAATATCCAATTTCATGAAATATTAGGAAATGAGTTGACTAAAAGTATATATCTGGTTTAACATCATATACTTTTAAAAGAGATTGAATTCTGTAAGAGATTAGCGATTGTTAAAAGGCGTAAAAAAATAGGCCTTTAATTTTTTTTTAAACTGTCGTACAATGGTTTTTTATTTTACACATTATCAAATTTTTACACTACATTTTTATTAAACTTCATGAAAGTTTCAAATCAAAATAATAATTTTATATCAAGTTATCTGCTTTATTTTTGAACGCTCTCTTACAAATAGTGCCTTGCGTGGCAAACAGTATTTCCTACCGATTTCTCTAAAATCCATACACACACACGCACATATATATATATATATATATATATATATTTCCAGTGTGTGTATACTACGAAAATCGTCAAGCATAAAATCATGAAACCTGTTTCCATACAAGATTCAGGCTCGTCAACCTCTCAATGTTTGCATCCTTAATGAAAGAGAGATCTTCGCCAACGATTTGCTTCAAAAGATCGATGGTCGCGAGATTGATGTTGCATCCATTTGTTTTTTCGACGACTTTGTGAATAAACTAAATTGGTGATTTTGAGGAAAGGAAAACCCGCATGTTTTATGTACAGTCATCATTGCATTCACACATTTCACGGTATGGGCCACCATATCCTGTAAAGGAATCATTGGGCCATTTTTCCTATATTATACAATAACTGCAGCACGATATCTTGACGCTCTGCATGACTTTGTGCCATGCACAATGGTTTGGAGTATTCACATTGTTCATTGTGGTTTATGCAAGATGATGCCATTCATTTAAAATAATTTTCAATTTATTTTTTAAAGTTATAAAAAAAGCACCCGCACTTGAAATATATTCGAAGCGAAAACATTTGAAAAATATATAATAGTTGAAAAAAATCGATTTTACTCAAAAAAGCAAAAAAAGGAAATAATGCTTTCGAATTAAAAACAGTAACAAATCATTTTCTCATTTATTTAAAATAATTCGCACTTTATATTTTGAAGTTATAAAACAAACACTCACACTGTAAATATCTTCTAAGTGAAAAACGTTTAAAAATATATAATAGTTAAAAAAAAAATCAGTTTTACTTAAAAAAGCAAACATTTTTTTTCCCGAATTTAATTACAAATATAATATTAGTATTTTACATTTAACAATCAAATTAAGAATATGTATAATTCATCTTTTTATCCTCTATTAATACTAAAGTGATAAAACCCCAACTCATCATCTCATAAAGACGAAATCACCCCGCAATTAACTGTAAAATTGCCGGGATTCTAAACACCAGTCTGTTTTAATCCCAAAATAGCATATGACGAAAACTCGTATCATCGGTTCAATCTCTTATTCTAGCAAGCGCCCACTGGCCCTATTGGTAAGACACTTGACTCAAAGCACTGAGGTCCCTAAATCGGCCCCAAGGTCAGCCAGAAGGTTTTCTTGTAATATATCAAATATAAATTCTCCAGTAACAATCCATAGATAGCGGCACAAAGAGACATGTAATTTTTTAAATCGACGATCTTCAAATAGCGTAAAAATTTCCTCCTTAACTCAGAAAAGAATAAACTGACATTCTTGAAATAACGGAAATATTCCGGCAGCAGTGCTGCCAGGAATATGTCCGTGATTGGAAGGAAGTATTTCTGAGAGTGTGTTTTGAAACTATAAGCGATAAGTAATAAAACTCAATTACACAAATGAAGAGTGTCCTTTTTACAGTATAAAATGATACTTTATATCCAAAAATAGCTTTATTAGAAGCACAGATTGTTTCGATAGTCAATGATTGGCTTCAATACGCAATTAATCGCCTGCAAATATTTTGCATTATGAAGAAAATTCAAATTTACTCATAAAAATAACACATGCAATAATGGGAAAATTTATTTTTAAAAAATCAAGTTACGTAATTTGTAGAATATTAGCAGGAATTCTGGTGTATGCATGTGAGTGCATATTTGTTGCTGACAATGATTGACACAACCAGCATATATTAACTGATTATCATATAAAAATTGATATGTGTCTCGCTTACATGTATAAGTTTTTATTAAAAAATAAGTATTGTCACACTTTTGCATGCGATTAGTGATGTGTTTCAGTTAGTCATTGGATATCGAAAATGAAGACTTTTCATTCCAGGGTTTCTAATAAAGCTTTTTTCACATGCAAGACATTATTTCATACTAAATAGATGACTCACTATAACTAATTTTCGCCATCTCTCATACTTTCGTAATAAAGCTAATAACTTCCAAAATTCACCACATTGACGCAATCAAATCTTTTAAAAAGCATCCTTATGTTTCAGCCATCCTGGTTTTTTATAATAAATTGACTAGACGTGGTTATGATATTTTATTTTGCTGGGTACCTGGACACATGGGTATTCCTGGAAATGAAAAAGCAGATGAGGCGGCAAAACTTGCTCTTAATCCATTACACCATAAAATTCCATTCTCAGACGTTAAACTATTTATAAAACGCTTTGTTTATAATAAATGGCAAGAAAGTTGGGATTTGGAATACAATAATAAGCTGCACCATATCAAACCCAAAATCATGACCTGGCCTCCGAGTTATCCAAGAAAAACAGATGTTCTTTTGACTCGTCTGAGAATTGGACATTCAAGGATCACTCATAAACATCTCTTACTTCGGGAGGACGCAACCATGTGTCCACATTGTCATTTTGATCACCTGACCATTTATCATGTTTTAACTGACTGTCCGGGCCTCCGGCACTTGTACAGAATTTATTTTAATTCAACATCACCAATCTTGACGAACCTCATTGGGGAAACACCTCATGGGGCACTCTTTCATTTTTTAAAACATTCTGGCTTTTATTTTGAGATATAGTTTTTATATACCCTTCATATTCTATCTATAACAATGTTAGTTTATACTTGCTTAACTTGACAACTGGATGGGGTAACCCCATCCAGATAACATTTCTTAATGTAAAAATTTTATACCTCACTTTTTAAAGATTTCTTTATATTTGTTATATTTATATTTATATATATTTATACTTGTTTTATATATTGTATGACTATATCTGGATGGGTAACCCCATCCAGATGATTTTCTCATTAAACTCTGTGTATTTTTTAATACTTTTTTTTTCTTTGGCGCAGCTTGTCCCTAATGGGACCTTGCGCCATAAAACCCTATACAACCAACCAACCAACCAACCAAAATTCACCACAATAGGTACTTCAGCTACTCTCATATGCTAGCGAATAGTATAAGTAAACGCTAGTTCCTCAACTTCAGCTTTATCTGCTGAAAAGTTTTTGAATGTATCTGGAATTTAGCTTGCAAACAGCATTTCTTACTTGAATTAAAAAACAAAATGAGTATAGTAAATATAACATAAAAATAAAATTATCTATTTCATTCTGTGATAATCTGCATAATTATAGAAAATAAACAGTTATTCTTTTTCGGATATGAGAACTTTTCTTAATTAAATCTTAACTCTTAAAATCCAAAATAGAATAAGCCTTTCACATTCATGACTCACCACTATCGTACCGTAGTAATACGGTTACTTTCATTCTTAAGAAGTAATTCCTTTTGTGTTGGAAAGGAAGTCACGTACATAATAAATCAATGTGATTTGTTGCCAGGAGAGTAGTCACTATGAGAGTAGTCACAATGAGAGTAGTCATTTAAGTACTACAATGCATTGAAAATTTAAAACAATTTTCTAGTTAAGGAGTGCCTAAGAAAAGTGTATTATTAAAAGATAGTTTGACTTGCATAATATATTATGTGCTATTTCTCACTGAGGTATTCTGAAATTTCCATTAATGCATCATAGCTTATTTAAAACTAGCAGACTACGCCCGCTGCGCTGGTCGGTTTCTCCAAAAGAACCTTGAATCAAACGGACTATATTGGGAAATTTAACCTTGTATTTTAAAGTAATCTGCACCTTTACCTGGAATATCCTAAAATAACATAAAAACGGATACTTATTTCACTAAGTTGTGTTTTTTTTAATACCGTTTACTATTACATTTACAATTTATTACTTACTGTTTTCCATTGATTTATATAGCTACATTTTTTAATAACGTGAATTAACCTATATTATTCATAACTAAAAAGAAATGGCGCATCTAGTATTTGTCGACAAATTAAATAAAAATCATGCACTCATGAGATCATATTTCACTTTTATATTTTAACAGAATAATACGGCTACTACACATTGCTGTTGTTATTATTTTATTTACGCGTGAAGTTTTCGCTATATGGTACTCTATTGTGAAATTTGGTAATTTTTGAAATTCAATATTTGAAAAAGTGCATAATCAGTGGATTTGAAATTTATATCAAGAAAAATGCAATTTTTTACCTTTCTAACGCAGTTTGTCTAGCAATTTTCTGACAAATACTTTTCGAGCAATTAATTTTTTCAATAACTTCAAACGTTTCATTTTCTGAGATTAGTCTGTGGCAACGATTATCGAAAATCCCAGTCGTCAGCAACACGTAACTTTTTATTAAAGAGGGTTAGCTACGCAGCAACCCCACGTGTTGCATTTGTATTGCTTTTGCATCTTTTTTTGAGGGGATCTAAATTTGTTCTACATTAAAAAAAATATTATAATGTAAATTTTAATATGAGTGTAAATTTTCATATTATAATATACGTACGAAAGTTACATATAGCAAATTACGCGATTTCTATGCAATAATTGCAGAACGCCCTTTAAAATAAAGTGGAGACATACGGGATAAACAAATTATTCGATAAAAAGGATTTTGTCAAAGATTGGCTATCTTGCTAATATTTTGAATTTCAAGAGTCTGACATTATTTCTAAGCTGATATTTGTTTACTTGTTAAATCATCGAAGTGAACTCGTCCAGACGAATATCGTCAAATTCTGCACTGTAAGTTACTCTAATCTATACATTATAATCAAAGCATGTGTCCTGTGCGTATGTTTCCCAATCTCTTATAAACAGAATCTAAACTATAGTGAAATGTTACTCCTATATCAGTGAAAATTTGTGATTTCAAGGGCATTACTTTCGAAGGTGGCATTATTAGAATTTCAAAAGTTTTAAACTAGTGGGATGAAATGGTAGCCATTATGGGATATTTATACAAACACATTTTAGTTGCTCGCTTTAATTTCAAAACGCTGTCAGTTTCATTTATTAAAGTATTTCACCTTTAAGATTTATGAGAACATATATAAATAACATTTATTGGTAGTATGTAATTGTATTCATGACATCCAACTCCATGCAAAAGCAAACCACATCATTGTCTTCATGAATGTTATTCGGAATCAAACTCCGCCATCTTATTATTCACATAACTTCATTTGTTTGTTTCATCAGTATCAGTACTGAACAAGAAAACATAATTTAATCATTGTTCTAGAAACATGAGACAAAAATCTTATTCAAAATTTGTGTAGAATAATGAATCCTACGAATTTTGTGTTTCATAGAATTTAACGAGCATAAACAGATGCACATGTACTTTTACATTTAAGAGATCATTACCTCCCTCTGCAGAGAATTCAGAGACAGTGAGAAAAAAAAGAAGAAGAAAACTTATTAATGTACACTATAGACTTTACACATTATAAAGTGAGTCGGGTAAGTCATTTAATAAAGTGGAGGTAACGAATTCGTATAAGTAAAGAATTAACTTTTACTAAAATTCACCACATTATTTTTTTTCGATTAAAGATAATTGGAATATACATCTTCTGTAGTAAAATAAGACTAAAAATTTGATTAACTAGATGTGTTGTTTAATTTCTATATCTTGAGATTACACAGATAGTTTGCATGTTTTGTTTAAGGTATTATGTAAGGTATGGCCACGCAAGATTTTTGAAGTTTCTTTAATTTGTCTAAGCTCTAACTTTTGTAAAAATTGGTTAGTCGCTACAAAATTATAATATGTTGCTAATATACATAGAACTGACATACGCTTAAAAAAATTCATAGTATCACGTATAGAATCTTTTTTTCTTTTTTTTTTAGAGAGACACGTCAAAATATAATATATAATCAATTTCTGGCTTTTAGTATCATAGTTGCCAACTATTCACCTTTTCTTAACCACTATTTCCAAATGGTATTGCCTGATTCATTCGCAGACTGATGCGGGCAACAAGACTGAATTATCAATTTGGTGGAAATTTTTCTTCAAAATATATAACAGCTTTATAGAATAGCAAGTTTTACTTTATTCAATCGTCGAATGTATTTCATTAAATAAATCAAAATTAATATTTGGAATTTATGTTAAATATACTGAATGTAAAAATACTGTAAGTTGGTCACACTGCAACAAAGTTCTTGATGCACGATATTAATCAGATTAACAATATAAATTTATGTCAGATTTTCTACGTTACGTCGATGGCACAAATAACACTGCAAGACACCGATTATCTTAGACAAATCGCCCCCTTAATTAGATATCAAACAGCCACATTAACTGCAATATAAATTGCAAATGCATACATATTTATAGTATTAGTTTACCAGAAATGTTATTTTTTCAAAGTAAATTGTGAAATTCTGTAAATAGACTTCATACAAATAGAAATACTGGCATTTTTCCTTTTTTATATTTTTATTAATCTTATTTTTAAGGTAAAAATTAAGGTAAAAATTAAAAACATTTTCTCCTCCATTTGTTTGAACCTGCTTCTTGCTTATAGGAACTTTTTTTTGAACCTGTGCATTTTAAATAAATATTTTCTAATGTATATTTATATTATATTACATTCATACTTAAAATGTTGCTCTATTAAAATTATATTTATTTATTTAAGATTAATATACTCCAAATTTTTTAAATAAAAAGAGCAAAAATATTTCGACAAAAGTTTAGTATTTAGTACAAAAACATGATTTAATGTATTTTAAACAAATTCACTCAAAGTAATTGGGTTTTAAGGTTCAATTTGTAAGGTGCTTCCTTTAATGGTACTATCAAAATAGTTTGTTGTATACCAACAACAACGTTCATTACCACCACAAGCACTTATTGTAAGGATTTTTAATTCAATGTCTATAAATGTATGTTGAAAAGATTAAAATTATCCTATATTTTACTTTTAAGTATATTTTAAGTTATAATTCTTTTTCTCGCTACTGTCGTCAGAAATCTGTAACAGTGATTTATTGAGTAAATGTCTATTTAATTCAGCCGTAAACCTGTAACACCGTTGCCTCTTAGATGCACTACACGAATTTTGATATTGTTATATGGATTCTTATGCGCTATTTATATCTTTTTAAACAATAGATATTGTCTAAAAACGATTTGTAAAACCTAAAACTAATTACACACATTAAAATGATTAAACATTGAAATTGAGGAATCAATACTTTGCATATATCTGCAACATCATTCATCATTCTCACGACATTTCAATCTAGACGTTTTTAATATGTAATTTAACATGCAGTTTTCCAATGATGGATTATTTAACCACTAATCATGAGATTTATAATTAATGTGATTAGGGAAATTTTAATGGAGGTGAAAACAAATTTAAGGTTGAACAAAAACAATTAAGGTATATAAGATGGATTATTGCTAATGAAATTAAGGGAATTTTCCCATCATCCGGACAAAATAAAGTATGTTATTAATCTCGTCACAGGTAAAGTATACCTTCGTAATCCATCTTTAACTATCCCACAATAAACTGTCAGACATAATTAATCGAATTCTCTAGAATCAAAGAAGGGCACTGCTTTCTTTTCACATTTTAAATAAGTTACATATTTAGGGAATACTGATAATTTAAAAATATATATATTAAGAAGAATGACTAATATATATTGTATTACCTTCAATTTCAAATGAATATGCATAAAGAGTGCGCCTTAAGTATCCATGCGTATGGTATTTAACATTTTATTTTCTATATTCTAAAAAAATGCATTTGAATAAACAGAGACGATTTGAAAACTCACAGATAGCTTAATTCAGAAAAAAATTTTCATGTTATTCATGTATCTAGCATATTATATAAATGTTTATTTTTTCTATGTGCAAAAATGTATGACCAACCCTGTATAATACGCAAATGATTTGCTACTTTTATAATAATTTAGTGATTTTATTGCTTGTATTTTTTATACATATGTAGAATTTCTAAATTTGTGTTATCTAAAAACTATATAAAACAAAAAAGGGATTTGGAATCTAGAGAAATGCTTAAGTGATACTAAAAGAAACAACAAAAGGTTTATATAAAAAAAAAACTTTTTAACGATCAACATACGTTTAATCGCTCCTACGGCACCATTTTCATGAAATGTAATGATAAACAAAGTATTCTTGCAAATTTTGGAAAATAACTTTGAAAACGCGAATCACGAGATCAAATATGTGAAAAAAAGAGAAAAGCAGGTGCTTGCAGTAGCCAACTGTAATCGTGAAAATTAATATTTCGTTATTGCTTTTTAAAACGGAAAAGTACCTCGCGCCAAATTTTAGGCAATTAATGGCACGAGGTACTTTTCCTGAGGTTTTTTTTATAAACCTTTTGTTATTTCTTTTAGTATCACTTAAGCATTTCTCTAGATTTTAATTATATTTAGTGATCTTATTTTGTGAATATGTAAGTGTTTTGGTTTTCACGTTCCTTTTCTTAAATATGTTGTCTTTTGTCAAAATGCACCAGAAAAGAAAGAGTAAAATATTTTACTGTAGATAATGTAAAGAATATATAGTTCAATTGTTCAATTACTTTCTAGAATTGATTTTGCGATAAGATATTTTCCTCAAATTTCGATTTTTATCATAAGTTCCAGGAGAGTGACATTGAATTATATCAAAGATGTTAATGCTGAAAATACAATTGCATAATGAACAGAGGAAAGTATATTTAACTAGGTGAATTATATTCAATGGTTAGATTATCACAGTAGAGATTTATTTTGACAGAGCAAAAAATTCCACCACTCGAATCCCAGGACTGTCATTCAGGATATCGTTGGGATAGCTCAGTAGAGAGAGCGTTGGCACCGAAAGCCAAAGTACCCAGGTTCGAGTCATGGTCACGGCATTTTTCGCTCTGTTGGAATAACTATGATATTCCAAACATGGAATACTATTACATATTTATAAATGAAGAAAAATACAACAAATATATTGCATTAAATTGAATTTTAATAAATTACAATATTTTATATAATATAAATTGCAGTTTTTGAACATTCGCTTATAAACAAATACTTACTTTTAGAAAATAACTGAAATGCATCTCACTATATTTCACTGGCAATTTTATGTATGGTGCCATATATTGTTGAGTATTAAATTATGAAACAAAAAAATTTTGCTTTTTTGTTAACAGTTGAGCATATGCGCCTAAAAAATATTTCATACAAACGCAAAATTTAATTAAATATTTATTATATACATTTTGAATTGCAGTGTAATGTTTCTCTCGCATAATGTTATGTTTATTGAAATTGCAGTTAATTTTTCTTCAAAATTGTGAAGGTTACAAACAAAAAAGACATATGCGGGATATTTTTTATACGTTCTACAGGGTTTATATATATATATTTTTAGCTAGATATCATTTCGAGCTTTTTATGATGCAAGGTGATCTCAAATATTCTCTTTCGTATTCAATTTGATTTTTGTTCCCTGATTCACCTTGTGACTAAATTTTCACCGACAAATATGGGGTCAAATACTTTTTCTTTAGAAACTTGAAGATCAAGATCAATTCGTCAAATAATTTGTCAAATAATACTTTTCAACAAAACGTCTAAAATAACATTTTTTCGTATACTTGCAAGGTATGGATTCCGTATACTGGCTGATCGACAGATAATCCATATGACAATTCTTGATTTTTTCTCAAAAAGGATTTTATATTTCTATAATAAAATAAAATTACGCATAGTTATTACTGAGTACAATAATATGTTATTTTGAACGCGTCTTACAGTATCAAATTTCACCACTACCCTGAAAGCGGATAAATTGCAGATATAGAGGACAGTAAAACTAAATTGTTCTGAGTATTTTCGAGTCAGATGTTCAAAGTCGTATCAACACGTACACTTGCAGTATATTTTAGGAACACTATATCTCACACAATGTATGCTTAATGTATGAATTATTTTATAAAATTAATTTGCAACACACAAAATACCTTGAACCTTTTCCAAGATTTTTATATATATTTTTTTTGTGTGTGTGAACTGTCTTGAATTTTTGAATAAATACAATGATTTTTTTTCTCGAATTTCTTACGCATTAGCCTGGGGAACGTAATCATCGCTCAAACATTGTGGTCTATTAATCCTTTCTATTCTCTTTCTATTCTCTATAATCCTTTCTTTTCTGTTACTCCTATCTACAAGTTAACTGTATTATTTGAATTCCTTTGAAAAATTAAGTTAAAACTATGTTTTTGAATATAATGTATCCCGTTAGAGGGAGAAATGTTTAATTACGAACTGCATTTTTTAAAAAATTAGAGAATAGCGTAATACATTAATCTTTACATATTAAACTTCATTAAGCACGTTGGTAATTAACCACTTCAGTGGCTGCATAGATAGGGAAACAGTCTTTTTAAGCCCGACGTATCTCGGGGCGGCCGTTCGAGTGTTTGGTTAAAAAATAAAATTTAACTATATTAAAATATATTTCTAAAGGAAATACAAAAATTACATCAATATTTTATTATGAGAAATAACAATAAATGCCAAATACATTTAAATACATGTTAAAAATAATTTTAATGAAAACATTTATACTCACACACCAAATATTTTATACGATCAAACATGAAACATAAATGACAATATTATCAAAATATTTTACATGATAAACTAAAGTTGATACAATATATTTTAACTTGTTTCTACAAACTGCGGTTATGTTCAATGCAAAGTCATCAAAACACGTTACATACATTTAAAGAAATCTTAACTCTAAGTAATTGAGTTAGCACAATAAATATCTTGCAAAGACTTAGTAGTTATCGGAGATTTCCTAGAGGTAACTGTTTTGCACCGTAATCGTAAAATGATACACAAAAACAATGTGTGTTGAAAATGGCCGTCGTAATCTTCAACCCTTATCTGTGACAGTGTAGATCCATTATTTGTGACAGTGTAGATACAAATCCATTAAAATTCGAAGTATATACGTTAAAAATCCGTTTAATTTGTGAAGGGACGTAGCTACAGTTATAAAAGGAGTGTTTACGCCTAAAGAAAGTTAAAAGCGAATATGTGGTAAACAGTGAAACTAAGCGCAGATTCTCTAGCTGTTATGTCCAAAGCTTATCGTTCATATTAGGATAACCAATGGAGATATGAAAAAAAAATCAGATTTACTTGGAAAGGATGATCGGATCAACGCACATGAATAGCCTAAACTGAAAGCAAAACTATTAATGTCGGTGCTATTTGTATGTTCATTGCGCATCGCTTTTGTGAATCCTCTAAAGGTCACTGTAGATGCGTCGGCTACTCTGATTATAAGAGTAGGTGAAGTTTTGAGTGAGAACGTAGTTTTTGTCCACTAATTGTCAATGTGCGTAAAAGTATCAAGGCTATCATTCTCTAACTTTCGGTGAATGAATGTGATAACCTCAGAACTTGTGCGTTTTTCGCTTCGTATCGATATGTATGTAAATTTCTACATCTGGTCAATCGATGTGTTAGTATTTAAGCATTGGGATGCTTTGGAAAAGTGGAACTTGGATTGAGTTTCTCCTCCCTGTACGTTGCTGTTAGATCCGGCTAGTGCGATAAACTATCCGAAACTGAGAAAGAAGAGTAGCAGTTGGTAAGCGTAAATTACGTTACTTTGTGCTAATCGAAATAAAATTGTTTCGGTGCTCACGGAGTGTGCCATTTGTAGTAGTATCTTAGGCAGACATCTTGCCATCGGAGTCAGACTAGCTTGCATAGTGGAGATTTGATTTTACTGAAGGTATCCTGACTTGCTGCCTTGTCCACAGTTGTGAGGGGCACTTTGAGTTATTTGTAATTTATATTTGTAGTTGTATTTTTGCTGGGTGAAATTTCGTGGAAGCTTATTTATTTTGGCTTAAGGAAAATTAGTAGAGTCTTTCTCAAAATCTCTGCCAATTTAAGGTTTTAATAAACGGACTTTGATTTTATACGTCTTGTGCTCTCTTTCCGACTTTAGTAGCATAGTTCACTGTCACTAACAGCGACATGGCTGTTACAACTGCAGCAAAATGATTACATCAAAAAAATCTCGAATCTTTACAGCGCATTTTACAAAGAAAGTTATTATAATTTCTCAATTATTTGACAGTTATGTTTTTCTTTTAAATGTGCCAAATCAAAATTTGATGAAATAGGTTTTTCATATTTCTGAATACAAAGGGATGAATAAATTTTATCGCAGTTCAAGAAAACAAAACTAAAGAAACAAAAATCCATTCTACTTTCAAATAAGGGTCTCTATTCGAATACATTCCTAAAAGAAATACTTTTGATTGCAACATTATTTAAAGAAGATATTTATGCATTTTAAAACAAGCTATTTACATAATTCGAAACTTCGGCACGAATTTCAATTTCAAATTTTTTTTTAACCTACAGTCACTTAAGTGAAACACTTTTGTTTCAATTTACTTTATGTGTATATTACTTGTTTTGTTTTAAGAATACAAAAGATGACTAAAATATGATTTAAGAACTTAGTAAAATTTAATACTGCGTATGAAATTTCACCAAACATGAATAAATCATTTCAATAAAAGAAATTGTATGCTTCCATTTATTATTTCTAATTACGTTATTCCGAAATAGCATTAAGTACTACATAATTAATTAAAAAGTTAAGATGCTTTAATAAATGATGATCATAATATAAAACATTACTTTTATCTTATCTTTTATTCAACATTTGATTGATATTATTTATCATGATTAAATTTAATTTTTGTAGAACTCATAAAGATTTTTTTTGTAATGAAAATTGTCAATTGCTTTATTCAGTTTACAGGAACACAAATGTTTTTGGCACAATCTTTACATATTTAATTTTTATTTATTTATTCATATAGAATGTAATAGATATGTAAAATGTTGTGCAGAATTGCACTGCGCAGACTGCAATGTACATATATGCACATTCATGTAAACGCTGGTTATCACAAATTAAAAGCCAGAAGTGAAATGTAACTTTTCTGTTGTTAAAGTATTTATCTATTTATAAAAATTTATTGACGGTAAGAACCAATAATGAGATGAATTCCAATATTACCATAACCCATTGACGCCACAATTATTTTTCTCTTGAAAAATGGAAATATTGCATTTCATCCAGCTTTTTTACAATATAAATGTTTGTCTTATTTTAAGAAGGAGTTTTTTGTCATCAAAGAAAGCGAAAATTTCTTTTCAGAATTACTTGTGTGCAAACAACAAAAATATTGTTAGCTATGGTGTTACATTATAATGGGTTATGGAAATCACGGGTTTGTTTTCTATGGTTTTGGGTTTTCCTACGGTTTTTGGTATTCTACGGATTTTGGGCACGAGAAAACCATTGGTATAGGTCACATGTTCCAGAAAATTCGATTAGTGGATCATTTGGTATGACTATGCGTAATGCGTTTCATTGGAAATGAAGAATGTATCAGTTATTAAGTTGTTGAATAGTTGGCCGTAAACGAATCCGGAAAGTTTTTCATCATTTCGCCAATTGGAGAAATATTGGCAACATTAGGCAGGAAAATTGACTTTCAAGATTACCAATGACAAAGCACATACTTGTCTCAAATTGAAAGATATTTCGTGATATTTGAATTCAAAGCTAATTTTGACAGAGCATAGCTCGGTCTTCCCTGCTCGTATTCAATTATGTAATGAACACTAAAGTTTTGGGCAATTTGCAGCAACTACCAAATCAGACGACATTTATTGGTGGCAATAGCGAAAATATTTTGTTAAGTTTTTCCAGCTTAGATACATTCTATTTACACTGCTGTCCATCCAAAATGCAACACCATGAAGAAATGCAAATAACAGAATGATATTTATTGGACAAATACATTAAAATGGGAAGGACAAGTGATTACATTTTCAGAAAATTTGGAGGTATAGTTCCTGAGAAAACACTACCCAGAGTTGCCACCCCTTCCCGCAATAACAGCATTTATCTGCCTAGGCATGGAGTCGAACAGAGATTGGATGTCATGTACGTGTACAGCATAGTACGGCGTAGTGTCCATGCAGCTTGAACACTACGCCACAATTCATCAACCGTAGTGCCGGGCGATTGGTGCTGGGCCAGTCGCTCAGAAGCCATTGACAGGACAATATCACTTGGTGAGAAATTAGGAGAACGTGCCGGTGAGGGCAACAGTCTAACATGTTCTGTATCTAGAAAGGTCTGGATAGTACGACCAACATGCAGTCGTGCATTGTAGTTCTGAGAAATAGAGTTCCAGAGGCCTCCAATCTAGGGCAGAACCATGGGCAGTAACACCTTAGAAATATAACGGCTGCTGATCATATTGTCGGCAATGGGAACAAGAAGTTATCGAGACGTGTATTCAATGGCACCCCCCTCACCATCACTTCAGGTTATGGGCGTCTATGATGATGTCGCAAGCAAGCTGGCAAAGTGAATGCTGAAGGTTGCCACCAAACGCGGATGCGGCCTTCATGATGCACACAGAGCCTGTATTCATCTGAAAAGACGACGTGAGACGCTATTCCGGCGTCATATACATCATCATGATGCCCGCATCCGTGTTTGGCAGCATCGTGGAAAACGCACATTTGCACATAGCTTGCATTCGACATCATCATACTGGCATATCACCTGAAGTGACGGTATGAGGTGCCATTGGATACACGTCTCGGTAACTTATTGTTCTTATTGTCGGCAATTTCAACAGCCGCCGTTACATTTCTGATGTGTTACGTTCCGTAGTTCTGCCCTATCTTCGATGTCTCCAGAACTCTATGTTTCAACATTACAATGCACGACCGCATGTTGCCAGTAGTATCCAGACCTTCCTTGATAAAAAACATGTTCGACTGTTGCCCTGGTCAGCACGTTCTTCTGATTTCTCACCAATTGAAAATGTATGTCCAATAGCTGCTGAACGACTGGCATGCCTCAATCGCCAGTCACTGCAGTTGATGAACTTGTGTTGAGGGTGTATGGACTGCTGTAACGGTACATGACATCCAATCTATGTTCGACTCCATGCCTAGGCAGATAAATGCTGTTATTGCGGCCAGAGATGGAAACTCTGGGTAGTGTTTTCTCAGGAACTATACCTCCAAATTTTCTGAAAATGCAATCATTTGTCCTTCCCATTATAACATCCTTCTGTTATTTTCATTTCTTCATGGTGTTGCATTTTGGTTGGCCAGCAGTGTAAATAGAGGAATCGTAATTTCGTGGACGATTATTGTCAGATATTTCCTTAAAATCGGATTATATACGTAGAATGTCTTTAAGTACGTTGCATTGACCTCAGTGCAATAAAACATGAAGTTATCACTTCTGTTTCTACCATGAAATTTGATTAGGTTGTTTGTAAAATCTGTTTTTAAAATCCGTAAAACGGCCTTGTAATTTTTAAGATTTTTTTTATTGAATATATAAGCCTTATTCAATGATTTCATATTATTATAATATATACGAAATGGTCATTTTAACATACGGTATTATTATTATTTATTGCACTGATTAGAAAATGTAGTAAATTACTGATATTGTTACATGTTGTTTTTACATTATTTAATCAACAATGTTCCAAGTACATTTTAAACCGTCTGTGACGTATATTGTGTCTGAAAATGAATATAGATTAGAAACTTATAAATGTTATGGGGTCTAAATATTTAGTTTATATCTGGTATATCATTTATAACAAAATCGCCAGATCAATATATTGCTTTGGACATTTGTTTTTATTTAAAAACGTTTATGTAGATTTTTGTTTCTCACAGCAACGTAACTTTCTTTGAATTCTTATTCAGTCTTTGTAGATTTTTTTAAAGAAATGTTATCTGGGAAATCGAATGCATTTCTTTCTTTTACATTTATATATTTCTTTCACTTTTTTGTTGTATACAGAAATTTTACCATTGCTTTCGCTTTGAAAGAAAAAAAAATCATAGATCTTCGAAATGCTTTTGATAAAAATACGAGATTAAAAAAAAATTAAACTTTTTTCTACAGTTTCAAAGATTTATTGAATAGTAAGATCTTTGCATTTTTCAAATAAAAATTTTAATTTAGTCTGAAGTTTTTGTTTCGATTTTATTTTATTTTGTTTCAGTACAAAAAAACCAAATAAAATAATAAATTATTTGAAATTATTTAGAAAAAATAGACAGTAATAGTCGTTCTATTTTTATTTTTTTTTCTTAAATAACTGGTTTTTTATCATAAGTAATCCATGTAGGAAAAAATTGTTTTCATTATAATGAATGGTGTATATATTGAGTTCTTTTAATATTACTCTACTTACAAAACAAAACTCTATTTGGTTTACAAATAGAAACAATACATTACTATACATATGTTTTAAACTGTGAAAACAATGTATCTAAAATATATTTACATTCATACTTAGTGATAGATACCTGAGGATCTGCTCAAATTACATGTAAGAAAATTAAAGTAAAATATTAACGAACGAAGTAATTTTCGTTAACCCAATTTCGTATATTTTCTACAGATAAAATTAACTCTATCTTCGCTCACTTACATTATCAATGTTACAAAACTATTGATTCAAATGAAAAACGTATTAAAAATTCATAGTCGTTTTATAATTTTTAAGAAGGAAAATATTTGATTATGTTTGGTGAAAGTATTTAACACTAGAACACCCGGAAATTTTACTCAAGTTTTATAAAAATATTTTACACCAGAATTTATATTTAAAACAATTCAACTAATTTATTTAACTTATTTTTATGTGGTTTATATTTCACTTTTTTCGGAACAAATTTATGATTCGAATAAAAATATATTTATTTGGTAGCTGTCAAAATGACCGCTATGGATATTTTAGTGTTAAGGAAATTTGCGCATATATTTTTATGCATATCAAACGTATTTTATATCTTGTTGAAGTACGTATGCAAAACATGTGCCTAGTTACATATTTAGTCGAGTTTTCTTTATACATTTCCTAAATAGTGATTTTTCCTAAATAGTGAACTAAACAACATTGTCTATCAGTCTGATTGGCTTAGATATATAGAGTAGATAAAAATATTTAATCTAGAGCGTTCTAACATAGATTCTGGATAAAAATATCACCATGTACATAAAATGAATCAAAGAAATTAAAATAGTTAATTCTAGAAATAGTTCAAATGTAAACCAGTAAATGCTGCTTTACGTGTATTTCAATTATATGAAAATTATTCCCAGATCAAATACTGTGAAGTTTTTATAACTAATGCGTATTTTTAAGAAATTTATTTTGATGTAAATTTGTATTTGCGCTAGTATTGGTTTTCATTAGTATCGAAGTATTTCATATTGGTGATAAAAAAAAAAGCATAGTTTAAAACTCACGAATTATGTGCAAATCTGAAGATTCACCTAGATAACGCGATGAAAACTTATGCTTATGCAGGTTTACCTGATTTCTTTAATGCCTACTTTCGTATGCAAGAATTAATTCTTTCATGTAACATGAAAAATTATTATTATTTTTTTTTTGAGAATCTATATTCAAAAATATTTTATGATACGCAACAGGCATTTATTATAAGATATTGAAATTCTATGCATACAGAGTAATTTGCTATCTTCGTAAGCCGACAAAATCCTAATTTAAATATATATATATTCTTTAAAACTTGCGCATCAACAAAATATATCTTATTTGATATATTGGTTCAAAATCGTTGCACTGAACTGATTCATTTGTCAAAAGAATATGCTGTAGAAAACAGAATATATATAATTTTTTAATTCTATGAAAAGATTTTGATATATCGTTAGATTTAAAACAACGCTCCAGAAAGCAAATTCCTAAAACAGTTAAGAAATCTATTAGATAAAATGCGAAATATAAAATATTCTACGCATTACAAAAATCATTATATGTAGCAATTTGGATTTTTTATCTCTAAAGTGTGTATGCGATAGAAATTTAGCAATTTATTAAGATACGAAAAATGGTTCAAATTCATTTTCTGATTAAGAAAATGTCACGTTTAACCTGGATTGAAAATCAGCTTTTAAAAATTGTATATAATTCTGAAAAATATTTTTCACTAAAGCAGTTTCTGGAAAGTTTAAATAATGAATCTTTGTTAATATGGGCTTACTATACTTCTAAAATTTTAGCTTCATTAATAGATGAACAATCTAGAATTAAATATTTAATCATCGTTGTGAAACGTTTCCCAAAACATAATATTTTGAATTTTAAATAAGTTATAACAAATATCAATAACATATCAGAAAACAGTATGGCTCACTTAAAGCGATTAGTTTCTGGTTCTAATTCGTTAACACTTTTTTTGATAATTTAAGGACCTACCGGTAAGCACACAGTTTTTAATTTCTGAGGCAGCATTTATCTTGCACAAACACTGCAATAAATATTTCTCTTCTAGGTAATTGGTAATTGAGATGCAAAACCAAAATTATTAAAATATGAAGGATAACATAAAACCCTGATTTTCGCTATTTTTAGACCATTGCTGACATCCTGTTGCCAAAATTTTGTTTAGTTGTATATGCTTGAAATGTTATCATGTTTAGCCTAATTAAATTGAAAAATAAATTCATACGAGAAAGAGTTTTCATTGATTGTTGAACCAGCGCAAGCACAGAGAATTTAGATATTGTAATTTAATTAATTTTTTCAACTTAGTTCTCAACTTCTACTTAAAAATTATTCAATTTGTTATAAAATATTAAATGCCTGATATCTCTGCATTATAGTGGGAGAGGTAATGCATCCTAGGTACATTTATTAGGATACATTGAAAAATTGGAGTAATAAAGTTTCTTCGTTCCATTGGAAATTGAACTGATCGAAAGTGCAGTTTTAGCTAAAAACATTTCCCCTTAATTTACATACCATTGTTTGTGCTTTTCACAGATACGAATAATTAAAATTCCATACTTACATTAATTAAATGTGTACACGTAGTGCCGTAAAAAGATATTACTTCGGCTAGATCCCATTAGAAGTACCGATTATTGGTAGAGAAAAAAAAGCTTTTTTTTTCGCAGAAGGCGTCAAACACAGTGAGTGCGGTTACTGTGTGTATGTTTGAATAATATATAATAATAATATAAAATATACATTTTTTACATTTTTCTAAACTATTTTTTTGTATTTTTATAATTTCCAATTTTCTGTTCATAATCAGTAAAAATAAATATTCTGAATTGTTTTTAATGAATTAATCATTGTTAAATATTATAATTGCATGAAATATCATTTTGCCTTTTTTTACTAATGGATACATGTAATATTTTTCGTCAACTTAAAAGCACTACACATTTATTAAATTTACAGCGATAA
Source organism: Maratus michaelseni (assembly GCA_963931845.1). Lineage (NCBI taxonomy): Eukaryota > Metazoa > Arthropoda > Arachnida > Araneae > Salticidae > Maratus > Maratus michaelseni. The sequence goes on from OZ007588.1 coordinate 169,332,695, forward strand.
TGTTTAAACTCTAATAAGATCACAGTTAGAACCCATCTATATCATTTTGCTCAGAAGAAATGTTAAATATATACATATATATTTTTATTACGCTGCCTCTAAAAGGACTATTTTATTCTCAATTTACATATTTTCATTATAGAGGTAATTTTCTAATTCAAATTTTTCTTCGTGTACTGTTTCCAATTCTTAAACACTATAAACCAGTTATTAAATCGATTTAAATTTAAATTCTGTTTAAGCAATTAAATATCCAAGTTCTGTAATTTTTCCCTTATTATAATTTTAGAATATTTTAGAATATCAACTTACACTGCGATCCTAAATTTCTTCAAAGCAATATTTTGTGCTGTTTAACTATATCGTATAAAATGTATCACAACAATTTTGCACGTATATCCAGTTTTACCAGAAAATTCTCTCAAAATAGTCAATGTTGCATAGCATTATTTAATTAAAGTTACTGTAAATTTTGCCTGAAAACATTTTCAAGCCATTTAATTTGCTCAGCAGTTTTATAGAAAATTAACAATTGGAAATGCTTAACGAAAATACGTATTGTATGCGGACTTATTCAGAAAGTTAAATTCTAATTAGTCAATTAGATACTCACAGACAGCAATGTGGTTCATTTACGCAGAACAATATAATTACATACGTTTCTGATTAGTTGACATAATAAATATATTTGTTAATGAACCACTGAATAAGAAATTAGAAGAAGTTTCTTTAATTTTGTAATTTATAAAATATTAAAATTTAAATATACATTTTAAAGAATGTTTCGTATTCCAAATGTGCTATGATATATTTCGCTATTTAATTTAAAGACTTTTTTTTAATTAATAAAGTAAATTTGAAAAATTGACAAATTAAAAGAAATTAATAAAATAAAGAGGTTAAAATGCATCTCTGATAAGTTATCTGCCGTGTTAATTTATAAAGATTTAATGATTAAGTGTAAGTTAAAAGATAAATAAATATTTTCAAAATAAAAAGGGGAAATGTACAAAATTCTTTTTTAAGTATTTTAACTTTTATATATATTTAGTACTTTTTTACAAAAATCAAACTGTTTCGAAAGTAAATTTCTTTTAGAAAAAGTATTAGCTCTGTTTGTTTATAAATTAATTCTGAAACGGATAATTTTGACACTAATTGATGATTTTTTATTGAAAAGAAACCTTATTTTATATCACATTAAAAATAAAAACGTATACTTATTCTTATTTTGAATACTCAAAACCTAATAAAAATTCTTATAAGAGCATACATTACAATTATTTATGATACAATATGTTTTACTGAAATAGTTACACCTATTTTTATTGTGTATAGAAAGGCAATAACTAATATTTGTTATTCATATTTTAAGTCCTATATGCTTAAGTTAATTACAAAAAAAAAATCTTCATTTCTTAAACTTGATATTACAGCATTGGTAACTCAGAATACATCAGTTTTAAACATAAAGAAATGGTAATTCAAAACTTACTCCTATATAGTTTCAATCAATTAAACAATCTTTCGCAATAAATAATCATAAAATATTGTTTTAATTTTTCAGTAACTTTTAACAGAATTTATTAAAAAATACATTTTATAGCTGTAATGGCTGACTGTGATTGATTTTTAAAGAATGCTGGCGACTTGAGTTTTATAAAATGTTTATTAAAAGGGTTGTTTCTGTACATTTAAAAGATTACTATTTTTCAAATCAAAACTTTTCGTTAAAGAAAAACTTAAAAAAAAAAAGATCAGTTTATTAAATTGTACTGTGGATCTAATACTAAAACCTGATCAATAAACTTTATTTATATGTATGTTTGAATAAATTTCAAACATATGCTTAGGACAATTAAACCTTCAGAATACAGCACGTATAGTAACGGCGTTTCGAAATTAATATATATATATTTAATGAACTGTATAAAAAAAATAGTCGTTGGGGTCCACAGTAATACTTACCCATCATGGATATGCGTACTGTAAAATATGAAAATAAAACATGTGTAAACTATTTATAAAATGCATTGCAATACGAATAAAATCATAGTTTGATGATGTCATAAACTTTAAATGCTCATTACTGAATTGCTTAAGAGAAACATCCTTACAACTCTAAAAATTATAACCCAATTAATTAACATTTCACGGCGTCGGATTAAGCGTCTCTTTACTAATTAAAATATATCTTTGAATTGAAATTTGAATGAAATAAAGGGGCGTGGAAAATCGAAGAGTGTTGAAAATGTGATTACAAATATCTCGGAAACTAATTATCCGATTGACATCACTCTTAATGCAAAAATTTATGCTTTTTATTGTCTTTTATATTCACTCCTTTAAAAAACAATTTCGAAAATTTTTATATACCTTTTATCAGAACGAATATTTCGAGAATACGAAAAAAATAGTTCAGGATAATCGAGGTTACTGAAATTTAATAAGCTTCTTTCCATTATTACGTAAAAGGTACATAACAAATTTCAAGTCACTATCTCAATTTGTTCTGGAGATAGAGCGTTTTCAGACACACAGACAGACGGACGGCATTTTTTTTTCTAAAAATATGTTTTCGGAATCTTCAGTGTCTGAAACGTGTAAATCCGTCATTTTTTTCGATTTTCAAAACGATTACCAGACTTACCCTATACTACGTATGATGAATAAATAATATTGACATTTAAGGCTTGTTCTACAGCATAGAATAAAACAGGAGACCTATTAAATTATATCTAAAAACATATTTTATGATAGTTTATCATTTTTTAGTATACATACATTTGATATTCAGAAAAAAGGTATAATGCAGGATAGGTTGTAAAGGTTAGTATTAAAAGTAAAACGTCGACACACCGTTGCAAATTCCGTGCTAGGTTAATTTAAATTTCAGTGTTGTATAAGCTAGGAGCATAGGATGTGGAAAGCTTTTATCATAATTTGCTATTTTAAATTAACCAGGAAATGGTAAAATACTGAAGCATTATTTAGTTTTAGGTTGGCCCATTAACTGGTAAAAGATTGAAACATAAAGTAATATTTTAAACGAAGAATGAATGAAACGTTGAACAATAATTGGTAAATTTTGAAGTATAATTTTTTTACTGTTACATTTTGGAATAAGAAAATGATCAGGCAGAAACATCTATTTAAAGAGATATCCATCATACTACAAACACCCAAGCACACCTTTCGACTTGTTGCCGGCATTCTAACTAAGGGAGATGCGGGGAATGTAATGATTTAAAGGGTATCAAACCCACTACAAGCACCCAAGTCAGAACAGGGATTTAAACCTGGAACTTCTTGCTTGTTACAAATGCTACTAGACCAGAATACTACACAAGTAGAGAGTATGCTTTGTCCTCTAAACCAGCTACTATTTGTTCTAATTTGTTTTGAATAATTTCACTTTTTATGTGAAAATATAAAAATATCTTTCTAGGTTGAACCATGAAAAAGATTTTTTTCAAAGTTAAGAACGATGTGTTCTAGTTCATCTAATTACTTTAAACTTTTTGAATAGTTTAACATTAAAGAAGAATACTTTTGTGACAAAATTCTTACCACAGAAAGTCACTTTTTTTCAATTAATTTGTACTGTTGTGTATGATGAAGAAGATTTTTTCAGGAATAGTATATTCATTTCCGAACAAGATACTCTAAATGACTTTATGTTTCATTAACTAATTATATTAAGAGTGCAGCCATTTCATTCTCTGTTGCACAGAAAAAAGCGATGTTTAAAAATACGTCATTAAATCGATCACGCAAGTACCAAACACTGAGACGATTATGGCTGAAAAGTCTGAGCAGCCATATTTTATTATCAAGTCTATCAACAGTTCCAATGTTTAAAATCGATAAATAATAACAGATTTTGCTTATGTAGACGTTACAAAACTCAGCAACTAAATGGTTTCCATGGTGGTGGAAAAATAATTTTTTTTACAAAGAAGGAAACGGTTTAATATAATAATGTAATACACAAAATAAAGAAAAAAAAATACATTATAGAAAAAGATTGAGATTGAACAAAAAATCTTCATCACAAAGTGAGGATGTAGAAGATAAAGGGTTTCCATAAAAATACTGATTACATTCTAAAATATTTATAAAACGAATAATTTTGTTGACAAGAGAATTTTTACTCATGATGTATAAGTCTACTAAAAATTAGATACAATTGGGGATTTACGAATATGGAAATGAGATGTTCGTAAACAAACGATTTTAAGAAAACAAAACAAACGTATAAAAACTTTAACAAAGTACAATAATTTTTAATTCCTTTCCTAATGCAATTTTCTTGCAGTTCAGCTTGTCTATGGTAATAAGGGAAGAAATTTTTCTCTCTCACTCTCTGTATGTATGTGTCTATCGTATGTGAAGAAAGAGATTGCTACAGGCAGAGCTACAAAATTTGGAATCAAGGGACCTCTATGTTTGTAGCTTTGTACCTGGAAGCCCGAATTTGGAATTTTGGATTAGATTATTTTTAATATGATCTTCCATGTGATTTTTAGCGACTTTTCACATTTTGCTGCGATTTTTTCACATTAGTAACAAGAATCCTGTTCCAATCTTTTAGCCCAATATAGCAATTTTTATCCTCTTTTCAATAAAGTCGTAAAGCGATTTTGGCGATTTTTTACTTTGCCATTAAGTAATTTTCCCCAGAATACTTAATTGGTTGGTTGTCTCCATTTCGACCTTAATTATGTCCAAAGTTGTTATTATTTTTCTCTTTTCAGCTTTGAAAGGGTTGATAAATCTTTAAAGATAAGAGCGGAATATTAATTATCCCGATTTGGATTTTTTGATTTGATTTTTTAATTTAATTTTTTCTGCTTTTTTAACGATTTTTTCATGTTTTCAACGTTATTATTTTATTTACACTATTAAAATGAATCCAATTTAAATCTTTTTACCCAATAACATAAATTTTGTCCTCTTTTCAATAAAAGTAATTCTGGATTCGAACAGCGATTTTCAGAGTTTTTTTCATGTACGTGATGTCATTTATGTATTTGATTTCAGAAATTTTCAACGATAACTTAGTGTATTTGTATGTCAAACCAAAAAAAGTGACATTTTGTTTCGGCTTCAAAAGTTAATGATTAATTGTTAATAATTATAATAATTAATTGTTAAAGTTCTTTGCTTTAATTTTCCCGGGGAGGGGGGGGGGAGAATGGATGTATGTGTCTGGTCGCAATTTAAATATCGCATTAATGCTCTGATTGAAACTAGCCCTTTCCTTCCAGACCCTCAAATCAGAACTTTTTCAATATTTGTACGATTCAAATGAAATAATTTCTAATATTCTTCTGATGTCTCCTAGGTAGTAAATAAACTTCGGTATAACTTCTTTTGACCTTGGTTATCATCATTTCTGAATATTATTCTCCAGTGGGATGATTTATTTTATCGGATTCTATGGGTCCGATTTCAACGGGAATTGGTTCATTCAACTTAACATGAACTAATTAAGACATAGATAACTAATTAAAATATAGATTTGGCGCACATTGGCGGTGGAAATTGAAACTAAAAGATTTTTCTGCGCGTGTGCAGTATGCCTTCTATTCAGTGCCGTAGGCAACGAGAACAAGTGCCGCAGTTTCGTTTGGAAAGAGGTTTGTTTAGAACAGAATGCACCCCCTGGCGGTGGAACTAAAAAAACTTCCCTGCGCGTGCGCCAAAAATGGGTATTTTTATCGAAACCGCAAAAAAAATACCGATTTGATAATCCCAGACAGCAAAATATTCTCATTTGAACTTATCCTCGTATATTAAGACAACTATTGGATGTATCGATTCGAAACTAACTGTATATAAGCAATTTATTTTTCTGATTCAGAAAATAGAAACTTTGTGAAAATTGAACGGTAACTTAATTTTGGCTAAAAACTGACCCGCTTTCAAGGAAATGTCCCAAACATTTCAGGGAGTCCTGTTGAATTTATTTCCGCTTGGGTGTCCGTCTCTCTATCTATTTTCCGACAGACAAAAGGGTTACCAGAGGGACAGTTTCGTGAGACGATTTTTACAGGGTTTTCGCGTTTTGTACTATATTTTGAAAGGACCGAGCGGATCAGCTAGCACTATCTAAAAAGTGTAATATCAATTTCATGAAACTATTTAACATTTAAAATTTTAAATTTATTTACCAAATTCAGATTGTTAAGCTACTCAGACTCAAAATTTGGAATGGAAAAATATGTTATGACATGCAAAAATACCAACACCAATTAATAAAATTAGCTGCACTATGCTGAAGTGTCCACTTAATAGGAATTTTTATTCATGATTAAACCTTTAATATTTTATTCTTTGTAATTTGCCTATAAAAATAATTATATGTTTTACATTACAATATTGTGATATTATTGATTTATATGTATTTATTATTTATTAAATTTCATTTGATTGAAAAATACAAGACAATATAATAGAAAAAATAGGAAACGTACATATTAAATATATAGAGGTAGATTTTTAATGTAAATAATTAAATCTTTGAAATACAAATTTTTACAAAATTTTTATGTATCATATGTGTGCGTGTTAAAAATTTCAATATGCGTTTTGTTTTTTATTCCTATTGCCATTGATCTACTTTTTTTCATTTATTAGTTATTTTTATAAAAACATTTTGTCAATATGAATAGTAGAAATGTTTAGCTACAAAATAAAACATCTTACTAATTTATTCATCTCTTGTATTTTCAGTATATCCTAAACAAATGAAGGCGGCTAACTGTGTAACACATTATTTCGGTTAAAAACATAAACTAAGAACTTTATAAAATCAAATAATAGCTTAACGCATTAGGCTACGCTAAATAATAATATATTAACACTAAAAACGCTTTAATAACAATGGGGTTAGTTTAAACTATCATTTATCGTAATATTTATACCTTTTAAAAGAAGGTATTCACTCGAAGTAATGTCTTTTATCGGTTGCGTTGCATGTTTTATAACTTATTTCATAATTAATATCACGTTTATTCTTGTGTAAAAATACATGGCACATGTAATATGACTAAACCCTTTCCGTTTTTCCCCGCGAATGCCAATTCAGGTACTTATTTAAACCGATAAGTGTTGTCTTAGAGCGTTACATATGCAAACATTCCATAAAATATTACACAGAACCTGCTGTGTTTGAGAGGAATAGCCAGATAATGGCAATACATGAATATTTTTACAATATCTGTTTCACAAAGACCAAATTTATTAATTATCCGAAGTCTTTCTAACAAACTAAAATGAAATTCCTACACTGCATCTACTATAACTTATGAAATAATTTATTATCCTGTTTTTGTGCTGTCTCACCTTGTAACTGGAAAGCTTCCAGCGTGGAAATTTCGGCACCCCAAGAAGAGGGAGGACAGAGAAATATAATTAGTTGAAATTTCGTAGATGTTTTCTCAAACAATTATATATATATATATATATATATATATATTAATTTCAATAAATGTTAATTCTAATCGGTTATCTTGTCTCACGCAAATGAGATAACCAATAAGTATCGGTGAACGGGATAACCGATAAGTACTTGAATTCCGCTTTGAATAACAGACGTGCAGTTTTTTATTATCGGAAAAGATTTTGTAACTATTTAAAAATATTGATTTTTTTTTTTTATCTCTCTAGAATGTTCAAAACATGTGTTCATTTAACAACAATAAAACTAATTATTTATTTTTTTAATATTGCCTAGGAACATTGCCTAAAATATGATTTTAAAATCAGTGTAAGCTTTATGGACCTATCTTAATGTTAATTAGCACATTTTTTAGCTTAATAAAAGGGCGTGGGTTTTAAAACATTGGTATGTTTTTAAACGGGAAACATACATTCTCATGACTGCAATGACTAGAATGTATTGCCGAAAACTCAGAAAATTATAAGTAGCTCTTCAAACTTCATTTTAAAGTTTCTAAAAATTTAAGTAACTTAATAATATATGAAACATTAAATATTACATGTGTTAATATATTCAAATTCATTTTTACGGTTATAAAGAAATTGTTTCCTTTATAGAAATAATGTCCAATAAGACAATATTTATTTTAAGAGAAATCTATATAAGGAATATGATTTATTAAAAACGGCAGATGTACAATACATTACAACCAAATAAAAATGTGAAAATATTTTTCGTAACGGAATTAGACATACTCTAATAATACATTTGTTCCTATGCATAATGTATGAGTTTATATAATAGCATACTTGACACCTAACTTAAAAATAAAATGCTTATTACTCACGTAAATGCATGAAATTTTAATTTATATCTGAACTGCACGAACCATTAGTTAAATAAATTAAATGTAGTTAAATAGACGATATATGAGAAAAGTTCTCTTGCCTATTTATAGGAAATTATTTGTTTGACCCAAATCTTTCTTGCATGTGACTTCGTATGATAAATGGCCTGGCCAGATACCTTCAAAGCAAAAATTAATGTCATTTACAAGATTCTAATTGACGCGAATGCAAAGTTAAATTAGAAGAAAAACCATTAAGGAAGTTAAGATTAATTGTTGCTAATGAAATTAAATGAATTTTCCATTCGTCGAGGATAAAGAATTTTCCCTCATGGGTAACGAAAATCTTCTACTAATCCGTCGTTAACTAGATCACAGCAAACTGTCGGGTTTAATTACATTGAATTCGGGAGAATTAAATTAGGTAGGGGATTAGTTTCAAATCTTTGTTTATGATGAAAAATGATCTCACTGAAGTAAAATTCTGAAAACTTATAAGATAAAGTAACAGTTTGCATACCGTATTAGCAAACCAATATTGGCCCAATATAACGCCATTAATTTATTTACTTAAAGTTTTCCAATGTAATGAAGGTATTAGTGACATGTTTGTTGACTGGATAACAGCAAACTGTCGGATTTATTTACATTGAATTCGGGAGAATTAAATTAGGTAGGGGATTAGTTTCAAATCTTTGTTTATGATGAAAAATGGTCTCTTGTTAGTTCACTGAAGTAAAATTCTGAAAACTTAAAAGATAAAGTAACAGTTTGCATACCGTATTATCAAACCAATATTGGCCCAATATAACGCCATTAATATATTCATTTAAAGTTTTCCAATATAATGAACTTATTAGTGACATGTTTGTTAACTAGATCACAGCAAACTGTCGGGTTTAATTACATTGAATTTGGGAGAATTAAATTAGGTAGGGGATTAGTTTCAAATCTTTGTTTATGTTGAAAAATGATCTCTTGTTAGTTCACTGAAGTAAAATTCTGAAAACTTATACGATAAGGTGAAAGTTTGCATAGCGTATTAGCAAACCAAAATTCGCCCAATATTACGCCATTAATTTATTCATTTAAAGTTTTCCAATGTAATGTACTTATTAGTGACATACTTGTTTTATATAGAAAATACGATGAAACCTGAAAAATAGAATATAAAAAAAACGGAAAAAAAATCCATTTTAAAAGGTTTTAGTCTCGACCGAATATATTTACATGGTAATTCTTCTGTCACGACCATGAAACGTTTTTCGTTTAAGACAAAATTCTATTACAGATAGGTTCCGTTTTCACAGGATTTACTGTACTTATAATGAAATATATCAAATTTACAGAAATATTTGATTTTATATAAAATAGTTGAAATGAAATGCAAATTGTACAAGCTTTATTGGATATATGTTAGAAATGTTCCCAATGAAATGTCAAGTTTGAAAAACAAATTGGATATACCATATTGGCTTTACGTCGGAGAAATACTTCTTAACAACATTCGCAAAATCTAACCATCCCTTTGTCGGGACAATATTTCAAGCTAATAATTTGCTGCTTATTTCTGTTATAAGGAATTTTATTATATTTAAAAGAATCATAAAGTATTATTTAAATAAACAGATGTTTAATTAAAATTTTGAAAAGGCATTAAACTTCATTATTTTTATTCCTCAAATGCAATAAAAAGAAATACAATATTTAAATATAAATAAGTAGTACTTTAAACCAAATTTAGGTTTTTAGAACATCCAATTACGTCTAATGAAACAAAACGATTACCTTTTGTTCCAACTCCGGCGTTGGTGCAGATTGAATGTTATATAAAATAATTTGTAGCGTAACACAATATTTAATTAAAATAAATTATGAAAAAAAAATTCACAATAACATATAAATATTATATCGCTAGCAGTTATAGTATAACAATTCCACACCTATCGAATGTTGCATATGTGAAATAGCCACACACTCTCAGTGTTTGCTTCACTCAAAACAGAAGCAATTTAATTGTAAAATATATTTTTATCTAATTTAGTGTTCAAGTGTGTAAAGGTTGCATTTTGTTATATTATATTGTTAAAATGATACAATATAAATAGAATCCCGAAAATATTAAAAAAAAATAAATTATTTTATTCATACGTTTTCGAAACACGTGAAAATCTCAACTTGTAAAATTTATCAATTTATCAATTTATCAATAGAGTTTATCTATTGTACTACTTGATCTTCTTTCGAAAGTTTAATTTTATTTCGTTTATAATGACTTTATCTAAAATCTCCCAACTGCATTTACAATTTCACACACATTCATGTAATGCCAATGAAATTTCAATAAACTAATTTAAACAATATATATCAAAAAAACTTTTTTTAAATTAAAGAAATATATTAGAGAAATTTTAGAAAATGGAAATGAATTTCTTTTAAATATTCTAGTAATTAGAATGGTGACATTGGTAAGTAAAAGAAAGTTTCACTAAATATGACATTTGCTAACATTCGGAATACGCTAAGTGTATCAAAATATGTAATGTCGAAAAGGCGCTAGATCATAATACAATGTATTTAATCACATGGAAATAAAATGGCTATTGTTTGATAAAATGGTGGCTATTTCACGAGATACGTAAATGTAGATGATCTGTGTAAATACATAAAGGACATTTTAAAATTAATATACAAATTTAACTTATTACATTTTTTTAACTATATCATTCTTAATAAAATACCCTATCAATAGTTTTAATATAGGTATTCCATATTTTAGAAAACAATTTTTAAAAATATAACGGAATAGTTTCGTATCTACTTCATTTTTATATTAAACTAGGGGGCCTACCCCCTGCAAGCTACGCTCGCCAACCCCCGCTCAGACTTCGAGGCCTCTAAAAGCATGACAACGTGCTTTATTTTAAAAATATTGGTAAATCTGTAATTGGGTTGCCATGCTTTTAACGTTTTAATTGGGCATTTTTTGATTATCATGGCCTCATACACAGCTGTTGCGACAACTGACGACTGTTTTCGGGATTGATAAGTAAAATCAATTACAACTTGAAAACCAGCTTGTATAAAATGGTTAGGTTTAAATTGTGGCTACCTCTCGGACTTTTATAACAACAATCTGTATTCTATTCTTCCTTTGCGTTTAAGGATGAGAAAAAATCCATCTGCTTGTGAATAACATTAAGAACCACGGTATTGAAAAGTACTATGTTATAGACATTTTCTGTAACAGGTTTCAATTTTCTCTCTATGTTAGTGCACCATCATGCATATTTTTATGTTATTTTAAATATGTAAATTATTTATTTTAATTAATATGTATATACGAATTTTCTAATAATTATTTATCATACAAAATTAATTAAATATTTTGTGCATGCATGCCTGCATTTATTCGGCATCAATTGATGAGATATCGCATCTTCACATATCGCATCTTCACATCGCATCTTCACATTGTTATGTCACTTGAATATTGCCCATAAGAAAATCGGGTACTTTTCCAGTATAGGATTCTTTGCTTTTAAGTTTGGCGTAATTCCAGCTTCAAGAAGGGATAGATTCGTTAATATACGTACATTTGTTGCCAAAAGTTATGAAAACAAACCCAATGAACTTTTGCTGCTTTTCTATTATAGGTGTTTTGACGCTTTTTTAAAAAGCTTGGCGGAAAAAATGAAGCAGGATATTTTATTCTCCTTCCGTTCAGTTGGGCAATTAATATTTTATATATTCGTTCTAAATATCCGAATTAGTGATTTTATAAATTCGTTTAATTAAATTTTACAAAAAAATAACAAAATGATATCAATAAACAATAATTACTATTAATTTCTTTCCCCCCCCCCTTTCTTTTGCGTTTACATAAATGACGTCATTTGGACGAATTTATTCAAAATATTTTCAGTTTATAAATTAAATTAAATTCTGACAGACGATTGAATCCTGACGATAGAAATGTGATTTTTTTTTCAAATTTTCCCGAAAAACATAATTTAATTACAATCTTGTCTTCATTATCGATTGAAATAAAATATAAATTTAATTTCAATTTGAAAATGACGAAAAAAAAGAAATCAATAATCCCTATCGGGATCCTTTTCAATTTTTTCCCTTTTTTGTCACAAAAAAACTGAGTAATTAGTTGCCATCATTACAGAAATGTCATTAAAATTAGAAAAAAATTAATATCTCGAAAACTAATTCCAATTTCAAAATTCTATTACCAGTTTTGACATCCGCGGATTTTTATGAACAATTGGTATTAATTTCACCATCAAGCGTTTAATATTTTATTAAAAATAGCCCTAGAACATAATCAGTCGTTTCATAAAATCGTTTCATAAATTCGTTTCATAAAATCGTTTCACAAATTCGTTTCATTAAGATTTTATATATATATAGGGTAGATTTAAAGAAAAAAGGTCTATTCTGTATGCCGAATTATGTTAATTATAATTATATTTTTCTCTTACTTTCATAAAAAATAAATAAATTTTTACATAAATTTAGGTTTTAGACAGTGTAATATGTATTTTAAAGTAAAATTTTACTTTTCATATGACGAAGAATGTATATGTGAAGATGCGTTTCAAGAAAAATAAAACGTTAAATTAATGTCCCATATTGCTTAAAGTGATTAAAAACAAAAACATAACACAGAATATTTAAAATACCTGTTTTTAATGTAGATATGTAGATAACATATGTTTCATGCACAACTACCGGTGACATCTTCAGATCTTATTGATAAATACAAAATTCTCGCATATTTGAAAATAGCAAAACATATACCACGAGATCGCATGTCCAAAGTTAGTAGGTGCTTAATTTGGCTAAAACTGGGAAACGTGAAAAAAAATATTATTTATTTTTATTTTTATTGCTTTTCCATTTATCGATCATCGCGTGCCAAATTTTAGAAAATTCAAAGGAAACGGTTTCGTTAAAAATGCAATCTTTTCGCAAATATATTTCTATAGATTCACGGAAAATGGATGGAAAATAAGCTCTTGATTGAAAAATTATTTTACTGTTATTGAAATCTATCTGCAACTGCTCCTTATTATATTGTTTGGATAAAGCGGTGGTTCTTCTGCTATGTTTGATGTCTGCCATATCTTCTTTTATTCTTGTTTTAAATTTTCTGTTTGTCATTCCTATATAGTACTGTATTGTTCCATCTGCCTTGGTGAATGGGATTTCATAAACACCGGAAAGTTGGTTAGGTTCTAGTGGGTCTGTTTTTCTACATACTATGTTTTTTAATTTTGTGGAAGGTTTTGCAATGAGACAGATATTAAATTTTCTAAGTTTATATTTTAATCTTTCAAAGAATCCTGGAAAATATTGTAAAGTTGATATTTTTGAGTTTCGTTCATTAAAGGTTTTCTTCTTTTTATTATTCTTCATGCTTGTTATTAATTTATTGATGGTGCTGTCTTTGTATCCATTATTTCTTGCGATGTCACGTATTTTATTTATTTCATCATTTAATTGATTAGGGGTACAGACATTAAAAGCTCTTCTAATAAAATGTCGAAAGGCAGAAACTTTATAGGAAAAAGGTGCTTGAGCGTTATTAGGAATAATGGATGGATTAGCTATTGGTTTTCTATATACCGTACGTTCAATTCCATGGTGGGTTCTGATTAGCAGCACAGCCAAATAAGGGAGTGTGTTATTTTGTTCAATTTCCAAAGTGAATTTAATCATAGAATCAAGGCTATTGATCTGATCAAGAAAGTTATTAAGTGAGGTATCCATGTGTTGCCAAATTATGAAGATATCATCGACGTATCTGAGCCATGTATGAGGGGTGTAATCTAATTTATTATAAATATCGGTTTCTAAAGGTCTTAATATGAATTCAGCTAAAAGTCCAGATATAGGGGAACCCATCGGGGCCCCATTATTTTGCTTATAGATTTTCTTGTCAAATATAAAATAGTTATATCATCATAGTCATGCGATCTCGTGGTATATGTTTTGCTATTTCAAATATGCGAGAATTTTGTATTTATCATTAAGATCTGAAGATGTCACCGGTAGTTGTGCATGAAACATATGTTATCTACATATCTACATTAAAAACAGGTATTTTAAATATTCTGTGTTATGTTTTTGTTTTTAATCACTTTAAGAATTATGGGACATTAATTTAAAGTTAACAAGTGATTGTATTATATTATTTATAAAAATAAAACGATTAAAAATATTTAGAAATAAATAAAAGTGTAATTTTGTGTCACCTTCAAAAAATTTAGACTAGCAGTTATTACGCCGCAGTCGATCGACATATTAAATACACCGACCCGCTGGTCCATGTCTTATAATTACTGGTTGGTTGGTTATTTTATGACGGCCAATTATCAACACGAGGGATATAGGCCCTGGGGGGAGTGCCCTCCGTGGGGGTGTTTCTAAAGGATCCTAACCCGTATTTACAAGGTTCGAAAAAAACCACGGAAAACTCCGAACGGTTAGGTCGACGAGCACGACAGGGGTATGAACCCAGCACCTCCCGTCTACCAGTTTTGAGAGCAGAACCTCTCAGCCACTGGTGGTGGCCTTATAATTACGGAATTTAAAGCTTTTATTTTTTTCTAATCGCGATCTGCTCGTAATTGGGCCTACCGTCGTGTCTACCTGTTCTTTATGCAATAACGTATTTTTTCTTTCATTTAAACAAATTTCAGTTTGAGAAATTTATTTGTTTTGAGTTGTTTGACTTTTGAAACCAAAAATTGGGTCAAAAGTATTTTTTCAATCTAAATTACAATCGCGTTCTTAAAAATGATATAATTAAAGATTAAAAATGTGTAATTATTATTGGTGTAAATAATTATTAACCTAACTGAAAGTTATTAATCTATACTTGCTATAATTTGTAACCGTCCATAACATGACAACACACTATACTTTAAAAAAGTCAGATTGTCGCTTAGAGGATTGAACTCTACCGTACGACTTTGAATTGTGTGTACGTTGCGAATATGAATACAAATTGTAATATAAGTGTCATCTACGTATTAAATATTGTATCAAATTTGCATTTAAAAATGGCAACACCCACTCTGGACATCATATTTAGATTCCTTAGATCAAAGAAGAAAAAAAATATTTATATATTTTTTCTTAAATGTTTATACAGCTAGAAGATTTCAAATTGAGGAGGCTAATGTTAAAATAACACGATTGAAAAATATATTTTAAATGAAATACAAGGAATAGACCTAAACATTTTAAAAGCATTTTTTCAATACAAAAACATATTTTTAATTATGAAATTTATAATTTATAAATTTATATTAACAAACGATATGACCTACACTAATTTTTCGATAAATTGTCAAAAGCATGAATGTGTAAATCATTAGCGTGCAGGTCCAGGCCGTTCCCGGCAAGCTCAGTCATGTAAGTTTAAGGTTTAAAGTGAAGGGTGTCCCAAAAGTTTCCGTACAACTTCAAAAATTTATTACAAAAAAGTAATAGGCCTACAGCAAAAATAATTACAACAGTACATAGAGTAACTTAAAATGTTTTCTCTACTACCTCAGTATACTTCTACATGAGATCCTTTCGTCGCACGAAGAATATCAAGTCGATATTCCAATTCCATCCATGTGCGTTTCAGCATGCTGATATCAACAGTAGTTACAAAAGTTTGGATCTTTTGTTTCAATTCCGCGAGACTGTTCAGTTTCGTTCGGCGTTTGAGTATCAGATTTCGTTTCGATGAACCACGCGACGCATTGCGCTTTCTCCACGGGATCAGCCATTTTGAATGAATGCTTTTTTGAAAATTATTTTACTTGTGAATCGCCATCTATGAGCACTCAAAAAACTTTTTAAGTTACTCTATGTACTGTTATAATTATTTTTGCTCTAGGCCTATTACTTTTTTTGTAATAAATTTTTGAAGTTGTACGGAGAATTTTGGGACAACCTGTACGTTTATTTAAAGTATGGGTCAGGGATGTGGCTGAGTCACTTAGCACGTTTCAGTCTATATTAAACGGTGATATACAAAATTGAATTACTAACTTAATCTTCACTAGAGAACAGTAAAATGTTTCACCAAAACAAAGTTCCACTTACGTGAAGAACACTGGTAGTACAATCCACTACCAAACCCAGCTGTCTATCAATTGTTAAAGCTGAAACGCAAGTAGCAATCGCAAAAATCGTTAATATAATCTAACTTTTGATACACGTGCAACCCGTGGCTTTTGAATAGATTTTATTCACAGTATAACTCGAAGATTACAACACGGCTGGTCTTTGACCCACCTGAACATAAACTCCGTGATGCGTGTTTAAAGCACAATTGTAGATTATCAGCGCAAGCCTTAGTTCAGAACACAGGGAAATATTCGAACCAAATCTGCCGACACAATCGTTCGTTTAAATTAAAATTTGCTAATCGTTTGTTTTCATTTAAGCTAAAATTTGCATAAACTCACAGCGAAACACAGAGACAGCAAACTCCGAAGGCTCCATACGTACTTTGAAAATTAGAATTAAAGATAATATAGATATCGCTGTTCAGCACACGAGTTAGATGACATCACGTTCGCATTCAAAACACTAGAGCGTCTTTATAAGAGAGTCCACTACAAATTTACATCTCTTTCCAATCATTATTTTCGAAATTGAAATAAATTTTACTTTTCGACAGTCTAAGGAGCTGTCTTCTATGATTGTTGTCATCCTCAGAAAACAATCCTTAGATATTGTCCATAAAAGAATACTGAAGAGTTTTTTTGTTGTTGTTGAAGTGAGTTTATTACATATTTTGGTCTTCAGAATATTTCCTAGCCAATAATTGAATATTTCTTGTATTCTCAGAACATTTAAATTTAGGAGTGAACAACACAGAAAAATCCGGACTCAGTTGATTGGCCGAACTGGGTACTTGTCTTTGTGGACCGCCCCAATAGGGCTATCAGGCGAATTTCGCCCCAATGACCAGGCACTCAAACCCGTCAAACTGGGTCGAATCCCGGTAGGTAGGGGCCTGGTCAGTGGTCTCCAAGAATATTTCTTGTATTTCTCCTTGTAAGATCTTACTTAATTTAATATTTTTGAATATTATAGAAAATTTTAAAACATGGAAAAAGGATATACACTACGTGCTTTCCGGGGATACATTTATTAATATTACTCATATATGATGTAAAAATTATATGTTACTGCTTGAAAATTCAAATCTGGTACACTATTTAATGTGTAGATGACCTATATTTAAAAATTCATATGCAATTCATAATTCATATGCATAGTTCAAAATTCATTTCAATTCATAATTCGTATGCATAACGCAAAATTCATACGCAAAATTCATTTTCGAAATACATATGAAATTCATATTCGAAGAGTAAAAAAAGCTCCATCTCGAAAGGTAGCTCTTACATCGCTCTCAAACAATTTGTCTGTTTAAAAATAAAGGGTGTTCTTTTTTAACAATTTCCAACCTAGTTTAAAAGTGTTTATGACTTGGGCCGTCTACCATCTGTCCGTTCTCTAACTACCGTAAATATGCGCGGATTGCCCTGCAATTTTTTTATGTTATTGTCGTTTACTATAGCATGACCCCTATTTAAACTAAAGTGTGTAGCACGTATAGTTTTTCTTTACAGGGACAGTCAAAATTATTCCGTTGCATTACGGTCAATGGGTAATAATCGTTTCAAGTGCATTTTGATGACGCTACGTCATTTAAAACATAATGAAATTGATATATAATTATGAAGCGCATTAAAACATGCTTTTTGTAGACTATGGGGTGCAAAGCATTTATTATTCATTTCAAAGGTAAAACAAAAGAATTCTGTTATACACCGTTCTATGGGGAAAATCGTTTGCAGTGTAATTTAGTGATATTTCATTATTCAAAACATAATAAAAATTATATGCATTACTGAGGTGTACTATAAATTGCTTTCTTGTGTGCATTGCGTTTATTTACAGGGACACACGAAATATATTGTTTATAGTACATGTGCGATATTTACAGTCTAGGTGTGAAAAGTGCGTTTTTAAGTTTAACTAAATTTTTTCATAGTACGTGTGTGTTTATAAACTTGGTTGATCATATACAGAGCTACACAAGGTAATTCGTAAGTATTACAGATTATGGGAGTGAATTGCTTAAGGGTAGTTTTTAATTGTGCTTACGCATTTTGCTGCTGAAATATATTTAGTAGACTTTTAGAAGTTTGTGGAATATAAATAAATTCATATACAGGGCTTCGCAAAGAAAAATATACATTGTCGTTTACGGTTGGTAATTGCTTCGAGTGAGATTAAGTTGCCTTTTAGCTTAATTTGTGGTGTATACAAAAGTCTTCAGATAATATACAGTACTGCACACAAGATTTCGAGTGCATTTCCATCGATTGGCGAAAATTGATAAATGTGAATATTCTAACTGATCTCAATTTCATACTACTATATACCCATATCTATTGATCATATACAGTGCTGCACAAAATAAATCGACTACTTTTTTGACACTGGAAGGTAATTTCGAAACCTGTATTTTTCAATGTGTTATATGTTTTCTAAACTGTTTACTTACATATCTTCTTTCCTCTTATTTAACGGTGAAGTTTCGTTACAGTTTTCTGCTGTGTTGGGAAGTGTTTCATAATTTATGTTTGACGCATGATTTTCCGTTCTTGTTTTTTAACAACTGGAAATCATTAAATAATATGTACTTAATATACAATAGTGGATTATTTATTTATATGAACTTGTTTACTTTCTTCTAAGTTGTTTTAATTCAGATTACGTCATTCATCTGCATTCGTTAAACAGTTTGTGGTTTTTTTTCTAATAAAGTTTGTTTACACACAATGAAGTCATTACGTATAACAGTCACGTAATTTTCTCTATTTAAATAAATACGGATTTGAGAAAGTTGTTTATTTCTCTGTTTAAAAAGCAAAACGTTTCATAAATGGTTCAAAAGAGCTAAGCTATTCCATAATCTGAATTACTACCACATGCATACAAATGAGATAATTAAAGATTAGAGAGTGTGGAATTACATTTCTGTCATGAATTGTATCATGCGCTAAATGACCTTTTAGTTAAGCAAAGATAAAATTTCAGTGATTTGAAATTAAGATGTTAGAAGCTACACAATTAGATAAAACTGCCTTTTGAACACTTTTTCGCCCGTCTGAATTGATGTTCTTGTGTATACATATAATGGTAACTTAATTAACATCTACAGATAACATATTGAATTCATTATTTTCAAATTGTTTTTCCATTAATTCTCATTGTATGTGCAAAAATGTATTACATACACATACAAAAATAATTTTACTGTATGTAATCGACATCTTTTATATCAGTTTCGCTAAATGTAATGGAACAATTTCTTATTAACCAAAATTTTTAATGTGTATTACCTGTCAGAAATGAAACATTTTCTCAGTTATTTCTTGCTAAGTTTAAAGGAAATTAACAGATCAATTATGTGATATTATTTGCTTTAACTTCTTAGGCATTATTTTATTACATCTCGAGTTATTATTTCGATTAGTTAAAAAATGTGTGTTCTTCTTGCAAATTTTGGTTTCAGACAGTGAAAGCATTAAGTAATGCAGTCATGCAAATATTTATATTTAAATAAAACTGAATTTTAGAAAATTGTTTGCTTTCTCTGTTTAAAATCCAATTGCGAATATATATATATATATATATATATATATATATTATTAATTGCGACTGAATGCACACAAATGAGTTACCAGAAGATTAAACAGTATGTAAATATTTTTTTGATTAAATTATATTTCATCTGACATATTCGTTAGCTATTTTTCGATAATCGATTGATGTTAATAATAATAACTTTTAGATTAAATCCCAATATACACTGAAGTATACGGTTATCTTTCTTTCCGTAATTTTGAAAAATATCCCCAAAGGCAATTTTAGTCCATATATAAATAATTAGATGAATAATTTAGATTTTAATATCTAACTAACACTTCCTGCTATAGCCAG
Source organism: Maratus michaelseni (assembly GCA_963931845.1). Taxonomy (NCBI): domain Eukaryota; kingdom Metazoa; phylum Arthropoda; class Arachnida; order Araneae; family Salticidae; genus Maratus; species Maratus michaelseni. The sequence continues at coordinate 169,353,031 of OZ007588.1, forward strand.
CTGTGCTTTATAAGTTTCAAAACTTTTTCGTGTCTTTTGATCTCGCGAAACTTCGAGATTGCCTTAGTTTTGTCCCTACCATGACATCCACTAGATGAGCAGTACTGGTATTTTTTCACGATTTACCGTTTGTCAGTGGCGAATCCTACTACTAAAATTTAGTATGCTCTTTCTACCTACATTTCGTGCAGTTATATTTACCTAATTTAAAAGAAATGAGATTTTAATAAGAAATATAAGAAATGAGATTTAGATTTTCATATCTAAATAACACTTCCTGTTATAGCCAGCTGTGCTTTATAAGTTTCAAAACTTTTTCGTGTCTTTTGATCTCGCGAAACTTCGAGATTGCCTTAGTTTTGTCCCTACCATGACATCCACTAGATGAGCAATACTGGTATTTTTTCACGATTTATCGTTTGTCAGTGGCGAATCCTACTACTAAAATTTTGTATGCTCTTTCTACCTACATTTCGTGCAGTTATATTTACCTAATTTAAAAGAAAATACAACAAACATTACCATTTGTAACAATGGTGGGGAAATGCATGCTCAGTTTGAATTTGCCTCTTTCTTTACCATAACTGTTTTAGATGTCTTGTGTCGGAAACTTGTCAAGGAAATATTGCTTCAATACCCAATGTGCACTGCAGTGTGGGATAATATAGCAACCAAATAAAAGCAAACAAGAATGAAATTCAGAAACATCCTCTAAAATAAAACTGTAAGTCATGTGACTGTCCTCAACAGTTCCGGGATACCGCATCGCTTTTTCATATGCCAAGCGGCCATTTTTATTCAAAATTATTTTTTCAAATAAACTGCATAAAAGTTACATTTTAAGAAAGATCGTTCAAAATAAATTAATATTTGAGAGATGACTTGCGTTGAATTATGTATATATTCTGCAATAACTTTAGTCGAAAGATTCGCAGTTGAAATTCTCTATTCATAAAAGTAAACAAAAAAAAGATTGATTCGTCGTGAACATTTAAAATATTAAATCATGGAGGTAATCATTCGCAAAGCAAGTTCTCGGCGAATGAATTTTTGGACCGCTGCCTCGCGTCAAAAAAATAATTCGCACCAGTGAGACAATCAAAGTTTACCATAATTATGTGCTATACAACTCACCTTTCGGACCTTTTCTTGACGTAAATTGAACTCATGTAATAATATTTAATGAATCAGATTTTTAGCATTTTTAAAATCGCTAATACAGCTTTTATTTATCGCGTGTCCAAATTAGAAATGATACTTTGATTTTGAAATCAAATGTTTTGATTTATGATATTATTTCTTATTTATTTATTTATTTTCTCTTTTAAATGAAAAGTGTGAAGTATTTTAAATTTATGTAATATAAGCATTTTAGATTAAAGTTAAGTATTTTAAATGAAATGAGTGACAGGTTTATAATTTAAAATTAAATTAATTGTAGTATGAATGACGGTGATGGGAACGATACTTGGCGAATTATCATCTGCTCCTGGCTAACAAAAATACTCATAATTAAAAAAAAGAATAAAAATAAATAAATGATAGTTTGTTGTAAATAAATATTGATATACATATCAAAAATAATTTATAGAATTAAAATAAAAAATAAAAGTAAATAAACAACAATTTCCATAACAAAGTTTTCGCCAAATTGGCGGGGGAGGGGGGGGAATCGCGCCAACGTGCGTATGTGACATTTGTGCCCAAAAAATATGCGAAATGCTACCATGATCGCAAAAGTTCATGATTTGTCTATTAGAATCTTCCGATTTGGCGAAGGATTAAGAGAAAATTAAATTATGAATAAATGTAACGTGTTGCAATGTTTAACATACATTTAAGGGAGACCAAACTGGTCGCCAGTGGCGGCTAGTTGAATAAATAACTACTAACTATTGAAATAATGAGAGTTTGTTAAAATATTTTTTTATTATTATGTTATTCTTTTCGTTTAAGATAATTTCGTTTAATGTTGTTCTTTACCCGTTAAATTTTGACTTAATATGTTAGTGTAATGAATAAGTGTTGTAATCAGGGAAATGTCTCTTTTTAAAAAAATAAAAGTGATAGAAATGTATTTGATTTCTCTATGAATAAATAAACTAGTCTATATTGTTTGATTATCTGAGTTACAGCCTCATACATGTAGATGATGTAATCAAAGATTAACCAGCGTGTAGTTAATTTTCTCTCCTGCATTTATGGTCCTGAATTTATAAGGTCAAATAATTACAGAAACCTATTTATTATTTTTAAAAACGACAAAGCAGAAACTATGACAAATTCGAATTTTCACTTTCCGACCATAAGAAGCAGCATCTGACCTGGTGGAGACCTTTGCTGGAGACTTATGTACCTCAGTATCAACTATTTGCTTCAGAATAACCTCTTAATAATGGTGAGCCAAAGTTCAATTTTCAAGTGTGTTGTTGTAATTTTGACACCACTGTGCAAGAAATTGCACATCTGCGATATGTTATTTTAACCCTTAGTAACATATACTCAAAATTGCAACTCAAAATGTAAACATTCATACAAATATGTGTTATACTTCTTTTAATTACTAAATAACGTAAAATAAAAACTTTATAAACAGTACAATAAGTTTTATTAGATTGTTGATATGTTTCGAATCTATCGGAAACATTATCAAAACAAATAAAAATATTCTACAATTGCACGGTCAATGAAGTTATCATTTGAAACGCAGTCATTTAATATTTTGCGTACTTTTAGGTAGCTTTCAATACAAAAAAGTATAAAGCTACCTATTGCAGCCGTTCGGAGGATAGCAGTTCCGGAAAATTTCGATATATTTTCACCGATCATGACCCCCAGACCCCAAAACCACCCTCCGTTCAAATGTTGATTTATATATATATATATATATATATATATATATATATCTCCATATATATATATATATATATATATCTGACCTATGTCATACGATAACGCTCGTATTTATAAATCAATTTTTATGAAACTAATTGTGTGTATTAAGCTCACCAATGTCTCGACCGGGTTCGTTGGACAACTTGGTCCGCCATTTTGTTTCAAGATGGCGGCCAATTAAAAATTTAAAACTAAAATAAATATACAAAAAAGTTAAAAATTCAAATTTATTTTTTAATTCAGTGTTAGACCTTGAAACGAGGATTCCAGAGCATTTTTTGTTTTACCTCTATCTTAAAAAACGGCTGAGCTAGAGCAGTTTGAATTTCTAGGGTGGCTGACATTTTGAAACAAGACAGCACATTACAAAAATTTTCATTGTTGTAATAATTTTCCCAATCAAACGCATAAAACTATATATTCATATCCGTTAGCGCCAAATTCTCGCCAAACTTGGCGACATTTGGCGAAATATCGCCAAATTTGGCGACCAAATTAAGTCTTCATAAATGAAGCCAATTTGGCTATTGCTCAATAATTTGGCGAATTTCTTATTCAAATTCAGTATTAACGAATCTTTTGTAAATGTTTTATTTGCATTTTAAGTTGCTGTTTTCGTGTAACATTAGCTAAAATTTTAAAACGAAGATATAGGAAAGCTACCTTTTCCTCCCGGTACAGGCCGGAAGGACTTTTTCAAACTACGCACATTACTTTTTATTTTTACTTCGATGTCTTCCCATATTGGATGTATTTCCATCTTGGATGTATTTTTTACATTTATAACCATGGAGTAGCTCGAGCCACAATTTTGGTAAGATGAATGATGCTGCATCGTTACATATATTATTTTTACGTGTTACAATCTCTGTGGTTTCTCTCATAATGGATGGATAGTACAGGTTGAAGGGAAGTAATATTAATAAAAATAATAATTACTTCATAGACTGTGCCATTTTAGAATGTTATATATTTTTTTGGTAATGGCTCCGATGGAATCTAAACATGTCAACAGTTTAATAAAACGTATTTTACTGTTTATAAAGTTTTTATATTACGCTTTTTAGTAATTGAAAGTAGTATATTATTAAAAGCTGTTATAATTTGTTATATTTTCAAAAATATGTTGTTTACAATGAAGGATATACGGATAAACCTAGTTCAAACAAATATGGCGGCGGTGGGACAAGGTGATAAGGATGGCAATGATATTGCAGCAAAGACTGTATTATCTGTGGGGTTTAATGCAAGGATAACTCTGGAACAATTATTAATTTTGGTTCATGTTGATTGTGCTGGTTGGAAGGCAGATTAAGTCAAGCAAAGAACTTAACATTACGTTTTTCTCTTTTGAATTTTTAGTTTCCTGTTTTGAATGCATTATGAATGTGTGTGAAATATTGTAAAATGGGTTGAATATTTATAGATACCTTGATAAATATTATTATTTATAATAAATATTGCTATCTATACCTCATCTTATACCCTAGGTAAGGCAAGATGGCAAATTTGATTTTCCTTCGTAAAACACTTTTTATTTCATCTTTTGAGTACAGACGAAACCATTTCAAATATTTTTCTTTTAGAGAGAAAAATTGTAAGAAATGTCTCACATCAATTACAGCTTCTTAATCCACTAACTGAGTTTACGAAAATTCTTTGAAGCTTAATACAGCCTATAGATAGTCTATATTTCCTTCCTCTTCTTTATATTCAATGAAAATTATTCCATAGGTTTTGTTTTTGAGAAAGAGCTTTTGTTTCTCATTTTATGTTTATAGATTGCCCTTTTAAATGTGAAGTTTTATATTTGGTATTCAATATTTTAAATAACTTCTCACCAGTTCTAACTGAAGTGATACTTTTCTTTAAAAAAATATTATTAACAGATACAGATTTATTATCCATATGATCTTCCTAAATTTCCTTTGAATTATTTTAATTAAAATATTATTACTCACTTTCTTTGGTTAAAAGTTTGTGTTTTTCATGAAAATCATTGGTTTAAGAGATTGTAATCATTAAGTAATGTTGTCACGTAAATTCTTCTATTTAAATAAGTTTGAGTTTGAGGCCTCTCTGTTTAAATAACAAATGAGTCTAAAATGTTTGATAATATGAATTACGGCATCATACATAAAAATGAAATTTAAAAGTATTGAGTAATGAATAATTACTTTTCTGTCATTACTTAATATAAATCCATATCAGTTTTAAGGCATTTTATATATTTTTTTCATGTTAAAATTAATAAACACTCACTAATCTTTTGTTTGGACTATCTTCTACATTTTTACTCAAATTCTAACAATTCAAATTTATATTAATAATTTTTTTAATATTATATTATAAACAGTTGTTCACAAAATTTATTGGCATGCGTTTTCTGCATATTACAAGCTATAAATATATAAATACGACTCTATTTAAATATTAAAAAAACGCCACTTTCTGGAAGTCTTAGTAATTACAGGGATGTTTACTAGAAAATAGAAGGTATAAAATAAAAGAATTTTTATCAATTGTTCTAGCAAAACAAAATTTCCTGTAAATTGAAAATAAAAGTTTCAACTCTAGTGGGAAATAAATTTTCCTTTGTTCCAAATCATTAAAGGGGTGTGTGGATTCAAACGAAATTTATTTCACTTAGTTTTTTATCCGAGGCTCTAAATTTGATATAAGGGTAGATAAAATAAAGGGAAGTACTGAGAAATGCATTTAAAAAAGATAAACGGCCAGTTTAGATGTTTCTAATTTATATTATTAAATCATAAAAAATAATAAAGAACATTTTAAATCCAATTACATATTTATTGATACATAACTGCAAAAATTAGAGAAAATTTATTTGTTTTTTTTTATTAAAACGGTTGATCGCTGATTTAATAATTAATAATCGAAATAATTTTAATCAATCATGAAATAGTTTTATTTTTTCTTTATTTATATGATGAGAGTAAAAGATTCTTGAAAACTTTTAAATGTCAGATTCTCAAAGGGTCTATTTTATACGTTGTGGGATGCCCTGAAATCCATTTCTTTATCTTTTGACCGATGTCCGTCTGCCCGCCGTCTTTCTGGCGTCAGTCTGTGTGCTACACAAATATTGCAAATATTTTGGTGCTAGAACAGAAAACCTCATGGAGAGAAATTTCATGAATTTTTATATTTATAAGCTCTAAATGTGTATTAATGCCGTGGTGTAAATAGAACGGCAGGTTTCGTTAAGTTTCCATGGTTATCCTGATATACTTTATCTCGGCATTTAGAAGATGGGGTCGAATGGATTAGAATATGTAAGATGCTTTTGTGTAAAAACGTTCTTATTCAATTTTGTTTTTCATCTCTCAATAAAGACCATTTATAGGTTGTACTTTTCAAAGGTACTGCATCTCGGTTTCTAATGGGTAGAAACGACAAAATTTTATATTTAAAGACATACAAAATTATTTGGTCTATTCTGGGTTTTGAAGTCATAATACGAAAGTGCTTCTGTGATAAGCTTTTTTTTAATTCACTGATTGCTGTAACGTCCTATCAAATACACTATGCTATATATTCAGAATTGTTTTATTTTATTTATTTATTTATTTATTTTTTGCTAAATTAATATATTTTAGTATATTTAAAAAAAATTGTGGTGAAGCAGCATTTTAACTGATAACAGATTTTAATATCACTTCCAACAGTCGATAAAACAAATATAATATTAATAATATATTTCTTTATAGAAGTGCTGGGCTTATAACCCACATTCTAATTTTCCTGCAATGCATCCATTTGGCTGTTGCTTAAACATACAAGGGGACCGCCAAACATGATGCAAATAGATTTTGATGATTTTAATGTGTGTTGTAGGGTCAACTATTCAGGTCAAAGGTTTTCTTCAAATGGACCTTAGTTTTTGAGAAATTTCGGGTTAACGCTCAGCATGCGTTTCAAAAACTGATTAGTTCGTTGTTCAGAACAAGGGCTCCGTGGCTCCAGAGCTAGAGTTCGCGATTGAGTTCCGGACGAGAGGGTTTTGTCCTATCATGTGACTTTTTACCGTTTTTAATAAATTTTATATATTTTTGGCGTTACAAACTTTATGCAGAATTATGAATTCTGCATCTTTGAACTTTTTGATATTTTCCTAATAAGTTCCATTTACAATTTCGTATTTTTCGTAAAAAAATTATAGTTTTTGCGCAATTTTTATTATAATACTTCTGTTGACGAAATTCCAAACTAATTTATGTCATGATATCTCGTCTTTTTAAAACGATTATTGCTTACATTTATGTATATTCATTTATTTATTTATCATATTTATGATATAATGTATATTTTTTTATTTACATTTTTATTTTTAAAAAAATTAAATGATTATTCCATTTGTATATTTGATTTGTTCTAAATATATTGCAATATGCAAATTGGTGTACTGACAAAATACTAAAACATTTATCATCACCGACATCGACATTTTTAGTTTATTAAATATGGAACTACTTGTGTTATTCATATCGTAAAAATATTCTGAACAAAATATGTTATTAAATATATTCTTTACGTAAATTGTACTAGCAATATTGAAAGAATGTATAAATTAACATATTATGTATTCTTTAAGTATTTAAATTGTGATAAATATATTTAAAAATGCACTAAATTTTGAAAAATAAATTACTTCAAACGTGGAAATTGTCTGCAACGGAAGCTAAACGAAATGAATAAAAATAAAATTTTATTTATTCTGATTTTACCGTAAAATTCATTGCAGACATTTTTTTCAGATATTTTTTATATGTATTGTAATTTACAGACGATTTTTCATTTCTAGTTGATTTTTTTTTTTTTTTTTTTTTTGTATGGCATCGACTTGTTAGAATGAAAATAAAAATTGTGATATTTTTTATTTGTGCAAATCAAAAATGATGTTGAGTTTAAACGTTAGAGTTAAATTTATTTAAATAACATTAAAAAGAAATATATAACTGCTTAAAACTTGGATATAAACGTTACTGTTTTAATATTTTATTACTCCTTTCAAGATATGCTATTGGAATTACCTAATCATACATACGTTTAGAAGATATAAGATGAAAAATATTTTGTATAAGTTATAAAAAATAATAAATTTTTATTTAAAATTTTCATTAAGTTTTCATATAAATTTTATTAAAAAGGTTAAAAAGTCACATGTTAGGACAGAACCCTTTCTTCCGTGACTCAAATCGCGAACGCTATCTCTGCGCCACGGAGACCTTGTTCAAAACGACGAACTAATCGGTATTTCAAACGAATGCTGAACTTTAACCCAAAATTTCTCGAAAACTAAGGACCATTGGAAGAAAACCTTTGACCTGAATAGTTAGGGGTATGACTCTTACAACATACTTGAAAATAATCAAAATCTGTGCGCATCATATTTGGCGGTCCCCTTGTTAGCGTAAAACAATATTCAAACATCAATATCAAAAGAACGAGGCTTTACACAAACAAGAAATTAATATTACATTAATATACTCTGTTAACTGTATATGATATTTATTTTTTGTGCAAACTGATGGATTTTAAGTATGCTTTTAATATTTCTGAGTCCCCCATAGAGACACAATGTTAAATTAACTTAATTATAAATAATTATTCCAGCCAGTGCTCCGACGAATCTACAGTTTATCGTAGTAGAAGAATGAAACTGAAAGGTTTTATGAGGTATAGATTTATGGTGAGGCATAGATTACAAGTAGCCGGAAACACGGAGTTCTCACATGATGGAGAAGCCCGGTATCTAGAAGCGTCACCTTCCACCAATGGCAGTTCAAGGGGTAAGCAGATCGTCTCAGAGTGGCTAACTTTCTAATTATGTGTTAAGAAAAGAAGGTTCTCTAGATTGGGGGTGCATTTTCTTACAAAGGGCAAATTTTTAGTATCCGAGAACTGAGACACTCATTTGACGCAATACTACACTCAGAAAAAGGAATTGATTAAAACTACAAAACATATTTAGTTGAGTACATTTTGGTTGTTTTAGCAAAATTCAAGTAAAATTGAACCATTTTACTTGAATTAACAAAACATTTTTTGCTGACGATACAAATTTTTTTTTGGAATTGCAAAAAAAAAAAAAAAAAAAAAAAATTGTTGATTCAAACAAAATTTCCATCGACCTATATTTAAACAAAAAGTTTTGTTTAAATATAGGTCAATGGAAATTTTGTTTGAATCAACAATTTTTTTTTTTTATTTATTTATTTTTTATTTTTTTTTTTTTTTTCAATTCCAAAAAAAAAAAAAAATGTATCATCAGCAAAAATTGTTTGGTTAATTGGAATAAAATGGTTCAATTTTACTTGAACTTTGCTAAAACAACCAAAATGTACTCAACAAAACATGTTTTGTAGTTTTAATCAATTCCTCTTTCTGGGTGTATTCTCTACTGCGAGTTATCGACGGAATACTTGTTTCGACTCTCTGAGCTCACTATACTGTAAGTGGAGATCTTTCGATTTTTCACGATGATTTATTGTCGAAGTAGTCAGTCAAAATTTTATTGCATACAACATTGTCAATTTCTGAAATACTCATAAATGTGTAGAACCTTTCACACATCCGCTGTTTAACCTTAACCGCTTGAGTGCTATGAAGCGCGATAGCGCCGCAAAGTATCTGCGGATCAAACATTTTTTTTCAACCCAGAAATTTTATTCAATAATTGAAATAATTTAATTTTTATTCAACAGTTGAAGTATTTACAGGGATCTAGTGAGTTACATTTTATAAGATAAAATTTCTGGGTTGAAACGCAACTGTTTGTTTCGCGGATTATAGGCCGAATATTCAGCATTAAAACGGTTAATTGTTCAGATGGACAAAAAAGGGAAAAACACTCCACATATTTTAATCAGCAAAATCTTTCAGAAAAACCGCAATAATCATTCGACTGGAAATTATGTCTTCTTTCAATTTATGTTTAATAAATAAGATTAGGGGTTTGACAGAAATTTATTCTTGATTAAAAATCTGCAATAATTTTGCGCCATGCAAATTACACCATACTGTATTACCCCAGTAATCGAGGTCCCCCAATTATGAAGGAGTAACAAACATTTTTTTTATTGCATAAAAAACGGGGTTTTATATTTAACAATGTTTTGCATTTAACGGACAATTTATTGCTGACATTGTGAAAGAACAATTTTCAGAACCATGTTTAGGGATAATTGGTCTGAGTTAAACACAAAATTATTCCAAAACATTTCTTTCTCATCTACAAAGATTTTATCTGCAAGATTTAAGCTAAACAGTTTTAAACTCCTTTGTATAACAGTACGTCAGCAGCATGTATTATTAATTTTTTTTAACCTAGGAAAAGGAACTTTTGAAAAGTAATGCTTTCAATGAAAAAATTAAGCAGGCGGTTTTCTTGAATGCAGTCCGAGCCGTATTCTTAATACTTACATTACATCTTCCTTAAATCAGAAACCTTCCGTAAAAGTGGCGCTGATGAATGACCAATAGTACTGGTTCATAGTACCGTTGGTAAATGGTACCGCCAAAGGCGATAAATCCTCAAATACTCTCTGGAACGCGTGCAATCATATGAGAGTTTAAAAACCAATGGATTTAATTATGCGCCAATAAATGATAACTAAAATATGCAAAAACATTGTCGCATACAATATGCAAGAAGAAAATACTTTAACGGCTACAAACTGGAAGATAAACTACAAACAGAAAATTAAAAATGTAACATATTATTTTGAATCCGGGGTGGAAACTATTTTAGTTACAAATAAAACTTGATAACTTCTTCATAGACTAATAAATTTAATATTTACAACGTATTTACATGTTGCTATTTACAAAATAATTCATTTAATTTAATATTACGGCTTAGCTCAGATGCTTTGTCGGCAACAACTCTGTAAACATTCTTCTCTTCTGGTAAAGTCTAAATTACTCAGCTTGTCAATTCTTTTGAAAGAAAAAAAGAAAAGGAGAGGAAATATGATGGAGTGAGTATAGTTCGAGCGTTACTCTCTTCCCCTCACACTGCATTACTGGTCCCTCAGATGCAGTGTGCATTTCCTGGGTGGATTCCTTCGGGATGCTTTCTAATGACTAAATACCTCTGTTGTTCTCGCGTTTTTTGAACCTTTAGTAAATACTTGCTGGCTGGGCGTCTGACGTTTCCCGGGTCTGCCTCTTGGATGAATGAAGCCTTTGAAACATCCACCATCATCTTGCTTGTAAGGATACAAAGCTGATATATGATAATTTCCTAAGGCATTAAAAGGGTTTTCTTTAGTAGCAATGGTATAAGAAGTAGGAGATCTTTGTTTTAAAATAACATAGGGGCCATCGCGACGGGGCATGAATTTAGTTGTTTTATTATTTTTCCTTTGGCTAATGGGATGCAAAGTAACCCAAACATGATCGCCTGGTTTGTATTGTTCAGAAGCTTTTAAATGTTTGTCGGCATAATATTTATGTTTATCTTGGCTTTGTTCTATGCGATCTCTTATCTGCATAGCAATTTTAGCAAAGTTTTTTAAATAAGGTGTTATTTCCGGTATGAAATTATCATTCACAATTACAGGGCGTAAGTCATGAGCAACATCATCGGAGGTACGTAATTCACGACCGAACATTAAATATGCAGCTGTGTGACCTGTGGAACTACATCTTGCAGTATTAAGTGCAAAACGGATTACTGGTAATTTTTCACTCCAAGTTGTATGATCATCTCCAACTACCCAGCTAGAAAATGTTTGCACTTCTTTTGCAAAAAAGTATCAATTGTGCACAATTTGTGCAAACAAAGTGAATATTTTTGAATATTTCAAAAAGTGTGCACTTTGTGTGCACATTATATGCACTTTTTATGCATACAAAAAAATACATATTTTTGGTTTTCAAAAACTGTGCACATTTTTTGCATAAAATAACTGCCTGTTCCGTGTTCGCAAAAAGTGTGCATTTTTTATGCACAAAAGTCTTTACTTTTTATAGATGTAAAAATTTCTATATTCGAAGTTTTGATTATTTCTATGCATAATGGTGCCAATTCAAATCTGTAATTTTTTTTCAAAAGTGCATGTATTTCCTATGAGAATACAATATTACCTAAAAAGAAACAATTCAAAGTCACAGATTTGTGCCCCCTTCCAGCAATATTTTTCGCCTCACCCCCTCGAGGGATGTGAAGGAGGGGGTGGGGGTAGGTAAAAAATATTTCACACTTTCTGTTGTTCTATGGACCTGCAATTTGACTGTAATAATATAAGATTAAATTCTTTTTCAACATTTTTTAATAATAATTCAATGGGGGGGGGGGGGGGGGGTAACCCTTTCATTGAATTGGACGTATGTACATATGTATATATTATATAGATATTATGAAGAAAAATATAGCTTTAAAACACATATATTACTGTACATTATTTTTTTTAAATAAATTTTTTGAAAAAAAAAATTTTTTTTTGATAAACTTACTTTTTTACAAACTTAAAGGAGGAATATCTCAAAATTTTCCTGTCTGTAAATTTTCAAAAATTTTATTTATTATGTTTTTATTTTTTTTTTAATTTAAATTTTTAAGATTTGAAATTTTATCCCTTTTCAAATGCACAGTTGGGATATTCTACATCTTCCAGAGACAATCAAAATGATTTAAATTACATAAAGCATATATATTTATTAAGATTGATTCCAAATTCCAACTGCTAATTTTTTGAACGTGACAGGCACTCGTAGAGGAGTCGATGATATATTAGTTTTCATCTGCGCGTGCGCGGTGCCTTTCCTTCTGTTGTCGAGAAGTCGAGATACATAACATAAGCACTGGCGGCAGGGCAGGCGTAAACAAAAATGATATACAAGATTGTAAACCAATTTTTCTCGACTGATGTTGTCTATTTTACAGAAAAAAGGTAAGTTATTCAATTTTATGTTGTAATGTTCTCTAAAAAACATTGTAAATGAACGTTTGTTTGGAATAAAACCACCCTAATTCTAGTTATAAATGTTAGGCTTACATGCTACGGCTTTTGGGGAAAAAAAGAAAAAATCTTGCCGTTTCAATTCTGCTAATTTTTTTGAATGAAATATACAGTTTTATAAAACAGTTAATCATCACTTTTAAGTATTTTTAGCTGTCGGTCATATAAATATAAAGTGTGCTGAAAAAATACCTAAATTTAACCCCTCCTTTAGCTGTTCTTAGCGGTAATGCTATTTTCAGTTTTCACAGTAACTTGTGATTTTCAGTTTAACTATAGCAGGGTTCATACAGACGCCTTACACTACTTAGAAACTCCATAGAAATTAAAAAGTTTCCAAGGGGATAATTAAACTCCTTAAATAAACAAAACAAAATACTCCTTAAATTATCACGAAGTATAATTTAGCGTTGAACAATGATTAAAGGAAGTAAAATAAGTCTTTTCATGTTTATAAAAATAAAGTTCAAGTAATTACTGCCATTCTAAAAAATAATAATAATCAAATTTTGTTTTTCTTTTGTTTAAGTACATACTGCAAGTTTTCCATTCCAAAATTTACTTTTTAAAATCTATGTGCATGTGATATATGATGAGTATTTGAGAATTGACTGTCCTGTATCTGTAATATTATGACCATTGGTCACTGCATGAAATAGTTCACTGGCACTTTTGTATTCATTTACAAAAACAATAAGCAATGCAATTTAAATTTTACTTCATAAGCTTTTAAAATTTTCTTGATTACATTTTAAAAGTTACAGATTACGGCTTATTATTTACTGTGTGGAGGAGAAAGGGGGGGGGGAGGGCATCAAAAAGTATGTTTACCTCCGGTGAACAAAAAAAGCTACTTTTAGCCTAGTTCCCCCCTCCCAACAAATTTTGACAAACAAAATCAAAGCATATTTTTATATATTTTAGATATCTTTTTAGTTTATTTTCAATTAATAATTCCAAAATAAGTTTCATCCACATTTACTTATTATAAACTTATTTTTATCGACAGGAATTTTAGCACTAGCTATTGGATTTCATTTGAATAAAATCCATTTTCTCCCTAAATGAGTTATTAAAAATTAGGGTGGGTGTGCACGTTGTAAGATGGCATGGCATGCTGAAAAAATATGCGAAGTTCTTTAAAATTCTTGTACTCCTTAAAATTTTCCTTAACTCCTTGTATTCCTTCTTCTCAAGTCTGTATGAACCCTGCTATAGGTAGGTACTAGTGAAATGTTGTTTTGTTTGAAGCCTTAATATTATTGCTAAAGACTTCTGAAAAGGTGAATTTTAATTTAGTCATGTACATAAAGTTTAGAACAGAAGCAGTATCCTATTAGTTAATCGAGCTTTTTATTAATCTTTCAATCAAGCGGTCTTGAAAACCCCTCACAGTATGTATGCGACAGTTTTTGTGACAACAATTAAAGTTAAACTGCATAAAGTAATAAAGGAACAGCTTTGGGATTAACCTACTGTGTGCCATCTTGTTTTTTAAATCAAAACATATTTGTTTTGTTTCTCATTTCCTTTCATCCATATTTACTTATTATAAACACGTTATTTAATTTTATTGACTAATTTATTTATATTTAATAATATAAGTTAAAATGTTTTGATTTAAAAAATGAGATGGCTGACCGCAGGCGATATATCAAAATGTTTGTTTTGTTTCTGGCTAGTGATAGAAATTGGGTAATCAAAGGTAGGTGTGAAGTGATGCTTACTGTAACTATCTTAGGCGTCTAATAAAAATTTCTAGTTGCAATTTCTAAAATTCACATAACTGTATCGTTATATGCTATTTTACAGAAAATTGTGAATATTTTGTTTTTATTTAAATTATTGAACTTCATAATCTACAATATTATAATTATTGAAGCAACTGTAAAACTGATAAAGCTTTTTTAGTTAATACTTCATTTTCAAATTTAACCCCTTAACTGCCAACGAAATCTGACAAGACCCCAATACCTTATTTTATCAGAGAATTCTGCGAATAAATAAGCTGAAGATAACTTTTCTGGCATAGTGATAACAAAATACAGATGTTACTGTGAGCTAAATACGGAACTGGTAATGAAAAATGCCTTATTGGCACGCGGGTTTGCCAAACCTGTAAAAGAAGAATATGTTTTCTAAAGGCGTATATATACTCACGTGGCAGTTAAGGGGTTAATAGAAAAATGCACTTAACCATGTTAAACAAAATTTTATCCATTGTTAATAATTACTTAAATTTAGCAAAAAAAAAAAAAAAAAAAAAAAAAAAAACTTTTGTTAAAATGAAATCTAAAAGGACCACATTTGTGTGTGTGTTAACCATTAAAATAATAGTACCAACTTATCTGTTGGGACTGCATTATCAATTCATGTTAAGCAAAAATCCTCATTAACCCTTTTTATCCTGACGGTACTTATAAGTACCACTTTAACCCCTTCGCGACGAGAGTCTTTTACAGAATTTTTAA
This sequence comes from Maratus michaelseni, assembly GCA_963931845.1. NCBI lineage: Eukaryota > Metazoa > Arthropoda > Arachnida > Araneae > Salticidae > Maratus > Maratus michaelseni. Next base: position 169,368,386 of record OZ007588.1, read on the forward strand.
TCTGTTACCACCGGTTTATCAAATGAGAAATTTTCACCTAATTGAATCTCAACAAGAACGAAAAATCATGCGTCAAGCATAGATTATGTAACACTTTCCAACGCTTCCAATATAATTTTACAAATCATACCGTTTAATAAGCTGAAAGATAACATCTAAGTAAAGAATTTGGAAAACGCATACCATATTTTTTAAAAAAAATTCAGAAATTTTCAACATATACAATATTCGAAAAAATATCCGAATACTTTTATTCAGCCCTGTATAGGATCTATAGATTTGTATACATACTACATAGGATGCTAAATTTTAGTTCAGTTAGAAAACGCTTAGCACAGTTTAAAATTCTCCTTCTGGAGTTTCTGTCAATAAACGGAAATGTGTTCGCGAACTTTTGTGCTTCCCTGTATATGATCTACAGAATTTATACACACCACGTAATAGACAAAAAGTGCGTTAAATTTAAAATCGCGTTCAGCAACTTAAAACGCACGTCCAGGAATTATTGTTAACAGACAGTAGAGAATTCTTTTGTGTGTCCCTGTAAATGAACGATGACTGCTATACACACAATATTCTGTAGTAAGCCTGTTGTAATGCACCTTAGTGATATATATAAATTTCAATGTGTTTAAAATAGTGAAACATTATTTAAATAAACCGCAGACGATTTTTCTACATAGACGTAATGTAACGGAATTCTTTTGAGTGTCCCTGTAAAAAACTATAAGTGCTACACACTTCCGTTGAAATAGGGAACATGCTATAGAAAACGACAATAACATATAAAAATTGCAGAGCAATCCGAGCATATTTACGGGAGTTAGAGCTCGGACAGACGGCCATCCGGCCAGACGGCAGACAAACCGAAGTCATAAACACTTTTCAACTAGGTTGGAAAGTGTTAAAAATGCTATGATTAGATAAGAAAAACTTTACAAAAAAAAATAATAACTGGTGGAAATAATCGTGGATTCTGAGCATTTAAAAAGTAGCTATAAAATTAATTCAGGATATAAAGGGTTAAGCAATTTAATGCTAACAATGCTTGACTGCATGTAGATTGCACAGATGAAAGTCAAACAATACCCACTAATTTTAATAAAGTTAGATAATAAAATCAGGATGTCTTAACCGTCCTTCAGCTACATCATTTCACAGGGATTTATAGCTTTATCTGGACGAAAATCTGCTAAATTGGGTCCACACAGTTTTATCATTAATAAATCATTAACAATATCAGTGGATAAACGGTTATGTATATCATTTTTATTAAATTAAACTGACTAAATCCCTTTTCACATTCAGCAGTGCTAAATGGCAGGTTCAATATAAAGTTTTGAAGTTTGCATAAATTAATGTATTCATTTGGATTTGCACACTCTGCTAAAAATCGCTCTCAAACTGTCTCGCATTAGAATTTATGTTTGGTGTCAGACCAAATTTTCAAAAGCGAGTGATTGGCTAAGTTAAACAAAAAATAAGTGTTAAAAAGGGTTAGGCATCAAATTTAACTCCCGGGAACAATTTTGTAGTCGTCAAATGCTATGTAGTTGCATTTGACGACTGACTGCTAATTTCGAACAATGATTCTGACATAACCCAGTTAAATCAAAACATTTGTTTTGTTTCTGACATAACCCAGTTATATCAAAACATTTGTTTTGTTTCTGACATAACTCCCAGTTAAATCAAAACATTTGTTTTGTTTCTAACATAACCAAGTTAAATCAAATCATTTTAACTTTTATTATTGAAAATTATTTTCGAATTAATTGAAAATAAACTACAAAAATTATTTTAAAAATATAAAAATATGCTTTGATTTTGTTTGTCAAAATTTGTTGGGGGTGGGGGGGGGAACTCTGCTGCAGGAACCCTCATTCAAGGCCAAAACTAGCTCTTTTTTTTGTTCACAGGAGGTAAACATATTTTTGAAGCCCCCGCCCCCCACTTAATTTTATTGACTAATTCATTTATATTTAATAACGAAAGTTAAAAGCGATTTTTTTAAACTTTGCCCTCTTTGCGGCGGTAAAAGATATTTAAAAGATATTAACCATTTGGTGTAATATTTTGTGAATTTATTCCTTATTACCAATGGCAACTTTTCCGCACTATTACCTTTCGATTCGATTATATAAATTTCGGTTTTTTCGACCCACCCTAATAACCAAGTTAAATCAAAACATTTTAACTTCTATTATTAAATATAAATAAATGATTCAATAAAATTAAATAATGTGTTTATAATAAGTAAATGTGGATGAATATTATTTTGGAATTATTAATTGAAAGTAAACTAAAAAATTATTTTAAAAATATAAAATATGCTTTGATTTTGTTTGTCAAAATTTGTTGGGGGGGGGGGAACTCTACTGCAGGAACCCTCATTCAATTCCAAAACTAGCTCTTTTTTTTTTTGGTTCACAGGAGGTAAACATACTTTTTGAAGCCCCCCCCCCTTAATTTTATTGACTAATTTATTTATATTTAATAATGAAAGTAAAAACATTTTGATTTAAAAAATGAGATTTCTGACCTTGAGTGATAAATCAAAACATTTGTTTAGTTTCTGACATAATCAATCGGGTCGAAATCATTTCTATTACCGCTGCCGGGGCAGTCAAAATTTTGAAAAAAAACCGGCAAAAATTTCAATTTTTCGTTTTTAAAGTTTTTAATTTTTATTATATGTCTAGAATTAAATAAATTTACATTATAGCTTGTAATAACTTATAAATGTGTAGTAATTTTGATCATGAGCATTGCCAACCAGGGGCGAGAGAGCCCCCCCCCCCCCTGAATTTGAGAGAAATGTGTTTTTTGAAGTGATTTTGGGGATTTTCCGGAACTTTTTAGAGATTTTTTGTTGGGAGGGGGGAGAAAAAGTGAAAATTGAGGGGGAATTTATGTAAGAGGTCGCCCCTACTAAAAAAATCCTTAAATTTACCATAAAATCGCAAAAATTTCTTCAAAAAGCCCTTTTTTCCAAAATTTAAGAGGGGCGGGCCCCTCTCGCCCTTGGTTGGCAATCCCGATCATCAAAATTACTAGACATTTATTAGGTATTACTAGATATAATGTAAATTTTTTTAATAGTAGACATATAATATGAATTTGAAAAAAAGTAAAAAACGGAAAATTGAAATTTTTGCCGTTTTTTTAAAAAATTTTGGCTGCCCCTGCGGCGGTAATAGAAATAATTTCACCATAATGACATTTTATTGGAACATTACTAACATCTTGATGTAGCTTTTGCATTCTATTAGAAATTGTATTGGTATAGTTGGATAATTTAATTTTTAAAAAAAAATGCGTTTTTTTAAAACTTTGCCCTCTTTGCGGCGATAAAAGATATTTAAAAGATATTAACCATTTGGTGTAATTTATTCCTTATTACCAATGGCAACTTTTCCGCACTATTACGTTTCGATTATATAAATTTCGGTTTTTTCGACCCACCCTAATAACCAAGTTAAATCAAAACATTTTAACTTCTATTATTAAATATAAATAAATTATTCAATAAAATTAAATAATGTGTTTATAATAAGTAAATGTGGATGAATATTATTTTGGAGTTATTAATTGAAAGTAAACTAAAAAATTATTTAAAATATATAAAAATATGCTTTGATTTTTTTGTCAAAATTTGTTGGGGGGGGGGGGGGGAACTCCTCTGCAAGAACCCTCATTCAAGGCCAAAATGCTGTTTTTGTTCACAGAAGGTAAACATACTTTTTGATCCCCTTCCCCTCTTCCTCCTCCACAAAGTAAATAATAGCCAACTTATTTTAATCATAAAGTACATAATATTTAACTATGTAATCAACTTTGTCAAGTATTTATTTGATAAAACCTCTGAAACCGGAATCTAAAGGAATATTAAAAAATATCGCAGTATATGGATTTCCTTCTTGGGATGTATAATTGTTGCTACATATGTTTTAGCATATTAGTTAGTAATCTGTAACTTTTAAAATGTAATTACGAAAATTTTAAAAGCTTATAAAGTAAATTTAAATTACTATAAACTAAGGATGCACTGAATAGCGATTTTGGCCGAATACTGAATATTCAACCCACAAGTATACCGAATATTCGGCTGGCCTAATATTTTTATATTTCAGACTAAAGTATTAAAAGTTAAATTATAAAACAATTTTACATAATATTTAACACAGATACTGCCATTTTATGAACCAGACCTTTTTACAAGAAGCCTTTACAGAAAAAAACAAACTGTGCTTTAGCTTTGAGTTATAACTTAAAAAGAGTATAGTCTTAAAACTTTTTTAATTAATTTAGTTAAACTTTGATTAATTAAACTTTGTAGCTTCTTCTGTGAATTAAAATAAATGTCTAAAATGTTCTTATATACAGTTATAAGCCATTTTGTATTGGGTTGTTATTGATTTTCTTCTCTTCCAGAGTGGAAGCTTAGCTGCCAGTAAAATGTGGTTGAACAGAGACTTGTTGATACATCTCATGTAAGTATTATTTTATAATTTAATAAATCTTATTACATTATATTTTATTACAGTGTCCAGTTTAATTACGCTGTTTAGGAATTTTGTTATCTTCTTGTTATCTTGCGGCCCTCACAATTACGATTATGCCAAGGTTGCAGCTATGTAGATATGCCATTAATGGACACCTCCTTCCCAATGTTTTTGGTTTAAAAAAATAACCAATTAATATTTTGCTTTTTTTTTTTCATCTCATAACTTCCCATTGCATGTTTTACAATCTGGAGTATTGTTGACACTCTAAAAAATCCTGAATTTCGTCGATCGACCGCGTAAAAATCCTGAATTTCGTCTATCGACCGCGTAAAAATCCTGAATTTCGTAGATCGAACGCGTAAGAATCCTTAATTTTGTAGATTGAACTTGTAAAAATCATGTATTTTATCGACCGAACGTGTAAAAATAATGAAATTCCTTGACCGGGCATGTAAAAATAATTAATTTTATTAACCGAGCATGTAAAAATCATGTATTTTATCGACCGAACGAGTAAAAATAATGAAATTCGTTGACCGGGCGTGTAAAAATAATTAATTTTATCAACCGAGCATGCAAAAATCATGTATTTTATCGACCGAACGTGTAAAAATAATGAAATTCGTTGACCGGGCGTGTAAAAATAATTAATTTTATCGACTGAGCGTGAAAAAATCATGAATTTTATCGACCGAGTGTGAAAAAATCATGAATTTTATCGACCGAGTGTGAAAAAATCATGAATTTTATCGACCAAGCGTGTAAAAATCATGAATTTTATCGACCGAGCATGTAAAAATCAGGAATTTTTATTGACCAAGCATGTAAAAATAATGAAATTCGTTGACCGGGCATGTAAAAATAATTAATTTTGTCGACCGAGTGTGAAAAAATCATGAATTTTATCGACTGAGTGTGAAAAAAATCTTGAATTTTATCGATCGAGTGTGAAAAAAATCATGAATTTTATCGACCGAGCGTGAAAAAATCATGATTTTTATCGGCCGAGCATGTAAAAATTATGAATTTTATCGACGAGCATGTAAAAATCAGGAATTTTTATTGACCAAGCATGTAAAAATAATGAAATTCATTGACCGGGCGTGTAAAAATAATTAATTTTATCAACCGAGCGTGTAAAAATCATGTATTTTATCGACCGAACGCATAAAAATAATGAAATTTGTTGACCAGGCGTGTAAAAAAAATTAATTTTATCAACTGAGCATGTAAAAATCATGTATTTTATCGATTGAACGTCTAAAAATCATGAATTTCATCGATCGAATGCGTAAAAATCATGAATTTTATCGATTGCTGTGTAAAAAATCATGAATTTTGTTGATTATGCACAGAAAATCGTAAATTTCTTTGAACGGGCACATAAAAGCCATGAATTTCTTCGAACGGGTACATAAAAATTACGAATTTCGTCGAATGGATGCTGAAAAATCGCAAAATTTAGGGAAAAAGGGCAATCAGAAAATCCTGCATTCGGCCAGTTTTTAAAGTTTAATCGATGAATGGCGACTGGCGAGTGCTTATTTTCACCTTTACCCTGAAAGCTGCACATTATCTTCCATTATGTTTGTTTAGAAACACTCAGTTTTGAAAAAGAAAACAATGTTCACGATCTTACATTTATGCATTATTAGTTCTTATGAATGTCATCATTAACAGTTAATTTTCTTAGTTGTTACTTTTCAAACAGGAAATACATAAATGTACAAGTAATCTCTCTTATTTGAATATAATTCTACTTCTTAATTTTCCGGGATATCTTTATTTATTAACAGTTAAAAATAAAATTTAACTAAATTTTTTGAAAATATTTTTAAAAGCCTGTTTGGTTGGGCCATATATAAAGATATTCAGCAAAACTGAATAGTTTGATATTTGGTTAGGCCGAGTGCGACCTATTTTCAGCCTAATTAAATATTTGTAGTATGGCCGAATACATACCAAATATTCTGTGCATCACTAGTTGTAATTTTCCAACTGGACAAAAAATGTCCGGGCCAAGAATTTGAATAATTGTGTTAAAATTAATCTAGAGTAAATTTCTAGTTTGAGATTTGGAAAATGTTGTTCAAAATGTTTTTGAAAATGACCCGGAGTGAGTCAAAACATGTCCAACAACCTAATAAAAGTTATATTTGTATTATGTTGTTAATTTACATCTTTTTAGCATTTAAAAGAAATACAATATGCAGTTGTTGCATCTGTTTTTTTAGGGGGGGGGGGAGGTATGAGAGGAAAAAGCCAAATATTAAAAAATATGTAGAAGATACAAAAAGAAGCTACTGGGGGAAAACGAGCCGGGCGCTTTTACAATATCATTATCTAAAACGGACAGGGTGCATCGGCAGGTTTAAAGGAAAAGGGCAGGGTGCAGCACCCTTTGAAAAACATCAAATGAGAACACTATGTAAAAATGATCTTTTATTTAAAAATTAATTGAAAATCAAATTTTTCGTTCACATTCACACACAAACATTTTAAAAAAAAAATACTGTTCAAGCTTCCTAAATTTTATATATTTCTTCTGACAACTACTTCTTCCCTTCCCCCCTTTCCTCTAGCGACTCTGAATATAAATTGGCTGAGCAAAAATCACAAAACATAAACAAAATTCACATCACATAAAAAAAAAATCTAATTAAAATTTTGGATTTTTTTTTTTTATGGTCCTTCCTATTATGCAACGTTATTAAAAATTTCTTAGCTCTGCACCCAACAGTCTGAGCCTTTGAGGTTAATATAGATACATAGTTACACACATGCATTTTTAACAGTATAGATAGTAAATTTCAAGTTTGAGATTTGAGAAATTGTTTATATGAACAACATTATCCAGTTTGTCCATATATTACACATGAAAATAAGTGAATTTTAACTATAATTTTTTCCTGTAGAAAAACAAACTACTTAATAAAATCTAATATTGAATTCTTATATTTATGTAATGTCTGTAAAGTAGTTCAGTTTGCATATTTTTCCATGATTTATTTATTTTTTTTTTACACAGGAAACAAACAGGATATAGCTTGAAATTGATGTGATAAAAGTAAATCATCCAAAGATACACCTCCACAATGTGACTGTCAGACTGTCAGAATTTATTTTGTTTAAATCAGAAAGCAAGAAAATTTAAGTCCGGAACATTTACTGTATACATTACATTACCAGAACAGAGTACCATTAGTTTATTATTTATGTTGTGATTTCAAATAAATGCAGCAGCTGTACTGCAATGGTCATTTTTTTGTGTGTGCTGTGGTTTCTTTCACATTTTCCCAACAGCAGCTAGATTTTAGCAGTCGTCTATCAAAGCTCTTTGCAATCAGAAAAATGATTGCATCCAGTTGCAACAATCAAAATTTTCAATGACTGGATTGGAAGTGAAATGATGAGAAAAAGCTGATCGCACTTGTGTAAATAAACAAAAATAAGTAAAGTTGATTTTTTTAATGCCTTTTTCTAAGTTCAAATACATTAGTTAAAACATTTTCAACTAATAACTAGAATTTAGTGCAGCTCTTTTCAAGTAAGTGTAATAATTTTCTCTTATTGGGTTTTAACAATATTGGACATGTTTTTTACTGTATGCAGTGTTATATTTAATTATAAAATTTATATATTTAAATTTAAGCTTATTATCTTTTTCCGCATGTTGGTGAACTTGTACCATGTCTGATAAAATTATTGTTCATAATTCTATGTATAATTATGTATCTTTCCAAAACTGGGTTTATTATACATTGATAGCTGTAAATTTCATAGTAAGCTGAATCTTGATTTAAATATATGCTTAAAATGTTCGGTATGCAAAAAATCTACTTGAAGAAATGCACAAAATCTGAGGTGCCATATACGCTCAGATTTTGTGCACTTTATATTTTACACATTTTTTGCATGCCAAAAATATCCTAAATTGTGCATTTTTTATGCATAATCAGAGTCTCTGATTATGCATAAAAAATGCACAATTTAGGAATTATTTGGTATGCAAAAAATGTGTAAATTAAAAAGTGCACAAAATCTGAGCGTATTTGGCACCTCTGATTGTGCATAAAAACTGCAAAATTTAGGGATTATTTCGTATGCAGAAAAAGTGCAAAAAAAAGTGCACAAAATCTGAGCGTATTTGGCACCTCTGATTATGCACTTTTTGTGCACAATTCATTTTGCATTTTTTTTGCACAATTCAGTTTGCACTTTTTATACACAAGTAGAGGTGCCAAATACGCTCGGATTTTGTGCACTTTTTTTTGCACTTTTTTTGCAAACTTTTTCTAGCTGGGTAGCATCGCTAAGCGGGTTGTTAGATCTTGGTTTTTTCTTTCAACCGGATTTGCTTGAGGGTACACCGGAGTTTAACTTTGATCTATCTTTAAGAGAAAACAAACTTGTTGCATCACAGCACTGATCAATTGCGGACCATTGTCGCTAATGATTTTTCTTGGAAAAAAATATCTTAAATACACTTCCTCAATTAAGGTAACAGCACATTCCGTGGCTGTTGCGTTATTTAATGCGAAAAGTTCTACCCATTTAGTGCTACAGTCTTCAATTATAAAAATCCACTTTTTATCATCTGCTGTTTCTGGCAATGGTCCAAATAAGTCTATTAAGTCTATAAGTCTACTCAAATCTTTGAGTATGGCAGGTGTTTGTAAAAGTCCAGCAGGTTTTTGGTTGCTCGCTTTATAACGAATAATGTCTACACAATTTTTAACATAATCTGCGATATCTTTTCTCATCCAAGTCCAGTAATATCTTTGGGATACTCTGTAATAGGTTCCCTCGGCTCCATAATGGCCTGCGGTCGGTGAATCATGGTAATTCTTCAAGACTTTTTTCCGTTCTTGAACAGGAACAACCAATTGGGCTTCTTCAGAATCTGATTCTGGAGAGTAACGATATAGGACTCTTTGGTTTAAGAGGTAACCACATTCAGTCCAATTAGCAAAATCTGTATTATTTTCTTTAGATTCAAACGCTTCAATGATTTTCTTCAAATCTTCATCCTTTAATTGCTCTTCTCGGATATCTTTAGGAGATCTAATAGGCATTTCAATCGAAATTGTGCAAATTTCACAAGAGGGTTCTTCATGACTGCAAATAGGGTGAGACAACATATCAGCAACAATGTTTGCTTTTCCAAGAATATATTCAATCTTCAGGTTGAAAGATTGTAACCGCAAAGCCCATCGGGCTAGTCTGCCTGACGGTGATTTTAAACTCTTCAGCCATTTTAGGGGCTGGTAATCGCAGGCAACTGTTACTTCATGTCCTTAAATGTAGCCACGGAATTTATTTAAAGCTCAAATGACAGCAAGTGCTTCGCACTCGGTGGTAGAATAGTTTCTTTCTGGTGCAGTTAACAAACGACTCGCATATTCTATTGGATGCTCTTCTTCTCCCTGACCCTGGAGGAAGACAGCACCTAGAGCATATCCACTGGCATCTGTACGAAGAAGATAGGGCTTGGTTGGATCATTTTGTTTCAGTACTGGAGGATTGATTAATAAACTTTTCAATGTTTCGAAAGCGCTTTGTTCTACTTCTTCCCACTTCCAAGTTGCATTTTTCTTCGTAAGATTACTTAGAGGTCTAGCTATATCTGAAAATTTGGGAATAAAACGTCTGTACCAGGAGCAGGATTGCAAAAAAGATTAAACTTGTTTAACAGTCTTAGGAGCAGGCATTTGTTGAATTGCAGCGGTTTTTCCAGGATCAACTTCGATTCCAGAGCTTGATATCCAATGTCCTAAATATTTAACACGGCGGCAAGCAAAATTGCATTTTTCACGATTAGCATACAATTTGAATTCCAATAGTTTATTAAAAACTGCTGCTAAGTCAGACAAATGTTTCTCAAAACTTCCCGACAAAATTATAATATAATCTAAATAAGACAATACAAAGATGTCTTTGAGGGACTTTCGAAAGTTATCTATTAATCTCTGAAAGGTTGCTGGGGCATTTTTCAATCCGAAAAGTTCCGAATGAACAAATAAGAGCAGTTTTGTCTCTATCAGCAGCATTTACTTCAATTTGGTGGTATCCAGACTTCAGGTCAATAGTGGTCATATAAGGTGTATGTTTAACTTCACGGAGCAAATCATCTACCCGCGGTAATGGATAATTACCCGTCTTTGTGATGGCATTTAATTTTCGATAATACACGCAAAGGCGAATTTTTCCATTTGGTTTTGGGACCAATACTACTGGCGAGGCATAAGGAGATTCGCACTCTTCTATTATACCTTTAGAGAGTAATTCATCTAATTCTTTACGCAAAATTTCCTTTTTTGCAAGTGACATGCGGTAAGGGGCTATTGCTACAGGATGATGTGATCCAGTATCAATATAATGTTTAACTTTGGGTGTAGCCTCTTCCCCTAGTCGGAAGCTACTTGTAAATTTTCCAAGCAGTTCATCCAACCTAACTCGTTGCTCTGAAGTGAGATGTCTACCTTCATCTTCTCTAAGAGAAACAGTGTCTAATTCAATGGTTTTTATTGATAATACACTGGGAGGTCTATATGTATCTTCGGCGAATCTATACTTCCACCTGCATCTATCAGCAAAGAACCATTCTTGATTTACTACATCCAAAACAATTTTTGCTTTGCGTAAAAATACGATTCCCAAAATTGTACGATTATTTTTGGCATTCGGCAGAGCATAAAGTGTTGTTTTAACATTGCGACCTTCAATTTTAACATGAACTTCTGTTTTATAGACTTCAGTAGGGTTTTGTAGCCCATCCGCTAAGACTACGATCATTTGAGTTTTTTCAAACTTCACACCTTGGTCTTTAAATAAAGAATACAAAACTTCACCCGCAACGCAATATGTTGCGCCAGTGTCAGCAGAAGCTGTGCCAGAGAGACCATTTATACTTATTTTTACCAATAATGTTGGTGATGTTTGCATATTACATGTACGGAATTCTAGAGATTGAAAGTGCGCCGATACATTTTTCGGAGAACAAGTTGGACACTTGGATTTAATAACTCCCGGGTTTCCACATCCATAGCAACTTAACATTGGGCGATTTAAATTTGAAGGATAATTAATTTTATTTCTCTTGGACTCATTTTGATTGCCAAATTTACCAAACTCATTTCTTTTAAAATCTAAGGCGTTTTTTCAAAGCGATTAGAACTCCCGACCTCACTGATTTTATTTGATCTCTTTAGTTCTACTTTGTGTGACCTCAAATTATCATATAAATCTAACTTTTCAGCTAATTCAACAGGATCTGTTAAATTCTCCCATTGGTCTAAATAATGTTCTTTGCAATCAGAGGAAACCTTTTTCTTTAATTGATCAGCAATAATTAATTCCGATAGTTTTTCAAAGGAATTTATATTTAATTCGGATAACCATCCCTCAAAATAGCTTCTAATTTCAAAGTAATATTCTTTCCAGCTAATATCGGTTCGCTTTGGATGTCGATTAAATAAAATTCTAAACCTTCCAGCAGTTAACTTGATCCTCTGCAACAATATATCTTTAATATAAGAATAATCCTCAAATTTTTCTTCCGGTTCACGCCCTATTAATTTACCGATTTCATTTGGAAGGACTCCAATTAAATACGTAATCCACAGTTCTTTTGAAACCTTTAAAATTTTCATTTGCCTCTCAAAAGTTATTAAAAATTAAATTCATATCATCCTTTTCAGGATTGAAATCGGGTAAAACCTTTTTCAAGTCAACGCGGATTGAAGAAGTTTCTAGCGGGTTGCTTGTATTTGCAACAACATCTCTTGTTCCTGTTTCTAACGTGAGCTTCTGTAGCTCAAATTCTCTTACTTCGGCTAAACGCTTCCCTTCCTCAAGAGTCTTTCTATCTTCTATAATATTTTCTAAAATTCCCTGTACAAAATCTATGTTATCTTTAAATGCCTCACTATTTACAATTTTATCACGTAATTCGAGGACTTTATCATCACTACTTATTTGTACTTTTAACTCTGAAGCCAAAGTGATTAAATCAATTTTCTTACCCTTAGGAAGAATCGCCATCATTTGAATTAATTATGTTTTAGCTAACTTCAAACTTAATTTGTGTTACGAATAACTCTTAGCAAAATAACTTAAATCAATTCTTCATATAATAAATAAAATAATGCCAAGCACTCATTTATAATAATAACCTCAATAATAATATAGCTCAGTGCAACTATATAAATACGAAGTATAGTTGAAAAACTGGCATAACGTAGGGTATTAAAATGTGCCATAAATTATTTTACTCGAATCAGTATTTTGCTTCAAGTATTTATGTATGGTAATATATAAGTTATGATAAGAAAAATTACATACACAATTTTATGAAAAATATAGAAGAATAAAAAATTTCTATAATGTATATGAAATATTGATATAAATGAAACATTGCATTACATACTATCACGAGTATAATAGTTTTATGATCACAATTAAATATATATATATATACAAATACATGCGTTGAGACACAAAACATTGTATCGTATTATTGATGGTGAAAAATGTAATTGTTAAAATTTAAAAAATAGTTTTATTATTTCAATGCTGAAATATTTATATTTTCCTCTATTATTATATTGTGTTATGTATGTGTAGGTATTATTTTAGTGTATTTAAAGATGTTATATATATATATATATATATATATATATATATATATATATATATATATATATATATATATATTGTGATTGGGTAATAAGTAAACATATACGAAACACAATAATTTTCAGAATAATACTGTGCGGACAAGGACCCCAGTTATTCAGTTGAACCTAAAAATAATATTGACTTGAATATGGCAGTAATTCAGCCGAGTTTAATTAATTTATTAAATATCTTACCATCTTTAGATGGGAAAAAGTGATCGAAAATTAAGTTTTATATCGAATAGTTTGGCAGTTTAGCAGAGTCGGCAAAATTGCTCTGGTGAAAAATATCGAACTAGCTTTTAAATAAACGAAATTTGCACAAACTAATTATATAGTCGCTGATGAAGCTAACAAATTTTCTAGTAACATGCATCAAATAAATAAACAATAATCAGAAAATATTGAGAAATTAAAAGTGTTGCTTAATAGCATTAAAATTTTGCGTAACGGTGAATTTAAAAATCATTCTAAATACTGTCTAATATGTAAATTGAAAAATCATGAATTAGAAAACTGTAAATTCAGATTGAAAAATAGGAATTTACCCACGTATAGGAATTTGAGAAGAAGCTTTTCAAAAAACAAACAAAATTTCCAGAATTATTTCGCAATATAAAACTACATAGGTTATTTAAATTGCTTTGGATCTATGATTAGTTGGAATGGGCCGAATGTGCAAAAATTTTACAAATTTACCCTCAAAGAAACAATCAGTAGGATGCTGTTAAACTTCGGTCACCGCTTGGAAACTTCTCTAATGCTCAAATGAATAACTATTACAATATACAACAAAATTATGAGAATTTTCAAGGTAAGTCTAATAATGTAACATATCAAATTATACAGGGAAATAATCAAATTCAAATGTTTACAAATAATAACAAAACAAGAAGACAAAATACTGTAAAAATGATATATATATTTTTTTAAATACGAACTGGAATTGGTATGATTTATTTTTCAAAAAACTATGTTGTGCATAAACATATCTATATTCAAGAAAAAACTCTGCTATTATTATTATTGTCATTATTATACTTTTGGAACTATTATGAAAATTATATGTACAGTATAAATTATCTCAACTGTCTACAAACTGAAAGTATATCTGCTATTTCGAGAAATTGAAGATTTCTTTTTATTTTTCTTTGACTGAGAAGACTATTTCCTATATAATACACAATATAAACAAGTAAAATTCGCACCAATATATTGCTCAGAAAACAAAACTGTAGTTTCATGCATACAGATATAAATATTGCATTATATACATATATGTATCGGTCATTATTAATAATAACCGGTTATTATTAATAATGACCGTATTAATAATATTGACCGTAACATATATATTGCATGGAAATATAAATAATTTTTTATATAGGGAAATTAAAGGCAATTGAAAGTGCTATTTACAATATTTTACACACCAAAATATCCTAATAGCGCATATTAAATCAACAAATATTTAGCAATCAGGCCATTTCTTGATATACAATTATAAATAAAATATTATTTGATATATTGGGTATTCCAATTTATGTGCAAAGTATATAGGAGTATGATAATATCAAAGCATCTGTTGGATAGCATGGATAAAAAGTTCTCTTCACTTACCCTCCGTTTTCCCTTGAGCCGCGGTTTGTTTGCATGCTGTCAGGATGTGATGGATTAGAAATGAAAGGTTCTTTACTCGCCTCCTGGCTTCTTGGAACCACAAGTTGGAAGTAAAAATTAGCCTTTTCAATTGCAGTACATAAAGTTTTTTTTTTTTTCCTCTCTTCCAAGAAATATTTATTTCTCTCACTTGCAGGGTGAATTCGTTTAATAATAGTTGTAACTTAGTTACTTTTTTTTTTGGACAGAAATTTGGTTTTATGTGTTAATTTTACGTATAATTAATGAAAATTTTGTTTGGTTTATTAAATATTAAGTGATTGAATGGATATTGTAATTTCCTTTTCTAATAAGGTTTTTGCTAAAGTAGTAAATATCAGTAATAAATAAATCAAAAATTATTTTTTTTCTCTATTTTGTTTTTTAACATAAATATTCATTTTTAATTTTTAATTTAGATAAACTCATGGTTAAATTTGAATATTAATTTCACGTAGTTTAGGTGATAATTATTTTTAAAAATAATCAAACAGTTTAGTTTTAAATCGGCAATTTATGTAAAATAAATAAATTGTTGAAGTTGGTAACTAATTGACAAATAAATAATACTGTAAAATAATAATTTTACTTTATCTTTTAATTTAGGTAAAAAGGTAAACTAATGGTTACAATTTAATTTTAATTTAATTAATGCTATATTATTAGTTGTCATACAAAATGTATTTTAATTAAAATAAATACATAAATAAATATATAATTTTCTATCAGTTAATTCAAATAAAAAGGCAAATTAATTATTAAAGCTCAATTTAAATAAATAAATGTATATAATTTGGTTGTACTGCATAAATTATTTTTATTTAAGGTAATTAATTAAATAAATAAATAATGTATTTCACCAACATTCAGCACGGTTATAGAAAGGTGCTAAATAAGTAAATGAATAAATAAATAAATAACACTTTTACAAGAATTGTGTGTATTATTTATTAATATCTTTATATTTAAAATTTCATTAATTTTAATTAAAAAGGAAGCACTTGTAAAAATTTATGAAGATGTTTTTCATCCTGGATTTCTGCCAGTTTTTGCCACTGGATCTACTGCTTAGACTTCAAGATTTCATTTTATTTGATTCGTCACAGACTTGTGAGATTACTATTATAATAAAACTCCACTTTAAGTCTTCATTCAGTTAACATGCAAAGATAATTTCTTGACAAGAGAATTATTTTGAAATAACTGGGTTTCCCCACAGTGTATGTGACATACAAGTGACACTCAGAAAATATAAAAACAAATTTCACACCAAAACATACGTATTCACATTAAAATAGCAATTATCATATTTTGAGTTTCTTTTAGTGAACGTTTTCTTTAAAAAGTTTTTTTTATCACGTTTGCTTGTTTTTCGAAACAGTGTTTTGCAAGGATATTTTTAGGTTCAACCGCTGAAAATAAGAAAAAATATGACCAAACCAGTAGATGTTCTGGTTTTCTACTAGGGAAATCGTAACCAGTAGTAGTTTGTACCCGATCTTCCCAGTATGAAGAAAATTGTTTGAATGGTTGAAAATTATTTCATCCTGGATTTCTGCCAGTTTTTGCCACTGTATCTACTGCTTAGACTTCAAGATTTCATTTTATTTAATTCGTCACAGACTTGTGATATTACTATTATAATAAAACTCCACTTGAAGTCTTCATTCAGTTAACATGCAATGATAATTTCTTGACAAGAGAATTATTTTGAAATAACTGGGTTTCCCCACAGTGTATGTGACATATAAGTAACACTCAGAAAATATAAAAGCAAATTTCACACCAAAATTTACGTATTCACATTAAAATAGCAATTATCACATTTTGAGTTTCTTTTAGTGAACGTTTTTTTTTAAAAGTTTTTTTATCACGTTTGCTTGTTTTTCGAAACAGTGTTTTGCAAGGATATTTTTAGGTTCAACCGCCGAAAATAAGAAAAAAATCTGACCAAACCAGTAGATGTTCTGGTTTTCTACTAGGGAAATCGTAATCAGTAGTAGTTTGTGCCCGATCTTCCCAGTATGAAGAAAATTGTTTGAATGGTTGAAAATTATTTTGATTGGAGTGTATATGGGTAGTCACACTAACTTCGATATGTTCTACGAGATAGCAAGAGAAGCTTCAACGAGATAGATTGGAATTCTTTCATCCTTACAAGAATTCCAATGCCGAGGCTTTTTAATGACTTTAACCTAAGGAAGATTTTCTAATCATGTTTACTGTTTTAGAAATAAAGCCGGACTGATGTCACGTAATATTAAAAATACTGACACCCCCCCCCCCCAATCATTTCCATATTTATTCTCAGTAACACTATTACTGGAAGAAACAGGATTAAAACTAAGCAAGTTTTTATTATTGAATTAGAACTCCTTGAGTAATTCTGCAAAAAAATATAAATTGAATTTAGCTCGTTTATTGTAATGAGTGTGCATTGTTAAAGCATTCCTGATTAAGAATATTGCAGCATAATGTTTTATACATTTTAAACTGAAATTATTTTAAAGAGTTAAATATTTGTATGATAAACATTTTTAGTTCAAAGTTAAACTATGGATTGGTTTAAAAATATACAGATAGATAAGATACAATATCGTTGTTCTTAACTTTAGATAAATCTTCATGTTCTAAATAACAAAATTATTTCAACCAAAAATCGATCTATTCAAAGTCCAATTAAAACAAACAAAGTTATACACGCTCAATGCACTGTTTTAGAGCTCGAGCACTTACACCTATTTGTATAGAAATTATAACGCTGTCTACAAACCTACAATTCAAGAGGTATCAAGTCGAAACCACGCTCATGCTTGCTATTTCGTACTATATAGGATTCTTCCTATAAATAAAGGTCCCCGTTTGATTATCTAATGTTTGCAACGGATGACATTATGATATCCATAATGTGTCAAATTCAAATTTAAACAGGTGTCGTGTTCCTATTAGACCTTGTTTGCAAAAACATAAAATTTTTATTTCATTTTATTGGTTACTTCTTCCATATTCAATATTTTATTAATTCTTTGTTCAACATTTTACAAGTTAATCGTTCAACCTAAAATAAAATTAAGATTTAATTTTGTACAATTTAATGGTTTATACAAAGTAAGAATTTGTAGCAAATGTTTTCTCTATCTTATATTTGCTATTAATACAACACAAAAATGTAGTTCAATGTACCAGTAATTGTTTAACAGAGTGTTAGTTCACTGAAATGTTTTCACTGCTATTTAATAATAAGAATTTTTTGTTTCCTTATAATCGTCGTTAATGTTTTAGACAAAATGAATTTTAAACCAGATTTGAAATCTTTTGAATATCGAATTTTTTTTCTATTTTCGAAAGTTTCAACATAGCACTCTCATCATAATTTCTCTACTAATATTAAATAAATAAATTATTATGCTATTCTGTCTTTAAATTTAACGGAAGTTTCAACGTACTAACTTTGTTAAGAAAGAGAAAACCCGTTCATTTATATTCAATACTTGCATCCAGAAATAAATCTAATTTCATACACAGACATTTCTTTATGACCTCAACAATGCGATGCCTCAAGGCAGAAAATTTGAATTTTAAATCCGAAAGTTATGATATGTGTTATGCCAAGTTGTTTATTGACAGAAGAATGAAATTGAATTATAAGTTATTTCCTTTCTTCTTTACTTCACGTTGTTAGTATTATTATAATTTTTTTTTTTTTTTTGGGGGGGGGGGGTGGAGGTGGTGGTGGAGGGGAGTGTGGTAGAAAACATTTTATTTAAAAAAATACTTATTTGTATTTCTATGAAGAAAATAAAATTAAGTTTTCAAAACAGTTTTAATATAATTTAACAAATTTGAACTGCATGAACGGGAACTTCTATTAAAAGTTCCGGGAGACATATAACACAGAAATCATCACCATACTGGATAGCAGAGCCTTGAACCATTTGATCTGCAGCTCATATTCAAAATATTAGAATAATTGAGAAAAAAAGACATTTTTCATTTAACTTATTTTTGCTACTAAGTAAATGCAATTAAATTTCTTATAAATAAAATCTGGAATGTTTAGATAAGATTTTAACATTTACAAAATATAAAATAAAGTACAATAAATTAGGTATACAGCTTTCTGAAACACATCAAAATATTAGAATAAAATTTAGATTGGTTCAAAATATTAGAATACTTTATTTTACGCAACAATATTACCTTATGAATATGAAGTAAATGGTAGTTAATATTTTGTAGCATCCCCCTTAGCTTTCATAACAGCGTGCAATCGATCTTGCATACTATATACAAGGTGTTTACAAACATTTCTATCAGTATTAGCCCAAATATACTTTATACATACCACTAACTCGGTTTTACTTGAAGGAGGATTTTCTTGGCGTTTTTTCTTCATTTTACACCATAAGTTTTCGATGGGATTAAGGTCTGGTGAGTTTGGTGGCCAAGCAAGTACCTTAATGTTGCGTTGACGGAGACACCGAGGTATGCTGTGACGCTAAATTTGTTGAAAGATGAAGTCATCTTCAAATAAATCTTCTGATGATGGAATCATGAAATATTCCAAACTTTCTTGATATATCTGAGAGTTAACCTTTTCATAGACGATACATATCATTCCAGGTCCTTCTGCACTCATGTAACCCCAAACCATGACACTAGCAGCAAATTTTAAGGAACGTTTAAGGCATTCTTTATCAAATGCTTCTTGTTTCATTCTCCAAACTCGAATAGCTTGAGTACCATATGAAACACAAAACATACTTTCATCACTAAATAATATGTTTTTCCAATCTTCTTCGCTCCATAAACGTCTTGATTTACACCAATTCAATCTTATACGCTTTTGTTTTGCAGTCATGAGAGGTTTTGTTTTCGGTACACGAGATTGAAACTTAAATTTATGGAGACGTTTTAATGTTGTCGATGTAGAAACTCTAACTCCTTCTTCTTTCCATTTTCTGTGCAAGCATCGCACAGTTTTAAAACGGTTTTTCTTAACGATACGTTTCAGTTTCCTGTCATCTACAGCAGATGTTTTTGGTTTTCGGCCGCCATTTCGGCGATTATTTTGAATTTTTCCATTTTTTGAATATTGTGTTAGTATTTTACTAACGCTTGAGTGCGAACAATGTAAATAATTCGCTATATAACATTGATTTTTACCGTGCCGATACAAATCAACCATACGAAGTTTAATAGATTCAGGAATATCACTCACACGACCCATTTTAAGACGAAAAAGAAAACAAACTGCAAAAAGAATATCGATTTTAAATAAAATCGTCTGAATTTAATCAATGATGCCACCAGTTATGAATTGGTGATAATTAAAGGAGAATTAATGTGAAATATTCTAATATTTTGAACCACTTGAATAAATATTCTAATATTTTGACTTTTCAATTTTTTTTTTCAATTATCTTTTCAAAAAAGATATTAACTTTAAGATAATAAATAAGTTTAATCAACAATAAGTTCTTAATAAAAATATCGTTTGCATATTTGCATTAAAAGATATTAAATTACCAAACGATATTTTCAATTTGTAAAAAGAAAAGTAATTATTCTAATATTTTGTATATGAGCTGTATAACGTTGACATGGTTGGTTTAAATAGACATATTTCTTTCGGACTTTGCAGAAGCCTATCAGATGAAGTCCATTTGATGCAAATAAAGACGGGATGACAGACACAAAACAGTTCTTTCGTATGCCGGAAACACATTTTTAAACATTGTTTAGTAATCGATATGGCAAATACATCAATGTAGTGCTTTACATGCAGAAAAAAAGTAAGTATACTTTTTTATGTTCACAGTTTATTACACACATGAAATAAATACACTGTCCATAATAGTTTTTCCTACTAACCCTGGAATAATTATTTTAGTTTAAGATGTAAATTATAGCCTAAACAGGACTCCTAGTGTTCCATTTTTCAATACCACTTTATTTTAAAAAAATAATCATTCTGATAAATTTCTACAATATTTCCAATTGAAATATACACGAAAATTATTGTTTGGAAACAGTGACATTCAAAAGAGACACCAGTGTGAGCTTGTGTTTATGGGACGACAAATTATTTTGGTAAAACTACCAGTGTTGGAAATTTAAATTCTAAAGTTTGGCGTCATTCTGGTATTTCAAGTAATTTTTTATGCGTCAAAACAAAATAAAGACTACTGAAAATCTTGTCATTTTTAACAAAGAACAACATTTTTTATGATGCATTCTTTTCAAGAAAGTTTTACTTCAATATCATGAAAATGAAGATTATTCCTGGTTTTCCATTTCGTTTTTAAAAACAACCTTTAAGGTTGTTTTAGTTTCATAAACTTAAATGTATATTACCACTAAAATGTATTTTTCTACAATTACTAAAATTATATGTATATATTATACGGATCATAGTAGAGTTAAAGATATTTGCGCCACTCTGATGTAATCATCATAGATCTTCCGAAATTTCTAAATGAAAGTAATAGATAAATCTTATGTTTTAATCATGGAATCACTCTCCTTTTCGATAGCTTCTTTTTCTTGCTAATGGCTGTATTAAAGGTGAGTTCACGGGTTTTATTTACGGATAAACATTTTCTTCTTATTGGAAAATTTTGAAAATAAGTTTCATTTGTTAAGTGAAAATAAATAACATGTATTTAATAAAAACACTTATTATGTGAATAATTTAAATTTAATGTTTTGTAAATGAAATAAACTTATTTTTTTATATATTACGACGTCTCTTTTACACGCAGAACTATATCGTGTGCACACATACTTTGCATTACATCACCATACATCAAAATTCAAAATTAATAGATGGTTACAAAAGATTTTTTGGGTTCAGTTTCACTTTCATTTTTTATTCAGTGGTATTTCTTTAAAAAATTGCATTTTGAATGAAAAATACTAAGCATTTATGTATTAAAAAATATTAAAATTTTAAAGTTATTTAAAACTGTACCTTTTTTTCAAAACAAAAATTTCCTAATCGTATTTACAGATTGATTGCCCTATCTTACTACAGGATCTGTTACTAATGTATATATAAGTGTTAGATTTTAACTGTGTGATTTAAAATTTCATGAGAAACTGGCAGTTGGTTGCAGATGATGATATATTGCAGTCACTCGATCAAGAATCATGGCGAGGAATTAAGGCCATGAAGGGACCCAATTGAGAATTTCTCCCAAATAAATCGTTGATTCAGGAACAGGAGAGTCACGAAACAATTCTCACAGGACACAGATGTGTTCTAAAGCCCTCAGGTTTGACTATAACTCACTACATCATTGAGTTGATTTTAAGTGGCTCTTTTAGAAATTCTAAGTCATCAAAACACCAGATAACATTTTGTCAGCACTTGAAAACAAAACGAAATTTCGATCTCCGAACGCTTGCAATGGCTTTTTGTTAAATGCGCGGAAAGCTACACAATCGACGTAATGCGTGCACGAACCAGTCAGTGAAATGCGAAATTTAGATAAGTGAATGACGCGTGATGGAGAGGTTTTAATGAGAAATAATCCAATACCGAGCAGCGCATTGATTTTGAAGTAAAAAAACCTAGCGCGCGAATCGAGCCCGTGGAGTAAAAATAACAAAATGACTTATAAAAACATTTGAAATGAAAAACCAGCGTCTCTCAGAATATTATAGATTGGATGGTTGATAAAAGTTACGAATGGACTTAAAGTTTTAGATTAAGATTTGGAATACGATAATTATAATACACACCTTTTGAATTGTAAAAGGAAATTAAATAGGAATAAATATTATTAAGAAATAAGGAAATAATGAATATGTCAGAATTTATCATAATTTAAAGGAATATTGCGAAATAAAATTTTTATATAATATATACAGGGTCATTCATAATTCCCTCCGGGGTTTCGAAACGTTATAGTAAAAAAACGAAGACGAATATGAAAAAAAGAAACATATGAAATTATTCCGAAACTATTTAAGTTTTACTTACATACATTACAGGTGTTCTATGTGTGAACCCTTGGTCACACGGTATACATCCATACGATAGTCCAGTTCCTGCCATACTCCGTTTCTTTAAATTTCCGGTACCACACGTGAATTGTTTTGTCAGTTGGTCCCTGTTTTCGATATTTATTACGAAAGGCCCGTTGAACTGACACCACTGATTCAGATTTAAAGAAATGGAGTATGGCAGGAACTGGACTATCGCATGGATGTATGCCGTGTGACCAAGGGTTCACACATAGAACACCTGTAATGTATGTAAGTGAAACTTGAATAGTTTCGAAATAATTTCATATGTTTCTTTTTTTCATATTCGTCTTCGTTTTTTTACTATAACGTTTCGAAACCCCGGAGGGAATTATGAATGACCCTGTATATATATATATATATATAAACAAGTATATTATTCACACAGTAACGTACAGAAATGTGCAGTACATAAAGGTGCATTTATAGTTAAAAAAGAACGCGTATGTGTTTCGTTTATGTACTAAGAGCGGTGGCAGTGACAAATAAGAGTGTGACAAATTCTAATTTGTGAAATATGAAGTAAAAGTGCTAATTTATTGTTTCTTATTTGCTCCATTATGTGTTTTTCACTATTGCGCATATTTCTTTCTGAGTTTCTTAGAAAAAGCACTTAAAATTCATTTTTGAGTCGTATCGGTTTATCCGTTGTGAACAACAATGCTTTCGAAGCTGCCGTTGTAGTCCGACTTAATAAACGCCCCGTTCCAACCGAATCCGCTGGTCTTGAACTTATCAAATTAAGCTTTTAAATATTTCCTGTGTCATCGTCCATGATCGATTCTACCGCCATTCTGTTTCAGTAACTGAAGGAAAGAACTTCCGACTCCACCGTGTGTCGCCTATTCTCGTGTAGTGGCTGGCGTTCCCCTTCCTTCAACACTGTCCGAAGCGGTAGTAGACCAAATCACGTAAGATCACGGAATAGATAATAAAAGCGCTGTAAAAAGAAACCATTACTGTTCATTATAGGTACAAAAAAGAGTTTCCTTGCTAAATCAGTGTTGTGCAGACTGTACTGCTGTTCTATAAGTGGATGTTACATATTATCAAAAATGCCACTTTAAGAAGTATGTAAAAAGTCATTTATGTAAAAAAAAATATGAGAATTTTTGTAAAGCTACAAATAAAGGAAAAACAAAATACTGATCCAGAAAGAGAAAATTTAAACAAAACTATCTCAAATTTCTTTGATAAATCTAAAATAAGTATAATTGGAGATTTATTCCTTTATCGTATGGAAATGTTTAAAGTTTTTCGATTACCAAAAATAGATTATGATTTAATAGAGACATCCGAAGTTCAGGTTGTGATTTGAAATTTCAATATGTGCGGTAAATTAAAACTTTACAAACGGTAAATTAAAACTTTTAAAAAAACAGACATATTTTTCCTAAGTAGAAAAATAATAATACGTATTCTCTAACTTTTATTTCAAAGAAAATTGTCAGTATTGCTATTTATTCCTAAGGGAATAAAATG
Organism: Maratus michaelseni; assembly: GCA_963931845.1. Taxonomy (NCBI): domain Eukaryota; kingdom Metazoa; phylum Arthropoda; class Arachnida; order Araneae; family Salticidae; genus Maratus; species Maratus michaelseni. Next base: position 169,392,744 of record OZ007588.1, read on the forward strand.
GAAATTTAATTTACTGAAAATAAGAGAAAAAAACTTAACTGCATATTTTTCATTGAAATAATGTTAGAGGATGAATAAACATTTGTATATTTCAAAATAATCTAAAAACTAATTTAATCAAAATAACAGAATATTTTGAACTCTAACTCTATCTTAATAATTATAACAGAGGTGTTTTTGGATACAATATTTACTATAAAAATGTTACTTTAAAATTTACTTTAAAATTACACAAAGTTTACTTTTTAAAACAAGATATAAAACTTTTATCCTGTTACAGAAAACAATTTAAAAAAATAATAATTTAATGCGGAATCTATCATAAATCGGTTAAGGATAATATAAACTATATATATTTTAAATCTATCAATGGATAACGCATTTAGAAAATTAAACAATGTGAAAATTTAAAATAATTATTATAAAAAGTATAATGTTTAAATAAAGATAATGTGCTTAAATATAAATACTGTACTTAACTATACTGTTACATTTCATATATGGTTTACGTACGTCTGTGTTCACGTTCATAAATCTTATCGTCGTACAGTGAAAATACACTATTGGACAAACTGGACGTCATACGTTTTAACATCGACGGAATTGCTTTTGTTATAGGTGTGGTTTTCATAATGAAAAAAATAATTAATTTAAGTAAAATTGCTTTAAACATTCCAGTATGTTCTGATGTCGTGATTTGTTTCCCTTTTAAAATAATATTTAAGAAATTTAAAATAATTTTCACAACATTTAATTTACTAATTACTTTTTAAAAGCATTTATAAATATTAAAGAAACGAAAAGTAAATTCGAATTAATCAACATACATTAATTTTGCATTAGAGAATGCAAATACGTGATATATCTGTTACGAAAATTAATGCAATGTGGCATCATTTAATACCCATTTCTATTAAATAAGAATATTTGGTATATTATACTAATTACTTTAGCTAAATGCCTTAAATAACATCCATTAAGACATTAGAACAAAAGTGTTCCATACTTTTTTCCATTATAATTACCTCGGTGGAATACATTTTCTTATCAGCGAAACATTAATAATTAATACCACAAAGGCATATTAAGTATTATAAATATTTATTACTCTGCACAATTGGTAATTTTTAGAATCGCATTTTCCTGAAACTACAGATTTCTTATTTCATTCCATTAATTCATTTTATTATTGTAGAAATATTTCATTATAATCCGCATTTTCATTCAAGTTTAACTTATAACTAATATTCTAAAAGAAATGATTTTAATTAAGGCATTCAAAGTTTATTCTTCGACTATAAATTATATATTGCTCGAGATGTAATTCATCTAACAAAATATTCCCAGTATTTAAAAAATATATATTAAGCATAGATAATTAAATATGTGATAAAATGAATTTTCACGAAAATACCTTTTTAATAAATATTCAGGCGTTTTCAAGTAAAGTTAATCAGTTGATATAAATAGAGAACTTTTCCCATATAAACACCCTCCTTTAAAGTAGTACTTCAATTTAAAGCGTTATATTCAAATAATTACGTCTTAAAAGAAGGTTTTGACGGGAAACATGCGATTTTAATTTATTTATTTATTGTTTGCGTTTTTGAACCCTTAAAGTGTCTACAATATCTCCTCAAAACGGCTTTTGGTTCCTCATAATATTTAATCCGTAAAATCCAATTTAGTGGACCCGTGTTAAAGCTGAGAAACAAAAAAAAAAAAATTTAAACGCGTTTTTTTTAATTATAAAACAAGTATTTTTTAACCGTTGCAGGTTCTCAAGTAACCGTCCTTAAGTCGTTCAAACTATCGACATTTCTTTTTGTGGAAACTAAAATATACTTTCTTAATTGGAAGACAAATTTTTAGGCGATTATTTTTAGTAACTGCGATTTTTTAAAGAGTTTCGAAAGTAAACAATTAGTGCCAATAATTGACATCAAATTTCAAATATCCGCCATTCTGTGAAACTTTGATTTCTTTAATTTATTTTAGGTTTGGCCTGCAATTACATTAATATATCTATATTTTTAAATAAATGTAAATGTTTCCTTTCAAATAATTATTAAGTGGGCTGTTGCTTACACTGATTAACTGTGCACTCTGTGTATAGTGATCGTATGAGTAGTTTAGATTGTTTAAAATAGCAATATTTTTATATAAAAATCTCCAGATACTTATAATAAGTTACAATAAATTAAATGAACAATAAATTAAGTAAAAATTTCTATGTGTATTATTTAAATGAAAAACAAATCTCGAATATTCCCTAAAAATCAAGTCGTATTGGAATAACCACTAAAACATAGTATTATTTATGTAATAAAATATAATTAAATTTATTAATAATTCATAATTAAAAAAATAATTTCTTGCTAGATAATACACTTTATTATTCTATTATCTGTTTAGAAACATATTTAATGAAAATTTTGAAAATGAAACACTCTATAACAATGCAATTTATTTTTCTAAATACTGAAATAAATCATAGGATAAATTTCGTAGATAATTATAAAAATAAATACTATAAGAGTTTATCGAAGCAATATCAAAGAATATCTTCCTTGGATGATTTCTCACTTTTCAAGCAATTAGAAATTAGAATGATTTAAACATAATGATAAAGACACGCAAAAAAAATATTGTTTCAAAAATAGATTTCTGAATAACAGTACTTATATACACTGTATTTATATATGTATGTGGATTATACAGGTATTCATATTTTAACTTTAAAAATCCTTCATATTTCTTATAGAACGTGAAAATTATAAACGGTAAGAAAATAAATGTTATTACATATGAGAAGCCTAATGTTGACTAATTGAAGTCATGAGACCTTCCATACGACATTTTGAACAAAATCTAAATATAATAAAATAGAGTGTAAGGATTCCGGTAAGAACCTGTTAAAACAATGAAAAGGAAACAATGGATTACTTCCTTTGTTGCAGAGAAAAATATTCAGGCATGTTGCTTCTTTGGACATATATATTTTTAATTTGCAGGTTGAATTTACACGTTTACATGGGTACTTTGCTTTTATAAGTGAATAAAAATTACTGTGATACTGAATTATCTATTGTGTTTAAACTAACAAAATTCTAATTATTTGTGTAACTGACAAATCATTTCTGAAATCGTGTTTAGTTTTGGTAATGTAAACAATAACTGTGTATTGAATCATTCATTTTTTTAGATTCATTGAAAATTTGTTTGAAGTGATCTCGCAACAGCAAAAATGATAGATTAGTATGTTTTGAAATATTTTTCGATGTTTTATATGCTTTAACTAAATTTTGTTGTTTTTAGCATACAGAAAATTTTTGATTTTTGCATATTTTTTTTTTATTAATACATGGCAGATGTTGAGACACCTCTTGAAAAGAGAGCCTTTTAAATAGCGATTCCGTGCAACTTCCAGAAGTAGGGGTCAGATATGAAAGCCCGAATACCACTTGGCAATAAGTGAAAAGAATGCTGAAAATGGGCACGCCGTTGCACATAATGTTGAGCATCACTACTGTGGTCCTACGGATATAAAATGTCAGTTTTGCAAAGCATTGCATTTTGAAGTTGAAAACCATCAGATGGTATGTTTAACTTTTGTTGTCAAAAGGACGTGTTAAATCAATGCCCAGACAACGATTTCCTGCCTCTTTGCGGAGATAAATGAGTAATCCTCACGATACAGATTACAAATATTTTAAAGAAAACATCCTCTAAAAAGCTTAATTTATTTTGCTTCAATGGGAGCTGAACTTGCTGGAAACTCACCAGGATATGGACTTTATTGTTTTTGTGTACAAGGATAATTTTAAAATCGCACTTCTAATTTTCATCCATAAGAAAGTCAACAGAGGCATTATGCACAATTGTATGTATTAGATACAACACAAGCTGTACGACTTAATAAAAACCAGAATGAATATTGATTATCACATATTTTAAGCGAATTAGGTGCAATTATGATACACAATCCTTTTGCTTAAGCATATGATTATGGAAGTTGAAACTAAACAGCAGAAGCATACATATAATTTTCCAATGCCCGGAGTAAATTTGATTTTACGTTGGGATCGTCACTATGACCAACACCGATATAATTTTCCAACATCTGATGAAGTAGCTATGGTGTTTTAAAAATGATGATGGGAAACGCGATATACGAGTATATCCACAAAACAGTGAACAACTATGTTTGAATATCCATATACTAATTCCAAATCTTTATTCTATGACATTCCATTTCTTCTCCTCATGGTGAACCAGGATGGGAACTGCAACTATTATATAAACCATATGCGGGAACTTCAGTTAGGACTAGATCAAAGTGTGGCATGATTCAATAAACGACGATAAGACACAGATTTTTATCTACTCAACATCTCAACATCTTCTGTACATTCCTTTGAGTAACGATATAAACAATAGAGAACAGCATTTTCTTTTCCAATTTAATACTGAATATCAAAGTCAACGTAAAACCGGGCGGGGAGGCCTATTTTTTGGCTTAAATATTGCATATCAACATTATATTCATCTAAATTTAAATTCCAACGTAACATTGCGCGGAGACAAACCGGTACCGTTCGTAAAAGGAGTTACATCTGAATGACCATTAATTAACTTCACGGGTAGTTTATTAAAATAGCAAAGAAATTATGCAACGCCGAAATAACGGAAATAAACCCTCTTTGCGTAATATAACATTTCCGTTCATCTGCGTTAATAATCTTAGAAGCATGAGCTAAAAGCCTGGCATTCTGATCCAATTATTTGCTATTTTTATTTGCCAAACGTCAGTATTTTCCTTTATAACAAAGCATACAAATATTTACACAACTCCGAAAAAATGAAGAACAAATTTAGAAATTGAGGCAACCATGCCCTAGATAGTTACAACTTGTATAGCATTTTGATGCATTAGTTAATCTCTATCATTAGCTAACCCCAATAGAACTATCGTCATAAACGTAAAACTGTTATGAACAATTTGGATAGACATGGACGGGGAGAATTATTAAAATTTTCTTCAACTATTCAGAAGATCTCTGTTTCTCTGTGGTCCAAACAAACTTTGCTATTTTACTTAACAACAAAGCATACCCTAGAAGGTTACAACTTGTATAAAATTTTTATGGGGTAGGGGGAGCGATATAACTAAACAGTTTCTCAGGATCTGTTTGACTTTATTCCGATTGTTCGAAAATAATTTGAGTTAAGGAAACAAAAGAGAGGAGAACCTTTATTAAACTTCTTAATTTAAAAGATTTTTCACTCAGCTCAAATGTTCTAAGAGAAATCGATGAGAAATATCCACTTTGAAGTTCACTATAAAATCTGAGGGAATCTCATGGATCTCGGTACTCATTACCAAATAGAAAAGTCTCGCTGTCTCTATTGGGAAATCAGGACGCTGACAATACACGTCCAAATTTGGATTAAACATCACTATACACATGCTACACAATCATAGTAACTAATTAACATATCTTTGATAAAAACCCATGACAACACATTTCCTAAATTCCATTCACACTGTATGGAGGTTAAAGGAAGATATAATATATTTCTAACTCATCCACTATAAAAAAAATACTTTTGACTTGGACAGTATTAATTTTTAAAAACATCCGCAGAAATGCGAAATTTTCAAAAGTGAAACACAAATTATTTTCCTAAGAAAAACTTATAAAACGGCTTGTAATCTAAACAATTTTATTTTAGTCTGACTAATCATTTCTTTAAATTTTCTTCATAGGGTCTGACGAATTAGCGATTTCCGTTTTATAAAATGTTTTGTCTTAGTTATTCTTTCCTTTCTAAATAACAAAATGTCGATGATTTCAATTTATTTCACGTGTTTTAGCATTATTATATGATTTTACGAAATGTGTAAATTACAATACCTTTGCATCTCTACTAATGTTATCAGGCAGATAGTTGTGAAAGATACGATAAGTTCGTATTATTTGAATTAGGAAGGTACACTGACAACGGTGACTCTGATAATATTAATTTCAGGAATCATTAGTAAAAACTGCTTAGTGAGTTACTATCGATGTTGGTATTGTATATAATGTAATATGTATCATCATTTTAATTAGTAGCATTATATTGTAGCATTAAAAGTAGTATTATGTATCAATTTTAAATTGTTGTATGAAAATATTTCTATATTCTGCATGCATAGCAAAATATTCACCCATTGTGTGGTTATATTGCAAGATATGTGTAAGCATGTGCGATGGATACATGCAAGGTGGAGAAATGTAAGATCTACAGGGAGCCCAAAAGTCCTTGACACATTTTAAAGTTCAGTAAAAGATCAAGAAATTGGCGTAGGAGTGTGCGGTTTAGACGAAAATACTTCTTATGATCTGAAATTTTGTTTAAGCAAATAAAAATATCGTTCCAAAATTCCACATAGATGGAGCTACTTGTGGAAATTTATCGAATAGGTAGCATGCCTTTATACATAACAATGGCGAAAGACGCGCAATGCGTTTGCACAGTTTTTGTCCAAACTGTGGCAACGATACTCGCCGTCCTGAGTACGATAAGACGAGTGAGGGCGGATATACGAGTATTCTTTTGGAATGTGTGTTGCCATAGTTTGGAAAACAACTATGCATACGTATTATGCGTCTTTCGCCATTGTTATGTATAAAGGCATTGTACCTATTCGATAACTATCCAGAAACAGTGTCATCTATAAGAAAAATTTTGGAACTATTTTTTTATTTGCTTTAACAAAATTTAAGATCATAAGAAACATTTTTGTCCAAACCGTATTCTCGTACGCCCATTTCTCGATCATTTATTGAATTTTAAAATGTGTCACGTACTTTTGGGACACCCTGTGTATTTGGATGCATGTGAGTAAGGATGTACAAGGCTATGTTGGTAATGTAATGTGTTAAGACTCAGTGCACAGTACTTTAAGTTTGCATTGTAAAATATATATAGCAAAATGTGTGTAAGCATGAAAGATGGATAGATGTGAGATATATGTACGTAATTATGAAGGTAATGTATTAAGCTGTTAATGCTTATTAATTTTAGTTTATTATATGGTTATTAATATTTTAGGTGCAACTTCCGTATTAGATAATACGTAAGTCCCAAAGTTACTGGAAAGAAAACAATTGTTAAAAACTAGTAATTAATCCTGTAAACGTGTGGCAATATTTTAGAATAATTGTTTAAAGATTTCGAAAATATTAGTGATGAAAAGCATTTCTATCAGGATTGTATTTGCATACGTTTCATATTAACTTTTCCAAAAAAACAAAAAAAAAACATTAAATTCAAAAGACTGTTATACCAGCTTTTAAGTTCTAAAATTCCAAATTCAAATGTATGTATAGTTAAAGAAGAATATATCATTTCAGCAAGACTTAAAGAAAATCTTTACATAACTGTGATTACATCTCGTTAATTGGCACTTCTTCTTGAAACACATGCAGATTGATATGAGCTTTCTCATTGATTGCTACTCAAAGCAAAATATATGCAATATTGTTCAGATTTCACTTAAAAATGTACAATTAAAGTTACCCCAGTATAAGAGTAAACTAATCAATACATGCATAATATATAAATTAATTTCTATGGATATCTGATCTATATACAAATCATATTCATAGTTTTAATGTATTTTTAAATTCAAAGAAAAGTAAAATGCATTAAATTGTTTTTTTTCTATTTGTTATTTGTAACTGCTACTTTAAGTCACTGAGAATATGTCACAACTTCGTAGACCAAAAAAATATTTTTTATACAGAACACAGAATTTGGAATTAAATTTAAAAGAATCTAAATTGTTTTATTGTGCAATGTAAATATTCGATTAAGTTATTTCAATTTGTTAACGAATGAAGTCGAAAAGTGTTCAATAAGTCATTTCGTATCTTTTATTAATATAAATCAAAGTAACTGAAAACGAAATTAAAACAGAAACTGGCAACGAAATTAAAAAAATACAAAACTTATTTATTCGCTATATGTAAGAGATACATGTGAAACTGGTGCCAAAATGTTGGAAATCTAATCAATTTTCTTTTGTTGTTGCAGGTGTCCCGTAACGTTGCTGTAGTGTAGTAGTGTCAGTGTCCAAAATACCGGACCACGTGCCCAAAACGAGCAGACGCTCAACCTACACTACAAGGGTACGAGGAGTGAGAAAGTCTTTTGTAGAAAGTACCTAGAAATAAGTGCGTACGGCATCATGTGATATACAGGTCCCAAAAGGGTCTTCTGATACTAGAGGACATATGGAGCTTTATCATGATATATGATCATTCACGGTTTCTACGACATTGTTACTGCTACACTACAACCCTATTACGAAAACCGGCAACAAATAAAACTTGGTTAGTTTTCTAAAATTTGAGTGAGAGGTCGAGGAGTGAGAAAGTCTTTTGTAGAAAGTCCCTAGAAATAAGTGCGTACGACATCATGTGATATACAGGTCCCAAAAGGGTCTTCTGATACTAGAGGACACACGGAGCTTTATCATGATATATGATCATTCCCGGTTTCTACGACACTGATACTTCTAAACTACAACGCTATTACGGAAACCAGCAACAAAAAATCTTGGTAAAGTTTTCTAAAATTTGCCACCAGTTTCAGAAGTCTATCGTATATATGGCGGATATGAATAAATCTTGTATCAAGAGAAATACTTTTCGGACACCTTCATAATAAGTACAAAAAATTCTTCAAAATATATAGTTTCTGTGCATAGTCTTTGTTAATTCCTAAAAGCTTTTTCGATCTCTGAATTATGTTATTTTTATGAAATGACCCATTCATTTATAAAACCTAAAATATATCCTCTAATCTCTTTAATTACATTTTTATTCAAAATCTAATTAATAGAAACATAAAGAGCATTTTGTTAAAATACGTTTATTTACTTCAAAGCCTCTAACTTCAAATTAGATAAAGCATTTTCTTTTGTTAAATGTTCTTGTTCTTTCAGATAAATTTATTTTCAGACATTGCAATCATTATGCAATAAAGTCACGTATATTTCTATCTTTAAATAAATGTTAGTTTAGGAAATTTGTTCGCTTTTCGCGTTTAAATATTAAATAAGACTACTATGCTTGATAATCTAAATATCGAAAGCATGCAAATGCGATAATTAAATAAAAATCAGATTTTAATTATCAAATATTATTCATAAAGTTTATGGTGTCGAAATCATTATTTAATGTGCTGTGTAAGGATGAATTTTAAGATATTTGAATCTAATAAGACTGATAATAACATATAATATGTAAAAGATATTTCCACATCGGTTTTGTCATTCAGTATTTGAAACGGAAGTGGTGGATGTTAAAATGTCTTTATTTCTCTTAGGCCTTCTTTTTTTCAGGAAATATAATTACTTTTGGTCAAGAGGTGTTACCCTATTTCGTCTTGTAAAACTTTAGCATAACATCTGCAACTGGAAATTTACTTCAAGAGCATTAAATTTCCTTCTTGATGCAGCATGAATAACCAGCCATGTTTACTTCGTGTAATATTTTGCGATTGGAGAGTTACACGGTCATTCCCTGATTGGTTTGTTAACGAGATTCGATTGACAGATTCAACCTTTAGATTAATGAGTACGAAGAATGTTATTAATTACTAGAAAATGCATGAAACAGCTAAAGTAAAATTGACATATTCCGCACACATATTTGTCTACATACAGCTACACAAGATAATAGTCGGCAATAATATCTAATAGTACGCAACATAAATCAAGGATGTCAAATAAAAATGTATTGTAAATGATAATGGTTTCCACGATAAGATTAGTTTTGAATATCAGTTGTTAATTAGATTTAATAATTTAATTAATTAGATTTAATGATTATTAAACTAAAACACTACAAATAAAATAGACTTAAGAAAGGCTAATAAGAGACAACCAAAAAATGTGGCTGTGAGGCAAAAATATAATTGTTAAAAGTAATATAGTTTATAGTAATATAATTGGATGAGTGATTATTTTGTAAGCAACACATCACTTTACTTATAGGAATTACGAATACACTCAATATTTAAACAAGAACGAAAAATCATGCGTCAAGCATAGATTATGAATCACTTTCTAACACAGCCAGAAAACTGTAACGAAACTTCACCGTTAAATAAGGTGAAAGAAGATACGTAAGTAAACAGTTTATAAAACACATAACACATTCAAAAATACAGTTTTCGAAACTACCTTCCAATACCAAAAAGTAGTCGAATTATTTTGTGCAGCCCTGTATATGATCAATAGATGTGGATATATAGTATGGTAAAATTTTAGTTCAATTAAAATAATTCCTATTTAGCAATTTTCTCCAATCGATGAATATGCACTCGAAATCTTTTGTGCAGCCCTGTAATTTATCTGAAGACTTTTGTACACACCACCTATTAAGCTAAAAGGCAACTTAAAATTCACTTGCAGCAATTACCAAACGTAAACGACAATGTACCTTTTTTAGTAGCCCTGTATATGAATTAATTTATATTCCACAAACTTCTATTAGTCTGCTAAATATAGTTCAGCAAGAAAATGCGTAAACACAATTAAAAACTACCCTTAAGAAATTTACTCCCGTAGTCTGTAGTACTTAGAAATTTCCTTGTGTAGCCCTATACATGGTCAACCTAGTTTATAAACACACACATACTATGAAAAAAAAGTTAAAAATGCAAACCAAAGTTGACACATAGACTGTAAATATCGCACATGTACCGTAAACAATATATTTTGTGTGTCCCTGTAAATAAACGCAAAGCACACAAGAGAGCAATTTATAGTGCACATCAGTAATGCATATAATTTTCATTATGTTTGAAATAGGGAAATATCACTAAATTACTCTGCAGACGATCTTTCCCCATATAACGATGTATAAAAGAATTCTTTTGTTTGACCCTCTGAATGAACAATAAATGCTTTGCACCCCATATTCTACAAAAAGCATGTTTTAATGCGCTTCATAATTATATATCAATTTCAGTATATTTTAAATGACGTACCATCCTGAAAATGCGCTTGTACCGATTATTCCCCTTGACTGTAGTGTGTCGGAATACTTTTGACTGTCCCTGTCAAAAAACTATAAGTGCTACACACTTCTGTTGAAATAGGGAACATGCTATATTAAACGACAAGAACATACAAAAATTTCAGGACAATCGAAGCATACTTAGAGGAGTTAGAGCACGGAGAGATGGCAGACGGCAGTCAGACCGAAGTCATAAACACTTTTCAACTAGGTTGGAAAATGTTAAAAATGCAAAAAAAAATTTTAAAAAATTACATAACGTAACCTTACTTTTTAACATTTTCCAACCTAGTTGAAAAGTGTTTATGACTTCAGTTTGTCTGCCGTATGGCCGTCTGCCGGTAATATGCTCCAGTAAATATGCTCGGATTGCCCTGCAATTTTTATATGTTATTGTCGTTATCTATAGCATGTTCCCTATTTCAACTAAAGTGTGTAGCACTTATAGTTTTTTACAGGGACACTCAAAAGAATTCCGTTACATTACGGTCTATGGGGAAAATTCATTTGCGGTTTATTTTAATAATGTTACACAATTTCAAACACATTGTAATTGATATATATTACTAAGGTACATTACAAGAAGATTAATATGGAATATGGTGTGCATAACACTTATAGTTACTTTACAGGGACAGTAAAAAGAATTCCGTTACATTACGTCTATGGATAAAAATCGTTTTCGGTTTAATTAAATAACGTTTCACTATTTTAAACGCATTGAAATTTATATATATAACTAATGTGCATTACAAGAGGCTTACTACAGAATATTGTGTGTATATCAGTCATCGTTCATTTACAGGGCACACAAAAGAATTCTCTACTGTCTGTTAACAATAATTCCTGGAAGTGCGTTTTAAGTTGCTGAACGTGATTTTAAATTTAACGCACTTTTTGTCTATTACTTGGTGTGTATAAATTCTGCAGATCCTATACAGGGCAGCACAAAAGTTTGCGAACACATTTCCGTTTATTGACAGAAACTCCAGAAGAAGAATTTTGAACTGTGCTACGCTTTTACCTAACTAAGCTAAAATTTAGCATCCTATGTAGTACATATACAAATCGATAGATCATATACAGGGCTGAATAAAAGTATTCGGATATTTTTCCGAATATTGTGTATGTTGGAAATGTATGTTAGAAATGTATGTTGGAAAATCTGGTAATTACGTTTTTAAATATGTTATGCGTTTTCCAAATTGTTTACCTAGATTTATCTTTCAGCTTATTAAACGGTAATGATTTGTAAAATTATTTTATAATTGTTGGAAAGCATTACATAATCTATGCTTGACTCGATGATTTTTCGTTCTTGTTTATATGAAAATCCTTTCTGTCGTATTTGTTACGTTTTTCGTCAATTGATCTGCAATGCTAGCTAAATTATACAACTTGTTTTACACCTCAAGTTAATAGAGACATTTAGGAATATTCAATATTTATTTTTGAACATTGAAAGTGGTGCATAATTAGATACCGAAGAAAGTAGGAGAGATTATTCATAAGGAATTTTTGATAAAGTAACAAAATGATATTAAATAATGAATCCTTGCGTTGTTAAAATCGTAAGATTGAGGATCGGTTTCATGCCGTAAAAATATGTCAAATCAAATTAATTCACATTTTGCATCACCGACGATAATCCATACATGCGAAGATTCATTAATGTCTTCATGTTATTTTCAGATATTGCTCTTACAAGGAATAAATAAAAATTTTGCTGCAAAAGAAGAAAAGGCAAGATGTTATTTTACAAGTGATTACAAGTGAAGCGTGAATAGAGACTGACAGAATAAAAAGATAAAAGAAAGAAGAAAAATCAAATGCAAAAAAAAAAAAAATAAATAAAATAATAATCCCAGAAAAAGTGCAGCAAAAGATAGGAGCCACAGAAAGGAAGTAAAACTAACATATCTCAGAAAATAGACAACTAAGATCATGAGACTATAACAGGTAAAAACATACAAGTGTTCAATATAACAGAGGAGGAATTAAATATGTTGAGAATGTCACAAACACAGACACTAACACCAAAATAGTAGGTGCAATAACGTTAGACCAAACTGGAAATGAAGGATTCGTAAAAATACAAAAGCATAACCAAGAAAAGAGAAAAAAGAAGTTCATTAGTAAATTGTTCAAAGGCGACAGCATAGACAGTGAAGAATTAACTTTTTTGTATCACAGTGATAAAGAATCATTGACAAATTTCATTGCAAATGCCAAAAGAGAAGAAATTGATCCACTTTTGTACGAAACATCAATTTTTTAAGAATATATTATTAAAGTAACTTTTGTTTTAGCTGATGCTAATCATTGAATTGGAAAGCCTATACACTATAAATACGTTTGTCTCGAAAACAGAATATATGAAGATGGAATAAAGGTGGCAGTTCAGGATTTGAAGTCCTGTAAGAGTCGATCTAAAGACTGATTTCCTGTATTAAGAAGATGAAACCATTGTAAGGGCGTTGATGGATAATGTTGATATTATATATGCGTTATATATGCTAATGTAGATGTTATATATGCGTTGATGGATAATGTTGAGCAATAGCCTTTCCCTGAAATCATATTAAAAAGCTAGAAAACTACTTATAGTTTTTCGAGTTGTGTAAATAGTTATGAACAATAATTTAAGTCAATCGGTCAAGATCTTAGACTACATTTTCAAATTTTTCATTTTAAATAACGGGTATTATACAATTGCAAATTTATATATAAAATCTCATAAGCATATAGTTTAAGTGTTGCAGATAGTGTGCTTATTTTAAAGCTACATTTAATAAATTAGGCGGGTAGTTTATTGTAGTGGATCTTATCAGTATTCTGGTGGATTCAAAAAAGATGTCCCAAAATTAAACCAAAAAGAAATATAAAAAAATTTGAATAATACAGTTGAAGTATTAGATTCGGGGCAATGCATGCTCACTATTTCCATGCTGCATGCTGCATGCCTCACATTTTCTTAAAGCTTACAACCACTTAAAAACAATGGTGTCTCACTTTGGCCGCATATAGTTGTCTCATTTTAGCGCCATTCCTTGAGGCCAATGTGAGACAGGATAATTTTTAACTTTATTTTTATGACATTTATTATTTTTTATCAACACAAAAAATAAGGAAAACATAAACAAAAACTATTGTATTGTGTATTTGGGGAAGAATTCAGCAGATCGAAACTGACAATGAAAAGTTTTTAATTGTGCGTTATAATAGCCTTTTTTTTTTTCATGACGCATAATAAGTATAGCATTCTGTAAATATCGTATGAGTATAAAATAAAATTCACGAATGATTGCGAAACTAATTTTCTGGTAAAGCCCTCATAATAATATATAACTGTTGTTCGGGTCATAAGGTAAAGCCAGGAGAGATGGCACGGTCGGAGAGAATGCGCACATAGAGGTTCGAGGGGAAGGAGTAGAGTGAGCGCGCTCCGACTCCAGGTAGTTGTACAACAGCAGTAGTGGAGTGTCTACTTGAAACTGCACGTTGATTGTTTTGAGCGCCTAAGATAAAGCATTGCTATTTTGTTTTGTTTTCCCAAAGTAAGTGCTTGAATTTTCATAGCTATTCATCAGAATTTCTATACAATGTCAGTAGTACAAAATATTTTAGACTTAAACGATTTCTCATAAGCTACTAATCTTTACTAAAAGTGTGAACATCAACGGTTCGTTTTAGTAGCGGCCATGTTTAAATAAAAGTCTCCTATCGAAATTGGAGAGTTTGCGCATCTGCTTCTTAGGAGAGATGGCGCATTGTTCCCATTAGTCTCCATGCTAGGAGAGATTACGCAGCTTATTCGTAAATTAGCAGAAAAAGAAAGTAAAAATAAAAATGGACTATTTTAAGTTAAACGTGTTATCAAGTAACTTAATGTTATTTTGTAATCTTATCTGGACTTGCTTTTTCTGATTCTATATTTTTTTTCTTTAATTAAAATTTTTTAATCGTTTTTGAAATTATTTCCTTTTTCTGATTATTTAATCATTAGGTTAAAATATTCACTCCTAATACAATGATATTTGTTCACAAAAAACTTACAGCAATGTCATTTAAGTGTAATTCTCATTGTTAGCAATTTAATTGTTGTTATTATTAGTAACAATCTCTCCTACCCATGTGCGCAATCACACCAACCCTATAAGGATAGATTGCACAAAATAACTATTTTGGTTTTATTGCAACTGTTCTATTAAATTACAACATAACAACAAAATAGCAATAGAAATACATAAAAAACAAATGAAGTAAAAATTATTCATGGATATTTTAGCAAAAAATGAATATTTAGATTTTTTATTGTTATTCTTTTGAATTGTGCGCAGGCTCTCCTATCTTTACCTTAAATATTTTTTGAAGAAAAAATATTTTTTCATCCAATAATAGTTACAATTTTAAAATAATTATTTAGTGATAATTTCAATAAATGATATATGTGAGGCTTATTTAACGCATAAAAAAATCTCGTAATTTCCCAACCAATGTAAAATATGAAAAATGTTATTATGCCTTAAAATTTAACAGCAGTTTCGCCATACAAAATATGCTAATGTAGAGAAAATCAGTTCATTTATATTCAAGATGTTTCCTCAAACAACTCCTAATTCATATACTGGAAAGACTTTGCGATCACTACATTCAAAGCTTCAACGTAATAAATTTGAATTTTAAATTTGAATATCATGGTATTCATTATACAATATGTGTTTGTCATAATGAATAATTTGTGGAAAAATAAAGTCAAAAATTATATATATTATTTTTTTTCTTACATTGAAGTTCTTGTAATTTTAATAGAAGACATCGTTATTTAATTTATTTTTAAAGCTAAAATATTCTAGTAAGAAAATTATACAGATTTTTGAGGCCAAATAAAATGATATTGGATAAATGTGTTATACAAATATGTGTTGTATTATGAAACTAATATTGGTTAAGTATTGGCATTACAAAAGAAATTTTTATCATCCAATATTACAGAAAGATTGGCTTCATATTAGAAATTCTAGCAATTGTTAAACATTTCTTGTCAATATAGGTGCAATATTGGAAAATACAAACATTTCTATGGTGTGACATTAATTGATGCCAATATTTGGTTTAAATAAAGTCGTATTACCACCTAATTCTTTCATAATTTAAGGGCTCTGGCAGGCGGGAGACAGAAAAAGGAATGATCTTATAATGGTTTCATTTTTACTTTTTAAGTACGGAATCCAAAAATAGGTACACAGATTTTCTTGTGAATCTAAAAAACGCTATATCTGTAAACAATTTTAAATCAATGACTTTATATTCAGCAACCGTTTAATATTGAATAAAGATTTTTAAAAAAATAGTCAAGTCATATGTTAGTCCAAGCGAGATTTAATTTTTTACCAATGCCCCAAATTCTTTTATCAAGTGTTCATCGATGAATAATACTGGTATATTCCAAATAAATATGATCGCACACAGGGTTTGCTTTAGAAAACTTACATTTTATTTTTAAGCCGCAGATCGAATTTCGAAAATACGAAAATGTCTTTACCTCTGCCTTACTAAAATATAAGCAAGTGGTAAATTCCATTACAATTAATCGAGCCATTACTGCAAAATTGTGTTATTTTCATTGTTAGAATGTAGTGGATACATTAGGAGCATTTTCCCTCTTCGGCTCGACGCGTTTCAATTACAAGCTTTAAACGATGTCAAAATTCCATTCAAATTCATTTTTCAGAAAACCTAATATTAAAGCATTATACTTCTTTCCCTTATAGTAAGAACACATTTTATAAAACAAAATACTTTAAACTGTATGAAAACTAACATAACAAAAACAAAAACTAATGTAACATTGCGATGTAAATTAATTTCTTTGAATACTGTTTAAAAATTCAATTTAGATTTCAGTAATATTTGTTCTGCGACATACGTTAAGTATGGTAAAATATATTTTACCAACCATTATTCTACCCAGTAATTTATACCAAATAAACCAAAATACATTAATATATATATATATATATATATATATATATATATATATATATATATATATATTATCAATAAGATATTCTAATATCTATTATTCAGAAAACTTAAATGGAAATTTTACAGTATATTATGCTAATGATTTTAAATAAATGCGTTTAATAACATTCATTAAGACACCAGAACAAAGGCGTTTCATATTTATTTTCCACTGTAATTACCTATATGGAATTATTTACCTTACCATTGATACATAATTAAAAAAATGGAATATTAGCATTATAAATATTTAACAAACAGAACAATGTGCTGCTATTATTGTTTTATTGCAAAAAATATATATTTAGCTGTATTCGCTTTCACATTACATTATAATTTCGAAAAGAAAATTATTCGTGTTAAATATTATAATATATGGTTATTCATTATTTATATTGTAAGATAAACTTTATATAATGAAAATATTTCCTTTATATCCCTAGAGATGTTTTAGCATAAACGAAATTTGAAAATATAGTTTAAATGGAATAATTATTTAAAAATACTTTTTAATGTGCATACACATTTTATACTTTTATTTCTTTTATTTATGTCATTGTACTGTTTAATGGTTTCTAGTTAATATAGTAAACATTCTATATTTTAAGTGTTTTTTTTACGAACTCATAAATCTTCCATTTCTAACTTTTTAAAATTATCTGCCTGATTAACGTAGTTTTTGTAGATCAAATAACATAGGCTTACATAATTTGAGAAAATTGTTTTAAATTTTATACTAATTATATTAATTTTTTGGATGCTTATTCCAAAAAAAAAAAAAAAAAAAAAAAAAACTATCACGTACAGTTTTGTCAGTAACATTGTGAACCCGTGTTACATTTGTTATAATATATAGCCGGTTGAATCTAATAAGTACAAATATGTAGTATCAAAAATTGTATTTGAATATTTATGCATACATATACGTATGCATATAGAATGCATTAAAATAAGTTCTTAGCAAAGCTCTTCAAAGTATTTTTATTTCGTTAGTAAAACCGCTAAAAATCACGTTGAAAGCCGCATTAAAAATAGGTGATAAAAAATCGCAGTGGGTACAATTTCTTATATTAAGCGAGAAGTTTGAAACCAAATTCCTTTTCCGAATGTCAAAATATCGCCGCAAAATGCCGAAAATTGCTCTAATGGACTAAAAGTTTGAAAGTGAATTTGTTTTACAAATGTTAAAAAATCGCTTCGGAACGCGAGAAAAATCGTTAAATGTCTTGGAAAATCGCATTAAGGGTGTACTCAAATCCAAACTGCTTATTTTCTGACTCATTTTTAAATTCGATTTTGCTCTAAAATGCATCCAATTGGCAGGTTATCTCATTCAGAAACTTTATAAAGTCCGTATTGGTCGATGTTTTGATAAAGGCAGAATATATTTCAAAAAATGCTGTCAAAATGGACATTTCGAACTGAATTTCTCGAAGCGATAGCGCTGGACACAAAATAAAAAATGATCGTATTGTGAAAATAATTGTTTGTAAATCAAAATTCTAATTAATTGAACGAAAAATTAAAACACGAGTCGCTTATAAATCTCTTCAAAAATCACGCCGCCAAGTTTCGTGTTTTTACTTTTAAAAACGGGTCTGAAATTGTGTCAGAAAATTTTGAGTTGTTGAGTTGGAAAAATTGAAAAATGGAAATGGAAATGTAAAAAATGTAAAAATATTTTTTTGAATACCGCCTTACAAATCGCAAAAAAACTCAAAAATCTTGGAGGACAACATGTATTGTATTTGGCTAAAATTTTTAACAGTAAATGTTTTTACGAATATCAAAAAATCACATTGAAAAACACATTTAAAATCGTTATATTTAAAAATCGAGGAAAATAACACTTAATAAATTAGGATAAAATCTTGAAGCAGAATTCACTTTACGAATGTCATAAAATAGACCCGAAACGCGAATAAACGTCAAAAATCCCATTGAAAATCGCATTAAAAATGCTATTAATTTTAAAAAAGCGCAGGAAAAAATGTGCTATATTAGGCTGGAAGATTTTTAAAAAGAAAAATTGCAGAGAATAAAAGTTACTGTATTGGTATAAAACTTTGTAAACAGAATTCATTGAGTATTTCAAAAAAGTCGCCGCAAAACACGAAAAATCGCTAAAAAATCGTATAAAAGTGGCTAAAACTTAAAAATTGCAGAGGACAAAATTAACTATCTTAGGATAAATTTTTTTAACAGAATTCCTTTTGACAATGTCAAAACATTGCAAAAACCTCTAAATATCGCATAAAAATATTCGCGAAAAATTAAAAAATATATTTGTACGAATTCTGAATTAAATTTTCTTGAAAACAGGACAAAGTTCATTATATTGGGCTAAATGACTGTAACATGATTCTTTTGAGTAATGTAAAAAATAGCCTTAAAACGTAAAAAAAAAACCGCTAAAAATCGCATACGAAATTAAGTTAAAAATAATGTAATCTAAACATCCAATGTCGGGCTTCGAGGAGCATTATTTCAAATATAGATGTACCGTCCTTCAGCAGTCTCTTCATAGACACACATGCACACAAACTTCTTTCCTTGTTATTATAGATTATGCAAAATAATTGTTTTATGACTTATTTTAGCATAGTCAAAATTTATCTGCCTTCCTCAACTAATTATTAACGTCAAACTTATAAATCATTATGTGTATATTCCAACAGTAAATTTATGTCTATTCTGTTGAAAGGAGACATGGTCATATGTCCTTTGGTTATATATACAGTAGTAGAAGTTTCAGGAGAAAACATGTTTTTTTGTTTTTGCGCAGAGTCACAAATTTCAGCAGATCCCTTTGAACACCAAAGCTTTGATTAAATCAGGATGTCCATATTTATTAAATAATCGACGGTCACAATTGTCTATATTGAAAAAGAATCATTGGTTACAGTTGAAGAGAACTGAAAATGAAAATGAACTGCATTATCGGAATCAGATACGTCTTGTAAAAGAGTGTCAATAATTGTAGGCCGTGTGGAACAAGTGGTGAAGCAGAGGACCATTTGGATAAATAAAAAGTTAATTTCTTTAAGTTTGTACAACTATTATTGTTACAAAAGCAAAAAAGACAATCATCAATGTCGTACTTAAGCCTCCAATATACGAAATCTGAATACATATTTTTACCTTTAAACAACGTCGTAAATTTTAAAAACCTATACATCAAACGTCTTAGCAATATAATTACACAATAAAAAATATTACAATTCAGACAATATACATCTAACATTTAAACACATATTAGAAAGTAGAAGTTTCGGGTTATTACATCCCTCATCAATACACATAAAGTAATGATGGTAAAATATGTCAATAACAATAACTACAGTTCAGACATATATGTTCAAAAAGTTAAAATAACAATACTGCGTATTCAGATGGTTCAGGGCTTGCTTCGTTCAACGAAAAATTCGCCAATCTTGTATACCATCCCCCCAAAATCCCCGGTTTACATAAACGTTGCAATTATACCTGATGTTATTGACTTTCGCAAAACCAGGACAATAGACTGTGTCCAAAGCATGGACAACTATTTTAGAGTTTAAGCTGCTTATCTTGAAGGCCTGCATATGCTCTTTCAAACTGGTCTTGAAAGTACAAACTGTTTCACCAATGTATACAAAATCACATTGTGTACAGAGAATGTTATATATAACGCCTTTAGCCTATAATAGGTGGATCTTCTGTTTGAATTTGCACAAAAAGTTTCGTAAAATACTCTGTGGAATAAAATCAGTACGAATGTTGAACGTTTTAAGTAAATTTGAAAATCTTTCAGAAAGATTCCTATAGTGTGGAATAGATACGAAATTACCCAACTCAGATTGGACACAAGAGGGAGGGGTCACTTTAGTTTTGGTAACTTCAGAAACAATTCACTAACCCCAACGATTCGTCTTTTAAATCTTAAAATATACCTTTCTTTTCACTCTTAAAAGCAACATTATTACAACCATATCTGATAGCTGACTGTTTAAACTTCCAAAAATGTACTTACTAAAATTTTTACCTCCCCCCCACTCTTCATACAGTCCTAATATACTTGCTTTACAATAATATGAACTTATGCTTACTAATTGTTGCATAACTGCTGTTGAATTCAGGTCTTATATACAGTTATAATACGGTTACTATGACTTGAACTTATGCTTAATAAGAATAGGTTAAATTTCATATTTACATAAGTTTGTAGATTAGTACATAAATTTCCATACATTTATAATTCATCGTTTCAATACTTAAGGACATTTCACATTATTAGAAACACACTGAATAGTATAAAGTGCACATTTAATCCAAGTTAAGAGAAATAACTATTTTACGAATACTTTTTGTTGCCGTTTCACAAAAGTAACCGTTTAACGAGAAATAGTTTTAAGACTTAATCAGAACCATCTGTAGATTTTTAAATTAAACTCTCTAAACTTTAAAAAAATACATTCTAAATTTGGAACACCACCATTCATTTTCTGTCAGTCTAACAATTCATTTTTTATGTATACTATATATGGTGCATCCCCCCACTTCCCATACATTTATAACATACTTACTTTACATTGAATTCAACCTGCGCTTATAAAAATAACTACTAAGGTTCCAGTACTACTGTTGTATTCATGTTTTGCATACTGTTCTAACATGTTTATCATTACTTAATCTTACGCTTACTGAAAATTGGATAAACTTCGTGTTTATATTAGTGTGTTGATAAATACATAAATCTTGACACGTTTATTTCATCGTTTAAATACTTAAGTATATTTCATTTAATTATACACAAATAACATAAAGTACACTTAATCCATATTGTGTGAAATAACGACTTATGAATACTTTCAGCTGTTATTAGAAGTAATCGTTTTATGAAAAAATGTTTTAAGAATTAACCAGAACCACATATATATTATGTTTATTAAAATATTTAAACTTTAAAAAAATGCTTACTACATTTGGTGCACGCTATTCTCCATACAGTTATAACTGCTTATATTACAATGACTTGTAGTTATAATTGCTAAGATTTAGTTAAAAAATTAATCTAATATTCAAATTATTTTGTACATTAATACGTTAAATTCATTAAAACCGACGACCATTCGTTAAAAACGATTAAATATTCATGCACTTATAATTCATTGTTTCAGTAGAATATCTACATTTATTATAAAAAATATAAATAACAAAGTGCATTTTTAGTGTTCCGTACTTAAAAAGGGAAAACGGAACCATTATAAGATCACTCCTGTGTCTGTCTATCCGTCTGTCAGAGTCCTTTTTCTCGTCAACTATGCGACGCGGAAAGTTCAAACTTGGGAAAGTTATAAAGCCTTTTTTCCCACATATCTTCAGATTATTAGCCATTCACAAATATGTGTAGGAAAAATTTAGGGCGCATTTAAGTTACTTGAAAAAAAAATCTTCTTGTATATCGTGTGGGAATCGTGGGACAAATCTCGTTATTACGAACTTAAAAAATATATTTGTTTTAATTTTAGGTATTACATTTTCAGATATATCGTCTAAGATGCACTGCAAAAATGTTTTTACCCCCACCTCTATTTCCCAATCTTCTGAAACTAAACATATGAAAAAATATAGGTAGTAGAAGTCTATTTAAACCTTGCAGGAAAACTATAGCGATTTTCCTAGGTAACATAGGTTTTGAGGAAAATGCATCTTTCCTTTACACACAAACTTTACTTTTCGGGCGGTCAGCGGGGAAATTGACGATCGCTCGGGGTATCTATCGACGCAGAATCATCTAAGAATATTTAATAATGATTTTCAAAAAACAGTGTTGGTAATTAGCCGAGATAGTAATTAAGTTACTTGCAAAATAAATTTTCATTTATATATCGTGTAGGGCATCGTTCGAAAGATCTCGTAACATCGAACTCAAAAATACATTTGATTTAATTTTAGGTAATATATTTTCAAAGATATCTTCGAAAGTACTGTAAAAATATGCCCTTTCACTCCTATTTTCGAGTATACTGAAACTAAATTATGAAAAAATGCGGATAGCAGGCGTTTATTAATTAATAAATGGTAATTAATAAATTCATTTTACGGAACCCTTTGAGCACGAGTTATACTCGCACTTGACTGATTTATTATTTATCCAGGGCTACATTACCAGTTGAATCAAAATTATTATTTTCAGTTGTGTTTTGAAGCAACCGTTATACAGATTATTGTTTTAAGTATGTACTTGAAACACCTGTACATAAACTTATTATAATGTATACAAAATTTGGAGTATCCTCCTTTCCTCTCAGACGGCTCATAATTTATTCAGGTCCTACATGCACTTATATTATGCTTAACTCACCTTTTACTTACTAAGAATCAGTTAAATTTCATATTTGCATTAGTTTGTAGATTAAAACATAATAAATCGTCACACATTTTTAATGCACTGTTTCAATACTGTTGACTATCTCACTTTAATATAAACATGGGTGCAAGCCCTTCTGAGTTGTCATGAATCAAAGTGTCGCAGGAGGATGATCAAGAGCTCAGTCGAAGACACCAGAACGGTCCAACCACTGTCGAAGGGTTGCTTAAGCAGGGTTCCAGACATGGGTAGGTATCAATGGATCTTCACGTACAATCTCATGAGTACGTCATCAAGATCACGTGTGGCCGGGAATTCCGTCTCCTATGCAGCATCGTGCAGACCATATTTTCTCCTACGGCCGGCGGCAACTGTGGGTTGCAGCTTGTCGTAGTAAAGTAAGCAAGTGGCTGTTTTTCAGGCAGATGAGCAAACTGCACCATACGGTCTGGCCGGACAAAAACTTTTGCTCTCTTCCTCTACTTCGTAGCTCTGATACCTCCGGCCTAGTCATGGATTCCGCAGGATGCGGGGAACTAATTTTCTTATTTTTTTATGTCTATCGCTTCATTTGTTTTTTCGCAATATTCTCTGTTTTGTGTTTGTTTTTTGTCCGCTGATAACGAGCTAGTGGTCGTCTTATTAGGCTTTCTACGATCCGAGCTGCAGTTGAGTAATTCTCAGGTAGTGGCTCCAAACTATTCTCCATGCTCGTTCTTGTGGGCTGCCACACGCCACTTGGGGGAGATGATGCGTTGGACTATCTTTGGTACCGAACCTGTTCCGGCTTCTCTGAGTGTGATGAGTGAGGTTCTATTTGAACGGCTCAGTATCGGTTGAAAGCCTTGTCAGGTCCAGACTTGTCATGTCCCCGGATTGAAGCACTTAAATGGTCTTATTATAAGCAATTTAAATAATATAAAACGCATTGTACTCTATCTACAGAAACATATATCTAATTGTATGAAATAAAATTACATAATTCAAAGCTGAAATCTATACTAAAAAAATTCCTAAGTTTTTGAGCACCATTATTTGTATTGATTAAATCATTTTTATCTTTTGTCTAGTTATTATGATCGTAAAAGTATAATTACGAAAACAATATAATTAAATTGAAACTCACTGATAAATTAAGAAAAGCCGTTTTCTTTATCGATTTTAAGAAAACATGATTTCATACCATTTCTGTGCTGGAGATTTTAACTATTTCGTCAGTATTCGCCAGTACAACGGTTAGCAGTTGGTATGGATGAGAAGTTCTTGTTGTAGATGACAAATAAGCAGTTAATCCAGGAGGAATGACTGAACAGAGTTAGACGACAGAAGAGTTTATTTCGTAAAACAAAGCAACATAAGACACAGAAGTAAGATAGTCGAAGAAGCAAGGGGAGGTACCCTAGTAATCGGCAGCTTACGGTAACAGCTTGTCTGGTTGGAGTCAAAGGCAAAAAGTGATAAGTTTGAAAAAATACATGTACGGGTGTTGGCGCGGAAAACATGATAAAATCGCCAGTACTTGGCGAGAGAACTTTTAGAGAATAATGATGGAAGCATGTGGGAAAAAGCGATAAATGCTGGACTCTGCCTATGATTATGCATTCGTTTGAGAGTGGGGGTGTTGTAAGGATTCTTACATGGAGACGAAAAAAGGAAAAAGTAAAAGTAATAATTTTTGAGGATGGTCGCTTATTTTGCCAAAAAGGCAGCTGGGTTTTAACGGTTACTTGTGACTAGCATATAATAACAGGGTGTGAAAATATGCGCTTGCATATTACAATTTACATGTGGGCGAGAGATATTTTAATTAATTCTTTTGAGAGCAGATGAGAGGAGTGCAAATGCATGCATAAAGAATGTCGGTTATACGTTACTTTACTTTAACAAGTAGAGCACAGCTGCTTATATATTTTGTCTAAGTTTTAAGACAGATGCACTTTTGATTTCATGGGAATGAAAAACGGTTGGATTAGAAATGTGTGAACACTTGTAACTTATTTTTAGCATAACCGCAAAATCAAGGACTGAAAACTTTCTGATGTATGCGAATAATGACTTGCATTTTAGAATAAAGAAATCAGATTCGTTATCTAAATTAAATCAGAAATAGATTTTTGTTAAAATATTGATTTTTTTGGGGGGAGGGGGAATGACAGTACTTTCAAAACTGTTTTATCTTTATTTATTTATTCGTAAATTTACGTATTTTATTTATTTATTTATTTATTTTGGGGGGGAGGGGGAAGCCGAACGAATGAATACTTATAAATTTATTATTTATCTCTATTTTTGGAACGGGAGGGGAAGCATGAAATCAATACTAGCTTGTTAGATTTTGGAAGAGGAATGTAAAAGTTTATGTTAAATTGTTACATTTTTTGGGGGGGGGGTACTTGAACAGAAGGCAGGATATATGACAAACGTCTTTGTCATATATATCACCCCATTGACCAGAAAAGCTGCGTTTAAAAAATACAATACAATTATACTCTCCCCCAGCTGAAAACAATACACATAAACATAAGATACAGAAATATATGTAAATCATATAGGTTGCAACATAATCAAGGAAATTTGTTAGTTACGTAACTTTTTTGTTAGTTCAATAGTTCCTAACACAGTCTACAAATATGTCATTGAGTGCACTACTTACGAAGATTTTTTTTTATATCTCTTCGTCTTCTCTTTTTTTTTTGTTCTGGTACCAGTAAAAATTATCAGTCAATAGACATGTCTGATGATAACTGAGCAAATAATTTTACTCATATCTTAATTTCCTTGCACTTAAATAGCATGTTTAATACTTAAGTATATGAACCACAAATGAAAGCAATTAAAAAAATATATAACACATAACATAAACATATATCTTTAAAAATGAACTTGAATTGTATGAAGAAAAGTGAAAATGGTTTAATTCAAGTGTATTGTAATAAAATTGTTTGAAAAAATGTTTAAAAATTCGTGCAAGTACAGGACGGTAAAAAAAGGGATGCATATGGCACGTCCATAAAAAGGGGACCGCCCTTAATCTTCTCAATGCATGACAAGTGTGATACCTCAGGCTTAGGGCCTTACGCCTTAGGTTAGGAGGGCAGTGATGAGAGTCCACATCATTACAACATGAACTCCCTGCTCCCCAATGAAGATCACACTGATCCCCACACAGGAGCACGATTCCGGAACACATGTACTTTTGGGAAAAGGGAATATTGTGAATTAGTAAACTAAATCACAATTGTCTCTCTAAACACAATCTGGTGAGGTGTGGTAACCTAAGGACAAAAATTTAGAACGGTACCACTAGCCTGAAGGGGAAGAATTATTGAAAATAAAAAAAACAAGATACAAGTGTATCTTATGCATATCCAAATGTATTGACAGTCCTAGAGTGTTGAGAGACCTAAAATATGTCATAATCGGGTATGATGAAGTGAAACTGGTCAAGTCATGTAAGTGAATACTTTAAGTTTGTTTGAGAGAACTTTTTTTTTAATTAAAAGACTTTATTTAATGAGAATGTCTAGCATTTTGTATCCAGTATGAATGAAAGTTTAAAGTGTGAGAGAAAAAAATGTGAAAAGCTTATATTTATCTACTGTTTATAAAATTGAATCAAAAATCAAGAGAAATATGTGACCCGATACAAAATATTGTGTAAAAGTGGTCTTCACAAGAAGACATGGACCAGCCGTGAAGTCAGCTGAAGACAAGTTATGCACATTATACGTAGAATCCTGGCCATGGATAAAACACTTAGTATCAGATCATATAAAAATTTAAAAGTTTTTTTTTTTTTTAAATTGTTACAAATTATCTTTTTCTTAAATTGTAGCAAGGGGCGAGAATAATGTTAGAAGAATTATTATCTATATCTTGACTTGCAGGATCACATAAATGTCCATATCGAGGTGGTGCTAGAAGAAGTCTATCAATATGTACCCTAAATGCAGTATCATCATGAGCATATAACCTTTTAATTGAAAATGAGACAGGGGAGTGTTTAAATGTTACAATATATGGACCGGTATATTTAGGTTTAAATTTGCCGACTGATTTTACATAAACAATATCTTTTAAACATATATTTCTTAATTTAGCTTTTCGACTGTGAATTTTGTAACGTCTATGTTGAACAGTTTTAATGTTGTTATATGCTTTGTCATATATTTGGTTTAAGTCATCTAGTAATCTATAAACTTCAACATGTTTATCAAGAAATGCTTGGTTGGTACTATGATCATATGTGTCAAAAATTAATGAAAGTTCACGACCAAAATGAAGTAAGTTAGGTGAAAATAGTGTAGAAGAGTGTGTCGAACCATTATAAAGTGACTTATGAATAAATAGAGCATTTTCAAAAGAGTGTCCTTCTTGTAATAATGTGGTAACAGAGTATTTAATAGATTTGTTAACGCGTTCTGCTATACTGTTAGATTGTGGGTGTGAGACCGAACTGTGATGTATTTTTATACCAAGAGCATCATTAAATGCATTATAAATATGAGAAGTGTATTGTGGGCCTAAGTCTGACAAAATACAGACGGGTCTCCCATAGGTAGTTATATAACTAAATAAGCATTTTACAGCCTTGGGTGCAGAATTATCAGTGAGAGGATAGAGTTCACACTTGAGAAATGATCGGTTACCGTTAAAATATGTTTGTTGTTAGAGAAAGGACCAAATAAATCTGTACTAACTGTATGACCAGGATATCTGGGTGTGTATGTAGGTTTAAGAGGAGCAGGTGGAGTGTTATGGTGTTTGGCTTGTAAACATTTGACACATGAAGCTACAAAGTTGAGTGTATCTACACTGATGCCTTTCCAAAAATATTTGGATGAAAGAAATTCATATGTTTTGGCCATACCAAAGTGTGACAGATGGGATATAGTTAAAACTTTACTTTTAAGTGAATCAGGGATTACAATGTGATATGAGAAAGTATTATTTATGATATCTTCCTTTTTGAACATTAATGTTTTAGAATCAGGATGTATGAAGTAATTTGGGAATTTTGAAGAAGGTCCATTTTGTAATATATGATCATAAATACTAGCTAAGGTAGGGTCTTTTTGTTGTTCACTGCAAAAAGATTGATTTGATATCTCCAATAATGGGTCTCGTTTTGCTCGTTCACCTGAGATGAGAAAATTAACATGACAATTGTTGTTATTAACAGATTTACAAATATCAGGTGTTTCATGATCAACTATTGGAAGTGGTTGAGGATCATGGATAAAGTTGGGATTGGTTAGTAAATTTTCTTGGTTGTTGTCAAAATTACAGCGAGAGAAATAATCTGCTAAAACATTTGAAGATACTGGAATGTGTTCAAAATCATACGAATATTCTGAAAGGTCAATTAGCCAACGGGTGGTTATGTCTGCTGAGTTTGTAGTATTTTTGTATTTTTTTAGAGGTTTACTATCTGACAAGATTAGGAATTTTCTGTTGTATAAGTAATATTTGAATGCAATAACAGATTTGTAAATTACCATGAGTTCGAGTTTTAAAGCCGCATATTTTTTTCAGAGGAAGTTAAGGATTTAGAAATGTTTGCTTCTGGTTGGAGATTTCCATTATGTTCTTGCAGTAAAACGCCAGAGATGGCAATGTTAGATGCATCTGTATTCAAATAAAATTTCTTGTTCCAATCTGGTAACCTAACCATGGGTGAACCGAAGAAAATTTTTTGTATTGTTTTAAGTATGTCCTGATATTTTTCTGTCCAGATGATTTTGTTTTAGGTGTAGTTAAATCAATAAGTGGTTGTACGAGTTTGTTAAATGTTGGAATTAAGGATTTATAGAAAGTTATCAAACCAATAAGCCTTTTTAGTTGTCGTTTTGTAGTTGGTGTAGGAAATGAAGTTATTTTTACAATGTTGGAATGAATTGGTGAAATACAATGATTTTCTGTTTGGAAACCTAAGTAGTTGACTTTTGTTTGATGAAAGTTGCATTTATTAGGTGAAAGAGTTAGATTGTACTTGGACAGGAGGTTAAGAATTTTGTCGAGTTTAGAACACATTTCATCAAAAGAATTTGCACCTATGATAAAGTCATCTTGATAAGTATAAACACCTTGTAGGCGTAGTTCGTCAATTAAAGAGTCCATTAAAGCTTAAAAGATTGAGGCGCTTGTCTTTAAACCAAAAACAAGTCTGCGGTAGGAAAAAGAGCCAAACATGGTGGTAAAAGTTAGTTGATTGTGAAATTTTTCCGCTAAGTTAATTTGATGGTAGGCTTGATGAAAGTCGAGTGTTGTAAAAAATGTGTAAGAGGAGAGATTAGTGATGATGTTTTGAATTTTTGGTAGTGGGTAAGATGAGCCTTGTATTACAGTGTTTAACATTCGAAGATCGAGTGCGAGGCGAAATTTTTGTTTACCAGTATCATCTGGTTTCTTCCTGACAAGTAACATAGGGCAAGCCCATTCCGAGCAATGTCTTTGTATAATTCCAGCTTCAAGCTACTGATTAATTTGATCTAATGCATCTCTTTGTAATGCCTGAGGTATTGGAAAAGGAAGTGTTTTTATAGGATAGTCATTGATAAATTTCAAATCTGGAATAATTTTATCTGTATGCCCAAGTGTATTTAGAGATTTTGAAAAGACAGGATAATATTTGAGTAACATGTTTTTCAGAATTTCAGCCTCATTGGTTGGTAAGTGTTCAAGATTAAAATCAGTTGCAGACAAGTCTTCTTTTATTTTTTTGAGAATTTCTTTGGAAGCCTGAATGAGATTTAGAAAATGTTGCTCTGAGTCATCTCGACTAATTTTATTTGGGGTGTACTCAATGATTTCCTCGACCTCAAAAAGTTGTCCAATTTTAGTTTTTTTTAAGGTGAATGAGATTAGCAGAGTTATTTTTAACCGAAATCAGGAAAAATGTATATTGTTGTGGAATTTTTCTTTTTCGCTTTGGATTTTTGGATTTCACTATAGCATCAAATCCTATTAAGTTGTCAATGGGTGAATTGTATTGAAATAAATACTCTTTTTCTGTGCTAATGGTGTCTGTGAAAACTGAAATCCATTTTTGTTCCTGAGGATTTAAAGAAACTCTACGAGTCAAAGCTACAATTTGATTTTTGAAGGCGGTGGGTTGTGTACTACATTGATTTATCTCAGAAGATGGAGTAGTTTGTTCGTTTACTAAAGGAATTGATAAAGTGTTGTCAATATGAATAAGATTTTTGACAGTATTTACAACAATATTGAATCTTTTGATGAAATCATAGCCAATAATACCTTGGAAACTAGATGAGTCTGGTATGTCTACAATGTAGAAATGATGATTAAATTTTTTATGCTGGAGTTTAATAGAGGTTCTAATACATGCGGAAAAATCTACATCAGAATTGACTGTTTTGATGACAACACCAGTTCATAATCTCTTATATTTTAAAATTGTTTTCAATTCATCAAATAAAGACTGTGAGAGCAACAAAATTGTACTACCCGTATCGCATAGTAAAACAATATCCTTTTTAGCAATTGTGGCCTTTACAAGGGGAGTGATGTCGAGTCTTTAACTACATTATAAATGATTTTTGTAGTATTGTTTTCATATTGTTCTGTGTTTGTTTGTGTCGTTTCATGTTTAGAAATTCTTACAATATCACATGTTTGTGTGCTTACTGAGTTTACTAGTCTATTCTGTGAAATTTTTGGTAATGAAGGATCTGGGTTAAAAACTGGCTGATGTGAATTCATTAGTGGGGTGAGGTGCAAAGCCATCAGCAAAATTACACCTCTGAATTAGTTTTCCTGTTGTCGCCTGTCATTATTGTTGTGAAATTGTCCCCGTCGTGTATTTAAGCGTTTCCATTTAAAACAGGCCTTATTCGCTGAATGAAAACAAAATATTTATTTCTGACATAAAGTTATTCCCCGAAAATAACTCAATGAAAGAATAACATACATGAAACACAATAAGAAACGAAATAATAGTGCAGTTGATTAAATTTTGAATTTTAAGCTCGACGATATAAAGAGTTTCTATTTATGAATTGAACAGACGTGATAACCGGCAGCGTAGATGTATCGTGTCGTAGAAATGTTGAATGGGAAAAAAATGTAAGATGCGGGAAGTCTGAATGGACTTTAGAAAGAGAGGGGGGAAAAAGGGAGTGACAGGCAATATCACTTTAATATGAACAACTAATAAACTCGTGTTCGTTCATCCCTTTTTTGTGTGAAATCTAAAGCTTAAATTTAACATTAATTGAGTGTTTGAAATTCAGAATAAGTTAACATAGGGAGAGTGTAATTGGCAAAATAACTGCTAATATAAAATATTGACTTAACTGAAATTAAAATCAATTCTATAATTATTATCATTATTCCCTTTATTTTATTGTTATTATTTTTTTGGGGGGGAGGGGGAAGCCGAACGAATGAATACTTATAAATTTATTATTTATCTCTGTTTGGGGGGGGAAGGGGAAGCATGAAATCAATACTAGCTTGTTAGATTTTGGAAGAGGAATGGAAAAGTTTATGTTAACTTGTTACATTTGGGGGGGGGGGTAGTTGAACCGAAGGCAAGATATATGACAAACGTCTTTGTCATACTCTCCATTTTTGACTAAAAAGTATCTCCGTAATACGCAATTGTTTGGCAGTGTTATTGTTCTTTTAGCGTATTTTATTAATTTTAGCGTTTATTAAAAATTTTTCTTAATTAAAGATAGAATTATTATTATTTTTGGACTTGAATTTTATAAAAGTACACAGCTTAGTAATCTTTTTTTTTTATTTCACGCCTTAATTTTTGTGTCATTATTTAAGTTGATATGGTGTTTTAAAACTTTTATTGAGAAAGAAAACAAAAAGTTGATTTTCAGTATGTGTGCAGATACTTTTTAAAAATTTATATATCTGTTTATAATTCACTTAATAATATATGTTTAGATTCAAATTAAAGAAATTCTTTATTGGATTCTTCTACTTGTCATTTTATTTTCCTGCAATTCTTGAGTCCTTTAACATCGAATATGTTTTGTCGAATTATTATGGAGGTGACTCTCCTGTAAATAAGCAGTAAAAGCAGTCTGAATATATATTCTTATTGTTTAATCATTTGGCATTCTCATGCTCAGTATTTATTTTAAATCTTGTCTTGGCAAATGACCCTCCTGCGAATATTTTGAAATATTTTCATTTTATGTAAATTTATAAATTGTGAATTTCCAGCTTTTGGATTTTCCTGTATCTTAAAAAATAATTCGAATAATTTTGCATTCAGAATAATACATATTTTAAAGTTTGCGTTTCATACAAGATTAAAAATGTTTCAAGGATGGATTTTGACATTATAAAATATTTAAAATACTGTATTATATTAAACTTGTTAATATGTTAACAGAAATGTTAATTTTATTGAAGAATTTAAAAAATGATTATCACAGAAACTATAAAACTTTAAACGTATTTCGAATGAGCATTCACGTGCTTTTAAAAGCAAAACATTCAAGTATTATAACGTTTATATAATACTAAGACATATCCCATTCTAAATTTGAAAAATATTCCAATTTCCAGTATTTTTTTTTATTGCAATATTAAAATAATTTCAATGAAAATATTTTTCCACTATAATTTAATGAGACAATAACTATGTCTATATTTGACGTCATATATATATATATATATATGTGTGTGTGTGTGTTAACTGTCCGTGAAAATTTGAAACAATTTTCTGAATTAATTACAATTACAATTATATTATGAGATGTCTAGTTGTGCAATAATTAATACTAGTTCATCTGAAATATATAAATATGCTTTTGGAAATTCAGTTTAATTAATTTTCCATTAGAGTATGATTGTTATATTAAATAATTTATTTTTCATATCCTTATGTTTCATCGGGGTTTTGACTTTAACTTAATGGCTTTAATAACATTTATTAAGACATCAAAACAAACGCTATTCATATTTCTTTTACACCATAATTACCTAGATAGAATTAGTTTTCTTATCATCAATACATTAATTATAAATACCCGAAAGGAATATTAGCATTATAAATATCTCCCAACTAGGCAATCTGCTATTAATGACATTAAACTATTTGCAGACGTCAATGGTATTTTTCCTTCAGTTTTATGTTAATGTAACAATTATATATCCTTCCCTTTTATATTACATTATTATTAAATTTTCGAAATAAAACGATTTATGTTAAATATATATGGTTATTTATTAATTATATTGCTTGGTATAATATACTTAAGTTAAATATTCCTGTTATATCAAAATAAAGTTTTAGCAAAAATTTTAAAATATCAGAATATTTCTATATACATGAAAAAAATTCTCAAATATGAAAATAATGTTTATAATGAATATTCATCAATATAAGCTTTTTCATGTATCTGTATATTTTATTATATTTTTTGTGTTTTGTTAATTATTCTGTTTAATGTTTTAATACAGTAAGTTTGGTATATTTATAATTTTTTTAATAAATGGAAATTAATAAATATTGCATTTATATCGTTTTTTAAATTGTCTGCGTTTTTAAACAATATATTATTTCAAAAAATTTATTCATATAATACATATTTTATAGTTTTAGTTACGTAAAAGATTAAATATGTTTCAAGGATGCATTATATTATGAAATATTTAAATTTTTGCTACAACATTTGCTAATATAACAATAACAAATAAGGTTACTGATGAGTTTAATTTATGTTTAGCGTAGAAAATTAATTTACCTCATATTACTACATATTACGCAAAACATTCATTTGTTACAGCACTTAAAACATGTTAAATTCCTATAAATATTCAATTTTCCTAATCTTCAGCTTTAGATTTATTTTTTGAACAAATATATAACAATATTTGAGAGCAAATATTATCCGAGAAAATATTTTCCATTATACTGAGACAAAATAAAAAATGTAATACTGCGACGTGATGTATTTTCTTTTAAATAATTCCTAAGCATTGGAATCAGAATTTACTAACGTTTTCTTTACTAGTTAAAAATTTAAATATTTTTTCAGGTATATAGGCTGAAACCCCCCAGTTATTGACACCTGACCAGTAACTGACACTTGAGCAGAAATCTAACTCCAATAAGTATTTTGTTGTAAAATTCTACAAAGTAATGTCATCTAGTGGTAAATGAGACACGTATTTTTATTTTGGAGTCAATTTATTTACCACTAGAGGACCAAGAACATACTGAATTAGGAAGAAACTTTTGAAAATACAAAAAGTGCCGTTTTGAAGCAACCATCTTATTTCTAAAATTAAGGAAGTGTTTTTCTAATTTATTTGTAATGCAACCACCCTAAACTTTTTTTTTTAAAGTTATACTTGTAGAAATTAGTTTAAAGATGCATATGGTATGTTAAGGTCATGATTTAGTGTGTATGGTTATTTAATTTAGCTTAATGGGGGGACGCCAGTTATCGATTCCTATTAATTTCATTTCACCAGTCTCTGACAGAGGTGTTAGTTATTGGTTATATTAAAGAAAATTGAAATATATTATTTGAACTGTTTAAAAATGCATAATAATATTTTTTTCTTGCAGTAAACACTATTAAATTGTAAGTTGTTTTACCAGTGTCTGACACCATATGTCAGTTACTTTTTCATAAATGTCAGATATTGGATATCTTTATTATTAATATTGCAGTACTAATAATTACTGCTATATACTCTTACTTTATACTCTGCATTACTAATAATGCAGTACAGCTTACTAAATCCCACTTTTTATAATAAATATTAATTATGACGTATTTACACGTTTCAGAAAATACTGCCAAAAAACACAT
Organism: Maratus michaelseni; assembly: GCA_963931845.1. Classification (NCBI taxonomy): domain Eukaryota; kingdom Metazoa; phylum Arthropoda; class Arachnida; order Araneae; family Salticidae; genus Maratus; species Maratus michaelseni. Next base: position 169,428,014 of record OZ007588.1, read on the forward strand.
TTTTAGAAAAACACAATTTTGCCGTCAGTCTGTCTGTGTGTCTATAAATGCTCTATCTCCCGGACAAATTGAGATAGAAACTTGAAATTTGGTATGTACTTAGTATGTAATAATGGAAAGAAGCTTATTGAATTTCAGTAACCTCGATTATCCGGAACTATTTTTTTCGGACTCTTGAACTATTCGTTCTGATAAAAGTTATATAAAAATTTTCGAAATTGCTTATTTTAAAGAGTGAATATAAAAGACAATAAAAAAAAAACACAAATTTTGCATAAAACATGAAGTCGATCGAATAATTAGTTGTTGAGATATTTGGAATCATATTTACCACACTCTTCGATTTGTGACCCTGTATTTCATTCAAATTGCAATTCAATGATATATTTTAATTGAAAATGAGACGCTTAATCAGACACAGTAAACTGTTAGTTAATTGGATGATCATTTTTGGAGTTATAAGGGTGTTTATTTTACGCAATTCAGTGATAGAGCATTTAAAGTTTATGACGTCATCAAGCCACGATTTTATTCGAATTGCAATGCATTTTATAAATAGTTTACACATGTTTTATTTTCATATTTTATATTATGCATATCCATGATGGGTAAGTATTACGTTGGCCCCCATCGAGTAGTTTAATTTTAATGAATTATTATATGACAATATATATATTTCGCTCTTATCGCATTTACATATAACTTTTAACAAAATTTCAAAAGAAAATGATTTATGTTCCATTATTTATGGTGCAATGTCATTTTATTATGCTGGCAGGTATAATCATTTATATAAAACGTTGTCCTTATATCGCAAGAAATATCTCAACATTAACCAAACATGAAAGTAAAATTTATATTGAATATTTTTCAAAATAGGCTTTCCAGTGTATATACATACTGCATTTTTAAAATTTAACTGTACAATTAATTAAGTATATTAAAATATTCACGTATAATTTACTTTCAAATAATACATAAAAATTCGAATCGTACTTCAGTAATATTTATGCTAACTACAAGTAAGCACACATATATCATCAGATATTAACGAAACCAATTATAAATACGACTGATTAGTCGTAATATATTATAGGATTTTTTTTTTCAAAATGAGGTTACATTAACTTATCATCTTGAAATCTTGTGCGGTATTATAAATTTATTATTCATGTGGTTTAAATGGGAAACGTTATCGTACATTATGCTAATGGTTTTAAGTAAAGACATTTAATAACATTCATTAAAACATCAGAACAACCGTAATTCATATTTATTTTCTACTTTAATTACTTGGGTTGAATTCCTTTCCTTATGAGCGATACATTAATTATAAATTAGGACTATTCACATTATAATCTTTATCAAGCAGCAAAATCTCCTATTATCAACATCAAAACATTTTCAAACCTCGGGTGTATTTTGCTTTCGTTTTAATGGCTTGTTTTATTGCAATAATTATGTTTCATAATAGTCATATTTAAATGTTAATATTAGTAAAATTTCCAAATAATAAGAATTTTAAATTTTCCTCGTTCATTATAGTAAAATACTTTTTTATAAGTCAAGAGTATCTTTAAAAAAAAAAAAAAAAAAAAAAAAAAAAAACGTGAGTGAATTTTATATTGAATATTCATCAAACTAGGCTTTTCATTATATATACTTACATTTTTTTATAATTTAAACTCTTCAATTATCCAGGTAGATTATTTTTTTTTCATACTAACTTCTCTTCAAATAATATTTAAATTTTCAGAATTGAATATAATGTTTTTTTTTCGGCTACATGGAATTTAAATCACATATATCTTTAAATAGTAATCTAGCGAATAATAAATATAATATGAGGCAGAATTTAAAAATATGTCTTTTAAATGCAGACAAGTTGATTATACATCTCTAAACCTAATTGGATATTATACCTTTTATTTTACCTCTGTTGTAGATCAAAACTTTATAGAATATTATGCTAATCAGTTTAAATAAGTACCGTTAATAAGATTCATTAAATCTCCGGGTGGCTCCAATCTATTTTGAAATATTTTTATTTTATTTCTTAGTTTTGCTAAAATATTCTTTTATAACCCAAGAGTCTGTTAAAAATAGAACGAAAATGTATATTGAATATTCATCAAAATAAGTATTCAATATATTTAGTATATATAAATATATTTTTCTATAATATAAACTCTTCAATTTATTAGGACGTTTAATTTTTTTTAATTAAATATCTTTAAAAAAATAATTAAAATTTCGAAATAAATTTTAGTGGTTTGTTTTGCTGTGGTATGTACAGTTAAAAACACACATATTTTTAAATATCGAACTAGCCAATAACAAATACAAAATCAGACAGAATATAAAAATATTATTTTTTGCAAATTCAAATAAGTTAACTTTTCATCTCTAAATCTAGGATATTATGCCATTTATTTTTCATATTCCGTAAATTGAAACTATATATTATGCTTTTTTGATAATTTTACCTGTAATAACATTCACTAAAGAATCAGAAGAAACGTGTCTCATATTACGTTTCTTCCTTAATTACATAGGTGGATTCCCTTTCCTTATAAGCGATATATTAACTGCAATATCACAAATGAAGTTTTATCATTATAATTAACTATCAGAGCGATCTTATACTCTTAACATTATACTACTGCTAAACTTCAATATATTCTGCTTTAACGTTATTGTATTATTTTATTACAACAAGTATGCATCGTTATAGTGGCATTTACATTTCCTTAATATAATATAGGGGAGATGGGGGATGAATGGGACATTTTCACAGAAATATTTATTTTAAATATTTTATATAAGTTATTATCAATATTATATATCACATGTCAAACTTTAAGTGTTTGACTACATCTTATGCACAATATTTGTTCAAGATTATTATTATACAGATATATAAATTAAATTAAAAAAAAACTGTCTTCTATGTCCCAATCATCTCCACAGCAGGGATGAATGGGACACAAACATTTTCCTCCCCGTATTCAATGTTAAGGACTAAAAGCTGAACAAAAATGCCGCCTTGGCAAAAGCTGAGATATTATAAATTGTAATATGATCTCCAGGATTATTTGTTAGTCAATGATCTTGGACTCACCTCACCTTTGCCTTAAAATGCCCATAAACGGTGGACTGAAGACGATGGCTACAAACAGGATGAAATGTTAAAAGAATAACTACCATAAAGTATTAATTTATCAACCTATATAATATCATTTAGTTAATAAAAAATTTTCAGTATCGTCTAGGGACGAATGAAGCAGTCCCATTCATCCCAATTTGAATTGTCCCAATCATCCCCATGATGCATATATTCAATTGTCAGCTATTTTGTCTCAGAAATTATTTTGTCACAATGGTTAATATGCATTCATTTTAATTATCAATATTGAGCCTTGAAATAAAAAACTACAACATATCTTAATTGTTTATATTGCATAAGATATTTAAGTAAGTTCAAATGTAAAAAAAGTTACTTTTGCCCAGCGTTTTCAGGAAATGCAAATTTGAAGAAAACTGAAAACAGCCATGTGCTCTTGCTTTTGGTTCTGAAGCACACTATGGTAGTGAAATCTATGAGTATAGGAAGCAACTAAAAAAAAGTTTATTGCCTGAAATATTGAAAGCGTCCCATCCATCCCTTGTCCCATTCATCCCCCATCTCCCCTATATAAAATGAAATCGATTTAAGATAGTTAATAATCGAAATAAAATGTTTAATTAATGTCTGTATTATAATTATACTTTCTATAAATCTACCAATACGCAGACATTATCACGTAAACAGGAAATAACAACTCGAGTACATCTGCATTTTTTTAATATATACACACAGATATAAAAAACAGATACAGATATTTTTTATAAGCAGATATATAAAAAAAGATACAGATAATTTTTATAAACAAATATATAAAAATAAAGATGTAGTTATGCATGAGTTGTTCTCTCCTCTTTACGTGATAATGTCTGAAAATTGGTTGACTTATAGAAAGTTTAATTATAAATCAATTTATGCTAAATATTTTTAATGTTTTATTCTCTGACTGTTCAGTATATAAGTTACAAGTTATAATGTGCTTAGCTAAAATATTTCTCTTATATCCATGAAGATAAATTCTGTATTGAGTATTCATCAAAATACGTTTTTCAGTGTGCTGTCTGTCACAAAAGTTTAAAGAGAACATATTTTATTAAATAACAATATAAATCCAACCAAAAAGTTATTATCTACTTATGAGATTCTGCAAAGTTATTTATATAAATCATATCAAAATGAATAAATGAGTATGTTATAATGTATTTAATAAAAGAAAACCCATAAAACTCGATATATTAAAAGATGTCTTAAAAGTTTAGACACAATTGAAAAAAAAAAAACATCATTCACATGATGCTATTTATTAATAGTACTCTCCTGGTTTCGAATAACTCTAAATAATCGTGTATCCATTGAATCAATTAGTTTTTAGGGTTTCGTTCATCTCGCGAAACCCTATTACTCCCGCTCGGTTGGCTGTCCGTCACGAAGCCATTCTCAAAAACTATGTAACTTACAGAGTTGAAACTTTGTGTATATATCTGAATACCAGATATAAAGAGCTCAAAATATTAAAATTTGAAAATTTCGTATTATTTTAATAAATAGAGATAAAAAACCAAAATTCTAACAGCCTTTTCCTATTAAATTTAAACATTTTTCGTTATAGAAGATTTCAAAAATTAAAAATCCACGATGAAATTCTTTCCACAGTAATTAATTTTCTATCAGACGATTTCCACGTGAAAAATGAAAATGAAATAAAAAGTTTCACCAATTGAAAAAAATATAAATATGAAATAAAATTGATTGACGTCATAGTGGTAAAAAAACGGAAAATGTCTAAGATTTCTCAGTAATACAAGGAGTATGTGTATGTACACAAAGCAGATTAATATCACGTCATTAGAGAATTAAAAAGAAAATCTGACGTCATATGGGAAGTTTAACGAATTTTTCAGATGTTTGAGAATAATACAAAGAGAGTATCAATATGAGTAATAGAGAATAGTAAATATATGAGTTTGAGAAACATATTGAATCGTGATAAAAATTCGATTATGGAAATATTCGCATATTTTAATATTTTGAAGGTGTACAATTTGTTTAATTTTGAAATTATTTTTTTAAATATCGCATTTAGTCCGCATGACGGATATTATTATGACAGAATATAATAGTGGGCTTGTTTAGATATTAAAAAAAAACGAAAAAATAGACCGGTAAATTTTTACTTTTTAAAAAACATGACTTTTTTTTTTCTTTTTTTGTGCTAAATGAAATTTATTTGAATTTATTAAAGAAAGGATAAAGTGTTTTGAAAGGAATATTAAACGAAACCCTTTGAGCGATCTTCGATCACACTTACCCTCTTGTTTAAATATTATTGGTGGCATATTATACCACGGTGTTTCAATGTCCACTCTTAGTTCCTTAGTAGAATCCTATTGCTTTCCATTCTTCTATACTTCACGGGTTAATATACTCTAAATCAGTGGTTCCCAACGGGGGGCGTACGCCCCACAGGGGGGCGATTTGACTTTTCAGGGGGGCAATTTAACTTTTCAACGGGACAATTCAGAATTTCTGTGAACCCATACCTTCTGAATTGCTTTTCTAATAGTAATGTTGTAGACTGAAAATAAAAGTTACACATTCAAATTTCAAAAACAAAATTAAAAAAAGTAGTTTTTTATTCAATTTTTAAAAAGTATCCATTCAAAAGTTTTAAATACATTCCTACCAGAATAATTATAGAAAAAAACTTATTAAGATATTTAGATACTTTTATATATTTAAAAATTCTTCACAATTTTTCTGATTTATAAGTATTTTAGACTTTTAAACAACTTTTTCGATTATTTATTAAATGAGTCGCACTGCAATATGTCACATGAAAATCAATTTTACACATGAAACTATTCAAGTGTATATTTAACAATTACTTGAAGTACTGCCTTTACCGAATCTTTTATCACGTTTCATTCTGATTAGAAATTGATTAGTAATTTAATCGCAGAAATTCTGTGCTTAAATAAGACAAAAATGTTTTATTCAAAATTATTGGTTTTTCTAATCAAGGATTCTGAGCACTCTATACATCACGCATACGTGGCGACCGTGTGCCAGTAAACTACGAGGAGTATCAGATGATTATAAAAAATATTTGATTCATCCTATGTTCGGCACGTTTCAGGATCAATGTTAAATGCTTTTTACTCTGCCAGGATTCTTTTAAAATTTTATGAGAATTATATGTTATAGGGGGAGGGGGGGCATCATAATTTTAGAGCTGTTTTGGTGGGGCGCGGCTAAAAAAGGTTGGGAACCACTGCTCTAAATGTTCTAAATTGGAATTAAGTCTGGTCTTAAAGATGGCCAATGTAAAGCGTTTTTTCTGACAGAAAGTCACTGTATCGTACTACACTGTAAAAGATTTGCAGCAAAGTATCCGGTCATTCAACCGTTTTTATCGAAAATGGTTACATAACCGTAATTGGACAGTATTCTGACCACAATATGGGTAATATTATGGTCAGAATAGCGTTAAATTACGGTTATGTAACCGTTTTCTATAAAAACGGTCGGATGACCGGATACTTTACTGCAAAGTTTTTACAGTGTATGTGAGTTGTGGATTGAAGCATTTTCGAGATGAAATCTCCACTAAGGACCCCCTAAGATTCACCAAATTGAAGAAAATGTTGCTCTATGTCTCTTGATACATCGTTGAATTTTGTTTCCCACGTAGAAATAAAAGACGGGTTTTGGTCATGAAACGCGACTGTCCTCCCACCCCACCAAAAAATCAGATACTTACCGCCTTGTCGTCTACTGAAAAAGGTGTGCGGCTATTTCCTAAGAGTGACAATCCATCAGGACAATAGATATTCAACTTTTTTTCGTCGAGGAATAATACGGTGACCCAACCTTCCTCATACGAATGTTTTTTTTTTCTTTTCAAGTCCTTTTGGTATCGTTATGGGGTTACTATAGTGATTCGTAATGCATTATTTTTGTAAATTAATGTTCTTGAAGTCCCTTATGCATCTATGTGTTTTGACCTTTAACACATTGACACCAAGATTATTTTAATTTGACTTATGGGCACATTTTACTTTGACATCAATCTTCTTATTATCTGATCAGTCTGAATACTTTTTAAACGTGGCCTCCCGCATCTTACTTTCCGTTCGAAATCGTTACTTATCTTTATATTGGGGCCTCCGTGGCCGAGTGGTTAAGGCACCATTCTGCTAATCGCTTTTGAATGTAGGAAGAAAGGTCGGCGGGTTCGACTCCAACCAGCACCATTGCACGCACTTTGTGGAGCTCACGGTTGTAACTCTCTGTTATTTCCTTGTGCTATCTTGTCTTGAAGATTTATGTAATTGTCAAAGTCATGTATGTGTTTCTGTGAATAAAAAAAATATGGATCATTCGAGACAAACAGCCTTGTAGCTTACAGGTCTCAAAGCAATCTCCGTCAAATATCAAACATCAAATATCTTTATAGTTTCGCTTTCAACGGTTAAATATTCAACAAATTTAAAAAAACGTGATTTTTTTAAAAATTTCAATTAAAATATCTTTAAATATCCTCTTTTTTTAATGCCATAGCATTCCACATTTTAAATAACCAATGGAAATTCAATATTTGCTGTTATACTAATTAGAGAAAAGAGTTAGTTGATTGGATAAAAACAATACAGCTTTTCTTAACGTATACATAATGCGCCTAAACTAGTGAGACAGATATTTCTTAACATTATTTTCTCTATAAATTAATTAAAATCTAAATACGTTTTTGTAACTTATTTATATATTTTTATAATAAAAGGCGTATTTTTATAACTAATGCTGATGAAACATTTATAATTTCTCTACTATGCTCCATTTAAATTATAATTTGAGTATGTATTATAAAATCATTCCATATATTTCGCTTTCCAATTTTATTTTAATTTTTTGTGTGTGTGTGCCTGATCTTTTTAGGGAGACTGTATGTATATTTTTTTGTCTGCGCAGTTAATTAAACAGTTATTCAAGTTATTTTTTAAAATAATACATAAAAATTCAAAAGTGATTTGCGTAGTGTCTGCTCTATCAATTATTATTAACATCACACATACTATGAGAGATTAAATTACCTAGTATTACATACAAAAATCTGTCAGATTATATAAATGTTATTTCTTGCAAATGAGATTAAATTCAATTTTTATTTCTAAATCCACAGGGGTATAATACAATTGATAATTCACGTGGCTTAAATGAGACATTTATGGTACATTATGCTAATAGCTTTAACAAAATGTCTTCAATAACATTTATAAAGACATCATATCATACTTGTTGCATAATTATTTTCTACTGTAATTACCTGGGTGGAATGCTTTTCCTTATCAACTGTACATTAATTACAAATACCCCAAAAGAGTATTAAAATTACAGATAATTATTCTGAAATACAATCTCCTATTTTCAACATCACTGCATTTTCAAAACTATGCACATTATATTTTCATTTTAACGACTTGGTTGTTTTATTGCAATAAATACGTTTCGTTATAGTCCTATTTACATTTCATTATTAGTAAAATATCAAACTAAAACGAATAATAATTACTTTAATTTTTTCTGTAACTAATTATTATGTATGTTGCATGCCATAATTTATTTAACTGTGATAGTACCTTATAACCCAAAATAATCTTCGCGATAAACTAAATATAAAAAGAAAGGTGCTATTGAATATTCATTAAACTAGGCTTTTCATTTTATGATCAATAACTGTTTAATATATAATCGGTGTAATTAATTAGATCTTATAAATTGTTCAACTTATAGTTGTTTTTAATTAGTCCCTAAATTTTGAAATCTATTTAGTATTGTTTGATTTGCAAAGTACAATTAAAAACACATATCGCAGTATGAAAAAATAATTAGAAGAGCAGTCAGGATATATAAATATGATTTTTTCTTTGCAAATAAAAATTTCATTGCGAAATCCAATGGGATAGTATACCATCAATTCTTCATATAGACGCAAATTGAAAGTTTATTGTAGATTGTGCTAATAAATTTGAGTAAATAATATTCGTTGGTAAATCAGAACAAACGTGTTTCTCAACTCTTTCTATGGTAATTACGTATGTGCATTTCGCTTCCTTACACTGTTAAAAATTTGCAGCAAACTGTCCAGTCATTTGACCGTTTTTGTAGAAAACGATTACACAACCATAATTTAACTATATTCTGACCATAAAATGAGTTATATTACGGTCATAATGTAGTTAAATTACGGTTATGTAACAGTTTTATACAAAAACGGTCAAATGACTGGACAGTTTGCTGCAAATTTTTAACAGTGTATCATCAATGCATTAAGTACCGTAAAATAAATATTAGCATTATAAATATTTAACAACGAGGCCAATCTTTCATTTTTAACATTATAGTACTGATAATCATGAGGTGGAATTTATTGAATTGCTTTCTTGCAGAAAATATGCTTCATTATAGTCGTATTTACATTTCATTATTAGTATCTAATCCGTGTTTCAGGGGTACAGAATATACTGCCCGATGTAGTGAACATAGGGGAAATCCATTATTAATTGAACATTCAAAGCTATATTTTATGTTTAATACATTTTTTTAATTGCCCAATAACACCAAAAAGCATTTTAATGTGCAAATCCCAATTTTGTATTCAACTAGAGCTTTGAAATTGAGAATATTTTCGTATTGGCCGCATGCCAGCCAGGTGTTATTAGCTGAAGAAATCGCCACAGATTGTGCTATTTACAGCAACCTTTTTGATTATGATTATTTCAGATTAAGCGTGTAGTTAGACATTTGTACAAAATTTATGTTACGTTACATTTATTTACATATTTAGTGACGTCGCTTTTACGATTTTGATTTTTTTCAAAGTTTATGCTCGATTACATATCTATTAAATATGGGTTTTTATTTATATTATATTATTTTTTATTGTTGTAGTTTTCGTTTCGCTATGGGATATTAGTCAGCGAAAAATGTTAAACAATTTATATTGTTTTAAGTTCAAACAAGTTAATCTTCCGTCATCGGGCTGCACGCGACAGATACCGGTAATTAAAAAATCATGATTGAAAAATATTTTTAAACAATAAAAAGCAGTAATTTTCAGTGTTTGCACATTTATTTTCTAGTACAGTTATTTTTTAATTTTAATTTCTCAGTTAATTAAACAGTTTAAATTATTCAAAGTAATATTTTTTTAAACAAAGTATTTTGAATAATGTTTGCACTATCAAGTATAATTAAAAACATACATATCATGAGATATTAAACTAAGATGTAATAAATACCATTCCCTCAATGATTATGATTTTTTTGCAAATGCTGCTACATTTCGTTTTATTTTCGAAATTTAATGGGGGTGTTAGATCATTTATTATTCATTGGAGTTAAATGGGAAAGTTTATAGTGAATTATGCTAATGTTTTTGGATAAATACCTATAGCGGTATTCATTAAGTCATCCGAACAAACATCTTTCACATTTCTTTCGCACTATAATTACCAAGGTTAAATTCCTCGCATTTCGCGCAGTAGATTAATTACAAATATGGCAAAGGTGTTTAGCTTTATAAATATTTAACATACACTCTCTTAATATTAATATCATGACATTTTCAAACCTTACGTGTTGAGGGTCCATGACTTTTTTTATTGCAATAAATAAGTTTCATTATACTAGTCCCATTTATATATCAGAAGTAACACAATTTCTAAATAAAACGTAATTTGATTTTTAATATTTTCCGTAACTTTGTATTAAAATAGATTACCGATTATCTGAGTTAGTATATACCAAGCGCACTTCGAATATGTAAGCAATTCGGATTAACCGTACATACATACATTTCACTTACTAACGAGATAAAATATAAATCTACACGCAATTTATTATTTTTTATGGTAGAACTTACAGGCTGTGCACATGATGTGCACTTGCGCTGCTTTTATAAAAATAGGGAATGGAATTGCTCATTTGAAGAAACCTTGGATAGATTATCGTTTCCTCAATGATAAAACTTTCTTTGCTGCATTGATATTCCATTGTATTAGTGTCATCAAAATTGCAAATACAGCCTCTTCTTTCTGCTCAATATATTCAATATTTTTTCAATCGAGCATAGACATGCGGAAAGCGTCATTTTCTTCTGATTCACATTGTTTTATGATCACAGCTATTTTCTTCGCAAATTTAAACCATGTCTGCAATTATGTGAACTGTGTTTTTTTTTTGTTGTCCATCCACTGAGTAATATCTTCAACAAAAGGGTTTAAAATATTACTCCCACTGAAATCACCGAATCTAGGATTAAGAAACTGTCATCGTCAATGAAATGCTGGGTGCAGAAAACAGAGAAAAATTAGAACAAAAATTTAGAACGCTGAATTTTTGGTCAGAAAAAAAAAATGGCATAACATTTTTTTTTAGTAAACGGTAAAAAAAAAGTATTTATGTTGCACTGTGTAAATAGTTTAAATAAAACATTCCCTTATAACCAGGGATTCTTTACCAAATAAACCATATATGGAAGTAACGTTTACATTGAATATTAATCAAAATATATTTTCCAGAATGTATATAACTCCTTCCCAGCAGACTCAATTTTGAAGGATATCCATCTGTTCCGCAAGTGGCCTGTACTATGGGAATTGGTGGAATCAGCGGCACCTTTCTCCAACATAGGTCTGAATTGTATAAGGGGTGTTCAAAAGAAAAAGTACGAAGCGACACTGTAGGTATAAATGAAGACTTTATTCAAAGTATACACCATAGGCCTGAGCACAACGATCTCATTGATTAACGATCCGAACTATTCCTTGCTGCCAGAATTCATGTGGCCGTGACGAGACCCAGTCCTTCACAGCGTCCTTGAGTTAGTCTTCCGAGTTGAAGCGCTACCCTTTCAGATGTTTTTTTAGGGGGAGATGTTTTTTCGTCCACCTTCTCGATTAAATCGCCGTGATGACTGTGTTTGCCTGGCCTGGTCTCGGGTCATCAAGCAAACTCTGACTGTCTGCACGAAAACGGGCCCTCCATTTTCTCACTGACTTGTCGGACACACAGTCTTCTCCGTATACGGTCACCATCCCGTGATGGATAGCGGCCGGTTTAACACCTTCCGCTGTCAGAAATCGGATAACGTCTCGCTGCTCCTCAATCGTCGAATTTTGCAATGTGAACGTCATCTTGTCCTCACACGCACTACCGAGTCAATTGGATCTTCATAATAGACCGGGAGGCGGCAGCACAGACACTCACCTCATCTAGTTCCCGGCTGAAATTCCAGAATTAGTTAAATCTCGATTCGCATATTAAAACACAATCGGTCTGACAAGTATATCATATGTTGGTGGAAAACACGTGAAAACCCGATTTTAGCGGTTGACTTGTAGGTTTCCCATTGTGTTTTCCTGCACCCAAAAGTATGAAAACATGGAGAACTGGGTGCAGGAAAACACAATGGTAAACCTACGAGTCAACCGCTAAAATCGGGTTTTCACGTGTTTTCCACCAAGATATGACTTGGCAGACCGATTGTGTTTTAATATGCGAATCGAGATTTAACTAATTCTGGAATTTCAGCCGTGAACTCGATGAGGTGATTGTCTGTGCCGCCGCCTCCCGGTCTATAATTGGTCAATTCATAAAAGCCTCTCCTCTCTCGTGTGCATGCGGGCGTTCGCGCATGCTCCGATCCACCCCGGACACTCCAATCGAATCCCTAGATGTTTCGCTACGTTCTTCCATAGCGGCATAGGCAAATATGTTAACGCTGATGTTGTTACGACGTTTCGTACCTTTTCATTTGAACACCCCCTTGTAGTAGACGCGATCACGGTAGTTGTCTTCGGTAAAATTAAAACTAAATTAAATAAGTTTAAGACATAGACTAACGAACTGAAGAGGGCTGGGGAGCTAAATACATCTGACGACCGTCGCGGTTTAGATCTCGTTCATAGTTATATATGTATGCTCTTTGTACATGTTGTTTTCTATTTTTCAAACTTTTCGCATAATTTGATCGTTTAAATTTTACAAGTTAAAACTTCCTTTAAATAATACATAAAAATTTTAAATGGGCATTAGTATAGTTTTCTATGTTATTCGCAATCAACACGTATATCGTTAGATATCACTCAAGCGAATAATAAATAGAGAATCAGCAAGAACATAATTTAAAAATATATTTGAAAAAATTATTTTAATAACTTTTCACCTTGAATTTAAATGAGATGTTATACTATTTATTATTCATGATACATAAAAGGAAATTTTATAGTGCATTATGACTTAAAGAAATGCTTTTAATAACATTCGTTAAGACATCAGAGCAAATGTGTTTCATATTTATTCTACACTTTAATTTATTTCTTTGGAATTCCTTTACTTATCATTGATACCATAATTCTAAATGTTCATTCTAAATGTCGCAAAAGAATATTGGCATTATAAATATTTTAACAGCAACACTTGTATAACACTAATAGCTTATTTAATTCAAAACATAGACATATTCTTCTTTATCATCTTGATGTCTTTTAATGAAATAAATATTTTTCATTGTATTCGCTTTTGAATTATATTATTCAAGAAACTTAAAAATGTAATTGTATTTTTAAAATATTTTATTCCTTGATTTTTATTTATATTTCAAGGTTAATTTAATTTTAGGACACTAAAATATTCTCTTTCTTTCCCAAAGATGTTTACAACATACATGAATCAAATACATAAATCAAATCTGTATTGAATATTAATCAAAATGTTTTTTAATGTGTATGCATATTTAATTTTTATTTTTATATCCTGTTAAGTAAATTATAGTTTAAATCTTTCTATATGAAATACTAAAAATTATGTATGCTAAAAATTATTACTTTAATTAAGTCAGTCATACTCAACCTGCGGCCCAGCGACCTTTTATGTGTAGATCGATAAATATAATCATTAAACCATATTTATAAAATTTATTAATGTACATAAAAGATATTTAATAGTACCTGCAATGTTAGGTTTTGTTTTACATATTTTCATGGGAGGACAAAATATGTACTGTTATGTGAATATAATTAAGAATTTTTAAAACATCTTAAATCCATTTTCTCAGTCAAAATTTCTTTTTACATGTAGTCCTATTTATGCTACAGTGGAGTATACATTTCTCAATCTTCCAATTAAACATTATACCAAATTTATGAAATTTGCATTAGATGTACATTTAAAAAATTTGTCGCAAGAAAAAAGTGGCTCCAAAAACTTTTTACCCCACTATACCATGGAATATTTCTACAACATTTGCAATAGAAATCTAGCACAAAGTATATTATTTGGAAATAATGGTGTTAAAATTGTTTGTAACATTTTTCTCGACAAACGTTCAACTCTACTAATAATATTAGCTACGTTACAGTACTTTGTTATCTTATTAATTTAATTGTCCCTTTTTTAAATTATTAAAAAAGTGTGTTGCGGCCCGCCTAACGTTGCTAACATATGTTTGCGACCCGTGAGAATAAAAGGTTGAGTACGGCTGTACTAAGTGGTTATGCAATCTCTATTCATATCTGAAGATATTCTAAATTAAATATATTTGCAGGTGATCAGATAGAATGATTTGAACAGAAAAAATTACAACTGTTGTTTATGTTCGTGTAAGAGGATTAACATATTAGCAGGTGCACAAAAACACTAAACCCAAATTCAGAAAAGCTTCACCTGCAAGAGTGGCTTTTAATAATTTGTTAAAATAAATTCAAGCAATTTGATAGTGTTGAAGAACATTTAGACATACCTGCGAGAAGACAACACTATAAAAAAATGCATTTCACTTAAACTGGAAAAATAGAATATAACTACGAACGGAAAAAATTCTGAGTTACCGACGACCTCAAAAAGCATTCTTTATCTTACAAATCTCAGAAACCAATATATTTTGAAGGTTTAATGAATCATTTATAATTTGTTTTGCTGTCACAGATTTTCGGAAACGTTTCTGAGTAGTTTTATAGTATACATTAGTAAGTTTTCTCAACCCAAAATAGAGGTTTTCCAAATGCTATCAATTATCAAGCCAACATTTTTTACTGGCAAACATGATAAATTAATAGCATTAACATTAAAATTAATATTATTCTGTTACTATAGCATGCGCAAATTCATATAAGCAGCTGGAAATATGTAATTAAGAATTAATAGCTTCCTAAAACCGATATTTGGATTTGAGAAAATTTATTAATATAAAAAAGACTCGGAAACGTTACCGAAAATCAGTGGCAGTGAAACAAACTTCGTATTTATAAATATTGTTTTAATCAGGAAAATATATTGGTATCTGAGGTTTCTAACGATAAAGAATGCTTGTCAGAATCATAGGTAAATCGGAACATTCGATTGTATATTCTCGTTCGTTTTTTCATTATATTTCCGTAAAGTAAGGAACATTCGTCTTTTTTTTACAGGTTAGATGTTATGCAAAAAGTAAAAGTAGTCGTTGTAGGCCACCGTAACACTTACCCATCATAGATATGCATAATATAAAATAGAAAAATAAAACATGTGTAAACTATTTATCAAATGCATTGCAATTCGAATAAAATCGTGGCCGAAGCTAACGAAAAATACAGGCTACCGCGGTGCATTCCACTTATCTTTTTTACAGACCGCTAGGGTGACGTGATGCTCTTTTCGTACACCTACATTGGAGCATTCACGCATCATGTGACTCCGGCGGTCTGTAAAAAAAGATACGCGTAAAGCACCGCGGCAGCATTTCTTTTTCGTTAGCGTCGAATCCGGGCTTGATGACGTCATAAACTTTAAACTGAATTGCGTATAAGAAACATCCTTATAACTCTAAAATTGATAATCCTATTAACTAACGGTTTACTGCGTCGGATTAAGTCTTTCATTTCCAATTAAAATATATCTTTGAATAGAAATTTGAAAGAAATACGGCGTCATGAATAATCAAAGAGTATGGAAAATATGATTACAAATATCTCGGCAACTAATTGTCCGATCGACTTCATTCGGTAGGCAAAATTTGTTTTTTTTTATTGTCTTTAATATTCACTCCTTAAAATAAGCAATTTCGAAAATGTTTATATAACTTTTGTCAGAAGGAATAGTTCAAGAGTCCGAAAAATATAGTTCCGGATAATCGAGGTTACTGAAATTCAATAAGCTTCTTTCCATTATCACATACTAAGTACATACCAAATTCCAAGTTTCTATCTCAATTTGTCCGGGAGATAGAGTGTTTATAGACACACAGACACACAGACAGACGGAGGGCTAAAAATAAGTTTTTCGGAAACTCCAGTATCTGAAACGTGTAAATCCATCATTTTTTTTTCGATTTTTAAAACGATTACAAGATTTACCCTATACTGCGTATGATGGTTAAGTAATAAAATGTTGACCGTTATCCGAAGCGTCCTATGTAACGACACAGTCGAAATATCGCAATTGCGCATTCTACTGTTTTAAAAATCTCTGCGTTTTCCAACATGCTTTCCACATTCAAACTGCACATAAATTTGTAGCTGAGTATTATTCATGTTAGGAGAAAGAAACATGCCATAATTCATTGTCAACTTTCGAGAATGAGTACTTGATTCAGTATGTAATCTTTATCAGGGCGGATAGTCCAGTGTTTCACATTTGTACCCATGTAAATAAGTATAATTGGGTCATTCCATGTCAAATCAACACAGCTAAAAACCTGACCACTTCAGAATTTCATGATATTAAGCTCAGTTGTTAGGATCATAGAGAAATGAATAAATACTCCGTGATAAGTCTCTATCTCACTTGGTTTTGGAGATAAATAGCTTCAAAGATGGACAAAAATCGTAAATTTTTGCATTTCTTGCATTACAAATTTAGTCATATTTGGTTCCTTAACTGTCACAGGGACTTACTTTTGTTGTCGTTAGAAAGTGTATGAATTGGGCTTTCATATAATATATCACATGCACATATTTAAAAAAAAAATAATTTCAAGGTCAAACATTTTGACCTTTGACCTTAATATCTTAAAAAATGGCATTTTAATTTTTTTCCAAAAAATGTATGTTATTATTATGCTTATTTTATATAATATCTGAAAGTATTATTTTGGGACAAACATGGGATGCTCCGTTATAAATTAAAATGCAAACTGCTATTCCTAATTTCAACACCAAAATTGCTTATTTAGGTGACTTATCTACATATATATTACTGACAATATATTTTACTGCAAAGTTCACAAACATATTTTTTTTTCTTCAGGGAGGGGAGGGGATTCAGATGAGGCTGGGGGTATCATGTTTGCTGTATTTTAAGTAGAAAAAGTAATTTTATGCACAATTAAAGCAAAAAGCAGTACTGACAGTATGAACTATTTCTTAATACAATTTTCCTTTTATGTTAGTACCCATTGTTTTATTCAGACATTCCCACCTCCTCCCAAGGCAATGAAGTTTTTAAACCCCCTAAAGAAGAAAGGCTGTGGATTTCCACAATATGTCAAAGCATTTCTATGATTTTGTGTAGTACTTTATTACTATACTTAAAACACAAGGCTGCTTTTTTAGTCATCTTCCTTGTGAACCAGTTTTAATACTTATTTTTTTAAATGGAAGCTATTCATTTGTAGGTGTGCTGCAATAAATATTCCTATATTTATATTTGAAATTTCTTTACATTGGTGGTAATTGGGTTTCTTCCAGACTTACAAGGGAAAAGGAAATAATGTGAATTACTATTATATTTGTTGTTGTAGCTGGCAAATGTGACATCAAGTTTGGAAATTATATTCATTAAGGATCTATTGCACGTTAAAATATTTTTAAAATAGTAGATATGGGTATGAAAATTAAAGTGGTACACATGTAAATTTTGTGACGGTGAAAAGGACGTTATGTTAAGATTTAAATGAAACAAAAATTGTGTCAAAGTGGTGCAATTTTTTCTGATTTTTCATTCCGTAACACAAAAGGTCAAAGCCCCAATTGATAATTACATGTTACTGATTATTTATAAGAATAAATTTTAATTTTTCAATAATTTTATAAGTTAAAGTTAATGGAAAAAGCAGTTTGGCAGCTTGAGTTAAAATAATATTTGTTTCTTTAGTTAGGCCAGCCAATGTAATAGATTGAATTTCTAAAACAGTTACAAAAATAAACAGTTTTTTATAAACATTTCCATTATGGGTTCCGAAAATATATTCTTATAATTTTATATACAAAAATCCAATTTCATTATTTATCATTGTAAAGCAAATGAGTAAGTTGTCATCAGAAACTCTGGTTGCAGACTAAGTCACAAGCTCAGCAGCAAGAGAGTTCTGTTTTATTCTAGGTCCAGCTTGCACTCACTAGAATATACATGACTCAACCATATTGTGACTCGAGAATATTGTACATTAAAAGTAGCTATTTATTTTATAATTTATTTAGTAATATATAAACCATGTTGAATGAAATTCAACTGAATCTTCTACTGCTTCTAGAAGGAAATTTGCCTTAAAATTTATCAAAAGAGGTTTTATTTAAGATTTAAAAATAATAGTAATAATGTCTCTTTATACTGTAATATTATTAAATAAGTCTTTACTTATTGATAATCACAAATTATGAGACAGATCTTAATATATATTGGGGAGTTTTGTACATTACTTTATGATCAAATTCCTATTTATGTTGATTAATAATTTATCTATTTTGTTATTTGAACTCCAGTAGGTTTTAATTTTTATTTGGTTCTTATATGTTATTAGGAGCTTAATATTGCTTAGTTTAGGCATAACGCTGACAATATTTGATGAAATAACATCAATTTACTATGAATATTTTTATGAAGTTCTTCTGACGATTCCGTAAGATATTCATAGTTTTCCATTTTTTATTTTTCGATGTATTACGTTTAATTCCTGCTGTATCCTTTCCATTATTTTTTATAATATATAATCCTTTGTTTTTCACATGTGTTTTCATTAAAAAAACAAATAAGAGGTTAGGTTGTCTGCGTTGATTTGATGCGGAATGATTCAGTAGTTTGTTACTACAGCCCAGTCTCCCCCCCCCCTACCGTCACAAATAAAAAAGAAAGTAAGAGAAAATTTTGTTTTGTGAACTTTACAATGAAAAAAAAATTGTTTTCATTAATACTTAAGTTACACACATAAGTTATACAATAAGTCATACAACATAAAATTAAGCGGCCTAAATCTGTAACTTAAATTAGTACTGATGTTTGCATTTTAATTTATAACTCAGCATCCCGTGATTGTCCCAAACTAATACTTTCAGATATTATAGAAAATAAGTATAACAGTAACATACATTTTTTTGAAAAAAATTAAAATACCATTTTTTAAAATATGAAAGGTCAAAGGTCAAAATGTTTGACCTTGGAGTTAAAATTAAAAAAAATATGTGCATATGATATATCATATGAAAGCCCAATTCATGCACTTTCTAACGACATCAAAGGTAAGTTCCTGCGTCAATTAGGGAATGATATATGATTAAATTTGTAATGCAAGAAATGCAAAAATTTACGATTTTTGTCCATTTTTGAAGCTAATTATCTCCAAAACCAAAAGAGATAGAGACTTATCACGGAATATTCAATAATTTCTCTATGATCCTAACAATTGAGCCTAATATCATAAAATTCTGAGGTGGTCAGGTAAAAAATGTCACTTTTTTGTGTTGATTTGACATGGAATGACCCAATTGTAGATTCTGAATGAAAGAGCTACCAACAACAAAATAATGACTGAAGTAACAAATAAAAATCTCTACAGATTATCATACTTGCGGCAAAAACAAATCTCTGGCGAAATTCAGTTTTATATGATACAAAAATATCTTAAACTACAAAAACTAACTTGCGACATTACGATCAGTTTTTCCTACGAACAAGGGTTGAGCATATCACCATTTTCTGTTATTATTCGAAATTAACTAAAATAGAATTTCTTTTAGATTTAAGCTGGACGTGGCTCTCCATATCTTTAGGCACCACGCTCATAATTCAGATGGAACTCTTTTTTTCCTCTTTAGCTCACAGGCTATCAAAGCCTGATAGCTAATGTGCCCGCTTGTTCTGTATGCATTTATGTATGTATGCATGTACGTATGTATGTACGTAACGCGATAACTCTTGATAGAAATAACCGTTTTGCTTCAAATTTTGTTTTTAGGTTCATTGTGATAAGGCGCTTCCCTGATTAGTTTTGGGGTTTCATTGGTTAAGTATAAATGGGGAAACGG
Organism: Maratus michaelseni; assembly: GCA_963931845.1. Lineage (NCBI taxonomy): Eukaryota > Metazoa > Arthropoda > Arachnida > Araneae > Salticidae > Maratus > Maratus michaelseni. Next base: position 169,448,414 of record OZ007588.1, read on the forward strand.
GGGGCTAACCCCCCTCAAATTATATAAATGGGGTTTTCATACAGAATTATCCTATTTTCTTCAAATTTTGTATATAGGTTTATTGTGATAAGGCGCTTCCCGGATTCGTCATGGTTAAGTATAAAGGAGGGAAACGGGGTAACCCCCCTCCCTTTATTTAGATAAATGGGTTTTTCATGCAGAATTTTCCGATTTCCTTTAAATTTTGTATATAAGTTCATTGTGGTAAGGAGCTTTCCTGATTAGTTTTGAGGGTCCATTGGTTAAGTATAAAGAGGGGAAAAGGGGGGCTAACCCCCCTCAATTTTGATAAATGGGATTTTCATGCAGAATTATCCGATTTTCTTCAAATTTTGTATATAGGTTTATTGTGGTAAGGCGCTACACTGATTAGTTTGGGGGGTTCACTGGTTAAATATAAAGGGGGGAAATGGGGGGGTGGGTAACCCCCCTTAATTTAGATAAATGAGTTTTTCATGCAGAATTTTCCGATTTCCTTTAAATTTTGTATATAGGTTTATTGTGGTAAGGCGCTTCCCTGATTAGTTTAGGGGGTTCACTGGTTAAGTATAAAGGTGGAAACGGGGGGGGGGGGCGGTAACCCCCTTAATTTAGATAAATGAGTTTTTCATGCAGAATTTTCCGATTTCTTTTAAATTTTGTATATAGGTTCATTGTGGTAAGGAGCTTTCCAGATTGGTTTTGGGGGTCCATTGGTTAAGTAGAAAGAGAGGAAACGGGGGGCTAATTATATATATATGTTCATAATTATAAGGCGCTTCCTGAATAGTTTTATGGGCCCATTGATTAATTATAAGGGGGGGGGGGGTTGATCCCTCTTAATATATTGTCGATTTTTTTATTTTGTGAAGGACTTATTTCAAATTCTTTGAAATAACAATTAGTGTATTACAACAATACACAATTAGTGTGAATAGCCTGTGAGCTCAGTGCCCTCAGTTTAACTGGGCAGTTTTCTTTTTATTTTGTAGTTTTGTCAAATCCAAAATGAACGAGGTAAATATTTTCAGTATTAACATATTAATATTTTCAGTATGTTTATGAAATTGCACCAGCAACATGGGTGAAGGTGTTCCAGCGTACAATGGAACAATGTCATCTGTGCCTAGAAACTCAACAACCCACACTGCACTAATTTTGTGTGTTATTATATTCTTTATTATTGTAGGTATATAGGATTTTTAAATGAATCCTGTTTAAACAAAAATTTACAGTGTCTTTATAAAACCCTGTATAAAAATATTATTCTAAGGAAACTTAAAATTTTGCTTTATTTTATTGTAATATTTTTTTATGTTATTGCAAAATTCTGGTAAATAAAAATCGCCCCCCGCCCCTCCGAATAAAATTTTAATTCTAAAATTTATCTGTAAGACATTTACACGTTAACTGCAAAAAGATTTTTCTAACAATATATTTAAAATCGCTTTTATAAAAACGTTGCTTTAATGATAAAACGCAATCCTTAAACTGTATTTATAAAGACGTTATATATAAAATATTTTAAAATGCAAGAAATTAACTAAACGTAAATAAGAATAGAGTCACTAAGTACACGTCCAAATTCTTTTCCGTAACGTTCGAATAATTAATCCCTTTCCATATCATTTATCATCGTTTTTGATATTAATTAATACCAAATTTTCGAGAGAATATAAATATCATTTTTACAAATGATGTTTTATCAAAAGTTAATTGTGTGTTAAAGCATTATTTTATTCATATATCTTTAATGAAACTATATAGTAAATTTTGCTAATGATCTAAAGAAGATATTGTAATCACATTCATTAAGACATCAGAAGAAAACTGTTTCCTTTCCTCTATAATTACCTAGTTTGAATACGTTTGCTGTAAATTAATTATAAATACCACAAAGGAATATTAACATTATAGACATTTAACAATTCAGACTATGTTCAATTTTTGACATTATACTGTTCCTAAACGTCATGTATATGCTACTTTCAATTTGTTGTTTTATTGCAATAAATTTGCTTCGTTATACATAGATTTACATTTCATTATTAAAACATTTAAAAATAAGATGATTCGTGGTGATTATTTCAGCATGTATTAGAACTATTTAACAACGAGGACAATATTTTAACAATTTATTACACTGAAACTTCATATTATTTAATTTTAATGATCTGTTTTATTGCAATAAATATGCTTCGTTATAGTCGCATTTAAATTTCATTATTCGTAAAATTAAAAAAAAAAAAAACGTTATTTTCTTAAATTAACTTCAATTTTATTCAAAACTTATTCTATAGTTACGTTGAAGGGTTTCACATATTTAACTAAAGTTTTCATGTTATATCCCAAAAGATTTTTTAACATAAATGAAATTTGAAATTAAACTCTGTTTTGATTATTTATCAAAGAGAATTTGAAATATGTATATTCATATATTATTTTTTATATTTAATACGTAATTAATTTTGTTTGTTAATATTTTCTAGTTACAAATGTAAACACTTTATATATGGATTGGCTTTTATTCAGAACTTATGCATACATTTTGCATTAATACGTAATTAGTAGAATTTTAATTATGTGGTAAAATGCATATTTTATCTTTAAGAATTGAAAATAAAAATTAATTCTGGGAATAATTTGTATACTACAAAATACTTAAGATTTCACTAAAATATTATTTAATTTTTTTCTTAAAATATTCATATTCATATATTATTTTTAATTTTTCTCTTTAAATATTTTTGTTAGTTAACATTTTCCAGTTAAATGTTTCGACATTTATATATGGAATTGCTTTTATTTGGAATACATGCATGACATTTTTAACGTTTGTTTATAGTATTATTAATAAATATTTCGCAGAATATCGATTATGTGGCATAATGCATATTTTATCTTTACAAATTGAAACTAAAAATTATATATAGGAATAATTTTTACACTACAAAATTATTGACATGTAACTAAAATATTATTTTAAAATAATCTTTAAAACATCCAATAACATCATTGTTAGTGATAAGTATGGATCGTCACCCAACAAGACTATTTTGTATACAGTGTGCCCGCTAAAGTCCGTTGTCACCCCAATAATTTCTGAACGGCAAGAGCTATACTCATAATAGTGGGGTCTAGGTATAGTAAAGTTGCCCTGCGCGACGCAAGGAAACCGCTTACAGCGCCACCTGGTGGCTAAAATTTGGAGTTAGCGTTCTTAATTAAAAAACGGTATAAGATACGGGAAAAAAGTCAATTACAAAGTTGTTCAGCACCATCGTTTTAGTAATAGAAGACACACTCCATAAAGTAATGTTAAAAGTAGAAGGCGTAAAATGCATATTTATTTGGTTCAAAACTCCCAAAATTGTAACGCGACATAATGCGGAAGAAAAGAGAAAAGGTCACACTCCAGAGTTTCAATTGTTAGTAGATATACAGTATTCCTCACATAAATGAATCTTAATATCACACACCGTGAAAAAGTTTTTTTTTCCCGTTTTGTATAAATGGTGCGGATACATGAAACAGCGAGAGTATGCAACTCCTCCACCAACATTGCAGGAACTTCAAGACCATATTACGGATGCTTGTGCCAGCGCACAGTGTGGTATTTAGTCCCAAAACATGGCCAAAAATGATTTTTTTAAAAATTAGTTTCCTATCCGGTATATTATTCCTTCAAAAGCTTAATAGTTACTGCATCCAAAGCAAAACGTGCAATGCGCTAGCCCAACGCAGCGCGCCACGCGATCAGTCCGAAGTTGCCATTCGCTTCCAGTGGTCCTGTGATTTTACGATGCGCTCAGATTTTAGTGTTTTAAAATCTCTTGTAGTTTATTGTTTAAACAATTTAGTGGTTGTTGTTGTGATGGATTATTCTAAACTGGGTATGTACTTTATACATACTACATTTACCTAATGAATATCCTGCAGATTTTTTGTGGATATGGTCGACAGCTTAGGTATAGTTAATAGTGGCATAAATAATTATTTATAATATTTAGAAAGGATTTTGTTATATTTTTAAACATATTTAAGCTATGAAAACTATTGTGTAATATGCAGTACTTAGTATACAAGGCAATTATAAAAAAATCAGCCGCCCGAAACCGCCCCCCTATTTTAAACGATTTTTTTTTGTTGGTTCCTACAATTTTTTATATAAATTACTGCTATTTTTTTTTTTTTTTTTTTTTTGGTAACAGGGCCTTCTCAATTGAGATCTATGACTCGAAATGAGTTGTATACCATCATGCAATGCCCAAACGAGTCAATATTTGATTGAAATCATCAATTTATGCAGCAAGAATTATTGAGAAATTATTCAGATGGCGATCCAAGGATAGTTGAGATGAAACAAAAGCTCCCCATTATTAAAAATCAGTTCAAACAAAAATGGGTAGCTACTCATAAAAACAAGGATAATATTTGGAGAAAACAATACTATTATAAAATTAATGCAGAAGAATTTGAAAAATATTGCTAAGAGACGGCTGAACTGTATGTGTCGTTATATGGTTTTTATCCCATGTCCCCTACAATGCACAAGGTACTTCGTCAGGGAGCAGAGTTTATAAAAAAAAAGTTATTCTGCCAATAGGCCAACTATCTGAAGAGGCTGCAGAAGCGCGCAATAAACATATTGGGTCATTTAAATTAAACTACAGAAGAAAATTTTCGCGAGTGGCCTGTACATTGATGTCCTGAATAGGCTTCTTTTAACTTCTGACCCAATAATAACTGGCATGAAATGCAACACAAACTAGAAAAGAAAGCCCTTATCTTCTGAAGTTTTACATCTGTTATCAAAAAGTGATATTACAAATGTTAATATTCTTAAAGACAGTAATAGTGATGAAACTGATGAATAAATGCTTTCATTTATAAATAAGACTTTATTTCATCGTTTTCACTCTACAATTCAAATAAAAAAGGAAACTGCACAGTTAAACTGAGGACATTGAGATCACAGGCTTTTCACACTAATTGCATATTATACTCTTGACTCTCGAAAAATAAGGAATCGACTATATATTAAGGGGGATCACCCCCCCCCCCCATTCTCCCCTTTATATTTAACCAATGAACCCCCAAAACTAACCAGAGAAGTGCTTTATTACAATGAATATATATACAAAATTGGAAGAAAATCGGATAATTCTGCATGAAAAACTCATTTATCTAAATTAAGGGGAAGTTAGCCCCCCGTTCCCCCTTTTATACTTAACCAATGAACCCCCAAAACTAATCAGAGAAGCGCCTTATCACAATGGACCTATAAACAAAATTTGAAGCAAAACGGTTATTTCGTTAGTTATCGCGTTACGTACATACATACGTACATACATGCGTACGTACATACAGAACCGGTGGGCACATTAGCTCTCAGGATTTGATAGCGTGGGAGCTAATAAAAACGTAGATGTGTAGCTTTTAGAAGTATAAAACAATTTTGGCCAGGTTTTGGGATTATATACCACACTGTGCAGCGTGTCCCCTGTTATGTTGTACAATGTGCAGCGGAAAATGCAATTTCGTGTCCATGTGTTTATTGTTGCTGAAGGACACCATTTTGAGTATAAGAGATAGATGAGCCTCATTTCCGATAAGTGCAGTTTTGTACAACGCTATCAGACACATGAGCGCTTGGTGCTTTTTATTTGCAGGGCTGCGACTATTTTTAAAAATATTATTAAAAATAAATTTTGTTGTATATTTCTCTTGCAAATTATAGGTGAACAAAATTTGTTTTGAGAAAGTGGTGCGAGATAGAATTAAAAAATACTCGCCAGTGGCAGCCCTACATTTGTATCATTTTTGTGAAGATGTTTTTTTGTAATAAATCGATGACGCTGAACAACTTTGTAATTTACTTTTTTCCCGTATCTCGTACCGTTTTTAAATAAGAACGCTAACTCAAAATTTAGTGGTTTCCTTGCGTAGCGCATGGCAACTTTACTATACCTAAACCCCACTTTTATGACTATAGCTCTTGCCGTTCAGCTATTATTGGGGCGACAACGGACTTTAGCGGGTACACTGTACATTATTATACATTGGTGTACGAGGGCAGTTTGGTAAGTTCTCGGCCTAACACAGAAATGGAACAAGCATGACCAAATGACAGCGTTTTTTTGTAAAGTATGATCCTGTAGATGACATACCGCCGAGTTTCAGACGCGTGATTTTATTGGTTATTGTTGGGCGATAAAGTAAAGTGAACAAATTTTGACATTTTCGAGCTGACAGTACGAGCTATCATAAAATACTTTGTTAAAAATATTTAACCCCACGAACATACAAAAAGAGTTACAGACTATCTTAAAGGATTCTTGTCCTTCATATTCGACGATGAAAAGTGGGCTGTTGAATTTAAGCATGGTAGGAAATCAATTCACGATGATGAACTCTCAGTAACTACCAAAAAGCGCTACGACCGATGAAATCGTCTATACAATTCTCAATGCCGTACTAAATGATATGCGAACTTGCTGAAATTGCAAACATCTCGATAGACCGCGCCCACCACATTTTACACCATGTTTTGGATAAGAAAAATGTTTCCGCTCGATGCGTGCCGCGCTTGTTAAGGGGTCAGGTAAACTTTGAGCTCACAAAATACATGAAAAATGGACCTCTATAAGAATTACTATAACTCGGTAACTATTTGACTTTGAATTATAAAATTTAAAATGCATGTTAATAAAGGTTTATTTTATCAATTAAAATTCACCAAAAATGTATACACTCATATAAAGCTTTTAAATTTATTTAAAAATATAATACATTTTTTACGAAAGAATTATTCTTGCATGTACTGCGCGTAGGATTTTTCACATTTCAATTGCTAAAACCAGCCAAAATTTTTTTAATGTGTATATATATAATGTCTTCTCAAAATGACCTACGATGAAAAAAATAAAATGTGTAGAACTTGAGACAATTTTTTTTTTTAGAAAATTTCGAATATCGTGTTTTTTTTTACTTCAGAAGTAGTCATAAATTCTGAACTTGTTACTTGAGAAACATAATAGTAGGTCATTTCGTGCATCTGTCTGGTTAAAACATTCTATCAAAATTTCATGAAATTCTAACCAACCATTTTTCTTAAATCGTGCGCTCAATGACCAAAATCGTCGTTTTGAGAAAATTGACTTCAAAGATCAAACTGTCCCTTGATCATGTTAAAAAATCTCAGACTGTTTTAGACATAACTCCACTTCTAAAGTGATTTTTTTTTAATGGGGTTTATTTTAAATTGTTCCTAAAGAATCCTATTGAATTATAAGCTAATAAAAATAATTCTAATTTCTGACACTTTAAAAGTTACCTGACCCCTTAAACATCGTCCATAAACGCCAAAGAATGAACAATTCTCAAGAATCTTCTGAAATGTATTGTGTTGCAATTTGAAAAATAAAAGGAAATATTGTAAAAAATCTTATATTTCCTTTTTCAGGCCGGGAATTTTTCGAACCACCCTCGTACAGGGCTGCACTAAAGAATTCGCACTTAAGAGTGTATCGTATTTAGTTGCAAGGGACTACATTGAAAAATATAATAAAATTGTGTAAAAAATATTGCGTTTTCAATGTCAGGCCGAGCACTTATCAAACCACCCTCGTACAATTATTTTCAATGCAGTTTTAGAGTATTTGATTTTATCATACTACTTTTATTTTCATCATACTACATAAAAAATGTAACTTTACGTTACTTCGGAAATAAATATATATCATTGATGGAATTATAGTCTTTAAAAGAATATACCGGGTGATCCAAAATTCCGGACGAACTTTTAAAATGAATAATTCGAAAACGAATCAAGATACAAAGATACGGTTTGCACCAAACGGATGGAAAAGAAACCGGGTTTTGTGTGGCAACGAAATAAAAAATAGTTCTTTTGGCGACCAACAGATGGCGCTGTCGGATTTCTGACGTAGGATTATGCAAAGCAACAAACGATATAACAAGGAACAACTGCAGCAGGAAATAGTACTCGAAGCTTGTATGCATCGAAATGCTGCCCATAGTTGAGAAAACGCTCTTAGTTAAACTGTATTATAAGTATTGTGGCATTGCGAGCATATCGCTACATGAAGGGTATGCGATATAGCAAAGGACCAATAACGTCTTCTGCATTGAACAAAATGATGACGAAATTTGAATCTACAGGTTCTTTGGCGTCACGTCAAAGAAGTGGACGTCCCTCAACAGCCGCTGCTGTTGCCAGGATAGTGGAGCAGACGGTGCAATCCATGTCGGTGGTTGCTGCATATGAGGAGTGCAGTGCTCTAGAAGTTTCGAGGCAGACAGAAGTGTCGTACGGAAGTGACAGAGATGACCACCTCGAGAAACCCAGCGTGAGCCTTAGAGTTGTAGTGCAATCCCGAGGGGAAAGCACACCACTACCAGCCAGCGGAACACCAGCCAGGAGAGCAGCCCAGGAAGGAATCCCCAGGGAAAGGAGACCCCTATTTATTAATATTAATGGAAAAATATTTACAATGACAATCACAAGGGGTTACCTTATTTGTTCAAGGCGAACCCAGAAAAGAAAATATTCTTTTAACATTGTTTTCAGATAAATTTACATTGTTAAAATATTGTAAAGTCTTTTCATTATTATAAAGTCCTTGTAAAATGTGGGAACAGTCTTTAATCAAAGTTTGTAAAATACTTAATATATAGTTTCTGAGGTAATTAAAGGTCCAATATATTTTTCCATTTCTTGATTAAATACTTGATAAACTTTAAAAAGAAAATGTTATATCAATGATTATTATTAAACACATTATTGCAGTTTTATACATTGTCTTTGATGGAGATTATGAGTCTGTAATATCTTGTTATGTACAGTACACACATGTGATAAACCTATTGGAACCAATGTTTGTTGATATACCCCCCTAACCCCATACCAAGAATTATTTCTGTTGATCAAAGCATTTTCTTTGATATAGTTTATATGATAGACTGTTTCGATCGTATGCATAGTGATTAATATCAAATTGTTTTTCTGTGAGATATTTTTCATTGTTCACATTAAAACAGTTTACACAACGTATCTTGTTCGATGTACAGTCTCTTGTGTTATGTAAACCAGCACATTTTGCACACTTTTCTTCTTTTACACAATCTTTAGCAATGTGACCGTGTCCCTGACAACGGAAACACGGAGGAGTATCGATAAAGTTCCGAACACTGCACCTGTTGAAGCCGATGTATAACATTTTAGCTTTCAATAGGTTGGAATCACTCTGTGTCATATCGATAACTAAATTGATGGTATCTTTGTTCCTATTAGAAAAAAGAATCTTTTTAAGTGCATAATCTGGCTGTTCTGTTTTTAGTGCCGTTTGAATTGCTGGCTTTAAGATTGTTTCAAAATATATATTTTCTTTGTTTTGTAGTTCACTGTTTGCATCCTCACCGACGATATCAATGTGTGGTGCACCAAAAATGATAATTTTTTGTCTTTTTGGTTTAATCTTGTGTATATTCATCTTTAAGGCTATGTTTTCATTACTTTCAAGTTGTTGCTGAGAGTTCAAAATGTCTTTTTCATTGTTACTTGATATAACCAGATTTCCAACTTTAGTTTGACGACATCTTATATTCGTCGGGAGTACTGCTTTCATCTCCTTTGTCAGTGCTACTCTCATGTCCTTTGCTGTGCAAGCATCATCCCTCGGCTTCACCACTATCGCTGGCTTCCATGCTGGTTCCCGCTTTAGAGCTCTCGCGTACGTTCCTTCCTCTATAATTCGCTGTCCTTTTCCCTGGTCCTGTTGCTCCAGTTGGACTCTTTCGCTCCGCTCTAGTCTTGTTATTATGTTTGTATATTGTTCCTCCATTATTTCTTTTAATTTTCCACATTGTTCACTTATTTCTTCATGTTTATTGCACTCTACTTTCCATTCAGCTCTGCTTTCCAATAAGTCTATATACTGTTGCTCATAGATATATACTTTGTCTCTTATATTATGTATTATTTCTTCTACATATTCTTGCTGATCTGTGTTTTTCCCTTTGTTAATGATCTTAAGCTTTGCAATAGCTCTTCTATTTCTTTGACTATTTGTAATGAGGTGGACAGATAGGCACGCCCATAAATATCTTCATCAGGTTCATTGCCTCGAGACTCTTCTAGTTCTAATAATTCTTTGTCTTTTTGTTCTACTGTTTTGTTTAGTTTTTCTGTTGTTGCTATGGCTTTTTCTGATTCAAATTTTCCTTGTCTCTCTTTTTCTTTTGATTCTTCCAATTCCAAGATTATCTTATCTATCCTCTCCCGCATCTTCTTCACTTCCTCTGCACTTCCTTTTTGTATTTTTTTTCTGTGTAGTCTGTCGTCTTCATCTAGTAATTCGGTCATACTCGCCTCATTCCACCTTTTTGATATTTCTTCTTTGTCTGATGTTTCTTCTTTATCTGATTTGTCTGCTTCTAAATCTATTGAAGTTGATTTGTTCTCATTTCTAGATTTGTTTCTACGTGATGAAGAACTGGAGCAATATAAGTCGGACACAGGATTGGAGAACACTGCGAATAACTTTGCAACGGTATCCTTACAAGTTGCAACATAACCAAGAACTGAAACCTCCTGACTTCAACTCTCGCCGAGATTTTGCTAATTTGGTATTCAATAAGATGGAGGAGCAGCACGACTGGCTTCATACTGTGCGTTGGACAGATGAAGCGCATTTCACGCTCTCTGGCCCTGTTAACAGCCACAATTGTCGAGTGTGGACCACATAAAATCCACATGCATTTGTTAAGGTACCCTTGCAACAGCCTAAAGTGACAGTCTGGTGTGGCTTCACTGCTGATTTCATAATTGGTCCATTTTGTTTCGAGTAAGTCACACTGACGGGTTTCAAAAGAGTTTCTGTCACTGGTCAGCGATATGTAGCACTGTTACAGAACAATATTAGTCCTGAACTGCAAGCGCGACAGGCACACCAAATAGTCACCTTTATGCAAGATGGAGCACCACCTCATATCTCTGCCTGTGCAAAGCCTGCTACGCTCAACATTTGGGGGGTATCACATTATCAGTCGCTACTTTAATCACGCATGGCCTCCAAGATCTCCAAATCTGACACCCTGTGATTTTTGGCTGTGGGGATTCTTGAAGTCAAAAGTGTACCGCGACCAACCGGCATCTCTAGCAGCACTGAAAGATGCCATCCGCCAAAATGTGTCCGCCATAACGCAAGAAATGCTACTAAATGCTATGAACGGTGTGGTGCCTCGTCTCACAGCTGTACTTCTGAATGATGGACAGCACATAGAACATTTACTGTACATAGTACTAATTAACTGTAATTAAGCTGACTTGTAAGTTGTCAAAATTTTTTCACTTGTAAATCATGTTTTGGTGCAATAAAACACTTTTGCGCCATCTGTTGGTCTCCAATAGAACTATTTTTTTTCGTTGCCACACAAAACCCGGTTTCTTCTCCACCCGTTTGGTGCAAACCGTATCTTTGTATCTTGATTCGTTTTCGAATTATTCATTTTTAAATTTCGTCCTGACTTTTGGAACACCCGGTACATAGAATTTGCGATTTATTACTACATACATTTTTACTACATACATTTTTACTACATACATTTTTTCCTACATAGTAGAAATTGTTAATAATATATTCTGAGGTAAACTAAATATGTTCGACAAAATGACTGTAACCGCACGCAATCCAGAATTTAACATTTTACAAACTGCATCTAACTTAAGATTTTTATTCAAATTCATTGCAAAGAAAACAGAATAAATGACCGAAAACTCTTGAAAATGTATTTTAAAATATGTACTATAAATGTTTCGGATAAAATTTCCATTTATACATATTAGAACTTGATATATCGTTATAGTTAAAATTATTTTCAGGATAAAAGCTTTCAAATTTTGGAGAAAATATTTTTTTTTAAACATAAAGAAAACAAACTAAATATATGGTATTTTTAAAGGAAGAATGCATTTGTCGATGGTAATATTTCAAAGCTAAAGCTATGTTATGTGCAGTATTATTATGTGTATATTATTAAGCGTGTTTTAACAATGTAAGTTTAATGTAATGTAATTTAATGTAATGTAATGTAAGGATAATGTAATGTAATTTAATGTAATGTAATGTAAGGATAATGTAATGTAATGTAAGGATAATGTAATGTAATTTAATGTAATGTAATGTAAGGTTAATGTAATGTAATTTAATGTAATGTAATGTAAGGTTAAAAAATATTATTTGTCTATAGAATATTAATTAAACATCACTTTCTATAAAGAAAATTTTTACTTGCAAATAGTTTCTATTATACAGCAGTTTAAACTAATGGTGTAACAAGTTCTTTTAATTTTATACATAGTCAGAAATCAACCTTTGATAGTGAAATCGTTAAATGTTAATACAGAGTGCATCAGAAATCTCTCTGAAGCTTTTAAAGGTTACTTTTAAAAAGGTATTGTGAATAGAGCAGAAAGTTTCATGCCACCACATAAAGAAAAGTTCAAATTTTTAATTACTAGATTGCACGTGCTTCTCAAAATGACAATCCCAAGGCACCCACACTCGCCTGATTTGACCACATGTGATTATTTCTTATGTTCCTGCCCTCTACACGAAGTAACACAATTGCGAGGAAATGAAAACACGTGAATTCTGTAGCATTGAAATTGAGATCCTGGGACGAGAGTAGCAAGAGCTGGATTTTAGAATTTAAGGTTGTCGCATCCCCAATGATGCATCGAAAAATTGTAAAGCTTAACTTCGAGTTATTCATTATGGTGGTATATAAAATTCTACTATATTCCCGATAGTTTCTAAAGCATAGTCTTACCAAAACCTTGAGAGAATTATGATACACTTTGCATATTTTAACATATTTAATAAAACGAATAATACACAGAAAACAATTGATTAACTATAAACAAGATTGCATCAGATTAATAAATTTTTCGCAAGTATATAGGATTTTTGAATAAAGACTGTTAAAACAAAAATTTATAGCGTATTTGTAAAACCCTGTATAAAAATATTATTCTAAGAAAATTTGAAATTTTGCTTTATTTTATTGTAATAATTTGTTTTATGTTATTGTAACGTTTCGGATTGGAACGTTATATATATATATATATATATATATATTGTTAATTCTAAAACTTTCAAGATGATTATCCAAGAAAATTTATCTGTAAGACATTTACACGTTAACTGCAAAAAGATTTTTCTAACAATATATTTAAAATCGCTTTCATAAAAACGTTACTTTAATGATAAAACGCAATCCTTAAACTGCATTTATAAAGACGTTATATATAAAATATTTTAAAATGCAATAAATTAACTAAACGTAAATAAGAATGGATTCACTAAGTACACGTCCAAATTCTTTTCCGCAGTGTTCGAATAGTTAATCACTTTCCACATCATTTATCAGCGTTTTTGATAATAATTAATACCAAATTTTCGAGAGAATATAAATATCATTTTTACAAATGATGTTTTATCAAAAGTTAATTGTGTGTTAAAGCATTATTGTATTCATATATCTATAATGAAACTATATAGTAAATTTTGCTAATGAGATAAAGTAAATGTCTCTGATAACATTCATTAAAACATCAGAACAAACCTGTTTCCTTTACTCTATAATTACCTAGGTTGAATTCGTTTGTTGTAAATTAATTATAAATACCACAGATGAATATTAACATTATAGATATTTAAGAATTCAGACTATGTTCAATTTTTGACATTATACTGTTCCTAAACGTCATTTATATGTACTTTCAATTTATTGTTTTATTGCATTAAATTTGCTTTGTAATACATAGGTTTACATTTCATTATTAAGACATTTAAAAATAAGATGATTCATGGTGATTATATCAGCATGTATTAGAACTATTTAACAACGAGGACAATATTTTAACATTTTATTATACTGAAACTTCATGTTATTTAATTTTAATGATATGTTTTATTGTAATAAATATGCTTCATTATAGACGCATTTAAATTTCATTATTCGTAAAATTTGAAAAGAACGTATTTTCATAAATAAATTTCATTTTTATTCAAAATGTATTCATTAGCTACGTTGCAAGGTTTTACATATTTAACTAAAGTTTTCCTGTTATATCCCAAAAGATTTTTTTCCATAAATGAAATTTGAAATTAAACTCTGTTTTGATTATTTTTAAAAAATAATTTAAAAGATGTATATGCATATATTATTTTTTATATTTAATACGTAATTAAGTTTGTTTGTTAACATTTTCTAGTTACAAATGCAAACAATTTATGTATGGATTGGCTTATATTCGAAATATATGCATACATTTTGCATTCATACGTAATTAGTAGAATTTTAATTATGTTGCATAATGCATGTTTTATCTTTAAGAATTGAAAATAGAAATTAATTCTGAGAATCATTTTTATACTACAAAATATTTAAGATTTCACTAGAATATTATTTTATTTTTTTTCATAAAATATTCATATTCATAGTTTATTTTTAATTTTTATCTTTAAAAATTTTTGTTCGTTACATTTTCCAGTTAAATTTGTAGACAATTAAGCATGGAATTGCTTTTATTTGGAATACAAGCAGGATATTTTCAACTTTTGTTTACAGTATTATTAATAAATTTTTCGCAGAATATCGATTATGTGGCCTAATGCATATTTTATCTTTACAAATTAAAACTAAAAATTATTTATAGGAATTATTTTTTACACCACATAATCTTTAAGATGTAACTAAAATATTATTTTTAAATATCTTTAAAACATCAAATAACATCATTGTTAATGATAAATATGGATCATCACCAAACAAAACTATTTTCTATACATTAATATACATTATTATAGAATTATTTTCAATGCAGTTTTAGAGTATTTAATTATTACATTTTCATTATACTACATAAAAAATGCAACTATACGTTACTTCGGAAGTAAATAAATATCATTGATGAAATTATTGTCTTAGAAAGAATATACATAAAATTTGCGATTTATTACTACATACATTTTTGTCCTACATAGTGGAAATTGTTAATAATATATTCTGATGTAAACTAAATATGTTTTGACTAAATGACTGTAACCGCACGCAATCCAGAATTTGACATTATACAAAATGCATCTAACATAAGATTTTTATTCAAATTCATTGCAAAGAAAACATAATGAATCACCGAAAACTCTTGAAAATGTATTTTAAAATATGTACTATAAATGTTTGAGATAAAATTTCCATTTATACATATTAGAACTTGATATATCGTTATACTTAAAATTATTTTTAGGGAAAAAGCTTTCAAATTTTGGTAGAAAACATATTTTTTGAAATATACAGGAAAACAAAGTAAATATATTGTATTTCTTAAAGAAGGAAGAATTTGTCGATAGCAATATTTTAAAGCTAAAGCTATGTTATGTGTATTATTATTATGTGTGTTTTAACAATGGCAGTATTTGGTATATCTAGTGTAAGAAAAAAATAGTGTAAGGTTAATGTAATGTAATGTAATGTAATGTAATGTAAGGTTAATTTAATGTAAGGTTAAAAAATAGTATTTGTCTATAGAATATTAATTAAACATAAATATCTATAAAGAAAATTTTTACTTGCAACTTGTTTCAATTATACAGCAGTTTAAACTAATGGTGTAACTAGTTCTTTTAATTTTATACATAGTTATAAATCAACCTTTGATAGTAGAATCATTCGATGTTAATACATAGAGCATCAGATTTATATCAGAGGTTTTTAAAGATTAGTTTTAAAAAACTATTGCGAATACAGCAAAAAGTTTCATGCCATCACATACAGAAAAGTTCAAATTTTTAATTACTAGATTACTAGATTTGCTTCGCAAAATTACAATCCCAAGGCACCCACATTCGCCTTATTTGACCACATGTGATTATTTCTTATGTTCCTTCCCTCTACACGAAGTAACACAATTGCGAGGAAATGAAAACACGTGAATTCTGTAGCATTGAAAATGAGATGCTGGGACAAGAGTAGCAGGAACTTGATTTTAGAATTTAAGTTTGTCTCATCACCAATGATGCATCGAAAAATTGTAAAGCTTAACTTCAAGTTATTCATTATAGTGGTATATAAAATTCTACTATATTCCCGATAGTTTCTAAAGCATAGTCTTACCAATACCTTGAGAGAATTATGATACACAAATGCGAAATGAAATGCAAATGCAATATGCAAATATTTTAACATATTTAATAAAACAAATAATTTTAAAGTGTCTACTTTCTAATTGTATAAGAAATACACAGAAAACAATTGATTAAATATAAACAAGATTGCATCAGATTAATAAATTTTTCGCAGAATATCGATTATGTGGCATAATGCATATTTTATCTTTACAAATTAAAACTAAAAATTATTTAGAGGAATTATTTTTTACACCACATAATCTTTAAGATGTAACTAAAATATTATTTAAAAATATCTTTAAAACATCCAATATCATCATTATTAATGATAACTATGGATCATCACCAAACAAAACTATTTTCTATACATTAATATACATTATTATAGAATTATTTTCAATGCAGTTTTAGAGTATTTAATTATTACCTTTTCATTATACTACATAAAAAATGCAACTATACGTTACTTCGGAAGTAAATAAATATCATTGATGAAATTATTGTCTTTTTAAGAATATACATAAAATTTGCGATTTATTACTACATACATTTTTGTCCTACATAGTGGGAATTGTTAATAATATATTCTGATGTAAACTAAATATGTTTTGACAAAATGACTGTAACCGCACGCAATCCAGAATTTAACATTATACAAAACTCAGCATCTAACTTAAGACTTTTATTCAAATTCATTGCAAAGAAAACATAATGAATCACCGAAAACTCTTGAAAATGTATTTTAAAATATGTACTATAAATTTTTGAGATAAAATTTCCATTTATACATATTAGAACTCGATATATCGTTATACTTAAAATTATTTTTAGAGAAAAAGCTTTCAAATTTTGGTAGAAAACATATTTTTTGAAATATACAGGAAAACAAAGTAAATATATTGTATTTCTTAAGGAAGGAAGAATTTGTCGATGGTAATATTTTAAAGCTAAAGCTATGTTATGTGTATTAATATTATGTGTGTTTTAACAATGTCAGGATTTGTTATATTTAATTTAAGAAAAAAATAGTGTAAGGTTAATGTAATGTAATGTAATGTAAGGTTATTAATAGTATCTGTCTATGGAATATTAATTAAGCATCAATATCTATAAAGAAAATTTTTACTTGCAACTTGTTTGAATTATACAACAGTTTAAACTAATGGTGTAACTAGTTCTTTTAATTTTATACATAGTCATAAATCAACCTTTGATAGTACAATCATTCAATGTTAATACATAGTGCATCAGATTTCTCTCAGAGGTTTTTAAAGATTACTTTTTAAAAGCTATTGCGAATACAGCAGGAAGTTTCATGCCACAACATAAAGGAAAGTTCAAATTTTTAATTACTAGATTACTAGATTTGCTTCGCAAAATGACAATCCCAAGGCCCTCACACTTGCCTGATTTAACCACATGTGATTATTTTTTATGTTCGTTCACTCTACGCCATGTAACACAATTGTGAGAAAGTGAAAACACGTGAATTCTGTGGCATTCTGCATGAGATCCTTGGACCAGAGTAGCAAGAACTTGATATTAGAATTGAAGGTTGTCGCGTCACCAATGATGCATTGAAGAATTGTAAAGCTTAGCTTGGAATTATCCATTATGGTGGTATATAACTTTCTACTATATTACTGATAGTTTCTAAATCATAACCTTTCCAATACCTTGAGTGAAGTCTGATACAGTTTGTATATTTTAACATATTTAATAAAACATATAATTTTAAAGTGTCTACTTTCTAATTGTATAAGAAATCCACAGAAAACAGTTGACTAATATAAACAAGATTGCGTCAGATAATAAAAACTGCACCTTTTTTTATAGCTTCGACATTAACTCTGTTTAAATAATATTAACTATTAATAATTTAATTATTGTTTGACAAAGAGACTGAACATTTAAAAAATATGTCATTTCGGTAAAGTTATTTTGAATTTATCGCGTTCGAAAAGAAAAAATTATGTTACTTATTCAAACTCAATGAAATCAATTAAAGGGAAATTCTTAAACTTTATTAAGGTTTCAAAATTTTCTTATTTTAAATATTTACCTTTTTTTAAGAAAAAGTTATACCTCATACTTTATAATTAAAACAATAGTGTAAATAATATCTATGAAGCTATCTTTAAATATTTCGTATCTGAGACTCGTTTTTGTTAATCGTGGTAAATACAAGTAGACAGAACATAATTGTAACAGTTACTTTGTCTTTATTATTAAATGGTGACATAAATAAAACTGTATAATTAAATGTTAAAGATTATTTCGTTCGTGTGCATTCTTATTCTTTCTTTTAAGAATTGTTTGAAATCAGTATCGAGATATTTTAAATACTAAAAAAGAAATTATTCCTTTTATGTGACTCACCACCGCTATAAAATTATAATTTGTGTACCAATAGAAACGGACAAAATGTTGTTATTTAAAAAAAGAAGCATTGGGATCTTGAAAATTTTCTATTTGAGTATTTTACTGGATATGCACGTTTAGGGATGTCTTGAATATGTTTTGAAAATTTGTCGAATATGACTGTCCCTCTATATGTGGCACAAATTTTGCAGCATCCCTATCTCAAGAACTAAAGTATGGAATTTATGAAAACTTCAGATTCAGTTAATAATTTACATTAATTGATGCTAATTAGATTTGGGTGTACGAGGGTGGTTCAATAATTATTGTCCCTGACCTATAAACAATATTATTTTTCCACAAAGTCTCATTTCACAGTAATTCACTTCTGCCACCTATGCTGTAAAGCCACTATGCCTGCTTCAAAGAAAGTCTCTGGCTGAGCTGAGAGCCATTCCTCCATAGCTTCCATAACAACTGCATTCGGGTGAAACTTCATCCCCCTGAGGAGCTTCTTCAACTTAGGGAACAAATGAATGTCACTAGGGGCGAGGTCTGGAGAGTAAGGAGGATTTTACAACACATCAAAACCAGCTGCATGGATTGTGGCACCACTAACATGGCGTCATTGGGCCGGAACATTGTCCTGGTGGAACAGCACTTTTCGTTGCAACATCCCGCGCCGTTCTTTCTTGATTACTTCGCGTAACTTAGGGAATATGGCTGCATAATAGGCCCCCGTAAGAGTGTGTCCAGCCTCCAGGTAGTGAAAATGGGGCACACACTTCGCATCCTAAAAAATTGTGGCCATAACTTTGGGTTCTGATGCTGGCACCTTGAACTTGTGGGGGGAGGTGAAATGCTGTGCCGCCACTCCATACTCTGTAGTTTGGACTCGAGATCATAGTGATGTAGCCATGTCTCAACCACTGTCACAAATATATCGCAGAACTGCTTCAGGTCTGGCCCCATAAGCTCCAAACTAGCCCTTGAACATTGAACTCTGTCTTTCTGTTGTTGAAGGGATAACATTTTGGGTACCCAACGCGCCGACACTTTTCTGAATCCTAAGTGTTCATGCACAATGGTTTCCACTGAGCCTACAGAGATGAGCAAGATGTCTTCTAACTGTTGCACGGTGATTCGTTTGTCTGCCATAATTCTGTCATGCACAGCATCAATGTTTTCTGGGGTGCATGCTGTTGTTGGACGACAAGCACCAGGGCTTGTTGACAGCTTTCCCTGCCGCAACTGAATTCGCGGCACCAGTTCTTTACCACCTGGTACGAAGGGACACCCATCACCCAATACACTGACCATGTTCCCATGAATCTCCTTTGGGCTTAACCCCTTTTTCTGGAGGTACTTGATGACTGCTCGTTGTTCGGTTTTCTCCATTTTTCAAGCTAGGTGTCACCTCTCACACTTAAAACGAAAAAAAAATATGTTAATATAGAAGTTACAGTTCTGAAATTTAGCATATAGGCATCTAAGACATTAGGCTTCAATATTCCACATCAACCATCGCAGTACAAATATTTTAAACACACTCGGGACAATAATTATTGAACCACCCTCGTATATAGCAATAGAGGTTGCACAGGTATGCTTTGTTGATCCCGATTTCTGTTGTAGCTACCTGTTGGAATGCATGAGATGAAATTGCATTAAACGCCATATTCAGTTGATTAGTTTGACATACTGATTAGGTTTTCAGTGTATAAAGCCCAACAGGTTACACTACTGTGCTTTGTGTGCAAATTTAATGATAGTAACATCTCTCTATATGGGTGTCTTCAAACTTCGTATTCAGTTTGATTTTGACATAAATTGGTATTGATTAAGTTTGGGTTCATCATGTTAAAAAGAAAATGTGCTGTTGCCATATTCATCACGGTTTCCGTGATAGTTAGATCCCTGCATTTATGGGAGGGAATTTTGCCAAATTTAATATGTAATACACTGCAAATAAAGGAGTCTTAATTTCAGACAAAAAAAAACTGAAAAAGCATTTAAGACACGTAAATATCTTAATATAGAGCTTAGACATAATAGATAACTTAATTTAAGACACTTGTGTGTCTTAATGGAGTGGTGGAAGTAATGAACTAATATAAATTTTCTTAATATGGTAAAATGTCTTAAATTAAGACAGAACGTTAGCGTTGCTGATCACATCTCAAATGAAAAGGGAGGGAGTGCAGGCAGGTGCAGTGATGACGCTAAGAGATATGGACGTAGCCATTACATGACGGCGTAATGCATTCACAAATATAATAAATACAACAGCTCCTTGGATTATAAAGGAAAATATTTTAAAGAATGAAAGTAAGATTTACCTTTATGTTTTCTTATATCTTTGTTTTAATAACGTCACATAATTTCTATTATATATTTGTAAGATACGAATTTATTTTTTAAGCCACGTGTACATCTCGCTTTCAAGTCACTTGCCTAGAATAAGTATTGTATCTTAAATCATTAAAAAATAGATGATCTTGCTTGGGTTATGCTGTTGTATTGTAGTTTACTTTAACTATTACGTGTATTTTATCACAGGACATTATTATTATGTACGTATGATATGTGTCTAAGTATAAAAGGTAAACTTTATCCATGCAAATTTTTTTAAAGAAGATTCTTGTTCTTTATTTCGATATTATTATATATTTTTCAAAATTCCATTTTATACGTTGGTATTAAAATATAGTCTCTAAATCATATACATTTTGTGCCGGCTAACAGTTTTCGGTTCAGTTTCACCGTTAAGTTAAATATTTATTTATTTAATATACTATTATAATTCACTAAATTTTAAAGTCTTATAACCACACTAAGTTGAGTTTTGGCCAGTGATTTATTTTCGATTTTCTTATATGTAACTTTTAAATAATTTATTATGACCATTTTATCAATTCCTAACATATTCAAATAGCTTGTTTACTAGTATCGCAGTATCAATTAGCAGCGACTTTTGTTCATAATATTTCTCTCTCCTTCTTTAAGGTTTTTATGAGAACAGATTTTTTTTTAAATCTTATTATTTATTCTCCTTAATTATAATTAGAGATTTGTAAAAGTTTCTTAATGCCATTTTTTGTGCTTATTTCTTAATAGAATCTGACGATATTTGTAGAATTAAGTGTTGATTTATAAAATTTTCTTAGCATAAAAAAAAAGTTTCTTATCAATAAAGTTTCCGTATCAGAAACTTGCGTACAATAAGGTAGTGTTATTAATTATTTATGTTTGATAGTTTAAATACCAGGAAAGCTTTCTAGATCTGTAGGAGGGGGGGGGGCATAATGATTACATTCAAGAAACAAAAATCTTTAAACAGATGCAGAAAATATAACTCAAATTGTTGGAAAACAAAATATATATATATATATATATATTCATGATTTAAATTAGTAGGTATTTTCAAATACAAATAAATGTATTTACAAAGTCCTGTAAGGACTGATCTGAATAATAAATTAAATTGATTAAAGGTTAGATAAACAAATAAAATCTACCTTTGTTATAATTTTTTGAAAAATATTTTTTCTCTAGGCAAATGACTAAAATTTTTGTCCGTGATATACATGACCAAAAAATGAAATTTGTACCTTACACATGTATGACAGAATTGATTGTATAATAATGATATTAAAACAGTGATATGTTAACAAAAAGATAATACTTAGTGCCCTAAGTCTTTAAAATATGCCCCAGGTTAAAATAAGTAGAAAAAAATAAGATAAACAACACATGGAGACGGGGGGGGGGGGAGGGTAGGAACACCGATATTGCCAGAAATTGTCATTGTAAAAATACTGTTTTTTTTTTGGGGGGGGGGGTGTTACAGTGTAAAAATGCCATAAATATGTTAATTTTGGATATTGACCAGGAAAAAACATTTTTTGAAAGTACTTAAAAAAGATTATATCTTTTATAAAATAATTTTAATTCCTAGAACGACAGGATATGAATTTTCTGACAGACTGGGTCCTTTCAAAAAAATAATGTGCTGCTACAGATATGTAAGAATAAAAATAGATTCATTTAAAATTGTAATTAAAAAAATTCTATGCTTAATTGGTAATGTTCTCATTATAAAAATTAATATAAAAGGTTAACAGTATTTTAAAAATATACTTGGCAATATTGCACATGGCTTGCTGCAATACAAAATAAATTATGACAGAACAATGCAGACTGTTGTAGTAGTCTTCCATAATTGGCAACCACTTATTTTGCTTTCTAGCTTGACTGTAAGTCTAAGTTTTAGCCTGCTGTCAATCAGCCAGTGTAAATAAGAGAAAAAAAATCATATAAGATGTTTCTAGTCTCTTAAAAATTGCAGCATTTTAGATGTTTCAAATGTCTAAAAAATGGAGGCTTTTACGACATTTAAAGTGTTTTAAAATTGGCGGCGTTTTAAGACGTTTCCAATATCTTAACTTAAAAAAGTAAGTCTTAACTTGTCTTAAAAAGTAAGACACTTTTTTTTCACTTAAAATGTGACCATCCATTTAAGACACTTTTAAAACTTAATTTCAGACGTTTGCATTTACAGTGTACTTTTATTAGCTCACAGGCTATCAAAGCCTGAGAGCTTATGTGCCCGCCCGTTCTGTATGTATGTATGTATGTACGTACGTACGTACGTAACGCGATAACTCTTGACAGAAATAACCGTTTTGCTTCCAATTTTGTTTATAGGTTCCTTGTGATAAGGCGCTTCCCTGATTAGTTTTGGGGATTGATTGTTTAACTATAAAGGGGGGAACGGGGGGGGTAACCCCCCTTAATTAAGATAAATGGTTTTTTTTTCATGCAGAATTGTCCAATTTTCTTCAAATTTTGTATATAGGTTCATTGTGATAAGGTTCTTTCCTGATTAGTTTTGGGGGTTCATAGGTTAAGTATAAAGGGGGTAACAGGGGGGGGGATCCTCCCCCTTAATTTAGATAAATGAATTTTTCATGCAGAGTTATCCGATTTTCTTCCAATTTTGTTTATAGGTTCCTTGTGATAAGGCGCTTCCCTGATTAGTTTTGGGGATTGATTGGTTAACTATAAAGGGGGGGAACGGGGGGCTAACCCCCCTTAATTTGGATAAATGGTTTTTTCATGCAGAATTATCCAATTTTCTTCAAATTTTGTATATAGGTTCATTATGATAAGGTTCTTTCCTGATTAGTTTTGGGGGTTCATATGTTAAGTATAAAGGGGGTAACGGGGGGGGGGGTTAATCCTCCCCCCTTATTTTAGATAAATTATTTTTTTCATGCAGAGTTATCCGATTTTCTTCAAATTTTGTATATAGGTTCATTGTGATAAGGTTCTTTCCTGATTAGTTTTGGGGGTTCATAGGTTAAGTATAAAGGGGGTAACGGGGGGGTTAATCCTCCCCCCTTATTTTAGATAAATGATTTTTTTCATGCAGAGTTATCCGATTTTTTTCAAACTTTCTATATGGGCTCAGTGTGGTAAGGGGTTTCCCTGATTAGTTTTGGGGGTTCATTGGTGAAGTGTAAAGGAGGGAATCGGGGGCTACCCCCCCCCCCCTTAATTTTGATAAATGGGTTTTTCATGCAGAATTATCCAATTTACTCCAAATTTTGTATATAGGCTCATTGTGGTAAGGCACTTCCCTGATTAGTTTTGGGGGTTCACTGGTAAAGTATAAAGGGGGGAACGGGGGTGACTAACCCCCCTTGATATAGATAAATGGGTTTTTTAAGCAGAATTCTCCGATTTTCTTCAAATTTTATATATATGTTCATTGTGATAAGGCGCTTCTCTGATTAGTTTTGGGGGTTCTTTAGTTAAGTATAAAGGGGGGACGGGGGGCTACCCCCCCTTAATTTAGATAAATGGATTTTTCATGCAGAATTATCCGATTTTTTCAAATTTTGTATATAGGTTCATTGTGGTAAGGCGCTTCTCTGATTAGTTTTATGGGTTCATTGGTTAATTATAAGAAGGAGAAACGGGGGATGGTTCCCCCCTCTTAATATATTGTCGATTTCTTCATTTTTCGAGGGCTTATTTCAAATTCTTTGAAATAAGAAATAATTTACAGTTAGTGTGAATAGCCTGTGAGCTCAATGCCGTCAGTTTAACTGGGCAGTTTTCTTTTTTATTAAATATTATATCGTTTCATGTTTTGGCTTTATTCAATCAGCAGGTGGCGCTGCTGCACTCCTCAGATTTTAGCGGTATGTCAGATTATATTCGATAGAAATCTACCAAATTTTATATTTTATTTTATTAATTGAAAATATATATGTTAGTCCAATTTTGTATTTGAATATCTAACGGTGGATACTGTTTGTATTATCTTTATTCAGTCCTCACTGTAAAATCTCGTTAATTATTAAAAAAATGCATTATACATAGTAATTCTTGATGTGTAATAGTGCTAATTAAATGAATATATTAGAATGATATAAAAGAATGTTTTTTGGTAGCCACATCATACTAGTTTTTAAAATTGAGATAAAATGATTTATATTTTCAATGTACTTAAATGAATATTCTCTAAACTTTCTTTTATTTATCAACAGAATCGAGCCTTAAATGAGCATGAAAAATGATCAGTGATTCAAAGTTAACTTACGTACAGTTTTCGTAAGGTCGTTCTTTCCTAATGCATAATTTCGAGAATATCGAAAAATATGAATTCTTAAATTAAACTTTTCTCTTGTTTAGATTCAAGAAACATTTACCCACGTATGGTTAACTTTTAAATCTTCCACTGATTATGATTTTTTCGCCCATTTAACAAAACTAAAAGTGTAATTTGCTTAATTATAATTATAAATATCGAAGATGTAGCTTATTTTTATTGAAGAGAATTTTTAATAAAAATTTTTTAAGTCATATTAGCTAAAATATTTTTGTTGTAATAAATTTTTGCTAGGTGTTTATTTTTGTCGTTCTTTATTCGAAAATAACTCGAAATAAATATTTATTATATTATTATTATTACTCTGATAGAACTACGCCTTAAAAATTACATTTCTTTATTCAGCAAGCCAATATCTGTTTTCAATTTATCCAACATATATAGTGTTTCTTTTCTGAATGGGTTAAATAGAGTTTTCTTCTTGAAAATAAATGCTGTATCATACTGTCTAATTTTTACTCTTTCCAAATAAGAAATTTTTAACGTATTACGTTAATGACTTTAGTTAAATATCCTGAATATTTTTTATTAAAAACATCATAACAAACCCGTTACATATTCCATATCTAGTATAATATTCTAAGAGGATAAATCTTAGATTCTTAGAATACATTTTTTTAGCAGCAAAAGTGATCCCTGAATTCTTAATATTAGAAAAGGAAACGTCTTATAAATATTTAACAATCAATGTGGTCAGTTATGTTTAGCATCGTGCTTTTTTCAAAAAACATTTGTAGTCTTCGGCATTCATTTTATCATAATTATTGGTTTTCTTGCAATAATGTTTTTTTCATTATACATTCCTTGCAGAGTTCCACTTACATTATTAACAAAACAATAAAATAAGTTATTTAAAATAAATGTTTTTCATACTTGCAGCGTTTTTAATTATTATTATTTTAAATTAAAAATTGAATTTTACTTATCAGAAATGAACTCCGTATATCATGAGAAATTTGTTTCAAGATGAACTAAATATTTAATTAAAATCTTGAAAATTCATTAAAGTATATATTATGCAATATTATTTGTATTCCGTGCTATTCAAATTATTCAGTTAATTTAAAAACTATATTCAAATAACTTAACACAATATTCACTTGATACTTGAAATATTTTTGCAATGATAATAATTATTTTCAAATAATTAGCTACTCAAGTTACATTCTAACGTATTTCGTTACAATACCCGGTCCGGTATAGCATTCACAGTGACATCACATTATGATTTTGTAACCGTCTATGTGAAGTCACAGTGATATGGGTGTGAATATGTTATGGCCGTATTCAAGCGCGACCTACGTTATACACGGCCGGTGCATGACGTTTAAAACGTCACATGCAGTGGACTATTTTTGCACAGCGATTGGTGCAAAGTGGCGCGCCTCCTGTTTTGCACCAATCGCCTTATAACGTAGGTCGCGATTCAAGCCCTTCTGTGGCATCAGATTGTGACCACTTTGTGAAGTTACATTGTGACCATTTTGTAAAAAATGTCACATTTGTAGTGAGCCTGTATCAAGTCGAGTGACCCAGATTTTAACCTAATCCACTCAACCTCATTTAGTTAGCTGTTTTTTTTTTTTTTTTTTTTTTTTTTTTTTTTTTTTTTTCTGTAAGCAGTACTCGGATCCAGCATCTAGTTGTGTGACGATACTTTATAAGATTTATCACTCCATGAAATAATTTCACATTCCATGAAATGTAAATAATATAGTAAGTAATAAATAAGTAATAAAATAAAAATAAAAATAAAATAAAATAAAATAATGCATGAAATGTAAATAATACAGTAGCTAACATAATTATCTTGTACATATAAGAACAACACATGAAATCTTATTTTGTGATCAAATAATTTTTTTACTTTTTTACTTTTATTTTATTTTCCTTTTTTTATTTTCTTCTTTTTTTCTTTAAGCAAAAATCCGATTTGATTGACTCAAGCAGGCTTCAGCATACTTACATATTATTTGAAATTATAGATTCGATTGATATTTTCAAATTATTCATGTTAGCTACCGCAGTACCGTACGTGCGTTCTTTACTGCATCCCCATAGAAAAAAAAACAATAAACAATATATGACAAACTAAATAGCATAAATAAAGGATCAAGACCAGTCTATGTTTATAGGAATGCGACTTTATTATTATTTTTTTATTTATAAATATTTATCTGCTAAAAATGAAACAAAACTTTCACGAAGTGAATGCTGTCTTAGAACAAGTTACTCGTTAAATTTGTGCACAATAATTAAAATAATTAATCAATAAATTATTTAGTCATTTTGAAATACATAAGTATAGAAGATTACCACATATATTTTATATATCATCACATAGAATTATTACAGAGATCACAGAGATTAATCACAGAGAATTATAAATATTGAGAATTTGTACATGGAAATCCCATATAACATTAACTTTTTTTTATGCAGAATGGTTTCATTTCATAACAGGATGGGGTATTTAGCTGTTTAGAAATAACCTTTGGATATAATAAGCATATGAGAATGCAAGCAGAGTAAAATATTTAATATCAATTCTATAAAAATGGTACAATTAACCATTTATTACAAAATATATTTGCAAAGCAATTTTGAATGAATATACAACTATAAAAGCATAAAAAAATTTCTTAATAACACCTTTAAAATAAGGAAAGCGCTAGGACTTTCCAAAGAATTTTGTCTTCCTTCGTCAGGCACAAAGAAGACGTGCAACCACTTTGGAGAAGGCAGGAACAAGAAGCTTGGTTTTGCTCCTGCCTTCAAAGTGGTTGCATGTGTTCTTTGCGCTTGACGAAGAAAGACAAAGTTCTTTCAAAAGGACTAGTGCATTTCTAATTTGTATGGTGTTATTAAGAATTTTTTTATGATCTTACAGTATCACACCAGTTTTTTCAATACTTTAATGTGAATATACAACTATTGTTTTTTTTCTTTAAAAAAAAGTTTTTTTAAGCATAAAAAATATTTTTTTGATATAAAAAATCAAAACAACTTATTTTTTATTATAAACATACTAAACCTATAATCTGTTATTTAGTTCACGATAAATTTGTTTGTTAATATGCTTATTTTTAAGGTCTAAATATATGCAATCGTGTATATTTTTTACGGTTATGTAATATATGTATATTTCATAAGATTTAAAACAAGCTCTTTTTTTATTTTATTTTAATTATAGGTTAAAAATTAGATTTCGTTAACAACTTTTTATTTAAAATTAAGCGCATGATATATTTCTCCATTAATTTGTATGAAAGTATGCAAAATCACATTACTTTACTTTTGGAAGTAATCCAATAAAGTAAAGTTCTTGATGCTAAACAGCATTAATGTTGCTCACGTTTTTGAGATTATGTTTTATATTAAAAATGAAGAAAAATATTGTTTACCAATCATTTAAAAATATAAGTTATTCAAATATAATGGAAAATATTATTTTGTCTTGTAAAACATATTTCACCAAGTTTTATGTAATTTAACACGTTGACGGACACTTGCGTCTATAGCCGTCAAAGCGAAGTTCACTATTTGGCATGACGGCAATAGCCGTCCAAAACGAAACGGT
Organism: Maratus michaelseni; assembly: GCA_963931845.1. Classification (NCBI taxonomy): domain Eukaryota; kingdom Metazoa; phylum Arthropoda; class Arachnida; order Araneae; family Salticidae; genus Maratus; species Maratus michaelseni. The sequence goes on from OZ007588.1 coordinate 169,477,251, forward strand.
CGTTTTTAGACACTACGGCTATAGCAGCACAAATATGCATTTACCGGCGTACAAGTAGAAGCCTAGTGTCATGTTGTCATGTTTTGGAAAAAAAAAAATTAGGTTGAAGTTCGTTTTCCACCTGTTATACGAGTTGCAGCTTCAGTATGCACGTGCTGGGTGGCTAGTGGTCAGGGAAAAATGCAGTAAAAAAATTATAATTACCAGTATATTCTTATAGAAAAATCCAAATTGATTATTTGATCGAATAATCAACATAAATGTTTCTATAAAAATATGCTGGTGTTTTTTACTGTTTGTTTATTACTTTTTTTACTGTATTTTTCCCTGACCACTAGCCACTATGACGTGGTTGTGAAGGGAGTAGTGTAACCTAATTAAAGGTGCTGAATTAATCAAAATTAAGTTTATTTAAGCAGAAAAAGTAAAACTATACGTCTAATATTCTAAAAATTACAAAAACATATAGTGTCAATTTCGAACTTCACTTGTTCCTACTGTCCGTCAATGTGTTAAAATAAAAATAAAAATAAATTGTTTGCGATTATTTTAATTAATGTTTTTTAAGTTTTAATTTGCTTAAATAAGATGGAGAAGATCATGTCAAAACTTTTAATGTTACGAATTAAAATGTATGCAGCATAAAAGGTAAAATTATTTTTTTTAACACTTCAGAATAAATTTGCATATTTATGTATTAAATCTTCAAAAGAGGTACATGTCACCGTTGCACCATTTCGTAAACTGTTAACGTCTGCTTCTTCTTATTTTTTCCAACGATCATTAAGCTTGTTTCGTTTTGGAGGAAAATGCTTATTCAAATATGCCGAAATATTTTCATTAACATTAGGATAGGCATCCGTCGTAAGGGTTATTTTTATTCTAAGACCGACAAGTTCAGTACCATCATCTCGTTTAATTCTGCCTTAACGAATTATAAAACATTCATCAAAATGTTTAATGCAGACCACTGCCGTTGAAATAGGAGTAAAATTATCACGGTGTAATTTTCTTAACTGCAATTTATTCTTTTCATTATCACTTGGGAATTTCATACTGCTTTTTAGCATCGTAATTAGATTCGCAAACAGGAACACAACGTTTCCTCCCAATTATTTTATAGATATAATCTATACTTCTTTAATAGTTATAATCTATAGTCATGTATAGCGTTATAATCTAAATACACTGAAAATTATTATTACACCCAGAAAAAGGAATTGATTAAAACAACAAAACCTGTTTTGTTGAGTACATTTTGGTTGTTTTAGTCAAAATTTTAGTTCAAGTAAAAAAATTGGTTTTGTTGCTTGGACAAAAAAATATTGTTAACACTCGTACAAAAGTTTAACAAAATTTCACCAATTTTACTGTAACTAACAAAATTTTTTTCTTTTAATTTTACAATATTTTTGTAATTCCAGCAAAATTTTGTTATTTTTGAAAAATTTAAATTCTTGTGTAGTAGCCATATCTGTCTTACGTAACTTGATTTATTTGACTTATATAGCTATATAATTACATGATTAACATAATTTTGGGGTAATTAAAACTTTTTTTCACTGGGACGGACAAAGGTAGTTTTAAAAATCCCCCTGTCCCATTTATTACCGTCTTCTATCTTTGCAAGAAGAAAGAATTGGATTTATGAAAATTTTCGATTTCCGGTTGTCCTGAACGCGATTTCGCTGTGTTTATCTCAAGAACTAATGCACGGAATTTAATAAAACCTTTTATTCAGTTACTTTCTGATATAAATTGTTGCTGATTACTTTTTACTTTAAATCGCGCAACAGCTGGCGCTGCTATGTTGCAGTTTTCGTGATTTCTGCAATAGCTCTATCTCATTTTCAGCAGTCAAATACGCCTGTAATCTTTGAATAATAACAAGGAAATTTTTATCCTGCTTTTTACAGGCTTAATTCACTGCTGAAAATGAATAAAAAATTAACTATGTGTTGCCGTATGCTGTGCTTTGTACTGTCGTCTCATGTTTGCCGCAGAAATTTGCGTGCTCCTTATGACATTCCATCTTGTGCTGCGATTGCAGCCGTTCCGATATATATAAGAGTGAGAAATGCCGAACTCAGATATCGTTCCTGGTAGAGCAGTGGTAAAGCGTCAGGCTGCTGTTCTGAGGACCCGGGATCGACTCCCGGCATGGGCAATTTTCATTCTCTAGGTTTGCGCTTGAAAAATAGCCCGATAAAATTCACTTGTTATTGTTCAATGTTTAAAATGTAATTCACATTTGAAAATGAATTAAAAAATAGTTAAAATTGCATATGTAGATTGGTTCATTTAACAAATGTTTTTGTAGTATAAACAAAACAAGTTCGTAATATAACATATTTTATTGATTAAACAAACAAAATATAGTTTGTTGAAAAAAGAAAATAGATTGTTAAAAAAACACATAGCATATATCTATGTAACAAAAATAATTTTGTTAATTCAAGTAAAATTGAACCATTTTACTTGAATTAACAAAACATTTTTTTTGCTGACGATACAATTTTTTTTTTTTGGAATTGCAAAAAAAAATCAACAATATTTTTTTTGTTGATTCAAACGAAATTTCCACTGACCCATATTTAAACAAAAAGTTTCGTTGGGGCAAACAAATTTTTGTTGATTCAACAAAACTTTTTTCTGTGTGTAATTACTAAATACACTAAATACTAAAAATACAATAATTACTAATACACTAATTACTAAATAATTTCACAAACACTATTCTAAACAATCCGTACGAAGAAAGAAAATGCGCGCAAATTTTTAAGTACGTCGGATGTCGTTTGTGAAGTCACGCACGCGCATCGCTCTTAGAATCAGGTCCAGTAAAAAGGGCAGACAGCAATATCTCGCAGGATTCATCATCCCGGATTAAAAAATAATAAATATTTAAAATCTTTATTTTTAAAAATACTGTTTTTGTATTATTAGTATTTTTAATATGTATTTCTAGTTACATTTTGTATTGTATTTTATGTTGATATCTTTAAAAATAGTCTTTCATGTGGCTTTTCGAAAACAAAAAATGACTTAGTTCATGTTTGTATTATCTATTAAGAAGAAAAAACACGGCCCAGGAAGTGAACTACACTCATATATGTTCCAATATCTTCCCTCTCTCGGGAATTTTTTTTGCGAACGTATATGGTTATAAATAGGAAAATAAAATTACAATATAAAGAATTTAAATGTATATAAAACTTGTGAACTTTGTTAAAGTATGGAGGGGTTTAGATAATTTTGACAAAACGGAAGTTTCTTACTCTTGAAAGAAAGGATAAATATCCCAAAGTTTCTCTTTTCGTAAATCAATCAGATTTGGATTATATCTTTTTAAATATTATATAAACATTGATCTATAAAAATAATTCAAGAATTTCGATAATTATATATTATTTGACTAGTTTTAAAAATCCTATTAGTCCAGTAGAAATAGCGTAAAAAAGGGCCTTGCCTGATTTGTTCTGATTTTTTAAAGTTTGTAAAGCATGGAGTAGTCTATACGTTTCATTTATTAGACCATTAAATATCTATAATAGACTTTAAAAATCAAAATAATGCAATTTATGGTTAAAACAAAAAAATACCGCCTGACAAGTCATTAATTTAAAAACGAACTTTTATTTTTGATATCGATTAAATGATGCAATTAATTAATTATAGTATGTACAATAATTGGTAACTGTTGAATAGTTGAAGGGGGGTGAAGTTAACCAAAAAACCTAGTCGGTAGACATAGGTGCAGGGCCAAGAATTCAAACTCGAAAGTAAAATTAATAGCTGGGAATAATGTAAAAAAAAATACTTGAAAGATAAATAAGTTATAATTTAGAATTTTTAAAAAGGTAAAGGAGTATCTAAGGCCAAAACTAAGGGAGATGGGAAAAAAGGAGCATGTGCCCGGGCGCTAGAATGGAAGGAGAAGAGGGCGCACAATGAAGATTTGGTTTGTCGTGTTTGTATTCATTTGTCCCACATATTTTTGTTAGTCAAAGTTTACTTTGATGGTAAATGTATCTCAGTTTCAGAATGTTAGTCCCAACAGAAAGAATAACAACAATTATACCTGATAAGATGGAAACCTGTATAAAGGAGAAGTGTTTTCCAGTGTTTTGAATTCATTTTTAAATTTTAAAATAAAGAAAATATTAGAAACTTATCCTGAACATAATCAAAAAAGAATAAAAAGTGCAGAAAGTGCTCGTCGCTTGAAGATTCATACTTTTGCTGAGGTTAAGTTCAATGAGACTATGTTTCCACAGATGCCACTAGAAAAATTATTGGGAAATGAAAAAAAAAATAAAGAACTTTTCATTTATATGCTTCGAAATGAATTTGAAAAAGCACAAATGATCACTACGCAGGCCACTGAAGATGCAGATGTGCTAATAGTGAACACAGCTATTTCCTAAGCCCGTGATTACGATGCTGTCATTGTCAATGGTGAAGACTCGGACCTTCTTGTTCTTGTGGCTTCTCTAGCTGAAGACAATGTTCATTTCCAAAGCGCCAGGAGAGGGAAACTGCCTGATGATCTCTACTCCAAAGAGTGTTTCAAATTTAAGGAAGTTGCACAAAATATTCTTTTTCTTCATGCAGTAAGTGGTTGTGATACCACTTCTGTGCTCTACAGCTATGGGAAAATGGAATATTGCAGAATTCTTTAGAACCCATCCCTGAACCAAAAAGGTCAAATCTTTAAAGACTCAAATGCAGAGAGGCACAAACTTGTTGAAGCCACAGAAGTTGTACTTCTTGCCGTGTATGGAGGTGATCCCAACCAAAACTTGAATGTATTGCGGTATGTCAGCTTCGCTAGAGCAGCTAACAATATTAAATTAAATTTAGCTAGACTACCACCTACTCGTGATGCTGCTGAATATCATGCATTCAGACATTGCTGGGAAACGAAAAAGATCCTCTCGAATGCGGCTGGAAGTGGGGTGGTCATGGGCTCATTCCATTCACCATGATGAATGGACCAGCTCCTCAAACTCTACTCGATTTCATATCTTGCCAATGCAAAAAAAAGAAATTGTAGTACTAATTGCAGTTCTAGAAAGGCAGGCTTGAAGTGCTCAGTTATCTGTGTGAAGTGCCACAACCAACTATGTGGTTGGCACTTCTCAACCACAGGAGCACCACAACTATCAGGTATGCTCCTGATGTTATACTGGACCTTGAGGACTTTGATGACCTAGAACAACCAATCCAGTCAAGTACAGAGACGGACGATGAAGTATCTGAGACGATGGTATCATTACCAGGGCCAGGCAGCTGAAAAAGGAAACATATATGACAAAGCGACTATATAATACTTACTATGTATTTGTTGATTAATTTATTGTGCATTCTATAATTAATTAACCACATCGTGTTTTCAATATCAAAAATAAAAGCTCGTTTTTTAAATTAATAACTTGTGAGGCGGTATTTTCCTGTTTTCACCAAAATTTTTTGCTGTGATTTTTAAGGTCTATTACCAATATTTAATTATCTAATAAATAAAACTATAGACTATTTCATGCTCTAAAAAGTTGATTATGACAGTTTTGTTTTTAAATGCACTAAAAGTGGGTTATTAACAAACAAGAACGAAAAATCATGCGTCAAGCATAGATTATGTAACACTTTCCAACGCTTCCAAAATAATTTTACAAATCATACCGTTTAATAAACTAAAAAGATGACATCTAAGTAAACAATTTGGAAAACGCATAACATATTTAAAAACATAATTTCAGGAATTTCTAACATATACAATATTCGGAAAAATATCCGAATACTTTTATTCAGTCCTATATAGGATATATAGATTTGTATATATACTACATTGGATGCTAAATTTTAGTTCAGTTAGGAAATGCGTAGCACAGTTTAAAATTCTCCGGCTGGAGTTTCTGTCAATAAACGGAAATGTGTTCGCGAACTTTTGTGCTTCCCTGTATAGGATCTACAGAATTTATACACGCCACGTAATAGACAAAAAGCGAGTTAAAATTAAAATCACGTACAGTAACTTAAAACGCACTTCCAGGAATTATTGTTAACAGACAGTAGAGAATTCTTTTGTGTGTCCCTGTAAATGAAAGAGGACTGCTATACCCACAATATTCTGTACTAAGGCTCTTGTCATGCACCTTAGTGATATATATAATATTCAATGCGTTTAAAATAGAGACACATTATTTAAATAAACCGCAGACTATTTTTCTGCATAGACGTAATGTAACGGAATTCTTTTGACTGTTCCTGTAAAGTAACTATAAGTGCTATGCACACCCTATTCCATATCAAGCTTTTTCTAATGCACCTTAGTGATACATATAAATTTCAATGCGTTTAAAATAGTGAAACATTGTTTAAATAAACCGCAAATGATTTTCCCCATAGACCGCAATGTAACGGAATTCTTTTGAGTGTCCCTGTAAAAAAACTATAAGTGCTACACACTTCCGTTGAAATAGGAAACATGCTATAGATAACGACAATAACATATAAAAATTGCAGAGAAATCCGAGCATATTTACGGGAGTTAGAGCACGGACAGACGGCCATACGGCAGACGGCCATCCAGCCAGACAAACCGAAGTCATAAACACTTTTCAACTAGGTTGGAAAGTGTTAAAAATAACGTCATTTTTGGATGTTTGCATTTTTTCCAAATTTAACCCTATTCTCCCAGCTCCGTATCTCACCCCCCGTATTTGGACAGTTTAAAAGCATGAATACTGCATGTTGTAGAGAATTTTATCTTTTACAAAATGGTGAAAATGCTTTGTCTGTAAAATGTACTGAAATTGAGTTGTTTAATAAAAATCGATTCCATTCTACCGCCCGGGCCACATGCTCCTTTTGCTCCCACCTCCCTTAGTTTTGGCCTTAGATACTCCTTTTCCTTTTTAAAATTTCTAAATTATAACTTATTTATCTTTCAAGTATTTTTTTACATTATTCCCAGCTATTAATTTTACTTTCGACTTTGAATTCTTGGCCCTGCACCTATGTCTACCGACTAAGGTTTTTTGGTTAATTTCACCCCCCCCCCCCCCTCAACTATTCAACAGTTACCTACTATTGTACATACTGTAATTAATTAATCGCATCGTTTAATCAATATAAAAAATAAAAGCTCGTTTTTAAATTAATGACTTGTTAGGCGTTTTTGTTTTAACCATAAATTGTATTATTCTGATTTTTAGAGTCTATTATAGATATTTAATGATCTAATAAATGAAATTTATAGACTACTTCATGCTTTACAAACTTTATATTCACACTTTTGTCTCTAAAACGCACTAAAAGTAGGTTATTAAGTAAAAACTAACGTCATTTGTGGATTTTTGCACTTTTTGCAAATTTTACCCTATTTTCCCAGCTCCGTATCTTAGCCCCTATTTCGACAATTTACAAACATGAATACTGCATGTTGTAGAGAATTTTATGATCTACAAAATGATGAAAGTGCTATTTCTGTAAAATGCAGTTTTATTAAGTTATTTAAGAAAAAATGAAAAAAGTGCCGAAAAATATTGGTTTTTTCAATATTGTGAAAAACGCACGAGGTCTAGAAGGTCGAAAACTTGTTTTTTTTTTTTTTTTTTTTTTTTTTTTTTTTTATTAAAGGGTCATTTACAACATATCCAAAAATCATAACTACCCGAATTTTTGTAAGGTAAAATGCTATTTCTACTGTACTATATAGGAAATATAAGAATATGTAAATGTCCATGTAGCGTATTTAATCAATCAGGAAATAATGTATAATAAATAAAATATTTCTTAGCACAATGTATTACGAACGTTTCTCTCTTGCTAGACAATATCCTCAAGAACGAACAGTAAGGAATAATATGAAGCAAATATATCTTCTTCTCCCCACTATTCAAGGCAATTTACAGGAGACTTCCGGGATGAAAAAAAATAGGCAATAGCTTGCTTCAGAAATCGAGCATGAAGTTTATTGTATAGTTTATTGTAAGGACACATTGTATTGAAATTGTGCAAAATAAAATAGTCAAATAAAAAAGAATAATCATTAGTTTAAACCCTGTTTTTTATTTTAAAAAAATAAGTGGATTTTTTTCAAGGGTGACGAAATACCCTCTCCAGATCCCGTTTTCCGGCACTAATGAACTCATTTTATACAAAATACCACACTCTTTCGTTTTTAATTTACTTAACAAGTAGATACAGAATATGATTAATAGCTGCTTACAAAATAGGTTAATTTTGGCATTTAAATGATTTTTAATATCGGAACATATTTGATAATAATATGGATAGTTACCGGTATATAGTCGATACAGCATTTCACCGCCATCGACGATGCTGATATAGAGACATATCGGACAGCATTACGGATAACAGTCGTTAAGCAGTCGACGCAATATCCCGGTAATGCTATTGGCGTTGCCGATGCCAGACCGCTGGTGTGGACGTCATATCTGTCGGACGTCAGTCATCCGTCCTGTCGAAATGTCAATGAAGTTTTATCGGTAGCCGGTATCGTGCCGGCTGTCGGGACATTGCTTTCTGGTAGCTTTGTGATTCCTGGGTATTTATGTCTGAATATTTTTATACATATACATAGTTTAAAAATTACACAAAATGTCTCTTATGTGCAAAATATTAAATGGTTGAATGCAAACAAGACTTTTAATATGAGACCTAAATCCATGTACATTTTTCATTATTGCACTTTAAAAATGTATCATGGTCAATGAATAAAATACTATTTTGAAATCATTTCTACGAGCATGTGGAATTAACAAATTCTATATAGTAAGAAAATAATTTCACAGGTTGAAAATTTTCCAGTCTAGTATTTGTTAATCTACCATGTTTGTATAAATGTTTCACAGTACACACGACAAGTTGATATGAAAGTTGTGATATTGACGATAAACAGAAAAACTTGAACATTGGCTATTGACACTATTTCACCCTATATATATTTGTAATCCTTCAAACACTCCAGTTTCACAACACCACTTGGGTAAACCTTTTTTAAAAATAATCATCAGTGGTAATTTGCCAACTATTTTTAAATATGTATCTATTACCAAGAAAATATTTTTTTCTATAAAAAATTATATACCAATGTATAAATTTCAAATTAAAACTTTGGTTGTTTAAAACTGCTAAAATATTTCTTTTAATTCTTAAATTTTTCTATATATTTTATTCAAATTTCCAAAAAAAAAAAAAAAAAAAAAAAAAAAAATTGTACATTTATAATTAATAAAATATTTTTAAATTTAAGATTTACAAGAAAACAACAAACAATATTCAGTTTTTAAACATATTGAATATTTTTTAATTAATTTTGTTGTTCGGTTGTTTTGATATGAAATAATTTTGCCGCAAACTTTTATTTCAGGTAGATCTTACATTTCATATTATTTTCTTAAAATTTCAGAATTATCTAATTACTATTGTATTAGAATATTTGAAATTTAGCGAAAGCTCTCATCATAAATTCAATTAAAGAAATGCTGCATTATATATATGTCAAAACATTTAAACTAAATCTTTGTAGTATGAATTTCTAATTGAATTAATATTTCTACGAAAGTTATCACTTTCCCATAACTTGTATGTCATTGAATTTTGAGTATGTGAGTTTATTTAATACACATTCCTTTAAAATTTCATTATAGGAATACTGAGATCTGTTCTCATTAATCTTAATAAAATGTTGACATGTTTTAAAGAATTTCATTTGCTCACCCAATGTTGATTCAATCTCAAATAAACCAAATGCTTCAATATATTATATTTTGGATATCTTTAAATATTTCATTGAACTGTGCTTTAAAAAAATAAAAATAAAGATCCATTTGATACTTAAGTAGTAAGTACAAGTTTACATAAATATTTTACAGATTAACATAAAGTTTAAACAAAATTAGTATCTTATAATTTCACATAACCTACACTTCTTAAACAACTATACATAACTTTTGTCTGGATATAGCTTAACAAAATAAGTATTTAAATTAAATCGGTTTAGAAAATTTAAGAAATTTTGAAATACTAATTTTTAGGAAAATTTTCGATCCTAAGAAATTATCTTAGTTTTATTATATATATATTTTTTTATATACAATGAAATATTATTTTTTTTACTGACTTGCTCAAATATAATTAAATTTTCCAACATATTTCCAATTAAATTTACACTGTAAAAAAATAATAAAAAATCCGTGAAAAAAAACTAAAAATGTTCTGGCAGCAAAGTTGTTGCCAGTTCTCCGTTTTGCTATTTCCCCGTCTTAATGTTGGAAATTTTCCATTATGCAAGTCGGGAAATTTCTCTTTTTAGAAATAAATATGAACAATAGCACAATATTAAAAATAATCAATATAATAATTATTTAAAAAGATGCACACGTACAGAGTGCTTCACAGGGTATACAAAAATTTAAAAAAATTAATAACTTTTGAAAGGAAAAAGATTTTTATTTAAAAATCTCAGAATTTACACATGAGAAAAAAAGAAATTTGAGAACACGATGAGGTTCTCAAAATGTTGGCCATCTGAGGATACAACGAAACGAAGTCTGCTTGAAATTCGCGATAACCTTCTTGAGCGACCTTATTACACTTGTTATCGCTGTTTTCAGCCCTTCTATGATTTTTGTTCAATCTCTGTAGACTTGATGTTTAACATATCCTCATAAAAAAGTTTAGAGGTGATAAGTCAGGGCTCTAAGGGGTGAAAGGAGTTTATACCAAAAAACATTCGGTAACCCTCTTTCAATGGCACGATTTGTCATAACTTCTGAGCAAGACCAGGACGTCTCCTATTGAATGCGGAGCAGTTCCATCTTTTCTGAAACCATATGACTTCGATCCAGTGTACGTGATAGACATCAGGAATGAGCCTCGTTTTCCAGAATTTAAGATAGCGTTCTAAATTCACTGCTTTTCAATCAAATACAGACACAACATTCCATCAGAATTCAAACCACACAAAGATAAAAAAATATTAACTAAAATACACGCTATTCCACTGAATATCGGTAAATTTTGGCGAAAAAAAAATATTCTTCGACAATAACCAGATTCCGTAAATAAGTTTTCTTTGGGTCCCGGTGTATGCGTGCACAATTTCACTAAAAGATTTGATATTCCCTGTAAACCACCTGGCATTCAGAACAGATATTTGTATTGTATATTATCACATCCGTTTTCTATCGCTTTGCCATCCTCAGGATTTGAACCTCGGTACTCGCCATTAGAATGTCGCAAATAGAATGGGAATTTATTACTACTCTATTATTATTCTGTTATACCTACTATCTCTTACACTACCTTGCCATATCGAACGACTTTGTCATAGGCCCAAAATATCATTTATGAAAATTTAATTGGATGTTTTCCGTTTTCACTCAACTGAAAAGGAACATTCCCGTTTGTTTCTATTGGAAAGAGCATTGTCGTTTCTAATATTCAACGAGTTAGGGTATTTTTCGTTTATTCCGGGATGAGTACGATTTCCACTTAAAACAAAAAGTTCCCATTAAAAGACCACATACAATCACACGTAAATATAAGAAATTATTTTTACAGTGTGTAATGAAGTTATGCATGTCAAAAAATGACTTATAAAGCATGGTTATAAGGGACATTTTATAACATTTTATAAAAAATAAAAAAATTACGACATTTGTATTCTTTAACTTTTGTGCCATTAAATTTAGACTATATGACAGATGAAAACAATGATAAATTTTTGTTTCATATAATTTAATATAAATCCTTGATTCGCGTAGAAAATGACTCTTGTTAAAATAATGCTTTCATTTCACAGATTTTTCTCAAAATTTATAAATTATTTCAATGATTAAATTAGAATAATTTGGGAAGTTCCATCATACTGTCATCGCAAATTGAATTACAGAAGTGTTTTAAGATATATATATATATATATATATATATATATATATATATAAATATGTCAAAACATTTAAACTAAATCATTGTTCCAAGTCAGACTTTCTAATTGAATTAATATTTTCCCGAACTTTATGAGTTTCTATAAGCTGTTTATCATTGAATTTAGGTGTATGACTAATACAATTAATAATCCTTCTTTTATGGGTTCATTATAAAGATTTCGAGTTCTGTTTCGACAAATCTTAATAAAATCTTGACATGTTTGAAAATATTCATTTTCTCAAACAATCTTAATTTCACTTTAAATGTTTCAGCATGTTATAGTTGGAATATTTATTTCAAACTAAGCATTTCTGAGTGACTATAAAAAATAATTTAATTGTTGTCATATTGTAGTGAATTTTATATTTATAAACCTAGGATATTTTGATATTAGCTAACGGAGAATAATTACAAAAAAGAGTTATTTCCTTATGTAATGGTAAAACAGCAAATAAGATGTTTCATAAAAATTCCATTAAATGAATATAATTCTATGAAAATATTTTTAAAAAAATATTTTCAATTAGATTCCTATATCTGATAATATCTCTATACTTCACAGGGGGCTGAGGGCAAAATTCATTCCAAACGTGATTTTTTAAAATTTTTTTCTCAGAAATGGCACCGAAATTGAAATTCATCTTTTTCTATATATATGTATAATTAATTTTCAAACATATTACTAGTGTTATGGTTTTTTCCACATAAAATTCGTCACGCTCCTACTCATGGAAAAAATAAGATATTAAAAAAACAAGCCTCACCCAAGCTTTGTTCTAACTAAATAGTTAATTAAATTCCGACACTTTATATATATTTTAAAATAATAATCAATAATTCAAAAATTTAGGTAATTCAAATTATCTATACTAATAAAAGAAAGATGTGTGATGAATGGTGAAACAGCAAATAAGATGTGTCATAAAAATTCCATAAAAAAAATGTAATTCTATTTAAAAAAAAAAAAAAACTCTTTTCAATTAAATTCATATTTTTGATAATATCTCTATACTTCACAGGGGGGCTGTGGCAAAATTCAGTCCAAACGTGATTTTTTTAAAATTTTATTCTCAGAAATGGCACCGAAATTGAAATTCCTTTTTTTCTACACATATGTATAATTAATTTTCAAACATATTACTAGTGTTATGCTTTTTCTACATAAAATTCGTCACGCTCCTACTCATGAAAAAAATTAAGATATTAAAAATACAAGCTTAACCCAAGCTTGGTTCCAGCTAAACGGTTAATTAAATTCCGACAGTTAGTATTTTTTAAAAAGAATAATCAATAATTCGGAAATTCGGATAATTAAACATCTATACTAATAAAAGAAATACGTTTGTCTATGTGTCTGTGTATTGGCGATGGTTAGGGAAATATACCGCACGCAAGAGTTCTGACATTTTGAATGACGATAGTCCCTGCAGTTCCGAATGCATCTGAAGCTCATATTTTTCATTTTTTTAATAATTAGTTGAGCTATTTATTGAAAACCATAACGAACATCGCAAAACGGCTCACGCCGCAGTCGCGTCGACGTGACGATTTTCGAAGCATTCGCATTTTTCGTATCAGAGAAGAAAATAAGAAAAAAAAAAGTTGCATTTTTTGCGCGTTTTTATAAGTTTGCATTGGTTTAACAAATCGAAATACGAAAAAAAATACACTAAAGTCCTTCCACTAATTCGCAATAATTCCTTTTTTCTCATTGATTTACCAGAATTCATGTCAGGTTTGAACATATTTGTGGTTCCGAAACTTTCGGATGCTGAATAGTAGATATCATTTCATGTCTTAAAGAAGGTTGGGGTGTTTTAATTATTTAGGTCTCAAAAAACAATATTTATGATATAAATCAAAAATAATATATTGAATCCAAATTCACCTATTTAATAACTTCAAATTAATTCACTGACAATTGTTTACTAGAAAAGTGTTTAATACGTACATTAAAATAAAATAAAATATGAAATAAAATATCTAAAAACCTAGCACTTTCAAGCACAATCGTGTTCGTCTTCAGGGTTAAAAAAAAAGATAATACAAAATCTGAGGGACTGTTTGTCTTTGGAAACTAAAAGCTCGCTGGACCGTTCCACATTGAACCGCAGGGTAGGTGGTGGGTTGTCTGCACCAACCAACGTTTCAACGTTTTCCCTGCGAAAGTGAAATAATGGACATTAATGAAGCATCCCTTGTTCCCCAGCTATACAACATCTGACTGTGACAGTTTGCAGATGTCCATTTTAGACTTATAGGCCATGTAGCAATTGTATTAAAATTTAAGGTGGTCTAGTAAAAACCATATTAAAAAATATTTGGCTTAAAATGAAATGACCCTTACATACTAATCGTCATTCGTAAGTTAACCTAGTGTCGTTAAGATTGACAATAATAGCACAAGTCTTTTTATTATACTATGATATCATTTAAGCTTTTTTAATTATGTCATTAGATATGATAAATCAAAATCAAAAATGAAAGTTAAGAATTTCAAATGCTACAAATTAAAACATAAAATATGAAAGAATAATTAAAAGAATAATAATTAAAATATAAAAGAATACTTAAAAATTATATATTACACTCTTATTTTTTAGACATATTTTCTACTTCTTAGAGTTTTATTTTATTGTCGCAGTTTCAAAGCAAGTTGTCCCATTTCAGCTAGTTTGGTTTAGCGCATAATTAACTTCATTTTTTAATATAGTTGTAATCAAAGAATATTTCACAATTCATCGCATGTGCCTGTATAACGGAAAGATGATTTGAAATTAATTTAATTATTTATACCTTAAAATATTAAATTCTTATTGTCATCGGTAATAGCCCAGTGTACACTTTATTTTATTATTTTATTATTATAGCATATCAAAATGTGAGTGAAAATTCCATACAAAAACCAAGTTAAGTTAAATGAAAATATGTAATAAAAATTTATACCCGACTTCAAGTTATAACATCACTTTTTGTGTTAACAAATAATAATTGATAAAAAAATATTTCATGTTTTATACGAAAAAATTGCAAATACAGTATTTAAGATTAGTGTAATTTTTTCTACTAATGAAATATGTATATTTACTTGTTCTTCTGATGTACACTAGCGTCATTTTGCACGAAAAATCAACAAGTAGAAATTTCCATAATAAGAAATTCAATCACAAAAAAATTTCGGTTTCGAACTGCAATGCATGAGAACAAATAATGTGTGCAGTGTGTTATGGATTTTGAAATTTAAAATTCAAATTTGTTAACACAACATGTTTTGAATATAAAATCATTGGAAGTATTCTGCAATATGATGACTAGAAATAGTTCAAGATTCGAGACTTATGGATGTATACGCCGTGATAACAAAGAGATTATATTCCTACTGAAATATAAGTTTAAAATTAATATTGTTAATTACTGGTTAATATATAGAATCACGAAAGTTTGGTAAATGCTGCAAGAGTTTAAATTCAGGTTCATTTCTGAGCTAATTTTAGCTGAAATGTAAGAAAATATCTTTAAAGGGTAAAGTATCTTTGATATTCTAAAAGTTATGTAGCATTTAAAGCTTGTTATTTTAAAACTTACTAGACCCAAATTGTAGAATATTTTAAAGGAATATAGACAGAACTCTATAATTTTAAATTTTAAGAAATTAAACACATTTACTTTGATTAAATTTATATCATAAATAGATGCATTTTTTTAAATGATGCACCAGGCTTAGAATAATAATCACGCAACATAGGCATATGTTCTAATTATTTAAATTTATCGACAAATAATTTATAACTGAAAATATCTATAAAAATAAGGCATAATATTTTACTAATAAAAAATAATAATTTCATAAAAGGTTCAAACCACTGAATTAAGCGATACGAAAATTATCACAATGGAAAAAAAAACTATAAAATTCCAGATCATTTTGTTCCCGGCATGCAAAGATAAACTGATATTACATGTAAAGACGACATGTAAAAGTTCTTTAGAATCTAGGTACCATTTTCATTAACCCGTAACAGGTACGGTGACATTTTGGTACACTCTCCCACACTTGATATGACGTTCTCCGACAGACCGCGTTTTATATTGATTTTTTTAAATGTTATAATTGAAATATCTACAATAAAATACAATCTATATGTTTTCAGAATGTGTATTTTCATTACAAGTTAAATTTTACCGTTTTTAAAATTTTAAATTCAATATTACAAATTTTAAATGATGATTCGACAAATCCCTATATAATAAAGTTGTTTTAACATGATTTAGGGTTTGAGGTGGGACAAAAAAGTGCATTTTTGAATTATTCAACTCTTTTTCACTAAGTTGATTGAGATATCATTTATCATGTATTTTTAATGTGAAATCGAATTATACTATTCGCAAGTTGATACGATCAAATGTTACAAAGTTGCAACAAGTTCTATGAGTAAAAAGTCGAAAATTAAACTTTATGGAAAAACACAACTTTGCTACATTTATTTTACGTTAAAAACCACATTCTTTATATCAGAAAGAATGAACTTAAACATATTAAATGTTTTCGAAATAGCAATCATAAGGGTCATCTGTGTCCACTTTAAGGTAATTGAAATAGTAAAATTTGATTTTAGTTGGTATGCTTACTTCTTTTTTTCTAAGCAGTGTATCGCAAGATGCTACTAGTTCAGAACAGGCTACTCCAATTTTCTTGTAACTGCATTAGTCTCGCGAATTATCACATTTGCAGGAACAAGATATCAACTGGATTGTTCCGTCAAGAGCAGGAAGAAGAGTAATACGATCGGAATGCAAGTAATTATTGTGAAGTACATCCCTATTGTGCAGTGTTTCCAGTTAATTACAATACACTGTTGGATTTGATGGTAGACCCTAAATAAACATTATTCAGCAGTACTAGAAGTAGGGAAAACAGTTTCCAATTTGGGTGAGTTTCTTTTAAGAAATTAAGTAACGAAGTGCATTATAAGAGTGAGGTTTACTGCCTTTGTTCCGTATAAATGAAGGAACAGGGTTTGACCAGCTTTCTTGACTTCGTCAGCCGTGTCATTCGTTCTAATCAAAGTTGCAACATATTTCTCCAAGGCACTTTCAATTAACTATCGACTTCAGAACTAGATTGTATTTTTGCCGCGTGTAGCACTAGTTTTGCCACAAAAGCTAGACGCATATGCGAGAAGGATGCGTGTTTCATACCATTGCGTGGACCTTGTAAAATGATGGGATAATACAATTTTCTCTTTACACGCTCTATTTGTGATTTCAGAAAAGTATATGCTTCCCATGTGTAATAAGAGCACTTAGGATTAGTAGGTTGTTTACGTCTTGAGGAACAATGGTCGGAAGTTACTATACTACAGCTGTTACTATACCTACAGCTGTCTGAACCTTTTGCACATATGCACCTCCAAAAGATGACTTACCATGATATTATTTTTTAAATATAGTTGACAGCATGATGATAAACTGCTTCTTGTTTTAAGCATTATAAAAACTTTCTTTACTGCCATAAATCGGACATAAAATCTGAAACTGTGGGGTAATATAGCTGTACCAGCTCAATATGCACACTTTTCTGGATTACTATAACCCTCAAATTATACTATTACGTATGATTTTGCCTTCATGGAAATGTTTTCAAGTAGTTTACTTACTGCATGAAAACTTCGTGATAAGTTTTGCAAATATCCTTATTCTTTTGTACAGTGTACATCAGGTAATCACAATCAACAATGAAAGCTTCAGTGCGGCTCAATTCGTGTATATCAACAGTGGTGAATTCATTATACAATACTAATTTCATGGTTTTACGTATTCCAGAGTATATAAACAAGGGTACGATAAGAAGGCATACAATACGAAAAATAAAGTTAAAGGCTGAAGAAAGTTCTTAACAGATATTCAGAATAAAAAACAAATAATTTGTAAATTTTAAAACTTTTAATAAAAGCTACCTATTTATTTATTTATTTATTACAACGATAAAACTACTCGCGTAACTGCCGGCAAAAAGTGTCGGTAACTTTGCTTTCGCTGGTAGAATTTCCGAAACTGAAAGGAACACATGGGCCTGCAAATCGGAGAAACCTTCACCCCTTAATTTACGTGCTTTGTCCGCGTACTACCTGCAACCGTCCTCGTCTTCTTTATTTTTCCGAGGCACCACAACTATGGAGGATAACATAAGCTCTTTGATAAATGAAGAATGACATAAATGCATTTCGCTCCCGTTCCATCACATGATTTGCATAACACCTGGACATACAATTTGGGACTTACACAATTAATAAATTTCTGCTCTATCATAAAGTATAATTCCTGCTTTTAAATAGTAAGAGCTGTCGTGATTTTGCAACAAGGGCTGTTATCTACATTTGAATGGCGTCATTCGACGCAGCATTAAAAATACATGTAAACCATTCCCCATCTGACATAGTTAGAAAATGTTGAGTGTTTAAATTGTCCCCCATCAAAAAATAAACATCGTAAAACAACTTTTTTATTTGGTGACTCTTCGGATCTTCATCTCTAGCGCTAAAACTAAGTTGTTTCTAAATTTTTGTCAATGCACGCCACTTGTTGTCTATTACTCAATTTTTCGTATATTTTTCCTGTTCTAAGTACTATTCTACGTTTTGAAAGTAGTCATCGTGATATGTATGATTTTTAACAGTGGCATGTGAAAATTTTAATACATTATCGTTTACTGCGTGTCAACGATATTTTCAACAAAGGGAAATTCAAATGAATGTGAAGTAGGATTCTTATCTGTATACGTAACACTTTTTTATCAGATCGCGACTCAAACCACCCGCCCGCCGTTTGGTGAGTCAGCTAATTTTTATCTACTCGGGCTGACTACTTTTTAACACTTTCCAAACTAGTTAAAAAGTGTTTATGACTTCGGTTTGTCTGGTCGTCTGGCCGTCTGCCGTCTGGCCGTTTGCCGTCTGCCGTTTGTCCGTGCTCTAACTCTGTAAGGTATTGACTACTCCGTGAGTAGGCAATGTGTGAATGAGATCGTTTTGTCCATTAACCGACTATGTGCGTACAAGTTATAAAGGCTCTCTATCTTTCTTTAACTTTCGAGGGACAGCTGAATCCCTGAAATTGTGAGTCGCCGTGTAATTTCAATTATGCAAATTTTCTGGAGCTGGTCGATCGACACTGAAGTATATAAGCAGCGAATTTTGACTTGAGTTGAGAGCTCAGAGGAGCTGGAGAGAGCTCAGAGGAGCTGGAGAGAGCTCAGGGGAGCTAGAGTATACTTGGCCTGGGAAGTTGAATATTGCGACTTAGATTGAGATTTAGATTTAGCTTTGAGACCTCGCATCGAGTCTCAGGTTTGATAATCGGCCTTAGTATTTTATACTGGAGTTTTATGTAGTGGTAAAGCTGATTTGAACCTGCATCAGTGCTTATTTAATTTGAAGGATAAGAGTGTTGGATCGTGCTTATATATTTTAAAGGTTAAGGTTCAATTATATTGTTTAAGTTTTGTTAAAGCTATAAATTGTTAGCAAAAAACTCGTTAGTTAATTTAAACTTTTAGGAAAATTTCGTGGAGCTCGCTCAAACCCCCTGCTAATTGTGCTAATAAACCAGTTTTTGGTTTTAAAACAGTTGTACTTCTTCCCTCGTGCTCTACCACACCAACGGACATTTAATATGGCCGCTACAACTCCCGTAAATATTCTCGGATTGCCTTGCAATTTTTATATGTTTTTGTCGTTATATATAGCACGTTTCCGATTTCAACTGAAGTGTGTAGCGCGCATAGTTTTTTTACAGGGACACTCAAAATAATTCCATTACATTACGGTCTATGGGGAAAAATCATTTGCGGTTTATTTTAATGATGTTACACAATTGCAAACACATTGTAATTGATATATATCACTAAGGTGTATTACAAGAAGCTTAATACGGAATAGGGTGTGCATAGCACTTATAGTTAATTTACATGGAATGTCAAAAGAATTCCGTTACATTACGTCTATGGAGAAAAATCGTCTGCGGTTTATTTAAATAATGTTTCACTATTTTAAACGCATTGGAATTTATATATATCATTAAGGTGCATTACAAGAGGCTTTACAGAATATTGTGTGTATAGCAGTCATCGTTCATTTACAGGGACACACAAAAGAATTCTCTACTTCTGTTAACAATAATTCCTGGAAGTGCGTTTTAAATTACTGAACGCGATTTTAAATTTAACTCACTTTTTGTTTATTACGTGGTGTGTATAAATTCTGTAGATCATATACAGGGAAGCACAAAAGTTCGCGAACTCATTTCCGTTTATTGACAGAAACTCCAGAAGGAGAATTTTAAATTGTGCTACGCGTTTCTTAACTGAACTAAAATTTAGCATCCTATGTAGTATATATACAAATCTATAGATCACATTCAGGGCTGAATAAAAGTATTCGGTTATTTTTCCGAATATTGTATACGTTGGAAATTCCTGAATTTATGTTTTTAAATATGTTATGCGTTTTCAAAATTGTTTACTTAGATGTTATCTTTCAGCTTATTAAACGGTATGATTTGTAAAATTATTTTGGAAGCGTTGAAAGTGTTACATAATCTATGCTTGACGCATAATTTTTCGTTCTTGTTTCAGGTTTTTATTGAATTTTGACTCTCGCATGTAATGTTTGTAATACGTTTCTCAAAAGATTGTCAACAGTATTGTTTCAAATAACGAAATATGTATATCCGAATATAAAGTTGTTTATATATGTTCATTCTTCGACATAAAGTATAATGTTGATATTAGAGATATAATTATTGAGTATTTTTCGATAATTGCATTTAAATATGGATTAATTTGCTTTCATTTAGGTCAATTTTGAATGGAAGTGTGTTATGATATGTTATGTTCCTGGTAAACATATAGATTACTTAGGTTCTGATCGCGTTTCGAGTAACATCAATAAAAAATTCGGGTTCAAATCGAATTATGCCCGACACTTTGAAGATTTCACTGTGGATAATACGATGTTGCCACATATAAATGAATTTTAGATATAATAGCTTCAGATCGGTTTTATTATTTTGTTAATGATTTGTACCAATTCTTGAGGAAAAAAAATATTTCTCATATAAAATGCGCACCGTGCTCTTTTAACTACAAAATATCCAATAATTGTAAAAAAAAACTGTATAAAATTTCACTATATTTTTGAACGAAAATTCTCATATTCACTCAATTATATTTTTCTGTCTTATTAAAATATCAAAAAAGAAGTGTAATGATGTTTATAATGTTTATTTGTCTCAAGCTGGAAACTTTATTTTAAAATATTTATTGAAACTGGAATTCTATATTTGCCCATTAACTTAACAGGGCAGTTGTTTAAATATTTTACTTACAACTTCTGTATTTATATAATTTCTTATTAGTATCACGTTTTGCTTTCATTTATTTACACTAAAACAAGAGGAAGGTGTTTCTTAACCCATGAAAATATAATATAACAAAATAAATCTTCTGTGTTGCCGACAATTCCTAAAAGTATTCGTTTTCTTCAGAAACCCCAGAAACCAATGTATTTCCGAGATTTAAAGAAGCATTTATTCAAAGAATGTTACTTTTGCTTCCACTAATTTTTGAAACGTTTACGATTAGTTTTTATAGTGCATTAATCCTTTTCTCAACCCGGATTATAGGTTTTTTGGATGCTATCATTTCTCGACAAAACCTTTCATGTTTAACAAACATGTTTTATAGACAAACATGATAAATTAACAGCAGTAAGATTTACATTAAAATTAATAGTATTTTAGTAATCTTGCATGTACAAATTGAATTACGTAGCTAAAAATGTACGCTATAAAAGCTATTCGAAAACATTTCCGAAAATCTGTTGCAGCAAAACAAACTTTGTTTTAATACATAATTCTTTAAATCTCGAAAATATATTGGTTTATGTGGTGTATAATGATGAAGAATGCTTTTATATATCATGGGTAACACAGGAGTGTTTTTGAATATTTACGTTCTTTCTTATATTGTACGGAAATAGATTGAGAAAAATTGTGTTCTTTTTACAGTGTTGTGAAATCCTGCTTTGGTTTATATAGTTGTCAGAAATATTCATACTTGCTGCGCACTTTACATATTAGGTCTAAACATTTGCAAAAAAATGTACGGAATGTACACAAGTAAATATGTTAACATTTTGTTCTTTTTGAAATGCAGTCTTCCTTAAATTTAATATTACATATTGTATAAACACCCACTAAGAACATTAAAAATATGTTTTTTGCAAAATAATGGAGTGCATAATTTTAGATATGAATTTAGATATCGCGAGTCCGGTTAAATGTAATTAAATAATAAATTGCAAATGTGGTAATATAACTATAACAACCTTAATGTATAACGAATAACCTTCATGTTAAAGTCAGCTTCGTTATATGTGGTTTATAATTTTTCTCCCCAGTTCGCTTGAAAATTTTCGTTCGCATTTGGAAAATACTTCTGCTATTATGATTAATTAAATTATATTTTGGGATAAATGACATTCGTAATTATTAGACACAAAACAATCAATTATTAACGAAAACTCGACCAAAGAAATGAATGAGTTACTCCTAATTTCTAACTCCTAATTCCTACTCCTAAATTTCATATCACTAGACGACCAAAGGAATTGATAACTCAGCCTATATGAAAATTTAGTCATGTTTAAAACTGTGTAGCCAGATTGGGATTTTGTTTTTAAAATATAAACTACAACTATAGCCAGAAAATGTTCACTTTTTGTAAGTTCAGAGAAATGAGCTAAATATTTTCAACGTTAAAACACACAATTTCAACCACCCCAAGATTAAACCACAATCGACCGTTTCAAGGATAACCCAGATGACCTTCATCAGTGTAAAACAAAAATAAAAAATAAACAAAAACGAAATAAATATGCGTCAAGCATAGAGTATGAAGCACTTTCAAATCAATCCATAAAACTCTTACGAAACATCCCCGTTAAAGAAAATGAAAGAAGATATGTAGTAAACAGTTTAGGAAACATAACAAATTTTAATATCCATGTTTAAAAATTACATTCCCTAGTCAAAAAAAGTAGAATCATTTTGTGCATCCCTATATAAGATGTCTAGATTTGAATGTATACTAGAGCATGATCAAATATAGTTCAGTTAGAAAATTCACGTACAGAAATTTTTGCCAATCGCTGGAAAAGCATTCGAAATTTTTTATAGAAACTTGTGTATTATCTAAAGACTTTTTTACACACCGCATATTAAGCACAAATTTAATTCAGGTAAAAAACTCCATAACGTAACTTAAAACTTACTTCCAGCAATTACCAACCTTAAAAGACACAATGTATATTGATTTTTGCGAAGCCCTCTGTATGATTTTATTTATATTCCACAAACTTGTTTAAGTCTACTAAATATAATGTATGAGGAAAATGCTTAACACATTAAAAAATACCCTTAAGCAATTCACTCCCATAATTATTAATACTTACTTTGGTAATTTCTTTGTGTAGCCCTGTAAATGATGAACGAAATTTATACACTCCATCTACTATGCAAGAATTTAGTGAAACTTTTAAACGCAAACTAAACTTGAAAACGCACTTATCACACAGTGTGTGATTATCGCACTAAGACTGTATTCGAATTATTTTGTGTGCCACTGTACAAGAACAATAAACGAA
Source organism: Maratus michaelseni (assembly GCA_963931845.1). Lineage (NCBI taxonomy): Eukaryota > Metazoa > Arthropoda > Arachnida > Araneae > Salticidae > Maratus > Maratus michaelseni. The sequence continues at coordinate 169,500,914 of OZ007588.1, forward strand.
ATGCACACCATACTTTTCAGTGAGCAATTTATAGTGCATCTCTGTAATCTATAAATTTTCTTATGTTTGAAATAGCGAATTATCATTAAATTACGCTTCAAAACCTTTTCCCCATAGAGCATTATGTAACAGAATTTTTTGTTTGATCCTGTAAATGAATAATAAATGCTTTGCACCTCATATTTTACAAAAACATATTTTACTGCTCTTCATAATTGTATATCAATTTCAACATGTTTTAAAAGACGTAACATCTTCAAAATGCACTTAGAAAAGATGTATTTGTCCATTGACTGTAATGTAAAGGAATACCTTTGACTGACCCTGTAAATAACTATAAGTGCTACACACTTCATTTTCAATAGGGATCATGCTAGAACAAACTTCAATAACATACAAAAATTTCACGGAAATCACAGAATAGTGTGTACGAGAGTTAGAGCACGGCCGGACGGCCAGAAAAACAGAAGTAATAAACAATTTTGAACTAGGTTGGAAATTGTTAAAAAAGGGTTCATAAGCCAGTACTTGCTATAAAAGAGAGCGCCTTCTTTAAACCTTTTTAGTCTTTTTAAATTTTCTTTTTCTTTTTCTTTTTTTCTTTTCTTGTTATTCTTGTTTTACACTGATAAAAGGATCCTTGAATAGCTGTTGAAGGGGTTATCCTTGAAACGACTGTATGTGGTTTAATGTTGGAATAGTTGAATTTGTGTGTTTTAGCGATGTAAATCCTTATCTGATGTCTATAAACTACAACTATTGGATAGAAGTAATATTCACTCTTTTTAATGACATGCATTCCGTGGTTAAATAAATCGAAGATTACTAATGAGAAAGAGTAGTATATAATTTGAATTTGGATAAAATAAACCTTAATATGGCGAAACTGATTTATAATCAGTGTTGTGAATGTGTTGGCGTTGAATATGCCACTAGAGGACACTTAATAAATTTTCATGCACTTCACAGAATTTTATTAATATAGATTAAGGACCATGTCCTTTCAGCTCCCATAAAATGTTGGTTTGCCCAAGGTTTAATATGGCTGTTTCATACTTAGAAATGTACTTTTGAAATAATTCGAAAGTTAAAGGAATTTGGATTAGATGAATCCTGGTTTGCATTTAAAAAATATCCTATTTATAAATTTAAGTAATGATACTTTAAAGAAGGTAACTTAAAATTAAATAACACATTTCTTTTTAACACTTTCCAACCTAGTTGAAAAGTGTTTATGACTTCGGTTTGTCTGGCCGTCTGCCGTCTGGCCGTCTGGCCGTCTGCCGTCTGTCCGTGCTCTAACTCCCGTAAATATGCTCGGATTGCCCTGCTATTTTTATATGTTATAATCGTTAGCTATAGCATGTTCCCTATTTCAACGGAAGTATGTAGCACTTATAGTTTTTTTACAAGGACACTCAAAAGAATTCCGTTACATTGCAGTCTATGGGGAAAAATCATTTGCGGTTTATTTAAATAATGTTTCACTATTTTAAACGCATTGAAATTTATATATATCACTAAGGTGCATTAGAAGAAGCTTAATATGGAATAGGGTGTGCATAGCACTTATACTTACTTTACAGGGACAGTCAAAAGAATTCCGTTACATTACGTCTATGGAGAAAAATCGTCTGCGGTTTATTTAAATAATGTTTCCCTATTTTAAACGCATTGGAATTTATATAAGGTTCATTACAAGAGACTTACTACAGAATATTGTGTGTATAGCAGTCATCGTTCATTTACAGGGACACACAAAAGAATTCTCTACTGTATGTTGACAATAATTCCTGGAAGTACGTTTTAAGTTACTGAACGCGATTTTAATTTTCAATCGCTTTTTGCATATTACGTAGTGTGTATAAATTCTGTAGATCCTATACAGGGAAGCACAAACGTTCGGGAACACATTTTCGTATTATTTAACTCCAGACGGAGAATTTTAAACTGTGCTACGTGTTTCCTAACTGAACTAGAATTTAGCATCCTATGTAGTATATATACAAATCTATAGATCCTATACAGGGCTGAATAAAAGTATTCGGATTACTTAGATGTTATCTTTTAGCTTATTAAAGAGTATGATTCGTAAAATTATTTTGGAAGCGTTGGAAAGTGTTACATAATCTATGCTTGACGCATGATTTTTCGTTCTTGTTAAAATTAGATTTTTTTTTTTTTTGCAGATTAAAAGTGTAAAATACAAAATGTTAGAATGGGTATACAGAAAGAATTTTATATTTCCATGTTTCAAAATTAAAGCTATTTCATGGGGTGACTAGTCACAAATTTTATGAATAAATATTAGTTTTTAATTAATAATAAACTTTTAAAATTCGAAAATTTCATATACAATTAAAAAATATTTCCTCCATTATTGTCAACGATTGAAGCATCACACACACACACACACATAATAAACTTTTACTATATAAATATATTTTGGTGTTCCGGAAAAGAGTACCCAAAATTTAAAACTCGGTAATTCATTAACAAAAAATATTTATAATCAGGTAAAATGTGACATGTTTCCAAGATGATCGTAAGATTTGTATGCTATAGTTAAAGATGTAATTTCAAATTTGGACATTATACGCATTTTGCTTATAAGAATACTCAAACTAAATTGAATTCTTATAAATTCAAACTTATTTTTCGTGTTTCATCAGATATATAGATTAATAATTGTATTTTTGATACAGTTTTTCACATTGTTTTGATCAAAATTGTTATCTGAATGCCATCTATTGACAAAAATTTGAATTATTTTTTTAATTTGTCGTATACAAAATTTACAGGCTACCATTTAAATATTCCACGTATTTTATCATTATATTTATAATAATTAATAAGTTATCCCTAGCAAAGCTCAAACTTTGTTTGAGCACACTGCCGTAAAAGGTATGTTTGAAAACATATGTTACTTCAATCCGATAAGGAAATGTGACTGAATACATATTTTACATTATACCCAATCCCAACTACTGATCCTTAAGTTTTCATTTTTGTGGTTAAAATAATAGTATATTTAATTTGATTTCACATATCACAAACGTCTAAAAAAGAAAAGATAAGCATTAATGGAGTTATATAACAAAGACACAGAGATATCTCAAAGCAGTAATTTGATAACATCCATTAAAAATAATAATAATAATAATACTTTTCTGCAATCACAACTTTTTACGATTTTAAATAAATAAAATTTCTGTATTGAGTCTGATTTATTCCAAGCGACATAGAAGTTATATAACTTTTTTACAGCTTTCTTTTTCCACCAGTAGTCCTAAAAAGACTTTGTAAGAAGTATTTGTTCAATTTATTTTACAATGAAATGATAAATATTATGATCAATATATGACACGCGACTGTTGCGAGAGAAATTTGGAACTTATTTTTAGGAACTAAATTTTTTTTCACATGTTTGAAATGTATTCTTATACGTTTAAAACAAAAAATATATATTACGCTTAAGCGTTTTAAACTTTTTGAATTTGTTATAAAATTTCAAGCATGATTGATAAATTAATTTAGTTAGTGAGATAAAATTGTACGAGGTCAAGGCCCCTAGCGTGGGGCACCGGTGATAGTTGGTTGCAGGTTCGGGGTCGGTTGGTGCGCCGGCTGAGGACTTGGAAAGCAGGTGGGCGTATCTAGAGTGGTTAAGCTAACGGGCTTGGGTGGTACCAAGGTCCGGGCGGACCACATTTTTGCTTTCATTTTCTACTTCGCCATGCGGCGTCTCCAGCCTAGTCAACTGGACTCGTGACGGTGGTGAGAGACTAATTTTCCTAATTTCTATTCTATCCGTAATTAAGTGCACTAACATTTTTTGTGTATGTTGTCCATTCCCTGGAAGGAAACTAGAGGTAACCTTCATAGGTGCTCATCTATTCTGACCGGGGATATAGCAAATCTCAGGAGGGAGCCCTTGGATACTTCTTGCGTCTCTGGTTGCTGTTATAAGCTCCAGAAAAACCCGGGGGCTTACGATGTCACGAACTTCCCCCTGCGAACCGAACCTGATCTGTCCCCTTTAGTACCAATGAGCGGGTTACTGTCGCAGCGACTGAATTTACCATAGTCCATTGCCACTAATGTGCATTCATTGCATGAGAATCTATAGCCTATTAGTCTTAAGTGAAAAATAGTTATAACGAAGCTGAAAGGCCTATTTTTGCGTTATGCGCGTACTTCGTTACAATCAAATTCATTAAAAGTTTCGATTTGGAGAGAATTTTATAAAGTTTGAAGAAGTGTATTATCGCCAATCTACTGTACAAAAAATATATTTTAGAAAACAAAAGATATACTGGTTTATAAATTAATTAAATAATGTTTCGTTATTTGGATTTCATCCATGGAAACTATTATAATTTTTCACTGTTCTGGAAAAGAAACGCGCCGACTTCGTCTGCAAATGATCATGTAAAACGGTCAAAGGTACAATTTAACTTGGTATATTATTTACTATGAAAAACTTGGCATAAATTATGCTTCGAAAGTCACTACATATTAAAATTTGTAAGACATTTTTTTCTGAAATGCTAAGACAGACAGTTGGCATTGAATTTTATTTTCTTGAATCGAAACAACTATAAATTGTAAATTAGTTTATGCAGATTCTTTTAAATCATGATAGAATTCTAAGCAGTGTAAATTTGCAGTTTTAAATTAATTCGACAAACTTTAATTTTTGCCTTCCAAAAATATTCGACTGAAATGTTTCTTTTTCAATTATATACGTTGAATGCACACTAATAAGATCTAGGCATTTTGTTTTCAGAAATATATCTTTTATTATGAAACTTATGTAATAAATTCATATTAAAATAAAATATATGAATTTTAAACTAGATTAATATTTATATAAAGGAAATAGCATATTTAAAAACATGCTGATATAAGATTACAGCTTATTCCAACGATTTATTTTAAAATATATCGAAATGTCATTTCCGATGGTTTAAGTGAGAAGCCTTGCGTTTAATATTTGAATCCACAATTTATTTATTTTTTTTTTATCTCTATTATTTTTATAACATTTTATTGCTTTAGAAAATTTAATTTTATAATATATATATATATATTTGTAGGATTTAAGTTTGAACACTTCACTTCATCAAATGAACTGATACTCTAATGCTATTGTCCATGATTTAAATGCGTGAGCTGAAAATACTTTGGATCACGAGTTTTGGCAAAGAGCCAGTTTTCTATTTTTTGTATTGAAGCAAGATATAAAAGGAATATGGCCGGAAAATGTATTATTAGGCCTCATCGGATTATTGTAATCTAAATTGTTGTTATATAGTTTTTACCAAAAGTGTATTGGTTGAAATTAAAGTTAGTATTCTGTTGTTCATCGACTATTTGTCATATTGGTTCAGTAAAGTGACTATTTATACGTAATTATCTCACATTTTGGTGGCTCGGAATGCCGGGATTATTAAAAAGTAAAAGTCACTAGTAGTGAATTGGAAACCAAACGTAAAGTGTTGTAAAACGCCAGTATCAAAAGTTCAGTTACGAATTAGCAAGGTGAAACCGTAATCGTATCACTTCAAGCACAATTTTTGAAAGATGGGAACTCTAAATAAAGCTAAGAGAATTGATCTAATAAACCTTTGCGAAGAATGCGGAATTGAAGTACCAGGAAAACCAACAATACCTGCCCTAATAAAACTGATGAAGAGTTGGGAGAGCTACGAAGAAGATTTTATACGAGATCGATTAGAAGTAGTGATAGCAAGTAGAAAAGAGAAAGAAGAAAGAGAAGAGAAAGAGAAGAAATTACAAGCCGAACTGGAAGAGAAGAAATTACAAGCAGAACTGGAAGAGAAGAAATTACAAGCAGAACTGGAAGAGAAGAAATTACAAGCAGAGATTGAAGAAAATAGATTGAAAATGGAAATGGAAGAGCGAAAATGGAAAATAAAATCGGAGCAAAAAGACCGTGAAAGCGAAAGGGATTTTGAAATCAGGAAAATGCAGAAAGAAAATTCAAGAGAACACATTGCGGATAACACAAGGACAAATCCAGGTAAGCAATTCGAATTGCTCAGACTATTAACTAAATATGATAGCTCGAATGATATCAGTTTATACTTAGCTATGTACGAAAGGCAAATGGCGCAAGCGGGCATTGATAGAAAAGAATGGGTAAATTATTTAATTAATCTAATGCCGTTAGATGTGGTCAATATAATAACAAGGGAAAACGAACTTGAAATTCATGATTATGATTATATAAAAACTATTCTACTAAAGCGCTACAAGCTGTCACCAGAGGAGTTTAGGCTGAAATTTTTCTCATCTAAAAAGGAGCCATCAGCCAATTGGCGAGATTTCGCTTATGAGATAAAGGTTTATTTTCAACAATGGATTTAAAGAAGATTATAGTGGACGAGAAACTTATTCAAATTCTTATCATTCCAGAAGCAATAGGTATGAAAAAAACAAAACAAATCAAGATGCTGATGTCGAGACGCCATCATGTCAGGATGACCGATTTGTAGGATTTCAGTTTGAACACTTCACTTCATCAAATGAACTGATACTCTAATGCTATTGTCCATGATGTGTGAGCTGAAAATACTTTGGATCACGAGTTTTGGCAAAGAGCCAGTTTTCTATTTTTTGTATTGAAGCAAGATATAAAAGGAATATGGCCGGAAAAGGTATTATTAGGCCTCATCGGATTATTGTAAGCTAAATTGTTGTTATATAGTTTTTACCAAAAGTGTATTGGTTGAAATTAAAGTTAGTATTCTGTTGTTCATCGACTATTTGTCATATTGGTTCAGTAAAGTGACTATTTATACGTAATTATCTCACATTTATAGATATATATATATATATAATATTAATTTTAAAATTTCTTATTCTTTTATCTTGTTGTGTGAGTTATATGTAAAAATATAAATGCTAAGGATACTATATGCATTTAAAACAGCCAGCGTATGAATATTTATTTCACAAAATGAAACTAAGTAACTCCCACTGCTTGGAAATTAATGCTCTATTGTTCTATTAGCTCATTACTCATTATTGTTTAGTGACATTCATTAAGATACCAGAATAAACGTGCTCATTGTCCATTATTATTACCTGCATAAAATTTGTTTCCTTTTCAGTAATACATTAAGTAACAATTTCTTATTGGTATATACTTTTTATGGATCTATAATACGGCGAAATCAGTATATGTGTCTATTAATATCAAGCATTTCTCAAACATCACACGTACTTTTCATAAATCATTTTATTGATTTTGTTTATTCTAATAAAGTGTTTTATAATGAAAAGAGTTTCCTTGAATCTTGAACGCAACTTTTAAGTTTCATATAAAACAAATGTCGGAAAACCTGTTTTTGGGAGAAGAAAACGATTTATAAAATTGAATGAAATGAGGAAATAAAAGTTCGTATTAAGATTTTTTAAAGTTTTTAACAATGAAGATGTATGTGGCTTCCCAGATATATCTTACTATAACAGAGTATATATAGAAAGCCGTAAAAAAGAAACTTTGTTGCAAACTGCTTTGTTCTGCGACTTTCAGAATTGGAGTTAACAAAATAGTTTGGATTTGTTTGAGGAATGTTTCATATTTTTTGTGTTTTGAATAAAACATAGTACAACATAATAATAAGGAAATAATCTTGAGATACTAAATACGTCTATCTCAATAACATTTTTATTCTTTGTGTTTAATATTATAGGACACTGGAAAATCATCTATATTCACAATCACTTACAGGCGAAAGATAGTTTACATATCTCTATGAAGGTCAGCATAGAATACAGATAATCACACATTTATCTTCAACAGTGCTTTATCTTGACTGATAATCATCAGGTATATGTCCACACATACACACACGCACATACACACACACACACACATATATATATATATATATATATATATATATATAGAGAGAGAGAGAGAGAGAGAGAGAGCTAGATAGATAGATAGATAGATAACAAAATGTACAAATATCGAAAGTATATAAATTCCAACAGACATTGAGACATCCACCAGGAGATCCCACAATGCAGATTGATGTAGATGCTAGTTAAAAAAGAAAAAAAAAACATCTTAATCTCGTGACTACTTATAAAGGTGAACAAACAAAGAACCAAACAAAAATATGTACAAAGAATATAGGGAAACAAAATTACAGTAAAAATGTAAAAAAAGTAAGTATATATAAAGGATGATACACACAAAAGCTCCGTACACAAAAGATGAAATTCAATAAAAAACTGTTAAAAATATAAACATTCATCTAATTTATGTATAAGACCAAGAGCAAAAACCTTAAAAAATGAACTAATGTTCCTCCGAATAGCCATCACAATAATCTGAATCATCTAGATCAAAAGCTTCTGCCACAACTCCCGCCTTAGTTTTTTAGATTCTATATAGTAGACAGATAAAGATAGTTAGATATAGATATGTACATGGTGATTATAGGTCTTCTAAGTGAGTCTTATATGAAAAACTTTATCAAATGTAAGATATTGTCGTGATTTATTTTTTCCCACATAAGTTTCCGCATGCAATATGTCATCGTCCGTAAAATTAAACACTTAAAGAGTTTGTAATTCGACTAATGTTATTAAATTTTTTTGTCGTCTGTGTAGCTAAATTTGTTCTTATTTCGTTTGATTGCGTTTGTTTTATTTCGCCATTCTGCCATTTAAACCGTGTCTTTAAATGTTGTGCCTGATATATATATATATATATATATATATATCGTGAAAATCATTTTGCAATAAAAAAATTACACCTGGTCACTGCAACAGTAAAATACAGATAATAGGGAATATTTTATGCAGTAAAATTCTCTAGTCTTTGGGTTTTGCTATTGCAGCGACCAGACGTTCAAGAGTGTTCAGGATTCCAGAGAGAGAGTAATGCGCATTGGGTAGTGTTCTTCCTTATTCTTTAGTATGTACTTGTGTGGTGTCCTTAGGTACACCAGGCACACCTGACGCATGCGCCAAAAGACTTCAAGAGCCCGGGTTTGGCGGCTGACTAGCTTATTGTTACCATTTTCTCCAGGACAAGGCATAAAATATCCGCATCCAACATGGCATACCGTGATCTTGAACGGTGTTGTCTCTAGCTATAATTATGTTGGCAAAGTTTATTTTATAATCACACTAAATCTATAAGTGCGTGTGCTACGTGTAATATATAAGCGCACATAACACTTAAGTATATGTAAATATGAAGTCGATAAATAAAACGTCTTCATTCTTAATATTTGTATTATCTCTAAAATAACACAAAAATGATATTTTAGGATGGAATTTATATAAAGATATAGTTAAAATATGCGTGAAGGAACTTAACATTTATAAGAATAAATTTAAAATATTATTGAATATTTATAAATTGTACTTTATCTATCTCTAAACAAAGTCGCAGTCCATTTAATGTATATGCATTTACTTCTCCCTCAAATAATTTTCACAATTTCTTCAATTATACACAAACAGAAATGCTTGCAGAAAATTGGTATTACATGCTGACTCAGTCAAAACGCAAAACGCTAATTGGACAATTAAAGGTCTCAGACTGCAACACAATTTAATTAAAGCTCACTAAATAGGAAGGCAGGTTACATGTAACTGCAAATAAGCATTGCTACAAATTTACATGAAATTGGACTTTTGTGAGGAAAATTAAACAAATACATGTGATGAACTTTATTTATTTTAAGATTGCTAGAGGTATTTCGTCCCAACTCTTACAAATACATTATTCTTTAATAAAAACTTTCATGCTAACTAACACAATCAAAAATACCTATTTTTTTTTAAATGTTGCTTCTTATTTGAAGGAAACAGTTTATGAATGTTTCTTAAAATTCATTATACGTAATCATTTAATGTATTCTAAATCGCTGTTTAGTGATGAATCTGTCCTGCATAAATAATCATTTTTTTTATTATTTTGTTAAATTACAATTACTTTATTGTTATGTAAAATTGAATGTTGAATATTGAACAATTATTTGCAATTATTTTGTCAAATATATTTTTTAATATTTTAAAACAATTAACTATGTATATAACACTACTGAGATAAATATTTTCCATAAAATAAGTATTAAGTACATTTTTAGGTCCGAAAAAATTTATAATGATAGTTTACGAACTTTGATATAACAATAACGGACAGTGTGGATTTTTTCAAAAGTTTGTTTTTATAAATTTCAAGCAGTAATATATCACAAGGCCACAATATGCATTTTAAAATAGTCAGCATACGGTTTTGCAGAATGAAATTAGATAACTTTCTCTGCTTAATAATTAATGACGTAATAATATATATCTTATCCATTTAATTTTTTTTGGTTTTTATGTTCATGACTTAACTCAATATTGTTTAATGATATCTATTAAGATATACGAACATTGATATAAATATGACGCACATGTGAATTTTCTCATTTAAAAAAAAATTACAAGCAGTAATACATCACAAGGCTACTTACTATATACATTTAAAACAGTCAGAATATAGATACTTGTCTACATATATGTATATATATATATATATATTATTTAAATAATTATTATCACTTTAGATAGTATATGGTTTCAATTGGTTGATTTTCTTCCACTGCTTTTTTTAAATTCATTGCATATACACATTTTCTATCATAGATGGCAGCACCGTGGTTTGTGTTGCTTTACAATATCCCATGGTAATTGATTTTCTAAAACTTATTATGGCAACATGGTTAATCATCTTCTAAAACTTATTATGGCAACATGGTTAATCATCTTCTAAAACTGATTTTGGCAACATTTAAAGATTTTTTGCAATTCATTGCCTCTGTTTATTTATCTTCATATATCTAGTCACTGATGTGCACCAACATCCTTTTTAATCTAATTGTTTTAACACTTTACGATTTAATTTCAAGTTTTTATCTCTTAATTATGGGTAAGGTTTCTTTCCTTTTTAATATTGTATTAATATTGTATTTTTTTTATTTTAAGATTTTTTCAGAGTTTTTATTCTTTGTTTATGAGTGGTAGTCCCAAAATCATATTATTTAGCAATGTTATGGTTAATATGATGATGAAACCACTCATTTTATTTGTGGTATTTAGGCATTTGGGACTTGATAATTCTGTCGAAATTCCACAAATTTCATTCCTTCAATTTCATTCATTCAATTTTTAATTTAATTTCTTCTTCTTTTAAATAAGTATTTGATAACTATATTCAGAGTGTTGGGCAACACTTTCGTTGTCAATAAATTATTACTTACTTAATCATAATTTCATAGTTTCTGTTGGTGTTTCGGTAATGTTTCGTTAATGGTTATATATATATATATATATATATATATTATGTTCATGACTTAACTCAATATTGTTTAAAGATATCAATTAAGGACTACGAATATTGATATTGATGAAATAACAAAGCAAATAAATAGACGAGGCCTTGGATTGAATATATATTGAGTTACACAAGAACATTACACAATGACAAAAACATAGTAACTGAACAGAAAATTAAACATCACTTATATTTATAAATTCGTCTGGGATTCTGCAGTCATGCTTCAAGGACGTGCAAGAAAACTATACTAAAGTATAATCCAATAAAATTTAAGATGTAATGCTACGATTACAATTACGATACGATATACTAACACCCGCCCATAATCTAGCATTACATTAGAAAAACACAGAATAAAAAACTACAATAAACAAACATTAAAAATGTGACACAGTTAAAACATTACTTATACAAACAGCAAAGAAACAACAATTCATAAAATTTAACTTTAGGCAATGCCTTTGTAAACATATCAGCAATTTGCATATTTGTAGGAATATATTCAATTTTGATATTATTTTCTTTTACAACATTACGAACAAATTTTAGTTTTATATCTATATGTTTCATTCTACCATAACTACTTTCATTACTGATAAATTTTATGCAAGACTGATTATCCTCTAAAATAACTAAATCCTTCCACGGGCTACAAGGCGAGCCTTATAACGTCCATCTCTTTTGATGGTATACACCCATTTGCAGGAAATAGCTCGTTTGTCAGGTGGTAATTTTTCGAGATCCCAGACGTCGTTGATTTTCATGCTTTCTATCTCTGCATCCATAGCTTCCTTCAATAAACGTTGTTCATCAACAGGGAGAAATTTGATCTCATCAAAAGGTAAAGTTTCTTGTTGGCAAAGTAATGCTTCATACACCTCAGGAGCTAGATACCGATTAGGTTGTTTTCTTGATCTCTCGGATTTTCTCATTTTATCTTCTTTCTCTTCAGAATCCTCTGATTCTTCACTAGTTCTTTCTTGAGAATCTGGGTTAATTTCACAATCAGTCAATTCTGAATTTTCCACTATGTGTTGTTTTGAGTTTATGGTATGCTTCTTCTCTTCATCAAATTTGACATTTCTTGAAATAGTTATGCGTTCGTCTCAGGATCTAGCAATCGATATCCCATTGAAGAATATCATATGAAGATCATATGTTTAGACCTATCATCAAGCTTCTTACGATGAACGGAAGGAATTAACGTGTAGGCACTTAATCCAAAAACACGTATGTGCTTCAAATCGGGATCTTCTCCAAATTTTAAGAAATATGGCGTTAAGTTCTCATTGGAGCTGCTTGGCATTCGATTTTTCAAGTAAGCTGCTGTAAGAATAGCTTGACTCCAAAAAGTCTTAAGTAAATGTGATTCAACAATTAAAGCCTTTCCTATATCTAGGAGCGATCTATTGTATCTTTCAGCAACTCCATTCAAAGCTCGAGTGTACTGAGGAGCAGGATCAATCACTATACCAAGATCTCGAGTGAAATTCACTAAATCATTGCTTAAATATTCTTTTCCGTTATCACATCTGATTTTCTTTACTGTAGGATTAGTTTTTAAGAAAACTTTCAATTCCTCTGAAGCTTCACTTTTATGCTTCAATAATCGAACTTCAGTAAATCGTGAAAGATCATCTATGACAGTCATAAAATGGCATTCACCAGAAAAAGTTTTCGGAACAATAGGGCCACATATGTCAGAATGAATAGCAGTCATTGCGGTACTTTCTCTTTTCCTAGGTCCTCTTCCCATTGGTGTTGCACTCTGTTTTGCTCGAACACAATCATCACAAAAAGAAAGTGGTATTGGAAGTTTCATTTCCTTCAACACTTTGTCACTTGGATGGCCATTCTGCGATGCCAAATTTCAGAATCACTTCCTTTTGATGTGAGAACAGTTTCATAATTTGGGACAAAATAACCAACATATTGTCCATTTGAATCACGTTCACCAAAACAAAAACGATTTCTTCCCTTTTCTATGAACACCTTTTCATTCTTGAAAATAACTGCATAATTTGCATTTTCGATTTTTCTAACGGAAATCAACTGTCCACTTAAATCTGGTACGCAAAGAACATTATTTAGTTTAATTTCCATTCCGTTTGATAATTTTCCAATAATATTTCCAACACCTTTAATTTCAAGATTCGTTGTTTTCGACGCACACTTAATAGTTCCTGAAGATGGTTGTAAAGACGTGAAATATTTCCCATTAGAGCACATATGGGAAGTCGCTCCAGAATCCACTATAAATTCATTCTTTTTAACGTTCCCCGCAACAAAAGATACCGCTGAAGAAGCAAATTTTTCCTCATTTGAATTTTTAACAGCTTTACAGTTTCGTTTAAAATGGCCAGGAAGTCCACATTTGAAACAAGTAAGTTTCTTTCTACAATATTTAGCTATGTGCCCCTTTGAATTACAGTTTTTGCACACATATTCTTTGCGAGTTGATACAAACGCGGTATTATCATGAGCAGTTTTGGACTACACTTTTTCTTTCTTCGAGTCGAGCAGAAGTGCTTCAGCATCTAACAGCCGTTGTGTGACAAAATCTAGAGTCAAAACAGTATTCGGTTGATTTTTTAACACAGTTTTAACATTTTCAAATTCTTGAGGCAACGACATTAGAATATAAACAATAGTATCGGTTTCACTTACTTCAGCACCGGAAATTTTAAGTTCCGAAATTAATTTATTTATTTCATCAATGTGACTTCTCATAGATACAACACGATCCTTTTTAATAGTTGCTAACCTCTTTCTAATTAAAATTTGATTAACTGCACGTTTGGTATCATATGTTCGTTCTAATTTATTCCATATCTTATGCGCAGTATTTTCTTCTTGCAATGACGCAAGAACCCCATCGCTTAAAAGCGATAATAATAAAGCATAAGCCTTTTCCGATTTTACAACTTCGGCAGTTTCAGTTGTCGCTTCATTGTCTAAAAACTTATCCAAATCTTTCGCCGCCAATATGGCTTTAACACGCCTTTTCCAAACAGAAAAATTCCTACCGTCGACGTCAAAAAGAGCAACTCCGTATAATTATTTTTCACTTTCCATCGCTGGGTAAAAAAAACAGAAACAAAAGAAAAATAAATTTTCTCTCTCAAAAATCAGAAAAAAAAACAGAAACAAAAGAAAAATAAATTTTCTCTCTCAAAACCACAGCAATAAATATGAAAAAGGACTAGCGTCACTCTGTCTGCGAATTAAACCACGCTCTGCTGATGAAATAACAAAGCAAATAAATAGACGAGACCTTGGATCGAATATATATTGAGTTACACAAGAACATTACACAATGACAAAAACATAGTAACTGAACAGAAAATTAAACATAACTTATATTTATAAATTCGTCTGGGATTCTGCAGTCATGCTTCCCGGACGTGCAAGAAAACTATACGAAAGTATAATCCAATAAAATTTAAGATGTAATGCTACGATTACAATTACGATGCGATATACTAACAAATATAAAAATAACGGACAGTGTGAATTTTCTCAAAAGTTTGTTTTTATAAATTTCAAGCAGTAATATATCACAAGGCTACTGTATGCATTTAAAATAGCAGCATACGGTTTTGCATAATGAAATTAGATATCTTTCTCCACTTAATAATTAATGACGTAATAATATATATCTTTTTCATTTAATATATTTTTTTTATGTTCATGACTTAACTTAATATTATTTAATGATATCCATTAAGACATAAGAAGAAACGTGTATTTTGATAATTTACCATTATAATTACTTCACTCTAATTTGTTTCTCTATCTGCAATACATTAAGTACTAATTTCGGAAAGAATAATCACTTTATCAATGTATAATAAGATCCAATAAATACATGTGACAATATGCTTCATGCATTTCTCGAACTTCATTTATTCTTTTCGTATGTTATTTTAATCCTTTCACTTAATTTAATAATTATTTTTATAATAAATGGACTTTTCTCAAAAATTGACAAAGTTTTTCAGTTTAAACAAATACATGGAAATAAACAAATTGTTTTACAACTTATATCGATAGAGCAATAAAAACATCTGCTTAAAAGAACACGCGTCTTGCAAAATCTAATGAAATGAATTAAGAAGAGTTCGTATTAAGATTTTCAAAGATTAGTATAACAATAAACATGCATATGGATTCTCAACAAAATTTCACTATAATGGACGATGGAAACCTACAAAAAAGGATATTAGTGAAGCTCTCTGACTTTTAGAAATAGAGTTATATTTATCGTTTGAGGGGCGAGGCGGAAATTCTTCGAGGTGCTCACGATATCATTCGACTTTTATATAAAAACAGCTTAATAAAAAGGGTGCAGCTGAATAATAACATCTGGGGATCTGAAATAGGTCATACTTAAGAACGTTTATATTGTTTGAAATTAATCTCATGGCCAATAACATATACTAAAACTAATAATACACTTGAATATTAAACTGTAAAAATACTATAAAAAACCTGCATTTAAATATATATGATTTTTTACATGAAACGTCTATTTTAGATACCGTTTTCTTTACATGGGGTTTATGTATTTCACATAGCACGTTCATAAAAAGATCTATGTGAAAAATTAGTTTCAGACAATGTTTTTGAATGAATATTGAATACAATAAGTTTTCTTTTTCTTATCAAAAACTTTTAACGGATATTGTGAACTGTATGAGTTTGTGTTCTGATGTAGTCTGTACTAGTCTATTTGTAACGCATACGGGTTGTATACTACCTGCTACATATTAAAAGATTGAAGTATTATAGTTGAGGTTTATTTCAACACAACGAGAAATATCCGGGCCAGGACACGAACCTGGGTACCTTGTCTTGCCGAGGCAATATTCTTTCTACTTAACTAGCCGAGCGATATCCTGACAGGCAAAATCCACACTTATTTGTTGGACATGGCTGCGAAATTCTGCACTAATTTCATTCATCCGAGCAATAACTATAACATTTGCAAGATAAAAGAGTAAAATAGCATGAAAACACTTGTAAACCATTCTATAGTTATATCCCGGATGAATGAAATTAGCTCTGAAGTTTGCAGCTATGTCTGACCAATAAGAGTGAATTATGCCAGCCAGGATATCGTTCGGGTAGCTCAGTAGGTAGACCATTGGGACGGCAAGCCAAGATAGCCAGGTTCGAGTCCTAGGCCTGACATTCTTTGCTCTGTTGGAATAATCCTCAACTAAGATATTCTAACCATGGAATATGAATTACCTAGTTGAAAAATACTTTTATCTTTTCATTATACTACCTACTACTTTATGTGATTAACTAAACAATTTAAAAACCATGTAAGTTATCTGTGCTAGGGTGCCTCTATATGAAAGTGGTGATATACTGGATATAGAATTTGATTGTTTGAGAAAGTTATCCACAAAATGTCACATCACACTAAGCATCTTTGAGCCTGCTATTACCGTCAAGTTAATGCTTGTTAACTCTCATCACGAGGGTGCTCCTACATCAGAGTAACGACATACGATGCTCAGACTGTGCTTAGACAGTATCGTTTTTCCGAACTATTGCAAACCTACATTCCAGAACTTAGCAATATTCACCTACACAATGTCTATTATACGAGTACGACAAGTTAACAACCATTAGCTTGGTGACAATGGTACGTCATGATGCTTGGCGATTTGTGATTTTTAATAAAAACAAATATTTCCCTCTGCATAGCAATATGTAAAAACACCATATTATCATGCTTAAAAAAATAAAAAAAACTTATAATGTATTTTAACGTCAAGAACTATTTGTTATCATTTAAATGATAAATTGAGTGTTTTATTTATTAAAATGCAATGGTATGATAATATATCGTATGCGCTTCGTTTTATTTTAATTCGTAAAAAATGAAAATACTCCTTTAACAAATTTCAAGAGAGGATTACGAGAATTTGTCAAATTTTTGGGATAAGTAAAAATTCCTTTACATGTAATTAATTCGATTCGTTTAGAAAATGATATATATTCCAAACAGTCTCTTTAAATCTCCAAAGTTTCTAAACTACTTTGCATTATAATGAACATAGGACAAATATTTCAACTTCAATTATCTTTGCTAACAATAAGTTCTGCGAAGGGAATACGATAGGATAGAGCTGTCAAAATATTAAAGCTTAAATGGTGTTCCGAATTCAGGTTTCTAATCGAATTAATATTTCTCTGAAATTGATCACTTTCTGTAACTTCTCTGCCGTTGAACCTGAAACATTTTCGTAATACAATTAATGATCCTTCTTTTACAAATTCATTACACGGTTACTCGCTTTCCATTCGGACTAACCTTAATAATATCTTGACAACTCCGCAGAATTTCCATTTTGTACGCAATACTGAGTAGATATTGGATGAACACATTGCTTTGCCATTTTGTATTTTGAATAAACATTTCCAATTAATCATTTGTAAGGACTTAAATATTCCAATAATTTAAAAGCCGACGTGGAATGGTGTAAAAATTAATAGAATATAAATAAAGAAAATTAATTTTTAGACATATTTTAAAAGACAAAAAATGATGTTAAGTAATATTTAATAAATATTTTATGTTTTTGAGCACTCTAGTGTGTATTTAAAAGATATTGTTTTGGAGTTTATAGTTAATTTAATGAGCATTTATTTATGTTATAATACTTAAATTTTATAGTTCATATAAAATACAAGAACTGACATTTTATCAGACAATTAAATACAATAAACCAACATGAGTGAAAATTTGACCTGGGCCAGGACTCGAACCTGGGACTTTCAGCGTATCGTGCTGATGCTCTGCCACTAAGCCACCCAGATCGATATCCTACTCCCGCAATTTCCCACATTTATCCATGTTGGAAACGGTCATCGGCCAGCAGTTATACAGCTTCAGATGACAATAATACGATGAATAACTGTTCATCGGTCCGTAATTAATTATATATAATATATATAATATATATAATTAATTACGAACCGATCAATCCCCTTTCCAACAGGGATAAATGTGGGAAATTGCCGGACTAGGATATCGATCTGAATGGCTTAGTGGCAGCGCATCAGAACGGCACGCTGAAAATCCCAGGTTCTGGCCTAGGACAATTTTACATTCATGTTGGTTTAGTGTATTTAATTGTC
Source organism: Maratus michaelseni (assembly GCA_963931845.1). Taxonomy (NCBI): domain Eukaryota; kingdom Metazoa; phylum Arthropoda; class Arachnida; order Araneae; family Salticidae; genus Maratus; species Maratus michaelseni. The sequence continues at coordinate 169,519,446 of OZ007588.1, forward strand.
TGATGAAATGTGTGTCCTTATATTGTAAAATAAAGTATTAAGACGTAGTGTTTATGCTTTAATATTTATAGTTCATTTTGTAATCATCTATATACACCTGCATTTCGAATTTTTAATAGTTTTGAGTTCATACGATTTTGAATACTGTTGTATGTTTCATTTTTTGTATGTTGCTTAGGCTCTTATTAGTTTACCTTTGAGTCTTGTGTTGTTTTATATGGGATTGAATGAATTATATATATTTATATAGTTATTTTGTTTTAGCAATAAAATAAAATCATATTTGCTTTGATTATACTGCAATTGCGTGTATTGCTGTGTGTTTTTCTAACCATATTTGTTATTTAAACCAAATACTATAAATTTTTCAATATATTTACAGAGTTACTGACAATTCCTGGATAAAGAAAATATAACATAAATTTGCAATTTTTTTTTTTATTTTTAACAAATTTAAAAAAGAGAGTCTTTTTCTTTGCAATCATTTTTTACATCTTACATTAAACAATCGTATATATAACTGAATCCTTGCTTTAATTTATTTGTCTGCATTTAACAGAAAGAGAATTCTATATCTAATTTAAAATTATGCTAAAAAGAAATGTCTTTATACCTCAAAATATTTTAAAAACTTGTACAATGGCTCAAAAATATGAATTTTTTTTTTTTTTTTTTTTTTTTTTTTTTTTTTTTGCAAATTAAATATTACCGAAAGTAATATATTGGTATTTGAAATTAATGAGATTAGTTATGTATAGCAGGGTTATTATAGAAATATCTTTACAAATCAAAACATATACAGGGTGGAAAAAGGTCGTAACACTTTTTTAAATTCAATAAAAAATTACGTAATTGATGCACGAGAGTTCGTTTGAACTAAAACACTTCCCATAATTAAAACTTATCAAATTGTTTTCTTAAACAACTAATAAAAATAGTTCCAAAAATGGGCCACTGATGATGCTACAACTGCAAATCTACGTCAAAAAACGTAAAAAAGTAACATAAACAAGCATTTGATCTCAGATGGTCCAGTTGCTTCCACATTTAAAATAATGTTTTCAGTAACATATGCTTTTATTTCTAATATTGGCGCTGTGATTTAGAATAATGGTCTCCTAGGTCAATCATTTAAACTAAAAAAAAAGCTTATCTTAAATGAGAGACTCTTTGATTCATAAAAATATATGAGAGTAAAATTCAGACTTCGATTTTTTTATTTAGTTAAAACATTAACAAAATTAATTAAATGATAAATTATATAAATAATGCAAAAAACGGCCATTATGCACCCGCCAAAAAAAAAAAAAATTAAAAAATAAGAAACCACATCATTTTTCAGTAACAAGAAAAAAAGGGAAAACTTAAAATGAACACGTCAAACCCAAAAAGTCGTTTCGGCCTGTACCGGCAGAAAAAGGTAGCTTTCATCGTGCATGTTTTTAAAAATTCAACTCATTTTACTTAAACACCAGAAGCTAAAATGCTTGGAACCCGATTATAGAAGATTAAATCCCGGTTTTCGTTAATACTGATTTTGAATTCGAATTTCAACATGAAAGTTTGTCATAGTTTACATCATATTGTTTCAAAATGTCAGCCAACCTAAAATTTCAAAGTGCCATATCTCAGCCATTTTTTTAGATAAAGCCAAAACAAAAAATGTGTGTCGGAATCCTTGTATCGCGATCTAACGCTTATTGGAAACAACTTTTTTAATTTATAATTTTTTAAACATCTTTTTAATTTTTTAAAAAAATTAAAAATATTTAACTTGCCGCTATTTTGAAACAAGATGGCGCATGAAGCTGGCCAACAAGCTCGGTCGAGACCTTGGTAGTTCTGTACACATGATCAGTCACATTCATATCGGTTCATAAATACGAGAGTTACAGTATAACAAATACCAGATTGTTTCAAAATCTCAGCCACCCTAGAATTTCAAACTGCCATATCTCCGCCATTTTGTAAGATATAGCCAAAACAAACAAACAAAAAATGTTTCAGAATCCTTGTATCACGTTCTAACACTTAAGAGAAACATTTTTTTTCAATTTATAATTTTTTGTTCAACTTTTGAATTTTTAAAAATAAAAAAATTATTAACTGGCCGCCAAGCCAATTTTGAAACAAGATGGCAGATGAAGCTGGCCAACGAACTCGGTCGAGTCCTTGATCTACCCTATACACATATTTAGCCATTTAAACGGAGGGTGGATTGGGGGTCTGCGGGTCATGATCGGTGAAAATATACCAAATTATTTTGGAATTGCGTTCCTCCGAACGGCTGCAATATGTAGCTTTTTGTAATGAAAGTTACGTAAAGGAATAAGCTAGAGTGCTAGTGAAATGATATAGTAGAGTAACCAGTAATTCTTGAACATTTACACATGCATTTTACATAGGGACACGTACAGTATAGAATGCATTCACATATAACAAGAGCAACAAAATGTGAACAGTCGAGACGGTTTTTAATAAAACAAAATCACCATGTATATTGGTAACCCACTCATTATTGCCAAAGTAACTTTTACTGAGTTGTCTGAATCGTCAAACAAACTCATGCAGGCAAATTTCGCTATATTCTAAGGTTAGCATAGTTTCATCAAAAATTGTGTCTGTCGCCACTCTTATGTTAATAAAGCTCTCTACACATTTGGTATCTTCTCAAATGTACTGTCATTTAAAATGAACATTTACATAAACAAAACTTTCAATCATAAGAAGTATCTTCATTCAAGACGCATTATCGAACGGAAAATACTTGATTTTTATTGGTTTCTAAATATGTCAAGGACTTTTTGCATACCCTGTATATAATATATATATTTGCATATGCGTAAGACCTTAATCATCTTCTGAAAGAGAAATAAAATTTAATTCATTCTATAATACATATATGTTTATATGTTTATATATTTATGAATAATTATATTTTGTAATATAATATATATATATATTATACAGGGTGTCCCAGGATTATTGGGACAAACTTTAAGGGGAGGTAGGGGACATCAAAAGGATTCAGATTTGCATAGCAACCAATGGTCGGAAATGGCTTCGTTCGCCGTTAGATGGTGTTGTTCACAATAGCAATGGAGCACCTCTAACATCTGCATATTATCGCAACGTTTTGTAAGAGGTGGTACCAAGCTTACTTGACACTATGCCACAACATGTCAGAAGCCATATGTGGTTTCAACATCATGGGGAACCTCCCTATTATGGCAAATGGATGTGTTCGTGAACATTTGAATCAGGTGTTTTGTCACCGATGGATTGGCCGTGGCGGACCTGTTCCTTGGCCACCACGCTCTCTTGATTTACGCAGCATAGATTTTTTCTTTTGAGGTGCACTGAAAAGTGCTGTGTACGCAACGCCTGTGGATTAGGATATGGATTTGGTTGCAAGACTCGTCTGTGCTGCTGCGGATATCCAACAAAATCCAGGTGTATTTGAGCGAGTCAGTCAATCCATGGTCCGACGGTGTAATGCATGCATCGCTAGCAATGATGAAAACTTTTAACATCTTTTGTGACATTTTCACATATCATATACCACAGTACATGTAATATCTTTGACCAATAAATTATTTCAGATGATCTCAGTCTTGTACGTTTCTTATCCCTGTTATACTACTTTCCCATGACGTTTCGGATCATGTTGAAACCACATATGGCATCTGACATGTTGTGGCATTTTGTCAATTAAGATTAGTACCACCTCTTACAAAAAGATGCGATAATATGCAGATGTTAGAGGTGCTCCAATGCTATTGTGAACAACACGACCTAACGGCGAACGAAGCCGTTTCCGACCATGGGTTGCTATGCAAATCTAAATCCTTGTGATGTACCCTACCTCCCCTTAAAGTTTGTCCCAATAATCCTGGGACACCCTGTATATTTATGTGATATCCATTAATAAATAAATTTTATTGTAGTATATATATTTTTTTTATAAATGTCGCATCGACTAATGTTAAAAATAGTGTCTACTTCTTTATAGTCGAAAATATGTCAAGGACTTTTTGCATACCCTGTGTATAATATATATATTTGCATATGCGTAAGACCTTAATCATCTTCTGAAAGAGAAATAAAATTTAAGTCATTCTATAATACATATATGTATATATGTTTATATATTTATGAATAATTATATTTTTGTAATATAATATATATATTATATATTTATGTGGTATCCATTAATAAATAAATTTTATTGTAGTATAATTTTTTTATAAATGTCACATCGACTAATGTTAACAATAGTGTCTACTTCTTTATTGTCTTACAAGGGGACCGCCAAACATGATGCGCACAGATTTTGATGATTTTATAGCATGTTGTAGGGATCATACCCCTAACTATTCAGGTAAAAGGTTTCCTTCAAATGGGCTCTAGTTTTCGAGAAATTTCGGGTTAAAGTTCAGCATACGTTTCAAATACCCATTAGTTCACGATTTTGAACAAGGTGTCCGTGATGTAGAGCTAACGCTCCGGATTTGAGTGCCGAAGGTGAGGGTTCTGTACTCTCTTGCGACTTTTTAAATTGTTTAATGAATTTTCTATATTTGTCGCGTTACAAGTTTTATGCAGAATTATGATTTCTGCTTCTTTGAACTTTTTGATATTTTCCTAATAAATTCCATTTACATATTCAAATTTTTCGTAAAAATTTACTTTTTTTTTTTTTTTTTTTTTTTTTTTTTTTGTGCAGTTTTGAAATTAATATTTCTATTGACGAAATTCCAAACTAATTTATATCTAGATTTTGTTTATTTTTTTTTTATTCACCCTTTATATTTTAATAACCATTAAAAATAGTACTTTTTTCAACTTTATGAAAAATTAAATGAAAATTTACATTTTTTTTTATAATTTATACAAAATATTTTTTATCTCAAATCTTCTAAAGTTATGTATTCCAATCACATATCTTGAAAGGAGTAATAAAATATTAAAGCAATAACGTTTATATCCAAGTTTTAGCCAGTTATATATATTTTTTATGTCATTTTAAATACATTTAACTGTAAAGTTCAAACTCAACATCATTTTTGATTTTCACAAATAAAAAATAATATATTACAATTATTTTTTTTTCATTCTAACAAGTCGATGCCATCAGGAAAATTCAACCAGAAATGAAAAATCGTTTGTAAATTACATATAAAAAATATCAGAAAAAAAATCGCCTGCAATGACTTTTACGGTAATATCAGAATAAATATTTTTTTTTTTATCTATTTCGTTTAGCTTCCTTTGCAGACAATTATCACGTTGGAAATAATTTCTTTTTCAAAGAAAATGCATTTTTTAATATATTTATCACAATTTAAGTATATATAACATATAATATGCTACATACATACGGAATATGTAATATGCTATTTATACAGTTTTCCAATATTGTTAAAACAATTTACTTAACAAATATATTTAAAGGCGATTTTTAATGCGTAATTTGTTTAGAATATTATTGCGATATGTATCACACAATTAGTTCCATATTTAATAAACTAAAAATGTCGATGTCGGTGATGATAAATATTTTAGTATTTCAACTGTTAACATATTTCAATATATTTAGAGCAAATCAAATATTAAAAGGATATATTATTTTGTTAATTTTTTTCTTAATCATTTAAATTTTTTAAAATAGAAAATGCAAATTAAAAAAAATGCATTATTTCATAAATACGATAAATAAATAAGTAAATATACATAAATGTAAACAATAATCATTTTAAAAAGACGAGATATCAAGACATAAATTAGTTTGGATTTTCGTCAACATAAATATTAGAATAAAAATTTCACAAAAACTATAAATTTTCACGAAAGTTAAAATTTGCTTGTCTTCAAAGGACACTATATTTACATAAATTCTTAACCACATTTTATACGTTCAGTACAAGAAATAAAACTGGAAATATTAATAATAAATACGCAAAATTTATTCATAGTGTCTATCATTTCTTTATTAGCGTATCGCTCTGTATAAGTATTAAGTACTTTGCGTAATATAAACTATTGTATTACAAAAATATCCCATGTAATGCTATAAACCGGTATTCTATTATAACAAGTAAAAATATAATGTTATCAAATAAAGTAATAATCCATTTTGTACCTTAATATTTTACACAAAAATTCAATGAAAGACATCGGAACATTTTTTTTTAGAAAATGAATCAATAGAAACTAAAGCAAAGTTTTCAATGAGATTTTATATCTAAAGGATTTCTTTTCAATCAACAACAAGTACTATTTTTACGAGAATTTTCAGAAGATCACTTCTACTAACGAAAAAAGTTTAAACACTTTAGTTTTGTACAAAGAATAAAATATTTTTCTTTGGACTTCATGGTTTAAGTTGTCTTCTTTGTTTACACCTTTATTGAGGATATATATATATACAGAATCAGAAAATAATATTTTGCAAATAAAAGTAAAGAACTTAATGTGTAGATAATATTTCAAGCATCAATTTTACTTTTTTTCTAAAAGAGATTTCGAAATAGTTTTTTTCTCTACATTATTAGATTTTAAGGAAAAAAAATAAAATCATGAAATACTTACATAAAATGCTTTCTGTTTAGCAACTGTTCTAACAAAATTTTAAGTGATTTTTTTTTGTTTTTCTCATATTTCTTAAGGAAAAATATATAAAATTGTATGATTTTTTAATGATTTCAATTTTTCTACTACATAGTTATGCAGAACTCAAAATTTTCTTTGAGACTATATTTTTTGAATAACATAGCTAAGGTATGTATATCTCATCATAACATAAAAATCTCCTGCTAGAACTTCACTTGAGGTTGTCCAGGACATAATATATATATATATAGGGTTCAAAATGTTATCTATCGCCGACCTTTCATGCATGAACCGTTGGTCGTAGACATATAGACATATATATCATAAATCTATTTTATAAAAATTACGAAATCTAACCTTTTATACAGTCTCCCAATCCCTATAGTTATATTTAATAAACGTTCCCACATATCATAATAGATATAACACAAAAAGTTGACTTCTGTGCTGAAAAAATTGGCACAGTTATTAAATTTTAAAGTTTGAGATATTAGCACATGATTTTTTCTTTCATTGGGGGATCAGTTAAAAAAAGAATTAAAGTAATACAAGATCGAAATCAGGGTGCACTCTACTTTTTAATGCGAGACCACCTTTAGCAGGTATCACCAAATCGGGGTATCACAAAAGAGGGTTATTTCATCAAAAAATTTGAGCTAAAGTTTAGGGGTCGAACAACCTTCAAAAATCAAAGGAAGTAGAATCGACACGCGGAAAATAAAACATACCCACTAAGAACTAGACAAATGGCAGCGGAATGGAAACAACCAGCAGAGCTATAACGAGCATAAAAATCGGGATTATGCAAATTACAATAGTATCGCAGCGCCACTTGTTCGAGATAAAACACGAGAAATCTAGCAGTAGACATGCTTGTCAGAGCTGAGACCGTGATGTCAGGCTACACATACAATATGCTGGAATGATACTTTTTTATGGTGAATGTTAGAGGAATGCCAGAGCGACTGCGCGGGTTTATTTAGAACATTTCCCAGGGGATCGACATCCAACGCATGATTCTATAACGGATGCATTGCACCGTCTTAGAGAGACCGGCTCTTTTTCACCACGACCCAGAACAAATAGACGGAGAAGATGTAATGTTCGCGTGACACCGGAGTAAGTGCTGGCATTGGACCTTTTAAATCAACAACTGAGCACGGCAGGAATAAGCGAAGCATGTGGTTATACGTGTCAGCATCTCTGTCATTTATAACATGCACATGGTGCGCATCCATACCATCCGACACTGGTGAAAGCTTTAATGATGGGTGACAAGGCACGACAATTTGATTATTGTAATTTCATGGTGAATACCTCAGAAGAAAATCCAGCGTTCCTTTGTGACATTCTGCGGCCAGATGAATAAACTTTTACACGAGATGACATTGCGAACTTGAACAATGTGCATTACGGGTCAACGGAACCCCCCCCCCCCCATATCGCCCGCACAGTACGACACCAGGTACGATTGTCAACGAACGTGAGGGTGCGGTATATGGGAAACCCAGATTGTTGGACCCATCTTCTACGATGGGACCTTAATGGGCGATTTTTACGTGCACATGATACAGAACACGGCACGTGACTGGTATGAAGAGTTGGCTGCTGGACATGCATGCCGGGTGTGGTTTCAACATGACGGGGCTCCTGCACATAAAGCAGCAAACGTCCGTGCGTATCTGGACACCGAATTCGGTACACAGATAATTCGATATGTTGGTCCTATACAGTGACCCCCGCGTTCGCCGGACTTGACACCCATGGATTTCTACCTCTAAGGTAACATTAAGTCACGGGTCTATGTGACTGAGCCTACTTCTCTGGTTGATCTGAAGCAGCGAATAATCCTTGCTTGCCGTACAGTTACATCTGCTATGCTCCAACGTGTCCAGGACTCAGTACTTGCACGCATTCAGTTGTGCATTGCCACCAATGGCAGTATGAGCAGTATCTCCAGTAGATTCCGGCGTTTGATGTAGCCATTTTTTATAGTAGACCGTTTTCGGATATGATAATATATTGATCTTTATGCTTCTTTTTAATTTCATTATTTCATTCTTCGCTTTTGTATACGACCCCTAAAATTCAGCTCAAATTTTTAGATGAAATTAATGGATGATCCTCTTTGGATGATCCCCTGATTTGGAGATACCGGCTAAATGTGGTTTCGTCGTGAAAAGGACATGACGCCCTGATTTCGTTCTCAAAGTACTTTAATTCATTTTTTAACTGATCCCTCAATAAAAGACAAAATCCTGTGCAAACTCTCAAATTTGAAATTTAATAACTGTGTCAATTTTTGTAGTACAGAAGTGAAACTTTTTGTGTTATACCTGTTATGTTATGTGTAAATTTTTACTAAATATAACTACACAGATTGGAGGACCGTGTAAAAAGTTAGATTTCGGAATTTTTATAAAATTGATTTTTACTTTAAACAATTCCACAACATGAATATTTACTTCATTTGAAACGTTTTTGTATTTGGATCTATATTTCTACCACCAACGGTTGAGAAATTAAAGGTCCGCGATAAATAACATATTTCACCTTATTTATATTATATATATATATATATATATATATATATATATATATATATATATATATATATATATATATATATATATATATATATATATATATATATATATATATATTATATATATATATATATATATATATATATATATATATATATATATAAGATTTCAACGTTAATACTTCAATTGTTTATGACGTCATGATCGTCATATTAACTGACGCTTTAGAACTATTACTATTATCCCTGTTTCAAATACACGAGCTATAAATACTTTGGATCACGAGATCAACATTTTAATATCTTCAAAATTGGAAAAGCGTCAGTCATATAATTTTTATCATCGAACAAGTGTCGAAGTATGGATGAATCAATTAGAGCACTGCTAGGCCTAATTGGACTATGTGACCATAAGAATATTGTATGTTTTATGTGAGAAGTGTAAGATATTTTAAAGAAATAACCAACGAAGCGTTGTGTAATAGATTTCCTAGAGTGTGGTATTAAAGTACTTGTTTTTGTTATTTTGAAGTCTAATTGTTCAATTAATTAAGTAAATTAACTTTTTACGTATCACCTTTTTACATTTTTGGGGGCTAGAATGCCGGAATAATTAAAAATAAAACGCCAGTATCAAAAGTTGTGTTACGATTTCGCAAGGTGAAACCGTAATCGTATTACTTGAAGTACAAATTGTGAAAGATAGACATGGGAACTCTAAATAAAGCTAAGAGAATTGATCTAATAAACCTCTGCGAAGAATGCGGAATTGAAGCTCCAGAAAAACCGACAATACCCGTCCTAATAAAGCTGATCAAGAATTGGGAGAGTTACGAAGAAGAATTTATAAGAGATCGATTGGAAGTAGTGATAGCAGCTAGAAAATAGAAAACAGAAGAAGAAAGGGAAGAGAAGAAATTACAAGCAGAACTGGAAGAGAAGGAATTACAAGCAGAACTGGAAGAGAAGGAATTACAAGCAGAACTGCAAAAGAAGAAATTACGAGCAGAGATTGAAGAAAATAGATTGAAATTGAAAATGGAAATGGAAGAGAGAAAATGGAAAGTAGAATTTGTTCAAAAAGACCGCGAAAGCGAAAGAGATTTTGAAATTAAGAAAATGAAGATACAAGAAAATGCAAGGGAACACAGTGAGGAAAACCCAAGGACTAATCCAGATAAGCAATTTCAATTGCTTAGATTATTAACTAAATATGAAAGTTCAAATGATATTAGCTTATATTTAGCTATGTAACAAAAACAAATAGTTCAAACGGGCATTGATAAAAAAGAATGGGTAAATTATTTAATTAATCTAATGCCGTTAGATGTGATCAATATAATTACGAGGGAAAACGAACCTGAAATTCACGATTATAATTACATAAAAAATATTCTACTAAAACGCTACAAACTATCACCAGAAGAGTTTAGGCTAAAATTTTTCTCATCTAAAAAGGAACCATCGGCTAATTGGCGCGATTTCGCTTATGAGATAAAGGTGTATTTTCAACAATGGATTGAAGGTCTTCAAGTAAATAACTTTGAAGATTTAGCGGAATTAATTGTTGTTAATCAAATCAGGCATAATTTACCTGCGGAAACGAAAACCCATTTTGCAGAAGAATTACTAGTAATAAAGAAAATTGATGACTTAGTTAATAAATTGGATATTTACGAAACGGCATGAAGGGTTTGCAATAAACAAACAGTTAGGAATACAAGCGGACATTTTGAAGACAGAAGATCGAGAGTGGCTGATTAAGCCAATTTGAAAAGACGCCAAGTTGATAATAGACACAGTATGAATCATGGAAGCAAAGAGTCGCATATAATTTGTTTTACGTGTCGCAACCCTGGTCACGTGAGTGCGGAATGTGCCATGGCGAGTAATACAGAACGATAACATTCAAATTTTTACCCGCAACGTAATCCAAATTGACGAGAAACAAAATACCAAGATGAGACAAAACACGCAAAGAAAAATAGTTAATATGGGCATGTTAAATGGTGAAAGAGGAACAATCTTAAATATTCACGGAATAAAAATAAACGTAATAATCGATACAGGGAGTGATATTTCAATCGCCATTTCAAGATATCATACTGCAATAAACGCGCCAAAACTAACCAGCGACAATATATCTATATCAGGCATAGGTGGAAAAGAAATTAAGCCAACAGGTTTTTTCTGGCATAAAGTATATGTAGACGATATAGAAATACAGGATAAATTTTACGTGGTACAAGAGACTGACTATGATTTAATAATAGGCAGAAAAGCAGTAGAAGGTATGACGTTAAAAGTAACGGAAGATGTTGTTAGAATAATAAGCGGCAAGAAAGTACGAGTAGGATACATTAAAATTAACGAAGTAAGGACAAAAATTGATGAAGCAAGTATAAAGAACGATAATCGAGGTTGGGAAGATATGGATAAAATCGACTGCGTAAATGACGGGGTGAATTTGACTCATGTTACAAATTTAGCAAACAGAGAGAAAATAAGAAAATTAATAAAACCATATAAGCCGAATAGGACAAAAGATACAAGATTATACGACGAATGGAATGTTGACTATCCATCTCCAGATAAAAATTATGAAAGTGGTAGTACTGCACATGGTAGAAAAGACTATGTGAAAGGTCGCAATAGGAATTTTGATCATAAGGGAAATAACAGAAATTTTAATAGACCATTTGATAACAGAAGCAATAATAGATATGGCCAGATATATTTTGAACAGTCATTTAACCATGGAAATTACAATAAATATAGATATGGAAAACAGAGTTCCGAGAAATCTTACCAAAATGAATATGAGATTCCTGAAAACGTGGAGACTAAAGATTCTTTAAAACTTCAAGACATAACAGAAATTACTTCACCTAATTCAAAAGCAAGGTATAATCCAAATTTTCCCCCTAGATACATGAATAGAGGCTACTATCATGGTCAAAATAATTATAATTATGGTGGCCAACGATTATACAATGCTGGTTATAATGAACAAAAATATTCACAACCATCACATAAGAATAATTCTCATCATGGATTTAAAGGAGCTTATAGTGGACGAGATGCTTATTTAAATTCTTATCATTCTAGAAGCAATAGGGATGTAGTTTCTAAAGATAGAGAGCAATATCCGGAAAGGTATTACAGAGAAATTAGATATGCCGATCCTAAAGATAGAGAGCAATATCCAGAAAGAAATAAAAATCTCAAAAAAGTAACTGTTAGGCATGAAAAAACATAACAAGTCAAGATGCTGATGTCGAGACGCCATCACGTCCGGATGACCGATTTGTAGGATTTCAACGTTAATTGCTTTATGACGTCGTGATCGTCATATTAACTGACGCTTTAGTACTATTACTATTATCCCTGTTTCAAATACACGAGCTATAAATATTTTGGATCACGAGATCAACATTTTAATATCTTCAAAATTGGAAAAGAGTCAGTCATATAAGTTTTATCATGGAAGAAGCGTCGAAGTGTGGATGAATCAATTAGAGCACTACTAGGCCTAATGTGACCATAAGAATATTGTATGTTTTATGTGAGAAGTGTAATATATTTTAAAGAAATAACCAACGAAGCATTGTGGAATAGATTTCCTAGAGTGGCATTAAAGTACTTGTTTTTGTACTTTTGAAGTCTAATTGTTAAATTAATTAAGTAAATTAACTTTTTACGTGTCACCATTTTACATATATATATATATATATATATATATATATATATATATATTGTTGTAGATAGATTGATATATATAGAATGTAGTATATATGCAGATACGTATATATGTAGAACGTTATATATATAGAAATATTCTTGTAATATATATATATCGATATACAACTTTGGACAACATCCGTTTCTGCGTATTTGTTTGTATGTACTGTACAAAGAGTAATGACATATAATCATTGCTACCTCGAAAAATACTAAAAATTAATATGTAATAAATATTTAAAGAGCACAAATTAAAAGAATGAAGTATAAATTAAGAAAGAAAAAAGTCTTATCTATTAATCAATTTTCCAAAACTAAAAGATTTTCCAAACTTTTATATAATTTATCAAAATGCTACATTTAAATTCGATTATTAACATTATAGCATAGGAATAAACGTATTTTGATGCATATCAGAAGAATTCATTACATTTGTTGTTAAAATTGAAAAATAAGGATAATTCCGAAATTTTCTTGATTGCAATCAAATGTATCGTTTTTATACAGTGATTTTTTTTAAACATTTGTTATTATATTTGACACTGAAATCATTCTGTTTCAATGACACACGTTTTAATTACTTGAACTGTACAAGAAAAACCGTTTAAAAGTTAGATATTCGACAGCGATATCCTGTCACTTTTATGCCCTTGCAAGTTGTACTTTTCAATGGAAACCAATCAAATTTCGATTTTACATTGACGGACTACCCTCGCACATAGAATCATAGGCGAATCACTACAAAGAAATTTAATTATGCAAAAAATAAAGATAAAAAAGTTCAAAAGTATCTATGTATGGCAAAAAAAAATGTCTTAATTTTGTCCCCCTCAAAAACTAAAAAAAGCAGAGGCTTAACTTATAACTAAATCAAAATTTATTTCAAAATGAGTGAGTAATGTAATTTATTTTAAATAAAAGCACAAAGAAATGTACTATTACTGAATGGAAGAATAACATAAAGTAACATTAGCCGTCCGAACATAAGGAACACATAAATTTTGTATCGTGTTTGACACCTGAGCATGTTTCATGTGACCAAATGCAGCATTTATTGTTCTCCTTGTTTGTCATCAGAAAAACGCTTCAAGCAGATAGAGCACTCTGAATCATTGTCGCCATCATTATCGCTTGTATTATCCTTATAAGGAATGTCAACAGAAGAGTCACTTTCGTCATGAGTGTTGCTGGATAGGTCACATTTAGATTTTTTACATGGTGGATACTTCCCTTTTCCCTTGAGAGTGGTGGGTGCCAGAAGTTCTTTTTTATAACTGAGCATTTCCACTTCTCCTGGGAATCTTTCATTTTGTTTTTATGCGAGGGTCCAGTGATGAATGTTTCTGAAGCTTTTCGGGCAGAAGTTGCTAGTGTGATCACTAGCACTTTCCTAATCTCATTAAGGCTGATGTCAGCAACATTTTGTGGAACCTAACCGTTTGCTGATCAGCTACCGTGAATTTTTCGCCAGATGGAGAGGAATGAGGTTTCACCAAAAAATCTTCAGGTCCAAAAATGTTGGTGTTGAATGGCATAATGCCCGTTTTTTTTAAACCATTAACAACAGTTTTAAAAACAGCAGCACGCTCGTAGACTTTATTGAAAAGTTGTGGAGTTTTAGGTTCCCAACGTTTCTACCAGGATAGTTTGAGGCCAATTTTATATTGCTTCAGCTTAAAACATTTAAAAAGGAAACATAAAGGGCGAGAAGTTGCAGTTTTTTTCTGTTGAATGGGCAGAGAAATAGCCGATTATAACACCATTCTTCCGTGTAAGGTGAATGACAGTTAAGTTACGAGAATATGAGTAATGCCTATCCAATATAATCACACTGGGATCGTCTTTTAATGACTTTACAATGGACAAAAATGGCGAAACCTTCTCTCGAAAAGATCTACTGTAATCCCCCTTGACTCATACACAGCTTCTATTGATCCTGAGGGCACACCATCCATTACTTTTTTCTTCATGGGCTAACTCGGAAATATCATGAGAGGGGGAACATACATCCCTGCGGCTGACATGCACATCACTGCGGTGACTAAGGAACCCCTCTCCCTAGACGATACATTATCGACGTTTTTCATTACTTTCATGGCTGCAATTTTTTGGGGCTTTATGTTGGACAATACTGATGTACGTTTCATCTACATTGTACACTTTCGTCAGGTCGAATTTTATTTTCTCTAATTCTGCCTTCAATATGGAGAAAAATAGTTAAACACTTTTTTTCTGTGAACCCCTGCATGCGAGCGAACGATCATGATTCTGTGTTTCGGACAGAGAGTTCCATGTGTCGCTTCAAAAAGCAGCGCAGATATTTGGTCCTGCCATTTTTGTCTCAGATAAGAATGGGTGTGGTAAATTATTTCGAAAGGGTAGCTATAGAATGCCTTTCAGAGTCAGTCCATAGAAACTTCGCTCCATTTCTTTACAGTACAGAACTAACCCAATCTCCAGTTCAAGTGGGAAAACTGTTTTCTGGTGAATTCTCATTTCAATCAAGTCTTCTGCACTTTTATCTGCACCTTTTTTTTATATAATCTTTCAGTTTTATTTTAGGACATTGTACTGTGTATTTACAGCTTTATAGCCCATCTCCTTACTGCGTAGAGCTTGAACAGTCACATTCATCTGGGCTTTATCCCACTTCTTCCGTGGACCCATCTGAAACGATCAATAGAGACAATATATATTTTTCTTTTTTAAAAAATAAAAGTATTTTATAAAGTATTTTATTTATTTTTTTTATTTTTTTTTTTAAGTAAAAACATTATTTTTCTTTTGAATTTTATATTAAACATTTTTTATTTTGTTTTATTTTAGTTTATTATACTAATAATTTTATTTTATATTAAACATTATTTTTATTTTGAAATAATTGTCATGAAAAAGCATTCCTAATTTAGTCCCCGGGTCACAAATAAGAACTGCAAGGGGGCGAAATTGGAACAACATTACTTCCGAATATGGTGGAGCTTCAATTCTTGTAACATGAACTGGGATTCCTAAATCTCACTGTATGCTATTGTTAGCATCTTACCTCCGTATAATACATACCATGAATAGGAATTAGGAATACAATACAGTAAATAACGTTCTACAAATGACGTAATAATGACTCAGGTCTTCTAAAAATAGAAAATCCGGCGTCTTTAATATATGTATGTGTCTTGGCGAAATACACTTTCACTACTGACGCATTTTACTTTCTGTTCCTTGTGCCTTGCGTGATAAGTGGCGCCACTTTCCAAGAAGCGGAGAAGCAAAGGGGGAGAAATTAAGAAAGAAGACGAAATTAGAGCACTTTACCTTATTTGTTTATAGTGCAAAGAATCTCGGAACAAATTAGTTAATACTTTAAAAATATATGGCGTGAATTGTGAATCAAGGGATTGCTGCATTTCAATAATTATCATTTTATGTCTGAAGATATAAGAAAAAAAAATATAGAAAATTTAGTTAAGTTTTTTCATTAATGTTGATTTCATTGGTTTATATTTACAATACTTTTTTGAAAAATATTTATACGAAAAAAATAGATTAATTAAGCAAACATTGGTATAAAAACATCATAATTCTTATATAAATAGTTTTTCAGTGATCCTAACAGTAAATCGAAAGATATCTATAATTACAAATTTTCCATATAACATTTTTTAATAATAGTAAATTTTTAATAACTTTTGAATTAGAGTAACTTTTAACACTTTTTAATAACCCTTTCAATAAGAGCTACACCTTTGTAAATGGTTAAAAAAATAATAATTAAAAAATATCTTTGTGACGCTGTGCTTCTTAAATGTTACAGAGCAAAATATTTTGTAAGAGAACTAAAATCAACTCTTATTAATAGAGTGATTAAATAAGTATTATTTTAAGTTGTCTTTAATGATACCCGATTGTACAATGAAGGAGAGAGGGCTAAGGCTGACACATATTTTAGAGTGAAATACTAATTTTTTATAGCATTAGATTTTTTAAATTAAAATATACAATAAATAAAATATACTATTTCTTCCCAAAGAAATGCAACGCTTATTTAGATATTAAGTATGACATATAGTAATATATTCTACATAAGTTTTGAATAGCTTGGATTTACATAGAGAAATAGTATCGGCAATTATTCTTACTGCATTATTCTACCTGACGGTTTTTCGCAAAAAGTTACTCCGAGTTCTGGCAATAAACTCATTCGATCCATTAAAAATGAAAGATTAAAAAGATATCTAACAACTAAATGAATAAGAAGCACATTTATAAAATAAGCACGTTCGTATGATGCAATTTATATTATGTTCTTGTATAAAATATGTGGTACGTCTGAACTGAGACGATTTCCTTAAATATTTATACTTGAAAAAAATAACTTTTTATATACATAAGATTTCAGTCAGAGCTTTCGAAATTTGAATGCAACATTATTTTATATGCTAGTACTACAAAAAAGATTGAATCTTAGAATTTATTCACTGCAGTTTTATGTGTGAAATCGGATTCAGATATAGAAAAGAACCATTAGTTTGCTTCTATACAAATATCTGCGAAAAATGTATTTGTGAAGACCAAATTTGAAGATTATTCTTAACCGTTAAAAATGTGCATCTACAAAATGCAATGCAATTAAATGCCAATAAAAAAATGAAATTCATTTAAAAGAGTATGTGATATTAGATGAATTATTATAAAATGTTAATCATTGCAGCTGATATTATAATGTATACATTCTACCGCTGTTCGTTGTAGCACCAACCTTTAGGCAAAGCACATCTTACAAATTAAAGCATATTCCAAAGCGTTATACACTCCTAATGCATGCGTATCTGGTATTTATGGACGGTTACGCAAATAATATAAAAGATTGCGAGTTCCTGAATTCTTCGGTATTTTTTTTTCTGTTTTACAATTCTTAATCTCTTCGTTGCTCGAGAAGAAAAGCCTTACAAAGGAAGCTCCACAACTGCCATATCGGCATTTTGTCGAGAGTGGTGTTGTTGTAAACCTCTTAAAATGGGGATCAAGGAAATGTATACAACTACCCGTCCGAAATGCATGAAAGACACTCTGTGTTGTTTTAAAGAGTGTTGACGGATTACAGAAATTACAGAGAAGACAGTTTATGTTTGGTGGAAAATGTAACTTCACGGATAGTAGTGCATTTCTGAATGGAAATGGCTGAAGCATGAGTGTTTCCAGCACCAGGTACACACAATGAAAGGGGGGTTTCGCAGTTGTCACAGGTGTTATTAGTTAAGTTAAATCATGCCTGTTTAAATCATCCAAAGACGGTATACGTGTCTCTAATTAAAACCTTTTGAAATGCATACCGACGCATATGATCGAAGGTGGGCGAAGAGACTTAGTTATAGGCCAACTTATGCAGTTTTATTGCTGCATTGAGTTGCTTTCTCTAGTGGTCATGTCGACATCTCCACAAACACTCTGATGCGTTTTTGAATTTTCAACTATTATCTTTATTAAGCACTTGTATTGTTGAAAAAAATAAACATCAAACGGCTGAAGAAATTTTGTCGTACCTTGTGGGTGAAAGATAGGCTCAATTAATTCAAATTTCTCAATGCATAAACGTAGATCCGTTTAGCCACTCCCGATATCCACCATGATTGTTTACTGATCACCAATCAATTCTTTTAGTTTATCGAAGTATGTCGCAGTTATTTCTCTTGTGCTCTTTCCTGACTTGTAGCATGTAATGAACAAATTTGAGGATGATATCCGTTGCACATTTTCCATAACTTTGGGACCAAATTCCCCTCTAACATTCCTGTGTTACAAGCAGTAAAGGTTCCATAAATTTTTGACCGGCGTTAATACATATTTGTGGGGTATAGGAATGAGTCGTTTTGTTTTTACTGATTATCGATGCACCTGCGGCTTTAAATCCCTTCATATAGAGAGTTCTGTTAGATGCAATCTCATGTTGGAAGCCAATTTGATTGGTGTTCAGGACGTTGGACAATGGACACTTTCGTTGCTCAATTATTTATTTTTTTACGTTCGTCGAATTCGTCGATCACAGGTTACAAAGACTCTTCCGGACGCAAAACTCCTTTTGTTACGATTTGTGTCACCTTTCGACTTGTTATTTTATATTCCTGTTTGAAATCCCTGATGAATAATGAGCTTACTGTAAATCCAGGAATTCCAAACGGTAATGATTTGTCAATAGCCCACATTTTGAGATACCTGTCATGAACAGTGGCTTTTAATTCTCTGCGATGGTGATAAAATTGCGACCACATGTGTATGAAAATTAATTCCATTTTGCTCAGCGTGTTCCCACATTTCTCTATGTATTGCGTCTACCGTTGAATTATCTTGTGGTCTCTTACCTGACTGCATATATGTTGCACAGCCTTTATATTTTTTAAAATTTCCTTCTTTTACGTTTATAATGCTTTCGCCACAATTTATACGGATACTCCTTCACTTCCTGTCAATTTCTTTTGCAGGTTTTTCATATTTTAAAGTGGGGTCCGTATTTATTTCAAAATTACTTGTCATTTAATTTTCGTTCATGCTGCTCGCATACAGAATATCGAGCGTCCGGAAAAATTCGTTTTCGATCATCCCCTTCACTGTCTTGAATAGTCGCTGACTAATGACCTTCTCTTCAGTTGTTGGCTTCATTTCCTCGGATTCCCCAAAATATTCTAGCAGTTATAAACTAAGGAGTTTGGCAATCTTCTCTTTGTCGGCAATAGCATTACAGCCTGAAGATTCGCTGACGACATCTTCAAAACTGGGAGTTCGTTCCGATGCAAGGAGTTACTTCCTGATGTTCTTTAAAGCATACTCCAAATCAATGTAGTCCAATTAGTTATATATGATTGTGAAAATGTAGTCACAATCTTCTGTTTCTTACTAGAGGGAGCATGGAACCTTTACCAACTTCACACTGGCTACAACAGGTTGCATAAATGTACCTGCATAGCTAACGACCTGCAGAAATCAATAAATGACAGAAATTCATTGGCCTATAACTCTTCACCAGTTGCATTAGGACGGGTAACTGTATACATTTCCTTGATCTCCTGATAAGTGCTTTAAATCGACACCCCTTTCCATCGATCTGGCAGTTAGGGACCTTCCCTAGATAGTTCTATGTCATGAACTGGAGACCGTTTCCGAGTTTCGGTTGCGACCGTTAATTTCGAATGCAAGAATTGCATTAGAACATCATTACAAAGACTTCGTCCGAACTTTAAAACCCGTTTGCAACTGATGACGAAATTCTAAGGACTTCAACAGATAATGGTTCATTTCAGAGTGAAAGGTAATCCTATCCTTCTCCGTTTGCATTACAGACTAACACTAATGATCAGTGTCCTAATAAATAAACAAACTGCAGTTCACATGTGCTTCATTTTCCTTTTTTTTGCATAGGGTTTATACACCGTGTTCTAATCAGATAATTGCTCAAAGAAGAGCGAGTTACAAGGTCTCTTATTTTTTATGTGACACAAAATGTAATTATGAACTTGTCATGTTGTTATCTAAATTATCCTATCCCTCGTATGCCCCTGCGACTTTATATGCATACGACATGGCAAAGTCATTTAAAGCTAATAGTTTTACAAAATCAATTAAAATATTTTTTTAAGCTGATACAAAGGTAAAATACGTATCATAGTTTGAATATTTCGGTGAGGATTTGGCTAAAATATTTTATCCGACTTGTTAAAAAGTTTACATGTGTTTATATTGTCGTCACATGGTAACGAAAATTGCAGCAAATTTATACTTTATTTCTTTAAAATATAACAATATCACGGGAAGTGGTGGAAGAGCTATACTCAATCCGTCCAGAGAGCTTAACAAGGCGGGATATCTATTGGGATATGGGCAATCTTACATACAGTGTCAGTGCCCAAATTACTAATTTTTTTCAGTTCTTGCTCTAATGTCATCAAATTTTACACAAACAAATGTAAAGCTTTTGAACATTCCACCATTATTAATAATGCTGTAAAAAAAGCCTATATTTCCATGTTATATATTTCATTGCTTTTCTCAAGTAAAATTTAAAATACCCTACTAAAAAACATATGTATTCTTGTGCATATGGAAAAAATTAAATTGAAAGTTTAATGAAAATGTATGTGAAATGTATGTCTTTTATATTTTAATTATAATTAATGTTGCATTTTCTGTTTTTTAATCAGCGCTTCTACTTATACAACTTTTATTTGTTTCTAAGAAAATGCTTCTCTAAAAGCTGTAAAAAATTATGTTCTATGCGTTAAAACTAATTGGTAGAATTCATTTTTTATTCAGCGTCACCTGCTAAGACGAAATACTCACATAATCATTCGTTTATCTATAAGAAGTCCACATTTCGATATTAACACCAAATAATTATATGTGCACCAAATGTATCAATAATTGTTTTATTTTTGTGTGTTATTTATGATTATTTATTGTTAATTATAGATAGAAAACCTAATACAAATTTCATTATTTTTAGAAATGATAATTTTAACATTTGCTTTATGGTAGATAATAAATAACGATATGCAGCTAAAACCACATTGCAATGACATATTAAAATACTATGAAAGGTTAGTATAAAAACATTCATTTTATTTCCCATTAAACATATATTAATTATAAACAAAAGTCTTTATGTTTTATAAACAAATATGAAAAACAAAAATCTTACGTTTCTTATAAAGTGTGTATGTCTGTTAGCAACGTACGGCTTTTGTTTTCCATAATATATAAAGCAGCTGCTTCTGATAAAAATGCAATTGCGTCTCTCTGTTAAAAACACATCTCTCGAATTATAGAGAATAACAATTCAAACAGGAAATAATTTAACTTTTTATCGACAATCAATATTTTTGCAATAAATTCTGGGATTTTAAAATTTAACTTTATTATTGTTACATATATAATTGTGAAAGAAATAGGTTCTGAACAAAAAAAGAAATCTGTTCGAATAGGGTTTAATTTGCTGTTAATCGAAAAGTAAACTAAGCTTGACTATAAAAAACCTAAACTTGTAAAATTATAGACAATTAAAAACATACTTAAATTAAGTATTGAAATATTAAGAACAGATAATTAAAAATATATTTTATACGTTTCCCTTTTAAGTATCTAAAGAAATAGTTCAAAATTAAATACAGTTGTAGCTATCTACAAACAGTACTACGAGTCGAAACAAAATGAATAAAAAAAAAATCAATGGGAAAGGAATTTCCATTCCTATCTGCAGTCAATAAGAAAAAACAAGTTACACAATGATTTCTGGGATTTTGAAATTCAAAATTCAAATTTATTATTATTACATATTTTATATGTAAAAGAATTGCTGTATTTCTTGAATAAGAAACCAAAGATGTTTTCGAATACGAAACTTGAATATAAATAAGCTCTCTTCTCATTTAACAACAAAGTTTTTTTTGCATTTTAGCTCCGTTAAAATTTCAAAAGCTAAAAACATAGATGTTTTGAATATTGTATAAAGGAAACAATCAACATATTTTTTATGATATATCTAACATGATATATCTAAGTATTTCACAGACTTTTTTTAATAAACTAATTTAAATTTAAGTTTTAGGGACAAAAAATATATAACTTTACTTTTGCTATTAATAATGCAGGATAAATTCATGAAAAATTCATGAAAAATCATTACCTTATTTCAATTAATATTTTAATATAAGTATATAATGTTGTCAAAAACACAAATTTATTTTTTTTTCAAATTAAAAACACATGTAGGTTTATTAAATAAAATATTTTCCTTGAAAAACGTTTCATATAATTATTACATAATTTTTGCGCAGTAATGCATAAATGAATCAATTAAAAAGTAGCCATTAATAAATATATTCAGTTTCATGTTTCAAATATATTTAAAAAAATCTATTCAACTTAGGTAATGAAAGAAGTGTGATGTTCAATAAGTCGAAGATTTAACTTGTGGTATCTAACCCGAAATACACGTAAAAAAAAAAAAAAAAAAAAAAAAAAAAAAAAAAAACTTTTAAAAGAGAAATTCGTGCAGTGATGATAATTTTATTTATTATGTTTTTCTCAAGTTCATAATTTGCAATAATTGAATATTTGCATGAAAAATATATAACCCTTGATAAAAAAATCCCAGCTCTTCTCCATTTTAAATATTGTATCTAGTATTGTTATCAGACATTCAGGAGTGAAATTATCTTTAATAAATCGATAACTAATACTGTCATAATATTTTTTTTACTAATTTTTTAAAACAAAGCAATTTGTCTCATTGAAATATTTTAACATTTTTTTAGTCATTTACATAAATTCTGTTTGTGGAATTTGCTTTGGACTATTAATTTGTTTATTCGAAGAAATGTGAAAGAATATTCATGTTTTATAGCACAGATTATGTTAAATTCTAACGTAAACAAAGTATTAAATAGTTCACCAATAAAGTAATACTATATTTTAGTTCACCAATTTACAATACTAGATACAAATATTTAAAATAGGTAAGAGTTGGGTTTATTTTTCATCAAGGATTATATCTTTTCCATGCAAATGCTCAATTATTTCATATTTCGAATTTGAGAAAAACATAATAAATACAATTATCAATACTGCACGAATTTGTCTTTACTCATTGGTGAATATGTAGCATGTAAATATAAGTAACATGTTACACGAAATTTGCAAAGTACAATTAGAAATCTTATTTTAGAAATGTTATAAATGTTTTGTAGCATATTCCATTGTCATTGCAGATTAATTTGTTATATCGCGTTTTATGGTTTATCGGATAAATAGTTATCTAGGGAGCAAGACTTAAGCATGACTACCTTATGACTACATCAAGACAACCAGAAGGCAACACTAGAAGGCAAGTTCAGTGTTGATCAGTTGCTATTCCAGTTGTCATCAACGGAATGTCAAAAATCAACACAATGTCCGTGATCATCAAGCGTCATCAAGAGATCCGAAATTCGTCATCAAGACTACCAGAAGGCAACACTACAAAGCAAGTTCTAAGAGAAGTCAGAATTGCTTATAGAAGGTGTTTTAAACGAACTCCTTTTAGATATCCTGTAAAATAATTATAATATTGTAATAGAAATTATAATCTATTTCATATGAATTATCCGAAAGTAGCATTCAACCAAAGAAATATCGATAAATCTTCAAATAAATTATCGAAAAAAGATTTCACTTCATCACGGCAATACACAGCCTACGCACTTGAATAAAATAAAATAAATAAAAAAATGATTTAATAGCTTTTTTTTTTATATCAACCTATAATTAAAGGACTCATAAGCGTTTTAAAGACAATTATGCTTCAACGAACATTTAAAAAAATTGCTTAAGATCCATAAAATTTATAGACTGTGTTATGGAATATTGATTGTATCCTATTTCAGCAATACTGTGAAATATGATTTTTCCATTGATCACGTCACAAAGTTAATGAACTAATGATTTATTATAGAACTCTAAAATTATCTTCTTTCAGTTCTGTTAAAAATGTAATGCGTACAGCCACGAGCACAAAAAGCTGTATGATAATGTTCCATAATAATAGCATATTTAATTTAGATGAAATCGTAGTATGTAGGAATGTTTAATAAGTTTAATGTATATTTGTTTAAAATCATCCACTTGTCTCATCTACTTCATCGTTTCATCTAACAAAACAATTTTTTCAACATATAATGAAAAGAAATAAGTGTCCCAAATCAAATGGATGAAGCTCAAATTGATACATAACTCTGAATTAACATATATGTACATAACATACATAATATATATTTTATATATCTAATACATATTAGATAACATAAGCATCAATGGAGCACACACACAAAATTATCTTACTTCATCGAAACCAATGAAAATGAGGTTTCTTAAACTTTGAAAAACAATATTTAATTGTCAAAATGACTGCATTAAGAGAAAAGCAAATTGTAGTAAAGTTAAATACAAGCAATTATTCGACATGGAAATTTAAGATCGAGACGCTACATATTATGTCCGAATTAGTAATAGATGAACCGCCAACTCCAATAACACCTGAATTACAGACAAATGATTGAAAAGCGCGTACAATAATAAATTTAAGTATTGAGGAAGGACAAATCGTGCATGTTAAAAATATAAATACAGCAAAAGGAACATGGGATACGTTACTTCTGTGATCTGTTTCCGCGAGTTTCAATACACTTATAACGGCACTCGAAACGCGACCAGAGAATGAGTTAACGCCTGATTTTATAAAAAGCAAGTTGGCAGACGAATATAACAAAATAGTAGAAAATTTGGAACAAGCTGATAATTTACCAAAAGCGTTTAAAACGGAGAAAAACTTCGCAAACTGTGACTAAAAAAGACAGAATAAACAATGCACGTACTGCAAACTAAACAGTCACACATATAAAGAGTGCTGGCATCTCGAGAATAGAAATACACATGCCCATACACAAAAACAACCAACATTCAAACATAACAGGTTCACATCATCATCCTGTTTTGAAAAAAAAAGAATGAATCGCAAATGGATAGGTAGCTTTCGATTAACATATATGAGCATCAATAAAGCACACACACAAAAGGCAACAGAAACTTTCTTATCTTACTTCATTAGAATGTATCTTGCATTTTTTAGTAATGAGAAATGTTCTCACGCCAAGCGAACTTCCTCCTATATTTTGTAAATAATGTAAGATGATAAAGTTGTAACTTTTAATAATCAATTACAGAAATGTTTCTGTATCTAAAATACATTTCCTAACCAAAAAGCGTTTGTACAAATTAAGAAAAAAGGTTATTTTTTAATTGTGTAATAAAACAGAGTTTCTAATAGATGTCTAGTTATATTACAGTTTAAAATTGCCAATTCAATCATATCTACATATAACATCAAATTCATATTAAAATTTCAAAAATATTTCTTCTTTTATAATTTTTAAATCTGCATTCAAATATAATCCTGCTAATTTCTAGCACATTTATGGAAACATTTTTATTGGTCAAAGCATAAAAATTGCTGGAATTCTTATTAACGTTTGATGTTATTGATTAACGTTATTATTATTATTATTATTATTATTTAAAATTAAGGAATGCTTGAGAATATAACATCAAATTTCGCATTTTTAGTCGATTTTATTATATAGCATTGACAAAATAGTTATCAACACTTAGCATTTGGTTACAACTCATAATGTATTGAATTAATAGGAAAATGGTTGGCTGTATTTAATTTTTAGACACGTGAATCATGAACACTGAAGTTTTAAGGCAAATAAAAACGAAAATAAATGAATGTATTGAAAATATTTCTGTTGTTAAACTGGTAAAACATGTATGTTTGCGCGCTGCCCGTCCTTTAGTTTAATAATTAGCACTCTTTTTGCTCCTCATCCAAAAAATAGGGCCATTCTTAACTCTTAATATTAGAAGTTGTTATTTCTCTTTTGAGGAATATAGATACATTTAAAAAAATTGTTTAGTATGTATTACCAGAAATATTGGTACTGTGTTGTTTTTTTATTGCTTCATATAGTTACCGATATTAATTTAAATATCCTTTTATGTGCCAAATTTGTATTAAAAAAAAAACATTGATGTAATGTAAATTAACATTTAAAATATTAGGCATATAATTGCTTTTCTTCTATATACGGAATTAAATACATTTGAATTAAAAAATACTTAATGTGTTATTGCAATATCTGCAACTCATTTGCTTAAATAAAGAATATTGTGCTAATGTCTTTTCTTAACAATGCTTAATGGCATTCATTAAGCTACCAAAACGAACGTGTTTTGTTTTATTTTCCCATTATAATTACCTCGGTGATTTCTGTTTTGCCGTATCTCGCTTTGGATATTAATTCACTAGGAATAAATCTTCAGTGGGATATTTTCATTATAAATATACGTATATCTGCATAATATTTCTATTTAGCTTCATCTATATATTATATATTACACGTTTTTTACTATTGTTCCATTTTAAAATTTCACTTTTTGTATAAAATTTGCAAAATAATATGAAATACAATTTATGCAATGTAAAAAATAAAAAAATATAAAAAATAATTCTTTGTCTTAGGTGCATTAGTTGATAATGAAATTAATTTAAAAGACCATTTTAATAATAAAAGCTTATCATAATTGTGTCAAAGTGTACTTCAGAAAGGTAACGCAATTTCTGTCATTCTTTACATTTTGCATCAAAATTTGCGTTAAACGAGAATTGGCGTTTCATTACTTTTTAAATGTAAATAATAATAGCAAAATAATGTGTACAGCATTATTTGGATATTATGTAGATTCCATAGTTTAACATGCATCGCTGTTAGAGACTTCTATTAATGAGTAAACTTGAAGTTACTAATTGCATATTTTAAAATACATTCTTAAGTTATTTAAATGTACAACTTTATATAAAATAAGTAAAAACGTGTGACGTTTATTTTGTCTATAATCAGGTAACTTACATATTACATAAAAATTAGTATCTCTATGGTTTCTCTGTGGATGGATTTATGGGTGGATAGTATAGACTGGAGGGAAAATTTATTTTACTTTCATTGAAATTTATTTGGATGGTTTCTACTTGATTTAATCTTGCCAAGGCGGTGATTTTTCTATTATATTTAATATCAGCTATGTGCTCCTTTTTTCTGTAACTAAATTTCCTGCTGGTCATGCCAATATAGTAATTCTTGCATCCGTCTTCTTTAATAAAAGGTATTTCATATACTCCTGAATAATTCTCAA
The DNA here is from genome assembly GCA_963931845.1 of Maratus michaelseni. NCBI lineage: Eukaryota > Metazoa > Arthropoda > Arachnida > Araneae > Salticidae > Maratus > Maratus michaelseni. The sequence continues at coordinate 169,547,116 of OZ007588.1, forward strand.
TATTAATTGGGTCAATTTTAATGCAAATGATATTTTTTTTATTTCTGAGGGGGTTTGGCTATTAAGCGGATATTGAAACGTTTAAGCCTGTGTTTTTATTTTTCAAAAAAGCTTAGAAAATATTTAGAGTATAAAGTTTGCATTTTTGCGAATCAAATTTCTTTTCTTGTTTCTTATTATTGGCGATATCCATGATTAATTTATTAATATGGTGTTCTTTAAAACCTTATTATAAGCAATTTTACGAATATTATAATATTCGTTCGATGTTACCATATCATTAGAACGATACCATACACGATATATATATATATATATATATATAAGTAACTTAATTAATATCTCGCATAATTACCGACAGTTGTTTTTCGAAAATCATTATTAAATATCCTTGAATGATTCAGAGTCGATAGATACATCGAGCACACGTCAACTCTCCCGGTGACCGTTTGTATGTAACAGAAAAATGCGTTTATCTCAAAAACTATTTGACCTATCAAAGTCGGTGTAATTTTCCTGCAAGATTTAAATAATCTTCTAGAAACCCAATTTTTCTCATAATTTAGTTTTAGTAGATTCAAAAATAGAAGGGGGTGGGACATATTTTTGCAGTGTATTTTCAACGATATCTCTGAAAATATAAAACCTAAAAGTAAAACAAATATATTTTTGAGTTCGATATTACGAGATCTTTTACAAGACACCCAACATAATATACAAAATGAAAATTTATTTTTTTCAAGTAACTTATTTATACCTCTAAATTTCTCCTAAGCATATTTGTGGATGGCTAATAATCTGAAAATGTGTGGGTAAAAAGGCTTTATAACTTTCCTAAGTTTGAACTTTCCACGTCCCATAATTTATGAGAAAAAGGTTTCTGACAGACGGACAGGCAGACACAGAAGGGATCTTATAAACTCCGTTTATACTTTTTAAGTACAGATATCTAAAAAAAGAAAAAAAAACTTAATATCAATTTAAGGGCTCTATAAATAAATTGCGAAGACATTAGTTTTAAAATATTTATGTAACGATATTTTATAACCTAATTTCTAAGTCTGTAAAAAAAAATATTCAAGCACGTAGAAAAGAGTACATTTAATATAATTAATTAATTTTGCTCTTACATATTAGAAATATTTTACATAAATTTCAAAAATTACTACTAAACAATGTAATGAAAATGCTGAAGCAAAGACTGTCTATTCTTCATCTGATTTATTCAAAATACAAAATATTCACTGTTTTCTTTTATTCACTGTTTCACAAGTTTCCTTTCGCCACTAGTAGTAACCAAATAACATTGAGGGAAGTCATAAAAGGAGACGTTATTTTTATTTCATTTCTGTTTCAGATTTATGACAACCGTTGAAATTTAACAGTAACACACGTTACTGCCGAAAAAGCCTTTTTAAAATGTTTTTATATTTATGTTTTATTTAAAATATTTAAATTACCCCTTTGAAAGAAATATGTAAAATATATTAAAATAATTCAAAATGTTAAAAAGAAATCAAATTAATTACAGAATCAAACAACTGCAGTTATAATATTTCCTTATTTTAACATTTTCAAAGTGGCTTTTTTTTACGTTCCTCAAATTTAACTTTCATTTAAATTACTAAATTATTCAGACACTGATTAAATGTTTCCTTGCTTTTACGTGGGACTTGCTGTATTTCATAATGAAAAAAAAAATTGAAAAATTTTTATTTCAGGGAGGAAATGAACAAAAGGATACTGAAATTTCGTAAAATCTTTTAAGAAGATTGTCAAATGCTTTATTATCCCACGAGGAATCTGTTATTTGCTATATTATTTACTGCATTTTATTGTCAACGTTTTTGTTATTGAAGAGGATAAATTTTATCTAAATATTTTCATATTAAACTACCTTGACTGAAGAACTAAATTTAAAATACCGATAAAAAATCATGCTAATGGAGGATCGCCATCTGCAGCAAGATTTGTTACGGAAATAAAGGTCTTTGTCCGGTAATCTGACTATTCATTTTCATGCTTAATTTTTATCTACTGATTATCTACTTGAATGTGCCATATCGGATCTGCCAATCTCTAATATATGGTTTTTATGGACAATGGTTATAAAATGTAGCTGCTAATTATTTAGTAGTTGTGTCGTCGAATCTCAATTTATGTCCTGTGTGATCTTCCAGCTTCTTAATCTAAAATCGGAGATTCTCTCCCTTTTCTTCAATTCATTACACTAGTAAATCATATATATATATAAGGTGTGTAGCAATATTTTAACAAATGTAACGTGACTGCCTATTTGTGAGTTAATAATAAAAGGATGATATGCTTAAGAAAATTTTAATTTCTATTCGAGGTAAAACATACGCGAAATTAATCATTTTCTGCAACGTCTCTGTCATTATAAATAATATTTTTATGTAGCACAGTTAATGATGATTCTTTGAAAACTGAATATACTGACCACGTTATCTTTTATAACGGATATTAATAAGATTTTGGACATAAGGAGATGTTTCATTTTCAATCGCTATGCTGAGCAACCATAAAGTACATTATTGCTATGATATTTTATGTTTAATTTATATATTAATAATGAAAGTTTTAGCTGTTGAACGTAATAGCTGAAGTACCTTGATTAGAATGTCTAAAATAGAACATACGAATTAATACCGAAAATTGTTAAAGAGTAAATAAAAATATTTCATGACTTTTGTAGATTATATACTACACGCAGCCTAATATAAAAAAAACATACTAAAAATTATTTATTTGTATTTAAATTTAAAATGAAAATTTTATTAAGAAAATATGTAATGTGTTAGTCTAATTCATCATCCTAATAAAATGATCGGAAATATTTTAAATTAAATGTAGGAATAAAACTTTGAGCGATGTTAATACGATTGGCTATACTTGTCTAAATATAACAAACTCATATTACTTTGGAAATTAAAATTTGTAATCGAGTTCGCTAAATTAATCTTAACATTTTCAAAATTAATTATTTTCTGTAACTTCTCTGTGATTAAATCTGAAAAATTTTCTTAATACAATTAATGATCCTTGTTTAAAAAACGCATAATACGGGTCATGCTGTTAATTCTGACTAACCTTAATATGATAGTGGGATGTTTCATTTTCAAACTCAAACTAACTTCTCATCAGATGAATAACTGATCAGTCATTATATATTATATTTTTTATAATTACTAAACATTTGTAATTTTCCAATTTTCTCAGAATATAACAGTTACAGTACTTTGATTAGAAAGTGTACGAAATAACATGTTAATCAATGCAGAGAAAAATTAATATGGTAAAACAAATACAATATTTCAGACATTATGTATTTCATATTTTTGTTTATTAACTATTTTATATGGAACATATTACTGTAAATAAGTTTGTCAAAATTTTGTTTATTATTTATGTAAGTTTATGATAAATATATACTGGAGTATCATGTGTGAGATATGCACAAAATTGAGCAAGAAAACATTTATTTCATGCCATACCTCAGACACTGATAATTTCTAATTTCGAAATGGAAAATACCATATTGCAATTAACAGTGTAACTGCAATATTGTACATTTATCATTATATCAATCATTCATACATTTCTTCTCTGCAATAACTACGACCAAGAATAGGCAAACAGGAATATTGCTTTTATTTATTGTATTGTTTCTTAAGATGGATTGTTGTAATATCCTTTCCTTCTATATTAAAAAAAAAGTAATCTGGAACTGAGCCAAAAACGAAATGGACCAATCAAATTCTGCGTAGATATTCCGGGTTATTCTCATCGCTTTTTTACTAGGGACTTTTTTGAGGAGCTATTACTTTTTTTCTAGCCATCCTACGGATTCGAAAATCATACAACCAGACGCGAAATATAACAGCTTTCAGAAATTAAAAAAATTATCACTGTCGGACAATAAAAACTCAAAAAATCCTTAAAAATCGAGTAAAAAATCTTTTATTAAAAAAAGTCATTTTTTTATATTGTTGCCAATTTCTAAATAAGCGCAAAGAAGTATGTTTTATCTCAAATAAAAAATGTATTTGCGCGAGACTATTAAAAACAATAATGAATGTTTAAAATAATATTTAAATGATCACGTGTTGAAAGCATAAAGAAATAAAGAAAATTACGTCATAAAAATTGTGTTTACACATGAATATTAAAAATAAAAAAGATGAATTAAATGAAAAAGCATTATAACCTGATTACAGAAGAAAGTCGCCGTTCGTGATCTCGAACATATGAGCTAGCCCAATAGTCTTCTCGTTCCCGAAAACCGTATGATACTAAATTTAGTTCAAATAATCTGAGCCATTTTTAGGATAAAAATAGCTTAGGTATAAAAGATACACTTTGTGTGGTTATCAATACGAAAAAGCTAAAAACAACGTTGAAGCACACAAATTATAAAACTGTAAAACACATACGGCCGTTTCAAGGATACATCGATCCCCTTCATCAGTGTAAGGTGAAAAAATAATGTTAAAAGGGTTCAAAAGACCCACGCTCGGCTATAGCCCCGAGTACTGGCTGTAATCTGACCAAAATGGCAAAGCAAGTGTAACCAGAAGAGCAGACGTGACGCAGCTGACAGGAAATCACCGAAAACAGGCATCACTGCGCAGACTGTCTCCAAACGGGAGAAAGAAATGGGGTGCTAGACATGTCGTTCACCGTATGTGTTTTACAGTTTTATAATTTGTGTGCTTCAACGTTGTTTTTAGCTTTTTCACACTATAAGTTTATTACTGAAAAGTAAGATGTCATTGCATTTATTGTTCATTTACAGGAACAGTCAAATTAATTTGATTACAGTACTCTCTATGAACGATAATTGCTCCGAATGTGTTTTCAACTTTTGTTTGCGTTTTTAACTTTAACTAAATATTTGTAAAGAACGTTATGTGTATAAATTCTATAGATCATATATGAAACTGCACAAAACGGTTTGAGTACACTTCCGCTTAGTGGCGGAAAATGCTGAAGGTGAATTTTTAACTGTGTTGTGCGTCTCTTAAAAAGACTAAATTTTTTGCATACTATATGGTATATATACAAATATTTAGATCATATATAGGGCTGTAAAGAATTCAGAAATATTTCTGCCATAAATGTAATTGCTGAAATTATGTTTTTATACGTATTCTAAACATCATTTTCCCCTTATGAAACTCTGAAGTTTTGTCATATTATTCTGAATATTTTGGAAAGTGTTGCATAATCTTATATTTGACGCATGGCTGTTTTTTTTTTTGTTAATTCTTAAAGTATTTTACAGGGTGTGATAACAGGAAAAGAAAGGCTACATTGAAAAAAATAAAAAAAAATATTTGTACAAAGATAAATTATATGGCAGTTAGTTTAAAAAGGGATAAATAATGTCTGGAAAATGTTTGAAGCACCCACAAATTTTACTCAAGTTCGAAAATATATGTATAATAAATTTCTTGCTAATAGTTCAAAAAATTGAAATTGGTTTAATGAACATACATTCACACACACACACGGATACTTACATATATATTTTATGCAATGGAAAAACCAGTGACCATTGATTAATATTAAATTTTAAATCTATAGCACTTAGGTTCTAGAACTATTCCTCAAGGACACGAAATTTGTCAGTTATTTTACGCGAACCATGACGGCCATGGCATCTATCACTGTGCTGAATTAGTAGGTCATCAGGCAAACAGTTTAGAAGGATTAGAGTTACAGAGATACCGTTGAAGTTGATGCATAACGGTGACCCTCACTCAGCTCAACAAGGTGTTCGTAACGTATTTAAGTGTGATTGTATCAATCAAGATGGGCAATTTATATATAGAAAACCATAATCACAAACCACTTATTGAGTCAAAAACGCAGAGTGTCTTACACCATGCTGTTTTCAATTTTTATTATTTACCTTGTCAGTAACGAAGATATAGTGAAGATATTTTCGACAAACATGCTAGTTTTTCTGCTATAGTGCAGAATTAGAGGGTCATCGACCAAAGAGTTTAAGAGTATTCGAGTTACAGAGATATCATTGGAGTTGATGCATAAGAGCGTCCTTCGCTCCTCTCAACAAGGTGTTCTTAAAGTATTTTACAAATTTTAAGCGTCATAATACCAATCAAGATGGACAATTTATGCATAGAAAACCATAATCGCAAACAACTTATTGAGTCAAAAATGCACAGTATGTCTTACACTATGGTGTTTATAATTTTTATTATTTACCTTGTCAGTAATGAAGATATATTTACGATATTTTCGACAAACATACTTTTTCTCTATGAAACTTGATATCATGCCGGGAAGTATTGTACATGTTAATTTTTTTTCTTTATAAGATAGGTATAAAAAAGTAATCATAAATAAAAGAAATTTATTTTATTTAGGTTTTTAGGTTTTTCTAATACCAAACTCATAACAGGGTTTGTTCTCAATGGAATGACACACTAAGTTTGAGATATTATATAATAATATGTTCGTATTTTAATATAAACCTTTGTTGTAAGTGGTGTATTTACAATTACGTGCAAAAACGTTCTTGCCATTTTTTAAAAATTATTTTGTAAGAATGAAACTATTTTACAAAACCCGCCTTTAAAAAAAAAATTAACACTGCAGTCATTTATTGAAGTGTCATATTTCCACAAAAGTTTAAATAGGTATTAGTATAAATGTAGATATCCATGAGTTTCAGGAGTGGTTCATTCACACCCTATATAAAAGAAATGTAATTTCCGTTATTTCTGAAAACTAAACAGTTTGGTTTCAGAAACCATCACCTTAAATGCATTTTTTTTAGACATATGGTATATCCAAACATTGTTCAAAGAAGTTTTTTTTTTTTTTTTTTTTTTTTTTTTTTTTTTTTTTTTTAATTACTGATTCTGAAACTGCAAAAATTAAAAAAAAGAAGTAAACCTACATAATTTCTGAAGGAGAAATTTTTCTTTTAAATCATAGCTTGTATGTATTTAAAGTTTGTCATTCTTCACATAGTTTTAACTCGTTCTTCTTGAAGCAATTTAATTTTTTTAATTCATTTTATTTTCTAGCAATTTTTTCAGAATAATAATCTTTTTATTTTAAATCATCATCTATACTTATTTTATGAATCTTTCTAATTTTTAATGAAATTTTACCTATAAAGATCATATTTATATCTCTTAAAATGCAAATCGAAATGTCATAAGCTAAAAGTGTCTATAAATTATTCCGATTTTTATTATATCTTTTTTGTTTGGTATGTTTCAATCAATATTCAATATTTGTATATTACTTATTCTTCAAGTTAAATTGGAATAAAAGTGAAGAAGTTTTAAAGGAAAAATCACTTTATATACTTTTATTCTTGTATACCAGAAATGTTTCTTGTTTTCATTTCAGAAGAATTGCAGTTATTTATGCATACAAAATATGTAGTAGCAATAAATTTGAATTTCAAATTTCAAATTTGAAATATTTATTAAGGAATATGTCTGTTCTATTCACTACGGATAGAAATCCAAATTCCTTTGTGTTTGAACTTTATATTCCCTATATTTCAAATTGCTAAATTATTGTGACAATGGACAGCTGCCTCTCATTACAATATCTTATTGCTTTACGCAATGAAAAAAAATAAAACTCTTAAAATTTTTATACATGAATTAAAACTTATTTTTTACGAGTATTATATTCCATTTATTATATTTCATAAACAAAGTATTATATTGGTAATATAAAAAAATATTCTTAGTTCATGACTTATAGTTTCCCCAAAGCATTCACTTAAAAAAATAATAGAATTATACTGTTTATTAATTAATTAATTAATTAATTAGCTGTCTGACCGAAGCGAAGTCTCATACACAGCGCAATATTGCTTTCCGGGCATATATATACCTACATTAGATATTAAAATCTTTCATAATTGAATTAATAACTGAAAAATATTTGACGGATTTCTTAATAATTTTCAGAGCAGGTTCCTATAAGGTGACAACGAAACTCCCTATTACCAAGAATAACTTTCAAACCGTTGGGAAATTATGTTAAAAACAGATTTAAACAAGTGGATGAATGTGATCCAAGATCGCGCAAAGGGTTTTGTTTAATATTCCTTTCAAAACACTCCTTTATGAAATCCAAATACTTCCTTTGACCCTTTGAGGGGCGGTGGTATATATTATATACCACCTAATTTTAATCCGATTCAAACCAGAAACTTTTAATTAAATTTTACTTTTTTAACTTTGACGAGAAAAGTTGAAAAATTGCTTATTATTATTTTGAACTAAATTCTTTCCTAAATTCCGGTGGGGATTCAACGTTACAGGAGCACAAGTGCTTTCCTCTGAAAGGGTTAATAAATCCAAATAAATTTCATTTTCCAGAATATAAAGTCATGTTTTTTATAAAGTAAAAATTTACCGGTCTGTTTTACTCGTATTTTCGAATATCTGAACCGGCCCGCTATTATTCTCTGTCATAATAATATCTGTCATGGGGACTAATTGCGATATTAAAAAAAATAATTTAAAATTAAACATGTTGTACACCTTCAAAATGTTAAAATATGCGAATATTTCCATAATCGGGTTTTTATCATGATTCAATACATTCCTCAAACTGATATATTTACTATTCTCTATTACTCATATTGATACTCGCTTTGTATTATTCTCAAACATTTGAAAAATCCATTAAACTCCCTATATGACGTCAGATTAATTTTCTTTTTAATTCTCTAATGACGTGACATGAATCTACTTTCTCTACGTATACATTCTCATACTCCTTGTATTATTGAGAATTGTTTGAAAAATTCCGTTTTATTACCAATATGACGTCATATTAATCTCTTTTTTGAATTGTTGAAACTTTTTATTTCATTTTCATTTTTCATGTGGAAATCTTTCAATAGAAAATTAATTATAGTAGAAATAATTTTACTGTGGATTTTTAATTGTTGGAAGCTGCTATAACGAAAAATGTTTAAATTTAATAGAAAAGGCTGTTAGAATTTTGGTCTTTTATCTCTCTATATTAAAATAATACGATTTTTTTTCAAATTTTAATATTTTGAGCTTCATAGTAGATATTTAGCTATAAGTACACAAATTTTCATGCCTGTAAGTTATACAGTTTCTGAGAACGGCTCTGTGACGGACGGACAACGGAGCGGTTGTAATAGGGTTTCGTGAGGCGAACGAAACCATAAAAAATCACAATTAAAGTACATACGAGATTTTAACTTTTTCAACTGAGAGAAAAGCCCGTGCCAGTATTAGAACCCAGGATCTCTTGGCTGAAGCTACCAATGCTCTACCAACTGAGGAATCCCGGACGAACATGGCGGAATTAATTCATCCACTTAACCTTATTGATGATGGCATCTGGTATGCTATCTGAATCAGCTCAACAGAATAAATCAGCCAAGAGATCCCTGGTTCACATCCAGTTGGGATTTACCCAGTTGGAGAAATTTAAATCTCATATTATTTCATTACCAAATTGAATAATTGTGTCAAAACGAATCTAGTGTAATCACGTGTCCACTGTTTACTGGAGATCACATTACCTACGATTTATTCTGTTGATCTGATTCGGATATCAGACCGGATGCTACGATCAATAATGTTAACTGGGTGAAATAGTTACGCCATATTTGTCCTAGATTGGTCAGTTGATAGAGCATTGGCAGCTTCAGCCAAGAGATCCCTGGTTCGAATCCTGGTTTGGACTGTTTGTTGTTGTTTCTAATCCCAGATGGTTTAGCACTGCAAAATCATCTCCGCGAAACCGAAGACCTCCAGAATCGTGGTAAAGCTTCTGTTAGTACAAGATACCAGGAGCACCCAAGGGTAGAAGTCTGACTTTACTCCAAACAGGTCTCCTAATTTTAAACCAATTCCAGATGAGAGACCTGCATCGGATTGGCAACCCCAGAGGTAGCGCTTATATAGAACTTGGAGGACTTTGGAACCACGAACAGATTTAACGCGCACCAGCTCCCATTAACGTACACGGTCCCACAGCAAAGGCAGACGAGAGAGGATAGACGATGCACCCTCCCAAGCATTGACCAAGGTCGTTGCTGCTTGGCTTTCGGCGATCTTACGAGAGCCAAGCTTTTACCGTCCGCGCCACTGCGGGACTTTTTCACCCATTTGTGAAAATAAAATCTCATAAGATTTTTTTACCAATTTCTATAATCGTGTCAAAATTAATCTAGAGTAAAGTACATATGTCACTAAAATTTATTGCGTACGCCATTTTCACCGGTGGGAGATTTTTGTAGACAAACGGATTAGACCAGATGGAGCTAAACAAGATTATGCACGCAGTAATATTAAAGTACAATAAAACATATTTCAATGTAATCGAACTGGAAAACAAATCTGTATTGTTTTCTACTTGAAAGAAAAATACCCTTAATAACTTAATAAGGGAGATTGGCGCAAATTTCGCCAATGGCATTTTTTAATCACCAATAGCAATTTTTATATTTCGCATGTGTAAATTCGAGAAAAAAAGAAGTTTAAATAAAATGTTTTTATATATGGTATTCTTACTTCTTTTTTTTTCTTTGTGATATTTTAAATAAAATTAGCGAAATGCATGCATTTTAGAAATGTATATATTTTAAATAAAATGAGTGAAAATCGTGTATTAGGTTTATATTTTAAATGAAATGAATGCATTATAAATATAGCAATCGAACAATATTTCACGATTTATCACTTTTTCCTGACTAACGTAAAAATACCATTGTTGCAATTGCAAATGATGCATATAATTTATTGTATGTGAAATGAAACATGTAATTATATTACAAAACCAATCTTCCTACAAGAAAAATAGCTAATATTCAGCATTCAGATCTAGAAACAAGGTTGGCGTACTGGGTTGTTTTGTTGTCAAACAACAGTAATGCTAGCAACAATATTATTTTAAATGTATGACAGTTATATTAAATATATAAATGGTTCAATTGGATTTGACCCCGATTACGGAAGTTTCTCCGAGAAAATAACCTCAGAAGGAGGCTTTTACATTTGGTTTGAGTGAAGACCAGTCACATAGATATAACTTTTTACACAAAGAACAGTATATAGTTCTGGACTGTCAAAGTGTCATTCCAGGTAATATATAAATCCGTGCGTATTTTCTGTGCAAATAATGCTCTCTCAAATATGTCGATATGAAATGACGTAACTTCCCCAAAATAATTTATTATGTAAACAATCTGCTACACTATTAAAAATTTGCAGCAAACTCTCTAGTCATTTGATCGTATTTATAAAAAACGATTACATAACCGTAATTTAACTCTATTCTGACCATAATATGGGCAATAATATGATCAGAATGGAGTTAAATTACGGTTATGTAACCATTTTCTATAAAAACGGTCAAACGACTGGACAGTTTGCTGCAAATATTTAACAGTGTAATGACAATTGAGAAAATACGTAAAACGCCTTTTTCGTTATTGATTAAGTAAAAACTAGAGGCTTTGCAATATTTGTGTTAGGGACTTTGGCATGATCAATAAAGCTTAAAGAAGAAACATTTTGACAAGAAAGTTCAGGAAATCTATTCACTGTTTTATACATCACGCAAACTTTTCCCAATATTTCCTTAATTTTTTTAAATATCCAGAAGCCATTTATCAGTCATTTTATACAAAAAAAAAATTATCTAATACGTGTAATTAGATGTCATTTTTTAAATATATACATAAACAAACATGATAATTAAGCATTTTTTCATCGTTTTTTATTTTAATTTGACAACAAATCTCACTTATTTAAAATTAAATTGCGTCAAGCTTTTTTAAAAAAGCACCAATGCCAGTATAACAGGGGAATACCGTCATGTCTATTAGATACATGTTAATCATCAAGTGTTAGAGAAAAGTTCCGTAATCGGGCTTCCATCCAACTGCAGATTTTGAAAGCATGGCTTAACGCCAATTTAATTTCGTTGATGTATTTTCTGTGTGTCGGGGAAGAGGGATGCAAATTTTTACATTTGAATAAACTTTTTCCTCCATGTCTGTGTTGAATGTTATTCCACATTTGTTTGTTTTCTTAGTTATTGTTTTTTAAAGTATATGTGAATTTATATATGGTAATTTGTAATTCTATCATTAAATTTGCTCATATTTATTAATTTTACCATTATTTAATTAATCCAGCATCTCATTTTCATTATTCGTCAGACGTCATTGTTCCGTATATGCTGTAAGGAACATCACTCAGTCTAATCCCTTTAAAGGAAGTTCTAGTTAATTACTTAATGTATTTTATTTATTTAATGTACATTGGTTGCCATATTAAAAAAAAACATTATAACAGACAAAAATTATTTTTTTAGATCATGATGAAATTTTCATGGAACCAAATATATCTCATTAAAACAAAATATAATTATCAAACTTGTCGCCTCCGTTAAAAACAAATTGCGCAGACATAAACTTAAAAACGTATATGCAAATGGAATGTACAATCATTTTTCTTTGAAAGTAGTTAAAAACAAAATTTAAAAAATGAACAAATAAGAAAAATTTTTAATCTCGAATTTCAAATACATTTATATAGATATATAGATTTATATCGATATATCGATTTAAATAGATATATAGATTTACGATATTATAAACTATTTAAAATAAATAAATAATATGTACAACGAGTCGCACTGTAAAGAAAATGCTGAAGCAGAATCTGTCTATGGTTATTCTGATTTATTCAAAAATACATAAAGAAAACTTTCAACTTTTATAAAGCTCCCTTTCGTCCCCAAGTATGCAGACAGAATGGTTTTGAGGGGAAGTTTTAGAAGTAGCCATTATTTTTTATATCCGTTCTTTTAGAAATTTATGACAATCGCTGCGCGAGTTACCAGCGACACGTTTTTGCTTCTAACATCTTAAAATATTACTTATACGTATGTTAGCAGTTGAGTTCTTGCATATGCTTGTTAGCAGTGAATTTGTCGCACATATATATTTTAGCAATGCAAGTTTTAAAATTATTATTTAGAAGCCCAATTCGAAAATTATTAATGTTTGTAGATGATGAAAAATACATATTGTCAGAAAAATACGAAATTAAATAAAATGTTAAAATTTTCTAAAATACATATTTTTCATAGAAGCAATTTTTTTGCGAATTATTTTCATATTTTATTCAGTAATTAAATTAATAACTCATTAAATTTTATATTATTAAATTTAAAATTTAAAATAATAAAATGTTTCTGTTTCTATGCGGAACGTACCAGATTCCATTTATTAAGTGACATTTCTAGCTTAAGAAATGTTTATTTGAAATATACTGGTTTCCAAAAGTTAAGGAAAAATCACAAAATGAGCTATAACTCGTTCAAAAAGAAAGCAATTCGTATGAAATTTGAATATATTATTAAATAAAAGATGCTGAATAAAAATATCAAATTCAAATTAGTGGCGCTGCAATCGCATTGCGTCATCTGTAAGGAACATAAAAATGCACATTAGAGAGTAAGGCTGTATTTGTCGCAGTGATAGTGTTATTATAAATCTGGGATAGCCAATTCATTACAATTACCTCGAGGCATCAATTGACCGCATAACTACAATTTCGAGCTATTGGGAGATGGGATGTAGGATAAAGTCAGACAGAAGTGGCTAGATGGCTAAATGTGAGACCTTTTGTGGTTCTTAGGCTTTGGCAACAATTTCAAACCACTGGTTCGGGCTCAAAAAGGTTCAGTCAAGGACGGCCAAGGGTTTCGACAAGCGCCGATGACCGATATTTGCGGTTATGTGTACGCAGGAATAGAATCGCGATCCCATCTCATCTTAGATCCTCCCTTGTTGCAGCCACTGAAAGGTTGGTGTCAATGTCTACTGTGCGTAGAAGGCTCCGAGAAGGTGGAAATTACGCGAGGCGACCAGCAATTTGTGTGCCGCTCACCTCACGTCACCGGAGGGAACGTTTGATGTGGGCACGTCAACATGTTCACTGGACGACTGATCAATGGAGGCGTGTTTTCTTAACAGTTGAGTTCAGGTTTAGCCTCCAAAGTGATAGTAGGTGTTTTTTGATTTGGAGAGAACAGGGGACACGTTATTATCCATCAAACATTTGTGAAAGAGATTCATACGGAGGAGGCGATATCTGCGTTCGGGGTGGTATCTCTTTGGGTGGACGCACAGACCTCCATGTTTTTCCACGTGGAACCGTGAATACTTACATCTATAGAGATGACATACTTGATGCTTATGTGCGTCCTTATGCCGGTGCAATAGGTAATGATTTCCTTTTACAGGACGACAACGCTAGACATCCCAGGGCTTGTATCGTGGAAGATTATCTTTATTACTAGAAAATTCAGCGCATGGAATGACCAGCTCGATCATCGGACCTGAATCTCATCGAGCATGTTTGGGGTGCTTTAGGAAGACATGTTGATGCTACCAATCCCCCTCCTCAGACCCTTGCCATGCTTACAACTGCTTTGCTAGAGCAATGGCTTGCATATATCAGCGACCTCATCGACAGCATAATTGCCAGTATGGCACGTCGCTCTATGTTCAGTATTGCTACTAGAGGTGATCATACGGCATATTAAAGGTACTCTTCCTATACCAAACTGACAAAATCATTTTGCTAATTTTATAATTATGCTATTTTTTAAACACCATAATTGTCCGGTAATTTCTTTTCATGTTATTTTGTACCTTACTATGCGTTGTATATTGGGGCTGAGTTTAATTAAAATCTACATGTAATATTTTGTGTTATCGCTATTTTTGTGATTTTTCCTTAATTTTTGGAAACTAGTGTAAATGGAATTTCCAAAAATTTACAGATAAATACTGGAACGTTGGCAAGTCCTATGCGAAAAATATCAAATGTATTTTTTTCTATACCTTCATATAAACAAATTACGCAGTTTAAAATGACTTCCATCCACATTTCCCAAAAAATACTGCTTAAAGCACACATATACGTAATTCTGCTCAGTCTTCTTTATTACATTTTAGCAAATATATATATACAGGATTACAGGAGATTCATTCCCAGTTCTCGTCAATATTGAATTTAAAAGTAAATTTCAATAAATAAGTTAGCTATAGGGAAGTTGACTTAATTTAGGGCAACCTATTTGCATCGCAAAGTTTGGTGATGTTGAATCTAAAACTACTTAATAATTAAATAATCGGATGTACCAATCTTAAAACTTTCTTCTGTCTCATACATGTTAATACTTCAATGACATCACATCGCCAATAAAACCAATATATTTCGTCATTCTGCTGTATGTCAGCTGCTTGCGAATCGCCGGGTTACCTCGATGCGAAGAATACTTTATTGTACGAGCATTTGATGTAGAACACAAATAGGAAAAAAAACCTTCTATCGTAAAACGGTAATAAAATATAGCCTCCTTATTCCTTGGTTATAAGAATCTAGCTAATTTTACTGGAAAACAATAATGTAACATACATTGAGTCCGATTACAGGAGGTTCATCCCCAGTTCTCTTCAATATTGAATTTGAATGAGAATTTCAACAAATCGTAGCTATAGCCAAGTTGGCTTCATTTATGGCAACCTTATTTCGTTGCAAAATTTGGCGATATTTTGCCAAGTGTCACCAAACATAGCGAGATTTTCATGCTGGAAAATATGAATATATAGTGTTAAGCATATGGAGTGGAAACAGTTGGAACGATACTTACAAAAATGAAAGAAAAATTGCCAGAAATTTTTTTCCCTATATCTCATAAATTATACCCATTTATGGAATGGTTTATGGTGTAATTTGTTCAACATTTAAATACAACAATAAGAATTTCTTAACCTTTTTTTTTAGAGAATCTTTTAGGCAGTATTACACACTGAAAACATTTTCGTTTCAATTACTTTTAATAACAATAATTTTAACGAGTTAACAGGACCGGCTAATAAGAATATAAATATAAAATACCACGTATTATTCGAAATTTGGACTTCTTATAGTTAATGCATTCACAAAATTAACCCCATTCTGTTACGTCTTCCTCATTAAAACTAATATGATTTCGTAATACAATGAATAGCACCTCCTAAAACGTATTATACGCAACGCGTTTTCATTTTTTACTAAACGTAATACGCTTTCGATAAATCCGGTTATATTTCATTTTCAAGAGCTGAGCTGAATAGACACTAGATTAAATAATGATGTGGCATTTAATAGCGATGGAAGGCAAATCAGTATCTAGATTTCAAAATATGTAGGTGAACTTATTAATCAATTCAAAGAAATTTAAAAGTGTAAAGTAAAATATTTCACACTTTTGAGTAGTATATATTTTACATTTATTAAGATTAGGAATTTCTGTGGATATTTTAATCTTTATATTTAAATGTTAATTTTCAAGAAGGCGTGTAGCTAGTCTAATTTTTCCGTATTAAAAACTAGAGAGAAAAATCCTGCGTCAAGCATAAAATATGAAACAATTTCGGACTCATTCATAATACAGTAAAAAAAAAAAAAAATACCATTTAATAAAGTGAAAGATGATAAACAATTTGAAAGCTTAACACATTTGAAAATTAATTTGAAACCATGAATAGTCGGTAAAATATACGAATACTTTTCTGAAATTCTGTATAAGATCTACATATTTCTATATACACTGCATAGTACCCTCTGCATAGTTTAGTTCAGTTAGAAAACGCATTACCCAACTGAAAATTCTCCTACAGCATATTCCGCCAATGACAGGAAATGCGTTAGAATTTTTTTTTTGCGTAGTCCTGTATATCATATTTAATTTATACACACCAAGTAATATACAAAAAAGTAGTTAATTTGAAAATCGAATACAATAAGAGAAAACGCACATGTACCAATTATCGCTCATAGACATTACTGCAATCGAATTATTTTCTGTGCCCCTGTAATTGAACGATAATTGCTATGTACACCATATTCTACGATCAGCATCTTGTTGTTCACATCAGTGCTTATATCAGTTTCAATTCTTTTGAGAATTTAAGTAAACGAACTATGTAAACTACACACTTCATTTTCAATATCGTGCATTTTATAGTGATACTCAATATCATATATCAATAATATATACATCTATATATATTCATCTGTATATATATATACATATATATATATATATATATATATATATATATATATATAATATAATATAATATAAATTGGGACTGGATGTTAAATAATATATCCAAATGGGCAATATTATATATACTAGATTAATTTTAACACAATAATTTCAAATTGGTAAATAAATCATACGAGTAGTAATTTTCCAACTGGACGAAAAATGTCCGGGCCAGGATTCGAACCTGGGATCGCTTGGCTGAAGCCGCCACGCTCTACCACTGAGCTATCCCGGTCGATATGGCGGCTTCAGCCAAGCGATCCCAGGTTCGAATCCTGGCCCGGACATTTTTCGTCCAGTTGGAAAATTACTACTCGTATGATTTATTTACCAATTTGAAATTATTGTGTTAAAATTAATCTAGTGTAATCACGTATCCAGCGTTTACTGTAGTTCCTTTATCTGCGATCTTTTCTGTTGAGCTGATTAAAATATCAGACCAGATTCTCTGATCAATAAGGTTAACTGGATGAATTATGCCCTCCAGATTCGACCGGGATAGCTCAGTGGTAGAGCGTGGCGGCTTCAGCCAAGCGATCCCAGGTTCGAATCCTGGCCCGGACATTTTTCGTCCAGTCGGAAAATTACTACTCGTATGAATATTATATATAGTCATATATATCCAACTGGACAATAATCATATACAGCGGTGCCAAGTTCACACTAATCTTCCGCAATATGTGGTTTAATCTGACCCAGTTTAACAATGCTTCAAACCAGGAAAATTGGTGGATCAATCTTTATTTAATTAATTTCAGGTTTCTACGTGGAATTTATTTAATTTCATTTCTTAAAAAATTTCTAGTGCAAAAGTGTTAAACCTGGGTCAGTTTAACCCACATATTAAGGAAGATTAATGAGAGCTTGGCACCTCTGATCATATATATCCATAATTTTACAATGATATTTTAAATGAATGCGGCTTTTTCAGAATTTCACCAGTGGTTAGGTATAACAATTTGCTTTTTTAAACAGATTTTCAGGGAATTTAAAGCCATCAAACGATGTCTGGAGAGAATATTAAGGATTAATACTTATCTCTGTGTAAGAAAACATTTTAAAAAGAAAAGAGTAATCTTGAAACAATTTTAAAATGTTTTTAACAGTTACATGTCAATTACAGGACAATACATGTGTATATACCTGAATTATAGCACGGACAGATAGACAGACGACAAAACAGACAGATAGTGATAGACTGCCAGACAAACCAAAATCATAAGTACTTTTCAACTATGTTGGAAATTGTTAAAGTTTATGTTGAAAAGTATTAAAAAATATGAAAATATTCCAATTTCAGTTAATATGAAAAAGGATGCACTGAGCGAAGTTTACAGGATTGTTTATAACTTTTTAAATAAAGAAGCTGATATAATATACCAAATTCAGACTAGTACGAGTTACCAAATTCGCGAAACTAATTACATTCTAAATCGTATTTTTCATTTAATTTGAAACATTTTTGTAACACAATTAATGATGTTTCTTTTAAAAGTTAATTAAACGGAACACAATTTCATTTCTCACTAATATTAACAATATTTTGAGAAATCTGGAAGAGTCTCATTTTTCAGTGGACTGCTGCATAGTAGAGAAGAAATGGAAATAGCCAAAGTCAAAAACCCAAACCCGAGCCTGCAGCCGAAACAGGTTCGCGCTCAATTTTTATACCAGTATTCGGTATTAAAATTTTATATATTTATAAATATAAAAAAATTCTATTTTAGACACAAGAATGTAGTATAAGTGTCTTATAGTGTTTTACACTCCATTAAATCAGTTTGAAAGGGAACTGGATTGTTATTGTTGGGATATAACAAGAAATATTCTATCAGATTCTAAAGACTTTTCACGATCAGTGTTTATAACATAAAGAGGGATATCCCTTGTCAATCCTCCCTTTCTGTTTGAAGTATTTTTCTGGATTTACTGGGAAACAGAACTCGTGTCTTACTGCCATAATTTTACAATGATATTTTAAATGAATAAGAGTCATTCCATATAAGAATCAACCATAAGAACCACGTCTGTGATTAAATGGTAAACAGATTCACGTGATTTTGTTTTTCTCAGTGAGATGACCATTAGAAAGAAAGAAATCCAGAATATTAATGTTGTGGGACCATTGGTTTTGATTTGGTGGGGGGGTCAAAAGTCAGTTCCCCGCCTGACATGTGTCAAAACTATAGTGAAATTTCGAAAAAAAATCAATTTTTGCGGCCATCTAGTTCACTGCATCACACATATCCCATAATTTTTATTCTTCAATAGCAAAGGGCCAACCTTATATAATACAGCCATGTAATTTCTTTTGTGGGAGAACTTCAATGCATACTGAGAGAAATACTATGAAAAACATAAAATTTAAACTTTTCAGGCGGGGCACTGACTTTTGACCCCCTCCCCCCCACCAAATCAAAACCAATTGTCCCACAGCATTAATATTATGGATTTTTTTCTTTCTAATGGTCATCTCACTGAGAAAAAAAATCACATGAATCTGTTTACCATTTATTCACGGCCTGGGTGACTCTTAAATGGAATGACTCATAAGAAATGTGGATTTTGCAGATTTTCACGAGTGGTTAGGTATAAAAGTTTGCTTCTTTAAACAGATTTTCAGGGAAATTAAAGCCACAAGACGTTGTCATGAGGAGGTGTTTAGGATTAAGTCCTATCTCTATGTAAGGAAACATTTTTAAAAGAAAAACGTAATTTTGAAATTTTTTAAAATGTTAGTAACAGTTTTCTATTGCGTATTCTCAGTATCAGGCCCGATTTCTGATGGCACGGATTTTGCCTGGCTCGGGCGGACTCGGAACTGATTTCAAATTGTGGAGCGTCGGCATCCAAAACTGAACACGAATTCGTCTGTAAAGCCTTATGTAAAGCCTTATATGAAGCCTTCTGTAAAGCCGTCGGTAAAATTTATCTGTAAAGTGATGAATAATGGAGATGGTATTGAATATGCGAGTCACATATTAATTAATACAAGTAACTATTTAAAATATTCCTTAAATGAAATAACTTTAGTATTATAGCTAGAAATTGCTCAAGAGAGAATTGTTCAACAAATTTGGAGAAATTCTACGAAGCAAAAAAAACTCTTTTCACCTTCTCATGCCATGCATTATGATACTCATTTCAGTAACACGAATTGGTATAGACTTGTAAACATAAAATACTTCATAGTATTACAAATTCGTGTTTCTAATCGAGTTAATGCGTTTACGAAATTATCGCATTCTGACATTTTCTCGTCATTGTATCTCAAGTATTTTCGCAACACGATTAATGATCATTCTTTGAAAAACTTATTACACAAAACGCACTTTCCTTTCGACTATTCTAATAAGATTTTGAGAAATCTGCATGTGTTTCATTTTCCAGCTGATTGGTGAGAAGACATGAGAAAATAACTACCGTGTCCTTTTATATTTTATTTCAATGAATTATAATATTTATTATATATACATTTGTAATATTCATAGAAATCAATAGCTGAGATATTTTGGTTAGTAAGAGTAAGAAAGCCCATATTAATAGATGGCAAATATTTTGTGCCTTAATTAGTTTAAACATGCTGTATTAAATGGTACTGAACGTTTTAAAAATCCAGTAACAAGTAAGTTGAGACAGCTATTGAAATTATTATCGCAAAAAATTTTTGTGAAGAATTGGGGAATTTCATTAATATATTCCCTAGTTTTATGTCAAGTTATTACCGAAATATGATGCTGTCTCGGATTTCATTAGCTAACTTAACTAATTTATGTTACCTATCTGTCTTTAAATCTGAAAAATTTTCCTAACACAAAATGTTAACCTTTTACGAGAAACTTTTTAATTATACAAAGCGCCTTTTTCAACCAATTTAATAAACATTTGAAAAAAATGGATGTGTTTGAGTTTCCCGCTCACTGCTGAATACATTTGCTATGAATATTTACTGCAGTCTTTTACATTTTGTTTACGAAGTCCTAACTAAATATTTGCAATATTTGTAGCATGTAACAGCTGAAGCATCTTGATTAGAAAGTGTAAGACAATACATAATAATCAATGCCGACAAATTGGAAATGGTAATGCGAAATATTTAACAGATTACTTAGTTTATACAAATGGTCTTAAAATGGAATTAATATTTCTAAAATTCAATAACAAGGCAGTGATAAAAGCTATCGCATATAATATTGCAAAATATAATTGTGTCAATTCAGTAATTTCTTCCTATGCTTCCTAGTTTTAGATCAAAATATCAATAACAGATAGCGCTGAGTTGTATCAACGTTCTTTCCCAAATGAAACGCTTTGTGTAACTGCGCTATCATTAAATAGTAAGAATTTCTGTAACGTAATTAATGAAACTTCTTTTAAAATCTTATTTTGCAGAAAGCGCTTTCATTTCGGTCTTACCTTAATAAGATCCGGAGGTATTTCATTTTTCTAGCTTACTGCAGAGTAGACATCAAATGGGAAATTGCTGTGATATTTTATATTTAAATTCCACAAATGTAATTAATCATTTCAAATATGCTTAGTATGTAATAGATGAAGGATCTTGACAAGAATGTATATTAGAGAAAATATTACTCAAATTTAAATTTGTAAAGGAAAATATTTAGCAACTTATTTAGCTAACACTTAAAGTTTATTAACCCTCTAAACTGACGGATATTTTCTAAAGTAAATCTTGTGAAAATTTTTAATTTGTGAATGAAAATTTTATGCAGCTATTTTATAAAATTTTTAAGCCTAATGTAAAGAAAAAATGTTCAATTTTATGTTTTGTTTTTAAATATGTATTTAAAATACATATTTTATTATCTTTCTAACAAGTTTATACCGATTCTATAAATTAAAGATTAAAAACAGCTACAATTATGTATTTTTTTTACTACTATAGCTAGTTCCTATAATTTAGTGTTTTCGGCATAATTTTAATAAATAGTATGCAAAATTTCAAATTAAAACAATAGCGATAAAGCAATGTTATAGTTGAAAAGTTAAAACAACTATCTGTTTTCTAATTGGAACATTTATTTATCTCTTTACTTATTTGCTAAAATTTATCAAATGTGCTCAGTTAAAGTGTTTTCAACATGATATCTGTTCTAAATTTATTATGCATCCATTCAAATTATTTTAATGCAATTGGAATTATATCCGGAATTATATGAGCTAGTCCATGATTCGTGGTGCAGCGCTACCAGTCAACAGTTCAATTGTGGACTGGGCAAGGCTCGCTCAACATTTAATTCCTTCAGAGACAATAAAATGAGCACGAAGCTTGCCTGGCATACTAAACACTGAGGGTCCCTCATTAGGCGGACCACCTGACCGGGACATATGCTATATAAACGGCTTGCTGTGTGCTAGGGTCCACGGTCAAGAAAACAGGGCTGGGCATTGTAGGATATGATCCTAAATTAATTGTATCGCCGAAGTTTTAGTTTAATTTTAGGAATTATCTAAGTATTTGTTGTGCTTTAAAAAAATAATATTTTTATTCATTGTAGAATATTCCGCAAGAACAATTTTGAAACAATCTTATGAAAACTTTTTTTTGCCTTAACACCTTTGAATCTGTTCTTCAAGATAAATAAATGTCAATCGAGGAAGTGTAACTGTTTTTATATGCAAAGTAAAAAATATATTATTAAATTGCTTATTTATAATAAAATGAATCAAGACAAATATTTTTATCTCATTGAATAGGTATTAATGACTTATTGCTGAGTTTTAAACGATTTACTAGAATTATTAAATGAATTGTATGTTGCTTTTTATGATCTCTATTTATTTAAACAACAGTTTATATACAGTCTTTGATATTTTATAAAAAATAAAATCAATTGAAAAACATTGAAACATTTTTCTTAGAAGTGAGCTGAATAGAAAAGTTTTCGAAATAAACTTGATTTCGAAAAGATATCATTTTAGTCAATAACAAGTAGCTTTTTACGGAATGTTCTAGAAAATCACTTTTAGTAACGAAAAAAGTATAAACGCTTAACTTTTGTAAGAAAGAATAATGTGTTTTTCCTTAAACATTGTATCTTGGATTGTTTCCCTTTTTGTTTACATCTTCCTTGATCATGTACATAGAGTACACAAATATATACATACTTCAAAAAAAGTAAAGAAACCAATTTTAGTATATTATTCACTTTGTGAGTGTTTCAAAATATCTATCATCGTCCAAAATGTCATTTCTGTTTCTATTTTTCTTACCAACTATTTTAAAACAGAAGTTTCGAAAATCTGAAACACTTATAATATTATTGAATCATATTTGGAAGTATCTGTAGAAATTAGTAAATAAAGATATGGTTATATACTGAACCAGAGATTTCAGAACTATGTTTCTAAAAATAGAGCAGATGTCAAGTGATTGCCTGTTTTTAAGCTATTCATCGAAAGTTGGCGTATTTTAGCAAGAGGAGCTCAACACAACAGTTTATATTTCTGTAAACGCGATATTTTTATCGACATACATTTTAACCCTTTGAGGGGCGGTGGTATATATTATATACCACCTAATTTTAATCCGATTCAAACCAGAAACTTTTAATTAAATTTTACTTTTTTAACTTTTGACGAAATAAAGTTGAAAAATTGCTTTTTCTTATTTTGAACTAAATTCTTTCCTAAATTCCGGTGGGAATTCAACGTTATAGGAGCACAAGTGCTTGCCCCTGAAAGGATTAAGCCACACTATTGGGAACATCGTTCATGCCTGTCATACAGTAAACAATTACACAGAATAAAATTTGTGTCAAGTTTCTATTGAAAGGAAAAGAAAAAGAAAGACAACTTGTGGAATTTTTTTATTTCTTGGTGTAAAGGTTATTCAATAATATTAATACACTCTTTACTCAATAAAAACTCATTTCAAAAGCACCATAATATCAAGAAGCACCATCAGAGCTACCTCCAGTTAGAGAGTCACATTGCAACTGCGTCACTTCTGCATAGAACACGGATGATAAAACGTATTGGCAAAACACATGCCATCCTGAAATGAACATACCGACAATGTTAAATAATTTTCATTCACCTTGGTAGTTATTTACCTTGGTAGTAATTTATAAATTGTAAATGCTCTCTAAGAACAAATTATAAAAAAAATTAGAAATTTAAAAGGGTGAGATGAGCGAAAAGCGTTCTAAAAACATTCTAAATTACAATTTCTATGGAATCTCTGGAACTAAAGAACCGTTTTCAAAAGTGATGGTGGAAAATTGATGGTGACAGTCCCTGCTCCAACATAAGCTATATTTTATGCAGTGTCACTACCCCCAGGGGGTGTAAGAACGAAAAAGGTTCCAAAATTTTTATTTTTTTAATACTGGATTTGTTAGAAAGCTGAAATTTGGAATGGTAGTTACTTATAAGATGTAAATGCTCTCTAAGAACAAATTCGAAAAAAAATCGAAATTTAAAATGGTGAGATGAACGAAAAGCTTTCTAAAAACATTCTAAATTACAATTTCTATGGAATCTCTGGAACTACTGAACTGTTTTCAAAAGTGATGGTGGCTAATTGATGGAAACAGCCCCTGCTCCAACATAGGCTATATTTTATGCCGGTGCCACTAACCCCAGGGGAGGGGGTGCAAGAGCGAAAAAAGTTCTAAAACTTCGATCGATTTTGTTTATACTGAAGGAGCTAAAATCATGAAATTTGGCATGGTAGTTACTTATAAGATGTAAATGCTCTCTAAGAACAAATTCTAAAAGAATTCGAAATTTAAAACTATGAGATGAGCGAAAAGCGTTCTAAAAACATCCTAAATTACAATTTCTGTGGAATCTCTGGAACTACAGAACCATTTTCAAAAGTGATGGTTGCAAATTGATGTTAACAGACCCTACTGTAACATAGGCTATATTTTATGTCAGTGCCACTACCACAGGGAGGTGTAAGAGCAAAAAACGTTCTAAAATTTCGATTTTTGTTATACTGAAGGAACTAGAAACTTGAAATTTGGCTTGGTGGTTATCTATAAATTGTAAATGTTCTCTAAGTACAAATTATAAAAAAATTCAAAATTAAAATGGTGAGATGAGCGAAAAGCGGTCTAAAAACATTCTAAATTACAATTTCTATGGAATCTCTGGAACTACAGAATCATTTTCAAAAGTGATGGTGGCAAATTGATGGTAACAGTCCCTGCTGTAATATAGGCTATATTTTATATCATTGACACTACCACGGGGGGGGGGGGTAAAAGAGCGAAAGACGTTCTAAAATTTCGATTTTGTTCGACAATAGTGTGGTTTAATTAGTAATTTGTGAATTATCTGTGGCAGTAAATTTACTCTAATGAAAATAGGTCAACAAATACCACTTGGCATTTTTCAAGATTTACGAGAGCAAATCCGCGGGTTTTGAAAGTATTAAATATTTTTTCTACATATGGCTGGAAACTTTAAAGGTTAAAACTTCTGTGTTAACCTGATAAGCGCCGCTATAGAATCCGCCTCATTTAAATGGAATCTAATGCATTTTTATGTATATTACTTGTTTTAATTGATGTGCGGTTTAAAAAAAAATAAAAAAATCTGCATTCATACAGAATTTACGATAGGTTCCCAAAATGGGAGATTGGGGCCTAATGTGGCTAACGCTTGTTTCTTTCGCGTATGAAAATCCAAACTATATGTTACACAGTATTCATGTTAGTAAGTAGTTAAAATTTCTAGACACGAATATTCTATATTTTTTAAGGAATTTAGTAAACATTTTTAAATGTCATTGTAATTTTTATCATGTATATATTTTTTAATTATATATCACACAGTAAATTGAAATATATCATTGAAAACTTTACCTTACTTAAATTTATTTACCTGCTTTAATCAATACTTTTATTTAGTATATTTTACACGTTTTTATCAAAAATAAAAGAGTAGTTTTAATGTACGGTACTGTATATTTTTCGAATCATAAACGAGTGTTCTTTTTGCAGGTTTTGCCTTTTGATTGTCTTCAGCTTGTAAAATAAAATAACTCACTCCATGAAAAACGAATATCTGTATTTATTGGTGCTCGTGATCCTAAACAAATTGTGAGTTTCAATTCAGGTTTTTTAGTTTTTCATCAACGTAATAATAATACGACGTAGAAATTCTTAATAATTCTTCTTTACCATGCTGCTACAAAATCCATGCTTAATATGTCAGTAAAAGAGTTCCACCACCATTTTTTACTTTTATTATTGGTCTATAATAGATTGAAAATCAATCTAGACGGTCTACAACCCGGATGTTTCTATTGTAAGAATCAAGTACGGCAGATTGTGGAAGATTAATTTTATTTTTCTCCTAAAAACAAGCGATTATATTTCCTAATGACCTCCATTACTTTAAAATAGCTTCCTAAGCATACAACTTTATTATGTTTTTACTTTATTATGGTAAAAAACTTTGCTGCAATAAATTTCAAGAACCATCTTTCTTCTTTTCCCAAAAGTTTGCTGTTAACGTAAAAGAAATATTCCCTTTATAAAATCACAAATCATCAATATTCATCAAATACACATTTGTAATGTGCTATATTAGGTAAAACTAAAAAAAAAAAAACATTTAAAAAAATATAAACTGTTTTAAAATGAACTACGATGTACCTGAAAAGCAACATTTTTTTCTGACGCAAGTATATATATAACTAGATAATACAACTATTCCTAAACTTTTAAAAAAGTATCTAATTTTAAATTATTTCCTAACTGGTTCCTTCCACATAGTCTTGATATTTAAATGGTCGCCCTTTTTTTAATAATATTTACAAGGAATCCCTTATTAGATTTGGCGAATACTACACGTCGCATATCATTTCATATTAATTAATTTCTTAATTATTAGAGTTAGGAGTATTTTTCCAATTGCAAGAAAAAAAAAAGTCAAAAGTTCTTTTTGATGTTTTTAAATGACGATTTTAAAAAATTGATTTTCATCAAAATAATTATATTTTAAAAGTTCCAAAATCTAAATTTTTATACGGATAGGTATCCTGCAAACTATATTTAGCTAAACTTTCTCTCTATTCGAACAAATGCGACAGTAAAAAATTAATTTTGATATGCCCAAAACATACCAAATTATAATGCTTTGAATTACATGAGTTGTCAGCGTTTTTTGGCCTTAAAAATGGATTATCAGCGTTTCTTTTTAAATCCTTGAAATAAATGAAATTGCTTTGTCGTTAAAGCATGTTAGAACTAAATTAATGTCTTGATCTTATTTTTTTAATTTTACAATAATATGTTTATATAAATTGTTTAACCATCATGATGTTATTCATTGTAAAACACATATTTCTGAATAAACACATCTACTTGAATGAAAGTTTAGACCATTAAAATTTCTTCACAGTTTCTTTACATACATTCAATTCAAAATACTTGGGGAACGCCGATATTGTGTGTTGACCTATTTGGAATACTAAATGTTAATTGGACAATTAGGTTTAGCATGGTTGAACTTTAGACATGATAGACTGTAGCATGGTTTAATTAAATATCATGAAATAGGATGTCATAATTATATGCAACTTCGAATTAACGTAATACTGAAATTTCTATGTAATGGGCATCAGCGTATACATTAAAATTAAATTACAATTTGAAGAACGCAATTTATTTTGAACCAACTTTAGTACAAGAGAAAAAATTATTTCAAAAACAATGCATAATTATTATTTTTTTATTTATATTTATTTTAATGTAAAAATTGAGTTTTCGAAATACTGTTTCTAGAATGATGTTGGGAATATGATTAATTACTATATAAAAATAAATTGCTAATATAATATTAACAATGAAAATAAATAAATATCATTACAATTTCAATGGTTAGATCGAAAGAAACGTATAAGTTTGGAATTTTGTTTCAGGAAAATGTAAAAAGATATTTGCATTTTTTTGTGTTTTATTTATTACACTTGAAAAAAAATTGATTTTTGTAATGACGCTTGGTAAATCCAATCTGACCTCCTCCCACACAGGTAGTTTCTGTCTGGTAGCCGTCCATGTTGATCAGCGTATCTCAATCAAATGTTATCGGAAATTATAAAAAGTATAATGTCTTTAGTCCGAACACTTAAAATTGGAGAGAATTCTTTTTTTTTTAAATAAATTTATTTTCAATAAATTGGCGGCTGTTTAAAGATAGGATATCGATTTATAAAATGAAATTGGATTGTTTATAAAAAGTAGAAAAACTCACAAAATCTGCGAATAAATATTAAAAAAAACTACAATTTCCGAAATTTTAAAAAAGATTGGTTGGTATTTGTTCGACGTATCATGATCACAATCTTTAAAAACATAGTTTTGTTATAATAACGTTTAAGGATTCAAGTTATGATATATGTATGATAGAAGAAAGTAAATTAAAGCAGCATAATTTACTTAATTTTTATGACTTCGACAAGAGGTATAACTGCATATTTTTTACTACTTGTACTTTCTGAAATTTTAATAAAAAATACATTTTTAAAAGTTTATAGGTAGGTAGACTCCCTGAAAATATGGTAGTCGGAAAAAATCACACCGAAACTAAACATCACTTTAAAATCACCACGGTAAAAATTGCCACCAGAAAAAATCACCACCGGAAAAAATCTCCCTGGTTAAACACATCACCGGTTAAAAAATCTCCCCGGAAAATATCACCATGAAATAAAAGGGCTTACATTAACAAAGGTGGAAGGGGCCCACACAGTTATGAATAATTATATATAAGTATAGCTGCTTATAAAATGGTGTGATGTTGTGAATTTAAATTTATACATTTATAGTTTTTCAAAACTCATAACAGACTCTGATAGCGAATTGGTAAGTGTTAACTCAGATAATGTGTGGTTAAAGAAAATTAATATTGAAAATAATTTGATAGAATCTAAATTTGATATGGGTACTGAAACTAATGTATTGCCATTCTCTGTCTATAAAAAATATGAATACTCCATCAAATGTTACATTACGTAAGAATAATATTACATTAATTTCTTACGCTAACATTAAATTAATATCAGTACAAAAACCTCTAACGCGTTAAAAGTTGTGACGCAGCACTTTCTTTTGGCTGTATGAATTTTAAATATGGGTCTTAAAAGCAATGATATCAAATTTAAGTGACGCTATGTTAATAATTTTTTTTAAATCATAATTTTCTTTTTAGTTTTATTTATATTCACAGGTGCAATTATTATCTTAATATGAAAAAATATATAAAATTTATTCGCTGATGCTTTTTCATTCACATCTCTCATGAATTCAAAATATGGGTTTTAAAAGAAATGATATCAAAATTTGAGTGACACCTTGACGTTAATTTAATAGGACTCTTTTAAAATTCAATTTAAATTATTTTTGGTTTGTCTTCTAAAGTATATTTACACATACAAACAATACTTTTAATTTTTCAATACACTTTTAAATATATTACTTTCACTGAGCCTATATTATGTATTGAAATGTATTTATTTCAATAAATTGATTTATCTTCTGGGCCACGCTATCCAAAATCATAAGTAAAATTTATGTAAATGATTATTTTGCGTCATATTATCCACTTGAATACATTTCCCTTTGTTTGGATACTATGACGCAAAATAATCATTTACATAAATTTTACTTATGATTTTGGATAGCGTGGCACAGAAGATAAATCAATTTATTGAAATAAATACATTTCAATACATAGTATAGGCTCTGTGAAAGTAATATATTTAAAAGTGTATTGAAAAATTAAAAGTATTGTTTGTATGTGTAAATATACTTTAGAAGACAAACCAAAAATAATTTAAATTGAATTTTAAAAGAGTGCTATTAAATTAACGTCAAGGTGTCACTCAAATTTTGATATCATTTCTTTTAAAACCCATATTTTGAATTCATGAGAGATGTGAATGAAAAAGCATCAGCGAATAAATTTTATATATTTTTTCATATTAAGATAATAATTGCACCTGTGAATATAAATAAAACTAAAAAGAAAATTATGATTTAAAAAAAATTATTAACATAGCGTCACTTAAATTTGATATCATTGCTTTTAAGACCCATATTTAAAATTCATACAGCCAAAAGAAAGTGCTGCGTCACAACTTTTAACCCGTTAAGGGTTTTTGTACTGATATCATTACTTTTTTAAGGTAATTGATGAAAATATCAATTAGTCGAAATTAAGTATAGGGTATAAATTAATCATTAGAATAAAATTTTAAAGAAATGCTAAAAAGACCCCTTGGACCCCAATAAAATATGAGGGTGGTGGCCCAGGGAGAGGAATCCAAGACTCAACTTTTAAATTATACAGCGAGAGTAACACAATTAGAAGGATGAAAATGCATGGCAAAACCCGTTTGTTCCATCTTCCTCCGCCAAAGGGCGCAATCTTTTCTATACAAACATAGCTGAAAATTTTCAGGCTGTCGATTCCGAGTCAAATGAGCCATAAATCGTCGTGATCGGGCCCATAGAACACAAGATAGGAAAGCGCCCCCTGGTGGTGAAACTTGTAACTAAAATCTATATATCCTGTCGATGTCCAGTTGAATAAATCAAACTGCATTGTGATGGGACCCATTGGACTTGAGATAGCTGCAAAATCCGTTAGTTCCATCTTCCACCACCAGGGGGTGGACTCTGTTCCATACAAACATAGCTGAAATCTTCGAGGCTGTCGATTTCGAGTCGAATGAGCCATACTTCGTCGTGATGGGGCGCATAGGACCCGAGATAAGAAAGCGCCCCTGGTAGTGAAACTTGTAACTAAAATCTATATATCCTGTCGATGTCGAGTCGAATGAATCAAACTGCATTGTGATGGGACCCATAGAACTCGAGATAGCAGCAAAATCCGTTAGTTCCATCTTCCACCACCAGGGGGCACACTCTGTTCTATACAAACATAGCTGAAATCTTTCAGGCTGTCGATTTCAAGTCGAATGAGCCATACCTCGTCGTGATCAGGCCCATAGAACACAAGATAGGAAAGCGCCCCCTGGTGGTGAAACTTGTAACTAAAATCTATATATCCTGTCGATGTCCAGTTGAATAAATCAAACTGCATTGTGATGGGACCCATAGAACTCGAGTTAGCTGTAAAATCCGTTAGTTCCATTTTCCACCACCAGGGGGCGCACTCTGTTCTATACAAACATAGCTGAAAATTTTCAGGCTGTCGATTTCAAGTCGAATGAGCCATACCTCATCGTAATCGGGCCCATAGAACACGAGATAGGATAGCGTCCCCTGTTGGTGAAACTTGGAACTAAAATCGATATATCCTGTCGATGTCGAGTCAAATGAATCAAACTGCATTGTGATGGGACCCATAGAACTCAAGTTAGCTGAAAAATCTGTTAGTTCCATGTTCCACCACCAGGGGGCGCACTCTGTTCTATACAAACAGCTGAAATTGTTGAGGCTGTCGATTTCGTGTTGAGTGAGCCATACCTTGTCATGATCGGGGTCATAGAACCTGAGATAGGAATGCACCCCCTGGTGGTAAAACTTGTAACTAAAATCTATATATCCTGTCGATGTCCAGTTGAATAAATCAAACTGCATTGTGATGGGACCCATAGAACTCGAGTTAGCAGCAAAATCCGTTAGTTCCATCTTCCACCACCAGGGGGCGCACTCTGTTCTATACAAACATAGCTGAAATCTTTCAGGCTGTCGATTTCAAGTCGAATGAGCCATACCTCATCGTAATCGGGCCCATAGAACACGAGATAGGATAGCGTCCCCTGGTGGTGAAACTTGGAACTAAAATCGATATATCCTGTCGATGTCGAGTCAAATGAATCGAACTGCATTGTGATGGGACCCATAGAACTCAAGTTAGCTGCAAAATCTGTTAGTTCCATGTTCCACCACCAGGGGGCGCACTCTGTTCTATACAAACAGCTGAAATTGTTGAGGCTGTCGATTTCGAGTTGAGTGAGCCATACCTTGTCATGATCGGGGCCATAGAACCTGAGATAGGAATGCACCCCTGGTGGTGAAACTTGTAACTAAAATCTATATATCCTGTCGATGTCCAGTTGAATAAATCAAACTGCATTGTGATGGGACCCATAGAACTCGAGTTAGCTGCAAAATCCGTTAGTTCCTTCTTCCACCACCAGGGGGCGCACTCTGTTCTATACAAACATAGCTGAAATCTTTCAGGCTGTCGATTTCGAGTCGAATGAGCCATACCTCATCGTAATTGGGCCCATAGAACACGAGATAAGATAGCGTCCCCTGGTGGTGAAACTTGGAACTAAAATCAATATATCCTGTCGATGTCGAGTCAAATGAATCAAACTGCATTGTGATGAGACCCATAGAACTCAAGTTAGCTGCAAAATCTGTTAGTTCCATGTTCCACCACCAGGGGGCGCACTCTGTTCTATACAAACAGCTGAAATTGTTGAGGCTGTCGATTTCGAGTTGAGTGAGCCATACCTTGTCATGATCGGGGCCATAGAACCTGAGATAGGAATGCACCCCCTGGTGGTCAAACTTGAAACTAAAATTGATATATCCTGTCAATGTCAAATTGAATGAATCAAACCATGTTGTGATGGGACCCGTAGAACTCGAGTTAGTTCCAAAATCCATTAATTTCCCCTTCCACTGCCAGGGGCGCACTCTGTTCTATATGAACATAACTGCCCCTGGTGGTAAAACTAAAATCAGTAAGTTCTATCGAGGTCGAGTCGAATGAGCCAAACTGCATCACGATTAGGAATGCACAACCTGTGGCCCGTGATGGGTAACTGGTGGCCCGCAGAGACCATACATGCCAACCTATCCAAAAATTTCGAATTTCCTTAATAATTCGTGAGAAAATGTGCAAATTTTGTCCATAGATCGTAGGAAAATATGAATTTCATCGATCAGGTGCATAAAATTATGAATTGCATCGAGTGGATGCAAATTTTGTCGAATGGGCATGGAAAAATTACAAATTTCGCCATTTTGTCGCTAGAAAAAAAAACGGAAATTTCAATAATCGGTCAACAGAAACCAGAGATGTCAAAATCGGTAATTCCGGAGTTGTAAATTTCGTCAATCACTCAAAATCTTGAATTTTGTAAATCAGTTGAAGAAAACTGCAAATTTTGTCGATAAGGCACTTAAAATCGCAAATTTCATGGATCGAGCAACGAATTTCATCGAATGGCATGGAAAGATCGTGAATTTCAATGAACAGCCGCGGAAAAAATTTGCAAATTGTCCATAGATTGTGGGAAAACATTATGAATTTTGTCTATCGGTTCTGCAAAATTATGAATTTTGTCGATAGGCATGGAAAATTGCAAATTTCGTATATTGGGCGTGGAAAAATCAAGAATTCCATCGAATGTTTGTGAAAAAATTGTAAATTTCAACAAGCGGTAAAAAAAAAAAAAAAAAAAAAAAAAAAAAAATGAAAATTTTGCCATTGTCTAGAGAAGAAAAATTGTCAATTTCATTAAATGGCCGATGGAAAGCATATCAGTTGAAAATACGAATTTTGTCAATCAGGCACAGTAAAAACATGAATTTTGTGGATCGGGAGAAGGAAAATCATAAATTTTGTTGAACGCATGCATAAAAATCATGAATTTTGTTTATCGGGCATATAAAAATCATTAATTTCGTCAAACGGATCCATAAAAATCAAGAAAGTCCTCAATCGGGTACGTAAAAATCTTGAATTTCATCAATCAGGCGTGTAAAAATATAGGACAAAATTGCCATTCGCCAATCGGCGAGTAATACTGAAAACTTGGCGACTGACTTTACTGCCACCACTGGTCAAACTTAATAGTCCCAATTGCGATTATTGAATGGAAAAAGATTTTTTTCCCGCCGTCGCTCGACAAATTTTGAAACCATTTGGGCGAATTTCACGATTTTTTCCCCGAAATTATTTGACGGATTGTGACTTTTTTTCTTCTCGAAGCCATTCGACGATATTCAAAAAAATTTTCACCTGAAACCAGTTGATGAATTTTGTGATTTTTCCACTATCAATGAATTTTAGATTTTTCTGCTATCGATTAATGAATTTCATGATTTATCGACTATCGATTAATGAATTTCACGACTTTTTCCATGAACGAACAAATTGTGCACTTTTTTCCCACTGCTATTCGACGAATTTTGCAATTCTGTTCCGCGATTGTTAGACAAATTTCACTATTTTTCTCCCGAGATCATTTGATGAATTTTGTGATTTTTTTCCCCCCGAACCTATTTGACGAATTTCTCTAATTTTTTCACGACAGTTAGACATAATTAATTTTTTTCCTGCAATGCCTGATTTCTTTCCCGAGACCATTTGACGAATGTCGCGATTTCTTTCCCAACACTATTTGACAAATTTCGCCGTTTATTCCACAATCGTTTGACAAATTTCTTAAATTTTTTATCAAGTATTTGTAAATTTGTTATTGGTCATTGCTGAAAAACAGGAGTAAAAAAATCCATGTACTGGCCAGTGGCCACTGAGTAAAAAAGTTAAAACCTATACATAAAAGTTGAACCTATACATAAAAATCATGAATTTTTTAGAACGGGCACATAAAAATCACAATTTTGTCAAGTAGCCGCATAAAAATCACAAATCCATCTAGTGGGTGCATTCTTCCAAATTTGCAACCGAACAGTGCTGTATGTATGGATAATGCTAATTATCCCCCCCTACCCAACATCTCCTCGAAACAAAAGTCTCTCTGTGCTACTGATGGTGGTCCGCGACAACCCAACAATTTTTTAAGTGGCACTTCGCCTAAAAAGATTGGGCACCTCTACTATCAATTAACAATAAATTAACCTATCGCTTGTGTCATGTATTCATGAGCGGTGATTGCAATGGAAATTCTTGTTTACAAGAATAAGACTCATATTAGGTATTTTATTATTTATTTATTGTTTGTTTACTTATTTTGATTTGATTTTCTTGTCCTTTTAGAAATTGACTTTAGATTGTTACTTAAATGGTGAGATGATTGTCAATTACCTGTTTTATCGATAAAAATGATACAAGGTAAGGAAATTGCATCGTGTCGAGTGAATATTTAGGAAGTATTTTAAAAACTGCAGACTAAAGAAGATTTGTGTTTTACTTGTTAGCTATATTTTGCAACTCTCCAAATTACTGCAATGTAAATATAGTATGAAGTTTTATACTATACTAAACTTTCCTCTGTTGTATAGCTAATTTTATTGGAATAAAACCCTGAAAATGCATTGTTGTAGTAATCAATTATTTTTGAAGTTGTGTAATTTCTGTCATAACAATTTTCAACTAAGGGAAATCTTAGATTGGACATTTAATCACAGTATTTTAAATAAGAAAACTTAAAATATTTGCAAATTAAAGAAATGAATGAAGAGATTTTGTTTAAAATTTTAAGTCTAAAGATTTTTTTTTTTTTTACAAAAAATGCAAAATTCGCCAGTCATTCGGGAAATTATCACAAAATTCTACTAATAAAATGGGACTGTAAACAAACCGGTTCAAAATGTGTCCTTTTTAAAAATTAAATTCCATCCCAGCGGCCCTGTTTTTATGTTAGTCGAGTACTAGCTGATTGACAAAATTTTTTAATCTCGCCAACCTTTTTTTTCTGACCAATCTTTAACATAAGCTAATAAAGTATAGCCAACATTTTAACATTGCTATATAGTATCTTAAAAAAATTACTTAAAAATAGCTGAAATATAATCTTGATAAAATACGTAAACACAAACATATCAATACAAATAACAAAATCTCATGTAATCGGGTAGGGGAGACCGGTACACAGTGGACCACTTTTTCAGTTAAATTTTTTTTCTCTTTAACAGACTGGCCAATCTGTATGAAAATATTTTTGAATATTCCTTAAACCTTCTTACATCCATCATAATTTTCTCACAACATAGTTTTCAATACATTAAATATATATATATATATATACACTGGTCCACCCACCAGGGTACAGTGGACCACTATTAGGTATTATCTAAAATATAATATAAATCTATTTTTCATTAATCTAATTCTTTTTTGTTGCCCCTTCATTCGCAAAATAACATAGTAATATAAATTTTGAAACAAAAACAAAAAAATAATTATATTTTGAAAATAATAACAGATTAATACAGGAACAATTGCAATTTAGTTGAAGTTATTACTTAAGTACAAAAAAAATCAGCTCACATTAAAATTTGCAAATGAAATTCCAAAATACTTATCAGTAAGATTGAGCCTGGAATTTTCAAGAAATAATTTTGGGTCTGCGCGCAACATTATGAAATCATTGACATCAACAGCAGATTCATCTACAGTTTCGGGAGAAATAAACTGATTTCCATTCAATTTGCATCTCATGAATCTTACTTGAATAGAATCATCAACAATTAGACTACAGTTATATTTATCAAAGGCAGTAAATACAAAACAAAATATTTCTTACTATGTTAAAAAAAATTGTTATTTTTATTTGTTTACTTTATTTTACAGTTAATTCTACTTTAAAACAATCTTTCTTTATAGGAAACAAGCAATTATTACATATTTTGAACATTCTGCATTAGAGGAGCAGAGTGGATTGTGGACCACTGTGCCCCAGGAGTGGGTGGTCCACTGTACCCCATGTTGAAGTTCAATAAATAATCATATTAATATTGTTTATAGCTTTCTTTTAAATTTATTAACTTTAAAGTAAAATAAAAACAAGTATCTTAGCTTTTCAAAAAAGCTGTTTTATTTTATTTATCTATAACCTTTAATTACTAAAAAAATAAAAATATGATGAAAAATTTTACTTTTAGAAGCTCAAAACAACAAAGCAGGATAATATAGTTCGATCTGAGCTAAACATACTTTCTGAAGGCTATAAATAATCATTGTAGTGCTGTTGTCTATTAGGATAGAAGAGAAGCTTAAAAAAATTTAAATAAATAAAATATTAGGGGGTGGTCCACTGTGTCCATAGGTTCACTGTGTACTGGTCTCCCCTATATTAATGATAGGCTTAGTCAATAAC
Organism: Maratus michaelseni; assembly: GCA_963931845.1. Taxonomy (NCBI): domain Eukaryota; kingdom Metazoa; phylum Arthropoda; class Arachnida; order Araneae; family Salticidae; genus Maratus; species Maratus michaelseni. Next base: position 169,584,329 of record OZ007588.1, read on the forward strand.
AAAAATGTTAAAGTAAGCCATAACATAAATTAGAAACATTGTATTTCATAATGAAAACATCGTATCTAATTTTATATACATAAAACTGAAAACTTACGTTATATAAATTCCCTATATAATATACCAAAGTTTCATCACAATTAAACGTATTTCAATCACATTGAAATAAAAAGTTTTAGTTATTAAATTTGTGTGAGGTGAATGATGGGAAAGTTTGATTTGGAGAGTTGGAAAATATAGCTAACAAGTACCTTCCTTATATTATTTTTAACGATAAAACAGGTAATACTATTGACAATTATCTCACCATTTACGCCAAAAGACAATTTCTAAAAGGACAATCTAATCAAAATAAGTAAACAAACAATAAATAAATAATAAAATACCTCAAATGAGTGTTATTCTTACAAAAACAACATTCGAGACTCGTTGAAAACAAACAGATGATTGATTTGTTGATTAGAGGCTGTTTCAAATTAACTGATAAAAAAAAAAAAATCTGAATCTTTTTTTCCTTTAAAAAATGACAAATTAAATATATAAATTACAATTAAATTGTATATATATAATTATAAATTATTTCAATATTTTAATCAAGGAATCTAAATATTTTTCGACTTAATGAAGATTTTGAAATAAGAAATTCTTTATTATAACAAAAAAGAAAAATATAGAAACAATAATTTAATTTAATACATATATATTACATATTAAAAATTGCATTAAAAACTGTTTTCGTATTAAAAAAAAAAGAATCTAAATAGTTTTTCAGCGATATGGATATGCTTTAACGTTTAACTGTAACCGTAATAGGCAAGAGCTTCCTTACTGCGCAGTAATAAAAAAGGGTGAAAAGGCTGAAGATCTGTAATGTTAGTCTACCAGAAAAAGCATAAGAAAATAGTCCGATTTTAAAAGTGGATTATATTGAAAACAAGAGTTTTCCTACGTTAGCGCAATATCTTAAACGCTTCATCTGAAACTGATTAATATAATATATTAATTTAAAAAAAAATCGTTCGATCCATTTTCGAGATAACAACTCTGTGCCCATTACACCATTACATTTTCCATTTTCGCTTAAAAATTGGTTTCCAGATCTCAAAATCTACTGCATGTAGAAATCTATAAATTTCAGGATAGAGTTAGGCCATAGATATAAGACTAATGTGGAAAAATCGAAACGGCATGCCTCATATTTACTGATATATTAAATGTCGGCGTTTCGATTTTCCTTTGATGTCCTGCTAGCTGTATATATGAGAGTGACGGAATCTTCGGTTTTGGGCTTACGGTTTTCGGTTTTTCGCTGCGTCACTCAAGAGACTACCGTCTCTTATGATATTATTAAATTGTACTGTAAATGAAAGCAGTGTTAAGTTGAAATTTATTGTTGTTAATGAGTCACCCCAGCCCATTTCAGACTTAAGAACATGTCAAATGTTAGATCTAATTAAAAAAAAAATTGTATAAATTCAGTCTGTTAGTAAACAAAATGTTATAAATGCTTATAGTGAAGTAGTCAGAGGTGTGGTAAATTCCCTGGTAACCCATATCCCATACAACTAAAATCTGAGTTTAAACCGGTAATATATCATTTTTAAGCTGTTCTTATATATAATTATTCATAAATGCGTGGGCCCTTTCCACCTTAGTTGATGTGAGCCCTTTTTTCTATAGTGATTTTTTCCGAGGTGATTTTTTCCGGTGGTGTTTTTTACCAGGGTGTTTTTTTTTCGGGGGTGATTTTTACCGTGGTCATTTTTACCGGGGTGATTTTTACCAGGAGGATTTTTCCGGAATTCTAAAATATATGCATATTGTGGGGATCTGGTATCCCCGAAAACCCAAAACCAGCTAATGAGTTGGGTCCATTATTTTTGAAGTTGCATCCATGGTTTTTCATCTACGCTTAAATGGAAACCGCACGGTGCAACACTTCGCCGTTGAGCAGGAAGAAACAAGTTAGTTGGACTTGGGCTGCCTGTCGAACGCACGTATTTTGGAGTGCTGCTTTTTAACGATTAATGCTGGATTGCTGCACGTTGGTGCGATGAGTGTATTTTTAATTTTCAATATAATTTGTTAAGATGTGTTCTTAATTTATGAAGTTCCTTATTTAATTTATTCAACTTAATCGTTAATTTGTAATCGGGTATTAGAATGCTCGCTAATAAACACATACCAGAACAATATGAACTAAATTAATTAACTTTTAAATCATAAATAATTAGAAAAAAATATTATGATTTTTAGGAAATTAATACCTGAACTGCATTGCAATATTATTTAATACAAAAAATTGTAGATATTTCAAAATTTTAAAATTTGTCATTTTGAATGATTTGTGCATAGGTTTCTAAACAATATTTTTAGAGCTACAAAATATGTGTGCATTCTTATGCTCACTGGATATGCTGTGAAAACTATTAATTTATACTTGGGAAATAACAAGAAGTATTTTTTTAAAGAAATACTTCCGAAAAAACTCAAGCAGTACAGTTACTTAAACCACAAAAACTATTAAAAAAACAAATTATTTTTTTTCTAGAGAAGTAATGAACTTAAGTATGGCATATTTCTATATTTATAGAGTAATTTTACTAAAAATGTTTATGATTTAAAAATATTCCAAACATTATGTTTCAAACTTTATTGATTAATTTAAAATATTCTTGTATAGGTAGAAGATATAAAATTCTCTGTTCATCGTTTTCATTAATAAAAAATATATAGATCACAATTTCTGTGAGTTTTGAACAATGTTTACGTTTTGTTAAATAAAAGCGAAATTTATAATTCATTGCACATACCTTCTCACATAGATACTTTCTTTGATATGTATGTTTTAAATACATTGTTTTTAATTTAATTTATTGATTACTATGATAGAAATATTCAACAATAATGATCAATCTTCATATGTTATAAAAGTTAAGGTTTCTAAATAATATAAAAATGAGGATATTTAAAAAATCACTAACTGCCCATGATAAGGAAAAGACAGATTTTTAGTTACAATATTCATTTTCTAAGTTTTAAATATTTCCTCAACTAACTGGTAAAGATACCAGTTACAAGATTTCTGAAACTCTTCAACAAAACCCAGAAAATTTAGTTGAAATAAATTTCCAAGACAGAGAAACTTTTCAATTTAGATTCTTAATTAGCCTGTAGCATCAAAGCGTATAACTGTCATTAGCATGTACATGACAAATTAACATGAGATTAATTAATAGAGGAAGTAATGAAACTTCTTGGAAATCATATTTGCATTCTTTTGTGATATGTACAAAATTTCTTTTTCAAAGAAACATGAAAATTCTAGAAAAAATAGAAATAATTAATTTTAAGATAAAATTTAATTACGTTAAACAGATGTATGTTAATAGATATTTAGAATAGTTAAAAATCAATTTACTTAATTTGCGCCTATGTTATACATATTTTGTATTAAAAATGTTCAAAAATAAAAATACAAAATTATTTTTTAAATGTAGAAACAATACTATATATTATTTTTACATTTTATCTAATAGTGTTCAATTTTGTGCGTATATAAAAAAAATTCAATGAATAATTTAAGAAAGTTTAATCAAATACATTATACTGTTTTCATGCATAAACTCACTTTTTGAACAATACAAAAAAATAAATATCAAGTACATACACAAATATTTCCTTACATTGTACAGGATGATTAAAAAAAAAGAAATATTACACAGATGTGTTTGTTTTACAGATGTGTTTGAACTGTAGAACAGACAAATTCATGTAGTAATCTGGAGTCACAGTCCATTTATTCAGTCAAAATATCTCACAAAAATCCACGTTCGGAATTTTCAGTCATAACTTCAGTCATAATAATGGATATATTTTAACGAAATTTGATACAGACAATATTTTCTTTGTGCAAAGTTTAAGGATACAATGAATAATGTAGAAGTGGTGACTGTCCTTATTTAAACAGCGCTGAATCATATTTTAGAATGTAACTGACATTTCATGAATTTTTACTTACCGGAAGTCTGTGCAATTCAGTCAATTATAATGATATTCTTGCTTCCATTTTACACAAAGCTTAGTCTCTTAAAAGCTGCGTCAAATATATTTTTTTATTAAAATTTATGAATGATCTCATTATTTTCTCTGGAATGAGAATCCATATTTTCAACTGAAAAATTAATTATACACCAGTGTTTCCTATATAAAGATTGTTTTGTTTAGTTTACTCTGTAGCCTCTCAAAGTTTTCCCAAAAAGTTTAATTTACTTTGTATATACATTTTAATTTTAGAAATGCCTTACAAAAACAACGATATATCTTTGTTTAAAAAATTATAAATTGTAAACAAAAATGATCATTTAGATAAAATATTACATTTAAAAGGGCTGCATCTTTTTTCACATTCACATAAAGATACGGTTTCTGACATTCTGTTAACTCTTCAACAAATCCCGGGAAAATTATAAACTTTGGAATGAACTTTTAAGAGAAACTTTTCAATTCAGAGTCTTAATTAGCCTGTGGCATGAAACATTATAACTGTCATTAGCATGCACACAACAAATTACCACGAGATTAATTAAGAGAGAAAGTAGTGAAAATTTCTGGAAATCATATAAGCACTCTTTTCTGGTATCTATTAAGCACAAATTTACTTTTAGAAAGTCAGAAATAAAATTACAGGTATAATAGAAGTAATTAATTTTAAGATGAGTTTCAATTATATTAAACATGTATGTGTTATGATAAATTTGGAATAGTTACATAAAAACTTTAATCAGTGTATTATGTTTTCACCGTTGGTATATAGATTTGGTCCTTAAAATATTGTATATTTTTTTTCTTAAAAATATAGAAACAATAGTTCATCATACTTTCCGGTTATTCATAATACAGTTAATTTTTGAGTGTATATTTAAATCTTTAAAAAGTTGTCAAATCAATTTTACTATTCTATTTTTACCTAAAAACTCAATTTTTGAATTGTAAAAATAAAACATTACACTAAATATATTTATTTGTTTATATAATACATTCGGATTCAAAAAGTTAAGATGTGGTAGCGCACACTACAGCAAATACGTTTTGTATACTTTTTGTATTAACAAGGAAGCATATAGAGAAAATCATGCTCTTTGGAATAATTCGTTAATAATAGATTCGAAAATAATTTTGTCATTTGGTATGAATTCATAATTCCGATGGCGCTGATGAATTTTGGATTATTTCTGTTGAGTAATTTCCGATGATGCATTCTTCTAATATGTGGCGTGTAGTGCTCATGACGTCATCAATGTGAAAGTTAACAGTAATCAGAAATTTTGTCATATCTCAAGTATTCTTTGTTCGCTTCCCTAGTGTTATAGCTCATTTTTAGGATAAATAAATTTAATAAAAAGTAAACAACAGAAACAATAAGAACTGAACAAAAGAAGCTTATTTAAAATGTTGTTCGCTGGTGAACACTTCTAATTTCAAATCTAAAGCAATTCAAATCAAAAGTGAAACTGTATTTTTGCAGAGACACAAAGCTAATTCAGTTGCATTGAATTATCCCATACCGACAGACTATGGATTGATGTTACATACCATAAAAGCAGTGCTTTTAGGATTTAAATTTTTATGTCCATCGTGCACGTTTGCACACGACAAACGACCTGCTTTGTAAAGAACGAATGGCAAAACAATAGTCTGATAAATCCATCAAGACTTCCTGTTCATATCATCTTAGACGTTCTTGATTAGATGTCATTACAGTTTGATGATGATTCCCATGGTCCTCACGTGTACCCTCGAAGAAAATGTAAATTGTCAGCAACGAAAAAAAATCTATCTACAAAATCAGGTAAGATATATAAACCATAATTGTTTCTAATGCACCGAAGGACTGCATAAGCTGTAGCAGTCTCTAAACCTAGATCTTTATACTGGTCAATGAAGAACCACAAGGTATACATATGTTGGACTTCGAATTTACATCGAGTGTTACAATGCAGTGTGAGACTAACAGTAAGCTGAAAAGATAAGTACAGTAAACGTATGTGCTTTCTTACTCCTGTGTTATCATAAGCATCGTATTTTACAGTGATGCACTGCAAAAATACTGTCATACAGTGTACAAAAGCTTCCTTTAATACTCATTAGTTTTTCAGACACCATGTCGTATGTCTTGGCTCTACCAGTAGGCCGCATAAAAAACTGAGATTTTTATTACAATTGTTCTTTTAAAGATTGGTATGTTTGTTTCTAATCATTACGGCCTCTTAAAGTTTATTTGAACCATTTGAACTTTCGACAAAACCTTCCTTTAATTCAAGTGAGATAATAAGCATAAATCAAATTATACCACACTTACGCATTTTAGATTAAGTATCGTTATTTAATATTCTTGTATTGAGTTTTTCATGCTGTTAAGATATTAGAATATATGAAAGAAAGAAAGAAAAAAAAAGCATCCCCAATTTAATATTCTTACATTATTTTTTTAATTTATAGTTTAAATATTCAATCAATGCAAAAATAACTTCTAAACCGTCAGTTTTAGAGTAAATTGTTTGAAAACATTTATCGTATTAAATATAATTACCTTTAAAATTAACTACAAAACGAAAGAGTTGGACTAGAACATATGTTGAACTTACCTGTTACGGTCACTGTCGACTACAATAAGAAAGTTTCAAATTGACAACCAGATGAAAGACCATACCTTAAGTATTTATGGTCCGAATTTCCTCTATTTTATTTCAATTTAAATCAATTTGAGTTTCCTGTATAAAATTCTAAAACAATTGCTTTCAAACTACGGGCTTATTAGGGATTATTAATTATATCAACATTGTCATTACTGGAAACATTATCTCGAAACTTTAAAATTTAAAGTAAATTGTCTGAAAACACTTTTATAGTAAATTTAATTACCTTTAAAGTGACGATAACATGATTATAACATGAGGGAATCGTACTAGAACTAATTGAGTTATGACCATTTTTACTTACCCATCATACGTAGTATAGGGTAAGTCTTGTAATCCTTTTGAAAATCGAAACAAATTTTTGACGGATTTACACGTTTGAGACACTGGAGATTCCGAAAAACATATTTTTAGAAAAAAAATTTTGCCGTCCGTCTGTGTGTCTGTGTGTCTGTATGTCTGTGTGTGTGTCTGTAAACGCTCTATCTCCCGAACAAATTGAGATAGAGACTTGCAATTTGCTATGTACTTAGTATGTAATAATGGGAATAAGCCTATTTCATTTCAATAACCTCGATTAACCGGAACATTTTTTTCGGACTCTCGAAATATTCGTTCTGATGAAAGGTATATAAAAATTTTCGAAATTGTTTATTTTAAGGAGTAAATATAAAAGACAATACAAAAACATAAATTTTGCATAAAACATGAAGTCGATCGGATAATGAGTTGTCGAGATATTTGTAATCCTATTTTCCACACTCTTCGATTTTTTATGACCCTGTATTTCATCTAAATTTCACTTCAAATATATATTTTAATTGGAAATTTAACGCTTAATCAGATGCAATAAACCGCTAGTTAATAGAAGTATTATTTTTGGAGTTATAAGGAAAAACCTCTTTCAAGCAATTCAGTAATCGAGCTTTTTTATGACGTCATCAAGCCACGATTTTATTTGAAACGACTAGTTTTTATTGTTCCCGATGGCCATCTTGGTTATGTTAACGCATTCACACCCAAATATAAAAATTTTTCATCAGGTAGACGCTCTTAATGAAAAAATTATCATCCCATCTAATTTTCGAGAATTCTGCTACGGAGCGACAAATACTCTTTTACTAATCGCAACATAGGTTCACAATACATTTATTTAGCAAAAATCTGGTGGTCCAATGGAATATGAATTTCGATTTTTGCTCACAATTTTAATACTATTTATTTAAATATATTATACTATAACACTTACATATTTTTGTGTCAGAAAGACAGTGGAGTAAGTGAAATTTTTAAAAAATATAGACAACCATATTTTCAATGAATGTACAGGGTGTCCATAATTAAACGACCTTACTTTAAAGTTGTCTAAAGACGAAACTATTGGTCAGAAAGTTGTGAAATTTTGTGAAGGACATAATGAAGTAATGGGAATTTGTTTGAGCGAAAAAAAAATGTAGTTCAAAATTTTGCCACCAGGGGGCGTTTCTTAATGAATTACACATTTAGCATACATTTACGATAGGTTACAAATTTTATTACAAAAAAAACATGTTGAACAAAACTTTTTTCGCTACATGTTTTTAGCATTTCCCAGAACACACTGCGGTCAACTGTGGAACATGCTATCTTACGATTCCAGATGGTAGCTGAAAATGATGGCCGTCATGTGGAACATGTTTTGTTGCAATGTAAACTATCGTAAATGTATACTAAATGTGTAATTCATTAAAAAACGCCCTCTGGCGGCAAAATTTTGAACTAATTTTTTTTCGCTTAAATAAATTCCCATTCCTTCATTATGTCCTTCACAAAATTTCACAACTTTCTGACCTATAGTTTCGTCTGTAGACAACTTTAAAGTAGGGTCGTTTAATTATGGACACCCTGTATATTAATTTTTGTTCAGTGCGACAGTCAAATATTCCACGGTTCACTTAGGGAGTCGCTAGAGGGCAAAACAAGTTACACCACTTAATGCAACGGCAAAAAGACAAGTTTCACAAAACCCTTCATTTCTTAAATTGTTAAATATTAACTTACCTGGCATCCTAACACTGAGAAAAATGACACTTTCAAATCTGAGTAAATCGATGTTTTCATTTTGTTATGAAAATTTTTGTTTCAAATATGGCGACCCAGTGCTTTCAATTCTGACATACCAGAAATACTCAGAATATTGAAAAATGCACATACTAAAAAATGAGAGCATAGAAGTCAGTTCATACTCATTTTTGCAACTTGGACATACTCAAATATGAGCACATGATGTTTTAATCTGGAGTGTGTGCATGTTTTCAGAAATGAGTATATACATGTTTCAAACGTGAGTAATTTTGATTTAGAGCCAATTTGACTACGCGACTTATTCAGATTTGAGTATTTTTTTGCTCAATTTTGAAAATGTCGTTTTAAGATTGAATCCTCTCATATTTTAACAAACTCTGAAAGTGACTAACTGTTCTTAGTTCAAAATAAGTATACTACGTGATATCGTTGAAGCGATAACCTTTCAGCAATACAGCACTGATATAGACATCCCATTTTCATATTTGAAAGGGTTTGACTTTCTACAATTTCAATTACCCAGATACTCTACACGTCCATTACTTTTCTACATTTTATTCAATTTACACAGAGCAGGGTATGTTTTTTGTATGTAATTTTCAAATATCTTTATTTTATTTAAAGTTGTGAACCAAACGCACGTTTGGATTGGAGTAAGACATTCGGTATATTTGAGTGAAACAATGGATTACCAACCCGATTCACTAAACAAAATTTGATTTCTTTAATGTACACAGTAACCTCTTAAAGTTGTCAATTTTTGTTAATTTATATTTGTATATATATATATTTTTTTTTTTAATTTTAGAAATGTATGAACTAAAGTTTTCAGTAAACAATATTTCTTTATTTAAAAGGTCTATAACTATAGAAAAAACGATGATTTAATTAAAACGTGTGAAACAACGCATTAATTTGAGTGAAACAATAGATTACGAACCCTAAACAAAATTTGATTTTTTCAATGTACACTGTAACCTTTTAAAGTAGTAAATATTTGTTAATTTATATTTGTATACATATATTTTTTAAATTTTAGAAATCTATGAATAAAAGTTTTTGCAAAACAATATTTCTTTGTTTAACAAGTCTATAATTACAGAAAAAACGACGATTTAATTAAAACATTATGCTTCTAAATGATGAATCTTTTCTCGCCCACATACAGATACAGTTTACGTCATTTCGTTAACATTTCAACAAATCCCAGAAATTTTACTAACTTTCGAATAAACTTCCAAGAAAGAGAAACTTTTCTATTCAGTGTCTTAATTAGCCCGTGGCATCAAACAGTATAACTGTCATTAGCAGGCACACAACAAATTACCACGAGATTCATTAAGAAAGAGAAATTAGGGGAATTCGCAAAAATCATTTACGTACTCTTTTGCGGTATCTAATAAGCAAAAATTTATTCTTATAAAAAAACAAAATAAATGTCACTGACGTATACAAGAATTTAATTTTTAGATAATATTCAATTATAATTAATAAGTATGCGTTACGTTAAAATTAAAATAGATATATAAAAGTTTTCGCATCGTTATACTTTGTATTACCTATCCTTATGCACGTTTTGTATTTAAAATATTCTGAAATAGAAATATAAAATAATTTTTATTTTCACCAGAATGTTGAAGCTAGTCCAAAATTTCTTTTACAATATTTTTAATGAAATTTGTACTGGGGCGTATATTAAAACATTCCCTGACAAATATATTATAAAATATGACAAAATGAGAAATATATTTGTAAACCAAATTCATTATCTTGTTTTCATTTAAATCATAGATTTTGAACAGTATGAATCGAACACTACCAAAATAAATAAAGAAATAAATAAAGAGTTTTAAAAAAATTTGCATTTTAAAAGGATCATCATTAAAAGTAATGTAGTATAATATATTTATTTAACTAAATTGGATAAATTATAAAATTTTGAAAATCTATAAATGATTTTAATTATGAGGAAATTTATTTGATTAAAAAATCCATAAATTGAAAAAAATGAAAGATTTAAATAAAATATTACGTTTCAAAATGCTGTATCTCTTTTCACCCAGATACATGTTACTACATTTCTTTAACTCTTTAACAAACTCCCAGAAAATTTGCTAACTTTGGTATAAACTTCTAAGAAAGATAAACGTTTCAATTCTGAATCTTAATGGGCCAGGAAACACTATAACTGTCATTATTATGTTCGCAACAAATTACCATGATATTAATTAACAGAAAGAAAATAATGAATGTTCCTCGAAATCATATATACACAATACTGTAGTATATAATAATTACGAATTTGCCTTTACAATGAAAGAAAAAATAATTTTAGGAACTATAAAAATAATTCATTTTAAAACATGATTTAATTACATTCAACAATCGTATTTTAAGGGATTTCTAGAATAGTTAAATATAAATACATATATATATATATTCCATTTAGTCTACCTTCCCAATTTTTCTGACAAAGATTGAATTTAATTTATCTACGAATAAAATTATTTATTTTAATAATATGTTCATTGTCACACTGTACTTTAATACAAAACTGCAAAGAATGTAAATATGTCGTTTTATATAGTACAAATACATACATTCTTGTATATTTGGATGCAGTAAACTCTAGTGTTTTAGATATGTTTTGTGCCACTTTGATTTGGTTGCAGAATTTAAAGAAAAATATTATTTTAATGAAAATTTAGAAATAATGCTTAAAAAAATATCCAATTAGTAAAACAATCTTTTTCCGTTTTCATGCAAGGAAAATATTTCATACTATATATATTGTAATTTTTCGTATAGTTTTAATACCTAATTTTCTGTGAATAATGTTGATAAAATTGAGTGAAATATTACAGGCATCATATTAATTTTTTACTTCTTTTTTAAAGCGCATCCTCAAACTTTATCTCATAACACAAATCCATTAAGTAAGAAATCCATTAAGTAAAATATGACTTTATTACGCTTAAAATTTTGAGAGAAATAATGTTAAATACATTAAAAATAAATTATTATATTTAAAAAAAGCCTAACGAATATTTTAAAGAAACGCCAAAAAACATTTACCGATGCACGTATATATTTATCTAATAATGCATCTTTTGAGGAATATCCAGATTCAGAAGCTATACAAAGGATTGGAAGATACACTTTGCTGTATAATAATGAGAAATATTCTGCTAAAACAGTTTTCTCAAAATTATAGACATGCTCATATAATATTTTTTCCGTTATTACTGGCACCATAACATTTTTAACGAATTTTTATATAATTTTACAGTAATAAATTATTTTTATAGTGACGGTTTACGGGATTTAGTGCTATATATATTGCATACATAGGTTTTATTTATAATATATGCAATTTTAATTAAATATTTAATTTTTATTATTTTATATTTCATTTTTCCAAAATGTCATGTTTTGTTTAAAGATTTATTTTTTAAACGTGTAATCAGAGTAAACGTACTCTTTGTCATAAGTTAACCTGAATAACATTCCTGAGCGCATCTTGAACTAGCCACGGGGATGCATCATCAAATTTCAAAATAATTCACCTTCGTCTATTATTTATGATTTTCAATAAAATTAGAGATATTGTTATTTGTTTGGATTCCCTTTTTTAAAATATAAATTTCAAAAATACATTGTTAACATTTTTCATTCTACATGAAATATATTTAATATCATAATTTAATTTCTTGCTTAATATTCGTAGATATTTTTATGACATCAAAAGTAATACAAATTTAATAAAAAAAAAAATGCTTACAAAATCTGGTTTTCCATGCATTATAAAAACAATATTAAAAATATAATATATATATATATATATATATATATTCTTCAAAACTGTCATCCCAAGATTGTTTCAAATGGATTTTCACGTAAATTAGTTATATTTAGGACATTTAAAAGTACTTTTATTACCTGTTTTCTTTTTCCTTTAAAATGTAACATCTCAAATCTTTCCAATGTCGATCCAATTGAAGTACTAGAAATTACTTCGCCGCTTTTTTTCATATTTGAACACTCTATTTTGCCGCTTTTTTTCATGGGATATATATTCTTTCGATATGCTTTTTTACAACTAATTCACGCAATATATTCAATAACAATTCTTTGAGTATAAGAAGATTCATGCTTCCACGATTTATTGATTTTGAAATGAAGTACTAAAGTGTTATATTCTGAAATATCTATAAGTGCAACAACCGTCTAACAATTTGTCTTATTTCTTGTAATGTAGCTACTATTTTTCTTAGCTATCATTAACTTCCATCATTAATTTATGTTAGTATTGAAGCTAGGCAGCAGCATTTGCGCGCTCTAAAGCAATTAGGGTATATAAATAAACAATCTACTTTTACGGAACTTAGGTAAGATAATTTGCTTACCTCCTTTTTTCAGCATTCATAGTAATACCTCTTTATCCCGCATGCCAGGTCACCAGAGTATCCACGTTATTTAATTAATCCATTTTATGGACGGAGTATCCAACAGGATTTTGATGTACATTGATTTATCCATGATAATGTAGTATCCAATAAAATGTGGCACACACTAAACTTTTATCCGTTTTGAGGATTACCATTTCTAGTATAAGTGTAGAATATTATATTATTAAATAAAATATTATTCATTATTAAGTTTAGAGAATTTAATTAATTTTAGTTACATTACAGTTACATTACTTTTAATTTAATCATTATATTATCTTTAATAGATTTTTAAGGGAGAACGAATTATACATGTTTCGTTTCCAACGCGAGAGAATAGCTAGTATTTTTAAAGTTCTATATTTGAGAAAGAAAGAGTTTTTCAGTCTGTTATGTGATGTCATGTTCCAGGCCTGTGATTTGTCAGAAATGACGTAAAGTCAAACTTACGTCATTCATACGTATTATTACTTCCTACGTCCTTGTTCTCATTCACGAGTTTGGGAAACCACTTTATGTTGCATCATAGATTGCACTTCCTTTTTGAAATTGGGTTAAACTCTTTATCGTGATGAGTTTTTTAAATGAAAGTAAATAAGCTGTCACTGAAATCAATTAACGGAGATTAATTTTATGATATATTTCCAACAATCTCCTCCTTAATCTCTGGAATTTGATTTCTTAAATTAAAATTTCTTCTGTGTATTTCAAAAATAAGTTTGAGAGTGGGCTTAGTTAAGATGTCCGCTATCATGTTCTTTGATTCGCAGTACTTTAGATTAATTGTACCATTGTCCTTTATGTGCTAAATGGAATGATATCTAATGTCAATACGTTTGGTGCGACGAGTATACTTTTCAGATTCAATCATTTTTATGCAACACTGATTGTCCTCATGCATAGTTATGGGTAACGACTGTTCTAAGTTAAATTCTTGTAAGAGTCTTATTAACCACATAATTTCTTGCGATGCATTAGCAGTTGAAATATATTCAGCTTCAGCACTTGACATGGCTATACAAGATTGTTTTTTGCTTATCCATAAAATTGGATTTTTCCCTAACAAAAATAAGTTTCCGCTGGTGGACTTTCTAGTTTTTATATCTCCAGCCTTGTCCGAGTCACAGTATGCCTCTAAAATAGGTTGGTGTGTTGTATTTATTTCTAAATTAAAATTCTTTCTGTGATTTAAATAAGAAATCACTCTTTTAGTTGCCTTCCAATCCTTCTGTGAATGTTTTTCGTTTTTTCTACTTAGGATGTTAACCGCAGCTGAAATATCTGGTCTTGTGACAGTTGATATATACAAAAGTCCCCCAATGGCCTTTCTATATTCGATGTTATTTGGCAATGGTATTTCATCATTATCAAAATTTATGTAACCTGTTTCCATGGGTGTGTTGTAAGGTTTTGCGTCTTCTAATTTAAATTTTCGAACTAATTCTTCAATTTTAATTTTTTGATTTAGTTTATATCCTTCGTTTGTTTTTTCAATTTTGATCCCTAGGTAGTAGTTTAATTGACCTAAATCTTTTAGTTCATATTCGATTTTAAGATTCTGTATAATTTCTTTAATTTCATTTTCTTTTGCGGATATCAAAATATCATCCACATAAGCGATAATATATGCTTTACTGTCTTTTGTATTACGTATAAATAAACATGTATCTGAAGTTGATTGGTTGAAATTTAACTTTTTTAATGATTCTGAAATTTTTGTGTGCCAGGCTCTAGCTGCTTGTTTTAAGCCATAAATAGCCATAAATAGAATTTTCACACTTTGTTTTCATGATTTGGTTTGACATAGCCTTCCGGCTGAGTTATACATATATCCTCATCTAAATTTCCATACAAAAATGCAGTACGTATATCTACATGATTTATGTTTAGTTTATGATAGGCGGCGGCTGCTAAAAATGTTCTAATGGTAGTATGTGAAACCACTGGAGCAAATGTTTCATAATAATCAATACCAAAATTTTGTGAATATCCTTTGGCTACTAATCTTGCTTTGTATTTTTGTATTTTACCTTTATCGTCTAATTTTGTTTTGAATAGCCATTTCGAACCTATTATTTTTCTATTTGGCGGGGGGTGAACTAATGTCCAAGTTTTATTTTGGTTGTGAGATTCTATCTCCTCCTGTGTCGCTTTGATCCAGTTTTCTTTTTCTACTGGGTTTTTCATGTTAATTATCTCTTCCCAAATTTTCGGTTCATTTATTTGTTCGTCTTTAACCAAATAAATTAGTCTATCTGGGGGAACCCCTTTATTTATTCTATCTGATATTCTCGGTTCGGTTTGATTTAGTTCAGATTCATTCTGAGCATTATTTTCATTAGAAATTTCGATTTTTATCAGATTTGGGTTTTCTGACTTTTCGTTTTCGGCATTAGTGTTTTCATCTAAATTTAGTTCTAGCCTTTTTTCTTTATTTGAATTTCTCGGATAGTTTTCTAAAAACTTTACTGTTCTGGCTATAGTGATATCTTTGCCGCTCGTGTAGATACGGTATCCTTTAGAATAATTATCGTATCCCACAAAGATCCCTTCTACTGCTTTATTATCTAATTTCTGCCTTTTTTGCTTATTAATATATGCATAAGCTTTGCAGCCAAATACTCTTAAGTATTTTAGATTTGGTCTTCTGTTTGACCATAACTCATATGGTGTTTTCTCGTTGGCTTTTGTCGGCAGTCGATTTTGTAGGTGATTTGTGGTGCAGATCGCCTCTCCCCTGAAATGTAATGGTAAATTAGAATCACTTAACACAGTTCTTGTCATTTCAATTAGTGATATTTTTTTGCGTTCAGCAATACCATTCTGGCTCGGAGAATATGGTACTGTCAGCTGTCGCTTAATTTCATTTTCTTTTAGAAAATTATCTATATTAGAATTTTTGAATTCTTTACCATTGTCTGTTCTGAGTTCTATAGGCTTTTTGCCCCTTTGCTTCTTTAACTATAAATAATGCCTCTTCAACAAATAAACAGATGATTCATCTAACTATTTGCTTCTTATTTCACCTGTAGTACTTGCTCATTTTCCTATCTACAACCAGACCTTTTTCAGCTATGCAAAAATACTAACGGCATGGTAAATAACAGCAAAACAACCATGTCATAGTACTTGGTGCATCCGCCGGTTTCGCTCGAACTTAGAGACTTAATTTTTCTTCCAATAAGGGGAGGTACCGAGGTACTATAATTAAAAGATACATACTTTCTTTTCAACTGCAACTATGTGGAACTTTGAAATACAGCTTCTCTGAACTACCCCTGGAAGTTTAGCTCTGCAACCGCTTCGCTGATTCCAGACTGCGCGCCTCCCCCCATCTCTTCGCAGCGCGCTGAAACTGCCTCCGGCCTCGCTTCAGTTTGAATCGTCATCAACCCTCCCGCACCTGCTTCTGATTTTTGTTGATACCTGGAGCGCTTCAACCCTCTGAAAGTCATCACAGCCCCTCTCCAAAAGTCATCCCCCCGTCCAGCGGTGCTCTTAAGAGATGGTTTCAACGCTCAAAAACCTATCTGCCTCCCCTGATCATCAACCTGCCGTATTCAAGATCGTGTTTTGTGACTTCTCGTTAGTTCTTCAACCTTGTGTACAATAGTGGTTTTGCTTGAGTATCGGTGATTCAATCTTCACGTTGTGAGGTGCGCTGATTTTTTTATTTTTTTGTTGTATGTGTGCCAAAATCAAGAAACGTGATCTACCAAAGTAGTGTAGCAAATTAGATGTGAAAAGTATTTAAACAAAAGTCTACAGTGATAAATGTGCTTACCGGAACGTTTGTGAAATTTAAAAAGAAATTGTGTTGTTAAGACTACATCTACACTATGATCACTTTACAATTTTTTTTAATTATAATTTTCTTACACAAACAAAGTAAGTAAAGTAGATACGTATAAAAAAATATAGATCTAAGTGAAACAAAAAAAGAAGATTAGTACAAGAATGTTGTGATACAAAGTTGTGATGATTCATCTAAAAAAAAAAAAAAAAAAAACTTTCAAATTAATATATGATCTGATACTAAGTGTTTTATCCCTGGCCAGGATTCTACGTATACTGTGCATAACTTGTCTTCACTTGACTTCACGGCTGGTCCATGTCTTCTTGTGAAGACCACTTTTACACAATATTTTGTATCGGGTCACACCTTTCTTTTAATTTTTCATTCAAGTTTTAAACACAGTAGATAAATATAATCTTTTCACATTTTTCTCTCACACTTTAAACTTTCACTCAGGCTGGATACAAAATTCCAGATATTTTCAGTAAATAGTCTTTTAATTAAAAAAAAAAGTCCTCTCAAACAAACTTAATGGATTTACTTACATGACTTGTACATTTTCACTTCAACATACCCGATTATGACATATTTTAGGTCTCTCAACACTCTAGGACTGTCAATACATTTGGATATGCATAAGATACACTTGTATCTGTTTTTTTTTTTTTTTTACTAATTCTTCCCCTTCAGGCTAGTGGTACCGATCTAAATTTTTGCCCTTAGGTTAGGTTACCACACCTCACCAGATTGTGTTTAGAGAGACAATTGTGATTTAGTTTGCTAATTCACAATATTCCCTTTTCCCAAAAGTACATGTGTTCCCGAATCGTGCTCCTGTGTGGGGATCAGTGCGATCTTCATTGGGGAGCAGGGAGTTCATGTTGTAATGATGTGGACTCTCATCACTGCCCTCCTCTCCTAAGTCGTAAGGCCCTAAACCTGAGACATCACATTGTCATGCATTGACAAGATTAAGGGCGGTCCCTTTTTATGGGCGTGCCACATGCACCTCTTTTTTTTACCGTCCTGTGCTTGCACGAATTTTTAAACCTTTTCAAACAATTTTTCATTATACTACACCTGAGTTAATCCATTTTCACTTTTTCATATAATTCAAATTCATTTTTAAGGATATATGTTTATGTTATGTGTTATTTGTTTTTTTTGTAATTTGTCTTTCATATTATACTTAAGTATTAATATGGTATCTAAGTGCAAGAAAATTGAGGAAATGAGTACTGTTTTGTTAAGTAATAACTTTTAAACTGGTACCAGAAGATGAACAAAACAGAAAATAAAAGGACGAAGAAATATAAAAAAAATCTTCGAATGTAGTGCACTATGTTTTATATCTTATAGCCTGATGTTACGGACTAATGAAGTTACAAAATTCTTTATACTGTTGCAACCCATATAATTTACAAGTATTTTGCTTTATGTTATGTATGTATTATTTTAAGCTTGGGGAGAGTATAATTGTATTGTATATTTTTTAAACTGTACTGTAAACAGTACAGCTTTTCTGGTCATTGGGGTGATATATATGACAAAGACGTTTGTCATATATCTTGCTTTCAGTTCAAATTCCCCCCCCCCAAATTTTAACAAGTTAACATAAGCTTTTCCATTCCTCTTCCAACATCTAGCATGCATATATTGATTTCATGCTTCTCCTCCCCCCCCAAAAAAAAATAGTGATAAAAAAATAAATTCATAAATATTCATTCATTCCCCCCCCCCCCAAATAAATAAATAATTATAAATAATTAAAAATAATAAACAAATATAGTTTATAGATTTTAAATGTCTGTAATTCCCCCCCCCCAAAAAAAAAAATTCAATATGTTAACTAAAAATCTATTTCTGATTTAAGTTAGATAACGAATCTGATTTCTTTATTCTAAAAATGTAAGTCATTATTCGCATACATCAGAAAGTTTTCAACCCTTGACTTTGCGGTTCTGCTAAAAAAAAAAAAAAAAAAAAAAGAGTTACAAATGTTCACGTTCTAACTCAACCGTTTTCTTCTCATGAAATCAGAAAGTGCATCTGCCGTAAAACTTAGTCAATACATATGCAGCTGTGTTTCACTTGTTTAAATTAAAGTAACGTTTAACTGCCAATATTTCTGCATGCATTGCACTTCTCATCTGCTCTCAAAAGAATTACTTAAAAAGATTAAACTGTAATATGCAAGCTCATATCTTTCACACCCTGCTATTATATTCGAGCCACTTCTAACAGATAAAATGCAGCTGTATTCTCGGCATAACAAGTGACCATCCTCAAAATTAACTTTTCTTTTTCTTTTTTGTCTCCATGAAAGAATCTGTGCAACCCTTCCCCCCGTCCTCAAATGAATGCATAATCATAGACAGATTCTAGCATTTATCGTTTTTTCCCATACGCTTCCGGCATTTGTCTCCAAAAGCTCTCGCCAAGTACTGGCGATTTTATCATGCCTTCCGCGCCAACACCCGGACATGTAACTTTTAAAACTTTATCACTTTTCCCTTTTTCACTGACCAGACAGGCTGCTACCGTGAGCTGCCGATTACGTGGGTACCTCCCCTTTGCTTCTTTAACTATAAATAATGCCTCTTCAAGAAATAAACAGATGATTCATCTAACTATTTGTTTCTTATTTCACCTGGAGTACTTGCTCATTTTCCTATCTACAACCAGACCTTTTTCAGCTATGCAAAACTACTGACGGCATGGTAAATAACAGCAAAACAACCATGTCATACAGTGCTACATATTCTTTTAATTTTTCAAATACCTCACTTTTATTTATAGGAGATAAATTATCGTAAATTTTGAGTAATCATCTATGAATGTTAAAAAGTAATTTTTCCCACCTATGGTTGGAGTTTGAATAGGACCACACACGTCGGAATGCACTAATTGCAAAATTATATTTGCTCTGAATTCCGTTTTTTTAGGTAAGGTGCGTCAGTTATTTTTGCTTTAATGCAAGATTCGCATTCGGTACTATGGGAACAATTATTTATGTT
Source organism: Maratus michaelseni (assembly GCA_963931845.1). Lineage (NCBI taxonomy): Eukaryota > Metazoa > Arthropoda > Arachnida > Araneae > Salticidae > Maratus > Maratus michaelseni. The sequence goes on from OZ007588.1 coordinate 169,604,352, forward strand.
AATTCCGCATGCTAATTCCTTTGTCATTATTTGTTTCATTGACGCGACATTTTTATGCTCTAATCTTCTATGCAGTTTTTATTTTTGCATTTTGTTAACATATTTACATAATTTTCATCTGTGGCTTTGCTAGTTTGCTGAATTTCGTATAAATAATTTTTTCTAATTCCTTCTAAGCGAATTAATCCCTAATATTCTAGAAAACATTTGTTATTTTCAAAAATTATTTTGCATCCGTTTTTCGTAGCTTTAACTACCGAAAATAAATTCGTTTCTATTTCTGGTACTAGTAGAACAACATTTAATGTTACATCGTGAGTTTTACCGTCGGAGGTTATAGTGGTAATGTTTATATTACCTGATCCGTAGGATTTTAATTTATTGCCGTTGGCAATTACGACGTTACTTTGTTCCCTATTTATAAATTAAGAAAATAAATTTTCATTATTTGATATATTGGAGGATGAACCCGAATCTATGATCCATGGTTTATTTTGCGATTTGTTTGTAATAAATGCGCAATTTTTCTTTTCTTCGGTTCCGAAATAAGCTGTGCTTTTATTTGGATTATTCGGATTATATGAGTCCACGCTTCTTAACTTGTTTTCAACTTTTTGAGAGACTAATGAAGAAGAAACATTTTTCCAGTTATTTTGTTTAAAATTAGTTGTTTTATTTTTATTGTGCCAACAATTAATTGTGTTGTGATTTTTCATACGACAGTTCGTTCAGTATTTTTCTTCCTTTTTAAAAACTGTGTTTTTAAATTTTCTTTCAGCTCTAAAAGCTTTGTTGGAATTATCACTTGCATTCGAATGTTCATTTCTTTTATTGAATTCATCAGTCAATTTGCTTTTAATAAACTCTGGAGTTTATTCGTCTTCCTGTCTGGCTTCTAATGCGGTTATTAGGGTATCATAAGAAGGTGGCAAAGAGCAGAGCAGTAATACTGAAATATGATTTGTTTTAATTTCTTCGCCTATGGCTGATAACTTATCAATAATTTCTAATATTTTGGTTATATGTGTGATCATATTTCCTCCTTCTGATAATTTTGTTCCGTAAAGTCTCCTTAGGAGGAAAAGTTTACTCGAGAGATTTGATCACTCATGGATATTTTTCAACGTATTCCATGTGTCCCATGCATTTTGTAAATGCTTAATGTGTTTAATTTGATTATTCTGAATACTTAAATTTATAAGCGCCCTTGCCTTTTTGTCCTTCTTTAACCAATCGGGCGTCATTGGATTAGGTGGGGCATCTGTGATAACTTCAAAGAGCTCTTATCTTATTAAGAGCATCTCCACCTTGAATTTCCAGTTTGCATAATTGCTGGAATTCAATTTTTCTATTATACTACCTTCTTTGAAGGTTGCCATTTTTCTATTTCAGAATATTTTGAAATTAATTTCTTTTCTTTTAAGTATTCAAGGATTCAAGGACACTATTTTTTTTTTACCCACCACCGTAAAAGTAGATTGTTTATTTATATACCCTAATTGCTTTAGAGCGCGCAAATGCTACTGCCTACCTTCAATACAAACAATTTACATACTTTTATTATAATCAATGATCATCTCTGGTTTTCATTGCACTTTTTTTTCATTCTTATGCGACATTCTTTGAAGAACAACCGAATTGTTTTTCTAAAGAATGTTAAAATGCAAGACACGCGTATGATGTTTCTAGTAAAAGCAAAGGGAGAAGAGTATTTTTCTTTATCTTCTGCTTGAAAAAATTCTGTAGAAATAGATAGTTTACTTTTTTGTGTTCTTCCAAACGTTCTCATATTCTTCCTGAGCTTAACGTAAATCGTCCGATGTAAAAGAAATGTTACAAGTAAAAGTGTTTTAAAGGTATTCGTGATTCTTTTCCGGTTCACACCCTGGCTGTTTCTCTAATTATGGCTAGATGTTACAAACATAGCAATTGTCATTATCTCGGAATACCAGAATTTTATATTATACTTAGCACATTTGCTACGCATTTATTATCTAAACGGACAATCTTCGGTTAAAGCAACAAGTTGTTCATCAATCGTTTCACATGTTTCTGAATTGAAAATCTTTTAAAAATTTTCTACCCTATTTATCCCATAATTATCTTTTCACGGCAAATTTTTCTTTGATTTTCTTCTTTGTAAGTAAGTAATAAAGTTCTTTTCTTATAATTCGAATATTTCAATATATAATTTTAAATATTATTAGAGACATTTTTACTGTAAACAAGTATACACCACAGACACAATTCGTTGGTTCATTGCGTTATGTGTAAACCACTACTAGCATGGAAATGCCAAAATATTTCTGCAAAACTACAATAATTAGATTTCTCCAATATTATACATTTCGCGCTTATCTTCTACATTTGTATAATTTGCATTAATCACTTTTTTCAAATTATAAAAAAAAAAAAAATTGATCAAAAGATTAACTTCATTATAAACCTGTGATGATCAATAGCGATTAATTCCAGGAAAAAGATTGGGGATATTACTAGATAGTAATCTCTCACCATTTGGAAATGATTTATTTTGCCATGCCATATTTTCTTACTTTTTTAACATCATAATATCAGGTATTTGTATTCCTGTGTTTATTTTGTCCTCCGTTGAAGACAAATTTCCAAATGATGCGTGATCCCTTTTTTCTCGATGAAATTCACCAGCACAAGATTCATATTCATCTTCACTATAGTCCTGCAACATACCAAAATGGAATTTCATGTTATGGACAAAAAGAAAAAAAAACGTATATTACTGTTCATCTCGATAAAAAAAAAAAAAAAAATCTTCCTGTGAAAGATAAACTGTCTAATTCTAAATCATTGAACGTACAAGACAAAAACTATTGCCGATAACACTTATAACAAATGTGTCATAACTTCATTCTAATCTAGTGTCCTTTCCTATTTTCCATTTTTACCCAACCCTTCTTCTTCTGTATCTTTTCTGTATCTGCATTTCACAAATAAAGCATTAACGGATTTTTTTAAATTTCATAGCAAACGCCGTTTTATTCTTGTGTTAAAAAAGGACGGGAAGACACAATAAGGAAGAATTTTTTTTTTGTACAGGGGAACCAAAATGCCGATTATTTTTAAAACTTTTATAGTTTTAACAAAAGAGGTAATGTCACGAAGCTATGAGATATTTATAACAAAGATCTTTTCAGATAGAGATGCCAAAAAATGCGTATTGGTCTAAAAGGATCCGAAGAAATTTTGATGGTTAACATATATATGTTCATTATGTGTGAGTGCTTTTATTTATCATAATGTAAAGTTCCAGTTCAAAAATACCAATAGTTTCAGCGATACTGTTTTTGATACAATTACAGGTTATAAAATACGAAAAACCAAAAAATAAAATGTCAATATTCTGTTCTTTTTTCTTGCGATTTACCATTTTTCAAATTTCCATTTAATTGTAGCATCTGGTGTATTTACCCCTTTCCTATCAGAAAAGGTTGATTTTCAGAAAGACTTATATAATGTTTGCAAAACATAGTTATTTTTCTATATCTCGATGACCTACGCCATGTAAAGTTTTTTTTTTTTTTTATTTCAATAAATTCTATATTCTAGTGATAGTTTAACATGATTTTTTTAAAGAATTAAGAACCAATGAGTGTGGGTTTCGAGAAGTTTAGATTGTCCTTATTAACTCCATTCCAAATTTCGTGGCTTTGCATTGAATTGCGTACACGGACATACCTAAAAAAATAGAAATATTTAATTTTATTATAGTTATACAAAGGGTTTTAGCTAGGTTTAAATTAATTTGTATTCAACACGTATAATTATAAATATAGATACATATATTTCAAGCATTTACTACAAAGATTTATTAATAGATCCAAGTCAGCATAACTATTTAAATGCTTTTATAAAAACACTTTCATTCTATTTAATGAAATGCTTTGATCTTCTATGTTTTTAATACCCAACAGCTTAGTTGACGTAGATATACATTAAATCTTAAAAACAAATTATTTTTTATAAAAAAAATAAAATAAATAAATAAATAAATATATGTTTTTTACTAGAAATATGCAAACAAATCATTACACGTATCAAAATAGTTTTTTTTTCGAAATAAACGCAAACATATAATCTAAATAGGACATGGAATAAATCTAAAAAAATAAGCATGCATTTTATAAAATTTAACATTGCATATATGTCATCTTGTATAGCCTGAAGTATATATTCCAATTATATTGGAAAAGAAATCACATGATTATTTTGTAATTTAACATAACTTATTATTTAATTTGTAATTTAATTTATGTGTTTTAACAATGTACACATAAGTGTTAACAATTTATCTTTTTAGAATGAAATTGTATAATATAATAGTAAGTTTTACCCCTTTAATACACTCGTCAATTAATGACTTGAATGACGAATTCGCATATTAATTTGAATAGCACGTAACAAGAGCACATCCTGGAATTTCTCTTTCTATATATCTTTCCATCATGACATCTTTAATATGAATCTATCGTAATAATCTAACTCATCAGTACATGTTATTCAATATAATGATGTAAATTGTAATCCGATATAGAACGCGGGATGCTATTGATTTATTCTTATGCTTCTAATGCAGGATTGTCAAGCCATAATTTTCTATTCTGATTCTATATATGTGACGCAATATTTTAAAATATGAATTAAATTTAGGTAATTCAATATAAAAAATAATTACAAGGGGTTTTCTGAAATATATCGTATGGAATTTTAATACAAATATTTTATTCATTATTTTCTTTTGATAAAAACATATTTCATTATAAAAAAATATTACATATTTATAACATGTATAGATTTCTGGAAAACTTTTAAGTACCATGCTTATCATGCATAACGGAATCAAACAAATTTACGAAATTAATACACAATGTATGTTTCAAAGTAATTATTCACTTTCATTAATCCTCTATAAAATGGTAATTAAACAATTTCATGTTTGAAACAAATTTTACTTCTTTAATAAACAAAATATTCTATATCCACCACTAGATTTACGAAAAACTCCTAATATATCTAATGTTATCGATAATATAAATAAATGCATATAAATATTTCAATACGAGAAAATAAGTATATATTAATAGGATAATTTTGCGAATATACGTCACAACTCATTTTCTTTGAATTTGACGAAAGAAAATAACTACAAAAGTATGGAAGTTACAGTACCTTTAAAATTGATTTATTAATCCATAATTAATCGGTAATTCGACTTTTATTATACTGTGTATGTTTCATGGTATCAATGAAATTGATTATTCTTATTTTCTAATGAAAATCATTTGCAATAATTGTTTTTTGTAGAAAGGAGTAGATTGTATGGTAAATCATCTATCAATAGAAATACAATTTTTAAGTAAAATATTTTTCTTCAAAATAAAGAAATTAATTTAAGTAATAGTGGTTAACACTATCTTCACGTGCTCAAAATTTCGTTTTTGGTTTACGTAAAGTTCTTTACATATACATGAAAATTACATTTTATTAATTAGGAATAAATACCAAAACAGAAAGACGAATGTTTCAGTTGTAAATGGGGAGAGTGTCAAAGCTACTAAGCAGTGACGAAAACTTTCAGCGTGTTTAAATTAGAATATTATTTTCATAAACGGTAGACACTTTAGCTCTGTCAATTTTCATTCAATCAACTTGATCTTTTTGAAAATTAAACGTTACATTTTATTGTAGAAAATACGTAGGATTCTTTCAAAATATTGATATTTCGCTTTTCTCTGCAGCTTTAAGTAACGAAATGTTTGGTTGAAAACTTACCATTTACATACTGTGAAATGATGTCATTTTATTAATTATATACATTTATATACGTGTTTTAGTCAGCTATGTTTGTCACTAGCTTTTGTACTAAAAAAACTATTTTTGGAATATTCACATTGTCTCATTGCTGTTCGTTAATTCCGCGATGAGTTATGATGTCCACCTCGTGATCCCACTTTTTTTAAACGCTCCCGCCCATCAGCTGTCAAGCCGTCATTTATAAATACAATTAAACGAAAATATTATTTTCTACTTTAATATATTTATTAGTGCAAATGAATTTTTATAATTAGCACTCATTTCTTTATAAGCTAAACTCGAAAAGCCATAAAATGCAGGGCATTTAAGTGGTATAACACCTTAAATTTACAGATATAAAACATGAATATGACTACAAAAATATTGCATTCTTCAACAATATTTATTTTTCATTATTGCTTCGTTACTTTTGTCAGTGGGAAATTTCCATTGAATATAACAACGCGAGAAATGATATCTTAAAGTACAAGCATTAAGCTGTTAGTATTTAAAGAGTAATGTCACTTTGATCCCCTTAAATGCAATGTTTTTACAGAATTTCTTTTAAGAAACGAGAAGTGTTTATGATATTAAAATTTATTTGATATTAAAAACATTTGCGGATTAACTGATAACAGGCAAAAGCGCTTTAAAAAAATGTGGGTGTGGGTCATGCGAGGGACAATTAAACTCAACATAAATTTGACAGAGAACGATGTTGCAAAATAATTATTTTTCTTTGTCCAAAATATAATAAAATACGTATCAGTTTTATCAAAAATTAATTTTCATTGAAATGTCAATGATTCTTATTAAAATGTAAGACATCAAACAGAAAATTCGTTACCTAAAGTTAAACAGTTCCGCAATATATCAGTATTCTGAACAACCCGTACGCATTTCGCTAGAAAAATATGTGAAAGTTAATTAAAAAGATAGACGTTGATTGTTTGAAAAATGAAGTTTACGTTACTGTTTACTCCTCTTGTGGTACGCTCGTATATCTATAGATGCACAATTGATCGTTCACATTCGATATCGATTTATAACAAATAAAATTTCAGTGCAAATAAAGCATATGTTAAGCAACAAAACATTTCGAAATTTTGAACCGGTCAAAATTGTGTTAAACCTTAAAACTGAGCTCATATATTTAAACCTGGTTCAAGTAACTTTCTTCAAGATAAGCATATGAGAAGTCTACGGAAAATCCACAACACGATTCATTATGTTCATTACACGCAAATAATGCCACTGATGAACTTTGATGAAATGGATGACGAAATGAATGTCTGCGAAAATCCATATCAACTGAGTTTCAAACCAATGCCCATTTGTCTACTAAACCTATTCTATATGGAATAGACTACATAGATTTAATATTAATTTGCTATCATATGGAAAAGTAATTTATCTCTTTTTCATAACAATAAAAATTCCTTACAGATTTGATACGATTTTAACCGTATTTAATAAATACATTTTAAAATAATTCTCCTGAAGCATATGAGTTACTAAGAATATGAAACGTATTTTTTGCATAATTTATTTAAAACAGTCATATATCAAAGACACATTCTATTATTCTATGTAATAGACTTGTACAGTACGAACAATGTTTAAAAAGCATTGGAATGATTCAGAAAGCAGACTTTACTTTATTCTTCTGAGACATATTATTTAACCCTCTGAGCGTTTTGAAAAAGGGTAAAATTGTAATGTTGTTTTCTTTGCATTTTGTTTTAAATGCTAAAAAAAATATGATTCTTTCAGCATTATAAATAAAACTTAATTACAAATATGAATGTAACACTTGAGAGTTTTAATCATTCTTTAATGTTTTGAAAATTCATTAAATCTATAGAACTATATTATCTTAAACATTGCATATATTGCAGTGAAACCTGGAGCTTAGTGAACGGAATATTACGTTCTACACGCTTAGAGGGTTAAACCTTGTAATGGTCTTTATTAACTTTAACAAGTACAAATCCCACATTTATTATACAAATTGTAATTTAAAATATAAACATTAAACTAGCTTATCTTATCTTAAACTGTCTTAAAGTCAATCGGTATAAAACCAGTCTAAAGCGAATTTTGAGTCCGGCAACCATGCTATCTCGTCTTAGCAGATTTTATTCTATGCTGAAATTAACACTTTGTTTTGTAATAAAGTAACGTTTACTGAAAGTTTTCTGAATATTATCGAAATTAGTAGTAATCAGTCATCAAATTAGAATATTAGTACCTTCATCTAAACTAAAGGCAAGTGTAGTATGACCATACTCCAGGACCATAATGACCTACGTATTTCGTATCTTAACGAAATCTAGATGATGGTGTCAATATTTTCAAATTTTGATGTAAAACGCTATAAGCACACTCAGTACCAAATCGTCTTTCATAATCCTCTTTAATAAAAAACTACGCGTTGCTGACGACTGGAATGTTTCGCTAATCGTTGCCACAGATCAATCTCGGAAAATGAAACTTTTGAAGTTACTGAAATAATTAATAGCTCGAAAAACTATTTGTCAGAAAACTGTTATACAAACTGCGTAAGAAAGGTAAACAATTATATTTTTCTTTATATCAATTTCAAATCTACTGATTATGCCGTTTTTCAAATATTGAATTTCAAAAATTAGCAAATTTCACAATGGAGTACCATAGCGAAACCTTTACGCGTAATAAGATAATGATAACCACAATGTGTCCTGACGTGTATACTGAATATAGCACGAGTCACAAATTATAGTAGCCTTATTATTCTGTTAAAATATAAAAGTGGATTATGAGGTCACGAGTGCATGATCTTTATTCAATTCTCGACGAATATTAGATGCACCATTTCTTTTTAGTATATATATATTAAATGAAAAAAAATAGTTAGAATTTTAAATAAAAAAATAGTTTTGAGCGATGTTTAGTAACCCGGGAAGTCCGGGTTCAATTCCCTAGTATTTTTGTAATTTACCTCTAAAAGATTTATCTTAGTCGAAACTCATGCTTTGAAGGTCAGTGTTTTTGATAAGTAAGATCTATTATTTGCAACGATAACTTTAGCAACAGAAATTTTGCACATGATTTCTTTTTCTGTTAATATCCAATCTAACAACTTTATGTTTATATAGTATCTGAAATACATAAAACTCACACAGTTGCCTATTGCTCTTGAATAAAAAAATACATTTTTCAAATAATTTTAAAGTGGAATTTTGCAATATTCAAATACGTACATTCAAAATAATGACAGTAATTTCGAACAATTCTTCATTATACAGACATAGAACGTTGAGTGCTTAAACTATTTATCATATAATAATACCCTTTTGTTTGATAAAATAATATATTTATGGACGTCTAATCCGCTGGAGAACATTTATCAAAGCAAAGCAAATTCACTTTGCAACCGCACATTTTGATTCATGAGGCACGTGCTTTCAAAAAAAGGAATAATTTAATTTACGTCTCGAAAGTGACTCAATTACGCTATTAAGCTATTAATATTGTATGATGGAAATGAGAAGTATATAAATCATTCTGTAATCTAGAGAAGGTGAAGAATGGTCCACATTGTCTCAATGAAAATTTAATACAATTGCGAAATGAATTATATTTTCGTTTAAAAAAAATATTTTAACGCATACATAGGAATGAGCAATTCAAATTATTTAAATAAAACCGATTATTATGTAATGAATTATTTCACGATTATAGTCAATAAGTCTAAATAGGCTAATATACCAGTAACCACAAAGCACCTTTACACATTTTGAAATTTATATAAAAATGTTTATACAAGAAAATACACTTACTGTTAATGAGGCAATAATGACCAAAATATGTCAATTTAAATTTTTTATGAGGGCTATGAGGACTATTTTGGTGAGGCTATGATAATTATCTATAATCATAAAAAAATTAAAATTGTCATATTTTGGCCATTGTTGCCTCATTAACAGTGAGTGTATTTCTTGTATAAACATTTTTATATTAAGGGTGTATTCAAATCCAAACTGCTTATTTTGAGACACATTTGTAAATTCATTTTTGCTCTAAAAGACATCCAATTGGCAGGTTCTCTTATTCAGAAACTTTATAATGTCCGTATTGTCTCGATTTTTTGATAAAGGCAGAATATATTTAAAAAAATGCAGTCAAAGTGGACATTTTGAACCGAATTTCCAAAGCGATAGCACTGGAAACAACAAAAAAAAATATCGTACTGTGAAAATAATTGTCTGTAAATCAATTTCTAATTAATTGAACAAAAAATAAAAACATGGGGCTCTTATAAATGTCTTTATAAATCACGCCGCCAAGTTTCCTGTTGTTACTATTAAAAATGAGTCTGAGAATGTGTCTCAAAATTTTGAGTTGTTGAGCGTGAAAAAATATTGTTTTTTAATACCGCCTTAATTTCAAAAGGTGTAAAAGTCTTTTCTCATTATTAAGGTAGTTTTACTCATTAACGCTGAGTTTATACAACAAATGGAAACTAATAGATTTTTTAGTTGATGCGTTAAAAATTACTTGGTAAAACAATTAAATTTTAACATTTTATTGCACTCCATAAAGGAAATTCAGCCTACATAAACTTTTCTGTGACGTAATTTCAAAACTGGCTTTCGCAACACATGCAAATGAAATATTTATTTATTTATTTATTTATTTTTAATTTCGGACAATGGGTGAATGGAATTTTATGAATACCTAAAACATAACTGCGAAAGTTTACTCTTTGCAGATTTCGGAGATCATGTGGTTCAGCAACCACGTCAAATCTAGATGCGTGGAAGTTCCTCATTCAATAAATTCTATACATTTACAACACGATATGCTGCGTCTTCATGTCACATGATTTAAATAGAAAATTCGGTAACAAATATTTTCTTCAACGATAACAAATATTTATTTTAACTTACTTCAATATGCACGCTTACATATTACAATTTATTGACTTTTAGCAGTTAAAAAGTCTGGAAGTTTCACGGTCCTTTACAATATTAGTTTGATACTAGCTGAACCATACGCCGCGTTGTTGCCAGATCCCGTGAAAAAGTAGCAAGAAACGTGAAAACATTCTAAAAATCACTGCACCAATTTCGAATAAACGTTCCTAAAAATATAACAAAATTTAAATATTGGGATAAAATATTGAAGTCGGATTCCTTTTAATAATTTGAAAAAATCTCAGTGAATACCCTGCCCCCCCCCCCAAAAAAAAAAAAATAAATAAATAAATAATAAATAATAATAATTAAAAAAAAACCGCTAAAAGTCAGGAAAATTTAGATCAAAACTCACAGAGGACAAAGTTGGACTAAAATATTAAAACATGATTTCTGTTATGAATGCTGAAAACATTGCTGCAAAACACTAAAACACTCTAAATATTTCATAAAAAATTCAAAACTTGCTGTGTGAACAAAGAATAAACTGTATTGGAACGAGGACAAAATTTACAACATGTTGGCTAAGAAATTAAAATCGGATTCGTTTTACCAATGTGAAAAATTCACCTCAAAAGATCAAAATCTCATAAAAATTCTAAAATCACAAAACTTGCAGAAGTCTAAATTTATTACAGTGGACTAAAACATTGTAATTCTTTCACGAACGCAAAAACCGACGCAAAACGCGAAAAAACACTTAAAATTGCGGAAGACAAAATGTCCTTACTATATCAGACTAAAAGTTTGAAACAGAATCCCAGCTAACTATTTTATTACAGGGTCGGGGCTTCTTTGGTCCCTACGATTTTTTGTTATCATATTCGTGCTACGTTTTGAAAATCAGTATTTGCCATACACTTATATTAAGGTATTTTCAGGGAAAATGTACCGTAAAGAAATTCTTTTGTAAATTTTGGAACGACTGAATATAAAAAGGTCGCCATTACTAGCCATTCATTAGACTTTAAAATAAGCATTTTGTTAGATAAACAACTTCACTGCTAAGAAAAGTCTATCCTTTTACTTTAACATGCATTGTTCAGTGAGAAATATTATATTCTCCATGAGCGTTGTATGATGTCATTCTACCAACTTTAACATTGTTTAAATTTTAGGACTTTTTAGGGGCTGGCATAAGCATTTTGGTGCCTAGAAATATCATCGAGAAAGAAAACTGAAAATAGTAATGGAATTGTATTGAATAATCTCTAAAAATAACTTCTAAAATATTAAATGAAATATAACTAAAGACAATAATTCTGGCCATTTATCTTAAGACGATGCTTCTAGGAAAATTGGAAAAAATACACTTTTATGTTTCCCAAATCCCTTGGATTTAAAACTTAATCCATTGATCATATATGTTTTTCACTTGTTCAAATAAACACCACCATTATTACGAATTTTTTTTAAAATTATCTTTTGTTAAGCCATGCATTCTCCTGTTTTCATCATTTAAAATACGTAATTAAGCACTCATCCAAACAAAAACACTAATATATCTCTATGCACACATTCTTAAATATAATTATTCAGCAAATTTCAATTATACGCATTTTCTGCGTTTAAAAATCTTTTAATTTAAGATAGCAAAATACCTCATAAACATAGTACATCATAAACATAGTCCATCTGCTTAAAACCACTCTGTATTTGAATGACTTTATTCGTCGCTAATAGGTTACAAATACATCAATCACTAAAATGCTATAAAATTAAAAAAAAAAATCCAATTCAAAACGTGTCTTCTTTTAGCGCTTTCAATTTCGTTAGATGAAAAAGATATGCAATGCTTTGACGTTATTTGAAAATCAAAGATAAAACACGAAATGGTAATCTTGATTTCAAGTTTATTCCCTCATTTTGGAAGAATTTTGGAAGCGGACACTTATTTTAGGTTTATTTAATGTTATTATCACGAGACCGGATAACTCCAGATAGCACAGATAATGAATAAAATAACTTAGATAACATTTAGTTAAAACTATATTTATTCGATAATCAGAATTCTAAAATGCAAGTTTAAATAAATATGCAAGAACAAATTCGAAATATAAAATCAAATATAATTTTTTTAAACAAACACGCTTTTATGAGCATTCAGTGCTTATTTTAAAAGTCTTGACTTATTTCACAACTGCATCTCATTACTGTTTTCAAAACACAACCGTCACAATAACTAAGCTTTGCGTGGACCCAAATTTGATAAAATCGCCGATTATATTTATTATTGGGAGAAATCACAAACTGGTGAATTTATTAAAAAAAGGTCAAATTTTGTTGAGTTTTTCCTTTTAAAATAAGGCTACAGGAAAAATTTAAATGTTACATTTTTCGTTCTCAGCTATGGTAATGGGAAAAAAAGTCATTTTTAAAACTATCTATTCCAGTTTGTAACTGAATCTTTTTATATTACAATATTGTATTGTCACTGGGAACACAAAATTTTTCACATTTTCTTGAACTCTAGCACCTCAGCAAGTGGCTAAAATATTTATTACAATATTTTATCTTTAAATTTCTACGTCAAACAAGATGTATGAAAAATATAATCGCAGTTCTTATTATGTAATTTTGTATGCAATGCAATATAAATAAATTTCCTCTAGTTCTTAAGGAATTAAAATGTATTTTTCTAGCTACCATTTCTTATAATCAAAAATACAAAATTTAACAATTAATCTCAAATGAATATAAAAACACTTTGTAGTGAAAACTGCTTTTAGCTACTTACGAATTGTATATCTGTCTGTTCTAAAAATACTGGTGTCATAGCATTGCAGCAAGGTAATCCATTCAGATTTTTTTTTAAGTTTCTTCTTGTGTCATATTTTGTTAAGAAAATAATAATTTCAAATGAGAATTTTTCTTCGATATTTTCCCGGTTTAGCATTATATATAATTTTTTTTTAATTTTTTTATTTTTTTATAATATAAGAGATCCAGTTTGTTTAGATACTCCAGTTTTATCCTTCCTTTAAAAATAAAATATCTTTAAACATTTAAAAGGGCAACGAATGCATTTTCTTACAGAAAATATTTGCTATTTTTAAATTGGATTTTTTTAATTTTTTGATTGGTTATTTCAAAATTATTCAGAAATTTTTAACTAAAACTATTCCTTTCTAGATAAAATTATATGGATTCTCTAAATTCCTTTAAATAAACTTGGAAATTTTTCAATACATTACTGTTATTTTTTATATAATTAATCCTTCAGTTTAGGTTAATTTTTGTTTTTACATACATAATGAAGAATACACAAGAATAATGATACTGGATACACCAAACTATTATTTATGATAATGATAGGAATTACTAATATGGAAATTCTATCCGTCATTTACATCCTTAAATGCGTTTATTGATATTTTTTATAAGAAATAAAATTTATTCTTAATTAAAAAAATATATAACTCTAAAGCCAGCAGAAAATACATACCGCATTCACCACAAATTTCTAGTTTTTAATATATCAGACTTATTACTTTCTTTATGTTTCAATAACTGTAGTTTACTTAGCAAAACTGTTTTTAATGAACGTATTTATCTTGCGTTTCACTTGTAATTAGTTGGAATGCGAACGTATCCATAGTTACCGAAGAACTTTTAATGAATTGATTGCAGTCGCAAGATATTCACAAAGGAACTCATTTGCGAAGACTTTAATTACCCGTAAGTTCTAATTCGATTAAAAGTTGGTGGAATCATGTAATTAATCATCATTTGTGACACAACAATCATGTTAATTAGAAAGTCTCGGAAGTAACAAATCAGTTCCAGATTTAACTGTATAAAGAAATTTTATTCCAGAATATTTTTTGGGGTAAATTTTCAAAAACAGTATTTAGAATTATTTTTTTATTGAAATGATTACTGTTTAAAATATTTTCTGTACGTTGTGGATTACAATGTTCTAATGTCAGATAAAGTTAAATATAATTCAGATAACATTTGTTTTAAATTAAATCATTTAAGTTTTGCATTAATAAAGTATGTTGTCTTTTCTTAAAATTCTTGGTTAAATTTCAGAAATCACTTTGCAATTCAAAAGAAATCGCAGTTTTTAAATTTATTGTCCTATCATAATTTCATAAAAAATGGAACGAATGCTTGATATCAACGAAAGAAAACACATAAATACAATCATGTAAATAAGGAGGTTTTTTTTGATAATGTATCAAACATTCGGCAATACATTGCTTTTAAGTAGGATGTCTTTTGTAAATTAATTTATTGATTACACTTGGAAGATGTGTTTTCTTTCTGAAATGTCTTAAAAAAATTATGTGTACCATTCAAACATTTAATAAAAACTAATATTGAAAATTTTACTTTTAAAATAGACTAAGATAATCCGACAAAAGGTAATCAAATTGAAAGAGTGTAGAATATCATTTTCCTATATAGTGGCACTATAATTATCAAAGTACCAATTGCCCAGTGGGAAGATTTGTTTCTTTAAGTAGTTATTTTATATTAATGTTGATTTGGTAAATGGTTTTTCGAATGCGTATTTAAGAATGTGGATGATTTATATTAATTGTTCTTTGGTACAGTGTACATCTTCTTGCTCAGTTTCAGCTTAGCTGCAGCGGATAATCCGCGATTGGTACGATATTTATAAAGCTCTCAAAACAGTTTAATTCATAAAAAATGTATTACTTAAAATAATTAAGTATTGGTACTTTTTTTTTTCTTTTGTGTCCTCATCCAAGGTTTAAATTTTGTGCTAAATGAATATTGAATTTAATTTAATTTGTCAAGTCATAGGACTGATTCTTAACCCATATTATCCGAATGGCAATATATAATATTTTTCGACGCTTTTATTAATGTATTTAATGTTGTTCATAAAAATATGAAGTGCTTAAATTTGTTTTAAGAACAAATGTACAATACAAAAATTAATATCTATAATATTTAAAAATTCCTAAATTTTTAAAGAAATTTTGGGTTTTAATTTCATTATATTAGGAAATGATTTTTTAGCACGAATTCAAAGCGGTCCTAAACACCTATAATTATTTAATTTTACACAGAAATAAAAAACTTTTATATTTTAAAAGTTTGTTTCATACTTTCAATAAGTTATTTTTTTTTAAATACTGAAATTATTATATTTTATCAGGAACTGTCTTTATTGTGTTTTTTTTTTTTTAAGAAAATAAGTATGTGTTAAGTCTTTGTATATGAATCTAAGTACTAACGAAGAACATTTCTGAATAAAACTATTTTTACCTTGGTAGAGAGATTTAAATATAGAGAAACAAACGAAGATCAATTGTAGCAAATTTTTCATTTAAAAACAATGTATTTGCTGTTAAAAAATGTTTCATTTAAAAAATATATATATATTAGATATATATTATAAATACCTTTTATTCTGATGTTGACTAAAATAAATTACGAGATGATAATTCGAAAAAAAAAATCATTTGTAATTTTTTTAAAAGCCGTAACATATTTCGATGCTTTTTTTTCAAATGAAGAATGTCTGCTTCTATGTAATAAAACGTTTATTCATTAAAGGCTTATGCGTGGTCTGCTTTCTTTAAAGATTAATTATATCTATCTCACTTAGCATACATATATTTATATGTGTATGAAGTGCTTTACAAATGCGGTCGCCAAGTCGCCAGTGGCGACGAAGTTTTTTTACCTGTGGACCAAAATATTTAGCAGGCATGTTTTCATTTTTACAAATAATGGACTAATAAATGAGCAAAAACGGCTCTTTTCTTCTCCCTCACCCCTACTCGGGCGCGTAAAACAGAATTATTCCTCTTCTATCGTAGTTTTAATGGAAGAATCAAGCTTAAATGGCATTTTTCATCGCAAGCCCAGAAAAAGCCATTATTTTCCGCTGTAGCCAGCTAGCCTATCACGTGATTAAAGAGTAGGGCGATAGGGGAGATTTCAATATAACAGTGAGATATAGTGCCAATCCCATTTCTATGGCATCTAAAGATGAATAAATTCTGGAAAATGCTCCAGTTATTTTGTAAGTTTCAAATCAAATTTCTGTGGTCAGAATAAAACTGATTAATGTATTATACCCGTTTTAAAAATTAATAAAGTAGGAGTATCAAACTTAATTAAAATGTCAAGAATAATTAATTTTAATAAAATTAAACATTGTTTTTTTTTTATATTTTTTCCTGGCTTAAAATGCTTGGTATCTTTATTATCATGGCGTCTGTAAGCATAGCAGACACTGCAAAATAGGTTGCGTCACCTTGGTTTGGAGACAAGGGTCTGGTACCGGGCTGTATAACAATGTTTTTCGTCAGAGTGTTCGGATTTCATTTTCGGAGAATTTTGTTGGGAGGATGTAAAAGGGAGAATTTTTAATTACATGACAGCATTATTTTCTCGAGAATATTATATAACTATATTCGTCTACAATAAATGGAAATTACAAAATCATTCATTGCATTTCAGAAGGTTTTTTTTTATCCTCGAAATCTTAACTTAAATGGTTGGATCAACTCCCCTTCCATCGCAGCTGGTTCCTATTACTTAATTCCATCACGTGAGAATGGTTTATTTTAGAAATGTGTATTATTTAATAACTTTTAAGTTACTTTGTATGGTTTTCCAAGTTTTGTTAGTTTGGTATTTCTCATGTTGGAATTTATTTTATAAAAACGTAAATATTTTTATTATTAGAATCGGCTTATGTATATGAATATATTTTTTCAATCAATTTGAACACTGCAACATGTTCCCTACAAATTTTGAAAAGAGAAGCGCATCTGTTGCTCTTCTTAGTAACAATGTTAAAATAAAATTCATGTAAGATGTCTCATTATAGACGTTGCAAAGTTACAAAATATTAAGAAGTAAACTTAGAAAATATAACCAAAAAAAAATTATTTCTACTTTTTATTTGACATACTGCTTTTCATTTGGCGAAAATAAGTTCGTCAAATGTAATTTTTAAAATAATAAAAACAGAATTTTTTGACTGACTTCGACAGAAAAATATTCAAAAATTGTTTCTCTGCTTTACTATTTCATTGATAGCCCGCTCATCAGATACAGAATTGAAGATTTAGAATCCAGACACTCTAAGAATATCGGCAATCAGAATTTATCGAATATACCGGTTAATTCAGCCCTTACAGCATTATTTTTTCAGAGTTAAATAATTTTGATAAGTTTCACTTCAAAACTTAGTTTATATTATCTTTTTAAATTATGTACTATCCTACACTTTGTATGTAAGATGTCTAAACTATACTTATTATTATTTTTTCTCAATTAATACATAAAAAACTTTCATTTTTTTAAAATCAATGACGAGGTGGGATATATTTTTTTCTGCCGACTATAACTTTTTTTTTCTGTCTACCAGATTTTATCAAATTTTTAAAGGTCTGTGTTTATGTATTATATATATATATATATATATATATATATATATATATATATATATGTGTGTGTGTGTGTGTGTGTGTGTGTGTGTTTGAAAATTGCTGAATAAATAAATAGAATTTATGTACTACATTTTAATTTAAAATAATCTAAAATATATCATCTAGATAATATACAGATCAATTATACAAAAAATATACATGTAAAATATGCATGTCTCGGGTGTCTTATAAAAAAGCACGTAACAGGCTTTCATGGAGAATACAAATTGATTTTAAGTAGAAATAATATGAGCATTTTATAATTTAAAATTATGTATAATTTTACTTATAATCCTCATTCGGTATTTTACTAGTAGTTAGTGCATAGTCGGTGATGCTTAATCTATTTTATAACAATTTGTTTTAAATAGTAATTTATTTGATAAATTTGACAGATACCTAAATTAATAACATAAATGATGAATACGCCTATTACTTTGACTAATTCTTAACATCAGATATATCCTACAATTTCGATTTCTTTATAAATTTCTATCATGACGTCTTTCACGTGAATCTATCACAATAAGTTAACTCATCAGTACTTGTTTTTTAATTAAATGTAAATATAATAAGTTAAAACATATTCCGATATAGAATATATGGTGTTTTTAATATACTCTTCTTCTTCTTATAGTCGCGAATACAAGTGGTATAAAAATTTGTACCAGCGAAAAAAATTTTTATAGTAAACAATTTGAAAATCAATGGCAAGAATATTCCACTATTGTAATGATATTAACTATCTCTTTTGAAACAAATTATATTGCCTATTTTTAACAAACTACATTGCCTATTAATCTCCAACAGACAAACAAATTAAAACGTTTATTGACATTTTTGGGACACCCTGTATATTATGGATAAGACATTATATAAATCTTGTAAAATATGTAATGTTTTCTTAAACACGTGTGAAAATAACCTTCTTAAATGCTCTAAATTGCTTTCGAATAAGAATCATATTAGAAATTATAATTTTAATTTATAATATATTTCGCTTAATTTATAATCTAATTTCTGTATTTTATCATTATACATAGCTGTTAACAATTGTTCTATTTCAGCTCAACTTGTATCATAAAATGATAAATTCTCTCCATTTGATATATCCATCAAATAATGACATAAAGGTTAAAATCGCTTATTAGCTTCAATAGCTGTTAACAAGAGCGTCTAATAGAATTTCGATCCCTATGTATCTTTCCATCATGCGGCCTTTCACATAAATCTATTGTAACATTTTAACTCATATACATATAATGGAGGAGTATAATATACTATTATTCTGCACATGTATAAGTTACGAAGAAAATGCCAACAGACAGACGAATTTTTTGTGGAGGGAAAATCTGAAGTTTCATAAATGTTAAGTTGTCACAACTTGGTGTGTTTCGGTCATAAAAAAACATAATTTAAAGGACCAAGGGACTGCATAACAATATAAAAAGTCCTTCCGGCCTGTACCGGGAGGAATTTTTTTTTAAAATCATATTCGAATAAAAATCATATTGGTACTTATAATTTTATTTCATAATATATTTCGCTTAATTTATGATCTAGATTCTGTATTTTATCATTGTACATAGCTGTTAACAATTGTTCTATTTCAAATCAACTTGTATCATAAAATGGTAAATTCTCTCCATTTGATATATCCATCAAATAATGACATAAAGGTTAAAATCGCTTATTAACTTCAATAGCTGTTAACAAGAACGTATAATATAATTTCGATCCCTATATATATTTCCATCATGCCGCCTTTCACAGAAATCTATTGTAACATTTTAACTCATCTGTAATTGTTATTCAACTGTAAGAAAATATAACCACAATCCGATAGAGAACGCACGATGTTATTCATCCATTTTTATATATCTAATAGATGAGTATAATACAGTATTATTCTGTACATGTATATATTATGAAGAAAATGTAAACAGACATACGAATTTTTAGTGTAGGGGAGATCTGAAATTTCATAAATTTTAAGTTGTCACAACTTGGTGTGTTTTGGTCATAGAAGAAACGCATTTTTAATATTTTTCTTCTGAGTGTGTGCAGAAATATTAAATAAATATAATTTGTAGGACCCAGGGACGGCATAACAATTTAAAAATATATAATTTTTTGAAAATTGATTGCAGTATTATTTTATCAACAAAATCTTAATCCGTACCTTACTTTGAACACAGTTGAAAATTGCATACATTTTCTGCGTATTTCAAACGTAAAAAGTTACATAATGTTTCAATATTTTGGGTCACCCTGTTTAAATATAAATAATATATATATATATAAACATATCATCAACAAAAACCGTTTTCAATCCACTGCTGTATGTAGGTCTCCCCGAGATTTTTCCATTGTTTCCTGTCTATTGCTTTAGTCATCCAATTAACACCAGACACGTTTCTGATTTCGTCACTCCATCTTACTTGAGATCGTCTTGTTGGTCGTTTTACATCTCTGGGATATCACTGTAGGGTGTTTGTGCTCCATCTATTGCCTTGTTTTCTTGCAAAGTGTCCAGCCCATTTTCATTTTAGCCTTGAATTCCCTCAATGATGTCAAACACTTTCTTCTGAAATCTTACCCAGTTTATTCTCTTTATCTACCTTATACTTATGCCTAGCATACATCTTTCCATACTTTGCTATATTGTTTGTAATATTTGTATCATCCGTTTTGTTAGCGTCCATGTTTTTGCTCCATAAGTTAGTGCAGATAAAACATACTGGTTAAACACCTTTCTTTTCAAACAAAGAGGCATATTACTCTTCAAAATAATATTGTTCTTCCCAAAAGCACTCCATCGATTTCTTATTCTTTTGATTCCATTCATGATACTGTTGTCCGATGATATTTCCTGTACAAGGTTCACATAAGTTTGCACTTCTTTAATCTCAGTGTTGTTGTAGACGATTTTCATTTTTGATAAAAATCAATTGAATATCACCTTAGTCTTTTCCAAATTCATTTTTAATCCCACATTAATGCTAGTTTCTGCAAATCTTTTAGCAGATTTTCCAATTTTTCAGGGCTATTACGGAATATTAAAATTCCACAGCAAATCGGAGATGGCTTAAATAGTCCTCATTTATTCTAATCCCTTTGTTCTCCAAATCCATCTTCTTGAAAATATTTTCTTATTCTTAATCGTCACACTGTTAGATGCAACTTAATAAGCCTACTTAGACACATGAAACTATAAACCATAAGTACCTTCCAAAAACCAATATCTGGAAAGTTGTACAAGTTCCTTTGTACGTGTTATGTTGTCGACATTCACACATTGGAGGTTAGAATCATTTATATGTAAATGTATTTGTTGTTGTGTAATAATTTATTGTAGTATAGGTGTAATGCGATGTAAAATGTATTTACTCTAATGATTACAGATGGTAGCATATTTTTGCGCATTCAAATTCTTCTAATAGTACAGTCTAGCAACTTTAAATTTATATTCTATCGCTCATTTTTAATATATTTGAATTAAGAGTAGGTTATTGTTATCGAGGCATAATTTCTCGTTTTCAAACACATAATGCTCACACTGAAAATACAAATGCTCTTATTTTTGAAATGCAGCTGTTTTTTAAACATGATTCAATATGCCCTTATTTTTGATACACCTTATTCTGAATATTGATGCAACATGTGCTCATTTTTGTAATACCATCTTCTGAAAAAATTATTTCACTGATAAATGCGCGAAAAATTGTTTTGTTTATCGCTGTTCTTGATAAAATCGCAAAAACAATTACATGAATTTAGTTTCTAGAATAGTTGCTCAACTATTTATTAGGATTAAAAAGAAAGATCATTTCTCGAATCTTTAACTATGTAGACATTTTGTGTTTGAAAGTCATGAGAAAAATCTTGATGCATCCGTATACGTGAAAATATTGATTTTCTTTACATAGGATAATAATCGTTTTTACACGCTTATATTTATCTTATCTTGGGTCATGTATGTAAAGTTGGTAATATTTTTTTTTTCACTCACCTCCTGATGTACTACAATTCTAGAAATTATTCACAGTTGTGTGTTCTCAATGCGCTACTAATACAGGGTTGCCAATTTGGCATTTTTAAATTCAGAAATTCCAATTCATACCGGAAATTACAAAAGAAGAATTTTCACCTTAAGTACTCACGAAACGATTGCCATTAAATAAAACAAAAATTACAGCTAAGAATTTTTGGTATTAATTTATAAAAAAGGCCAAACTGACAACCCTGTACTAATATTTCTATCAAAACATCAACTATTTCATTTAGACATCTTTTCGTATCTTGTGTTGAGTTTTGAAGAATTATTGTAGTATAAGGAAATTATCATGGATGTAGTGCATTTATTTACAAAAGCAACTTTTAAAAAAAAATTATACAATCAGAAAAGAAATAATTTTTAAGATAAACAGGAATAAACCAATTTAAAGAAAATAACGGTTTGCCACTCAAATATATTTATTTTAAAAATTATTCCAAAAATAAATTCATTTTTAATTGAAAAAAAGCAACTTGAACACGTATCAGTGGTATTTCTAACGAAAAGAATGAGACAAAAAAACAAAGATATAAAACAGGTTTATATATATAGCTATAAGATAATTTAAAGTGAACAGAAGTGAACAACTTATTAATGTCTTTTAAAAGTAGAAGTGACTTATTTTTAATCACCACTCACATGAATTTGCTAAGCCAAATATTTTATTGGATTCGTTTTGCATTTATTAATTCTGTTTTATTCATTAAAACAATCACTATAGCAAGCTTAAAACTATTCCCCACCATCAAATTATTTCAAAACAAACACTACTTTTTTTTCTAGTTGTGCACAAATATTAGTAACCATATATATGTGTTAGGCTTAACACTGTAACACTCTATAAATAAATTCCATGTATCCTTTACGTCGTTTTTGTAATTAGTTTCCACATTCCTTTATTATAAGTGAGTTATAAAAACTTCGTTTTTCTAAAATCGTATACGAAAAACTTTTCGAGCAATATGGAACAAAACGAAATTTTATATTTAAAAATGTTGATTTCCAAATCTTGCATTGCTTATTTTAGAACAATAATATAGTTTTAAGCAAACAAACAAGAACTTTTAAACTTGGTTTTTAATTTTCAAAACGTATTGTTATTTGTGAATCAACTTTCAGAGTTAATAAAATAGCTAATTTAGCTTTACTCGATTTCAGGACCTTTTTACGGTAGAGTGACGAGACTTTGATACTTTTTTTACATGCGACGTTTTTGATGAGATCTCTTTTTACAAAAGGTTAATATATTGTAATTTATTAACTTTATGAAAACAGATTATCAGCTAACGAATTTATAAATTTCAAGTTTCTAGCTTGAGTTGTTAATTTTATATTAAAATCTCAAATATACCAATGTTCTAGCCTGTACATTGTCTGTCTCAACGAGATTATAATAAACGAATTAAATAATTTTTGGAATATTAATAATACGTTAATCATAAAATTTCGCCAGAACTTTTAGATCGCAGTTAGAGCGCAAATAAAGTATTTAAATGGCTAATATATTTTAATAAGAAACCTTAGAATATAAGTTTGTTTCTCAGAAAAAAACATACTATGTTTGATAGATCGAAGCATTCTTTCCTTAAATGTTATATTAACACATTTGTTATGGATTTATATTATTAGGTTCAAACAATATCCAAACATTTTTCTTATTTATCCAAAGGAATAGAATGCTCAATTGTTGACAATTTGAGGAGATGTTTTTCACTTCAGTAGATCGACCGAACAGGATAAATATAAACGACAATTTACACATATCTTAAAAATCATTATTTTTCAACACAGTGTGTTTTTAGAAGAATGAAAAAAAATATTTAACTAATAATTCAACATTTTATCTTTTTTGACGAATTTTGGTAACTAATGACTTGCATATAATAACATGTTTTTCATACAATTGTATTGGAATTAATCTTTAAAGGTAACACTGTGATTATATCAAAGTACGTAAAATACTTTTTAAATTCAAATAAAAATAGGAATAGCATTCGAAATACATTTTACTCTAAAAAGGCGACTTGGCTGCAAAGTTTGTTTTTGCGGAGTTGTATTTGTGTTTGCTTATTTTTACTTGGAACGAAGGATATTGCAAATTCCAACAATTTGAAAAACATAAACCGAAATAAGTCAGATAATATAGCTGTAATTATTTCATTAATTTTGATAAAAGTATTGTAAAAAATTAAAATAAAATTTATTAAATAAGCGACAAAATGAAATATAGCATTTCGTTGTTTGAAATATGAAAGCTTCTTTGAAACTGTTAGAAACACTTATAAATGGTAAAGGTTGGTACTTGAACTAAAGTGAACTAAAGTTTAGGTAACCGGAATTTAAATGATAAAATTATTTCTTAGCAATTAGTTTTTTTTTTTTTCTTGAAAAAATATGGCAAAGAAACCTCTGTTTTCTCTATAATCAGAGTTCTCTATTATCGGATTAAATTCTGTTAATAATAAATTATTCCGTAAAGAATAAATCCAAAATTAGTTCTGAGAAGTATGAATTATTTTATAGCAAAAAGATATTTCAAATGAAAAATTTCTCTTTATTAATGCATTTGAGATGTATACATTTATTTTGCCTTTCTTATTATAAGGAGGATACAATCAATATATAAAAGTTTTAACTTCTTAAGAACCAGGGACAGGGTATTGTTTTTAAAATGTTTTTCTTGCAAAATTAAACAAAACACTTCATTTTATTTATAATATATAGTAATCCTAATAAGTTTTAATATTCTCTAAAAATATTAGCAGTTTTCTTAAAAACTTAAATGATGTAGTCAATCAATATTACTCTGCAATCCTGGGTGTGATAAAAAGATTAAAATAACTTTTGATTTTTTAACTTTGCAGATGAGAAAGCAATGTAAATTGCAAAAGTGTTAAAACTAAGTAATGAATTTCAGATTCTGTTTAGTCATGTCATTAATTTTCAAAAAGCTACATTTTAAACTTTATATTCGGTTTAGAAGTCCAAAAATTTATATTTAGAATTTTTTTTCTCCGTGCTCTGACCATTAAAACTGTAAAATTTTCATTCTTCTACGACCAAAACATACCTAGTTATGATAACTTGAATGTAATGAAATTTCAGAGTTTTTTGGCACTAAGAATCGTTTGTCTGTTTTTTATACTGGAAAACTCCGAAATTTAATAAATTTTAAATTATCATAACTTGGTAACCTTTAATCGTATAAAAATTGATTTTTTTTACTGTTGTATTTGTGAGATTATAAAGATATTTGCACTCGATATAACATACAGGGACCAGGGATCGTACATAAATTAAACAAGTTGGAAATTGTACGTCAAACGTTACAAACGAGGTGCGTTCGTACGCACGTTTTAGAATTAAATTCATGATATCCCGTGCGTAGAACGGATTAAACAGCTAGTTAAGTATATATTTTATGACACTGTTCATACAAATATCTTAACTAGTTATATAAATATTCAGATATATAGGTATCAGCTAGTTATATAAATATTCAGATCTTGATGATTTTTAATTCTGTGAAATGAATTATATCGTCTGCAGATTCATTTCTGTAATAAAATAAGTATCTCGGTCGCTTGACGATTTAACATCCATCGGAAGCTCCTATAACAAAAAAGCACCGATTTAAAATAAAAAAATTCAAATTTCTTAATAAATATTTTTATTAATATCTCCTAAAGTTTTGATTCGATTTTAATAAAATTTGAAATGTCTCGACAAAATTCTGCAAAGATAATATATTTTAAATTGCAAACCATTTGGTTGGGTAGTTTTTGCGTTGTTATATGCGGACAGACAGACAGACGGACAGACAGACAGACAGACAGACGGACGGACCAAACGACGACTATAGGTGCTACGTATTTATATAATTACGAACGCACCTAAAAAGTGCAGACTTTGAAAATTAGTGGCAAGTTATTTCACCAACTCAATCTTAATTTCTACTTCATTTTGAATACTTTTGTTATTTACATTGCCTAAGTATCTCTAACAGGTAAAACATAAAGTGCGTTTGAGTGTCTTTGACATATATAAATTCAAACTCAAATGTATATTCTAAACAGAATCAGAAATGTCCAATGCATTTCTAATTACTTTCTGTCAAATGTTACTTAAGACATTAATAATGTCTCAATGTCAAATATAATAAAGTTAACTTGTCGTTATACATAATATGGGAACAGTTACTTACTGCATTATTTAATGAAAAAACTCTTCCAAGTGTATGTTTCATTAAAAATAATGCATTATTTCTTTTCTGCGTGCGAATATATTCATATGTTAATGGGGATAAACGGTATAAAACTTTAATGCTAAACTGTTTATCGTGATATAATTATAAAAAATAAATAAGTTAGGCAGTACAAAACATGTCAAAATAATCTTTCTGTTGGCTGACATCTGTAATTGGCAAAACACCTACTTTTTCAATAAAACATGTCAGTAATATTTAACCGATAATAATCACGACTTAATTTAGACTGCCTGCCACTGCCATTAACAATAGTACAATAGTATCTTCTTAAAGTATTTATTTATTTTCAAATTTAGAGTATTCAATAATGAGAAATTTTATTTCATATGAAAATACACCATATTTGAAGAAAGGAAAGATTAAACAATGGAAATCTTCCATATTTGTTATAAAATAAGATGCTATTACATGAAAATATTTTTCGGTTTTATTATTTTATTAAAAATGAATTATTTCATAAAATAAAATAAATTTATCTTCTTCAGTATTCTCCAGTCTTATCATTTCTCTAACCAAAAATATATATAATTTTTTCAACCTTTCAAATTGTAGTAAATGCATTTCTTATCGAATATACTTATTATTTGAAATTTGATTTTTCTTCAGATTTGGTTTTTCAATCTTAAATGCATGGAAGCATTTTTGAACTAAAGATATTCTTTATTAAATAAAATTGATACATATTCACCATTTTTTAAAGAAATGTATGTGGAAAAGGCGCTAGACGTTACGGATATTTCAAGTATATTCAATTCTTGATTTAATATATATATATATATATATATATATATATATATATATATATATATATTATTGTCTTTATCCAACGACCAATTTTGCATGTCACATAAAACATATAATTATGATATTGTTAAGAAGTACAATTAGGTAATATTTATGCACCTTTTACATCGTGAAACGCTTGCATCAATATACTGGTATAATAAATTATAACAACTTGTAATAATATAGTTCTTTTAAATGCTAAAAGGTGAAAATTAACAACATAATACAAATTAAAATAACTTTTATTAGGTTGTTATATATGTTTCGACTCACCTGAGTCATTTTCAAAAACAAATGAGAATATTCCATAATTGCACGGGGTTGGAAGTTATTATTGTCATGTACTTTTTTTTTTAAATTACGCACGTTATCTTTTATTTTTACTTGGTTTTTTTTTCATATCTATGACCATAGAGTAACTCGAGCCACAGTTTCGGTAAATGCGGCATCTTTTAATTTACCGAAACTGTGGCTCGAGTTACTCCATGGTCATAGATATGAAAATAAACAACCAAGTAAAAATAAAAGATAATGTGAGTAATTTTTAAAAAAGTACATGACAATAATAACTTCCAACCCCGTGCAATTATGGAATATTCTCATTTGTTTTTGAAAATGACTCAGGTGAGTCGAAACATGTAAAACAACCTAATAAAAATTATTTTAATTTGTATTATGTTGTTAATTTACACCTTTTAGCATTTAAAAGAACTATATCAATATACTGTATAAGAATTTTATTTTATTTTTTTATAATAAAAAAAAATTATACCAAAGCCAACAGAAAACACATTCCGTATTTACCACAAATTTATAGATTTTAATAGCGTAAAATATTTTATTTCTTTATATTTCAATACTCAGAGTTTATTTTGAAAAACAGTTTTTAATGAACGTATATTTCTCTTGCATTTTATTGTAATTAGCTTGAATTCATATGTTCCAATGGTTATTGGAAAAGTTTTAAGGAACTGATTGTAGTCACAAGATAATCACAAAGAAACTCATTTGCAAAGACTTTAATTAGCCGTGACGGCTTCATTTGAGTAAAAGTCAGTGGTACTATGCAATTAATCATCATTTGTAACACAACTATCGTGCTAATTAGAATGTCTTGTAAGTAACAAGCCATTTACAGACTTAGCCGCTTAAATGTATTTTAAAATTCTAGATTTGGTTGCGTACATACAATTTTTTTTTTTATTATTAATTTTTTTAATGAAATGTTTACTGGCTGTTAAAATATTGTCGCCTTGTTGTGAATTATAATTTTCTAATTTCAGATAAATTTAAATGTATGTAATAAAATAATTTTATTTAGTACATTCAAGGAAGACCATTCTTTTGTACATATAAACAAAAAATTTGCCTTAAATGATATAAATATTTGATTGTTGTAAAGGAATTCATTTCGTAAATAAATTTAATTTAATTTTTGGCAGATATGTAAAAGTTTACCAACTCAATGCTAAAATAAAGAACTTTTTTCGTAAATTAATAATTTTAGTTAAAAATCAAGTTAGTGACTATTTCTTAATGCAAAAGTATAAATTACGTAGAAAAAACAAGCTATGCAAATAATTTACCGTACTTACAAGGAGACCGCCAAACATGATGCGCACAGATTTTGACGATTTTAAAGTGTGTTGTAGAGATCATTCCCCTAATTATTCAGGTCAAAGGTTTCCTTCAAATGGGCTTTAGTTTTCGAGAAATTTCGGTTTAACGTTCAGTATACTTTTCAAATACCCATTACTTCGCAGAGTTGAGCGAGGTCTCCGTAGTGCCGGGGTAGCGTTCGCGATTTGAGAACGGGAGATGAGGATTTTGTCCTCTCATGTGACTTTTACCTTTTTTAACAAATTTTATATATTTGTCGCGTTACAAGTTTTAGGCAGAATTATGAATTCTGCATCTTTGAACTTTTTGATATTTTCCTAATAAATTCCATTTCCATTTTCGAATTTTTCGTGAAAAACTATAATTTATTTTTTATTTATTTATTTATTTTTGTGCAGTTTTGAATTTATTATTTTTATTGACGAAATTCCAAACTAATTAAACCCAACAACATATCTTGAAAGGAGTAATAAAATGTTATAGCAATAACGCTTATATCCAAGTTTTAGCCAGTTATATATATATATATATATATATATATATGTTATTTAAATAAATTTAACTGTAAAGTTCAAACTCAACCTCATTTTTGATTTGCACAAATAAAAAATAATATATTACAATTAATTTTTTTTCAGTCTAACAAGTCGATGCCATACAGAAAAATTCAACTAGAAATGAAAAATCGTTTGTAAATTACAATACATATAAAAAATATCTGAAAAAAATCGTCTGCAATGACTTTTACGGTAATATCAGAATAAATAAAATTTTCTTTTTATCCATTTCGTTTAGCTTTTTTTTCAGACAATAACCACGTTTGAAATAATTTCTTTTTCAAATTTAATTCATTTTTTAATATATTTATCACAATTTAAGTATTTAAAGAATATATAATATGCTAATTTAAACATTCTTCCAATATTGTTAAAACAATTATTTAAAGGCGATTTATAAAGCGGAATTTGTTTAGGATATTTTTGCGATAGGTATCACACAATTAGTTCCATATTTAATAAACTAAAAATGTCGATGTCGGTGATGATAAATATTTTAGTATTTCAGCAGTTAACATATTTTAATATATTCAGAACAAATCAAATATTAAAAGGATATATTATTTTGTTAATTTTTTCTTAATCATTTAAATTTTTTTAAATAAAAAATGCAAATAAAAAAAATGCATTATTTCATAAATACGATAAATAAGTAAGTAAATATATATAAATGTAAACAATAATCATTTTAAAAAGTCGAGATATCAAGACATAAATTAGTTTGGATTTTCGTCAACAGAAATATTAGAATAAAAATTGCGCAAAAACTATAAATTTTCACGAAATATTCGAAAATGTAAATGGAATTTATTAGGAAAATATCAAAAAGTTCAAAGATGCAGAATTCATAATTCTGCATAAAACTTATAATGCGACAAATATATAAAATTTGTTAAAAAAGGTAAAAGTCACAGGAGAGGACAAAACCCTCATCTCCCGCTCTCAAATCGCGAACGCTACCCCGGCACCACGGAGACCTTGCTCACGATTGCGAAGTAATGGGTATTTGAAATGCATACTAAACTTTAAACCGAAATTTCTCGAAAACTAAAGCCCATTTGAAGGAAACCTTTGACCTGAATAATTAGGGGAATGATCTCTACAACATACTTTAAAATCATCAAAATCTGTGCGCATCATGTTTGGCGGTCTCCTTGTTAGAGTTAAATTTTGTATCTTTAATTAATGTATTTTCTGACTTTTCTTTGCGATTCTTGGACAAATGATCTTTCCATGATTTTCCCGATTTTGAACACACTCGAAAATTTTGATCGATAATACAGATCAGAAAATTTTATTGCAAATATAAGCGAACAACAATTAGAAATTTTTAAACCTCCTAGATTTTTTGCTGGTATAAAGATTTATTTCTCGTCATCACTCTTATTGACAATTTGTTGATATTTGATTAACCTAATTTAAATCAAAGTTCATTTTTAAGAAATAATGTACAAAAGCAAATTATATTTGGCTACTTCAGTCAGGGAAAAGAATTCCTGCATTATCCACGGTTCAGTACGCTTTAAGTAATCTCTTTGACACTAATTGTAAATAGAAATTGATGAGAAAGACAAAAATGTTCTTATTAACCAGATACGCTTTAATGAGAGTCCACTGTGTAAACGATTATTTTCAATAAAGTAAAAAATGTAATATATTCATATTTATTGTAATACACAGGTTTAATGAATGAAAATTTTAATAGAAAGTGGAGGTCAAGGAAAATGGTGCGGATAAATACAACCACGCAAGTTAAAAACATTATAACAGTGTCTCAAATATTCAGTTGGAAAAATGTATTCATTACTTATTTGCGGGATATTATTCATAAATTAATGTATAATATTTGTGATTATATATATATATATATATATATATATTAAATAATAACCAGTGATTTTTTATCCTGCTTTTCGATGCGTAAACCGACATAGGGCAAAATATCCAAGCAGGGGAATGATCAATACCCTTCGTATAGCACACCAATGGTCTACAATTGAGCTACGAATACGATATCCAGCCTGGCATCTCTTACTTATATATGTCAGTAAGGTTGCAAGTGCAGTTTCAAGATGAAAATGTCAACATGAGCATGCAAACTTCTGTGGCAAACATGACACTCCAGCTTGTACATTTTTCACTCTGTTGGTTTACGCTTTCAAAAGTAGGATAAAAATTCACTGGTTATTATTCAATGATTACAGGAGGAATTCACCTGCTGAAAAATGGATTAAATTAACTATATATGTATTACTTTCTGATTTCTAAGAAATTCAGCGTTCTCATAAAAAAACGAAACGTAGAAAACACAAAAATTCTGATGTGAAAATTTTTGAAATTTTTTATTTGATTTAGTTATATGAGCATTTTTTAAATATTTTGCATTAAATTCTATTAAACGCAAGCATCTGTAATAACATAAAACATATTTTATAAAATTTATATATAAATGTATGTTATATGTATACATAAAAAAATGGAGAATTTAAAACATTGCATAGAAATGCAATCATTTAAAAAAAAATAGAAAACTGAATTGTATTTCTATGTCAAATATTTGTATTAAAAATTCCTATGTCCTATATATGAATAATGGCTTTTATAAATTAATCTATAGTAAATGAGCACACATATCCACTAGCTTTGTTTAATTATTTTTCTATTACTAGAAAATAT
Organism: Maratus michaelseni; assembly: GCA_963931845.1. Taxonomy (NCBI): domain Eukaryota; kingdom Metazoa; phylum Arthropoda; class Arachnida; order Araneae; family Salticidae; genus Maratus; species Maratus michaelseni. Next base: position 169,636,526 of record OZ007588.1, read on the forward strand.
TTTAAAAATAAATCTTGAAACAGAAAACACGGGAATTGCACTTGCTCGTTGATGCGTTGAGATACAGTTGTTTGGTACATGTTGTATATTTCAATAAACATGCAACAATTTGCCCTTCAATGTATTAATAGTTTTATTGTACTTCATTAATGCAAACCTAAACTAAGAAACTCTATAACATAAATAATCTCAAAAAAATCATCCTAAGAAGGTTTGTTTAATTCATTTGTTCTCATTCGTTACCATATGTTGTTTGTTTTACATTTGTGTCAACAAAATTTTTTCCCCAAAAATCTGAAAGTTATAACAATAATATGATTAAACAGATTTGTATTGGTAACTTTCTACATACTTACCACATATAAGAGATCAAAGTTTGAGTGTTTCTATTAAAATATATCTCTTATTAACTCTATTAAAATTTGCAAGCAATTTTCCAAAATGTGTTTTTTATGCTCAAATTTCACATTATTATTTCAATAATTATATAATTACATTATATTTTTACTGATTTTTATTTAATTCATATCCCCAAATTTATCTTTCTTAAACACATTTTATTTTACTGATTTAAACAATAAGCGATATAATGCAAAGGGTATGTACATATTTACCACAACTTTTGATAAGATTTTTTCTCTTTACTTAATGGCAGAAATAAAATATAACTTACTTGATTAAATAAATCGATTAAGAATTCTGTCATTTAAATGCTAAATCGAAAATTTGTAGAGATAATTGGTTATTCCAGACTCCTTCAGAAAATCTATTCAGTTTACGCACCTTAAATACACTACAGATAAATCCATTAAAATATTAGAAAAAAAAATCAAATTCAACGTATCTAAAATATTTATTTAAGAAATCAAATAATATTCTTTACGTTTTTTATAACGTTTGTTTCATAAAAAAAGAAATTCCATCTCTGGTTGAGATTGTTTATATCCTCTTCGAAAATAAATATACAATAACTAAAGATATATTTTTTAAGTAAATGCAAACTACACAAATATTTTCCAATTTCATTACATAACAATTTTTTATTTTTCATTTTATTTTTTATGTATCATTTTAAAGTAAAATAACACAAAACACAATAATTATTGAAATATTTACACAGTAAAAAAGACCAGACAAAATAATTTTAGTGTTCAGGATTCGTTTCAAAGAATTCACTGAAAACTTTTTCATTAAAAGAATTATAAGATTGTTCTTCAAATTTTAGGGAAATTATTCAAAAAATGCTAAATATTTGCATTTCTATTTTTTTCAAAGATATCGTTTTTTAGAAAAAAAAAAAGCCAATTTTTCCAAAATCAATATAGGTATTTGGAAATTACATCTCTCTTTTGTTTGTCTAAGGAAAGGTATTTAAATTTAAAAAAAGAAGAAAATCTATGTTCTGATATGAATATTTTAAAAGTATTGTATTTGTTACATTGTAAAATATATTTGAAATTATGTATATAAAAGCGAACATAGCTAAATGGATTGTTTCAGCAAATGTGATTTTGTATAAAAATGTTGTTTAAAATCTTTAGTGGTTTTCACATCTACTTAAAAAAAAAAAATACATTGTAACCATGAGAGCAATGTGAGATATTGGAAGTGGACCCAATTATGAAAAAATAATATACAAAAAAAAGTTTAAAACTCTTTCAATTTGATCTGGGGAATCAATTGTCAATTGTGAAAATTTACCTGTCACTAATTACTTAACATTATTGAATCAAATAAACGTTTGCTATAGAGATAGATAAAAAAAATCAGAAGCGACTCTCCGTCCGAATAATAAAGAAAATGGTAAGATTTTTTTTTTAAATCTCATATAGGTTTCTGGTTCTTATCTCTATATAACTTTGAAATCATTCGGAAGCATTTTTAACTAATAAAGATTATTCATTTGAGGTGATGATACTCATTTATATTAATGATGAACGCTGACGAAACAAACTATATACCACGTAAACACGAACACAATAATCAATCAACAGTTCTATGCGCTTAGCGCCATCTGGTGATATTTTCTCATTTCGCAATATAATTAAAATAAAATATCATGCCTAAAAAATATTCAAAAGCCACAAAATGCCAATAAATTGATCTACAGTTTTGAAACAATTATCATTCGAAGGTACCACTTTTTTTTCGCTATTAGATTGAATAAAATTTGAAATTATGTTTAGAAGTGATGTAAGAGCAATTAAAACGAAAGCTATAGCATCTGTCATCGCAGTCTCCATTATACATTTAAAAAAATAGATAGCTAAATTTTTGACAATCGTACAAAAGTCAAGTATGATTGTTTGGGAAAAACAAAAAAGTCCTCAGTGAAAGAAATGAAACTTTAGTAACTAAAAAATAGTTCAGCATTTTCTGCTTTTTCTTGTAAACAGTTGTATATTTTACATTTATACAGAACAACAAGTATTAACCATTCCCATTGTAATCAAAGACAATAATAAATAGGTGAGTATTCAAAAATAACTACTCCCACATACATAATTAGATCATTTGATAAAAGTATTTCATATTGTTTTTATTATTTTCTTCAACTTTTTTCATAATATACTTCTTAGTGATAAAAGTTGACATCTTTATTTCAATTTTTATGGACATTATATAAATTTTAACTAATATTTATTTTAAATTATATCCCAAAAATGTATCATTCTGAATCCCATTTCGAAATAATCTTATCGATTTATACATTTTTTTCTCCTTTTTACACATAAATCCATTAAATTAGTGGGAATAAATAATGTGAAAAAATTAATCAAATTCTTTATAGTCGTCAATATATCTAAAGTAATTTTTTTTTAATTTTTTAAATATTTTTCGACTTTTCCTTACTTTATTTAGTTTTATTTGAGATTTTGTATATATATTTTTTTGAAAACAAACTAAAAATATTTATAATTATTTTTTAAATAAATGTAAAAATTTCACAATAATTGTTTTGCAATAAACTTTATATATATATATTTTTAAAGCTATCTAAATAAACAATAGTTATTGGAATTCTTACACAGCAGTAAACCTGTCTGAAGCCTGATAATGTTCAAGACTTGTTTTCAATTTGTATTAAAAATATGTTTATACTTCGGTTTCAAATTATTATCAAATTATTGAAAAAATTCTAAAAATGTTTACATTATTTTTTACAAAGTGTGCACTTTCATTTTTTAGGAACAAAAAGTATTTTAATTGGGGAGGGACAGGGAAAAAGAAGAAATTATTATTTTAATACAGTGCTGGAAAAAGTTTAGGACCACCACCAAAAATATTAAAACTATTACTTTAAGGAAAATCTAATATTATTAAAAATTTATGCACATTAAATTATGAAAGTTTTGTTATTTGTTTTAAATTACAATAATATGTATTAAAAATAAGCAAAAAATAATTTTTGTATAACACAACTTGCTGGAAAAAAGTTTAGGACCAGTGTATTTAATATTTGTATTACACATGCACATTTTTGTACATTAATTTTCAGCACCTTGCTTGCTTCCCCTTAACACAGATGATTGATTTGGCCAGGTTTTTTTAAATTTGGAAATGCGTATTTGTTTCCATGCTTCCAAAATGGCTGCTTGCAATTCAACAATCGAATCAAACTGTTTTCCGTTAGCATAAACTTGACGAACAAGATTCTACCGAAAGTCCCTATCAGATTTAGTTCAGGACTTTTAACTGGAAAGTCAAAAGTTTTAATGTAGTTTGCAGATAACCAATCTGAAGTTAACACTAGAACTACCGGAAATTTTACTAAAGTTTTTTTAAACAGTTTCACACCAGATATTTTATTTAAAACTACTTAACTTATTCGTTTAACGCATTTCTGTGAGTTTTATATTTAATTTATTTTAAAAAGAAATTTCTGGTTCGAATCGGAATATATTCATTTGGTAACCGTCAAAATAACGACTCATGGTAGTTCTAATGTTAACATAGGCTGGTGAATAGAAGTGTTATCTTGAAGCAACAGCAAATTTTGATCCATAAGTTCATCTTTACGTGGAACAAAATTATCACCAAGAATATCTTGATAGTCAAAGGAGTTCATCTTTGTCTTTGTGAAAACCAAACTTGTTTTTCCTTTTCCATTAAAGACTGTCCAAATCCTCACTGATCCACCCCCTTGCGTACGTCTTAAAAACAGATATGGCTCACTTCGTAAATCATGCCAGTAACATATTAAACCATCTGGTCCATCAATGTTGAATTTTATTAAATCAGTAAAAACCAATTTTCCCCATAGATTGCATTTTAAGACATTGGACGATACGAATTTTAGTCTTGCATCAATGTGATACTTTTGTAGTTTGGGCTTGGTTTTGAATTCAGCATATTTCAAGCATTTGGTGCTTTTTAACAGTTCCATACGATACTGAGAGTTCTACAGCAGATTTTAAAGTAGAAGAAAAGGCACAATCTTGAACCAATATTCTAATAACGCACCTTTTAAACACGACTGGGAGTTCTGATGTTCGACCGTATCCTTTTTTTTTTATTCCATAGTTCAATGGATCAGAAAGAAAATGATGTATAACGGACTTAATGCACATAAAATATACAAAACATAAATTTTAAAAATATAAGAACAAAAGAGTATACGTATTGATGCTAGACTTAAAAGTCATTATATTATATTATTTATGATGTATAACGGTTTTAGATTTATTTATTTTTAGGGCAATTTGCCTTTAGCTCAGCCCGAAATCCAAAACAGCCATGATTTTATCCCTTTTATTCTTCAGTCAATGGTTTTCCCCGACTGATGCTCAAAACAACAGTTGCATGTCCCAAAACTTCAAATCTAGTTACTACTAGCCTATGAGCATCATCACAGATGAGTCCCGCGTAAAATACTACAACCATGACATCATCTCATTATGCTAGACTTAAAAGAAGCTGCTGGTCCTAAACTTATTTCCATTTGTTAATGTTACAAGATTTTAACTCTTGCAGATAAAAATACTGAATTAACTTCACGTATTATATGGGATATATGGGTCTAAATTCAAGATATATTACTCTTTTCAGAATTTGTTTTTAAACGAGAAAATTAGCTTTTGGTCTTAAACTTTTTTCCAGTACTGTATGTGTAATTTACGTGCTTGCTGTTAGTCGTGTGTTTATAAAATATTTTTGTAAAAGGTTGTGTATAAAAACGAAATTTTTCAAATACTATCAATTCTATTTCATGGTAATGTAAAATGTTAAGATCTGTTTATTACAAAAGGATATCTCATACATCATTCCTAAGAAAGTTTGATGAGTTATAGTCGGCTTTTCATTATCACCCCTATATACGACTATCAAGGTACATAGGATAGATATCAAAGTACCTATAGTACATATCAAAGTACATATAATACATATCAAAGCACATATGGTACATATAAAGGTACTATGTATATAGTACTTTTGTTTTTGTATTGTTTTTATATTGTTTTTGTATTGTTTTTATATTGTTTTTGTTTTTGTTTGTTTTTATATTGTTTTTATATGCCAGGTGTTATGTGTATAAAAGCAGTCGCATACATAGATATACATACATAGATATAGATAAATAGATAAGCAAATAAATTGAGAATTTTATTGGCAGGCATAAATGAATATGTTTTCAGAAATAGATAAAGTAATGTTTTTGAATGATGAACTGTTTTTATAGAAATCTTCACGTATTTTAAACGATTGACCTGTCATAATGTCTGATAATAAAACTGGTAATATAACGAACAAAAGTAATGCCTTTTTAATGTTTAAGGAAATCTTAAAACTTAAATATCAGGCTTGTTTTCATATATTTTAAAATCTCTATTAAGTTATTTTTGTTAAATATTAATTCATAATATATATTAAAAATTTTACTTCAAAATGTTTTATTATAATTCAACAGGAACTTGGATAAATCTGCTTTAACATGTATCTAAAAATATAGCCAACACAGAAGTATAATATTTCATTCTTTGACATATATTCTGCTGGGAACAAACATTAATCAAAGTAACATAAGTTAAAGTAATACGAGTAAAAAACTTTTTACTGTGCTCTAAACATAGCAATGTATAACTAAACATAGCAACAAAAAACTGAATTTGAAAATGTCTTTTTAATATTTTTTTCATATAATACACATATATACATAAAAAATATCGAAAATATACAAAACATAAATTTTAAAAATAAAGGAACAAAAGAGTATACGCATTGATCTATGATAAAATACTATTTAGAAATTTTAACTAAATGAATAAAACAATTAAATTTATTGACTATTGAATATATTATTGAATTAATATATTGTTAAATAAATATATGAGTATTTATATTAGCTATAGAAATAGAATATAATGCATAAATAAAACTTAATATTTTATTTCGCTATTAAATTAATGTATAGAAAATTGTAATCGACATTTCCCTCTCACCGCCGAGCAAAAGGGTAAATTTGTAATGTTGTTTTCACTTAATTAGTTAAAAATACTAAAAAAAGATGAATTTTCAAGCTTGATATAAAAAACACAATTACGTATATGAGTATAATCCTTCGGAGTATTAATTATTACTCTATGTTTTAAAACTGCATTATATTTGTAGAGCTATAGTAATTTAAACAATGCTTCTACAGAAGTGAAACCTACAGCATAGTGAACGGATATCAATTCACGGTGGTGTAAAGTTTAGCTTTTTTAAAATTAATAAGTTAAAATTTTAAAATATTTCTTTCTCACAGTATCGAAACATATCATCTTTACCTGATGAGATATTTCATATTACTGATTAATTTTCGAAGCGTTGCTTGTTTTATAATAAATGTATTCTGAGAAATGATAACACATTTCGCATGCTGAGTGTAGGACATTAGAAGATTTGATTTTTAATTGTATACTTTAAACACTTGTGTATAAAAGTTTAAATACACTGAAAATAAAATAAAATTTGTTAATAAATAAAGAATATATTTTAATGAGGATAATTGCTACACTTATTTTCTCTTTGTGCAGTAGGGCTATATAATGCATATGCAATGAATTTTGTTTTTAAATTTGACAACAATAAAAACATAGTTTGTTATCCACACATACATTTTTGCAAGGTTTTTATACGTATGATACATAGCTTTATTAAATTTAATGAAATATCTGCGGATTATAATGATTTGTTAGTAGTGATTGTTTTAGAGAATAATGGTTATTAATTTGCTTTGGAAATGAAATATGTAAAATGAAATATTTTCTTTAAAATATACGGGATATATTTTTAACGTAAATCCGTGTTTAATATGCATAAAACAATTTTAACTAGCGTTTCCTTTTTAACTTAACGCAGTATTATTGCAGAGTTACAAAATTTAAACTGTTTTTTTTTCAGTGACTCCGTGGGATAATTCCACATTTTCACTGTTATAAACCACTAAAATTATATCTGTAAAATACTGCAAAAACTGTTTTTATTAAGTTATGCGAAAGCCTTTTAATTTAACTTATTTTTTGCAAAGTCGGGCAATTGGGAAAATACTACTGTCCATAGCAACTATATATCAAACAAAAGTTTAAATGTAGAAAAATATAACACTTAAGAAATCAATTTTGGGCAACTACAGTATTAAGCATGTTTTTTCATAATCTGAGCTTTAAAAGTTGAGATTTCATATAATTACAAACAAATTAAGAACAATAAAATTTTGTCTATCAGAATATATTGGTATTATAAAGTACTTTTTTCAATTAAAAATGTTCCGTTGTTTCTGGAATCGATGTATACATTTCACAACTTCAGAAAAACTTCACATTTCAGAAAATAAATTTTTGGGCAACTGCAATATTAAGCATGTTTTTTATAAAATTAGCTTTAAACTTCCAGATAACATATAAATAGAAAAACATGAAAATAAATAAAATTTTGTTGTAGATAATGTGTTGTTCTAATACAATATCTTATTCAATTTAAATTTTCTGTTTTTTCTGGAATAGATATATATATTTCAGAACTGTACTACATTATTCCACGTGACAAATCTCCGAATTCATTAAGAGATGCTGGATAAAGTTTGTGAGATTTCAGTTTTTGCTACTGCGTATGTCATTGTATCAAAAGCTTCTTTAAAATTGGAAACGGCACAATCGGTATCATATACTATATTTCAGGACGATATCTTAAAAATCAAAAGTGAACAATTGTGATTTCTTGAGTTGCGGTTTTATTACCTCTTCCATGTAGCAAGAATGTTCATAATATATTTTGGTTATTGATTATGAGTAATTAATTATAACGTAAAAACTCCAGTAGTCACCCTGTTTGGCCAGGTATTTAACCTTAAAATAACTTGATACACTGACTACTAAGCTATATAAAAATATCCATGAGTGTTTTCTAATGGCTGATTACTTATTAAAGGTAGCTACTTCTCCTTAGAAAATTATATATATATATACCGGGTGATCCAAAAGTCAGGACGAACTTTAAAAATAAATAATTCGAAAACAAATCAGGATGCAAAGATACGGTTTGCACCAAACGGATGGAAAAGAAACCGGAGGCGACCAACAGATGGCGCTGTCGGATTTCTGATATAAAAAGCAACTGCAGCAGGTAATGTTAGTCGAAGCTTGTATGCATCGAAATGCTGTCCATATTTGAGAAAGTCCTCTTAGTTAAACTCTATTATAAGAATTCGGAAAGTGCCATTGCGGCATTGTGAGTATATCGCTACATGAAGGGTATGCGAGATAGCAAAGGAACAATAACGTCTTTTGCATTGAACAAAATGAAAAAATGATGAAGAAATTTGAAGCCACGGGTTCTTTGGCGTCACGTCAAGGAAGTGGACGTCCCTCAACAGCCGCTGCTGTTGCCACGACAGTGGAATCCAGACGGTGCAATCCATGTCGGTGGTTGCTGCACATGGGGAGTGCAGTGCTCGAGAAGTTTCGAGGCAGACAGGAGTGTCGTACGGAAGTATCTGGAGAGCACTGCGAATAACTTTGCAATGGTATCCCTACAAATTGCAACATAATCAAGATCTGAAACCTCCTGACATCGACTCTCGCCGAGATTTTGCGAATTTGGTATTCAATAAGATAGAAGAGCAGCACGACTGGATTCACACTGTGCTTTGGACAGATGAAGCGCATTTCATACTCTCTGGCGCTATTAACACCCACAATTGTCGAGCGTGGACCACAGAAAATCCACATGCATTGTTGAGGTACCCTTGCAACATCCTAAAGTGACAGTCTGGTGTGGCTTCACTGCTGATTTCATAATTGGTCCATTTTTTTCAAGGATGTCACACAGACGTGTTTCAAAACAGTTTCTGTCACTGGTCAGTGATAGGTAGCACTGTTACAGGACAACATTATTCCTGAACTGCAAGCGCGACAGGCACTTCAAACAGTCGCCTTTATGCAAGATGGAGCACTAGCTCATATTGCTCTGCCTGTGCAACGCCTGCTACGCTCAACATTTGGTGAGGATCGCATTATTAGTCGCCACTTTAATCACGCATGGCCTCCAAGATCTCCTGGTCTGACACTCTGTGACTTTTGGCTGTGGGAATTCTTGAAGTCAAAAGTGTACCGCGACCAACCGGCATCACTAGCAGCACTGAAAGATGCCATCCGCCAAAATCTGTCTGCCGTAACGCAAGAAATGCTACTAAATGCTGTGAACGGTGTGGTGCCTCGTCTCACAGCTGTACTTCTGAATGATAGACAGCACATTGAATATTTAATGTAGTACTAATTAACTGTAATTGAGCTGACTTGTAAGTTGTCAACATTTTTTCATTTGTAAATCATCTTTTGGTGCAATAAAACACTATAGCACCATCTGTTGGTCGCCAACAGAACTATTTTTTTGTTGCCACACAAAATCCGATTTCTTTTCCATCCTTTTGGTGCAAACCATATCTTTGTATCTTGATTCGTTTTCGAATTATTCCTTTTTAAAGTTCGTCCTGACATTTGGATCACCCGGTATATATATATATATTTTTTTTTTTTTTTTTACCGAAATGTAAATTATTTATGAAGCATTTTATTTCCATATTCTTTCATCTGTGGGTGCTGAAAGGGGGGTTGAACACGGAAGAAAACATCCTTTATTATTATTTTTTTAATTTATTTCAGGGAAATAACCATTTATTATCATTATTATGTTAGAAATTTCGCCTTAATTTCAACATAAAACGATAATAAAAATCTATACATGAAGTAAAATATCAAGTGATAAAATTTAAAAATAAATACTTAAAATCATGATATCATTATTTATTTAATTTTAATTACTTTATACAGCTGTCAGCACATAATGAACAATTAATACTAATATAGTCCTTTTTTTTACATTTGCTGTCTACGTGATACTATTTTAACCAATAAAATAAAATAAATATTATTCTACTAGCAAATTCTCAACATTAATAGTTTAACGAAAACTAAAAAAAAAAGAAATGTATTAAACTTTCAAAATTATTATCTAACATAGAATTCAAAGATTAATAAATATGAACGTAGTTCCATTAAATTTAATTAATGATAATCTGTTATTTATACTTTTTGAATTTTCTGCGTTTAACATTTATAAAGTTGATTTAATTCCGATATGATTATTCCTCGTTTGTATTTCATTGAACAAGAGAGTTATTTTATTATTTTAATATGAAATTATGGTTTTATATTTTTGAACCAAACGTTTTGTTTTAATTGGAATATTAAATGTTAAATTTAATTGGACTAATTAATCAAATGCTAAGGTACGTTTGCAAAAGTAAACACAGTTTTATAGAAAAATAATTAAAGATAAATTATGTATTATACTTAGAAATATTTATATTATGGCTATGAATAACTGCATTCATTATTAATATTACTCCAATCTAAATAAAATAACAACCCATACATCTATTAATACAAATATGTGGTGCCTACATATTTACAATATTTACATATGACTGGGAATTTCAAATATCATTTTTTATCCATTAATTTTATGAATCCATCCCTTGTAATTTATTATCCATTCCAGTTATCTTTAAATGTAACTGCGTGTTAAAACCATTCGTTACATTCTCTCGTGTTGCAAACTCTATTTTATATCTATAATCAGAAGTATTTGAAAATTACATTCAGTTTACAGTTAAACAAAAATTTGTCTTTTCTAAATAGTCCTCATATTAGATTTTTTATTTAATGTAGTGAGAATATATATATATATATATACAGAAAAAAAATATATATATGTATAAAGAAACGATAATTAACGATTCAGCTTGGTATAAGACGCAATTTTGTGTATATATAATATCTACAGATGTTTTAACCATGTAGACTATTCCAGAGGCTTGACGGCACAGAGGAGATTGTTTGTTAAACTAATTCTCTGGGAGACAGCATCACATTTTCCCAGCAATTAATTTGGTATATTGGATATATTAAGTGGTAGAGATAATTGAATTGCTATTTATTTCGTAGTTCGTTTATTTAAGTAGGCTGTGCAAAGCTGCTATAAGGCAACACACCCCTCTGGTGAGTCAGCTGGCTGGAATTTTCATTTTCTGTTCAACATAACCTATAATATAATGTAGAATCATTGCAGCGGAAATTGGTAGCAATAATTTGACGCTGAGTCCTGGACTTTAACCATTTAAACAAATTTGAATCGAGACTTTCGATGTCATTCTACAGTGTGTAATGTTTGACAAAACGACTACCTCAATCCGTAATATCTCATTCAAATTAATGAACAGAAGCATATTGATTACGATAGATGGTTTGTTTTCTATTTGTTCTATAGTTTACATTTAGACTGAAAATCAAAGAAGCATGATCTAGGCACATACGTTTAGGGTGATAAGACCATCCTCATTTTATATATATATATATATATATATATATATATATATATATATATATATTCTCACTACTTTAAATAAAAAACTTAATATGAGGACTATTTAGAAAAGACAAATTTTTGTTTAACTGTAAACTGAATGGAATTTTCAAATACTTCTGATTATAGATATAAGATAGAGTTTGCAACACGAGGGAATGTAACGAATAGTTTTAACACGCAGTTACATTTAAAGATAACTGGAATGGATAATAAATTACAATGGATGGATTCATAAAATTAATGGATAATAAATGACATTTGAAATCCCCAGTCATATGTAAAAATTGTAAATATGTAGGCCCCACATATTTGCATTTATGGATGTATGGATTGTTATTTTATTTAGACGTGAGTAATATTAATAACGAATTCAGTTTTTCATAGCCATAATATAAATATTTCTACGTATAATACATCATTTATTTTTAATTAATTTTCTATAAAACTGTGTTTACTTTTGCAAACGTAACTTAACATTTGATTAATTAATCCAATTAAATTTAACATTTAATATTCCAATTAAAACAAAACGTTTGGTTCAAAAATATAAAACCATAATTTCATATTAAAATAATAAAATAACTCTCTTGTTCAATGAAATGCAAACGTTGAATAATCATACTGGAATTAAATCAACTTTATAAACATTAAAAGCAGAAAATTTAAAAAGTATAAATAACAGATTATCATTAATTAAAATTAATGGAACTACGTTCATATTTATTAATCTTTAAATTCTACCTTAGATAATAATTTTGAAAGTTTAATAAATTTCTTTTTTTTAGTTTTCGTTAAACTATTAATGTTGAGATTTCGCTAGTAGAATAATATTTATTTTATTTTATTGGTTAAAATAGTATCATGTAGGCAGCAAATGTAAAAAAAAAGACTATATTAGTTCATTATGTGCTGACAGCTGTATAAAGTAATTAAAATGAAATAAATAATGATCTCATGATTTTAAGTACTTATTTTGATTTTTTATCACTTGATATTTTACTTTATGTATAGATTTTTATTTTCGTTTTCCGTTGAAATTAAACCATGAGAATTTTTTAATTTAAAAAAACAGAATTTTAGTATTTTGAAATATTCAAATAAAATATGAAACATTTCTTTACTTTTTATTGGTTTGATTAATTTATTTGTCGATTATTTTGTTTGTAAACGTTGAAAAATGCACATTGTTTTTACCAATGTTTTATAAGTAGAATATTTTAACTCTTTAAATCCCAAGCTTTAAAAAACTGAATTACCTTAGAATCCCAACAAAATAGCCCAAAATACTCGATTTTTCGGTTCCCTCTTTTTCACTAGGCAAGTAGTAGAAATGACTCTACTGCCTTCTCCCTTTATTTAAATTTCGACAGGTATTACACCCCTCTGTTTATCATTGCTCCAGTTACAGAAAAAAAAATCTTGTCTTTCTTCCTGTACTGTCCAGAAATGCCAACACATTGCCCCATTCATCATTGAGGGAGACCACCCCCTTGACAGCACCCCAGCCAATTTTTGGGGAAAGCAAATCATTTCAGCTATCCTGGGCTACTGTGGGTTTCAGAGCAATGGGCTATTTTCGGCTATTGTGGGATTCAAAAGGTTAATAGGATTAAAATATTTTAATAGTCATTAACACAAATGCCAAGTGTTATGCCATGTTGAATGTTAGTTTACTAACAGCCATAATTCGCCTGTCTAACATTCTAACACTTGGATAAACTACAGACCATTAAAATTAGTGGTTATATTTGTTCATACTGTATAATTCCTTTGTCTTATCTTAAATTGTATTAATAAATGAAGTATGACTATAATAAAAAAGTTTAGATATATTTATTTCATATGTAAAATTATGTTAGTTGAAATCTAAAGATAGAATAGATTTAAGTTTTGAAACAACTTTTGTTTCAGGGCTCCTACTGCTCCGTTTTTGAATACCATTATCACCTAAGAAACTTTTTCGTGCTAGGTTTTAACAACATTTGCAATAAAAATTGACTTCTGAGTAAGTTTCTGCAAAATGTGTAAGAAAGTCAATTTTTTTTCTGAAAAAAGAGGTATTAAACAACTGACCGAATGAGAGGACTGCTGATTTGAAATATCAGTGTTCTTAATCTTTATAAGTTACATTTTAAAGTAAATACTTCGAAGCAGACGACATCGACAGCATGCAAAAACAAAGAAATATAATATTGCATTAAACATTTTCGTATGCATTTCATCTTCCTCTGTTCACTTGAAAGAAATTACATTTAATATATATTTGACACTATTTAGATATACTTCATATAATAGATTAAAACGCTATTATGTTTTGAGAAGTAGTATGAAAAGCAATATATTTTATTCAATGAAAAATTCATGTACAGCTTTTGCATCACCCAGATTCAATTTTGCTATAGCTGAGATAGAAAACTCTTCAGCTGCCCCTCTCTTACGCACTCGATGACTATTTTTGCATCATCGCTTTATAGTAGCTAAGTTCAATATATGTTGTGTAATTTTAAATTTCTATGACGAACCTTTTTTTCATTAGTGATCAACTGCACGCTAACAAAAGACGGGATTATAACTTAAAAAACATTTCCCTCTATTTAAAGCTAACGGTTTTTAAATTATTCTTTCTTCTGATGTAAAAGTTTAGATAAAACAGAAATATCGAATTAAATCACAGAAAATCCCTAAATTAGAAGGTAATAAATAAAACAAATCGTTGTCTTCTAGTATCAAGAAGATATTGAATGCATCGTTTCAGTATATATTTAGTCACAAATGCGTTTTGTTATCCGCTCATAAATAACCCTGTCTCATGTATACGGTAAATAATAGTCTGTTAATCATAAACTGAGTTTAACAATTCTGTCTATCGTCTATAATGAAGTCACTAATGCTGCTGATGCCGCTAACGTAAATGAATTTATTATATCCTTTTCACTTTTTCGTCGTATACCGCAAAAACTATTGCGTATAAAAACAAACAATCTGGTAGTTTTATAGAGATAAATACACAGGAGCAGGCAGTTTTTAAATCGAACAATTAATTTCGCGTTATTTAATGATAATATTGGTCAAGTTAGTTCCGTTAAATATGTTTTACAAGATTAAAAAATATGCATAGCAATTTAACAATCTTTTACAGAAAAATACTTTAATAGATAGTGTTCAATCATTTTTTTAAATTTGCCTAATTTTTTGAAGTTTTCTTTTTCCAATTTTTGTATTCAAAATTTTAATATCGGAAAAATATATTTATTCATTGTTTGAAAGAGCCGTTTTTTATCTACTTTTAGCAAATTTGAAAAACCTTAAATAAATAGTATTTTCAAACACTTATAAATTGAAAAAAATTATTTACACGTGAATAGTAAAAAAGAAAGACTTTAAAATAATTAAATTATTACATGAGAAAATAATTCAATGGTGAAAATTAATTCCTATTTAAAACAATACTTTTTAAATGTCATTTTTGAAGTGGCTTTCTTACAGCGTCTAAAAGAAAAAAATCTAAGCTTTATAATAGCACGGGAGGCAGCCATATTTTTACCTGAACATTTTATACAAGATGATTGTCAAATGTGCAATTGAACTTACTTAATCAATCAAAAAAAAAAAAAAACAGCCGTCAGCTGCGCGACAGTCTTAAGTGAGGTTTTGAGAACCGAAAAACCATCCAGTCAAAATGAAATGAATTACAACGCGATTACAGATGATCACCATTGGTCGTAATAATAACATTAAATCATCCGTAATCGGGTAGTAATCTTAAAACAGAGCAAATTGGCGTTTTTAGAGCCTGTAGATGTTGTATGAAGTTGGAGAGCGTAGCTCATAACGGACAGATTCCGTAGTGTCTATTAAAATGTAACAATCAGATAAAAAAATAAAATTAACAATTTGAAATTAAATTAGTTACAACAATTTTTATATGCTTTTTCATTCAGTCACCTTCGAAGCTGGGATAATATTAATTCCCAAAAGTAAATCAAACATTCTCACAAATAGATAACACGTAATTGATAACACTGGACTAACGACTTTTAAGATTGTACAAAAGTCATGTGATGATATTTAGGAGCAAATTTTAAATCAATGGAGGCGTTTTTTTTTTTTTTTTTTTTTTTTTTTTGCAGATATCTTGTTTGAATGTCAGTGTTTTTTTTAATTACTCTGATAGAATAGTACATATCACAACGATTTCTAACTTTGTAGCATTTTACATTTTTGATTTTGGTTGCATTCTGTGAAAATTTGAATTCTTGGAACCATCCAATCAAACTCTTTCCGAAATTCAAAGTGCCATCAGAATAAAGCAGCAACAAAAATTTAAATAAATAAACATAAGGGGACACCGTGAGACTTGTTCCTAAGATATACTATTAAAAATCAAATAAAAATCAAAATATTGAATTGCGAAAGACAATTTGCAAAGAACGCCTCTGTTGATTTAACATTAAGTTGCGAATTTTATACAGACTTGTGTAGACTCTTAATAGCTATTTCATGTAATAATAAATGTATTTGACTTAATTTGAATAAATTAAATGATATTCGAAATTCTAATGCAACAGAAGTTGAAGTAGCAAGCAAAAATTTGGAATAAATGTTTCTGAAGGGTTTTGTATTTGAGGATCCTTTCTAGAATAGTGCACACCGTATAAAAATAATTTTATAATGAAATTATGACACATTTATCTGTATTTTAAAAGCTTTAAGAAATAATTCTTTAAATTCTTGTGAATAAAATAAAGAATTGCATAAATTCATTTATGTAATCAAGAACTTCATATATTGACATTTTGCAATGCATTTAAAATAAAATGTTGTCCAGTTTATTAAATAGAGAATAGCGTTTATTAAAAGAAATAAGGTATAAGGTCATAGTTCTTGGTGAATCGTACGCTGTAAATAAACTAGTTATTAAATATATGATAATATAGTATTTTTTGAAATTTTGAAAGTCAAAATATGGATTAGCTTCTCAAATAGAGAAACATATTTTCTAGAAAAATATGATTATCCTTCTTTTACTACCATATGACTGAATACAAATAGTGGTTAATAAAAAATATAGGCACTGTAACTGATCTTTTATAAAACATGTGGCTTATTATTAAAAGAGGACTCCATTTGTAAATTTTGATGAAACTTTTCGAGGTGTAAATATTTCATAATATGGTGATTGCAATCTAACCCGCATAGCATGCACAGTCACAGTGACGTCATTGTGACGTCAATGTGAGTCACGTACGTCACGTCACATCTGTGACCAAAATGCCACCACTTTGTAACGTCACACTGTGACCAAAATGTGATCGTCTTGGAGATCTAAAGAAAACCTAAAATAAACTTTAGAACATCTTATAACATAAAGAAAATTACTTTTTGACAGCTTTAGAAATTTTTGTGACGATGCAATGACGTCACTGCAAGTCACATAAGTCACGTAAAACCTATGATCAAAATGCCAACACTCTGTGACTTCACGGTGTGATCGGAGAGTGAATTTGGAAAAAAAACTCATAAAATATAGATTTGAATTATGTCATGTACCTAAATCATTAATAAAAATATTGTCACACACTATTTAAATATAGTGAGTATTTCCAAAATAAAATAATAAATAAATATCTGTCTACATATATGAGGCAGATAATTTTTTACAATTTGCATTACCATTTTCATGAAATTTAACAAAATATACTATATAATACACAGGTAAAAATCCTTAAATAGAAATTTAGTTATTTATCGAGTTATAAGCAATTCGTGTCACGTGACAACCAGTTTTTCGCCTGTCTTTCACTGTCACGTCGGATATTCAAATCAAAACGCAACTTTGACATTCTTTTCTGAAAGATCTTCTGCTTTTAACAAAAAATAGAAAAAGTTTTTCAATAACATAGTTTCTGAACAAAACACGAGCCAATTTCGTGTATTTCCGAGCAAAAATGAATTAAAAACATGTTATAAAGTATATGTCATTCCTATAGCAATTTATCCAAAACTGGCCAGTTCTTAGTAAGATGTCACCTCTATTAAATATATTGCTCTTTTCGATAGAGTGTAAAAAATAAAAAAATTGTATTTAGGAAATTTGATTGCAATTTAAATTTATATCGAAATTACTTTATAAAGCCTATTAAATCAATTATTATTTAAAATTTATCTTTACTTTTGACGTCTAAAGCAAATGCAATGGATTAAAAAATATATAAAAATGTAAATTTTCACAGCTTATTTCTAAGAATACAAAACTCTCTCATATAAAAAAAGAATATTATAGCATCATTAAAAGTTCATTTTTCAGCCATATAAATTATAAAGGTTTTGAAATGTCTTTATTTAAATTATTTTCTTCCTATATCATTTGCGGTAAAGTTGGAAACATCTGCTAGCTGTTATTTTGTTGTGTTTAAACAATACTGCGCGCGCATATTGAAGGCAGACGATTTTTTCTCATTCGAAGTTAGGATAGGATTAGCGTGTGTTGCGTTCTTTTAAGTTTGTAGATTTATACTGTGTAAGTAAATTAACGTTTTAAAGTGAACAATCTTCATTTTAAAGTAAACCATCATTTTAACATCTCCCTGTGTCTAGCCGGGTGCGTTCATAAGGCCTGGGTGATATTTGATTTCTCAGATCTATGAACACACCTCTCTGCTGGAATAATTTGAAAATTATTGTAGTGGATGTACAGTCTAATTTTTCAACGAAAGGGAAGCAGATAAGGAGCATTCAATAGTAACACCTTTACCTATATATCAGCAGGTAACTTTTAATGTCTTCGCAGTTTTGTTAATAGTGCATGTTTAGTACTAGTACATTTAATATTGCATTATTTAAAAGTAAGATGTTTAAATTTTCTTTTAAAAAATCACTTGTATTAAATTTTATCTTTAATGTTTTAATTTTTTTTTAAATAGACTATTTGGAAAAAAGCTTAAAGTATTTACTAACAATATGTACTCTAAATGTAAAGTGTTATGTAAAAGGAGGGATATATTTAATGTTTTGCGTTTCTTACTTCAATTTTCATAGTTATTCATTATAATTAAAAACATTGCAATTTTTAAAACTATTAATATTTGATTTGCAATTTAATAATTTCGTTGCTAGTGTAGGTTTCCAGAAATAATTTTCCGGTATATTTGAAAAAAAATGTGACATTTTAATGCATTCAATAATTTTTTTGTCGAGATATGTCAATGTTAGATGCACAAAAATAATAATTATTGATGAAACAATAAAATAACTGTTTAGTTAAGGTAATTTTTCCAGCTGTGTTATCGAATGTTTTTACTGTAAAAATTGATATTTAAGTTCTGCATTTAGTATTCTATCAAAAACTATAAATAAAATAATTTGTAAAGAAAAAAATTATATAATTTTTTTTTTGGCATTTATGATCTTAAGTTCTATATTTCGTTTACAACGAAAACTGTTTTACTGCTTGATACAATGTTTATTATTTAATAATATAGCACAATAGGTATATCTATTATTTAAATTGATTCCTAATATAAATTTTTCAGAATGCTTATTAGAAAATGTATACTTATATTTTCTTTAAAGTTGTTCTCAAATCCAAAATAGCTAATTTCTGGCATATTTCTGAATTCATTTTTATTCGGAAATACATGAAATTGGCAGGTGTTCTTATTAAAAAAGGGTAGATGTGCCAGTAATGGACCGCCTTCCAGTAATGGGACACCTTCAATGTTTTTGGTTTATAAAAAAGTAACCAATAAAATTTCAGCTTTATTTATTTCATTAATATGCTATCTTTAAACTCTAGTTTTAAATGCAATCATAATATCAATTATCTATTACTTTTTGTGAGGTGTCCATTACTGGAGTTTAGGGTGTTTTGATTTATTTCTGTTATTTACAATTAAATTTAGATTCACATTGGGAAATGTGACTATGAGCATGGTTAAATATTGTTGGTAGAGTAATATAATATTAAAAAAATGTTGAATATAACAATTATAACTATTAATTAAAAAATAATTGTTAAAGAAATTCCTTAAGGGTGTCCATTACTGGCACATCTGCCCTATATATAATCGAATGGCGTTATCCATTTTTTGGTAACGGCAGATGATGTTTCAGAAAACACTATCAAAGTCGGTGTTTTGAATCAAATTTCCGACGCTCAGCTTCAGAAACGGGTAAAACGTGACCGACATTGATCTTAAGTATTACATTTATCTAAAAATGGAAAACGCTATTCATTCCAAATAGCTTTAATAATCAGGCATGCAAGTGCCATGCGTTTAAAAGTTTGTTCATAAATGTGTCAGAAAGTTTCGTGTTAACCAGTTTCTCAATCAGATTCAAAGTTTTAATTTGAATACGAGTTGCATCAATAAAAATAATTGCCGATCCAATCCTTATCGTCGATCTTATCCGTATTTGGTGAAATCTTGTTATCCGAATCTATGCGAAATCATTTATCAGGTTCGATCGGGTTGTGGGCTTACAGATTTTTTGTTGTTGTTGTTGTTGGGTTAGGGTAAGAATACGGGTTGAATCAAAATATAGTTTCAGTCAACCATCATTCATGTTCAAGTTGACATTCAATCATGTTCAAGAAGTATATAACCAGATTCATGTATGACTCTAGATCCAAGCCGACATCAGAAATTGTATCGTAACACAATCCATCTATTTAAAGCAGTTTGGTAATTTTGTCAAATTTCCATCGAATTTCGACCGAGTACGCATGCGTCAAAAAAGGACCGGCCAATGAGGCGAGGGTCTATTCCTGTCTCCAAACGTATTTGGGATAAAGATCAAATCAACTCCTGTTGTTTTGCGTTGCGTTAAACCTAGGAAGATATTTATATACAAAAACTGTGGAGTGTTTAGAAGGTATTTATTTTATTTATTGTTGTATTTATTGTAATTTGTATGAATACTTAGGTATCCATTTCGGATTTACTGTGTAACATGAATTTAGGTTCATTTAACGTTCGCGAAATCAAATCATTTTGTTTATATAGTACAGAAAATAATTATTCAATCGTAAATAAAAATATAGTAGAACATGTAATACAAAATTGGACCACTTATATTCCGTTTATGATCGGGTATGAATCTTATGGTGTTCCGATTGCTAATGAAAACTGTTATGTAAATATAATGTCAAAAGATAGTACGCACGGTAGTAATATTTTTATTATTATGTGTTCAAAAAAAGCGAATCTGAGCGTCTGAATATAAATTATAAAATATTATTGCTGTATTTAGCAACTAAATATTTAATAAATATGCAGGAATGTGACTAGCTTTATGTGAATGTATAATATATATAAGTCTGAACTTTAGCATTATTTTTTAACAGAAATATATTATCTCTATTCGATTTAAAAGTTTTGTCATTACATAAGTGTGCTATTTTATTTGTAAAGAGTATGTATGCATTATATTGTTTGTATGTATACAAATCTTTAGAATGTTTTGATTTGCAAACTCTTAATATTTGAATAATGTTTACATTATATATTTGTTTGTATGTATACAAACAATATATGTATACAAAGAAGTATATATACAAACAATGTATCATGTAACAATATTAATATTTACATTGTTTCGTTTGTATGTATACAAATCTTGAATGTTTTAATTTATTACATTCATTTTTTACCAGTTTGCATGTCCGTTCATGGGCGATTCATATGAAACTCATAATTTGTCACAAATTGGTGATTTTATTGATTTAGTGCTTTGCCCAAGAATGTGGAAAAAAAAACTTTTTGACATCGGGTGAAATGAATGAGGTTATTTCGGTTTTTCTTTTGTATATAAAAAATGTTATATGTAAAAAAATCCTGGTCATTAATCACATTGTTTTTTGTATATTTAAAGACGATTACTTATTCTTTGTAATTCTTTTTTTGTTGGGGGTTTTTGAGCAAAATAATATTACTTCATAGCTAGAACCAGTTCCGCTTAATCATTAATATTTACTTAATCCTTTGACCGCTGAGCAAATGGGCAAATTTGTAATGTTTTTTCTGTTATTTTTTTTAAATGTCAAAAAAAAGATAAATTTTCAAACTTGCTATAAAAAACTTAGGTATTTCTCTATTATCCCATCGTCCACTTTTCATAACAAAATACTATCGCCAAACTGTATGATTAAATGCCAAAAATGCAGTCCCATTTACTTGATGTCGGAAGCATTATACGTGTTTGTTATGTCGTCAAGTGGTTTTTAATTCAACATTTGCGCGTATTAATGACAACGTTCTCCCGTTTATTTGGCGTTACAGTTTGGCGACAGTTTTTTGTTATGAAAAGTGGTCGATGAGATAATAGAGAAGTACCAAAACTTAATTACGTATATGAGTAGATTCCTTGACAGTATTAATCATTACTCAATATTTTAAAACTGCATCATATTTGTAGAATTATATTAATTTAAACAATGCTTCTATTGAAGTGTGAAGAAGCACATACTTCTATGAAGAACCATATATTTACATAATCGTTTTCATTAGCAATCGGAACACCATAAGATTCATCCCCGATAAAAAACGGACTATAAGTGGTCCAATTTTGTATTACGTGTTCTACGATATTTTTACGTACATTTGAATATTTATTTTCTGTACTATATAAACAAAATGATAGAGATCTAAAACCACAATTTCCATCGGGATTGATTTCGCGAATGTTAAATGAGCCTAAATTCATTTTTAAACAGTAAATCCGAAATGGACACCTAAGTATTCACACAAATTATAATAAATAAAATAAATACCTTCTGAACACTCCACAGTGAGTTCTATATAAATATCTTCCTAGGTTTAATGCAACGTGCAAGAAAAAAAAACAGGAGATGATCCCAAACACGTTTCTAGAGACAGTAATAGACCCTCATTTTAATGGCCGGTGTTTTTTTTTTTACGCATGCGTATTGGGTCAAATATTGTTGAAAAATGATTTTGAAGAAAAAATCGGTAAATTTACAAAATGGTTTCGGGAAAAACTTCACCAAATGGTTTCAAAATTCTTTGAGTGACAGCGGGAAAAAAAATTTCATTTTACATTCAATCATCGCAATTGGCGAGTGTGACTATTAAGTTTAGCCAGTACAGGATACTACTAGATATAATGATTATGAACCATGATTTTTCTGTTATTAGGCGAGATTCATGTTTTTTCAGCAATTCTTTGACGAAATTCGTGTTTTTTCAGCGATCCTTTGAAGAATTTCGCATTTTTCTCGCGATCCTTAACGAAATTCGCATTTTCCAGCGATTCTTTGATAAAATACATTTTATTCCGCAATTTTTAGACGAAATTTAGTAAAAAAGCGTGATCTTTTGGTGAAATTTCCTTTTTTGCGATTCTTTGACAAAATTTGCTTATCTTTCACGATCCTTTTGCATAAT
Organism: Maratus michaelseni; assembly: GCA_963931845.1. Lineage (NCBI taxonomy): Eukaryota > Metazoa > Arthropoda > Arachnida > Araneae > Salticidae > Maratus > Maratus michaelseni. The sequence continues at coordinate 169,659,838 of OZ007588.1, forward strand.
TCACGTTTTTTCTGTGGTCTTTTAATGAAAGTCATGTTTTCCCATGATCCTTTGATGAAATTAGTGTTTTTTTCTCAATCATTTGACGAAATCTGTGATTTTTTCAAAACGCGAAGATTGGTTAGATGTTTTTAGTCTGCAGGTGCCCTAAAAAGTCTGACGCCCGTTGCTGCATCGCACACATTCTTCCATGGGGCATCGAACGAAGGAAATTCATCGTAAAGAATCACTGTTTCATTCCTGACATTTCTAGAAAGAAACAACGTTCAATTTATTGGCTGAATTGTAAAGGGCGAAATGGTGTCAGACATTAGCGGAAATAAAGTGCGCAATTTGTTCGTTTATGGAAAAAATTGTGGAATTCGTTAATCGATAAATTGCGAAATTTGTCAATCGATAGAGGAAAAATCACAAAATTCATTAATCGACGGAAAATTCATCAACTGTTTTGAAATTTGTCGAGCGACAGCAGAGAAAAAAATCTTTTTCCATTCAGTCATTGCAATTGGTGAGTGTGACTATTATGTTTGACCAGTGGTGACAATAAAGTCCATTGAAAAATTTTCAGTATTATTCGCTGTTTGGCAAGTGCTAATTTTGTCCTATACTTCAAAACCCTTTTGATCATCACATCAGTGTGTAGGACAGTTTTTTAGGTAGACCATTTGATGAATTTCGTGATTTTTCCGTTATCAATTGACCAATTTTGCTGCTATTGATTGTTGAATTTTATAATTTATCAACTATTGATTAGCGAATTTCATGATTTTTTCCATGAACGTTTGACGAATTACGCAAAAAAATTAAGAATATCGTTAAATTGTCTTGGGTAAAAAAAATTTACTATTGTCAAATGCCTTCGAGAAAAAAGTTGCAAGTTGAAACCCCTTTGACCTCTTTTTCATGTTATGCATTTCTGGGAGTCCATCCCCCCACTCCCCCCAAGTGGGACACTTTTCTAAATTTTGCACACACCCCTCATGTGATACATCGCTGGAAAAGTCTTTGACCGCTTATTCATGTTATGCATCTCCGGGGTCCATCCCGCCACTCCCCCCCCCTAAGGGGGGCACTTTTCTAAATTTTGTTGACACCCCTCATGTCATATATTGTTGGAAAGGTCTGTGACTGCTTAATCATGTTATGCATCTCTGATGTCCATCTCCCCACTTTACCCCCTCCCCCCCTCAAAGGGTACTTTCTAAATTTTGCACACAACCCTAATGTTGGAAAGGTCTGTGGACACTTAATCATATGCATCTCCGATGTCCATCTCCCCACTTTTTGCCCCCCCCCCCAAGGGATACTTTCTAAATTTTGTTGACACCCCTCATGTCATATATTGTTGGAAAGGTCCGTGAATGCTTAATCATATTATGCATCTCCGAGGTTAATCTCCCCACTTTGCCCCCCCCCCCCCCTCAAAGGGTACTTTCTAAATTTTGCGCACAACCCTCATGTTATATATCATTGGAAAGGTCTGTGACCACTTAATCATATTGTGCATCTCCGATGTCCATCTTCCCACCTGCCCCCCCCCCAAGGGGTACTTTCTAAATTTTGCTCACAACCCTCATGTTATATATCATTGGAAATGTCTGTGACCACTTAATCATATTATGCATCTCCGATGTCCATCTACCCACTTTGCCCCCCTCCCCCCAAGAGATACTTTCTAAATTTTGTTGACACACCTCATGTCGTATATTGTTGGAAAGGTCCGTGACTGCTTAATCATATTATGCATCTCCGATGTTCATCTCCCCACTTTGCCCCCCCTCCCCCCCCAACGTACTTTCTAAATTTTGCACACAACCCTCATGTTATATATCATTTGAAAGGTCTGTGACCACTTAATCATATTATGCATCTCCAATGTCAATCTGCCCACTTTGCCCCCACCCCCCCCCAAGGCATACTTTCTAAATTTTGTTGACACCCCTCATGTCACATATTGTTGGAAAGGTCTGTTACTGCTTAATCATATTATGCATCTCCGATGTCCATCTCCCCACTTTTTGCCCTCCCCAAGGGATACTTTCTAAATTTTGTTCACACCCCTCATGTCATATTGTTGGAAAGGTCTGTGACTGCTTAATCATATGCATCTTCGGGGTCCATCTCGCCACTCCCCCCCCCCTTAAGGGGGGCGCTTTTCTAAATTTTGGACACAACCCTCAACAATAAACAAAGCAACAATAAACAATAAACAAAGCAAGGGTATGAGAAGCACACATGTGAGTACAAGACATTCACAAAGAAGGCAATGTGCAACATTTTATTCGGGAAAAGAAAAATTGCAAATGCCGTTGTAATCATTCTTTTCGCCAGAATTGTTAAAAGGTTTCCATTCAAGCAAGACAAACACTTGGTTTATGGGTTTAACAAAATATTTACAGAAAAGTGAAAAAAAAAAAAACACAAGGATTGTTCTTTTTAATTTTTTAGGAATTGTAATACAAATATTTTCCACACATTCAATAAAACTAAAATGGATAAAAAAATTATGAGAGGACATTTTCAGTTGTTTTAATGCAGTTAGATTTCTCAAAACTTGATAACCATATTTGTATATCCTTACGAAAGTGAAGTACCTCATTTATATAATCAGAAAATAGACGTTTCTTCTCCATCTTTATCAATGATTTATTCAATCCCAAGATACATGTGTCTGGCGGAGTGATTGGTAGATGTAAAATATCAAGTATCTCAAAAATGGTAAATTAATTTTTAGGTACTGTAACGAAAAAATTTTACACTTATGTATCTCTGAAATACCACAAGGCGCTACATAAGGCGCTATATGATTCTTCAATATATTTTATATTTATTCGTTACTGCAATGAAATATATATATGTATGTTTTTACTTTCTTCTATCTTTACAAGAAGAAAGTATTGGACTCCTGAAAATTTTCGACTTCCGGTTTTCGACGGATTTATACGTTTTAGAAGGTCCTGAACACGATTTGACTATTTTTAGAAAATGTCTGTCTGTGACTCTGTGACTCTGTCTGTGACTCTGTCTGTCTGTCTGTCTGTATGTGACAAAAATTTTGTGGACGCTCTATCTCAAGAACTAATGCTCGGAATTTAATAAAATTTTATATTCAGTTAGTCCCTGATATAAATTGGAGCTGTTTAGTTTTTGGTAAAAATCTCCCGGCAGGTGGAGCTGCTATGCAGCATTTTTCGCGATTTCCGCAATAGATCTATCTCAAGAACTAATGCTCGGAATTTAATAACTACTTTAGATTCAGTTAGTCTCTGATATAAATTGGTGCTGATTAGTTTTTGGTAAAAATCGCCCGGCAGGTGGCGCTGCTATGCAGCATTTTTCACGATTTCCGCAATAGCTCTATCTCAAGGACTAATGCTCGGAATTTAATAACTACTTTAGATTCAGTTAGTCTCTGATATAAATTGGTGCTGATTAGTTTTTGGTAAAAATCGCCCGGCAGGTGGCGCTGCTATGCAGCATTTTTCGCGATTTCCGCAATAGCTCTATCTCAAGAACTATTGCTCGGAATTTAATAACTACTTTATATTCAGTTAGTCTCTGATATAAATTGGTGCTGATTAGTTTTTGGTAAAAATCGCCCAGCAGCTGGCGCTGCTATGCAGCATTTTTCGCTATTTCCGCAATAGCTCTATCTCAAGAACTAATGCTCGGAATTTAATAACTACTTTAGATTCAGTTAGTCTCTGATATAAATTGGTGTTGATTAGTTTTTCGTAAAAATCGCCCGGCAGGTGGCGCTGCTATGCACCATTTTTCGCGATTTCCGCAATAGCTCTATCTCGAGAACTATTGCTCGGAATTTAATAACTACTTTATATTCAGTTAGTCTCTGATATAAATTGGTGCTGATTAGTTTTTGGTAAAAATCGCCCAGCAGGTGGCGCTGCTCTGCAGCATTTTTCGCTATTTCCACAATAGCTCTATCTCAAGAACTAATGCTCAGAATTTAATAAAACTTTATATTCAGTTAGTCTCTGATATAAGTTGGTGCTGATTAGTTTTTGATAAAAATCGTTAAGCATGTGCCGCTGCTATGCAGCGTTTTGCAGGATTTACACGATTTTAGCGATAGTCATATCTCAAGAAATATTGCACGGAATTTAATAAAACTTGAGTTCAAGTTAGACTTTGATATAAATTGGTGCTGATTCATTTTAGTGTATGCGAAACTTAAGTGAGATAGAAGAAAGTTTTGGGATTGATACATTCGACTAGTTTATTATTTAGTGTTAAAAAAAATGATTTGTTAGTATTCAGATAAATGGTTTTAGGCGAAAAAAAGATTTTAGTTATTCCCTCAATATAACATTTCTTACTATCTACTGCTATATACCAAATGTTATATATCAAATGTCGCGTTTTGGCAATATTGTTTAGTTTTATCAAACATTTTTTTAATGGGAAATTCCAAAATATTTTATGTCATTAATACAGAGGATTAACAATTGAACAAAAGTTCCTTTTATGGCTAAATAAATATTTAAAATCAACAATACTTTCAACAATACCGCAATAGAATGCTCTTTTTTTCTTTATTCGGTGCTAGAAAAAGCATACTTTTTTATTTGAAAATAAAATTTATTTGAAACAGGAATAAATGTTATTAATTTTTCTTGCCATTATGTAATATAAATCTAATTTTAACAATTTTGTTAAAATTACCAATATATTGTTTAATGCAAGCTTCTAAATCATACATATATATACATATCCATAAAGTATGAGTAAGTAAAAAATGAAAATTGTTTTTAAAGCTATGTAAAAATTATTAAAATACATTATTACTTTAAAGATTTAAAATAAAATTAAACTTAAAACTAAGAAATTTAAATATGATAGAGATTACTGTAAAACTTATCTACTTATTATATTAGCTTTTTTAAAGTACATTAAAAAATGTATGAAACTTTCTGAATGAATCACAGTTTAAATGAAACCATTTCTAACTAATATATACATAATTAAATTTTTTTGTATTTTACATGTATTGTTTATGTATAAAATTCTAAAATGAATCAACCTTTATATTCAAGTAAATTTATTAAAGAATTTAATTTTACGAAAAAGCAGTTAAAGAATATAATAATGGCTCTATATTTAGAAATAACCATGTTTATTGTTCGTTTAAATTATTTAAGAGTTAAAAAATGAAGATATAGACGTAATATATAGCTCTAGAGTTACGTCCTAAATAAACAAATATATTTTATTTATGAAAAGTTTAGTTCCTACAAATGTCTTAATAAAATTATCTTTACGCTTTTAGACAGATGATTTATAGGTAGATGTAATGCAGTCATTGTAATATGTGTTTCCTTAAATCATGTTTAAAACAGTAAGGGGTTTTCACGAGATTTAACATCTATAATTCAGATTTAATCAAAAGAATCAATTCAGTAAGTTATGCCATATTAATATTTTTTGCATGAAATGTATTGTTTTGCTTATTATTTGTACTTCTACATTTTTGTTACTCCTTATAATTTTAATGTAAGTGTTGTGAGATTTTTTTTTTACTTATATACTTTAATTCGTTGTTTTTTTTATTTGTATTAATTGATAAAATATGTTATATGTTTTTGTAAAGCTGTCTGTAATATGCATTGTGTCGTTTATTAAATTTCCTGATCTTACGAAACCCAATTGCATCTATAACTATTATTACAACCATCTATTTTTAAATAAACACAATAAGATTACATTTTTATACTCACTTGAAAATTATCTAGATTGTATTATCTTATCTATCTCTTGAGTGATTTTAGCTATTGTTACATAAATAATTATTCGATTGTTGTAAAAAAGAAAGAAAAATATTTTCCAAACATTATTTCAAATATCATTAATTTTTCATAAACGTGGCTTAGAATGCAGTTTATCGATTCAGAGTGATTTGCCAGGTATAGCAGAAAACACACCCAGATTAATAAGAAGTGTATATTACCTAGATACATTTTTTAAACATTTGATCTTTATATAAATAAGACTATAAAATAAATCATCCCTTATAAGGCTTGTGTGCTGCTAATTATGTTTCTGGGAAATGAAAACGCTACAATAAGCTTAGAAATGCTGTGCTTTGTCATAATTCTTCTCTTTATATACGCCTTAGCATTTAGGGTATGTAAAAAGGAAATATTATGATTTGTTTTTTCTAGATAAAAAAGAAATAATAAATGTTTTTGTATTATTCTTAACAATAAATATAATAAACAGCATTTTGAGAAACAGAATGAAAAAAAAAATATTACTAACAAAAAGTCATTGTTTTACATTTGTTCTATTAGAACTTATGCTATTTGTGTTGTATATCAACATTAATGTTCTTGTATTAACAATTAAACTACCAATTAAAATGTATTCTTCGTTCAAAATCCTTATCTGGATCTGTTCTCAAGCATTATTTATCTTTTGTATTCTGTGTATATATTTTCCATAGAAGTGAGCGTTTTTCTTCTCAAGGATAGTTTTTGAACGTGGAGTTTTATACTGTTCTATCAGTATTTTATACAGCACATTCAATAATAAGATTTCGATAAGAAGTTACGGATTGGTTATTTAATTGATTACCAATTTCTTGATATTCTCTTGGTGGATTTTGATCATTGAAATGCTACTGTATTAAAAAGATAATGCTCCATACTTTCATGTAAAAAGATAGTTATAAAATACCTAATTGGCGTGTATTAGAGCCATTTGTCGTTGATTGCGACTGTCTGAATGTGTTCGATCAATAGAATCTTTTATATCTAATCCGGCCATATTCGGAACAAACAGTTAGTTGTAATCTTTTAGATAAGTGTGTTTAAATATTGATAAATAAATGGTACTGAAGTCAAATTAACCTGATTCTGTTTTGACTACAAAACATTAGCATTTTGCGAGTTCGAAAAAATGACGTTTTATAACACAAAATAAACTTTCCCAGCTCATTATGCCCTATACCACAAAGAATAACGTTAAAGCACATGTGCAAACTTGCACAATGGGCATTATCTACATTGTTAAAAATTTGCAGCAAACTCTCCAGTCATTTGACTGTTTTTGTAGAAAACGGTTACATAACAGTAATTTAAAACTATTCTGACCATATTATCGCCCATATTATGGTCAGAATAGAGTTCAATTACAGTTATTTAACCGTTTTCTATAAAAACGGTCAAATGACTGGACATTTTGCTGCAAATTTGTAACAGTGTAGTGTAATTTGTTGTATATTTTACTTTGCAAGAATTACGAAGTTATAATCTCTGTCCGAATCTGTCTCCTCTTCCCTTGCGCTATATATTAAAGGGTTAAATTTTAATGTTAAATAATGGAATGCACTGCTATTAATGACAAGAAAATCATTTAAATTTGTTTGACTGTTTATTAAGAGTGAATTTGTTTTATCTTTCAGTTATTTTACTCATTCTCTATTTCTGGAAGACAATGAAAATGATTTGGGGATAATTTACAAGAAAAATCTTTTGTTTTTTCTGAAATCCGAAGTCAAATATTATATGTTTCAGAATCGTACAACTATGCGGAGATACTCCGTTCATCAGCATAATGAAAAAAAAAAGTATATCAATCTGGATAGATCTGTATAATAATATTTCTATCTAAGGGGAGCTGATTTGCCCTTCTATATTCGACTCTTTCATTTGCCCTGTTGTGTTTTCTTTAGAGGTGATCGTCAGGCGAATTACCAAATTAAAATGAGTCAAGTCATTCGATTAGATCATGTAAACTACAGACATGACATTTTACATTTGAATAAAAATTTGTTGTTAATGTGGGAGTCCAAAATGTATGTTTCAAAATATTCTTATCCGAAGGGCTGATGGTGCAATATGAAGTTCATTAGGTATTCAGAAGGTAATATCATAGAAACATTTAATAAAGGGATTATTTCATTCTCTGTACATGTTTTTCATTTAGCATTTTTCCTACGATAACACAATTCTCGCACTGGCTTAAGAATTGCATAGTGGTACTAATTCAAGTTTTGTTGAAGTTTTCTCTTACTTTGTTCATCTTCTGCGCTTTTTTTACGCAATGTTGTGAAACTCTTGGAACTAGATGAAGTCCCGTCATACATAATATGAAAAAAAAATTAAAGACTGTTAAATAAAAAGTGGTAATAACCACGTTTTTTATATATAATTATTGGCGCGTTACTGACTCGGTGAATAATATTGTCTCAGTAATAGGCTCCATAATATTATAGAATTCAGTGCTACATTCGCCTTATAACGATTATTACATCTCACTCTCGAAATGACAAGTAACCGAACTTCATCATTCCATTTCAGCTCTGTCATTGAACAGCAATTGTAGAATTTTTTGGCACATAAATTTAAAAAAAAAAACTATTTTATCGGGATGCACCAGGATACGATAAGAACACCGGAACAAAGCTCAGACTTCAATCTGGTATTTATTCGGGCTACATTCATAACTATTCTTACAAAAATATAAACGGTAAAATAACTTTTGTATTTAAAAAGACAGGTTCTTATTCGATAAATTAAATTTATTTGACAAATACACTTAAAAGATTTTGTAAAAACATCAATACATAGCACACAAAATTAAGAAAACAGCCTTAAAATAAAATTAAGGAAAGCTCAATTCTTCTTCTTCACACTTCGCTCTCAAACTAATAATCGCTTGAAACTAGACTAAACGGACACGCACCCTCTTCGTAGCAGTCTTAGTTATACAGCTTTTCAAATTGATGACGTCAACTGTGATGGCATACTCCCGGGTCTAGAAAATTATATTGCAGAACTTTTGTCTCCATAAAAATAAAATAAGTATTTGACGACTAAAATTTTCTCCAAATTTACTAATTTTTCAAACAATTAGACAAATTTGTCGCCAAGTTCTACCATTCCATAGCACAGTATAGGGGCATTGCCGTCCAATATTGAACTTAATCATTTTTTCAGCCTTTCTTTTTTTTATATTTTACTTGTTGAATTTTTCTTTTATTGCCGTTTGAGGAATTTTGTAGCAGTAGTGAACCAGTCTTTAATTCACTCAAACTAGAGTGAGTGAAGTATCTCGGTGTTTATCTTTTGGATGTTCTTGCTCAAGTTATCTAATTAGCATCTATTTGAATCCATTTCTAATTTACACGAAAATTATTTGGTTTGATTCCCTCAGTAATGGATGAATACGTGATGTTTGAATGTAAGAAAATTATATTAATTGCTATACAAAATTACGGAATCAATCAAACTAGAATGAGTGATTAACTAAATGGATCGAATAATTTTGAAAATTGAGTATTAAACATACATATTTTTGTTTAATGACAAAGATATTTTATTTTAAAAGAAGAACAAGCTTACGTAATAAAACATTTTGATGATATTTAAGTTTATTTCATTTTGTATAATAGCAAAATATGTAAATATAAAGAACTTTACCTCATAAATTTGCGTTTATTAGAAATTGTATGTTATTTCGTATAATCGAGACTATCATGAAATCAATTTATGTATTCTTCATAAATGCATTTTAGTATGGCAAATGCAAAATAAATATAGCTTATACTGTTTTCTTTAGAAATCATTATAAACGGTCCAATTAATTAAAAGCAAACAGTTTTTGAAAAGCATAACAAAAAACATTCAGCTCTTAATTATTTCAATTGCGCTCGAGTTCTTCAGAATAATGGTTATATTAAATGTTTCTTTAAACAATTAAATGTTTTCCAAATCTTATCTAAATCGTAATCTGTAGATACTCGGGAAAACAAACCATGAATTGGAATTATATTATTTTTAAATTTATAAACAAAAGCTTTAGAAATCAAAATTAATCTTTGTTACATTTAATTTTAATGCAATAGTGTTTAAGCTCATTAAACAGAGTGAATCTAATTAAAATCTAAATATAATTAAATATCAAAAAGCTCGCCTGAACAAATGTCAGCAGTTAATGTTCCCTATGAAGATTTGTATGGAAATAAAGATTCCTTCAAATAATAAAAGCAAAGTTTATTCTAATCTTGTAATATAAAATATATCAAATAGAATAAAATAATTATTTATTTTTCGTAATCGTAGTTTAATTTAATTAAAGAAAATAATAGACCATATTAATATGTGTGTGATTTTAGAAAAATTATTTACTTTTCTAATGAAAAAACGTATTTAGTTAATTTACTTTAAAAAATGACAAATTTGACAGATAATTTAAAAATAAATAATTTAAGAAATGCATAAAAATGTTTCATACAACATTATGTAATAGTGCTGCCTGTTTTACAAGTACTTAATTTATCTATATGTAACATAACACTAAAGCTATAAGAAGTTATGTTAATATAATTTTACTGCATTTTATTTGAAGTTTAAATGCATTAAAATTAAGAAAATACAGAATTATTATTATTATTTTTTTAATTTTCCAAAAATGCAAATTTCTAAATAATTTTCGTTTTCATTGAAACAATTTATATAATCAGAATGCTGTCGGAAAAATTTTGGATTTAATATTCTCAATCAAAATACCGGTAAATGCTGTTTCAATATCTAAAACTGTATGTTTATTAAAAAACAATACACTGTTAAAAGTTTGCAGCAAACTGTCCAGTCATTTGACCGTTTTTATAGAAAACGGTTAAATGATTGCTATTTAGCGCTATTCTGACCATATTATTGCCCATGTTATGGTCAGAGTAGAGTTAAACTACGGTTATGTAACCGTTTTTTAGAAAAACGGTCAAATGACTGGACAGTTTGCTGCAAATTTTTAACAGTGTACAGTGTCCTTCGCACACACAAAAAAAATTCTGCTCTATATTCAGCTCTATATAATTTTTCTCACCGTGATCCAAGTAAAACATTTGGTTGATTTTCTAGGAAATGTACATTTCTATGATAGTCATGTCAATGGATCGACAAAATATTTAGAAATTTCACACTAAAATTACATTTTCAGAATATTGGTGTACATTGTAATTGTTTAAAATTATCAGAAAAAATATCTTGAGTATCAATATTTTGCACTCTCATTTGGCTTAATTTCTTTCATGACAGAAATAATTTTCAACTCGGTGAAATAAATTTGAAAATTCGTAGAAATGACTTAATAAATATGATTATAAATTCATTCCTTCAAGAATGGTCCATTCAGATATGTGGATTTACAAAATATACATTTTACTTAGTAATTCACTGGAAAAATATACGTCATACAAATTTAACAAATGCAATGTTATAATATAACAAATCACATATTTTTGTTTAATTGCTATTCAAGTAATGAAAATCGTAATCAAAAGTAATTTTAATAAACTGTATAAAAATAGATATTACTACACATACAAATACTTGTGTTCAAATTTTTGTCTCTGGTTATTTATATAAATTCATGTTTATTGGATATTTTGTTTCCCAGTACAGTGGTTCCCAACCTTGTTTCTTTCACGTGTCCCTTGCTTAGGCTTTTCATTTAGGACTGCCTCTTTTTTTAATAAACACGCACCCACATAACGTAAACGTGCTTTTTTTTAAAATTAATAATATTGTCTTAGGTAAATAATATATCGACACAAGTTAAATTGATATTTCTAACCTTTTATTTTGTATCTTACATTTTAAAGTTTATTTTTTTCAATATTAGCTTAAGATCAAAATAAATCAATATAACACTAAAAGAATTTTAACCAACTTACGATGTAAGTTTATAACAATTTTACATCCTGATATACAAGTAGTCAAACATGGCTTTTGATACTCTCGAAAGGATCCAAAAGTTTATTATTATTATTATTAAAACTAGTTTTAAACAAAGTCAGATATAATTTCAAGTCAGTAACACCGTCGAGCTTATTGCTCCTTTTTTCTGAATATATGCATAAGACGAAAATGCTCTTTCGACTAACTCGGTATTTATGAAAGAGCAACAAGTGTTTCATTGCTTTATCAGCGAGGTCTTTGTATTCTTCTTTTACTCTTAACCAAAAGGCAATGATTTAAAAAAGTCCTTCCGGCCTGTACCGCGAGGAACAGGTAGCTTTCCTATATCTTCGTTTTAAAATTTTAGCTAATGTTACACGAAAACAGCAAGTTAAAATGCAAAGGAACGTTTACAAAAGATTCGTTAATACTGAATTTGAATAAGAAATTCGCCAAATTATTGAGCAATAGCCAAATTGGCTTCATTTATGAAGACTTATTTTGGTCGCCAAATGTCGCCAATTTTGGCAAGAATTTGGCGCTAACGTATATGAATATATAGTTTTATGCGTATGATTGGGAAAATTATTACAACAATGAAAGAAAATACTTTGCGAGTAATTGCGTTAATGTGCTGTTTTGTTTCAAAATGTCAGCCACCCTAGAATTTCAAACTGCTCTATCTCAGCCATTTTTTAAGATAGAGGTAAACCAAAAAATTCTCTGGAATCCTCGTATCAAGGCCTAACACTTGATTAAAAATAAATTTGAATTTTTAACTTTTTTGTATATTTATTTTAGTTTTAATTTTTTAAGTGGCCGCCATCTTCAAACAAAATGGCGGACCAATCTGGCCAACGAACTCGGTCGAGACATTGGTAAGCTTAATACACACAATTAGTTTCATCAGAATTGATTTATAAATACGAGCGTTAACGTATGACATAGGTCATATATATATATATATATATATATATGTATGTGTGTGTGTGTGTGTGTGTAAATCAACATTTGAACGGAGGGTGGTTTTGGGGTCTGGGGGTCATGATCGGTGAAAATATATCGAAATTTTCCGGAACTGCTGTCCTCCGAACGGCTGCAATTATACTTTTTTGTATTGAAAGCTACCTAAAAATCAGATTGTAAATAATAATCAGCGAAAAGTTCACTCATTTATTTTCTCATTTCAAAAACTAGTGAATTGTCGGCTTGTTGAAAGAACAAATCTTTAAATGGGTTTGCCAATTATTTTCATTACAATTTTTCTGAAAATATAGTCTGAATGGCATTTTGAGTCTTCTGAAGTGAGCTTATTATATTACAATTTATTTATTTTTACAATTTCAGCTCGTTATTAGATAATAAACTTTAGAGTGTCTCAAAACTTCTGGATAGTGTTTTTGATTCACAATTCTCAAAAATAAATTTTTTAATCATAGATTTGATTCTGCTAGACACCTTAAAATGGTTACGGGATTGTTCTGTAATCCTAAATTTTAAGTTTGTATATTTCGGAAAAATATCAAAGAAGTATGCAAGGAGTTGAAGCCATTAACATTCATAAAATTTAGAGCTCAGCGCAAATGAAATGTCTTTAATAAAAGTTAACTTCAATCCTCAATTCAAAGAAGTTTGAAAGTATTTTTCCTCATGAAATCCATCTCATTTCTGTTTCCAAAAGCAATGTAGTATAGAGGCTGTCCATCTCTTCACACAAAGATTTGAATTGTCTGGAGTTTGTTGAATTTGCCTCAATAAATTTAAAAACGTAGACATATTTATGGAGCACTTCTTTCAATATGTTTGGCAGAAATTTGGTCACTACGCTGCGTCTGTGTATACATCAGTTATTCCAAGCTACTTGATGGGCAACTTTTTTTATGAGACCGCGTAAGCCTCTATACCATCCATACATAGATTTTCCACCATCAGTGTAAACAACACAATAATTGGCCTATCAATTTCATGTTCACATAAATAACTGTGACTAGTATTAAATATGCCCTTTTCTGTACGTTTTTATGTAAGAAGGTAGCACAGCAACATCTTTTCTTAAATCTTGTCATCTGTCAAATATCTTTCACTAATAAACAAAATTGACACATTGGATATATCCATATTCTCATTCACTTGTGTTAAAAAGGAAGGAATCATTTTTATTCTTTCAATTACTGTAGATTCAATATCCTCGATATATATGCCATTAATTCTTCAAAAACGTTAATATTTGAAAAAGAAATATTTAAAAACGTTTTTACATGAACTTCATTGGACACAATCTGTAAGGTTATATAAAATTTTCAGCAATTGTAGGATTTCTACTGTTTTTCACAACATGATAACTTAACTTGTATCATGTTTCAAATGCGTTCTTATTGTTTTTGTTTATAGAAAACACATAATATGCTACATTAGGGTTGAGTGATAGTCTCCGAAATAAACTGACATCCTTTCTTTTATAAATACAATGTTTTGTCTCTAAATGACTGATTAATAAAAATGGTTTCATGCTACCATTAGACAATATATCTCTCTTCACGAACAACACGCATTGGTTTTGGGAAGTCTTCATATATTGTGAATGAAAATCCATATTTCAAGAATACGTTATTATATTTTATTTTCTTTAATGAAACATTGATGCTTTGATTTTTATTTAAAGTATTAAGTTTTATCACCAGAACAATCATATTATAACAGCTGCACACAGGTCCTCTTGCACTTCTAAATAACCAGATTGCTTCGAAGTACTTGATTCCCGAATTATCAGATCCAATTTCAATCCCAGTTGCAGTTCTCTTAAGAGTTCCAGATTTAAACCAGTTTTCTACTTTAAACACAAAAGAAATGTTGTATTAATCAGTTTTTTCAAACTCGAATAAAGGTTTTCTGGTTGCTAACAATACTAAAATAAACATTTCCATGTTCAACATGTTTTCCAGACAAAACTGATAAGTTAACAGCCTTAATATTGGCATTAAAAGTATATTATTTTGTTACTCTTGTATTTATAAATTCAATTAGTCAACTAAAAATGTTTACATAATCATATAAATCATATAATAAAATCCCTAATTATCATTAAAATACAGATTTAAATGCTTAAGTGATAAATGTAGAACATAAAAAGGCTTATAAAAACCATTTAATATAATAATCGACATGTTTCAAACTAATATTTATTTATTTTATTTTTATGATTATTATTATTTTATTTTTATGAATATTATTAGCTTATTTATTTATTTTATTTTAATTTTTTTGCGAGAATAGTTTTTATCGTGTAAATCTTGATATGTCGATCATTATATTAAAAGGTTTTTATAAGCATTTTTGTGTTCTACTTTTCTCACATAAGGATTGAAATCTGTATGTTAATGATAATTAGTGATTTTATTATATGATTATGTAAACAATTGTAGCTGAATCATTGAATTTATAAATACAAGAGTAACAAACTAATATACTTTTAATACCAATGTTAATGCTGTTAATTTATCAGTTTTGTCTGGAAAACATATTGAACATGGGAATGTTTATTTGAGTATTGCTAGCATCCAGAAAACCTTTATTCGAGGTTGAGAAAACTGATTAATACACCATAAAAAATACTTGAAAACTTTTCTGAAAATCTGAGGCAGCAATAAAAACGTTATTTGTGTTGCGAGAATAGTTTTTATCGTGTAAATCTTGATAATAGCTTTGCGTTCGACACATGTCGGTCATTATATTAAAAGTTTTCTATAAGCCTTTTTGTGTTCTACTTTTATCAATTAAGTTTTCGTTATCACTACGTTTAAAAAGTGGTTTTCAACCAAAATTGTCAAAATGATTTTATTACATTTTATTAAATCACAACTTTTTACCTTTCTAAAACTGTATTTATTTTTATTGTACGATAAATAGAATCGGAGTTATAGCGGTTTTTAAACTACGCCACAGCCGTCCCTCAAACCAGAAGTACTATTTAAGGGACCGGAAGTACTATTTAAACGTACTACATCGGAGGAAAGAAGCAAAAATATGGCCTTCTAGAAATAAACAAGATCTCAGTACTTAAAAAAAAGAGTATGGCTCATAAAAACAGTGAGGTTTAGATGATATTACTGTGTGATTTCATGTAGTAAAACATAAATCTAATATTTAAATGCATTTTTTTGGGAAAATGTAATTTTTGGCGAAAAATCCATACGCAAAACATGACTTCTCAAAAAGTTATTCGAACATTACTATGAAATTTAAATTACATGTTGTTTACACTATTGTGAAGGCAATGAACTAAAGATTTAATTTTAGTAAAAATATTTTTTGTTTTATGGATGTTTTCGTGGAATGACATCGATGAATTTTATGAACAGCATGTAAAAAGGTATGATATGCTGTAAGTTTAGAAACATTTAAAATATCTCTTAGATTTTAATTCGTTACCTTCACCAATGTCATAAGTATTAAGTGTAAAAAGAAAATTAAGATAGATACAACAGAATTTTCTGTAGAGCGTTTTGCGTATTTGGCCAGATTTCACAAAATTTTAACACAAAACACACCATTTACCAAAATTTCATCAATAAATTAAATAATTTTTGCTTTTTCTCACAATTTATAGTCATAAACTTAATAAAAATAAGTTAAAAAATATTTAAATAGCTTTTTTGTAAAAAAATTGCTCCGTACGTAGTCAGGCACCTTAAGCATTGAAATATATATTTTAATAAAAATGTTTAATTGAGAATTGATTGCATCCTACAAGCCGATATTCTGTTTTCACAAACCTTTTTAAATCACTATAAAAACTGATCGGAAATGTTTCCAAAAATCCGTGGTAGCAAAAAAAAACGTTTTTTTATAAATGCCTCTTTAAATCTCGAAAATATATTGTTTATTGATTTATGTTTTTTTCTAAAGATAAATAACGCTTTTAGAAATCGTGGTTAATTTGAAAAAAAGATTATTGTGTCCTTTTGTACGTGGTTATATTACATTTTTGTACATTAAGAAACTTTGTTTTCTTTTTTTTACAATGTATGAGTAACATGAAAAATATTATAAATAAATCTCTTTTCAAATATTCTTCCAAATCTTTGAAGATTCTACGTATATAAAACTCTTCCTATATTACAGTATATTTCGTATATAAAAGTTAAAAATAAACATTCGGGAAAGCAATCTATTTCGAACGCGAATTTAAATCTTTGGAATGTTATTCAAGTAAGCTACATAAATTGACAGACTTTATTCATCGTTTGGTGTTTTTATACCCTTGTGATACATCTCACGGAGTATTTTATGATGTAAAATTTCGCCTTTTATTTGATATAATACGATAACGGAAGCATGCCACACTTCTTTTATGAATGTATTACTAGGCAATAATATATATTTATGCGTCTTGTATCAGAAGATTATATGCATTTTTAAAATATTACCACATTCAAAATAATATTGATAATATTGATTGCCTCATATTTTAATATAATATTTCTCTATAAAATATATTTAACGAATAGTGAGAGTAAACTCATAAGCAGGGCTTGACAAATGCGGTCACCGCACTGGCGAGCAAGTTTTTATCCTCTAGCGACCAAGTTATTTAATCTATAATTTTGTTTTTCTTTGCTTGTTTGAAAAATCTTTTTTTTTTTTGTTTTGTTTTTTTCTGTAAAAAACTTTAACTAAGAAATGAGCCCAAAAAACATTTTTCTTTCCCCACCCCTTTTAGTATACAGTCAGCAATGATATCCTTCTTTTTCTTATTTTTAATGGAACGACCAAGTTTAAAAGGCGTTTTCCCTCTTATGCACAAAAAAGGCCATTATTTGTCGCTTTTGCCAGCTAGCATGTCATGTAATTAGAAAGTGTGTTTATGTGTGTGTGTGAGGACGTAGAGCAGGTTTCCGAAAAACAGCCAGAAATAATATTAATCCACACATAAAATTGGATATAGACTTCCGATTATCCGCAATTCGATCAACCGCCACCCTCGGTTAACCGCCACCCCACTTTCCATTTTTTTTCGATCAGAAACGAGCACCAAAAACACGCATGTTCATTGTTCAGTAGTGAACCCGAGTGAGGCGGCGCTATTCCGAGAAAAATTCTTGTCTGACGTCAGCTAAACTGCTGCTGGAAACGTGGAATTACCGCCAAAAAAATTATGCAGTGTGGGTGAGGGGAGGAAATAGGTTTGATTTTAGTTTTTTAAAGCTGAATTTTTGAGAGGACAAAATGGAGACAAATAGAAAGCGAGTTGTTCTTAATTTGAATGATAAACTGTCGATCATCAAACGTTTAAAAAAATGTGAAACTGCTACTTATTTGTCTAAAAAGTATGGTATAGGGCGATCTACTGTAAATGATTTAAAGAAAAATTCAGAAAAAATTAAAAATTATGTCAGCAAGTTAGAAACCGCAGATGGTGGAGCGCGAAAAACAAAGAAAACTGCAAAGGATGAGCAACTGGATTGCGCTGTTTATCAATGGTTCATTCAAAAACGTACTCAAGGAATTCCAATTTCTGGACCTATGATTTGTGAAAAAGCCATAGAAATGAATAGAAAACTTGGTGGTGAAACCTGCTTCAAAGCAAGTGACGGGTGGCTTACTAGGTTTAAATATCGGCATGGAATTAGACAATTGGCCATTACTGGGGAGAAACTCAGTGGTAATAGTACTGAATGCATTGAGGAATTTCGAAAGAAGTTTTTAGAGACAGTAGAAAACTTGGATTTAACACGAAATCAAGTTTATAATTGTGATGAGACTGGCTTGAACTGGAAAGCTCTTCCTACAAATACACTTGCATCAGGTTGTGAAAAAAATGCTGCTGTTTTAAAAAGATCATATTACTGTTTTGTTAATTTGCAATGCAGCAGGGAGCCATCGATTTCCGCCAACAGTGAAAGGGAAATCTACAGAGCTTTTAAGAATATTAACATGAAAGCACTGCCTGTCAATTATTACAATCAGAAAAGTTCCTGGGTGACGCAAGATATTTTTAAGAAGCGGTTTTTTGATAT